>LR991021.1:22500-1447110 GCA_905163495.3 Cosmia trapezina
GGAGTGCCCGGTCCGTAAGAAATGGGATTACCTGGCTCGGACGACGACGGCATACGCCTAAAACAGCTGCTCCCTGGATATATAAATGTATGTATTTTAAATATATATTATGTATATATCAAAAACACACACGGGATAGCAAACACACACGGGACACTAAACACCTTACACAGCCCATAAATGTTAAACAAACACAAACATTAGTCAAGAAATAGCAATAAATATGTATATTCTAAGTATATATATATAGTATTGCCAAAAAATAAAATGAAGAAAAATAATAAATTATAGATAATTATATAGGTCCAATCCCTGTCCTAAACTTTAAACCTTGAACCCCAAAACCTACCTGGTCTAAGGAGAATAGTAAACGCTAACATATAAACATATATGTACATAGTACTAGATAATGGAAGGATAAGTGAGACATAAGTATGGGTCTTGGGATGTTAAAATCAAAATAAGTTGATAGAATTGTAAAATTAAGTATTCAATAGATAAGTAATAGATAAACAGACAGGAAAGTAGCAAAACAAAACACATGTTTAAATATATAATGGAAATAAAGAAAGCTATATAAGAACAGTTGTTATTGTGCAAAAGTATAAAAGGAAATATACTAAAATTAGAATAATATGTACAAGTAGCTAAAATTTAGAAATAAAGTTAAATGATTACATTTCGGTAAAAAGAATAATAAAAGGAAAGTGAAGCATAAGTAAAAGTCTTGGTTTTGTTTAAAACTAGAATAAGTTGATAGAACTGTTAAATCAAATACTAAATAAATAAGTAATAGACAAGCAAGGTAGCAAAATAAGGACATATGTTCGAATATATAATAGAAATAAGGAAAGTTGCTTAAGACCAATTGTTATCATGTAAAAGTATAAATAGAAATGTATCAAATAAGTATAATATGTATCAGCAGCTAAAACATATAAATAAGGTGAAATGATCACATATGGGTAAAAGTAAAAGGATAAGTGAAGCATAATTATAAGTCTTGGTTTTGTTTAAAAATTAGAATAAGCTGAGTGTATCGTAAAAATTTAAGTACTAAATAAATAAGTAACAGATAAATAGATAAGGATAGTAGCAAAATAAGAACACATGTTGAAATATATAACAGAAGTAAGGAAAGTTATATAAGAATGACCTGTTATTATGTAAAAGTATAAATAGAAACTTATCAAAATAAGAATAATATGAATAAGCAGCTAAACTAAGAAATAAGATGGAATTATCACACTCATGTAAAAAAATAAAAAGGATAACTGAAGTATAAGTATAAGTTTTGGTCTTTGTTTAAAATTAGAATACACATTGTTAAATACATAATAGAAGTAAGGAAAGTTATATAGGAACGATTTTGTTATGTAAAAGTATAAATAGAAATGTATCAAAATAAGAATAATATTAATAAGTAGTTAAAACTTAGAAATAAGGTGAAACTATCACATTATGTAAATAAATCAAGGCGTAAACTTAATACCCCCTGAAATAAAGAAAAGTAAAGACAGTTAGAATAGCGGGAGTCCCACCCGGCTAAGAATGGAAAGGATGAATAAAAGAAAGACACAGTATGAGGCATAAAAGTGCGAGAGGAATAAATGATAGAAATTGAATGAATGAGAAACTTAGAATAATAAGAGCCGTTTGACCCATGAACGGGAAAAGCACAAAAAAAAAAAAAAAAAAAAAAAAAAAAAAAAAAAAAAACCTAACCTAACCTAACCTAACCTAACCTAACCTAACCTAACCTAACCTAACCTAACCTAACCTAACCTAACCTAACCTAACCTAACCTAACCTAACCTAACCTAACCTAACCTAACCTAACCTAACCTAACCTAACCTAACCCATAACTTTGCATCCAGGAGACGCATTTTGAAGCTGTTTTCAGCCATTTTGAACTCGTATAGGCTCCCTCCTAATTTGAGACAAATAAAAATAGACAAAAGAGAAAATTAATTTTCTCCTCTCATCGACTTAGAAAAATTATCAATATTTTTCATAGAACACGTCATAATTTTGCATCTAGGTGACGCATCCTAACGCTGTTTTCAGCTGTTTTCATCATAGATAGGCTCCCTGCAAATTATTGACTAGTTAAAATAAGTAGGAACGCGAAAAAATTTTTCCCTTCATTGACATAGACAAAATTTTTAAATTTTTACAAAAAGTTATTTTCAAAAATTAATATCTCAAAATCTTACTGTAACCCCGCATTTTTTATAAATTTAATAAATACTTACCTGCCTTACCTGTATCCTGGCGCGCGCTCCGCGAGCTCGGGTCCCGTTTGGTAGTCGTTATTCAATTTTTTTGGGCATTTTTCGGTTGAAAAACAGGTTTTTTGACCGAAAATCAAAATTTTTGTTTTCAATAAATTCCAAAAACTGCATAGGTCGCTAGCCCGCGCCGAGACGCGTCTTTGGACACCTCGCGCGTGCGCCTAGCGCAAATAAAACTTCAAAAAATTGCCCGCCCACCCTCCCTGTTCTCACTGGGTAGGTAAACTTTTCAGTTTTGTTAGAAAATTAATTTGTCACATCTATTTTTCTTTTTCTGTTTTGTTACTGTTATTATAATAGCGTGACCTACTTATGACATAAATTAACCGTAGAGTGTTAACTCTATATAGAGAACACATCTAATGACATTACGCAATTTTATTTTAATTGCTTAGTATACACTTTTATTATTATTTTATGAATAGACACTAACGTGCCTAGCGCACGCGCCGCGAGCTCGAGTCTTGTTTAATGGTTTACACATTTTCTTGACTAAAACTATATTTCCATACTGACCTAACGGCCCTGCGGCCGCAGGATAAGGTTATCTTGTTGCTCTTATACTTTTGGTCTCTGAAATACTTTTGTGTACATCCCCCCTATACAGGGATACGGAGTTTCACTTTAAACCTTTATGAACCTAACCTTCACAAAAGATATGTTCCATACACCGGCAAAGAAGGACGCGAGCTCGTCGCTTCCCAAGGGTTCGCCGCACTCGACGGAGAAAGCTGGACCCCCCCTTCCTAGTGTGAGACGAAGCATCGGGGAATGTGAGGCTGGGAAAGCTGAGTCCCAGACTAAGACCCCAGCAAACCCAGAACGCGACGCCACACCAGGTACCTCCCAGCAAAGCGTCAGTACTGTGGAGATTAGCCGCGACCCAGCTGATACCGATATACGCACAAAGAGATCTGATACCGCTTACCCCAACATCACGGCGGAGGCAAGAGCATGCCTTAATAAGGCAAAGCTCCACCTCAACAACTCGCGCAACCTAAAGGCGGAGATCAAGAAGGAAGTTACAGCGGCAATAGACCGGCTATATCAGTTGGTGAAAGAGGCGGATAAGGGAAAGGGTGGACTGAGCCAACGGAAAGTAACTGGAAGTCAGAAGGCCGAAGAACCAGGTCATGACCTGGATAGTATCACCTGGTTGCGCTCCGCACTAAAAGAGCAAACTCTGATAGTGAAGGAGGGCAACCGGATGATAAAGCAGCTGCAGGTGGAAATGCAAGAACAAAGAGAGGAACAAAAGTCACGTGACAAAGAGAGACACAGTGACGAAGATATCTTGAAGGAGATTAGAGCACTTGAAGAGACCACTGAAGAAATGGGTAAAATGGTCTCCGAGATTAAACAGAGAGCCCCCACCTATGCGGAGGCCCTGACCAGAAAAATGGATGAATTGAAAGACAAAATGGAACAACAGGACCAACTTCTAAGTGCAAAAACTGTAGAAGCTCGATTGGGAAGCTTAGGGACATACGCACAGGTTGCAGCAAAGCCGCTTCAGCCATCAATAAGGAACAATATGCACTCAATCATAGTGTCGTCATCACACGTAGGCGACACATCAGAAAATGTAGTCGATAAAATACGTGCGACTGTTGATGCTAAGAGTACAGGCATAAGGATTGACCACCTGCGCAAAGCAAAAAACCAGTCCGTTGTAATAAGCTGCTCCGAAAAAGAAGAGATAGGTAAGGTATCGGCTAAACTCAGAAATTCCAGGGGGGATCTGAAAGTAGAGGAAGCTGTAAATAAGAACCCGCTAGTGGTCGTCAGGGACTTAATGAATTACGTAACTGACGACGACTTGGTGACGGCAATCGGATCCCAGAACGGACACCTCCTGGAAGGAGCCGAAATTGGAGAGGGTGACATCAAGGTCACGTATAGGCGAAGGGCGAGAAACCCGCTTACGAGTCACGTGGTGTTGCGCGTAAAGCCAGTGATCTGGCAGCGGTTGACCTTGGCGGGCCGAATCCATGTGGACCTGCAGAGGGTGGTTGTTAGAGATCAGAGCCCGCTGATTCAATGCACAAAGTGCCTAGGATTCGGCCACAGCAAAAAATACTGCAAAGAACCAGCAGTCCTCTGCAGCCACTGTGGCGAACCGCACACTAGGGCAGAATGTCCCGGGTTCACCCTCAACGAGGAACCAAAGTGCAGAAATTGCAGCCTAAATAAAAAAGACGCAGCACATAATGCCTTCGACAACGAGTGTCCCACACGGAAAAAGTGGGATGCACTGGCCAGATCGTCGGTAGCATATTGCTAAGGTGGTCCCGGGGGTTACACGAACGGCAAATCAGGTATACACTGTGGCGCAAGCCAACCTCCAACGAAAACAATTGGCGACCGATGAGCTTATGCTCGCGGCTAAAAAGCGTGAAATTGCCATCGCACTGGTACAGGAGCCATATGTGGGATGCATAAAGGCAATGAAGTCGTACGGGGGGGCTAGAGTTTACCAAAACTCGGACTGCAGCGGGGGCACTGTAAAGGCGGCGATAGTTGTGTTCAACCATGACCTCGACGTCATACAGTGCCCTAAATTCACCACTAACAATATAGTGGTGGTGAAGCTGCGAACGAGCGCGTGGGAGATGCTCGCCGTCTCGTACTACTTTGAGCCTGACCAACCCATTGGGCCATACTTGGACCACATAACAGCCGTGATGAAAGAGCTAAAGCCCAGGAAAGCCATAATTGGAGGGGACGCTAACGCCAAGAATGTGTGGTGGGGAAGCAGTGCCATCGACCATAGAGGTGACGAATTGGCGGGAATGATCGGAGAACTGGATCTCCAGGTACTTAACTGCGGGAATAAACCCACCTTTGATACCATCAGAGGAGGACGAAGAATAACTAGCAATGTTGACGTGACTCTATGTACAGAGGACTTGCTCGACCTGGTGGAGGAATGGACGGTAGCTGAAGACTTAACGAGCTCGGACCACAACGGTATAATAATAAAAATTAAACTTAGAAAAGGCAAAGGAATTAACATTAAGAGAACTACTAGGAAATATAACACAAAAAAAGCTAATTGGGAACTTTTTTATGAAAAAATGGACCAATTAAAAATAGACAATAGAATCGATAAAATACAGATAGAACAGATAAATAATAAGGAACATTTAGACAATACAATAGAAAAATACACAATAGTTATAACTGAAGCTTGTAATGAGGCAATACCTATAAAAAAGGAAAATCAGACACCTACTATACCGTGGTGGTCCAAAGAACTCGAAGTAATGAAGCACGACGTCGCTACTAGGAGGAGAAGGATCCGGTGCGCAGCGCCGTCACGTAGAGAAGGTGTGGTTGCGTTGTACCTGGAAGCGAAAGAGAAATATGAATTTGAGGTTCAAAAACGCAGCACAAAAAGCTGGAAGGAATTTTGCCAGAAACAGACCAGGGAAGGGGTTTGGGAGGGAATATATAGGGTTATAAAAAACACCACAAAAAGGCAAGAAGATCTGCCGCTGGTATATAACGGGAAGGAAGCTGGGCAGGAAGGATCTGCGAGAATACTGGCAGAAACATTCTACCCGGAGGATACAGAGGAGGAGGATAACTCAGACCATCGTCGAATCAGAGCTCTTGCTGACCGAATAAACGACTGGAGCCAGGATGAGACCCATGACCCGGAGTTTACGACGGAGGAGCTCAGGTTTGCGATGGAGAGCTTCAACCCGAAGAAGGCACCCGGAGTAGATGGCTTTACAGCCGATATCTGCCAGCGGGTAATATCACGAGATATGGAATTGCACCTGGCAATATTAAATAAGTGCTGGCAACTGACGCACTTCCCCACAGCTTGGAAAGAGGCCATCGTAGTAGTGCTGAAGAAACCAGGAAAGGACAACTACACCAGCCCTAAGTCCTATAGGCCAATTGGACTATTACCGGTGATGGGCAAAATACTGGAGAAAATGATGGTTAGAAGGCTGAGTTGGTACCTGGTGCCCCGATTGAATCCCCGCCAATACGGCTTCATGCCTCAGCGAAGCACGGAAGACTCCCTCTATGACCTGATGGCCCACGTCAGAGACAAACTCCAAGAGAAGAAGCTCATCACGATGGTCTCACTGGATATAGAGGGAGCCTTTGATAGTGCGTGGTGGCCGGCAATAAAGGTCAGATTGGCGGAAGAAAAGTGCCCAACGAATCTCAGGAGAATGCTAGCCAGCTACCTAAGCGACCGCAAGGTCCGGGTAAGGTATGCTGGCCATGAGTACACGAAAGGCACAAACAAAGGGTGTGTTCAGGGATCAATAGGCGGCCCCATCTTGTGGAACCTTGTGTTGAACCCATTGCTGGAGAGTCTCACGCAGAGGGGTGACTACTGTCAGGCTTTTGCGGATGATGTGGTGCTCATATTTTCGGGCGAGACTGCACTGGACATCCAGAGACAGGCCAATGCCGCTCTTGAACATGTTCGGGAGTGGGGTGTCATGAATAAGCTCAGGTTCGCGCCACACAAAACTTGCGCTATGGTGATTACGCGGAAGCTTAAATATGACACGCCACACCTGACCATGGGAGGGATCGACATTGGAATGTCATCGGAAATGAAAATTCTGGGACTCACAGTGGACGACAAGCTGACCTTCAACAGCCATACGGCTAACGTATGCAAAAAGGCTCTTGGCGTCTACAAACAGGTCTCGAGAGCTGCTAAAGCTAGTTGGGGTCTTAACCCAGAAATAGTCCGCATAATATACACCGCCACAGTGGAACCTATCATTACCTATGCAGCCGGCGCCTGGGCTAAAGCGACAGACAAGATCGGGGTTCAAAAACAGCTGAACGCGGTACAGAGAGGTTTTGCGCAGAAGCTGTGTGGAGCTTACAGAACCGTTTCCTTGAACTCGGCACTGATGTTGGCTGGGATACTGCCCCTCGATATCCGGATCCGGGAGGCGGCATCATTGTATGAGGCTAAGAGGGGAGTACCCCAGCCGGCACTAGCAGATAGAGATGTGGAGCGCAGACTGGCCTTTGCCGAAATCCAGCATCCGGCAAGACATATGCGCCTCGACTTCGTAAGTCTGGTGGACCAAGAGGAGCTGAACCTTCACGTCAACCAAGCGGTCAGAATCTACACCGATGGCAGCAAGATTGAGGGTAAGGTCGGAGCCGCATTGTCTCTTTGGAGCAATGAAGCCGAAACAAAAGCGCTCAAACTCAAGCTGCCATCGTACTGCACAGTCTACCAGGCTGAACTCTTGGCCATATGTCAAGCCACCAAAATTATCTTGCGACGCGGTGAGGCCAGTTTCGCTATACTTAGTGACTCGCGCTCTGCCCTAGATACGGTTGTAAGCCCATATTCCCTCCACCCCCTGGCTGTCGAAGCCAGGAAAAATATACAAGACAGCAGACTCCAGAACAAGGAAATTTCCTTGTTCTGGATCAAAGCACACGCAGGGCTGGAGGGTAACGAGCGAGCAGACCAACTCGCCAAAGAAGCTGCGCTGCAGTCCAAGGTTAAGCCAAACTATGATGGCTGCCCCGTTTCATTCGTCAAGAGACACATTCGATTGCGGTCTCTTGACGAATGGAACGTACGCTACCAGACGGGGCAAACAGCGGCTGTCACCAAGCTGTTCCTCCCGGATGCGGTGGAGGGATATAAAACGGTGAGGAAAATCAAACCGGCTGGCTTGACGACTCAGGTGATGACGGGGCACGGTGGGTTCTCAGAATACTTGCATCGATTCAAGTGCAAAGAGAACTCATCGTGCATCTGCCAACCGGGGACACCCGAAACGGTTGAGCACATCCTAACAGACTGTCCGGTTTATGCCCTAAAAAGACTCGAGATTGAGAACGAACTGGAGTGCAGAATGACAGTTAAAAATTTCCCAGAGTTTATGTCTACAAGAAAACGTAGGGAAAGATTTATAAAATATTTTGTGGATATTGCTAAATGCGTCATAAATAGAAATAAATAGAAAAATAAAATTATGCTAAACATATATTATAATAAATATAGTAATTAGCATATAAGAAACAAATGTATAACTATAGAATAAGATGTTAGAAAAAAAAAAAAAAAAAAAAAAAAAAAAGGAATTTATAACGTAGATAGAAACGTAATATGTAATTTTAAGTGTGTATAAACCCATATCCCTTCTGGAATTGTGTAACCGCTAACTATTGGATAAGAAATAAAATAAGGAAAATGTTGTAATCCCATTAGGAAAAATTTATATATACAGGTCTAAAAAGTAAATATTTATAAAATTGAGTAAGACGTTTATGTATTTAGGCAAAACACTTATGGTTGAAAAAATTTAGAATACTTAAAAAAATGAAATAAATAAAACCATCTGAAGATATAATCCATCCAACTAGTTAAGTAAGGACTCTAACTATATTAGAGGTAGCTCGCGGCCCGGGCCTCAGCGCCCGGATTATAAAAAAAAAAAAAAAAAAAAAAAACCTAACCTAACCTAACCTAACCTAACCTAACCTAACCTAACCTAACCTAACCTAACCTAACCTAACCTAACCTAACCTAACCTAACCTAACCTAACCTAACCTAACCTTTTTTTTTTTTTTTTTTTTTTTTTTTGACGCTGAGAAATGCGTTACGCATCCCCGCTCGTGGGGCCGAGACGGGGTATGTGGGACTCCTGTCGGGACGACAATATACCCACTAAAACTCAGCGGTGTTCCCACATCGCCGTGATGGGAGGGCCATGGGAAACCGGCTCAACCTTTACTTCCACAACCCTCCCGGCGCATGCCCGCCTAGCTGGCGGGCCCCGCATGCCCCCCAGGTTGGGGGGCTGTGGGAGTGGCCGGGAACACCTGGCCATTCCCGTCCGACACTGGTGGAGGCCTGTGCAATACAGGCAAAGGTGCCCCCACACCTATTGCCTGCTGGCCTCCACCTGGGAGGAGTCGGAGATGACTATCATACTGACGTCTTCTTCGACCCCTCCTCCGCCGTCGGAGCGGCGCCGCGTGAGGATCGTCCTCCCGTGCGCGCTCCGCCGCCTCCTTCTGGGACATGACGTGCTCGCAGAAGGAGGCGACTGCTGCCCATGACCTCTCATCCCCCAGCATGGCGTTAACCAAGCCGGGAAGCGAGAGATCCGGTCCGATCACAGTCACGAGATTGCGTCGCGTCTCGAACCATGACGGGCACACCTCCAGCGTGTGCTGCGCCGTGTCCTCCACCGCGCCACACTCGTGACACGACGGCGTCTCTTCCCGTCCGATCCGGTGCAGGTACGATCCGAAACAACCGTGTCCGGACAGCACCTGCACCAGACGGAAGGAGAGGAATCCATGCGACCGCTCGAGCCAGTCTCGCAGGACTGGCCCAATCGCGTCGAGGGTTCGGCGGCCGAAGGCTGCGGTGGCGAGGTCTCCCGTCCAATGGACAACGATGGCGTCCCTCGCCTCCCGCCGGACTGCCTCCCGCTCTTCCGGTGCTGGGCGTTCTCCTCTCGCCCTCCGCCCCGCCGTCCATTCATATACTCTGGCGAGCACCCACGCCTCGAGTTCCCAAGGAGGGGTGCTGGCCAGAATACATGAGGCCGCGAAGGCCACCGTGCGGTAGGCCCGTGCCACACGCTGGGCTATGGCCCTTTGGGGTGCCCGCAACGCGGCGGCGTTCTCCCTCCTCTGGAGGGAGTCCTCCCAGATAGGAGCCCCGTAAAGGGCCATGCTCCTCAAGATGCCGGCGTAAAGTTGCCGGCATCGCGCGCTGGGCCCCCCCGAGTTGGGAAGCAGCCACGAGAGGGCGCCCGCGGTCTTCAGCAGGCGCGACGACAGCCTGCCAAAATGCGGACCGAAGCGCCACCTGCTGTCGAGTACAAGGCCCAGATATTTCATCTGGGCCTTCACCTCGATTTTGACGCCCTCCACGAAGATGTGGGCGTCAGGTGGGGGGCGCTGCCGAGGTCCGTGGAAAAACACGGCCTCGGTCTTGTGCAGCGCCACCGTTAAACCTAGGCGGCGGATCCTCCCCGCGACCAAGGATCCGCCCGCCGAAGCCAAATTGGCCGCCTCCCTGAAGTTCCCCCCCCGGGCGGTGAGGAGAGTGTCATCCGCATAGCAGATGACACTCGTGCCTCGGAGGAGAGTTCCCCGCAAGAGCCAATCATAGCCGATGTTCCACAGCAGAGGTCCTACGACTGATCCCTGCGGAACACCGGCTTCAACGGCGTACCGCCGGACTTGGCCAGTCCTATTTACCAGGACAATTGCCCGATCCTCTAGGTAGCTGGCCAGCAGTCTGCGCATGTATCGAGGCACTCCGTGGAATCGGAGCGCCTCTAGGATGGTGGAGTGGGGAACGGAGTTGAAGGCATTGGCTATGTCGAATGACACAGCCAACAATCCGTCCCCCGCTTCCATCGCCCCTTTCACCTGGCCCTTAAGGCGGGCCAGCGCGTCCACCGTGGAACGCTCAGCCCGAAAACCGAACTGAGCGTCCGACAAGTCCGGCCCGACACTCCGCAGATGGCTCTTTAGGCGGGCAGCGATTATCCCCTCGAACATTTTTCCGACCTCATCGAGCAGAACGATGGGCCGGTATGCCGAGGGGGAGTCTTCTGGGCGGCCCTCCTTGCGAAGGAGGCACAACTGCCCCTCCTTCCACGGTTTCGGGAACCTCCCAGACGCAAGACATGCGCTGAAGAGGTCCCGAAACCTCTCCTCCATTTGAATGGCAGCAATCGCCACCACTCTTGCCGGAACACCGTCGGGGCCCGGAGCCGTCTTCTTGGCGCGGATATGAAGAATCGCCGCGCCAAGTTCCGCCTCCGTGACTGGAGGGGCCTCCTCGTCTTCCTCAGCTGACGGAGCTATCCCCAGCGGCGGGCTCATCACTGGTGGGGTGAAGTTGTCCCTGCACGGGAACAGGGACTGAACCACCCCATCCAGAAACGAGGGCTCCAAGGTCTCGGCCACCGGGGGACCAAAGGGGCGCAATTTGTTGCGCGCCGCCTTATATGGTCTTCCGTAAGGGTCGTTGTTGAGACCCTCCAGCACCTCCGCTCTCGCCGAGTCTCTGGCGGCGGCGATGGCCCTATCGAGGACCATTTTTGCCTCTATGTATACCTCATAGAGGTGGTCCTCGGCGGGGAGGTCTCGTCGACGCCGCCGCCGGCTCCGCGTGTATTCCCTCCTTGCCTCCACACACGCTGTTCGAAGCTCCGCCAGCTCCACCGACCACCAGTATACGGCGCGTTTGGGTAATGGTCGACAAGACCGAGGCATGCTAGAGTTGCATACCTCGGTCAGAGACTCCCTCAGGTGCCCCGCCACGGTGTCCACATCCAGGCCAGCGGAAGGCGGCGAAAGCCAGTCCTGGATGAACGCCGCCTCCACCGCTGCCTCCCTGTCCAGGCGGGTGAGAGCCCACCGCGGGAACGGTGATCGCACCGAGAGGGGCCGCGTCTCCCTAGGGCCACCGGTGGAGATGTCAAACCGCACGTAGCGGTGATCCGACATAGACTCCACCAGCTCCACCCGCCAGTTCAACACGCGCGCGGCCAAAGCAGGCGTGGCGAAAGTGACGTCCACTATTGAGCCACCCTGCCGCCGCACGCATGTCTGGACGCTTCCTCTGTTCAAGAGGGAGAGCCCAGAGGAGGCTGCCCACATCTCCACTGCCCGCCCGCGTGCGTCGGTGGCCGGGTTGCCCCAGGTCACCGACTTGGCATTCAGGTCTCCCAGTACGGAGACCTGACGCGGCGCCGCCCTGCCGACCACGGCGGCCAGGATTGCGAGATAGTTCTCAAAATCCTGAAGAGGGCGGTTTGGGGAGAAATAGACGCCCACAAGGGCTAATTCTCCCCACGCGGCGGCCACGTATCCCGGTCCCTTCTCTAATAGCGAGAGGGGAGGGGAGTCTGTGGAAGACCGCGCCGCTAGTGCCACCAAGCCGTCCTCGTCACCCAGCCAGCTGCCGGGGATTGAGTAGGGCTCGGCGACCACCGCCACGTTCACCAGCCACTCGGCCATGACCTGCACCACCAGGTCCTGGGCCGCTCTGCAGTGGTTGGTGTTCGCCTGGAGGATGCGGTAGTCGGAAACCATTATTCCAACATCGCATTTCCCTCCTCAGCTACCGCTGCTGGAGCTACAGCGGCGACGACGGCGGTGGCGGTGGTAGCAACAGGGCGAACCTGTGCTGGCACTATGCCCTTCCTCGCGGGAGGCTTGCAGCTCCTGCCTGTCATCCTGTGGTCCGCGGGGCGGCCACTGGCGGCACACGCAGCGCAGTGTGGCGTGGCGACGTGGCAAGCGGCACTCCTGTGTCCCTCCTGCCCGCATTGGAAACAGGAGTCTCCCCAATCGAATTTGGAGGGACACGTGGCTCGGGTGTGGCCGAACGCGAAGCACTTGAAGCAGCGCATAGGCTGGTCTTCAAGTGGCCGGACCACAGCTGAGCTGAGCCCCACAAGCAGCCGTCCCTTAGTTGCAGAAAGGACGGCCCCAGCCGCAATGACTGGGCACTCGACGCGGATGGTGCCCATGCCGCGGCGACCGAGCCTGATGGCTCCACCCTTCACCGCGTCAGGGAGGCAGCCCCCAACCGCCGCAACGGCCGCCACCACATCCTCTTTGGTGACCGAATCATCGAGATCGATCACCTCCAAGGACGCGGTCTTTACAGGCCTGACGACCGTTGCCACATCCGCAATGACCTCTTGCAACTTTGTTGCGAAGAGGTCCGCGTTTGTGCCGCGCTGCTCCCCCGAGAACTCGAAAATTCGAGCCCCGGTTAGGGTTCGGCGGCACGTGATGCCGCCGATCCCCAGCCGACAGGGATCCGCGTTGGTACGAGCCCGTCTAAGGACGGACTCATACGTCTCGCCCCGCTCCACGGCCTCCGGGGTGATGGTCACCACGACGGCCGCGGTTGTGGGAGGAACCAGCTTCCTCCCGCCGGCTGGAGCCTTTTTGGCTGCAGGAGAAGTCGCAGCGGGCTTGGGGGTCGACTTTTTCCCCTTTCCCCCCCTGACCACTTCCGTCCACGACTGGTTGGACGGGGTGGTGGAGGGAAGAAGGGCGTCTTCCCCCTGCGGGTTCCGGGGGGCTGCTGGAGTGGCAGACGACACAGACGGTGCCTCTGCGCTCGTGGTGGGCGTTTGAGCGGCCACCGTGGTCCTCTTGCCCTTGCCTTTGCCCTTGGAGGGCTTCGAGGCCTGGGGCAGCGCACCCGATGCCGGGCCTCCCAGAGGCGCAGGTGCCGGCTCCGTCGGTGGTGGGCTCTTATCCGCCGCTAGCGGCGGGCGGAGCCGCCTTTCCGGCAAGAGCCGGTCCTCGATGCCTGCAAGGCAGCTTCTTATGAAGGCCCTCTCCTCCATGACAATCCCGCGGATTAGTGCCTCAACGCCGGCGGGAGAGGACGAGCCTCCAACCACCGGACCTGGGGCAGATTGGACAGGCTGGGCCGTGGCCTCAGTCAGCTTCTGGTGTAGCTGGCTGACCTCCGCCTGCAGGCGATCCACCTTCGCTTGCAGCTGCCGCGTCTCGTCCGTGGCAGTCCGCTTCGCCAGCTCCATGACAATGCCATGCATGCTGGCGGCCCGGCATTTGAGGGCCTTCTGGAAGGTCCCCTTCAAGTTGGAGGACTTTGAGGCAACCTCCAGGACCTCCTCCTTGTCCTCCTGTGCCATGCGCTCCAGTTCCGCCAGGGAGTGGTCAGCATACAGCACATTAGATGCACCATAGCCAGCCCTCGACCGGGCGGCTTGCGCCTGCTTCTCCTTGGCGGCAACCCTCTCCTCCAGGTCTAGTTGGAGTTGCTCCTTTTTCGCCAGGTTTAGCTGGCGCTCGGCGTCCACCAAGCCCACATTGTGAACGAAAGCCGAAGAAGAAGTCGAAGCCTTTTTAGACTTCTTCTTCTTCGTCCCACCTCCGACCGACTCCGAGGAGACCTCGGACTCGCGCCTCACGCCCAACTTCCGCTTGCGGCGGTCGTTTTCGGCCGCTGACGTGTCGACATTGGAGTCGTCGGAGTCCGACAACTCGTCTGGCCTGCGGAACAAGCTGGCCGCAGACGATGCGCGGTCAGCTTCCGACGCCAAAGCGCCGCCGGCGTGGCCCTGAGAAGGGCCGTTAGATTGGCCCTGAGAAGGGCCGTTGGAATCGCCCTGGGAGGAGCGATTAGATAAAAAGCGCCCAGAGGCGTCACGGCTTGACTTTTTCTTCATATTCGCAGACGACCGCGCTTATGTCTGCGAATCACAGCGCACTTTAGCCGCCGGTCTGCCACTCCGTTACGGTGGTCAGACACGGCGTTGCCCGGGGGAAACTACGTGGAAGTATGCGCTGTGGGGGAACCCCCAACCTAACCTTTTTTTTTTTTTTTTTTGTTCACGCTGGGAAAAATGCATTACGCATACCCACCCATCGGGGGATGGGTGGGGTATGTGGGACTCCCCGGTAGAACCGGTATACCCACTAAACGACCCAGCCGCACTCCCGCATCGTCTGAGTGGAGGAGGACTGGGAATCTGGCTCAGCCCTTTCATCCGGCCCCCCTCCGACGACCGCCCGCCTTTACGGCGGGCCCGGCACGCCCCTCCCGTCGGGGAGGGGCCCAGGAATGACTGACGTGGGTGGTGAACAGTGCAATGCAGGAGAAGGCGCCCCCGCGCCTGTCTCCCGCTGTTCACCACCTGGGGGCGCATGACGACGATCATACAACCGCCGTCTCACGCCCCGTCTTCGCCTGCGGAGCGGCGCCGCGAGAGGGTCATCCTCCCGCACGCGCTCCGCCGCCTCCTTCTGTGACATTACGTCTTCGCAGAAGGAGGCGACCGCTGCCCAGGCCCCCTCGCTTTCCAACATCGAGTTGACGACGCCGGGAAGCGAGAGGTCCTGCCCGACCGCTGCGACCAGTGTATGGCGCAGCTCGGACCAGGCGGGGCACACCTCGAGGGTGTGCTGCGCCGTGTCCTCCGCCGCGCCACACTCGTGGCACGACGGGGTCTCCTCCCTTTGGATCCGGTGCAGGTGCGATCCGAAGCACCCATGGCCGGACAACACCTGCACCAGACGGAAAGAGAGGAAACCGTGGGACCGCTCAAGCCAATCCTTGAGGACTGGCCCGAGCGCGTCCAGTGTTCGGCGGCCAAATGCGGCAGTGGCGAGGTCCTCCGTCCAATGATGGACGATTGCGTCCCTCGCCTCTTGCCGCACGGCCTCCCGCTCTTCTGCGGCGGGGAGCTCCCCGAGCGCCTTACGCCGCGCCGTCCATTCGTACACTCTGGTCAGCACCCATGCCTCGAGCTCCCAAGGAGGGGTGCCGGCCAGAGCGCACGCCGCCGAGAAGCCTACCGAGCGGTAGGCCCTCCCCACCCGCTGTGCAATGGCCCTTTGGGGCCTGCGAATGGCAGTGGCGTTCTCCCTCCTGTGAAGGGAGTCCGCCCAGATTGGGGCACCGTAAAGGGCCATGCTCTTAAGGATGCCAGCGTACAAGCGCCGGCATCGCGCCTTCGGACCCCCCAGGTTCGGGAGGAGCCACGACAGGGCGTTCGCGGTCTTCAGCAGGCGCGTCGACAGCCCGCTGAAGTGTGGGCCGAAGCGCCACCTGCTGTCGAGTACAAGGCCCAAGTACTTCATCTGGGCCTTGACCCCGATCCTGACACCCTCCACGATAATGTGGCCGTCAGGAGGGATGCGCTGCCGTGGCCCGTGAAAATACACGGCCTCCGTCTTGTGCAGCGCAACCTTCAACCCGAGGCGACGAATCCTTCCTGCCACTAAGGATCCGCCGGCAGAGGCCAGACTGGCCGCCTCCCTGAAGTCCCTCCCCCGGGCAATGAGGAGGGTGTCATCCGCGTAACAAATGACGCTCGTGCCACGGAGGAGGGTTCCCCGCAGGAGCCAGTCGAATCCAATGTTCCACAGCGGTGGTCCTAGGACCGACCCCTGTGGAACACCGGACTCTGCGCTATATCGCCTCACTCTGGCCGTCTTGTCTGCAAGGAGGACCACCCGATCCTCCAAGTAGCTGGCCAAGAGTTGGCGCAAGTACCGAGGCACTCCGTGATACCGGAGTGCCTCCAAGATTGTTGAGTGGGGGACAGAGTTGAAGGCGTTGGCAATGTCGAATGACACCGCCAACACTCCGTCACCCGCCTCCACTGCCTCCCTCACCTGGCTCTTGAGTAGGGCCAACGCGTCCACCGTCGAACGACCCCGTCGGAAACCAAATTGGGCGTCCGACAGGTCCGGCCCCACCGTCCCCAGCAGCCTATTGAGCCGGTCGGCGATTATCCCCTCGAACAACTTACCGACCTCATCGAGCAAAACGATGGGCCGGTAAGCCGAGGGGGAGTCCGCCGGGCGTCCCTCCTTTTGGAGCAGGCAAAGCCGCCCCTCCTTCCAAGGTTTCGGGAACCTCCCAGTCGTAAAACACGCGCTAAAGAGGTCCCGAAACCTCTCCTCCATCTGTGAGGCGGCGATGGCCACCACCCGTGCGGGAACGCCGTCCGGCCCTGGGGCTGTGTTCTTCGCGCGGAGGCGCAGAGTCCCCGCGTATAGTTCCACCGCCGTAACCGGGGGGACCTCCTCCTCCGGCGGAACTGCCTCCCGCGGGGGATCCATCACTGGCGGGGTGAAGTCGGTCCTGGACGGAAACAGGGACCGGACCACCCCATCCAGCAATGCCGGCTCGAGAGTCTCCGTCAGTGGAGGACCACAGGGGCGCAGTTTATTCCGCGCCGCCTTGTATGGTCTTCCATAGGGGTCCCTGTCGAGACCCTCCAGCATCTCGGCTCTCGACGCATCTTCGGCCGCGCACATTGCCGACTTGAGCACCGTCTTTGCGTCGACGTACGAGGCATAGAGGGCCTCCTCGTTGATGGGGTCTCGAGGCCTGCGCCTTCGACTCCGCGTGTAGGCCCTCCTGGCCGCCACGCAGACGGTTCGGAGCCCCGCCAGTTCCTCCGACCACCAATAGACGGCGCGGCGGGGAGGTGGGCGGCGAGACCGGGGCATGCTGGAGTTGCACACCTCGGTCAGGGACCTCCTCAGCTGGACCGCTGCGGCGTCCACGTCCAAGACCTCGACAGGAGGCGTGAGCCAGTCCTGGACGAACGCCGCCTCCTCCGCAGCCTCTCGGTCCAGGCGGGTGAGAGCCCACCGTGGGAACGCAGATTGGCCCGAGCGCGCCATTCCCTGGGAGCTCTGGGTGGAGATGTCGAACCGCACATATCGGTGGTCCGACAAGGTCTCCACCATCTCCACCCGCCAGTTCACGACGTGGGCGGCTAGCACGGGGGTGGCAAACGAAACGTCGACCACCGATCCTCCCCGTTGCCGCACACACGTGTGGACAGTCCCTCTGTTTAGGAGGGAAACACCGCACGACGCTGCCCAAAATTCCACGGCGCGTCCCCGGACGTTGCAGGAAGCGGCCGGGTTGCCCCATGCCACCGACTTGGCGTTCAGGTCACCCAATATGGCGACCTGGCGTGGCGCCGCCCTCCCGACCACCGCGGTGAGGATTTCGAGAAAGTTCTCGAAATCCGAGAGAGGGCGGTTTGGGGAGAAATAGACGCCCACAAGGGCTAATTCTCCCCACGCGGCGGCCACGTATCCCGGTCCCCTCTCTAAGAGCGAGAGGGGAGGGGAGTCTGTGGAAGACCGCGTCACCAATGCCACCAAGCCGTCCCGATCACCCAGCCAACGGCCAGGGACTGAGTACGGCTCGGCAACCGCCGCCACGTCCACCAACCACTCAGCCATGGTCTGCATCAGCAGATCCTGGGCCGCTCTGCAGTGGTTGGTGTTCGCCTGGAGGATGCGATGCTTGACCCTATCCATCAACAGACATCGCACCCTCCTCCACAGCCGCCGAAGTCCCAGCCTCAGGGACGGCGGTGGCAGCGACAGGCCGGATCGGCGCCTGCACTTTGCCCTTCTTAAGGGGAGGATTGCATTTCCTCCCCATCGTCACGTGCCCCGCCGGGCAGCCACTGGCGGCACACACCGCGCAATGCGGCGTGGCGGCCTCGCAGGAGGCGGACTTGTGTCCGTCCTTGCCACAACGGAAACAATTATCCGCCCTGTCGACCTCGGACGGACAAAGGGCCCGAGTATGTCCGACTCCAAGACACTTGTAGCAGCGCAGAGGCTTGGCTGCAAGTGCCCGGACTACACCCGAGCTGAACCCGACGGTCAGCCGTCCCTTGGCGAGGACGGCTATAGCTGCGGCGACTGGGCACTCGAGGCGAATGGTGCCCATGCCGCCGCGGCCGGGCCTGATGGCCCGACCTTGCACCGCCGTGACGCCACAGCCCCCCATCGCTGCGACCGCCGCCACCACCTCCTCCTTGGTGACCGAGTCGCTAACCTAACCTAACCTAACCTAACCTTTTTTTTTTTTTTTTTTTTTTTGACGCTGAGAAATGCGTTACGCATCCCCGCTCGTGAGGGACGAGACGGGGTATGTGGGACTCCTGTCGAAATGACAATATACCCACTAAAACTCAGCGGTGTTCCCACATCGCCGTGATGGGAGGGCCATGGGAAACCGGCTCAACCTTTACTTCCACAACCCTCCCGGCGCATGCCCGCCTAGCTGGCGGGCCCCGCATGCCCCCCAGGCTGGGGGGCTGTGGGAATGGCTGGGAACACCTGGCCATTCCCGTCCGACACTGGTGGAGGCCTGTGCAATACAGGCAAAGGTGCCCCCACACCTATTGCCTGCTGGCCTCCACCTGGGAGGAGTCGGAGATGACTATCATACTGACGTCTTCTTCGACCCCTCCTCCGCCGTCGGAGCAGCGCCGCGTGAGGATCGTCCTCCCGTGCGCACTCCGCCGCCTCCTTCTGGGACATGACATGCTCGCAGAAGGAGGCGACTGCTGCCCATGACCTCTCATCCCCCAGCATGGCGTTAACCAAGCCGGAAAGTGAGAGGTCCGGTCCGATCACAGTCATGAGACTGCGTCGCGCCTCAAACCACGACGGGCACACCTCCAGGGTGTGCTGCGCCGTGTCCTCTACCGCGCCACACTCGTGACACGACGGCGTTTCCTCCCGTCCGATCCGGTGCAGGTACGATCCGAAACAACCGTGTCCGGACAGCACCTGCACCAGACGGAAGGAGAGGAACCCATGCGACCGCTCGAGCCAGTCTCGCAGGACTGGCCCAATCGCGTCGAGGGTTCGGCGGCCGAAGGCTGCGGTGGCGAGGTCCCCCGTCCAATGGACGACGATGGCGTCCCTCGCCTCCCGCCGGACTGCCTCCCGCTCTTCCGGTGCTGGGCGTTCTCCTCTCGCCCTCCGCCCCGCCGTCCATTCATATACTCTGGCGAGCACCCACGCCTCGAGTTCCCAAGGAGGGGTGCTGGCCAGAATACATGAGGCCGCGAAGGCCACCGTGCGGTAGGCCCGCGCCACACGCTGGGCTATGGCCCTTTGGGGTGCCCGCAACGCGGCGGCGTTCTCCCTCCTGTGGAGGGAGTCCTCCCAGATAGGAGCCCCGTAAAGGGCCATGCTCCTCAAGATGCCGGCGTAAAGTTGCCGGCATCGCGCGCTGGGCCCCCCCGAGTTGGGAAGCAGCCACGAGAGGGCGCCCGCGGTCTTCAGCAGGCGCGACGACAGCCTGCCAAAATGCGGACCGAAGCGCCACCTGCTGTCGAGTACAAGGCCCAGATATTTCATCTGGGCCTTCACCTCAATTCTGACGCCCTCCACGAAGATGTGGGCATCAGGTGGGGGGCGCTGCCGAGGTCCGTGGAAGAACACGGCCTCGGTCTTGTGCAGCGCCACCGTTAAACCTAGGCGGCGGATCCTCCCCGCGACTAAGGATCCGCCCGCCGAAGCCAAATTGGCCGCCTCCCTGAAGTTCCCCCCCCGGGCGGTGAGGAGAGTGTCATCCGCATAGCAGATGACACTCGTGCCTCGGAGGAGAGTTCCCCGCAAGAGCCAATCATAGCCGATGTTCCACAGCAGAGGTCCTACGACAGATCCCTGCGGAACACCAGCTTCAACGGCGTACCGCCGGACTTGGCCAGTCCTATTTACCAGGACGATTGCCCGATCCTCCAGGTAGCTGGCCAGCAGTCTGCGCATGTATCGAGGCACTCCGTGGAATCGGAGCGCCTCCAGGATGGTGGAGTGGGGAACGGAGTTGAAGGCATTAGCTATGTCGAATGACACAGCCAACAATCCGTCCCCCACTTCCATCGCCCCTTTCACCTGTCCCTTAAGGCGGGCCAGCGCGTCCACCGTGGAACGCTCAGCCCGAAAACCGAACTGAGCGTCCGACAAGTCCGGCCCGATACTCCGCAGATGGCTCTTTAGGCGGGCGGCGATTATCCCCTCGAACATTTTTCCGACCTCATCGAGCAGAACGATGGGCCGGTATGCCGAGGGGGAGTCCTCTGGGCGGCCCTCCTTGCGAAGGAGGCACAACTGCCCCTCCTTCCACGGTTTCGGGAACCTCCCAGATGCAAGACATGCGCTGAAGAGGTCCCGAAACCTCTCTTCCATTTGAGTGGCAGCGATCGCCACCACTCTTGCCGGAACACCGTCGGGGCCCGGAGCCGTCTTCTTGGCGCGGATATGAAGAATCGCCGCGCCAAGTTCCGACTCAGTGACAGGAGGGGCCTCCTCGTCTTCCTCAGCAGGCGGAGCTATCCCCAGCGGCGGGCTCATCACTGGTGGGGTGAAGTTGTCCCTGCACGGGAACAGGGACTGAACCACCCCATCCAGAAACGAGGGCTCCAAGGTCTCGGCCACCGGGGGACCAACGGGGCGCAATTTGTTGCGCGCCGCCTTATATGGTCTCCCATAGGGGTCGTTGTCGAGACCCTCCAGCACCTCCGCTCTCGCCGAGTCTCTGGCGGCGGCGATGGCCCTATCGAGGACCATTTTTGCCTCTATGTATACCTCATAGAGGTGGTCCTCCTCGGCGAGGTCTCGTCGACGCCGCCGCCGGCTCCGCGTGTACTCCCTCCTTGCCTCTACACACGCTGTTCGAAGCCCCGCCAGCTCCACCGACCACCAGTATACGGCGCGTTTGGGTGGTGTTCGACAAGACCGAGGCATGCTAGAGTTGCATACCTCGGTCAGAGACTCCCTTAGGTGCCCCGCCACGGTGTCCACATCCAGGCCAGCGGAAGGTGGCGAAAGCCAGTCCTGGATGAACGCCGCCTCCACCGCCGCCTCCCTGTCCAGGCGGGTGACAGCCCACCGCGGGAACGGTGATCGCACCGAGGGGGGCCGCGTCTCTCCAGGGCCACCGGTGGAGATGTCGAACCGCACGTAGCGGTGGTCCGACATAGTCTCCACGAGCTCCACACGCCAGTTCAACACGCGCGTGGCCAACGCAGAGGTGGCGAAAGTGACGTCCACTATTGAGCCACCCTGCCGCCGCACGCATGTCTGGACGCTTCCTCTGTTCAAGAGGGAGAGCCCAGAGGACGCTGCCCACATCTCCACTGCCCGCCCGCGTGCGTCGGTGGCCGGGTTGCCCCAGGTCACCGACTTGGCATTCAGGTCTCCCAGTATGGAGACCTGACGCGGCGCCGCCCTGCCAACCACGGCAGCCAGGATTCCGAGATAGTTCTCGAAGTCCTGAAGAGGGCGGTTTGGGGAGAAATAGACGCCCACAAGGGCTAATTCTCCCCACGCGGCGGCCACGTATCCCGGTCCCTTCTCTAATAGCGAGAGGGGAGGGGAGTCTGTGGAAGACCGCGCCGCTAGTGCCACCAAGCCGTCCTCGTCACCCAGCCAGCTGCCGGGGATTGAGTAGGGCTCGGCGACCACCGCTACGTTCACCAACCACTCGGCCATGACCTGCACCACCAGGTCCTGGGCCGCTCTGCAGTGGTTGGTGTTCGTCTGGAGGATGCGGTAGTCGGAAACCATTATTCCAACATCGCATCCCCCTCCTCAGCTACTGCCGATGCAGCTACAGCGGCGACGACGGCGGCGGCGGTGGTAGCAACAGGGCGAACCTGCGCCGGCACTATGCCCTTCCTCGCGGGAGGCTTGCAGCTCCTGCCCGTCATCCTGTGGTCCGCGGGGCGGCCACTGGCAGCACACGCCGCGCAGTGTGGCGTGGCGACGTGGCAAGCGGCACTCCTGTGTCCCTCCTGCCCGCATTGGAAACAAGAGTCTCCCCAGTCGAACTTGGAGGGACACGTGGCTCGGGTGTGGCCAAAAGCGAAGCACTTGAAGCAGCGCATAGGCTGGTCTTCAAGTGGCCGGACTACAGCCGAGCTGAGCCCCACAAGCAGCCGTCCCTTGGTCGCAGAAAGGACGGCCCCAGCCGCGGTGACTGGGCACTCGACGCGGATGGTACCCATGCCGCGGCGGCCGAGCCTGATGGCTCCACCCTTCACCGCGTCAGCGAGGCAGCCTCCAGCCGCCGCAACGGCCGCCACCACATCCTCTTTGGTGACCGAATCATCGAGATCGATCACCTCCAAGGCTGCGGTCTTTACAGGCCTGACGACCGTTGCCGCATCCGCGATGACCTCTTGCAACTTTGTTGCGAAGAGGTCCGCGTTTGTGCCGCGCTGCTCCCCCGAGAACTCGAAAATTCGAGCCCCGGCTATGGTTCGGTGGCACGTTATGCCGGCGATCCCCAGCCGGTAGGGATCCGCGTTGGTACGAGCCCGTCTTAGGACGGACTCGTACGTCTCGCCCCGCTCCACGGCCTCCGGGGTGATGGTCACCACGACGGCCGCGGTTTTGGGAGGAACCAGCTTCCTCCCGCCGGCTGGAGCCTTTTTGGCTGCAGGAGCAGTCGCAGCGGGCTTGGGGGTTGACTTTTTCCCCTTTCCCCCCCTGACCACTTCCGTCCACGGCTGGTTGCACGGGGTGGTGGAGGGAAGAAGGGCGTCTTCCCCCTGCGAGTTCCGGGGGGCTGCTGGAGTGGCAGACGACCCAGACGCTGCCTCCGCGCTTGTGGTGGGTGTTTGAGAGGCCACCGTGGTCCTCTTGCCCTTACCTTTGCCCTTGGAGGGCTTCGAGGCCTGGGGCTGCGTACCCGATGCCGGGTCTCCCAGAGGCGCAGGTTCCGGCTCCGTCGGCGGTGGTCTCTTATCTGCCGCTAGCGGCGGGCGGAGCCGCTTTTCCGGCAAGAGACGGTCCTCAATGCCTGCGAGGCAGCTTCTGATGAAGGCCCTCTCCTCCAGGATAATCCCGCGGATTATTCCCTCAAGGCCGGCAGGGGAGGAGGAGCCTTCTACCACCGGACCTGCGGCAGATTGGGCAGGCCGGGCCGTGGCCTCAGCCAGCTTCTGGTGTAGCTGGCTGACCTCCGCCTGCAGACGATCCACCCTCGCCTGCAGCTGCCGCGTCTCGTCCGTGGCCGTCCGCTTCGCCAGCTCCACGACAATGCCGTGCATGCTGGCGGCCCGGCATTTGAGGGCCTTCTGGAAGGTCCCCTTCAAGTTGGAGGACTTTGAGGCAACCTCCAGGACCTCCTCCTTGTCTTCCTGCGCCATGCGCTCCAATTCCGCCAGGGAGTGGTCAGCATATAACACATTGGATGCACCATAGCCAGCCCTCGACCGGGAGACTTGCGCCTGCTTCTCCTTGGCGGCGACCCTCTCCTCCAGGTCTTGTTGGAGTTGCTCCTTTTTCGCCAGGTTTAGCTGGCGCTCGGCGTCCACCAAGCCCACATCGTGAGCAAAAGCCGAAGAAGAAGTCGAAGCCTTTTTTGACTTTTTCTTCTTCGTCCCACCTCCGACCGACTCCGAGGAGACCTCGGATTCGCGCCTCACGCCCAACTTCCGCCTGCGGCGGTCGTTTTCGGCCGCCGACGTGTCGACATTGGAGTCGTCGGAGTCCGACAACTCGTCTGGCCTGCGGAACAAGCTGGCCGCAGACGATGCGCGGTCAGCTTCCGACGCCAAAGCGCCGCCGGCGTGGCCCTGAGAAGGGCCGTTAGATTGGCCCTGAGAAGGGCCGTTGGAATCGCCCTGGGAGGAGCGATTAGATAAAAAGCGCCCAGAGGCGTCACGGCTAGACTTTCTCTTCATATTCGCAGAGGACCGCGCCTATTTCTGCGAATCACAGCGCACTTTAGCCGCCGGTCTGCCACTCCGTTACGGTGGTCAGACACGGCGTTGCCCGGGGGAAACTACGTGGAAGTATGCGCTGTGGGGGAACCCCCAACCTAACCTAACCTTTTTTTTTTTTTTTTTTTGGTAACGCTGGGAAAAATGCATTACGCATACCCACCCATCGGGGGATGGGTGGGGTATGTGGGACTCCCCGGTAGAACCGGTATACCCACTAAACGACCCAGCGGCATTCCCGCATCGTCTGAGTGGAGGAGGACTGGGAATCGGCACAGCCCTTTCATCCGGCCCCCCTCCGACGACTGCCCGCCTTTACAGCGGGCCCGGCACGCCCCTCCCGTCGGGGAGGGGCCCAGGAATGACTGACGTGGGTGGTGAACAGTGCAATGCAGGAGAAGGCGCCCCCGCGCCTGTCTCCCGCTGTTCACCACCTGGAGGCGCATGACGACGATCATACAACCGCCGTCTCACGCCCCGTCTTCGCCTGCGGAGCGGCGCCGCGAGAGGGTCGTCCTCCCGCACGCGCTCCGCCGCCTCCTTCTGTGACATTACTTCTTCGCAGAAGGAGGCGACCGCTGCCCAGGCCCCCTCGCTTTCCAGCATCGAGTTGACGACGCCGGGAAGCGAGAGGTCCTGACCGACCGCTGCGACCAATGTATGGCGCAGCTCGGACCAGGCTGGGCACACCTCGAGGGTGTGCTGCGCCGTGTCCTCCGCCGCGCCACACTCGTGGCACGACGGGGTCTCCTCCCTTTGGATCCGGTGCAGGTGCGATCCGAAGCACCCATGGCCGGACAACACCTGCACCAGACGGAAAGAGAGGAAACCGTGGGACCGCTCAAGCCAATCTTTGAGGACTGGCCCGAGCGCGTCCAATGTTCGGCGGCCAAATGCGGCAGTGGCGAGGTCCTCCGTCCAATGATGGACGATTGCGTCCTTCGCCTCTTGCCGCACCGCCTCCCGCTCTTCTGCGGCGGGGAGCTCCCCGAGCGCCTTACGCCGCGCCGTCCATTCATACACTCTGGTCAGCACCCATGCCTCGAGCTCCCAAGGAGGGGTGCCGGCCAGAGCGCACGCCGCCGAGAAGCCTACCGAGCGGTAGGCCCTCCCCACCCGCTGTGCAATGGCCCTTTGGGGCCTGCGGATGGCAGTGGCGTTCTCCCTCCTGTGGAGGGAGTCCGCCCAGATTGGGGCACCGTAAAGGGCCATGCTCCTAAGGATGCCGGCGTACAAGCGCCGGCATCGCGCCTTCGGACCCCCCAGGTTCGGGAGGAGCCACGACAGGGCGTTCGCGGTCTTCAGCAGGCGCGTCGACAGCCCGCTGAAGTGTGGGCCGAAGCGCCACCTGCTGTCGAGTACAAGGCCCAAGTACTTCATCTGGGCCTTGACCTCGATCCTGACGCCCTCCACGACAATGTGGCCGTCAGGAGGGATGCGCTGCCGTGGCCCGTGGAAATACACGGCCTCGGTCTTGTGGAGCGCCACCTTCAACCCTAGGCGGCGGATCCTTCCTGCCACTAAGGATCCGCCAGCAGAGGCCAGACTGGCCGCCTCCCTGAAGTCCCTCCCCCGGGCAATGAGGAGGGTATCATCCGCGTAACAGATGACGCTCGTGCCACGGAGGAGGGTTCCCCGCAGGAGCCAGTCGAATCCAATGTTCCACAACGGTGGTCCTAGGACCGACCCCTGTGGAACACCGGACTCTGCGCCATATCGCCTCACTCTGGCCGTCTTGTCTTCAAGGAGGACTACTCGGTCCTCCAAGTAGCTGGCCAAGAGTTGGCGCAAGTACTGAGGCACCCCGTGGTACCGGAGTGCCTCCAAGATTGTCGAGTGGGGGACAGAGTTGAAGGCGTTGGCTATGTCGAATGACACCGCCAACACTCCGTCACCCGCCTCCACTGCCTCCCTCACCTGGCTCTTGAGTAGGGCCAACGCGTCCACCGTCGAACGACCCCGACGGAAACCGAATTGGGCGTCCGACAGGTCCGGCCCTAACGTCCCCAGCAGGCTATTGAGCCGGTCGGCGATTATCCCCTCGAACAACTTACCGACCTCATCGAGCAAAACGATGGGCCGGTAAGCCGAGGGGGAGTCCGCCGGGCGTCCCTCCTTTCGGAGCAAGCAAAGCCGCCCCTCCTTCCAAGGTTTCGGGAACCTCCCAGTCGTAAAACACGCGCTAAAGAGGTCCCGAAACCTCTCCCCCATCTGTGAGGCGGCGATGGCCACCACCCGTGCGGGAACGCCGTCCGGCCCTGGGGCTGTGCTCTTCGCACGGAGGCGCAGAGTCCCCGCGTAAAGTTCCACCGCCGTAACCGGGGGGACCTCCTCCTCCGGCGGAACCGCCTCCCGCGGGGGGTCCATCACTGGCGGGGTGAAGTCGGTCCTGGACGGAAACAGGGACCGGACCACCCCATCCAGCAATGCCGGCTCGAGGGTCTCCGTCAGTGGAGGACCACAGGGGCGCAGTTTACGCCGCGCCGCCTTGTATGGCCTGCCATACGGGTCCCTGTCGAGACCCTCCAGCATCTCGGCTCTCGCCGAGTCTTCGGCCACGCACATTGCCGACTTGAGGGCCGTCTTTGCGGCAACGTACGTGGCATAGAGGGCCTCCTCGTTGGCGGGGTCTCGAGGCCTGCGCCTTCGACTCCGCGTGTAGGCCCTTCTGGCCGCCACGCAGACGGTCCGGAGCCCCGCCAGTTCCTCCGACCACCAATAGACGGCGCGGCGGGGAGGTGGGCGGCGAGACCGGGGCATGCTGGAGTTGCACACCTCGGTCAGGGACCTCCTCAGCTGGACCGCTGCGGCGTCCACGTCCAGGACCTCGACAGGAGGCGTGAGCCAGTCCTGGACGAACGCCGCCTCCTCCGCAGCCTCTCGGTCCAGGCGGGTGAGAGCCCACCGTGGGAACGCAGATTGGCCCGAGCGCGCCATTCCCTGGGAGCTCTGGGTGGAGATGTCGAACCGCACATATCGGTGGTCCGACAAGGTCTCCACCATCTCCACCCGCCAGTTCACGACGTGGGCGGCTAGCACGGGGGTGGCAAACGAAACGTCGACCACCGATCCTCCCCGTTGCCGCACACACGTGTGGACAGTCCCTCTGTTCAGGAGGGACACGCCGCACGACGCCGCCCAAAATTCGACGGCGCGTCCCCGGACGTTGCAGGAGGCGGCCGGGTTGCCCCAGGCCGTCGACTTGGCGTTCAGGTCACCCAATATGGCGACCTGGCGTGGCGCCGCCCTCCCAACCACCGCGGTGAGGATTTCGAGAAAGTTCTCGAAATCCGAGAGAGGGCGGTTTGGGGAGAAATAGACGCCCACAAGGGCTAATTCTCCCCACGCGGCGGCCACGTATCCCGGTCCCCTCTCTAAGAGCGAGAGGGGAGGGGAGTCTGTGGAAGACCGCGTCACCAGTGCCACCAAGCCGTCTCGATCACCCAGCCAACGGCCAGGGACTGAGTACGGCTCGGCAACCGCCGCCACGTCTACCAACCACTCAGCCATGGTCTGCATAAGCAGATCCTGGGCCGCTCTGCAATGGTTGGTATTCGCCTGGAGGATGCGATGCTTGACCCTATCCATCAACAGACATCGCACCCTCCTCCACAGCCGCCGATGTCCCGGCCTCAGGGACGGCGGTGGCAGCGACAGGCCGGATCGGCGCCTGCACTCTGCCCTTCTTAGGGGGAGGATTGCACTTCCTCCCCATCGTCACATGCCCCGCCGGGAAGCCACTGGCGGCACACACCGCGCAGTGCGGCGTGGCGGCCTCGCAGGAGGCGGACTTGTGTCCGTCCTTGCCACAACGGAAGCAATTGTCCGCCCTGTCGACCTCGGACGGACAAAGGGCCCGAGTGTGTCCGACTCCAAGACACTTGTAGCAGCGCAGAGGCTTGGCTGCAAGTGCCCGGACTACACCCGAGCTGAACCCGACGGTCAGCCGTCCCTTGGCGAGGACGGCTATAGCTGCGGCGACTGGGCACTCGAGGCGAATGGTGCCCATGCCGCCGCGGCCGGGCCTGATGGGCCGACCTTGCACCGCCGTGACGCCACAGCCCCCCATCGCTGCGACCGCCGCCACCACCTCCTCCTTGGTGACCGAGTCGTCGAGGTCGGTCACCTCCAAGGCCACACACTTCACGGGCCTGGTCACTTTTGCCGCGTCGGCGATGACCTCTTGCAACTTCGTTGCGAAGAGGTCCGCGTTGGCGCTGCCCTGAGCCCCCGGGAACTCGAACATTCGAGCCCCGGCCTGGGTCCGGCGGCACGAGACTGAGCCGATCCCCAGCTGGGTAGGGTCGGCGTTGGTACGCGCCCGCATCATAATGGACGCGTACGTCTCCCCCCGCTCCGCAGCCTCAGCGGTGAGCGTCACCACTACGGCTGCGGTCTTGGGAGGAACCAGTTTCGTTGCCGGTAAGGCCAGGTAAAGTTGCCGGCATCGCGCGCTGGGCCCCCCCGAGTTGGGAAGCAGCCACGAGAGGGCGCCCGCGGTCTTCAGCAGGCGCGACGACAGCCTGCCAAAATGCGGACCGAAGCGCCACCTGCTGTCGAGTACAAGGCCCAGATATTTCATCTGGGCCTTCACCTCAATTCTGACGCCCTCCACGAAGATGTGGGCATCAGGTGGGGGGCGCTGCCGAGGTCCGTGGAAGAACACGGCCTCGGTCTTGTGCAGCGCCACCGTTAAACCTAGGCGGCGGATCCTCCCCGCGACTAAGGATCCGCCCGCCGAAGCCAAATTGGCCGCCTCCCTGAAGTTCCCCCCCCGGGCGGTGAGGAGAGTGTCATCCGCATAGCAGATGACACTCGTGCCTCGGAGGAGAGTTCCCCGCAAGAGCCAATCATAGCCGATGTTCCACAGCAGAGGTCCTACGACAGATCCCTGCGGAACACCAGCTTCAACGGCGTACCGCCGGACTTGGCCAGTCCTATTTACCAGGACGATTGCCCGATCCTCCAGGTAGCTGGCCAGCAGTCTGCGCATGTATCGAGGCACTCCGTGGAATCGGAGCGCCTCCAGGATGGTGGAGTGGGGAACGGAGTTGAAGGCATTAGCTATGTCGAATGACACAGCCAACAATCCGTCCCCCACTTCCATCGCCCCTTTCACCTGTCCCTTAAGGCGGGCCAGCGCGTCCACCGTGGAACGCTCAGCCCGAAAACCGAACTGAGCGTCCGACAAGTCCGGCCCGATACTCCGCAGATGGCTCTTTAGGCGGGCGGCGATTATCCCCTCGAACATTTTTCCGACCTCATCGAGCAGAACGATGGGCCGGTATGCCGAGGGGGAGTCCTCTGGGCGGCCCTCCTTGCGAAGGAGGCACAACTGCCCCTCCTTCCACGGTTTCGGGAACCTCCCAGATGCAAGACATGCGCTGAAGAGGTCCCGAAACCTCTCTTCCATTTGAGTGGCAGCGATCGCCACCACTCTTGCCGGAACACCGTCGGGGCCCGGAGCCGTCTTCTTGGCGCGGATATGAAGAATCGCCGCGCCAAGTTCCGACTCAGTGACAGGAGGGGCCTCCTCGTCTTCCTCAGCAGGCGGAGCTATCCCCAGCGGCGGGCTCATCACTGGTGGGGTGAAGTTGTCCCTGCACGGGAACAGGGACTGAACCACCCCATCCAGAAACGAGGGCTCCAAGGTCTCGGCCACCGGGGGACCAACGGGGCGCAATTTGTTGCGCGCCGCCTTATATGGTCTCCCATAGGGGTCGTTGTCGAGACCCTCCAGCACCTCCGCTCTCGCCGAGTCTCTGGCGGCGGCGATGGCCCTATCGAGGACCATTTTTGCCTCTATGTATACCTCATAGAGGTGGTCCTCCTCGGCGAGGTCTCGTCGACGCCGCCGCCGGCTCCGCGTGTACTCCCTCCTTGCCTCTACACACGCTGTTCGAAGCCCCGCCAGCTCCACCGACCACCAGTATACGGCGCGTTTGGGTGGTGTTCGACAAGACCGAGGCATGCTAGAGTTGCATACCTCGGTCAGAGACTCCCTTAGGTGCCCCGCCACGGTGTCCACATCCAGGCCAGCGGAAGGTGGCGAAAGCCAGTCCTGGATGAACGCCGCCTCCACCGCCGCCTCCCTGTCCAGGCGGGTGACAGCCCACCGCGGGAACGGTGATCGCACCGAGGGGGGCCGCGTCTCTCCAGGGCCACCGGTGGAGATGTCGAACCGCACGTAGCGGTGGTCCGACATAGTCTCCACGAGCTCCACCCGCCAGTTCAACACGCGCGCGGCCAACGCAGAGGTGGCGAAAGTGACGTCCACTATTGAGCCACCCTGCCGCCGCACGCATGTCTGGACGCTTCCTCTGTTCAAGAGGGAGAGCCCAGAGGACGCTGCCCACATCTCCACTGCCCGCCCGCGTGCGTCGGTGGCCGGGTTGCCCCAGGTCACCGACTTGGCATTCAGGTCTCCCAGTATGGAGACCTGACGCGGCGCCGCCCTGCCAACCACGGCAGCCAGGATTCCGAGATAGTTCTCGAAGTCCTGAAGAGGGCGGTTTGGGGAGAAATAGACGCCCACAAGGGCTAATTCTCCCCACGCGGCGGCCACGTATCCCGGTCCCTTCTCTAATAGCGAGAGGGGAGGGGAGTCTGTGGAAGACCGCGCCGCTAGTGCCACCAAGCCGTCCTCGTCACCCAGCCAGCTGCCGGGGATTGAGTAGGGCTCGGCGACCACCGCTACGTTCACCAACCACTCGGCCATGACCTGCACTACCAGGTCCTGGGCCGCTCTGCAGTGGTTGGTGTTCGTCTGGAGGATGCGGTAGTCGGAAACCATTATTCCAACATCGCATCCCCCTCCTCAGCTACTGCCGATGCAGCTACAGCGGCGACGACGGCGGCGGCGGTGGTAGCAACAGGGCGAACCTGCGCCGGCACTATGCCCTTCCTCGCGGGAGGCTTGCAGCTCCTGCCCGTCATCCTGTGGTCCGCGGGGCGGCCACTGGCAGCACACGCCGCGCAGTGTGGCGTGGCGACGTGGCAAGCGGCACTCCTGTGTCCCTCCTGCCCGCATTGGAAACAAGAGTCTCCCCAGTCGAACTTGGAGGGACACGTGGCTCGGGTGTGGCCAAAAGCGAAGCACTTGAAGCAGCGCATAGGCTGGTCTTCAAGTGGCCGGACTACAGCCGAGCTGAGCCCCACAAGCAGCCGTCCCTTGGTCGCAGAAAGGACGGCCCCAGCCGTGGTGACTGGGCACTCGACGCGGATGGTACCCATGCCGCGGCGGCCGAGCCTGATGGCTCCACCCTTCACCGCGTCAGCGAGGCAGCCTCCAGCCGCCGCAACGGCCGCCACCACATCCTCTTTGGTGACCGAATCATCGAGATCGATCACCTCCAAGGCTGCGGTCTTTACAGGCCTGACGACCGTTGCCGCATCCGCGATGACCTCTTGCAACTTTGTTGCGAAGAGGTCCGCGTTTGTGCCGCGCTGCTCCCCCGAGAACTCGAAAATTCGAGCCCCGGCTATGGTTCGGCGGCACGTTATGCCGGCGATCCCCAGCCGGTAGGGATCCGCGTTGGTACGAGCCCGTCTTAGGACGGACTCGTACGTCTCGCCCCGCTCCACGGCCTCCGGGGTGATGGTCACCACGACGGCCGCGGTTTTGGGAGGAACCAGCTTCCTCCCGCCGGCTGGAGCCTTTTTGGCTGCAGGAGCAGTCGCAGCGGGCTTGGGGGTTGACTTTTCCCCCTTTCCCCCCCTGACCACTTCCGTCCACGGCTGGTTGCACGGGGTGGTGGAGGGAAGAAGGGCGTCTTCCCCCTGCGAGTTCCGGGGGGCTGCTGGAGTGGCAGACGACCCAGACGCTGCCTCCGCGCTTGTGGTGGGTGTTTGAGAGGCCACCGTGGTCCTCTTGCCCTTACCTTTGCCCTTGGAGGGCTTCGAGGCCTGGGGCTGCGTACCCGATGCCGGGTCTCCCAGAGGCGCAGGTTCCGGCTCCGTCGGCGGTGGTCTCTTATCTGCCGCTAGCGGCGGGCGGAGCCGCTTTTCCGGCAAGAGACGGTCCTCAATGCCTGCGAGGCAGCTTCTGATGAAGGCCCTCTCCTCCAGGATAATCCCGCGGATTATTCCCTCAAGGCCGGCAGGGGAGGAGGAGCCTTCTACCACCGGACCTGGGGCAGATTGGGCAGGCCGGGCCGTGGCCTCAGCCAGCTTCTGGTGTAGCTGGCTGACCTCCGCCTGCAGACGATCCACCCTCGCCTGCAGCTGCCGCGTCTCGTCCGTGGCCGTCCGCTTCGCCAGCTCCACGACAATGCCGTGCATGCTGGCGGCCCGGCATTTGAGGGCCTTCTGGAAGGTCCCCTTCAAGTTGGAGGACTTTGAGGCAACCTCCAGGACCTCCTCCTTGTCTTCCTGCGCCATGCGCTCCAATTCCGCCAGGGAGTGGTCAGCATATAGCACATTGGATGCACCATAGCCAGCCCTCGACCGGGCGGCTTGCGCCTGCTTCTCCTTGGCGGCGACCCTCTCCTCCAGGTCTAGTTGGAGTTGCTCCTTTTTCGCCAGGTTTAGCTGGCGCTCGGCGTCCACCAAGCCCACATCGTGAGCAAAAGCCGAAGAAGAAGTCGAAGCCTTTTTTGATTTCTTCTTCTTGGAACCTCCGACCGACTCCGAGGAGACCTCGGATTCGCGCCTCACGCCCAACTTCCGCCTGCGGCGGTCGTTTTCGGCCGCTGACGTGTCGACATTGGAGTCGTCGGAGTCCGACAACTCGTCTGGCCTGCGGAACAAGCTGGCCGCAGACGATGCGCGGTCAGCTTCCGACGCCAAAGCGCCGCCGGCGTGGCCCTGAGAAGGGCCGTTAGATTGGCCCTGAGAAGGGCCGTTGGAATCGCCCTGAGAAGAGCGATTAGATAAAAAGCGCCCAGAGGCGTCACGGCTAGACTTTCTCTTCATATTCGCAGACGACCGCGCTTATGTCTGCGAATCACAGCGCACTTTAGCCGCCGGTCTGCCACTCCGTTACGGTGGTCAGACACGGCGTTGCCCGGGGGAAACTACGTGGAAGTATGCGCTGTGGGGGAACCCCCTTAACCTAACCTAACCTTTTTTTTTTTTTTTGTTTTTTTTTTTTTTTTGGTAACGCTGGGAAAAATGCATTACGCATACCCACCCATCGGGGGATGGGTGGGGTATGTGGGACTCCCCGGTAGAACCGGTATACCCACTAAACGACCCAGCGGCATTCCCGCATCGTCTGAGTGGAGGAGGACTGGGAATCGGCACAGCCCTTTCATCCGGCCCCCCTCCGACGACTGCCCGCCTTTACAGCGGGCCCGGCACGCCCCTCCCGTCGGGGAGGGGCCCAGGAATGACTGACGTGGGTGGTGAACAGTGCAATGCAGGAGAAGGCGCCCCCGCGCCTGTGTCCCGCTGTTCACCACCTGGAGGCGCATGACGACGATCATACAACCGCCGTCTCACGCCCCGTCTTCGCCTGCGGAGCGGCGCCGCGAGAGGGTCGTCCTCCCGCACGCGCTCCGCCGCCTCCTTCTGTGACATTACTTCTTCGCAGAAGGAGGCGACCGCTGCCCAGGCCCCCTCGCTTTCCAGCATCGAGTTGACGACGCCGGGAAGCGAGAGGTCCTGACCGACCGCTGCGACCAATGTATGGCGCAGCTCGGACCAGGCTGGGCACACCTCGAGGGTGTGCTGCGCCGTGTCCTCCGCCGCGCCACACTCGTGGCACGACGGGGTCTCCTCCCTTTGGATCCGGTGCAGGTGCGATCCGAAGCACCCATGGCCGGACAACACCTGCACCAGACGGAAAGAGAGGAAACCGTGGGACCGCTCAAGCCAATCTTTGAGGACTGGCCCGAGCGCGTCCAATGTTCGGCGGCCAAATGCGGCAGTGGCGAGGTCCTCCGTCCAATGATGGACGATTGCGTCCTTCGCCTCTTGCCGCACCGCCTCCCGCTCTTCTGCGGCGGGGAGCTCCCCGAGCGCCTTACGCCGCGCCGTCCATTCATACACTCTGGTCAGCACCCATGCCTCAAGCTCCCAAGGAGGGGTGCCGGCCAGAGCGCACGCCGCCGAGAAGCCTACCGAGCGGTAGGCCCTCCCCACCCGCTGTGCAATGGCCCTTTGGGGCCTGCGGATGGCAGTGGCATTCTCCCTCCTGTGGAGGGAGTCCGCCCAGATTGGGGCACCGTAAAGGGCCATGCTCCTAAGGATGCCGGCGTACAAGCGCCGGCATCGCGCCTTCGGACCCCCCAGGTTCGGGAGGAGCCACGACAGGGCGTTCGCGGTCTTCAGCAGGCGCGTCGACAGCCCGCTGAAGTGTGGGCCGAAGCGCCACCTGCTGTCGAGTACAAGGCCCAAGTACTTCATCTGGGCCTTGACCTCGATCCTGACGCCCTCCACGACAATGTGGCCGTCAGGAGGGATGCGCTGCCGTGGCCCGTGGAAATACACGGCCTCGGTCTTGTGGAGCGCCACCTTCAACCCTAGGCGGCGGATCCTTCCTGCCACTAAGGATCCGCCAGCAGAGGCCAGACTGGCCGCCTCCCTGAAGTCCCTCCCCCGGGCAATGAGGAGGGTATCATCCGCGTAACAGATGACGCTCGTGCCACGGAGGAGGGTTCCCCGCAGGAGCCAGTCGAATCCAATGTTCCACAACGGTGGTCCTAGGACCGACCCCTGTGGAACACCGGACTCTGCGCCATATCGCCTCACTCTGGCCGTCTTGTCTTCAAGGAGGACTACTCGGTCCTCCAAGTAGCTGGCCAAGAGTTGGCGCAAGTACTGAGGCACCCCGTGGTACCGGAGTGCCTCCAAGATTGTCGAGTGGGGGACAGAGTTGAAGGCGTTGGCTATGTCGAATGACACCGCCAACACTCCGTCACCCGCCTCCACTGCCTCCCTCACCTGGCTCTTGAGTAGGGCCAACGCGTCCACCGTCGAACGACCCCGTCGGAAACCGAATTGGGCGTCCGACAGGTCCGGCCCCAACGTCCCCAGCAGGCTATTGAGCCGGTCGGCGATTATCCCCTCGAACAACTTACCGACCTCATCGAGCAAAACGATGGGCCGGTAAGCCGAGGGGGAGTCCGCCGGGCGTCCCTCCTTTCGGAGCAGGCAAAGCCGCCCCTCCTTCCAAGGTTTCGGGAACCTCCCAGTCGTAAAACACGCGCTAAAGAGGTCCCGAAACCTCTCCTCCATCTGTGAGGCGGCGATGGCCACCACCCGTGCGGGAACGCCGTCCGGCCCTGGGGCCGTGTTCTTCGCGCGGAGGCGTAGAGTCCCCGCGTATAGTTCCACCGTCGTAACCGGGGGGACCTCCTCCTCCGGCGGAACCGCCTCCCGCGGGGGGTCCATCACTGGCGGGGTGAAGTCGGTCCTGGACGGAAACAGGGACCGGACCACCCCGTCCAGCAATGCCGGCTCGAGGGTCTCCGTCAGTGGAGGACCATAGGGGCGCAGTTTACTCCGCGCCGCCTTGTATGGCCTGCCATACGGGTCCCTGTCGAGACCCTCCAGCATCTCGGCTCTCGCCGAGTCTTCGGCCACGCACATTGCCGACTTGAGGGCCGTCTTTGCGGCAACGTACGTGGCATAGAGGGCCTCCTCGTTGGCGGGGTCTCGAGGCCTGCGCCTTCGACTCCGCGTGTAGGCCCTTCTGGCCGCCACGCAGACGGTCCGGAGCCCCGCCAGTTCCTCCGACCACCAATAGACGGCGCGGCGGGGAGGTGGGCGGCGAGACCGGGGCATGCTGGAGTTGCACACCTCGGTCAGGGACCTCCTCAGCTGGACCGCTGCGGCGTCCACGTCCAGGACCTCGACAGGAGGCGTGAGCCAGTCCTGGACGAACGCCGCCTCCTCCGCAGCCTCTCGGTCCAGGCGGGTGAGAGCCCACCGTGGGAACGCAGATTGGCCCGAGCGCGCCATTCCCTGGGAGCTCTGGGTGGAGATGTCGAACCGCACATATCGGTGGTCCGACAAGGTCTCCACCATCTCCACCCGCCAGTTCACGACGTGGGCGGCTAGCACGGGGGTGGCAAACGAAACGTCGACCACCGATCCTCCCCGTTGCCGCACACACGTGTGGACAGTCCCTCTGTTCAGGAGGGACACGCCGCACGACGCCGCCCAAAATTCGACGGCGCGTCCCCGGACGTTGCAGGAGGCGGCCGGGTTGCCCCAGGCCGTCGACTTGGCGTTCAGGTCACCCAATATGGCGACCTGGCGTGGCGCCGCCCTCCCAACCACCGCGGTGAGGATTTCGAGAAAGTTCTCGAAATCCGAGAGAGGGCGGTTTGGGGAGAAATAGACGCCCACAAGGGCTAATTCTCCCCACGCGGCGGCCACGTATCCCGGTCCCCTCTCTAAGAGCGAGAGGGGAGGGGAGTCTGTGGAAGACCGCGTCACCAGTGCCACCAAGCCGTCTCGATCACCCAGCCAACGGCCAGGGACTGAGTACGGCTCGGCAACCGCCGCCACGTCTACCAACCACTCAGCCATGGTCTGCATAAGCAGATCCTGGGCCGCTCTGCAATGGTTGGTATTCGCCTGGAGGATGCGATGCTTGACCCTATCCATCAACAGACATCGCACCCTCCTCCACAGCCGCCGATGTCCCGGCCTCAGGGACGGCGGTGGCAGCGACAGGCCGGATCGGCGCCTGCACTCTGCCCTTCTTAGGGGGAGGATTGCACTTCCTCCCCATCGTCACATGCCCCGCCGGGAAGCCACTGGCGGCACACACCGCGCAGTGCGGCGTGGCGGCCTCGCAGGAGGCGGACTTGTGTCCGTCCTTGCCACAACGGAAGCAATTGTCCGCCCTGTCGACCTCGGACGGACAAAGGGACCGAGTGTGTCCGACTCCAAGACACTTGTAGCAGCGCAGAGGCTTGGCTGCAAGTGCCCGGACTACACCCGAGCTGAACCCGACGGTCAGCCGTCCCTTGGCGAGGACGGCTATAGCTGCGGCGACTGGGCACTCAAGGCGAATGGTGCCCATGCCGCCGCGGCCGGGTCTGATGGCCCGACATTGCACCGCTGTGACGCCACAGCCCCCCATCGCTGCGACCGCCGCCACCACCTCCTCTAACCTAACCTAACCTAACCTAACCTAACCTAACCTAACCTAACCCAGTCTGGCTTCAACCGCCGCCCCGAACGCCACGAAAAAACCGCACTCCGCTGTCGAAAAACGCTAAAAATAGCAAAAGTTTCCGGAATATACAAGTGTTATACATCAAAAGACGCGCAATCGCAAGGCGATCACGGTTGTGAAGTTAGTTTTGTGAAAAGTGGAAAACAGTGCAAGTTTTAACCAAAAAAGGTGAAATTACGGGAACAGTTGACTTTGAAAGTCAAATATCTCCGGATCCAAAGCGACGACATAGTCTTTTTAAAAGCCTATCAGGATCGGCACACCAAGATCTTCGATCCCGGAAAAAGTCCCGAATTTTTCCGCGCAGGCGCGCGGAAATACAAGCAAGTACCTGTTTTCCCGGTGACGCATTCCCGATCCAGGACTAGGAAATCATCCCTGACCGTTCCCAGAGAAGGAGAACACGACAAGGATCACGGAGGTATTTCCAAAATAAATTTCCATTCAGTGAAAACCCAGTAATTGCAATTACAAAATTCCTGTGCGGCCGTGAAAGAGCTGAAAACTTTTACCGGCCACTATTAAACGAAATCTTCAGCGACAACCTAGCTTCAAATTCTGGTGGGAGCTAGCTGGGATATCACCGAACTCGGATGCAAAAATTTAGATTTTTTAGACTGTAAATTCAGGATATATTAGAGTTTTAGTAAAGTGCTTAAAAATTTCCGCTCGCAAAATAATTGGTTTTCCGCCGAATATTGTAACTGAATTAACAATCGAAATACCCCACACATCCATAATATTTGTTTGGTTTTGTAATTGTAAAAGTAGCACTAGAGCATAACGTATTTTTGGTTAAAATCCTAGTAAATATAAATAAGTAATTCTAAAGTTATAGGTTATTTCAAATTGAAATTTTTTCCCCGATCTCCACGTGTTTGCAAGATATCGAAAAAGGCTATATTTCAGGAACGGGAGGTCGTGGAAGGAAAATAAGAGCTTCTACCATAGTTTCCCCGAAAAGGGCTATCCTAATAACTTTGTCCCATCACTCCACGACGTCTCTGTGAAAAAATCGGGGTAAATTATCGTAATTTTAGGGGAAATCTCCCCACTTTGTTTTCTCCCTATTGTTTACATATTATTTTACTGTTTTATTAATTATTATATAAGAGAGTAGATCTGTTTAATCCATCCCATTTTATTTATTCGTACATTTTTTTTTTGCACAAAATTTTTAAATCTCACCAACCGGGAATCGAACCCGGAACTTTTAAAAACTTAAAAACGCTCATATCTCGGGAACGCAGCCAGTTAGCCCATTTTTAACGCCAGCCTGGATATCTATACTACGTATAGATATACAGCGACACTCTATTGGCCACCCTCCTTCGAACCCCCACCCTTCTTTTAATTAATATATTAGTATATTTAATATCCCCCCCCCCCCTCACCTAAAGTATCCTCCGTGGATCATTTATATCATCATTATATTTACGTATATACCCCCCAAAGCGAAATACCCCCCTCCAACCCTTCCTCGGACCATCACCTAATCCCCCCCCCCCTCTCCACTCACCTTCGATCATCTCACCCGCCTATTATAATAGACCATATATATGTATGCTGCAGATCCCAGTCACCTAGTTGGTACCCTCACCTCCCTTCCCCCTAAAAACTTAGTTCCCCAATTATTTCAGAAACGGCTGGGAATATCAAAATTTTGATAAAATTTTCCCCCCCCCACTAACCCCCCTCTCAGTTCGAACCTAGAATTAAATAAGACCCCAAGACCCCTATTTTATGACCCCAAGTACCCATATTTGTATATATTTATAGAATTTATATAACCCCTTAACATTACTTAAACCCCTGGGGCCGTCTCTCATGTGACCCCTTGTGACCCCCAAGACCCCATTTTTTGACCCCTGCCTTTTGTCCCCAAAAACTGAGTAGTACCCATATTTATTAATAACGGTTTTTCTCTTCATAGCCAGACTTATTTTAATTTTGATTAGTTTAATTGTTTTATAGATTTTAAGTGTTAAATCAAAGTTTCTTTATTTTTAAAGACATTTTAGCGTCCAAGTTTTTCAAGATCCCAAAACCATTTTACACGACAGTGGAGGACGAGCCAAGCTAAATAAGTACAAACTCGGGCATTCTGCGGCCACTGGGGGGGAAGTTGTACCGGTTTGAAGATTGACTTTGACAGTTCTTGAACTGTCAAACCAAATTTAAGACTCGGATAGCTCCCGAACCGGAGGTCGTAGAAGGTTGGGGTTTTCTTTGGGGACGTTGGCTGGCCCGTTTTCACCTGAGTAGCATAACTTACCCACTGTTTCACTTCCGGGATAACCCCCCCCCCATCTCACCCATCCCCTCTTCCAAAACACCCCATCATTCAATCACCCAACAATAAGTTAACAAGCGGCCCTCAGCCATACTGTGAAATTAAAACCCTTCCGGGATAACCCCCCTCCACCCCTCCTAAATATCACCCTATCGGGCCATATCTCGGGAACGAGAGGACATAGAGCCGATTCGACCTCAAAATCAGCCTTTGTGGTGTCGAAGACACCACGGCTAAAGTCACATAAGAGGAATCCTTCCCCTCCATTTTTCCCTTTTTCCCCGAACCTTCCCCTCCCTTATCCTTTAAAAGGCCATATCTCGGGAACGAGAGGACTTAGAGCCGATCCGACCTCAAAATCAGCCCTTGTGGTGTCGAAGACACCACGGTTAAAGTCGCACAAGAGGTACCCTCCCCCCCCTGATTGGACCCTCCCCTACCCTTTTACACACTGTATCACAAATAAACCGGTAACTACGGGGGTTAAAAAAATTTGGACCGCGGATTAGTAGCGTTTGATTTTGACTCCTCATTTACAGGGAAGAGACACAAGAAACGGAACTATATATTATATATAGTGTAATATATATAAACAAACACTTACCCCCCTATACAGGGTCAGACAACGTATACCTTTTATTATTAATTATATCTTGACAACTTTCCCGTTCATTTTGCTGTGCCCTATACACACAAGCAATACAACACGAAATACCAGCAAACTGAACTTATAAAATGTTTCCCGGAATTCGCACCCCAATAAGCAGAGGGCCAGGAGCCAGCGCCAGCGGACCGCAAGAGTCGCGAAAAGAGGGATCCTCTGGACCGCAAGCAGCGCCGAAGGGGTTAGCCCTGAAGTTCGGTACAATAGACGCTGCCGCTCCCGCCACTACTCCCAGCACCGCGGGCCCGCCTGAACAGGCGCTGGACGCCGCCAAGACTTTCATCCGGAAACCGGAACGAAAGAGAAGGTCTATGGACTTAATGCAGGCGTATAAACACCACCCTGACATTTACGCCACATCGTCCAACGACTGGCTTCTCCAGGAGGTCATGAAGACTTTTGAGGACATACCAGCTAGGGTCAGGGATTACCCTCAGATGAGGAAGGACATAAAGACCTTCCTGGAAACACAGTCGGATAAGAGCCTGGGGATCTTGTTCGAACTCAGCAAGCGGCTAAAGAACTTGGAGACGGCGCCAAAAACAGTCCTGTCTGCAAAAATTGACACCACGCCGTCATCACCCAAATTGCCGCGGGAAATTCTGGAAAGGCTGGAAGTGATGGAAGAATCGCTGAGGATACAACTCAAGGACCTCGAAGGCAAAGTTAAAAAAGGCTTCGAAGACATGTGCGATTACTGCGGCGATAGTGGTTCCGACATCATCGACAAAGTTATCGACAAAATTGACGGGGTCAGCGACAAGGTCGACGTAGCACAAGCGGCCATAGACCACACTAGAGAAGGAGTGAAGACAGTGGGTCTCGCTGCGGCAGACCTCAAAAATGGAGTCGAAAACGTTGCCGGTGTTGTCGCCACCAGATCGGACAGAATAGAGGAGCTCATAAGGGAGGTCGTATGCGAGCCAAAGACTGACTCGCAGACTTACGCCCAAGTCACAGCAGCCAAACCGGGACGTCGGCCGGCGCTTCACTCGTTGGCGGTCACCACAGAAGATAGCAGGGTTACCGCCGACGGGGTGCTCGCCCGGGTGAAGGAGGCGGTCGACGCCAGGGGAACTGGACTGAAAATAAATAAAGTCCGAAAGGCCAAAAACCAGACGGTCATACTAGGATGTGACTCAGAGGCGGAGCTCAGAAAAGTTAAAGACCGGATTGACAGCAGAGGTGAGGGACTAAGAGCAGAGCCCATGAAAAATAAAAACCCGCTCGTTGTCCTTAAGGACGTCTTTTTGGATAGCGGCGATGAGGAAATAGTAAGGGCACTCTACTCCCAGAACGAAGACATTTTCAGGGGCTTAGACCAGGAAGAAATGGAAGTGACGATAAAATATAAGAAAAGGACTAGAAATCCGAAGACGGCGCACGTGGTCGTCCAAGTCAGACCCAAAGTATGGCAGAGGATGACGGAGGCTGGGGCTCTTTACCTTGACCTGCAAAGGGTCAGGGTGGAGGATCAGTCACCACTCATCCAATGTACAAAATGCTTAGCATTTGGACATGGCCGGAAATTTTGTACCGAGAGTGTGGACAGGTGCAGTCACTGCGGGGGACCGCATCTGCGCGAGCAGTGCGAGGACTTTGTTGCGGAGAGGGAACCGCAGTGCTGCAATTGCCTGCACTCAAAGCTCCAGAAGACCGACCACAACGCATTTAGCGTGGAGTGCCCGGTCCGTAAGAAATGGGATTACCTGGCTCGGACGACGACGGCATACGCCTAAAACAGCTGCTCCCTGGATATATAAATGTATGTATTTTAAATATATATTATGTATATATCAAAAACACACACGGGATAGCAAACACACACGGGACACTAAACACCTTACACAGCCCATAAATGTTAAACAAACACATACATTAGTCAAGAAATAGCAATAAATATGTATATTCTAAGTATATATATATATAGTATTGCCGAAAAATAAAATGAAGAAAAATAATAAATTATAGATAATTATATAGGTCCAATCCCTGTCCTAAACTTTAAACCTTGAACCCCAAAACCTACCTGGTCTAAGGAGAATAGTAACGCTAACATATAAACATATATGTACACAGTACTAGATAATGGAAGGATAAGTGAGACATAAGTATGGGTCTTGGGATGTTAAAATCAAAATAAGTTGATAGAATTGTAAAATTAAGTATTCAATAGATAAGTAATAGATAAATAGACAGGAAAGTAGCAAAACAAAACACATGTTTAAATATATAATGGAAATAAAGAAAGCTATATAAGAACAGTTGTTATTGCGCAAAAGTATAAAAGGAAATATACTAAAATTAGAATAATATGTACAAGTAGCTAAAATTTAGAAATAAAGTTAAATGATTACATTTCGTAAAAAGAATAATAAAAGGAAAGTGAAGCATAAGTAAAAGTCTTGGTTTTGTTTAAAACTAGAATAAGTTGATAGAACTGTTAAATCAAATACTAAATAAATAAGTAATAGACAAGCAAGGTAGCAAAATAAGGACATATGTTCGAATATATAATAGAAATAAGGAAAGTTGCTTAAGACCAATTGTTATCATGTAAAAGTATAAATAGAAATGTATCAAATAAGTATAATATGTATCAGCAGCTAAAACATATAAATAAGGTGAAATGATCACATATGGGTAAAAGTAAAAGGATAAGTGAAGCATAATTATAAGTCTTGGTTTTGTTTAAAAATTAGAATAAGCTGAGTGTATCGTAAAAATTTAAGTACTAAATAAATAAGTTACAGATAAATAGATAAGGATAGTAGCAAAATAAGAACACATGTTGAAATATATAACAGAAGTAAGGAAAGTTATATAAGAATGACCTGTTATTATGTAAAAGTATAAATAGAAACTTATCAAAATAAGAATAATATGAATAAGCAGCTAAACTAAGAAATAAGATGGAATTATCACACTCATGTAAAAAATAAAAAGGATAACTGAAGTATAAGTATAAGTTTTGGTCTTTGTTTAAAATTAGAATACACATTGTTAAATACATAATAGAAGTAAGGAAAGTTATATAGGAACGATTTTGTTATGTAAAAGTATAAATAGAAATGTATCAAAATAAGAATAATATTAATAAGTAGTTAAAACTTAGAAATAAGGTGAAACTATCACATTATGTAAATAAATCAAGGCGTAAACTTAATACCCCCTGAAATAAAGAAAAGTAAAGACAGAATAGCGGGAGTCCCACCCGGCTAAGAATGGAAAGGATGAATAAAAGAAAGACACAGTATGAGGCATAAAAGTGCGAGAGGAATAAATTATAGAAATTGAATGAATGAGAAACTTAGAATAATAAGAGCCGTTTGACCCATGAACGGGAAAAGCACAATTAAGAAAAAAAAAAAAAAAAAAAAAAAAAAACCTAACCTAACCTAACCTAACCTAACCTAACCTAACCTAACCTAACCTAACCTAACCTAACCTAACCTAACCTAACCTAACCTAACCTAACCTAACCTAACCTAACCTAACCTAACCTAACCTAACCTAACCTAACCTAACCTAACCTAACCTAACCTTTTTTTTTTTTTTTTGTTCACGCTGGGAAAAATGCATTACGCATACCCACCCATCGGGGGATGGGTGGGGTATGTGGGACTCCCCGGTAGAACCGGTATACCCACTAAACGACCCAGCGGCATTCCCGCATCGTCTGAGTGGAGGAGGACTGGGAATCTGGCACAGCCCTTTCATCCAGCCCCCCTCCGACGACCGCCCGCCTTTACGGCGGGCCCGGCACGCCCCTCCCGTCGGGGAGGGGCCCAGGAATGACTGACGTGGGTGGTGAACAGTGCAATGCAGGAGAAGGCGCCCCCGCGCCTGTCTCCCGCTGTTCACCACCTGGGGGCGCATGACGACGATCATACAACCGCCGTCTCACGCCCCGTCTTCGCCTGCGGAGCGGCGCCGCGAGAGGGTCATCCTCCCGCACGCGCTCCGCCGCCTCCTTCTGTGACATTACGTCTTCGCAGAAGGAGGCGACCGCTGCCCAGGCCCCCTCGCTTTCCAACATCGAGTTGATGACGCCGGGAAGCGAGAGGTCCGGCCCGACCGCTGCGACCAGTGTATGGCGCAGCTCAGACCAGGCGGGGCACACCTCGAGGGTGTGCTGCGCCGTGTCCTCCGCCGCGCCACAGTCGTGGCACGACGGGGTCTCCTCCCTTTGGATCCGGTGCAGGTGCGATCCGAAGCACCCATGGCCGGACAACACCTGCACAAGACGGAAAGAGAGGAAACCGTGGGACCGCTCAAGCCAATCCTTGAGGACTGGCCCGAGCGCGTCCAGTGTTCGGCGGCCAAATGCGGCAGTGGCGAGGTCCTCCGTCCAATGATGGACGATTGCGTCCCTCGCCTCTTGCCGCACGGCCTCGCGCTCTTCTGCGGCGGGGAGCTCCCCGAGCGCCTTACGCCGCGCCGTCCATTCGTAAACTCTGGTCAGCACCCATGCCTCGAGCTCCCAAGGAGGGGTGCCGGCCAGAGCGCACGCCGCCGAGAAGCCTACCGAGCGGTAGGCCCTCCCCACCCGCTGTGCAATGGCCCTTTGGGGCCTGCGAATGGCAGTGGCGTTCTCCCTCCTGTGAAGGGAGTCCGCCCAGATTGGGGCACCGTAAAGGGCCATGCTCTTAAGGATGCCAGCGTACAAGCGGCGGCATCGCGCCTTCGGACCCCCCAGGTTCGGGAGGAGCCACGACAGGGCGTTCGCGGTCTTCAGCAGGCGCGTCGACAGCCCGCTGAAGTGTGGGCCGAAGCGCCACCTGCTGTCGAGTACAAGGCCCAAGTACTTCATCTGGGCCTTGACCCCGATCCTGACACCCTCCACGATAATGTGGCCGTCAGGCGGGATGCGCTGCCGTGGCCCGTGAAAATACACGGCCTCCGTCTTGTGCAGCGCAACCTTCAACCCGAGGCGACGAATCCTTCCTGCCACTAAGGATCCGCCGGCAGAGGCCAGACTGGCCGCCTCCCTGAACCTAACCTAACCTAACCTAACCTAACCTAACCTGTATCATGGCGCGCGCTCCGCGAGCTCGGGTCCCGTTTGGTAGTCGTCATTTAATATTTTTGGGCATTTTTCGTTTGGAAAACCCGTTTTTTGAACGAAAATCAAAATTTTTGTTCTAAATAAATTCCAAAAACTGCATAAGTCGCTAGCTCGCGCGGAGACGCGTCTTTTGACACCTCGGACGTGCGCCTAGCGCAAATAAAACTTCAAAAAGTTTCGCTAAATTCAAAATCGCATACCTACGACATCTGCCTTAGAGGGACGAAAACACTACATTTTGTTATAACTTTGCATCTAGGAGACGCATTTTGAAGCTTATAAAATAGTTGGGTAAGCGTAATCTAAAACTGTTCTATATTTCAAGTTGATAGCATTAGTGGTTCTTGAGATATCCAGCTGTGACTGACAGACAGACAGACAGACTGAGTGTCACCATAAGGGTTCCTTTTTTACCATTTTGGTACGGAACCCTAAAAATGGATGCAAAGTGTAAGTATTAAATGTAGGTAGTGTATGTGCATGTAAAATGTAGATACTATAATACTACCTCTTTTTAAGAGATTTAAGGGATAGGAATTAATGTAGTCATAGTTTGTATCTTGACTTTTTGAGGTAGCATTTAGTCTTTATTTCATTCGACTTTTTTAAGACGAATGGATCTTCATACGATTTTCACCAATGGAGGCATTCAGTGGTCATTTGTTAAGGGTTTTTTGTAAATTGGCTGAAATATGACGATGATTGTTGAAAAAATCATGCTGACTGGGAGCTTTAAGCCCACCATACACGGCAAAGATATATCGTAGCCATTTGAGTTTGCATAGTTATATCGGACGGCTCTATGTTTTCCACATGAACGTTCCCATCGGATATTTTCCAACACCTACGCGGGCGAAGCCGCGGGCAAAAGCTAGTTATATATAAGTAAAGAACTTTCCTATTCTTTTATTTAATTACTAGCTTCTGCCCGCGACTTCGTCCGCGTGTTTCTTGTCCCCAACGATGCATTACATCGCAACGCCTGCCCGCGCTATTACTTCGTTTGCGCTTAAACATCCTTTCTGACAATTTTTCATTTTGCTCGGCTCCTAAGGTCCCTAGCGTGATGTTAAATAGCATAATTATATCCTTCCGCATCGCCTGCCCGCGCTATTACTTCGCGCTCGGCTCCTAAGGGCCCTAGCGTGATGTTAAATAGCCTATATCCTTCCGCATCGCCTGGCCGCGCTATTACTTCGCGCTCGGCTCCTAAGGGCCCTAGCGTTATGTTAAATAGCATAATTATATCCTTCCGCATCGCCTGGCCGCGCTATTACTTCGCGCTCGGCTCCTAAGGGCCCTAGCGTGATGTTAAATAGCATAATTATATCCTTCCGCATCGCCTGCCCGCGCTATTACTTCGCGCTCGGCTCCTAAGGGCCCTAGCGTGATGTTAAATAGCCTATATCCTTCCGTATCGCCTGGCCGCGCTATTACTTCGCGCTCGGCTCCTAAGGGCCCTAGCGTTATGTTAAATAGCATAATTATATCCTTCCGCATCGTCTGGCCGCGCTATTACTTCGCGCTCGGCTCCTAAGGGCCCTAGCGTGATGTTAAATAGCATAATTATATCCTTCCGCATCGCCTGCCCGCGCTATTACTTCGCGCTCGGCTCCTAAGGGCCCTAGCGTGATGTTAAATAATAATAATAAATAATAATAAATAATTTATTTTTTCCAAAAAGTAATGTGCAAAAAATAGGTATGGGCAACATTTACAGCGTAGGGCTTACAAGTGCACAGAGAAATTGATCAATGACCCCCATGCTAGGTGGAACCTGTGTTACAGGGGTCATTCATCCGTCCACAAAGTTCAAGATAACAAGGTAAGTAAGCAGAACTTATATGTATACTAAGGAACAATAATTTGTGCTTAATTCTAATGTGAAAAAGGTGTGGTGAGTAGGTGTGTGAGAGTGCGTGTGGGGGTGTGTGTGCGAGGGTGTGTGTGTGTGTGTGTGTGTGTGTAAGGTGAACATAGTATTGATCATGTGTATTGCGATTTTAATAGGTCTTCTGTTTTACCGTAGTCAAGAGTTAAAAGATATTCTTTAATTTTAGATTTACAATGAAATGTGTTTAGGGAATGTATATTCAAAAACTGGTTCAGTTTATTATAAGTGAGGGCGCTTAGAAATGGGTAGTGTCGTTTAGCAAAAATCGTGTGCGTGCTTTTGGTAGGACATGGGGGTTCTGGTCTTCTTCTAGCTGTGGAAGGACCCATGATGTTTAGTGGCAAGTTTGAGTGTTTGCGAATTAGTGCGCGGTAGATAAAAAGCTGTCGTACTGTTAAAACCTTGTACTCCTCATAAAGTAGTTGCGTGGGAAATCTGAAAGGTTTACTAAGAAGCACTTTAATTACTGCTCTTTGCGCCCGCTCCACCTGTATAAACGCTGTCTTCGCTGCACCTCTCCAGGCTGTAATGCAATACGTTAAGATAGATTCACAAAGAGCACTGTAAGCCATATTTAGAACTTCCCTATGGGCGGACAGTCGAAGTTTTTTGAAGACATACATAAGTTTTCTAACCCGCGCGGACAGTGTCTCAAGGTGATGGTGCCAAGATAGACAGGCGTCAACCTGGAGTCCTAAGTATTTAACGACCGGGGCTCTGGACACGGAGGGGCATGCGCATTGGGGGTCACTGAACGCGCATACATGCGCTTTAAGTACTATTGAGTTTACTGGTGGCAGGAGGGAAGGTCTGAGACCAAAGGTGACAAAGTGAGTTTTGCTAACATTTAATGTAAGACTATTGTTAGCCAACCAGAGCATTATCTCGCGCAGTGCTTTTTCAGCAGTCTTACTTGTCGTGTCCCAGTCATTGCCATATGTCAGAATAACCGTGTCGTCTGCGTATGCCAGGATATGGGTGGATGGCAGAGAGAGGGTGCAGAGATCATTCACGTATATCTGAAAGAGGAGAGGACTAAGCAGGCTTCCTTGTGGGACACCGTAATTTAAAGATTCTTCGCTACTAATGACGTCCCCTATCTTCACAGATTGCGTGCGGTTCAGTAAAAAGTCCTTAAATATTTTGTGGGCATCACCGCGTACCCCAATCGATTCCAGCTTGGCAAGAAGGATGGGAACAGAGACGGTATCAAATGCCTTAGAGAGGTCCAGGAAGACGCCTAGGCATTTCTGTTTACTGTCAAGTTTGTCCACCACAGTATCCAGCAACGCAGTCACTGCATCCTCAGTAGACATACCTTTTCTAAAACCAAATTGGTTTTTAGAAATTATTTGGTATTTGTCGAGAAATCTGCTGAGATTTTTGTAGAGGATTTTTTCCAGTATTTTAGAGATGACTGGTAGAACTGAAATAGGGCGGTAATTGGTGACACAATCTCTGTTCCCTGACTTATAAATTGGGTGTACGATTGCTTTTTTCAGCGCCTTTGGAAAGGTTCCTGTAGACATAGCTAGGTTACAGATATGAGTAATGGGTTTGAGTAAAGCATGACTGGCAGCTTTGACTAATTTTGGGGGTATACTGTCCCAACCAGGGGCACTATCCCCACAGAGATCTTTTATAATGCAATCTACTTCTTCCTCGTCTGTTGAGAGGAGACCCAATGAGTTCACCATGGATCGCTTATTGTTTGGGGCAGTTTGGGAAGACCTTTGTGGTATTTTACTGGCCAGAGTTTGACCCACGTTTGCAAAAAATGTATTAAATAGCCTATATCCTTCCGCATCGCCTGGCCGCGCTATTACTTCGCGCTCGGCTCCTAAGGGCCCTAGCGTGATGTTAAATAGCCTATATCCTTCCGCATCGCCTGGCCGCGCTATTACTTCGCGCTCGGCTCCTAAGGGCCCTAGCGTGATGTTAAATAGCCTATATCCTTCCGCATCGCCTGGCCGCGCTATTACTTCGCGCTCGGCTCCTAAGGGCCCTAGCGTGATGTTAACTAGCCTATATCCTTCCGCATCGCCTGCCCGCGCTATTACTTCGCGCTCGGCTCCTAAGGGCCCTAGCGTGATGTTATATAGCCTATAGCCCTCCTCAAGAACTGGGTTATAAAATGCAAAAAGATTTTTTCAAATCCGACTGGGGTAGTTCCAGAGATAGCGCGTTTAAACAAACTAACAAAGAAACAAACTCTTCCGCTGTATTCCACCGACATTATTGAAATAATAAATCGAGAGGGTCGTCAATCCGCGGAAAATCTCGCAATTCAGAAAAATTACTTATTTGCACAACGCCAACTATGGGTAAATTGATAAAACGTCCTCACTAAACATGTTCGCTCAAGAGCGACCGGTATGAATTAAAGTTATTTTGCGTTTTAGTAATTTTATATTATCTCCGAAACTGTATGACCAATTGACATACTGTAAAGGCCAAATCTTATCTCCATGATGTCCTTGTGATCATAAATAACTTATTTTGATAAGGATTAATGTTTTGTTGTTTAAATAATCATCCAAACGTAAGTATGTCTAAAAAATACTTTTTTAAAGCAATAAAAGATGTATAAAAGATAAAATATAAAAGATAGAAATATGGTGTCGCGGACTTTTTTGTAGAATTATTTAAGACGGACCAGACTGCCATACATTATTCTCAATTATAAACAACCGTTTAGGCAGCGCATGCAAAAAAAGTCTGTTTAAAGAGGTATTTCTTTCCGACTTGTTAGACAAAAATTGTGATAGCTCGGCTAATATGCATGCATGATATAAATAAAAAAAAAAAAAAATAAAAAAAAATTTTAGAATTGGATCATTAGTTCCGGAGATTACCCCCTACATACAAACTTACAAACTTACAAACATACAAACTTACATACAAATTTTACCTCTTTATAATATTAGTATAGATTTTATTCTGTTTGTTAAATCAACTTAAATAAGTTGATTCCATGGGAGAAAAGAGATAAGTGAAGTAAATACTTCACTTATCTCTTTTCTCCCATGGAATTCAGACATGCTGTCTTAGGAATAATTAAACTACTCGATGAGGGCAACAATGGCCGACATATAAAATAAAATAAAAAATCGGTCAAGTGCAAGTCGGACTCGCGCACGAAGGGTTCCGTACCGTGTTATATGTTTAACAATCGCAAAGATAACTTTTTACTTATTTTATAATTATACTGTGAATTACAAGGTTATTTTTGCAGTTGCAGAAAATCACCCATGTTTAAACAAAATACCTTATGAATCACCGTTTTCAGTATTGTTGCTTAAATACAGTATTTATGGTACCTACATGGTATAAAGAAGTTTCAAATTCCTAATTTGTTGAATTGTTGCGCTAGAGCTCGTACAAAAATGGTCTAAAATTTACAACTTTTGCGGCCCCCTATTTCTTAATTTTAGAAGATAAAAAAAATATCTTTGTACTCTACTCAATGAGTTCTAGACGATGATACCCCACATGCTAGGTTATTTTTTTTTTTTTTTTCAAAATGAAAAGTTTATTGTATGGGGACCGACCCCTTAAATTTTTAACTTTGCATTATTTTTATTATTTGTTGTTATAGCCGTAATAGACAGCGGAGGCTTAGTAAGTTTGTACTGGACTGTACGTGGTTGTCTGATTTCATGGATTTTAATTTTCTTGCGCGGAACCCTAATTATTTTTCTAAAATAAAAATCGCCTTAGTTACCCCTTAAGACATCAGCTATATGTCGTCAAAATCGGTGAAAATTCGTTTGGCAAGTTTCCTAACTTATAAGATATTTGACGTTAAAAACGCCTTTAATTCTGTAAACAGGGACACTTTGTTGGCTGAAGTCAAAAAGGAATTACCCGAAATTTATGGTTTTTTGTGGCAATGTTACAGGTACCCTTCCAAATTATTATATAAGGACAATGTTTTGGAATCTGCAGTTGGATGCCAACAAGGTGACCCTCTCGGGCCAGTCATTTTCAGCTTAGCTATTCATCCAATTATTCAGAAACTAAATTCAAAATTTAACGTGTGGTATTTAGATCGATGCCTTCCACGTAAGTTGTTGTAAGCCACAAAATTGCGATTTTGTGTTTTTTACGCAAAAGTGTCTAATTTTATATATATTATCGTATTCAAAATAAATCAAATGGAAAAAACTATAATTTTAGGTAGTTTTGAGACGTATAATATCGTAAGTTCCAAACTATTCCGGCGCAGATTACTGTATTATTACTTGCAATGGCTTACGGCGGGCGGTGGGGGGGCTGAAGAGCGCGCACGCACCGCGTATGTGTCACATAAAACAGACTACGCTGGAACTCGCTGTCGGCTGTACTTCACGAGCGTTTTTTTTTTGTGTTGATATAATATTTGCGTAATAACACTATCACTTAAATATTTTCTTATTGTAGCATAATGAAACGTTATCAGATACAATTCAGAGAACGGAAACTATACTATGGTCAATAATGTCAACACACAAAAAAGATACATTGAGGAAATCCATCGAAAATGACGATATCACAATAAATCAAATTGAACATATCGATTTCCATGATTCATTTTTCCGAAGTATTGAAGGTATCTTAAAATTTAGTGTCTTTATGGCAATACTTTTAGTAATTATAGTGATGGTGATTTAAAATGTGGTATAGGATACATACAGCAATATACGTTGCTGAATTTAGATGTATTTTATGTTAAGTAATACATACAACATTTTACTTTGGAATTAGTTATACTAAACTAAATTGTAAGATGACATACAATGATTTACGTTGCCGTATTTACTGTTTCATGGTTATTATGTAATACATACAACAATCAACGTCGCTAATCACAGACACACCTATGTTGTATTGTAAGTAATATTTAACATAATAATCATTGAACTTCGTGGGTGTTTTAAGGATGATTATGAGATTTTCTACTCTATTGGCATTATTCACATCTTATTTAAACGCAATATTGCGTTGTTTCAGTGTCACCCTTACCAGTAATTTTTTATGAATCTGAGATCTTTGTAGTTAATAATATTAACCACTTCAAAAATCTCAGTTTCATTTATAGGTGATGACTTTTTCGCAACAACTATACTATTTATATAGATAGAAACTGATACTACAGATCACTCTTATCTTGAAACTGCTCACCCATCTCCTAACTGTAGTCTTAACCACTTGGATTACGACTGTGACATCCATTTTTATCCGTATGACTTTGATAAAGAAAATGAACCCATATTAGGATTAAAGACTAATATGGGTCCATCTCAGAACTGAGTCAAAATCTGAGCCTGAGAAGTGCACAGGTGATTGCTGAGCACTGGCTCAGAAATCACCTGCGCAGTTCTCAGACTGTTCCACTCCTCAAGCTAATCCTCTATACGTTTTGTCTATATGTTATGTGTAGTAAATAAATACATAAATAAATGTTATTTCTAATAATAGTCCACGTGTAAGGAAAGACAAAGGTAATGTAAGAGGAAGACATGTAAAAGACTGGATAGATGTGAAAAGAAAGACTAAGGAATTTGGGAAAAGAATATCTTTCTAGAAAAGGAGTAGCAAAAGCCAGTAGAAACATGGGCACCGTGGCACTGTCGTAACGTGCAATGTTTTAGTAAATTAAACGAGGAAGAGAAGGAGAATAATTTTGAAAGTTTTTGTAAATTAGGAGATAGGGACAAGCAGTGCTTGGATGTATGTGGCTAACTTAGTTACAAGGAAGACTATACGTTGAATGTATACTGATAATGTTTCGAGACGTCCTATAGGTACTTTAAAATACAGATTGCCAGTTTCCGGTGATGAAACTTTATGTAGATGTGTGTAAAAAACACTTTTTGAGTAGGTAACATCTCTGTCAGCGATCAAGTTATCAATGCGGCCCTACATAAATATTTAGATACAACAACGGCAACATTAAGCCCCGATCAAAGAGGCAGACATTCAAACAACCTCTAAAAATGACCGCATGTGTTAAAACCAGTGTCTGTGACCACATCAAATGTTAAATGTTCTTCTAAAGCTTAAGAGGCCTATCACAAAATTGCGTTTTGACAGATTAAGTATATTGAAACACGGCGACCACGCATCACAATAAGCAACAATTTGGCAATTTGGCAATTGTAATTACGTTCATTTTGAGTGTTATAATCTAAATTTTTTTCGTTTAAAGTTTGAAATTCTAATTTATTATGAACTAACTATGTTTATTCTGGAATAAATTTTTCGTAATAATATTAATGTAGTAGGTACTTAAGGATACATTAACAGTTAATTTCTGAGCGTTTTTAGTAGTTTTGGTTTTGAATGGGATTTTTTTATAGCTATTCCATAAATATTTCAAAAATTCTGAGGCCGCTATGAACTAAACCATTATTTAAGAGATATTATTATATATTTTTCATTTCATAGTAGTCAACCCACGTACTCGAAAAAATGCAGTCGCACATTTTTTTTTCAAATGTAAATATAAATAGTACATAAAACTTGCATCGGTTTTATATATATAATAATTTCGACGGTAAGTTTTTAGTTATTTAACGATTTTTTATTGGTTTAGTAACGTATGCACGAAACAGTTTTGTAGGTAGGGTCACATAACAAAATTTCGCAAAAAAATTGTTATATTTTTATTTTATAATATCTAATAATGCTATACATACGGTACTTAGCAGACCCTTTTATTTTTTTCATTCGGAGTAAATTGTTGTAACTAGCATATACGTCTAAATGCGACTCTTGTGTTCCAGTGTAAATTAATGTAAGTGACAAATACAACAATTGCAAGGGCCATAAGCCGCGGTAAAGTGTTGTAACAGCAAAATCTCTGAAACCTTTGGTATTTTTAAATGAAGTCATGCAGTAAACGCTAAAGTATTGCCAACTATATTCACATACTGAATTTTATAAAGATTACTTGAAAAATACAGTTTTTATTGCTCATAGTATCTTTGAAACGCTCTCCTGTAAAATTGCAGTTTATGGGTTACAACAACGTACGTGGGAGGCATCGAGATGATGGAACGCTAGGAGGTGATGTAGACACCGTTTTGAAAGATTTACAACTCCTCAAACAAGAATTTAAATCTATTGGCCTGGACCTTAACCACTCAAAATGTGAAATTTACCTTTCTGACATTACCGACAGACAATTGACCCTAGACAAATTTAATGCAATAGCCCCGGAAATAAAAATTTTAGAAAAAAGTTCACTGAACCTCCTAGGTTCCCCAATTTTAGAAGACAGCTTTTCTCCTTTCATCGAAGAAAAAATCAAAAACTTCAACGAAATTTCGGACAGACTCTCCAAAATTAACTTACATTCGGCTTTCACCCTGATTAGATACTGTTGTTTTGGCCCAAATTTCATTTATTTTCTACGTTCTTCGCCTTTATGGAAGCAACCACATCTATTGGACAAAATTGACCAAATTATTCGCAGCACACTAACATCCATTTTAAATGTGGCCTTGGACGACCGAGCGTGGCTTCAAGCCACACTACCCATCCGTTTTGGTGGCCTCGGCGTCCGCAAAATTACCAGTATTAGCTTACCGGCGTTCCTGTCCTCTGTCCACAGCACTGAAAAGTTGACCGGGAAAATTTTAGCCCCCTGCCTGGTTGACTCTGAAGTGCCGTGCTTGACCGACGCGGTGAACGCCTGGAAAGCGGCTTGCCCGGATACAGATCGGCCCGTAAACCCATCTTCCCAGAGGCAGTGGGATGAGCCGCTCTGCAGGTTGGTACGGAATAATCTTATCAATACGTCTACCAATACTGCTGAGCGTGCCCGCTTACTGGCTGTGGGTGAGTGGGAGTCGGGCCTCTGGCTTCAAGCACTTCCGTCACCCAACATAGGCACTATGCTGGGTGACACCACCTTCCGGCTCGCTACCTGTCTGCGTCTGGGCGCTCCTTGCGTGGCTCTGCATCGCTGCCAATGCGGCGTAGCTGTCGACTGCCTCGGACATTGTACGGCTCAGAGTAGTAGATGGTGAGTTGACGAAAACCACAGACTTCACGATCCCAAGTTTATTGTTAAGTTACACAAAGTTATGTAGGATGCTAATCCGCGGTTTACTTGCTAAGGTAGCTGTTGGTTGACTAAATAATTATCAATATAAAAGTAACTAAAACGAGTAGTAAAAAGTAGGTCGCGACGTTAGCGATTTGTCTGTACGTAAACCGTACATGCTCCCGAGGGAAAAGTGGGATGAGCATCCATTACAAAGTAGGTAAATGATAATATAAGTAAAAAAAAGAAGTTAAATAGTAAACAATAGTACATAAATATTTTTTAAAAGTGTAAATGTAAAAGTAAACGCTCAATTTAAATCTTCAAAGTGAAATACTTTCTTCGGCTGTTTTGCTTCGCTGTAAACGGGCTCCGCTGCTGTCGAATGTATTTCTTGTAGCTCGATGTCCCCACCAAAGTTATCCCTTCCTCTAGCTGTTACTTCTGTTTTGGCAGGGAGTGTTTTGCACCATCGTTTAGTGATAATATAGAGGGCAAGCACAGCGATTCCTCCCAACAACAAAGAGGTAACCGAGTAGAGATAAATGTCGTGACTTACATGTCCGACGCCTTCGGTAATATCTCTCTGTTTTTCTGGAATTCCAATTCTGCTGGTCTATTTTTCTTATTTCTACTGCAGTTGGCGTTTCTTGTTCTATATTTAATTTTGCGTTCTTCCAGCCGAGGTCAAAGATGTTGTTAATTGTTGAGTTTATGGTTGGTATTTCTAACTCTGGTTCCATGTTAAAACTACTTCCCAGCTGATTGTGTGTAAATATTGTGGCGTCCTTTTTCTGCAGTAAGCACTTTGATTTCAAGGTAATTACTCCAGTCCCGTCAATGACCGCTGGCGTAACTTGATCGTTACATATGACGCGCATCAGCTGTTTCCCGCACAATGAAAATAGCCACATGTTCGTTTTGTGCAGCTTTGTCCAGGTTTCTTTGCATGTTATGTCATTTAGGACGCATGATAAAGACTCTTGTTGGTTGAAGACTTGGGCCTCACATGGGGCGTCTTTATTGTGCATATTGTAGACAGGATTACGTGAGTCACAAATAAATTCGTCTTCTCCGTATGAAGTACAGTGGCTCATGTCTTGGTCTTCCATTGTTATGTAAGAGTTTTTTACAAAGTTGATTGCGATGAAGCTTGAATTTGGTTGTACGAGTTTTAAATGTCCTTGTCTAAGGAACGGTATTGGTATGACTCGGTATATCTTGTAGTCTTCATCGCTCAGCAAGGGGATGTGTATTTCAAACAGCATAAAATTGTTTGTAATTCGAGCCTTTACATGGATGAGGTCATAGATATTTTTCAGATCCCTTTGAATGTCCTTTACAGGTAACGATAATCCCTGTGGCAACCTTTTTTTTTTTTTTTTTTTTTTTTTTTTGAGGGTGGGAAATCATCAAAAAACTTCTCCCGCTCTGGGTGGAGCGGGAGGGCGTGTCAGACTTTTACTGACTAAAACCCACCCGTGTTCCTTCAGTTGCCTATGCCAGGGCCGCGGTAACCCCTTCGGACAACCCGCGACCCCAGCGGCGTCGGCCCTATTGGGCCCCGTCACTTGCTGACATCTCTTTGAGGCGCGCGTGGAACACAACGCGCCGTCGACTCGGGCCTGGTCCTTACCGGACGGCGAGCTACCCGCTGCTCACCGTCCGCAGGCCCGCGCCTACGGTGGCCGGAAATCGCCCCGCTATTCCCACCGCCCAGGGCGTCTCCTGCGGCGACTGAGGGCGTGAGGCTGCCTCTCCCTCACGCGTTCCGCCTCCTCCTTCGCGAGCATCACTGCTTCGCAGAAGGAGGTGACGGCCTCCCATGCACTCTCGCTCCGCACCATGGCCTGGACCAGGCTCGGACGCGAGAGGTCGCCGCCGCCGATCGCCTCCGTGAGAACACGGCGGTGCTCTGCCCACGCCGGGCAGACCTCCACTGTATGCTCCACCGTGTCCTCCGGGCGATCCGCACAATGGTGACACCCGGGCGTTTCCTCCCGCCTTATGCGAAACAGGAACCTCCCGAAACAACCGTGTCCGGTGAGGACCTGCGTCAGGCGGAAGGTGAGGACGCCGTGGCGCCTCTCTAACCACTCCTCAAAGAGGGGACTTCTCGCCGCAATTGTGGCGTGCCCAGCGCTGGGTTGCGACAGTCGCGCTCTCCATGCCGCCATGAGATCCCGCCGGAGCTCTGTCCGCTGTACCGTGATTTCTCGCGGCAGAGGAGTTACGCCCCGGCGCTTCGCCTCCTCGCGCCACTCCCACACGTGCGCGAGGACCTTTGCCTCCAGATCCCACGGCGGTAATCCGGCAAGGAGGCTCGCCGCCTCCCGGGAGACCGTGCGGTATCCCCGGACTAGCTGGATGGCCATGACCCTCTGGGACGCGTTCAACCTGCCGGCTGGTCCCAGCCTTAGGGAACGCGCCCACACCGGTGCTCCGTAAAGGGCCATGGACCGCACGACCCCCGCGTAGAGCCTCCGGCAGGAGGCGTTTGGACCCCCCAGATTGGGCAGGAGCCGCCTCAAGGCAGCCCCAGCCCGTGCCAGTCTGGGAGCCAAACGTCGGAAGTGCTCCACGAAGTTCCACCGGCTGTCGAGGACGAGTCCCAGGTACTTCATCGTCGACCCGACTCCGATGTGAACCCCTCCCACCGTTATTTCGGAACCCGACGGTGGCGCATTCCGAGGACCATGAAAACACATGGCCTCGGACTTGTGCAAGGCCACCTCGAGTCCCAACTGCCGGATCCTCTCCACGACTATCGCAACCCCGCGTGTCGCTAAGTCAGCCGCCACCTGGTGCGACCTCCCCTGCGCCAGGACCAGCGTGTCGTCAGCGTAACATACTACGCTGACGCCGCTAGGGAGGTCGGCGCGCAGCACCCAGTCGTAACCGATGTCCCACAGATGCGGCCCCAAGACCGATCCCTGTGGGACACCGCACGACATCTCTCGCCGGTTCCACTCTCCCTGATGACCGGGGTAGATGACGGCCCTATCCGTCAGATAGGCCTCGACCACTCGACAGAGGTAGGTCGGCATCCGGTGATACCGCAATGCCTCCCTGATGCAACTCCAGGGCAGGGTATTAAAGGCGTTGGCGATGTCTAGGGACACCGCCAAGACGACCCCACCCCGGGCCACTGCATCCCCCGTCGTGAGGGCTCGCACGCGCATGATGGCGTCCACCGTAGAGCGCCCCTTGCGGAAACCAAACTGGCTCTCCACCAAATCCGGCCCCTCCTGCACCAGCCACCCGACGAGGCGGTCTGCAATTACTCTTTCAAAGAGCTTGCCCACCTCGTCGAGCAGCACGATGGGCCGGTAAGCGGACGGAGAGTCCGCAGGGCGCCCCGGCTTCTTAATGATAGGACCAGTTTCCCCGTCTTCCAGCGAAGTGGAAACTGGCCCCTCTCCAAGCATGCGCTTAGGAGCCCCCCTAGTCGAGGCCCGAGAGCCCCAAAGGCCAGAACCCAGGCTCTTCCAGGTAAGCCGTCGGGTCCTGGGGCGGTATTTTTGGCACTGAGCCTACGTACCGCCGCTCTCAACTCTACCTCGGTCACTTCCGGAGCATCATCGTCGTCGTCGGTGTACTGGTCCGCAGCGGGCACCGCATGAGGCGGAGCCATAGGCGGGGGAGTATGTTCCCCTCGCGAAGGGAACAGAGCGCTCACCACGTCCTCCACGAGCTCGGGCCGGAGACTCTGCGTCAGCGGGGGCGCCCATGGGCGGAGTTTCTCCCGCACCATCTTATAGGGGCGCCCCCATGGGTCTCTGTTCAGAGTCTCCAGCGACTCCTCGCGGCCCAGATCCCTGGACCGCAAGATCTCCGCTCGGAGGGCGGTCTTCGCCGCTCTGTACCCCTCGTACAGCTCCGCCTGAATGGCTTCCGTATCCGGAGGGCGGATACGGAGCCTGCGGTGCCTGGTGTACCGGTGCCGCGCGGCAACGCACGCCTCGCGCAGAGCCGTCAGCTCCGGCGACCACCAATACACCTGGCGAAAGGCGCGACCGGGCTGGACCCGGGGCATTGCCACGTCGCACACTTCGGACATGGCCTCCCGGAACCACTCCGCCTCATCGTTGATGTCGGCAGGCCTGTCCGGTGGTGACACCCAGGCCTGCACGATCGAGGCTTCCAGGAGGAGCTCCCGGTCCAGCTTCTTCAGCGCCCACCGCGGACCACTCGGGGCCTGTCGAACCGGCGCGCTCGAGGTATGGGCGGAGACATCAAACCGGATGTACCGATGATCGGAATAGGTCTCCACCCCCTCCATGACGCGCCAGTCAACCACGTGCGGCAACAGGGCGGGGCTGGCGAACGAGATGTCCACCACCGATTCGCCCCGCATCCGCACACACGTGGGGACAGAACCCCGGTTTAGGACGACCAGGCCTGTCTCCAGAGCCCAGTCCTCCACCATCCTGCCCCGTGCGTCCGTACACCGGGAACCCCAAGCCACATTCTTGGCGTTGAAGTCCCCGAAGACAAGCACGGGAAGGGAACGAAACCCGACGACGACGGTTTTCAACTCCGCAAGGGAGTTGTGGAACTCGGCGAGAGTTCGGCTCGGGGAGAAGTATGTCCCCACCACGACAATCCCCCCGAACCGTGCTGCAACGCAACCCTGTCCCTTCCTGACGGCTTCAAGGGACAGGGTACCGGCGGCGGCCGACGAAATGAGGGTCACTGAGCCGCTCAGGTCCTCCACCCAGTAATCACTGGGCGGGACAAAGTACGGCTCAGCGACCACGGCGATGTTAATCGACCACTGCGCCATGCTCTGGAGCAACAGATCCTGAGCGGCGGCGCAGTGGTTGATGTTCGCCTGGAGGAGGCGCAATGGGGCCACTACTGGCATTCCATTGCAGCCCCCCCCTGAGCCCCCTGTGAGAGCTCCGCCGCAGTGGGTACGGCGGTGACGGCAGTGGGGACGGCAGCGACGGCGCCTGTGGCGACGGCTGCGGCGGTGACGGCGGTAGAGGGGGCGGAGGGCTTGCCCTTGCCCCGGGCTTTCGCGGGTGGACCACAGCCCTTGCTTCCAGCCCGGTGATCGGCCGGCTTGCCAGCTGCCGCACATAGGTAGCAGTGCGGCGTGGCATTGCACGAGCCGGCCTTGTGACCGGGCTGACCACAGCGGAAGCAGTTACTGCTGCGGTCCACCTCCGAGGTGCATTTCGCTCCCACGTGGTTGCCCACTTGGCAACGGAAGCACCTCAGAGGTCTGGGTTCCAGCAGTTTCACCCGCGTGGAATCCCAGCCCACCTGAAATCTTGGGCCCTCCCCAACGATTTTGTTGGCCGCCGATACGGGGCAGCTCACCGTAACGGCTCGCAACCCCGTGGAGTCTGGACGGATGGTGCCTACCTTCACCTGCTCGATAGCGCACCCCCCCATCTTGACCACGGCGGCCACAACTTCCCCCTCTGTGACGGAGTCGTCCAGACCCAGGATGCGCATGTCAGCACACTTGGCGGGTCTGGACACCCGGGCTTCGTCCGCACTTAAGGACGCCCTGAGCTTTTCAGCCAGAGCGTCAGCGGTCGGGCCACTGGCCGCACCGGGAATCTCGAGCATACGAGCCCCGGTCGCCGTGACCCTAACTCGCATGCCCTTTGTGACCCCGACCTCCTCCAGGTTCACCGCCGCCCGCGCCTTGGTGAGCACGTCGCGGTAGGACACGCCCCTCTTCTCCGCTTCCGGCTGTAGTGTGATCACTACAGCTGCGGACTTTGGGGCGCGCAACCTCGCCGCGACGCTTCGCTCCTTGCGCCGACGCCGCCTCTCCCTCCGCTTGGCCGCCCTTGCCGCCTTGCCCTCCTTCTTCTTCTCCCCGGCTACCTGCCATTCGGCGTCAGCCGGAGGAGATTCAGAAGGCGGGGGCGGCCGCGTCGTCGTCGCCGCCACAGCCGGGGCCTTCTCAGGCGCCTTAGCAGACGCCTTCGCAGGCGCCTTCGCAGGCGCCTTCGCAGGCGCCTTTGCAGCAGCGGTGGCCCCGCCCTTCTTCTGCCCCACTGACCCAGGTTTGGGCGTGGCAGCCGTGGCGGCGTACGATGCCGCCTTTGGCTGGTCCGAGGCCTGCCGGCTCGCCGCTAGCGGGGGCCGGAGGACAATGCCCTCCAGGACAGAGAACCGGCTGTTAAAAGCAGCCAGCTCCTTCCGCACCAGGGACAGTAGCCTCTCCTCTGCGGGGCCAAGCCCGCTCTGCCCCTGCTGCGCCCCCTCCTGCGGCGCCTTCTGAGGGCCGGCATCGCGGAGCCTGGCCAGGTCCGCTTGGAGCTCCTCGTTCTCCTTTCGGAGAAGCTCCATGGCGGCTGTCAAGCGGGCGACCTCCGCCCGCATTTCTGACATGCCGTCCGACGGAGGCCCTTGCATCAGAGCCTCCGCTGCCGCCATAATGGAGGCCTTGGCTGCAGGTATGGCCTTGTCCTTCGAAGATTGTTTCTTCTTCAAGGCCACATCCCTCACTGCAGCAGCCACGACCTCCGCGAACCTGTCCCGCTCCGCCTTGGAGCCACCAGCGGCGTCCGACTCATCGCCAGACGCCTCCAGAGTGCTCCCCTCGGCCGAGCCGACGGAGTCATCTTCCTGCGTTGCCCGGCTCTTGCTCTTGGACTTTTTGTGACTCCAGCCTAGAACCCGGCGAGCTTTTTTGGCCGAGCGCTTTCCGCCGTCCGAGGAAGACGACCCCTGGTCATCCCCTGGTTTTTCCTCCACGTTCCGCTTCAGGAAAGCTTTCCTACCAGCGGAACCCACCACCACTACGCCCTCCGGGCTCTTAAAAGAGCCCTTCGCGGCCTTCGCCCCCGATGCGGCGTCGGACCCCGCATCACTCCTCGCCTTCTCCTCGTCTCGTCTTGGGTTTTTTATAAATTCTTCAATTTTTGTTCCCACGAGTATGAACTTTGTGTACTGGCTCAAAACAAAGTGGTTCGCACTAGCGATTAATTTAGCTACCCATTAATCAAGCTACCAACCTCCCTCACGGTGCGCCGCCGCTTGGAGGTTTGGGGTAATTTTTTATAGAGGTTTTCTTCCTCGCGGTCCGGGCGGTTAAGCCAAGACCCTCGACCCCCGTCAAAAGTCAGAGACATGACCTTGAACGATCTTCGGGGCTACGAGACTAACGGTGGCAGAAGTAAATGACGAAATGAAAATGGAAATGATGATGGGAATGATGATGGTGGGTGATGGGATGGGAATGATGATGTGGTGAATGATGAATGGTATATGGTGGCGGGGATGATGATGATTGATGGTGGATGATGGGATGCCTTAGGCACTTGTGCCTAAGGGGAACCATTGCCCGCATCCCAGGGTGCACCGTCCCGAAGACTGGCCTTCCCCACGGACGTATCCGAAGGGAATTCCAGCCCACGGGAACTCGGGGAGCTTTCCTGTCACCGCACCCCATCCCTGTGGCAACCTTCCGGATATTATGTTTAGCTGTTCGATCAGTTGGTTAGCCGGAAATAGATGGGTATCTAAATGTCCTCTGTGAATGTTGGCGAGAGCATTTATCAGCATTTCCAATATTCTGTTTAAATCACTTAAAATCAGAGTTGACGTCATTGCAGCGGAATTTATGTCATTCATCGTGAATAGCATTTGCGCCTTGTTCGCTATTTTTGTGACTTCGCTTCAAGTTTGGTTCATGTAGACGCGTAATGTTTTGAATTGTTCGTCCATAAAGGCAGTGTTTCTTTTTATAATGTTGTTTTCAGCCTCTACAATCAATGTTTGGTTTTTCATAAGTTGTAACAGGTAGTCATCGTTTGTTTGTAGATACTTTATGTCTTTTTCGTACTTCTCGGCAAAGTCTGTGTCGAGCACTCCAAAAAGAGTTCTTCCTAATTTCCCAACTCCATCAAAGTAACCTCGTTTTGGTCTTGAGTGTTGGGTGAGCAGCATAGAATTATAGTCGGCTAGGTGACTCAGTTCATGACGTAGGTGACTGACAATAGTTTCGCAAGGCGAGTATTCATGTGATATTCTTTGACATAGTTTTTCTATTTGGTTTACGTAATCATTCATCTGGTCAGTTGCTTGCCAGTATGACGTTAAGTTGTAGTAGACCAATAGGGTCCATTCGTCATGTACTAATTGTATTTGCCCAGCTTCATCGAAGTAAATCGGATGATTGCTCGGTATAGGTGTCACCTTTAAGTTATCCGTCGTTGGCGCTGATTGTGCAAATCCCGTCATTTAGCACGATTGACAGTGGCTTCGGATGCGCGGGCACGTCTGCGGTCGACACGTCTGGAGGCATACTGCGCGGGAGGCCGTATGGTGGCGTCGCTCTGTTGTGGAGAACCAGTGTATTCCAACAAGTGTCAGTGTTGCGGTGTGACAGTGCTCGTATCTGTGCTATTAAGATAACGACTAGTGATCGACCGGTGATTGTGATGAGTATTTACATGCCTACAAATGCGGTGGACAACCTGCCTGAGTTTACGGATTGCCTAAGTACGGTGAGCGCAATTATTGATGAATACGGTGTTGAATCAGTTTTTATGTTAGGTGATTACAATGCCGACTTATTTGGATTGTTTTTTAACGAGCTTTTATATTATTGTAGTGAGCAGTGTTGGTCATGTGTGGATGTTGATTTTCTGGGTACGGATTCGGGTGCTTACACCTTCGTTAGTGAGGCTCATGGGTCCAGTAGCTGGCTGGATCACTGTATTGTAACTCAAGCGGCAAAACGAGCTATTGTTAATGTTTACATTAAATATGACACTATCTGGTCTGACCATTTCCCTCTGGTTCTTGAGTGTAATTTCAATTTATTGACACCTAAGTTGCCTCATAACACCTGTGCTAATAATAACGTAGTGTGGGGTGTAAGAAACGAGCAACAGGTGGCTAACTATACCAACGTGTGTCACAAACGGTTAAGTTTAATTGATTTTCCTGTCGAGTGTATGTGTTGTGCTGATTATTGGTGTAATGATCACGGCAACAGACGTGTCCTTGACGGTTTGTACTCTGACATTGTAGCTGCCCTTCGCGATGCGTCTTTGGTGGGTCGAGGGAGCACGGACGCGGGTGCGAGTGGTCCGCGCATAGTGGGTTGGAACGAGCATGTCAGAGAGGCTCACAGGGAGGCTCGGCTGAAGTTTACGGAGTGGGTAGCCTGTGGTAAGCCTAGGTTCGGAATCATGTACACTGAAATGTGTGAGAGCAGGAGGGTGTTCAAGTCACGACTGAAGGCTTGCCAAGATCTTGAGGATCAGATTCGTATGGACACCCTTGCTGAGAAGCATTCCAAGGGTGACTTTCGTGGTTTCTGGAAAGGTACAAGCAAAGCAAATGTTAGGTCGGGTCTTCCTGTGAGCATTGATGGAGTAAGTGACCATAAGGACATTGCGGATGTCTTTAGGGACCATTTTTCTGTACAGTCCCCTCTGGGGCCGGCAGGTGGGGTCTTCAATGCGGAGACATCAGACGAGGCAGTCGGGGTAAGGTTTATTGCGAGAGACGTGGATAAAGTTATTAAGAATACCACGAGAGGCAAATCCCCGGGGCACGACGGCCTCAGCATTGAACACCTGCAACATGCTGGCCCTCATATCTCTAGAGTCTTAGCGATGTTCTTCTCACTGTGCGTGAGCCACTCTTACCTGCCGTCGGATCTTATGAAGTCTGTGGTGGTACCTATAGTGAAAAACAAAACCGGTGACCTAGCTGATAAAACGAATTATAGGCCTATTTCTCTAGCCACCATCATAGCCAAAGTGTTTGACGGTTTGCTTAACACACAGTTGAATAACTATGTAAGTCTGCACGATAACCAGTTTGGTTTTAGACCTAAACTGTCTACAGAAAGTGCTATACTGTGTCTTAAGCATACCGTCAGATACTACACGGATCGTAGAACCTCGGTATACGCGTGTTTCCTCGACTTATCCAGGGCCTTTGACCTGGTTGTGTATGATATTCTTTGGGAGAAATTGAACAGTATTGGCCTGCCACGTGAACTTGTGACTATTTTCAAGTACTGGTATACGCATCAGGTCAACAGTGTCAGATGGGCGGGGGCAATGTCGGAACCGTATCAGCTTGAGTGTGGGGTGAGGCAAGGTGGATTGACCTCCCCAACCCTTTTCAACCTCTACATGGATGCGCTGATCGTCGCGCTCAGCAGTCAGCATGTCGGTTGCCACGTTGATGGTGTATGCGTCAACAATCTTAGTTATGCTGATGACATGGTGCTGCTGAGCGCGTCGGTCTGTGGACTGAGGAGGCTGGTACGGGTCTGTGAGGAGTACGCAGGGAGACATGGGCTAAAATATAATGTTAGCAAGAGTCAATGCATGGTCTTTGGAGCCAGCGGTGCAAAATGCCTAGAAAATGTACCACCAGTTTTTCTCAATGGTGTTCCCCTAGACAGAGTGGACCATTTTAAATATTTAGGACATATAGTTACGGCTGACCTCAAGGATCATGCTGACATCGAACGGGAGCGGAGGGCTTTGTCTAAAAGAGCGAATATGCTGGCCCGCAGGTTTGCACGTTGTTCCAACCACGTTAAGATCACCCTTTTTAAGGCATATTGCACCTCGCTATACACGTGCAGCCTGTGGGCTCGCTACACACAAGCGAGCTATAACGCCCTCCGCGTCCAGTATAACAACGCATTCAGGGCGGTGTTGGGGCTGCCCCGCTTCTGCAGCGCCTCGGGCATGTTTGCGGAAGCGCGCACCGACTGTTTTCACGCCACCATGCGCAAGCGGTGCGCGTCCTTAGTGCGCAGGGTGCGGGCCAGCTCCAATACTGTCCTGGTGATGATAGCGGAGCGATATGACTGCCCCTATATTAGACAATGCTGTGACAGACATCTGTAGCCAGGGGGCGCCTACATTTTATTGACCTTGGCATATATTTTTATAATGACGTGTTTTGTGCTGTATTGTTTTAATGTGAAATTTAATTTTTTAATTCTGTGACACTGACAATTTTGTAATTTTGTATTATTGTTTTGTTGACATCTTTGTTTATTTGAATTTCATTGACATTTTATTTTATTTTATTCTATGACCCTTTTCAATTTGTATTCGTCCATTCATTTTTCCGATGTATTATGGGGCAGTATTGTGAAATTTTATTTTATTATGTAACAATTATGGGTTTTTGCCTGAATTAAATTAATTTTATTTTATTTTTTTTATTTATTGCTACTATGGATAGGAGAACAAGTGACAACCAATTGTTTTTGTTTCTTGTTATGCCTCCTCGTTTCTTAGTTTCTGGAGTAGGTGTAATTTTTTCTTCTTCTTCGTTTACTCTTAGTTCTCCGAATTTCAGCGGCAATGGTGAAAGCTTAGTTATTGGTCGTTTAAGTGACCCTTTCTTAGTTTTCAAGGTAACAACCCGTACTCGCCCATCGGCACCTGGATGTAGTTCCTGGACTCTTCCCATAGCCCAGCGGCCAGGAGGTAAGTGTTCATCTTTTACTAATACTAGGCTTCCTTGTTTCAGGTTTTCTTTTGGGTGCTGCCATTTGCTTCGGATTTGCAGTTGATGTAGATATTCGTTCGACCAGCGCTTCCAGATGTGCACGTTCATTTGTTCAACAAGCTTCCATCTGTTTCTTAGATCGTGCTCAGCAAAATCTTGCTCTTCTTTTGGTAGTGACAGTAGGGGGCCGCCAATGAGGAAGTGACCGGGAGTTAGATATTCCAGGTCTTCGACGTCCTCTGTTAATGGGCACAGCGGACGAGAGTTAAGACAGGCTTCAATTTGATTTAATAAAGTCGTAAATTGTTCGAACGTAAGCTTCTGTTCCCCCAGTACTCGATGTAGGTGATATTTCATGGCTTTGACGGCAGCCTCCCACAGGCCTCCAGCTGTTGGCCAAAGTGGTGCATTGAAATGCCACTCAATTTGTAAGTGGCTCATCTCATCGAAGAATTCAGAAGTCTTAAAAGTATTGTGTTGTTCGAATTCCTGTTGTAGTACTTTTGCTGCGCCCACAAAATTCGTTCCGTTGTCGGAAAACACGTGTCGGGGTGTACCCCTGCGGGCACACATCCTTTTGAATGCAGCGAGGAAAGTTTGCGTAGTCAGGTCCGACACCAATTCCAAATGCACGGCTTTGGTCACCATGCATATGAAAATTGATATGTAAGCTTTGCAAGTTTTAACTCCTCTTCCTTTGTTGATTTTCACATCAACATGTCCGGTATAGTCGACACCCGTGTTTGTGAACGGTCTTGATGGAGTTACACGCTCCTTTGGCAAGTCTGCCATCAGTTGGACGTTTCTGTTTGGTTTGAAACGATGACATCGGACGCATTGTCGAAGCTCCTTCTTGACTGTTCTGCTACCTCCAATGACCCAATATTTTTGACGTAAATGGGCCAAAGTGAGGCGGGCGCCTCCGTGGAGAGTGTCGTGATGAGCCTCTTGAAGAATGAGCTCCGTTAATCTTCCCGTGGCCGGAAGAATAATAGGATGTTTAGCTTCGGGAGATAAAGATGAGTAGCCAAGTCGCCCCTTCACGCGCAGTATTCCACTGTCGTCAAGAAATGGGGTTAACTTCAGCAAGTTGCTTTTTGTCGATATTGGTCGATTTTTCTTTAGACATTCAATTTCGTCGCCATAGTTTTCATATTGAACGTTCTTGATGACCAATTCTGTTGCTCCCGTGATGTCTTGTGGTGACAAACACATAATCATCTTTTTGTTACCGCAGTCGGCTAAGTTATTGCTTGAGTTTAGTGCGCGTACTACTGAGCGAAATAAGCAAGCTATATGACCCACTTGGATTACTATCGCCACTTACAATAAAAACCAAACTTCTTTTCCAAAAAATCTGGATAAGCAAAATTAACTGGGATGAACGCTTACCCGACGATCTCGCTACGGAATGGGAAACTATGAGAAAAGATATCCCGTTGCTAATCAAACTTTCCATACCACGATGGTTACAATGTCAAGAAAACAACCTAGAGATACACGGGTTTTGCGACGCAAGCGAAAAAGCTTACGCGTGCGTCATTTATAGCCGAGTGAAAATATACGGCGAATACAAGACTACAGTAATTACGGCAAAAACAAAGGTTGCACCAATCAGCAATAAGATAACTGTACCTAGAATGGAACTCTGCGGGGCCGTCTTACTAGCCAAACTACTACACCGTACAGACATCATGGCCTATCCTGCAGTAAGAGCGCAGGCCGGATAGCACGGCACGCCAGCATCAATGACATCATCCGTCGTGCTCTTGTTACCGCCGGGGTGCCAGCTGTTTTAGAACCCATTGGCTTGGCACGCGACGATGGGAAGAGACCAGACGGAATGAACATAATGCCTTGGAAGGTAGGTAGGCCTTTGGTGTGGGATGCAACGTGTGTCGACACCCTTGCGCCATCCCATCTTCCTAGCACGGTAGGCTGTGCTGGGGCAGCTGCTGCAGGTGCGGAAAACCTCAAACGGCGCAAATACTCCAATCTTATTGGGACTTATATGTTCGAGCCGTTTGGGGTTGAAACACTAGGGCCATGGGGTCCGAGTGCCCTTTTGGTTTTTCGGGACATCGCCAAACGGTTGGTCGACTCTACACGTGACCAAAGGGCTGGTCTATTTTTTGGACAAAGAATTAGCATTGCCATACAACGTGGCAATGCTGCCAGCCTTTTGGGCACCTTTCCTTTCGACAGTGATGCGGATGAATTTTTCGATGCTCTATGATGGGAAATCATGTGGCATCGAAAAATCCTCCTTTTTGTATTATACTTGTACATATTAATTTTTTTAAGTCTGTTAGATTTTTTCCATTTCTTTAATAATTAAACATAATTAATATTTTGTACTTTGGTTTTTTATTTACTTTCGTTCGGAAGTCGGTGGCAAAAAACTTTGTAGTGTTTTCTTGGAAAACAGTTGGTTTTTTTTTGGTAAAAAGTTTTTTGAGACAAAAAGCAGCTTAAGTCCTTCCCTAGGATACCACCATAAAACCTTGCCAAATTTTATCAAAATCTGTTCGGTGGTTTAGGCGTGAAAAGGTTACAGACAGACAGAGTTACTTTCGAATTTATAATATTAGTATGGATAATTGTTATTTTCCTCGCTAGAGAGCTCCGATAAACGCGTATGATCGCTAATCATAAAGTGCTATAGGGCGAAGAACGGCGGTATTTATGTACCGCCGCCCGCCCGCTATGTCTCTACATTTAAAATCTGTAATATCTTCGAAAATATTCATTTAAATTACATGCTGTAAAGGGCCATATTGATCTATAGTAAATGCAAAATTTATTTAAAGTACTTAATTGGATAAGGATCACATGATCTGACCAAGATTATGTCTGGACTTTAACTTTGACCCCTGAGTTTGTTTCGCCATTTCTTCTCAGGGTAGTCAGATAGGAAATGTCGGCTTCATCTAGCTTATTAAAAAAAAAAAAAATATGACGTGTAAAAGTGATTTCGATATCCTATTTACAGAATAAACAATTTCATTTCATTTCATTTCATTTCATTAATGCTGTATTGCTTAAAATCGCTTCGTAAATAAGCCATTATTTCTCGTAAAAAGTAAAGGATAAAAAATGGTTATTGTGGGTTATCCCTGAGAGATAGACATATACCATCGCGGACTTTTTTGCAGACCTTTTTTAGTTGTACAATACTGTAGTACATTATTTTGATCTGTCTCGTAGGGTTCAGCCAGCGTTTGCAATGTAAGCGAAAAAAAATGTGTTTATTTACGACATCACATTAGAAACCTCTAAAATTATCAGTGTTTCTCTACTATATTATGCATGTATTATACATATAAACCTTTCTCTTGAATCTCTCTATCTATTAAAAAAAACCGCATCAGAATCCGCTGCGTAGTTTTAAAGATCTAAGCATACATAGGGACAGACAGACAGCGGAGCGACTTTGTTTTATAATATGTAGTGATTTACCATGTTATTTTAAAACCACAGACTTCTTATAGGTTTTCCTATAATCTACAGATATAAAACTATTTTCTATATTTTTTTCAAAATTTTAGGCTTAAAAGTTTCGGAGATAAGGGGGGGGGGGGGGGGGAATTGTCAATTTTCGTCTATTTTCTTAAATAACTTTAAAAAATATATTTTAAAATTATAAAAAAATATATTTGAGACTCTTATAGTACCTAAGCCCTATCATTTGATATGTCACACGGTACAGTTTACAAAACTTTTTTTTTAATTTTCTTATTTTCCCCCTAAAAGTGACTCTCATATTCAAAATTCATATATTTATTTTAGCTGTACGTTTTTGGGTCACAAAAATCCATATGTGTACCAAATTTTAACTTAATCGGTCCATTAGATTCGAAGCAAATTGGCTGTGACAGACGGACAGACGGACAGACAGACAGACAGACAGACACGCGAGTGATCCTATAAGGGTTCCGTTTTTTCCTTGTGAGGTACGGAACCCTAAAATGTAATTAAAAAAACTAAAAAACCCGCCTGCAGTAAAAAACTAAAAAGCTAAAAACAAGCCCATTTTAAATTGAATAAAAGTTGGAAGCAGGCGGGACCCATTTGAGTTTGAAAATATAAAAATAGAATGGGTCCCACCTGCTTCCAACTTTTATTCAATTTAAAATGGGCTTGTTTTTAGTCGTCGTTCGCGCGTGAATGTGAGCGTACGTACTACTAGCCTAGGTATATGTACTTCGGTGCAATGGCGTCAGATATTGTGAAATGTGCAAATTGTAATATAGTGATAAATGAGCTATTAGCGTTTATACAAAACAAGGCGGATGTTATGGATGAGGTTTCCCTCACCCGGATATGCAGTGATAGTTTTCCAGACAGTGAAATTGTGGCGGCGAAGTCTCTGCTTTTCGATTCAGTTCCAAACTCAAAACGGAAAATTCGTAAATGTAAAGGAAAAGGTGCACGGGATATCGAGGATATCATATGTCTTCTGAAGCTCACGGATCCAGAGATAGTACCTATCTTTGTTGCGCGTGATCTACAAAAACTACCACCGGTTACGTTTGACCATATAGACGCGACGAAACTATTAAAGGATATTCTAGTGCTACAAACGGATATCAAAGCCTTAAAAAATGACTGTGCGACAACGTCTGAACTACTGGAGTTAAGAACTGAGTTAGACAATTTAAAGAGTGCCTCAATTGTACACAACAATTTTGACTTTGTCAATAGAAGACGGGGCGCATTTATTGAAGATATACACAACTTCGACAGTGGTCCAATGGCTTTACAACAGCATTCAATTTTAGAAAGCAATGATAAATCCCCGAAATCCAGGTCGCAATCGATTCATAGTGATTATTTTCCCAAATATGTGGGTGTACAGAAAAAACTGTTATCTACTCCAGAGATCGTTAACGATGCGAATCAAACAGCTGGAGGTGCGAGCTTGGCGGTTAAAATAAATCCGAGCGATGCTGTCTCACTCGCGCAGCGGCTCGACAACATTAGTGATTCACAATCACGTGACTGCCGGTCAACCCCTACCGCGAGTTCTAATCTCATTAACTCGAACGTAACCACTAATATCTCGCCTGCACCGCAAGGAAATGAGCGTAAGTCGATGGCAGATGTTTTGAAGGCGAGTAATAAGTGTAAAGAAATGGTAGGGGAAAAATGGAATGTTGTCACAAATAAGAAGCACAAGAAGCCCTCATCTCGAGGAAAGATGGGAAAAGCGTACGTAGGTCCAGATGGGAAATTTAAGGCAGCTATGATCAAGGTACCATTGTTCATATCAAATGTGTGTAAAACCACGAATGAGAGTGATATTATTGCTTATATTAAAAACAGCACACATGAAGATGTAACTTTGTTTAAAATTAACAGAAAAACAGAAAAGAGGTACAACTCCTATAAGTTGTATGTCCCCAAAACGAAACTAGAACTATTTCTAGATAATGAGTTATGGCCCGACGGAATTACGTTTAGACGTTTTTTAAATGAAACCTACAAGACGAAGACTGGCATAATTAAGCAAACATTGACACAATAATTAATGGATATTAGCAATTATCAGACGAGTAAATTTGTAAGTTTTAACTGCAAATCAGTGAAGCGATCTGTTGAGGCAGTTAATTTTCTGTGTCAGTCAGCTGACATAGTTGCCCTCCAGGAAACTTGGCTGCTTCCTCATGATATACCCTATCTTGGACAAATTCATAACGATTTCGAGTACACAGGAAAGTCAGCGGTTGACACCTCAGCAGGAATATTGAGAGGACGACCTTATGGTGGTGTTGCGATCCTGTGGCGTAAGCGAGCCTTTGAATCAGTAACGGTAATCAGCTGTGTAAGTGCACGGTTAACGGCGATTAAGGTTTCACTCGGGGACAGGTGCATAATAGTATTCAGTGTTTATATGCCGACTGACTCGAGTGAAAATCTGTCAGAATTCACAGAGTGTCTAAGTGAAGTGAGTGCAATTGTCGAATCTAGTAACGTTGAAACAGTTTACATACTTGGCGATTTCAACGCACACCCCGGTGAGTCTTTTTGTTGTGAACTTTTAGAATTCTGTAACGAACAAAAGTGGAGGTGTGCGGACATTGAAAAATTAGGCTTAGAGTCAAGTAGCTATACCTTTGTCAGTGACGCGCACGGTTGCAGGCGATGGCTTGATCATTGTGTCGTCACACAGTCTGCTTGGTTAACGATTACTGAGATAGGTATTGTGCACGATGTATTCTGGTCTGATCACTGTCCCATATTTGTTGAGTGTAGGTTAGAAAAGATTAAGCCTAAGTTAATGGACCGTAAAACATCACGTAGCAGAGTAATTTGGGGCGAGAGGGATAGTGATCAAATAAGCGTGTTCTATGACGTATGTAATAGTAAGTTAAAGCTGATTGATTACCCTCAGGAATTTGGTTTGTGCAGTAATGGACACTGTGATAATACTGAACATAGGGTAATTCTTGATAAGATGTATGAAAGTATTGTTACTATTTTGTCAGAAGCTGCGGTACAGAGCCAAGTAGAAACTCGGACCCGTAGACATGTTGGCCGTGTTGTTGGGTGGAACAAGCACGTGCGAGATGCTCACGCGAGGGCGAGGCTTAAGTATCAGCTATGGGTATGGTACAATAAACCAACTTCTGGAAATATCTACAACGACATGTGCCTGACACGAAAGCTGTTTAAAAGCAAGCTAGTGTGGTGTCAGACTCATCAAGAACAAATTAAGCTTGATATTGTAGCTTCCCTCCGTAAAGCCAATAATTTTCAAAAGTTCTGGAAGGCTACTAAAAAGTTTGATGTTAGGCCTGGCCTTCCTGTGAGTGTCGGTGGTGCTGATCAGCCGGACAGCATCGCCGGCATGTTTATGGATCACTTTAAAGTGGAGTCACCGCTGGGTTCATCGTTGCGAGTGCTCGATGATGGATGCTGTCGTGATTCTGATCTGGTTCGTTTTTCGGCCAAGCAGGTGTCAAACACCATTAAGAAAATGACGAGAGGGAAGTCCCCGGGTCACGATGGTTTAAGCATTGAGCACTTGCAGCATGCCGGTCCTCACATAGCTAGAGTGCTCGCTATGTTTTACTCTCTATGTATGTGTCATTCGTACCTTCCCAGTGATCTCATGCGAACTATTGTCGTGCCTATTATTAAAAATAAAACGGGTGACGTTGCTGATAAGTGTAACTATCGACCCATCTCCCTGGCTACTATTATCGCGAAGGTACTCGACAGTCAGCTGGACGCTCGGTTGGATAGCCTATTAAAATTACACGACGCACAGTTTGGGTTCCGTAATGATCTTGGCACTGAAAGCGCGATTCTCAGCCTGAAACATACGGTACAATACTATACACATCGTCGAACACCAGTGTATGCTTGCTTTCTAGATCTCTCCCGTGCGTTTGACCTTGTATCATACGAGGTTATGTGGAAAAAGCTGCGGGAGAAAAAAGTGCCAGCGGAGCTGTTGCGTATTTTCCAGTATTGGTATTACAATCAGAAGAACAGGGTGAGATGGGCCGATGGGCTTTCTGTCTCGTACGGGCTAGAGTGCGGGGTTAGACAAGGAGGGATAACATCACCAAAACTGTTTAACCTCTACATAAATGATCTGATCGTTGAGCTCAGCAGCAAGAAAATCGGATGTCGCATTGATGACGTTAGTGTCAACAACATCAGCTACGCTGATGATATGGTGCTGCTGAGCCCTACGGTTAGAGCGCTTAGAGAGCTGCTTAGGTGTTGTGAGGGCTATGCTCGAGAGCATGGCCTAGTTTACAATGTTAAAAAAAGCGAGTTCTTGGTCTTTAAGGCTGCCGGTGCTAAATGTCCTGAGTATGTGCCCCCGATTAAACTGAATGGGAATGATATGTTGCGAGTGCACCAGTTCAAGTACTTGGGGCATTATGTAACCGACGACCTTAATGACCAAGTGGATATTGAGAGGGAACGTAGGGCGCTGGCAGTCCGGTGTAACATGTTGGCTCGCAGGTTTGCACGCTGTAGCAAGGCAGTCAAAGTAACGCTTTTTAAAGCTTATTGCCAAGTGTTTTACACGTGCAGCCTTTGGACCAACTATACTCAGCGGACTATCGGCGCCTTACGGGTCCAGTATAATAACGGGTTCAGGATGTTGATGGGGCTGCCCCGTTTCTGCAGTGCATCAGGCATGTTTGCACAAGCACGCGTCGATGACTTTCACGCCATCGTCAGACAGAAATCTGCCTCTTTGCTCTGCAGAGTGCGGGAGAGCTCCAACTCCATCCTGAAGACCATAGCGGGGAGGTACGATTCTCCTTTGTTAGGTGATGTTGTTCGAAGATGCATTTCGAACAACAGCCTTGTCGCTAAATAGTTTATATTTACTAACATAGGTATAGGTTATCTTTTTGTTTTCTTTTTGCTTACTAACCCATATGGATGTTGCTTATCCGAATTAAAGATTATTTTATTTTATTTTATTTTTTTATTTTTTTTATTTTAGCTTTTCAGTTTTTTACTGCAGGCGGGTTTTTTAGTTTTTTTAATTACTTTTTTATTTCCAGCTTTTTAGTTTACAAATGTGAAAGATTTCGCAGACGATTTAGTTCTTGCAAAGAGTTTTGACCCTGAGGGTTATTTAAAAGCTTTTTTGGATAAGTCCACAAATAGCCAAGCCTTCGAGGTCCTAACTCTGCTCAAAGCAATTTTTTTTTAATCAAAAATCGATTTATCACTTCGAATTACTTTTAATCATATAAGTTGTATATATTTTTGTAATCACCTTTTAAAACCCTTCATTTTTATACCCCACTCGATGGTATTATAAGACAAAAAAATTTCGAACTCCACAATATGTCACCGCAAATATGCCATTTTACTTTATTTTTGATGTTATTGTAGCCAGTGACACTCGCGCCACCAAGACAAATCTAAAGACGCATAATTTATCCAAATCCGTTCATTCGTTTAGGAGTTACGAGGGAACAAAGAAACGGACATACATACTTACATACAGGTCAAATACATAACCCTCCTTTTGGGCTTCGCCGCAGTCGGGTAAAAAGAGAAGTCCTGACTGACTGATTGACTGACTCATCAACGCCCAGCCCAAACCCTTGGACCTAGGAAGCTGAAATTTTGTACAGAGGTTCCCTTTATAATGTAGACAAGGAATAAGGAAGGAATTCCTGGTAGTATGTTCCCGTGGGATATTTTCCGACATCCACGCGGGTGAAGCCGCGGGCAAAAGCTAGTAGTTCGTAATGCTACAATTAACTTTGTGTCTGGGTACGGTCTTACCCATTCTCCTTTATAAATTTCCGCAGCCGCCATCTTGGATTTTCATTTTGACCCCACTATCGTTTTCGGCGATCTCAAATACCATGAAAATGTCACCTATGTCGAAAAAAAAATAATGAGATGTTTAGAAAAAAAAAAGAAACTTAAGAAAATAAGTAGGTAGGCACTCAAATGTATTTTTCTGTATAAATAAATAAATAAGATTTTTTTTTAAATATCCCTGCCCAATCCAATGAAGGAATACAGGCGTGATGTTATGAAGAAATCTCATTTCCTCAACTTTTTCGCGCAACTGTCCTGTCGCGCAAGCGGATTCGTGCAAGTGTCCTTCGCGCAAGTGTCTTTTGCGCAAGTGTCTTGCGCGCAAACCTCCATGCGGGCAAAAGTCCATTCGCGCAAAAGTCCCGTCGCGGAAATGTCTTGTCGTGCAAGTGTCTTTCGCGCAAGTGTCCCTTCGCAAAAAAGTCCGTTCGCCTAAAAGTCCATTCGCGGGAAAGCCTTTTCGCGCAAGTGGGTTGGCGCAAGTATCTTTCGCGGAAATATCTTTCGCGCAAGTGTCCCAGATCACCTACAACCAGCGGACAATTAAGACGCTTCTAATCATACCTCATTTGTCAAATTATGATAAGGAGTTTACAAGTTATGAGGAACAGAATGATGAACATATTATATACATACTTATCGGTCAAAATCATACCCCTCCTTTTTGCTTCGCCGTTGTCGGTTATTAAACGTTAGGTTGGCAGGTATATAATTAGTGCACATGTTGTACGTAATTAAGTCGTGCCGCAGTTGCCTGTCAATGGCAGAATGTTGACTTACAAAACAATAGATTGTACAACGATTAATATTTGATCGATTCGCCTCAACTTCTGGAAACTGCAGGGTACCGTATAATTTTAAGCTTTGCAACTGTCGCAGTTGCAAAATAATCGTCGCCATATAGCCAATTACTTCGGAAGAATATAAATGCTTGATAAAGCAATTATGCACAAGGAATTTAGAATTTAGTATATAAACTGGAAAATTCGCGTGAACGTTACTGTGTCAATGAAATTCGTGTCTAATCAATCGGCATACTATTATTATTTCGCATTCCAATCAGTAGTGCGATTCTGTAACCATCTCACCGTGAAAATTTGCGTGAAGCGAGCGTGGAGTGAAGTGTCAGTGTCATTCCACCTGATGCTAGGGATGGACCAAGCACATTTTTACAGTCATAATCGAGATTTTAATAATATTTTTTACGCTATTTTCTAGTGATCATTTTATATTAATTCAAAGCTAGTATTTAAGTGTCTAAACATTACTATTTACGGTATTTTTAAATCAAAATTTCAAAACAGAAATTCAGTCACAAACTCAATTACGTTTTTTTATTTTGCAAGACTAGTCCATAATAAGTAGGTAAGTATTTATACTGAGGTGTGAGCGCGTCAAGCACGAACAATAAATAAAATAAAAAAATGAGCAATCACATTCTCAAAATCGAATCTGACGATTTCCATGAAAGTTGCAATAGGGAGGTTTACGGGAATCTGGGAAAATTCGTTTTCTCTATTTTCACCCGAGCAGAGCTCGGTCGCCCAGGTACTATATTCAAAGTACCTCGGTACTCTGTGTACTACCTACATGGTTAAGTTATCAACTTAAGAAAATGCCCATCAATATTGTTTGATATTAAGTAGGTATGCCCAATCGCGATGTATTTTGAAGAAGCGATACCTAGTACCTTAGATCGAGTCGAGTAAAGACTGTGAGACGATAAGAAGAGATAACGATTGAGTGAGCCTGGCTGACTAGAATTTAACCCCACAAATAAAACGACGTGCGGATTATAAGTAGGTACTTACCTAATAATTCATTGTAGGTATGTAGGCACCTACCTACCTACGCGTTGCCAATAATAAAACACCATATACCGTAATCACATTATTATATGCACACTTGAATTTGGATGAAGTGATAAGTTCACGCTAAGCACTCTCATTAGGTACCACATTGACTTATTTTTTTACCTTACGTACTTATTTAACTCGTAACGCGTCACATAGGCGCCACCAGCTAACTAGTCGTAGCCAATAACAAAAGAATATTCATCAAACCATCGTCATGATATTACAAATGACCAAATTCAACAGTTCAACAGACTGTGAACTGACAATTTACTGACACAACCTGCGCTGCGCTGAGGTGACGTCACGCGAGGTGCACCCTCGCGTGACGTCACCTTCTCACGCGATTCACGTGTTCACTTCACTTGAATGACGTGAAATCATCACATCACGCACTAACGAATTGAGTTTTTTTTACTTTCTAGTTACATAATTAACTTGTAACGCGTCACGTAGGTATGCATTACGTAGCTACACATACTTAACTAGTCGTTGCCAATAACAAAAGAATCAAATTATTACTAAATTCAACGAACACACATATGACAGTGAAGTGATGTTGCTAGGCGTCGAGCTGAATCACGTGGAGTGTTATTAGCGGAATCCCGTGCCGTGAAGTGATCTGTTCACGCGCCGGCGCAGTAGGTACCTACCTATGCATTGTTTTTTTTTTTTTTCCGTTATTGACGGCTATGTCCATATGCTTTTATGCCTATTCGTATTCGAGTTCAGACAGTAATTAGTACTTACCTATTTATTTCAATGCTTTTACATATTTTATTGTCCAATCCAACTGTCTTTGTGTGCATTTTTATAGTCGGTTTAGTGCTTACATTTTGTTTTCAATAACTACACGGTTTTTAGGGTTCCGTACCAATATGGTAACAAAGGAACCCTAATGGTGTGACTCAGTCTGTCTGTCTGTCACAGCTGGATATCTCAAGAACTACTAATGCTATCAACTTGCAATTTGGAACAGTTTTAGATGACGTTTACCCAACTATTTTGCACATAAAAAAGAAATAAAAATACTTAAGTATATGTATTTTTCTGCAACAGGGACCGAAAGGGGGTCTTAAAAATTCAAAGTGGGGCTACTAGGGCATGTGGGGTATCATAATTATGAAAGAACGCTGTTTGCACATTCTCAAACATTTTTTATTTTTTTTAGGCCGCACAGTTTTCGACTTTTGATGAAAAAGTGTGGCTGACACTGGCTTGGCCACCATCAGGGATTTTACTTTTGATAACACAAAAATTTAGTCGTTAATTAGTCGAACTTTGTCGCCAAATATCAGAATTTGTCGGTCACTGGTTCAAAAGTTATAAGGGGTCATTGGTGGCCGATCTGGAGAGAGTCTCCCCAGCTTGGCCACCTTTATACCTCCCAGATTTAGTCGCCAAGTCACAGATTTAATCTGGTCGTAGTTTGGAAGATATAATGAGTTCAATTTTTAAGTATAGTTCAAGAGCTAGATTGAAGAGTTTACGATAAAATCTTTGTTATAGCTCTTGGTCTATACTTAAAAATTGAACTCATTATAATAATATCTTCTAAACTAAGACCCGATTAAATCTGTGACTTGGCGACTAATTTCGACTAATTAGCGACTAAATCTGGGAGAAAACAGATCTTCGCTAGGTGCCCTAGTTTTTGAGATATAAAGGTGGCCAAGCTGGGTAGACTCTCTCCAGATCGGCCACCAATGACCCCTTATAACTTTTGAACCAGTGACCGACAAATTCTGATATTTGGCGACAAATTTCGACTAATTAACGACTAAATCTTTGTGTTATCAAAAGTAAAATCCCTGATGGTGGCCAAGCCAGTGTCAGCCACACGATGAAAAATGAAAAAAAATATTCTTCCCCCCCCCCCCCCCCCTTATCTCCGAAGTTTGCAAAGAGAAAAATCTGAAATTATTCTATGTGATAGAAGTTTATGTAAAGATTACAGGAAAAATAAAACGATGTCTCATAGCACACTTTTTCAGAAATCTGAACGGAACCCTCGGTGCGCGAGTCCGACTCGCTCTTGACCGGTTTTTTTATTATTGGTAACAAATAGTAAAGTAGTTATGCATCTTCAATAAAATAGGTATTAGGTGCGCTTTTGCGAACGGAGTAGGCACACACAGACACTTATAGGTTGCACAGGTAGGTACGTTCTCTTTTTAGCTAATTCTAACATAATACCTACTAAATCGACCTTAGGGCATCGCACCGCAGTTTTCTCACCATTTTGGTACGGAACCCTAAAAACATTCATCAAAATATCTCATCATCGTCATCAAACCTATTACAAAATTCATTCAACAGTTGAACCCACTGTGTTATAATAATGTAGGTATCTATTATTCCCAAGTGATGTTGCCATGACGACAACGAGTACGCTTGCGCGTGATACTAACAGCGCGCGTTACGGAATGGTGTCATGAATATGAAGTGTCATTAGTTTCATAATGAGTTTAAACGTTCAGCACCCTATACCATGTCTCTGTCTGTAAGCATTGACGTCTTTGAGTTTAGAGACAATAAGTAACTACTACCTATTTTTTTCATTGCATTTAGATTTCAATCTCACCTCTTAGCAATGGATATTAGTTTACCTTACATAAGAGGTGAGATTGATCAACTTCATAAAACTGTCCTATGCAAGTAAGAATTCAGTGATTGGAGATTGTTTGTTTACCTAAGCACATAGTACCTATGTAAAAAGCACATATCCTACCATCTAGCTACACCACAGGTACAAGACACAAAATAGGCTTTACTTTATTAAGTTGTGCTTAGTGTGTATACATACATAAATTAATAAAATTTATTCATCAATATCACATTAAAAAACATTGCTAATACACATTTTCTACTGCACGGTGAGTCAGCTGCCTCCTTCCAACGAAATTCAACATCTTTATGGCCGGCGAGAACGGATTGGCATGTGGTTGGGTGTGTGTGGACTGCCACCGCTGGAAATAATGGTAAGCATTTATTACTATTTATTTCATTCCTACACTCATAGAGAGTAATTTTTTTAAAATCAATATTGAACCATATATTATTATAATAGAATTACTATTCTTATTATCATCAGTATAGTATGTGCACCAATACTTTCAACAAGTATAGCGCTATGATTTGTTTATAAACACTAAAAGATCAGCGTCTGAATCAATCACATGTGCCAATTCCTATATTTGGAGTACAATTCAACATTTCTTAATTTCATGCTCCATGCCTGTTCATTCCGTGGCCTAATTTATTTTCTCTAGAATAAGTTTATTATATTAATATAGTGTGCAAAATAATTTGCATTCTCAGAGATTTTCCTATTTCTGAATACATCTCTGTCTTATAATCATTTATTTATATTACAATATCAGTTGAAAATGATTAATTTTATCCCATGGTCTTTTTCATTTCCTTTTTGTGTGTTTCTCAAGAAAGAAAGTCAAATGAGTACCTAGTTAGGCATAATGGCTGGCTTTTTATTATTTAGGAAACATTAAAAACACAACTTTAGATAATTTGGAAGTGTTAAAATTAAATTTATTATGAAGGCACTACTGTCTCCCTACTTTTGTAACCAAAAATAAATAGTATATATAAATATATCTCTTTTAATTTTTGTATGGCTTCTTGCCAAAAACGTTGGTGTTGTGAACGTGATGTACAGGATGTAAGGGTTTCCCTTCTACTATTTAAACTAGCACCATTCATTCATTCAAACAGATAGTGTTTTCGTCGAGTGTGGAACTCACTTCTCTTCCATCAGCACGTTGAGCTGAAACAAATAACACTTGAATTGAACTTGGTGTAAGTGGTGGTACGTTAATTAAAAAAAAAAAATTGACTTTGTGTAATTGAATAATTCTGATAAAATTTCATCTGAAAAAAGAAATGTATACTTAAGTACATTAACACATATTCTTTATAATAATGTTGAAAGTCTCGTTTTACATAAATGTAAGGGGTGATAAAGTGGTAATCAATAATGTTTGCCATTAACATTGTAGGTTGCAGTCAGCCTAATTCAATATGACAATAATTCATATATTTAAAGTTGGACTGCCTGTCAGAAGCTCAGTTAAGTAATGCTGGCAAGAAAACTTGAGTGGGTGTTGGAATTAAATCTATGTAATTACTTACTCCTTTTTCAAGATTAGCAGGTAGTGATTGTACGAACCTTTGTAAACTTTTGTGACTAATCCTGTAGTAATTTCCTCGCCCGAAACAATGGTAAGACAAACTTTGAGCCTTTAATACTTCTCATCGTTGTACTGATGTGCCTTTTTCAAGGTGTTTCTGGCACGTGCACAGTTTGTGGAGATCTTGAGCCACTTTTGGAGTCCGATGTCACTAACAGGAAACGTACATATGCATCCTTTCAATACTGACAAGAGAAGATCGAAAAAACAACACAAACTTTACTAAGTTTATCAGAAAACTGGAAAAGTCTTAACCACAGATTAAGTAGTATTGTCTTAACTTACGAAAACAAAACCGCCTAAATTTGACACAGTACAGCAGTGTTGCCGCTTAGGAAAAAATAAACTCACCAAACTTTTACTAAAATATCACTATATCAGTGTTGCCAACTCCAAAAGTTTTTGGCGTTTTGTATACTAATGTCTAGACTCTACAGTCAAAGTGGAAGTAAATATTACCGTAATATTAAATTTTTTTAAAAATTGCCCGCGAAATTCAAATCTTCTTATGTTTTTTTTTGCAATTCGCAGGATTGCAGGTCAGTGTCAGGTTGTTGATTAAAATATGATTCGCGGTCGTAACTAATATGGCATTACAGAATTATAATCATTAGAATCAGCAATAGAACAAGTTAGAATTGACTTCAAATCTAGCGATTTCATGAAATCATGAGGTTTGAGGTCAATTCTAACTTATGGAGTTGTATTGCTGGTTCTAAAGATTATAATTCTGTAAAGCCATGTTAGTTACGGTCGCGAATTATATTTTAATCAACATAAGTACAACCTAACACTTACCTGCAAATTGCAAAAAAGTAAGAAAATTTGAATTTCGCGGAATTGCAGAAAGGTTAATAAAAAAATGATCTACTTACCAAATACAACAACGCTCACGGTATTTTACTCTATAAGAGAAAAAATCTAAAAATGTATTATTTAGATAGCTAGGCAAAAAGCAGTCGGAAAATGTTAGTAAAATAAGAATATAAATTTTAAAATTCCATTCAAAGTTTTCAGTTTTTTAAATCTGTTTTCCAGTTCAGTTCAGTTTTTTAAACCATGAAAGTAGCAGCCATGTTGTTATGTATGTCATACCGCTGTGTAAATTAAAAAGTGTCAATGTCAACTGTCAACTGATCAGCGTATATTTAAAGTGTTTGTTTACACTGGCCACTGACGTCATGACCACAGAGCAATGATGCCGATTCTGTTGTACACCGAACTAAACTAACTAAACTATCACTAAAATTCCTTACTTTTTTCTATGAGAATCTTAGAGCTATTATGCAAAAAAAACCTCTAAGAAAAAATTTTGACACAACTAAAATTGAGTTTCACAATCGTGACTCCGCGTGGTATAGTGCTCGTAGTATATTTGACCCGGTGGCTTTAATTGGAACTAACGAATTAGTAGCGTTATCAAAATATGAATAATATCATAATAATAATAATTTTGAATTTCGCTGGCTACCCTGGCGCATCAACCTTAATTCCAAGTAGGTACTAAATTATTATTTTACGAACTAAAAAAAATCAAATCAATCGGCAAATCTAACTTAGAGAGATATGTTGATGATTCTTATGGTATAATAATATTATGTAGGTAACCACATATGTTTTACTGTCGCGTATTATATTTTGATCAAGATACAACCTGACACGGACCTGCAAATTACAAAAAACCCGAAAAAAATTTAATTTCGCTGGCTACCACTGCGCATCCTCCCTAAATTCCAAAAACAACTGCACTATGCTGGAAATAAACAAAAGAATTTTTGAATTTAGTAACTACATTGTCAGTGATATTTTTAGTAAAATAATCCATCCATAGACAAAGATTACTAAACTTTATCATCTGTGGTGGAAGCGTGCGTTGGTCTCTGGCTGGCACAATTTAATGACTGACATCAAGAAAAAAAACTATTTTCAATTATCCAAAGTGTAATTAACAGTATTTAGATTGTTAAACAAATGAATCTTTGTCAGTCACAGAATTATTAGTGCGCTACAGTCGTGAATGTGATAGTAAGTAAGACATAATGGCACGATTTAATGTCAGCGGGAGCGTGTGATTTAAAATGACGATATCTCTTAGGATTTATATTAGAGCTGAACATAATCTAATGACATGTCGTACAATGCGTTTCAACTAAGAATAGGAACGTCAATGACCTCTAACTGTCAACTGAAGCTAGAAATCTAGGGCTTGCAAAGTTTTGTAGCGTTATCCTTATCCATTTTAGTTCTGTTTTTGGAATTTGTTTTTGTTAAAATATGTCACTGACTTTGCAATTAATGTGTAAACGAGATGCTGTTTTGCTAAATCTTTACAATATGGCGCAAGGTCATTCCTATTCTTAGTTGAAACGCATTTGTTTGTTACGACATTTCGGCTATCTTGACAAACTCAAAAGTCCAAAGCATTTATTTCAAAGAAAACAATTACAAGCACTTTTGAATTTTGTTGTCATTGGGTTGGTCAGTCAGAACAAACAAGGTAATCGCCCATTCCAAAGCATATTAGGTACCTACATAAGGAGAAGAACGCGCAAGAAACTCCACGGACACTCTTTTAAATCAAAATATGGTTACAAAATAGTGGTTACATCATCATGTTGAAATATTATACATGTGAGGACGATGCAGAATGTCACAAGCTTCCATAATAAAATCTGTCCTGTCCCAATAGCTGAGGGGAGTAAATTTTATTAATCTGATAATTATATTCTATCTCTCAGCTGCAGAAGAGCCTCTTTGATGTTGTTGCTGAGGCAAGACTGTAAAGGAACACTCAATAATGTGGCTGCTTTCCAAGGTCATCATTTCACACACTATATTTATTTTATAAACACATTCTGGAGAAAATAAATTAGGATATGGAATGAACGGGCATGGAGCATGAAATTAAGAATTACATTACAATCACTGTAGGTACTCAAAATATAGGAATTGGCCCATGTGATTTAATAAGTGGTTCAATATTGATTTAAAAAAATATACTCTCATTATGTGTAGGAATTAAATAAAACAAATAAAAAATAAATATATTAATAAATGCTTACCATTATTTTCAGTGGAGCTGTGCAGTCCACACATACATTTGACGGATGCCAATCCGTTCTCACCAGGCATAAAGAAGTTGAGGAGGCTGCTGCTGGCTCACCATGCAGTAGAAACTATGTATTAGCAATGTTATTTGATGTGATACTCGATGAATAAATTTTATTAACTTATGTACCGATGTACCCACTAAACAACCTAATAAAGTAAAGCTTGTATCATAAGAAATTTCTTCCAGCAGACCTGCGACAGGAGAGTTGGATGACAGATGTAGACTCAGTGTGTAAAATAGTACATAGGAAAACATAAATTCGATTTTAAAGCAACATGAATTTATGAATTTCTTGTTAGCAAGAGAGGCGCAATTTGTGTGTAGTTCTAAAGATATTAACAGCACCCATAACTACATTATTGATGTGCTTCTATATTTATGTTATAAGGTTTGTATCTTGTACTGTGGTTTATCTAGATGGTGGGATATTACTAACTTTGTGCTTTTTACGTAAGTATTATGTGCTTAGGTAAACGAACAATACACCAATCACTGAATACTTGCACAGACAGATTTATGAAGTTGCTCAATCTCACCTCTTGTGTACGCAATATCCATACCTAAGAGGTGAGATTGAAATCTAAAAGCATTGAAATAAATAGCTATGTAGGTACTTATTGTCTCTTAAACTCTCAAATACGTCAATACTTGGGTGCTGCTGAACGTTTAAAAAATTTGTCATAAGATACTAATGACATGACAATGAATGACAGCATTCCGCGTGAGGTTGTTTCTCCGTTGCTAGGGGCGATTTCACGGCGCGACGTGCCGTGGTTGGTTAGTCGTCAGACCAGGGTGATATTCTCACGCATGCGCTTCGGCAGGGTGAGATGGTTCAACTGTTGAATGAATTTTGTAAAGTTTGTTGATGATGATGATATTTTGATGAATGTTCTTTTATTATTGGCAACGAATAGTGAAGTAGCTATGTATCTACAATAAACAATATATATTACATTCAGGGTGAGAGCCTGGTCGTCTGTCACACAGGGTACCTATCATAATATGGACGCCACGCCAGTCTCTCACAAAGTAGGTATCATATTTTATGGATTTTTGTAAAAACTTTTTAATTCTTGGCTCTAGGTGCGTGTAAAGAGAGAAAAATACTTACAAGATTAAATAGGTATTATTAGGCATTTTCTTAGTGCGCATGCGTGACACGATAAAGCAGTAATTACCTAGTTAGTAAAAAACCGTGTAGTTTAAGGACTTTTTAGATGCACAAAGACAGTTGGATTTAGACATTAAAATATCTAAAAGCATTGAAATAAATAGGTGCTAATTACTGTCTTAACCCGAATACGAATAGGCTTAAAGGCATATGGACATAGCCATCAATAACGGAAAATTAAAAAAAAAAAAATCCTAACACGCTTGCGCGAGGGGGGGGGGGGGGGGGTCACTTCCACTTCCCTTCCCGTGATTCAGCTCGACGCCTAGCAACATCACTTCACTGTCATATGTGTGTTCGTTGAATTTAGTAATAATTTGATTCTTTTGTTATTGGCAACGACTAGTTAAGTATTGCATTTTCTTAATGTGTACCTACGTAATGCATACGTGACGCGTTACAAGTTAAATAAGTAACTAGAAAGTAAAAAAACTCAATTCGTTAGTGCGTGATGTGATGTGATCACTTATGTATTTCACCGAATCCAGGTGAACGTATCAGCGAAGTGAAGTGCGCGCGCAGCGTATTTGTGTCAGTAAATTGTCACTTGAACTGTTGAATTTGGTCATTTGTCTAAATGCATGACGATGGTTTGATGAATATTCTTTTGTTATTCGCTGCGACTAGTTAAGCTGGTGGCGCATACGTGACGCGTTACGAGTTAAATAAGTACGTAAGGTAAAAATAACTCAATGCGCATCCATGTGGTAATGAGAGTGCTTAGCGTGAACTTATCACTTCATCCAAATTCAAGTGTGCTTATAGTAATGTGATTATGGTGTTGTGTATTATTGGCAACGCGTAGGTAGGTAGGTGCCTACATCCTGCAATGAATTATTAGGTAAGTAGGTACCTACTTATAATCCGCACGTCGTTTTATTCTAGGGGTGAAATTCTAGTCAGCCAGGCATTGACTTATATATTACTGCTTTTTATATCAATGCAGCCAGGCTCACTTTTAGCAATCGGTTATCTCTTCTTATTGAATAGGTTTCGGTTAATAACAACGCTGAACAACGTCTCACAGTCTACTCGACTATAACTAACTACTATCGCTTCTTCAAAACACATCGCGATTATCAAACACCTAGTTATGTTTTATTTTATATATTGTTCGCGCGTGACGTGCTCGCGCCCCAGGCTATATAATGGCCAAGTCTAGGCAAAAAATTGAGTTTTGTCTGAATTTCTGTTTGACTATTTTATTTTAAAACCCCATAAATAGCAATGTTTAGACACAATAAGTACTTACTTACTATCTTCCAAATAATATAAAATCATTATTAATAGAATTCGCATAAAAAATGTAATTAAAATCTCGATTATGATTGTAACTTGATTGTAAATGTAATTTGGTCAATCCCTAGCATCCGTGGGATGACACTGACAGCTCACTCCACGCAAGTTTTCACGGTGAGAATTTTACAGAATCGACCAGCAGTTTCCCAAAATGGAAGCCATGTACTCGTAAGTTTGAATGATGTCACATAGACAATGTGTGTCACACTAGTTCCGTTATTAGGTGCTAACACAATCAAACAGTGTCCATTTAACTCTAATTGAATGCCATCGTTTTGATTGCATAACACTGTTCTTTATTATAACATTTTTTTAAATTTTGATATTGCAAAAATATATGTTTTTACCCGGCTGCCCCAGAAAGAGGGTAATGTTTTTCGAGAGTATGTAGGTGTCTATTTCTTTGGCACGTTCTGTAGCTTAAACGGCTTGATGAATTTTAACATAATGAGGTGTCGATAGATTCGTTATTGTGGAAGTGACATAGGCTATAATTATGATATATATTATTATATTGCATCTGCAATTACATTCTCGGGAGCGGAAGGTTTTTTTAAAATAAATTACAACCAAACCATATTGGTATCACATACTTAAAAGCTAGAAATGAGTCCTGTCAAAATATAAATAAAACATAATATTAATTCATTCATTTTTATTATTTCCTTTATTTCACTTACCTATAAATCATTTAAATTTTCAAATATTTTTTTATAACATAAAATAAAATAAAAATATTCAAAAAAATATATACATACTGTAGTGTTACAAACCCTACATATTTTTTTTAAATGGTGTTAAAACCTTTTCGCTCTCTAAATAGTTTGTTTTTTCAGTCGGTCTTTTTAAAACATGTGCACCTGTGTACTGGCTGTTCTTTAATTCTTTTAGATTTTAAATTTCGTAGACAATGTATTTGATGGTCTTTGACACAAAAATTTGTTTTTCGTCACTCCGATTCCCGTTGCCATACTGATCCCATGATTTTTGAGAAATATTAATTTCTGTGATCTCATCAGGCTTTTGGTATAAGCCCTATTGTCTTTTTATTGTTGATCCGTGATATTCGTTAATACATTTTAATTCGAAAGAAACTACGTAAACGCGCATAGCGCCTTTTGATACACCAAACCAGATAGAACTGGTTGCACCCACGGGGCAGCGAATTTTCCATACAGTACGTGCAAGCTGATGTGTGGTTTAACACATTTTTTTGGCGTGGTGTGCTTTTAAGCCAACTTGCCAGCTCCGCTAAGAGATACTGCAGCTACGAAATTATTTTTTCCTGAATCCTTGGACCTACTTCAGATAATTTTAATTATTTATTTACTTAGTAGTTTAATATTCTATGTAGCCTAGCATTTTTTTTATAATTTAATTGTCTTATTGATTTATTTGTTACTCCTCAAATTATTATAGCGATTTAACTAAATTTGCATATCAAATTGTCGAATAGTTCTATAAGTCGAACCTTCGAGCGTTGCAATCCTTTATAGGACAGACTTTTTTTTATTTTTAACCAAGTTTCTTCTCGTTTACTTGAACTGCTAAATCACTATAACCATAATTTACTTATTTTTAAAAAGAAACCCAAAATTTCCTTATAAATCTTTGTCATTTTATTTACATTTAAACCTAAAAATCGGAGTACCTATTTTTTACTTTAATTTTGTATTTTTTATATTTTTATTAATTCTCGGATTTCTCTTATTTTAAAAAATATACGTATTATTGTGGCAAAATGTTTATCTTTCATTTATTAATGCTACAATACGTACATATTTAAAAACAAATTATTTAAAAAACAAAAAACCTGCCCCGTTTTTGTTACCCCCATTATTGTTACTAACACCAAAATACTTACATATTTATGGACCTAGTTTGAATTAAAGTTTTATTTAATTTAATTAATTTGAGCACAATAACCCCATAAAAGATTGCCACTGTTTACACTTAGACCCTGTATAGAGTGCTTCCATATCGAGTGCAACGGAACGTGTGTGTCAGGTCGGCGTGCGCGCGGAGCGTAGCGCCGCACCTGCGCGTCCTGCGCGGCGTGGGCTTCTGCCGCGCGCCGCCACCCGCCTCGCGCCTGGCGCGCGCCTACCACGGGCTCGCGCTGGCTGCCACCTCCACCTACGTGCTGCTGCAGTTCATATATGCTTACCAGGCCAGTTTTTTACTAAATTATGCTCTGACAACATTATTTTTGACGTGAAAACGTCTTTTAGCTCGATGTACTAGAGTGGTAAGTTCAATATTTCTGACCGACAAAAACATGTAAGATTTCAACCGCTAATAACTACAAGACTTACTAAATCGGTGAGACGCCATGTTGAAAGTCAATAAAAATAATTGATAAACATCAATTGATTATCACAATAATATACGTTGTATTTTTCCCGAATTGTACGGATTTTTCTTTTGTTTTTGAGGTAGTGTACTAAACCTTTCATCTAAGCCTGGCCCATTTTGAAACATCTCCTTTAGCTTTCTTCACGATGTTTGCCTTCACCGATGTTAGTGATGTCCAACATAAACTTAATAAATAGGTGCGTTTGAAGAATTCACACAAAATTGTGTACAATGACACATTACCGAAAAGGTTTTGATGATGTGATATGTTTAATGTGAAGAAGTATCGGTCGTGCAGGAGAGGAGCGACATGGACAAGTTGTCGCAGGTGCTGTTCGTGATGCTGTGCCACGTGACGTGCGTCGCCAAGCAGCTCGCGTTCCGCGTGCACGCGGCCCGCGTCGAGCAGCTGGTGGCGGGCCTGCAAGGTGAGTGATGCTGTGCCACGTGACGTGCGTCGCCAAGCAGCTCGCGTTCCGCGTGCACGCGGCCCGCGTCGAGCAGCTGGTGGCCGGCCTGCACGGTGAGTGATGCTGTGCCACGTGACGTGCGTCGCCAAGCAGCTCGCGTTCCGCGTGCACGCGGCCCGCGTCGAGCAGCTGGTGGCCGGCCTGCACGGTGAGTGCGCCCGCGCGCGCGCGAGCTGCCAGGCGCGCGCTGACCTGGCCGTGTTGCAGCGCCGCTGATGAACCAGGCGGCGGGCCCGCGCGGCGCGCTGCTGCAGGGCTGCGCGCGGCGCGCGGCGCGCCTGCTGCGCACGTACTCCGGCTGCGCGGTCGCCACCTCCGTGCTGTGGGTCGTGTTCCCCGTGCTCTACAAAATCCAGGGAATACCATTTGAGTTCCCATTTTGGATTGGTTTTAATTACGATCATAACGTTGTGTAAGATATTATCTACTTATTTTCAAGGCGATTAGAAATGTTTTAAAAGACTTTTTCCATTATTTGTGCTGTAAGACCTAAAATCTTGCCAAATTTCATGTTTCTAGGTCAATGGGAAGTACCCTAGAAGTTTTGATTTACTTGCGAGTATCAAAATATTTCACATAAATGGCCGTATTTTTATATTGCGTTATTGACCTATAAACTTGACTTTTTTAGAAATCCATGGGACCATAGACCTACGTATTTACTTCGTGGGTACTTCCCGTTGACCTAGAAACATGAAATTTGGCAAGATTTAAAGTCTTACGGTACAAGTAATGGAAAAAGTCCGAAAATTGATTATTTGTAGTTTTATTACATATAAATATAGTTTTTAGTTTTTTTCTGGCAAAATGTGGGTGTACTACTATAGGTACACCTCCGCCCAACAACAAGAAACAAAACGTGATGTTATGTTTAGGATTTTTTTTTTGCGAATACGAACTTAAATATGCAGTCGGAGAATATTGTCCGTGACGTGACAATGCATGGGAGAACATGTTTTTCAACTCAATGTTAAGTTTGTTTTTGGGATAAATTTTTTTCAAGTACGGAACCCTTCATTGTGCGTGGTCCGACACGCTTTGGCCGGTTTTTCCTTTTGAAGTACGGAACCCTAAAAAAAACCGGCCAAGTGCGTGTCAGACTACGCACGGTGAAGGGTTCCGTACTTGGGATGAAATTATCCCAAGAACAAACTTAACATGTTCTCCCATACATATTGAGAAATTTATTATGTTATTTTAAGAGCACAAACTTCTTAAAGGTGTTCCTGTAATCTAGAGGTACAGAACTATTTTCTGTATTTTTTTTTCAAAATTTTAGGCTCAGTAGTAGTAGTTGCGGCGATAAGGGGGGGAATGGTAAATTTTTGTCTATTTTCTTAAATAACTTAAAAACGGTTTATTTTAAAATTATTAAAAAAATATATTTGAGATCCTCATAGTAAGCCCTTTCATTTGATATGTCACACAGTACAGTCTGCAAATATTTTTTTTTAATTTTCTTATTTGCCCCCTAAAGGTGACCCCCATATTTAAAATTTATTTATTTACTTAAACTGTACGTGTTTGGGTCACAGAAATCCATATGCATACCAAATTTCAAACTTAATCGGTCTATTAGATTCGGAGAAAATTGGCTGTGGCAGACGGACAGACGGATACACGGACAGACAGACAGACAGACACACGAGTGATCCTATAAGGGTTCCGTTTTTTTCCTTTTGTGGTACGGAACCCTAAAAGGAACTTGTGATCATTTGCAAAAGTTGAAGGTGCCTAAGTGCCCCTATCCGACTGAGCTTGTTGATGTGTTTTCTAGGTTCGCCGCGGTGCTGCTGTTTTCATTCTATACGACTAATTCGGTGGCGCTCGGAAACACTTCGATGGATGCGTTCATGACCACGATCCTAGATCAGTGTACAACACAACTAAGAATTTTGCGGTATGGTTGTTGATACTACTTGTAAGCCTATGTGTTCTGTAGCATTGTAACAATAATGTATTACTTACCTACCCCGACTTCCGAATAAAAGAAAGTCAAAATTTTTGTTAGTTACTCAAGAACGGCTGGACCGATTTTTATGATTTTTGTGTTTTTAACCTTACCTATATATTATTTATTATTGCTGCTCTCTTAAGTGCAGCAAGCAACTTTTATATAAATGTTAGCGCGGGGAGCAATGAAAAGCGGACTGTATCAAAATAAGGCTTGTATATTGCCGTCTAGTAATACAAAATATAAGTTTCCGGACAAACAATTATTAATTGAGTTTAAGAGAGGAGTGTCGTCCGTCGCGGTGCAGTCCGTGGTTAAAATGCTTCTTGGGGTGATGTACAGTCCTACCTCTCTATTGATTACTTTGACTCTTTTGATTCACTTTTAAATGATTTCTGTCCCTCCTATGACCACGTAGTCTTGATGGGCGATTTTAATACTTGCCTTCTTAAAAATGACATTTGTACTCACAAACTTCAATCTCTCATATCTTCCTTTAACCTTAGTATTCTGGCTCTTTCTGCTGCTCATCACTTCCCTAACTGCACCCCTTCTCTTTTGGACCTGATGATTGTTTCTAATCCTATTAATGTATCTGTCCACGGACAGGTCACTGCTTGTTTTTCTTACCATGACTTTATCTTTATGTCCTACAAGATTCGCCCTCCCAAGCGTAAGCCGCGTTATATTTTCCTTAGGAACTATAAGGGCATAGACCTGGAGGCATTGCTGCGTGATGCTGGTAGCATCGACTGGACTGACGTTTTAGAGAGCTCTTGTATCAACGATATGGTTCACATTTTCAACAGCACAATACTCAGCTTATACGATCGTCATGCCCCCCCATGTCATTCGTCGTGTCAAAGTCAAATACGTTCCGGCTCCTTGGCTTACACGCAGCATTAAGGATGCGATGGCGAGTAGGGACAGATACAAAAGGAGGTTAAAACACTGTCCTTCTGAGCGCAACCTGATTGCATATAAGGTGTTGCGTAATCGCTGCAGTCGTATGTGTAGACATGCAAAGAGACGCTACTTTCATAATTCTCTCGACAACCGTAACTCTGTTGAAGTCTGGAAGTTTCTGAAAACTGTCGGCATTGGTAAGTCTCCAGTTGTTTCCAGTAATGACATTGACCCCTTTGGATTGACATTGATTGATTTTGATTTGTAGTGTGTGCCCTTAACAAACATTTATTTCATCCCCCTGTTATTTTAGATCCGCACGTCAAATTAGCTTCTTTAAATAAACTTTCCTGTTTGCCAGTACCGCAGTGTTCTTCTTTCGAATTTAGTCCTGTGAGTGAAAATGAGGTCAAAAAATCTATTTCTGCTATCTGAGGAGGCTCTGCAGTTGGTAATGATGATCTTTGCTCTAGAATGATTTCTCCTATTCTCCCCACATTACTTCCCATCTTGACCCACATTTTTAATTTCTCCTTGTTTTGTTGTACTGTTCCTGAGGCCTGGAAGCAAGCCCGTATCATTCCCTTACCCAAAATTCCTAGCCCTGTCTCACCGTCCAATTTCCGACCCATTTCTATCCTCCCTTATCTCTCTAAAATTCTTGATCACATTGTTCACCAACAACTTTCTGCCTTTTTAGCTGCGAATGACCTTCTTAGTACTTTTCAATCTGGTTTTCGACCTAGTCATAGCACAGTCACAGCTCTTTTGAAGGTTACTGATGACATCCGCAGGGCTATGGACCACAAATCTCTTACCTTACTTGTACTTCTGGACTTTAGCTGTGCCTTTAACTCTGTAGATTTCGACATCCTTGTAGGGATCCTTAAATCTCTCAATTTCGCTTCTAGTACTATTAGTTGGTTCGACTCCTATCTCAAAGGCCGGTCGCAGCGGGTTCGTCTCGACGAGTCTTCTTCTGACTGGTGCTCTCTTACTGCGGGGGTGCCTCAGGGTGGCGTTCTCTCTCCTCTTCTCTTTTCCATTTTCATTAACTGTGTCACCAGTGTCATCTCTTCCTACTTCCATCTTTATGCCGACGATCTGCAGCTTTACAACAATTTCGTGAGGGAAGATGCGGAAGCCGCTGTGTGTGCCATGAACAGAGACCTGGATTTAATTAGTGAGTGGTTGTGGTAAGTTTATTCAAAAGCTCAGTGGCAGCTTTTGAATAAACTTGAGCGTTTGCAAAATATCTGTATTCGTTTTGTTTTTAACCTTAAAAAGTATGATCATGTTTCTAACTTTTGCAAGATACTCAAGTGGCTCCCTATTCGACTTCGCAGGAACTCTCGGATATTATGTCTGCTATTTAACATCCTTCACAACCCTAGAACGCCTTTCTATCTGCGGGAGCGCTTTTCCTACGCTCGTCCTTTTGATGTGCCTTGCAGGTCGCATCTTAGAAACCTCCTTAAATCTCCTCCCCATTCCACCGACTTCTACTCCTACTCCTTCACTGTGCACGCAGTTCGGTTGTGGAATTCACTTCCGCCTGACATTAGGGACTGCCAAACTATTGCAGTATTTAAAAGAAGAGTGAAAGAACACTACCTTTCCACTTTGTCATAGTTGTTAGTTATTTTAGTGATATTTATTTTAGAAGTATGCATGTATTTAAGTATAATATATTATATGTTTTATTTAATGAGATAATTGTTTTTTTGGATTTTACGTATTTTAATTTCTCTTCTACTCTTACACACTTTGTGTACATCTCTTTTTATCCTCTGTCCTATCGCAGGTATGCTGGAAGAGATTTCTTTTGAAATAAGCATTACCCTTGCATTACCTTTGAACGTATTTTTCTGTTCCTTTCTGTTTCTCTGTCTATTTGTGTGTACATGAATTGTTAAATAAATAAATAAATAATAAATAGATACATAAATAGTCAAGAAGAGGTGTGAAGAGGTGTTGCGTTCATGGTTTCATTTCACAGAATGAATTTCGAGACGTTGCCGGAGAGAGCGAGAGCCGTGCACTTAGAGACCGGAGCCGACTACGACGCCGTGCTGCACGAGCTGTTCGTGGATTGCTTGCTGCATTACAGCCAGATCAGCGAGTAAGGGCGAGCACATCGATACCGAAACTATCATTGACCTAAGGGACATCTTGGCCAAAGCGACTTATACCTTTTCAGTTACATTGAAGGGCGTTTTCAGGATTTCGAATTCTTTCAAAAAAATCTCTAACCTTACTCATTTTTAGGGTTCCGTATAAGGAATAACATTTAAGTAAAATATTTTTAAAAACAAGCTTTTAATTTAATGAACTAAAAGGTACTAAATAAAACTTACGTTAACATTTTCTTAATAACTTTAATATTTTCTTAAAAGCTTGAGGCTTATCTTAAAGTAAGAAGGAGTAGTAAGAAGGATGTTCAAGTCAGTGAGGTCCTTGTTCAGACCAATCCAACGAGTTCAACACAGCCGCGCTCCTGTGCTCCTGTGCCCACCTTCCCACCTTCGACCCTGGACTACCTACCTACCTTGGGCAAGACAAAACCAACGAGCCCAAACACATCACTATCTTATTTCATTGAAGAGTTTCGGCTACCTTCTGGCTCCACGACCACTCTAGACTTCAACCAGGTCTTTAGTGTACTAATTAAGACAAATCAAAATAGCCGAAAGCCAACGAGGCTATCTTGTTTGTGAAGGGTTCCAACGGCGTCCGGCTCCATTATCAGGTCCTAGACTATACCTTAACGTACCTACTTTTCAAGACATACTTATCCAAATAGCCAGAAGATAACGGGTCTATCTTGTTTAGTTGAGAACTCCCTATAGCCACTATCTGGCTGCATTATCAGATCCTAGACTACACCTTGGGCTAACATACCTACCTACACTTGTCAACGCAAATCTTAATGGCCGAAACACACGGGGCTATCTTGGTCCCGAAGACTCGGCGGGATGTGAGAGTAATAGGGTGGGGAACACCATGGGACACCTCGAGGGAATTGACCTTAATAATAAAAAATATTTTTTAACTAAAATAAAACATGGCATTTGGAAAGTGTAGCTCAAACTAAAACAATATGGCTTAAATTGCAAGCACTCCAAACCTTCTCCGCTTGGGCACAACAGTAGCCAGCTTACGGGAGGTACGATAGTAGGTGTGGTAGCAACAGTAGCACAGCTCCGTCCAGCGGATTGTTCTGGAGCGGTCGTGGCATGTCCCTTACATTACGCTAGTTCCGGTGTCGACGTGACACGCGGTGTGCCTGACGTGTGCAGGATGTGCGCGCTGCTGCTCGACGTGTTCGCGCTGCCGCTGCTGCTGCTGTTCGGCGCGGGCGGCTGGATCCTGTGCATGGCCGCCTACAAGATAGTCAGCGTGAGTGTGTGCTGCTGCGAGGGCCGCAGGCGGTGACGTCACACGGCGCTCATCGCCTCTGTTGTCTGGTTGCAGCTGAACGTGCTCAGCTTCGAGTTTGCATCCACCACATTGTTCATCATTTGTATTCTGACCGAGCTATTCATATTTTGTTATTACGGAAATGAAGTCACTGTGGAGGTAACAGGCGCGGCTTTTGATTGAATTGCAAGTAGTCGCAGTGGATTTTAATAATAAATGAATGTTGTATGACTTGTTTGTCAGAGCGAGCGCGTGTCGCAGTCGATCTACAACATGGAGTGGCGCCGCGAGCGGCTCTCGTTCCGGCGCTCGCTGGTGCTAGTGATGGAGCGCGCCCAGCGGCCGCTGCGCCCCGCCGCCGGTCATGTGATCCCGCTCTCACTCGACACATATGTCACGGTAATAGATCTATCTAAGTCTTACAGTTCCGTGTTTGGCTTCTATCGAGAACAGACGTGTATCATTCGCGCCCGCGTGCTCTAGTTTAGAGTAATTCGCTGGCGCATCACAATAACACCGTCGTCGATGCGTTGCGGAATCGGTTTATCAAGGTCGCCGCGATGACCCAGTTATTAATTATAGTGTAAACAGTGAAATTAAATAATTGTGAAGGTGAAGTTTCTACTTGCCTTACAATGTCATCAACAAAAGTAAAAATAAAAACTGATTTGGAAAAGCTGTTGTATGACAGGTACACCCAAAAAAAATCAGAGAGAGAAAAATTGGAACTTCTTGTTAATGATATGAAGGTTCAAATAGAAGGCCTCCAGCGACAACTTCTACGCCAAAAAGAACATTACACGTCCAAGAGACAAGAAAATAATGATCCTATGGAGTTGGAAGCTAAGAGCAACATACAATTTGCTCAGTCTGATAAAGAAAATGTCGAGTATTGCACAGACGAAGAAGAACTCGCTAAAGAAACTGAGTGGATTATTGCTAAAAGTAGGAAGAAAAGGAAGCTAAACATCTCCCTCTCTCCACCGGCACAACCCGGAACTAGCGCCCAACATCAAAAAAAATGTGAGAGAGAAAATACATTAGTTAAAAAAGTGCCTCCACCACCGCCAATCATAATAGACGGAGTCAAGAACTACCAAGTGTTCTATGACTTGTTAACTCTATCTCAACCAACTGAATCATTCATCGCAAAAATGATGAATGGAGATTGTGTGAAGGTCAACGCTAAAACTGAGGATTCTTATAGAGCGATTGCTAGGCTTTTGTCAGAAAAAGAATATCTTTGGCATTCATACGAGAACAAACAAGCTAGACCAATAAGAGTTGTAGTGAAAAAAATACATTCTTCTTGCCAGCCAGATCGAATTAAAGATGATTTAACATCGCAAGGACTGAAAATAGAAAAAGTGGATAACAAGTTGAGCTGGAAGACTAAAGAACCACTCAATATGTTCGTCTTATCTATACTATAATAATATTATAAAGAGGTAAAATTTGTATGTAAGTTTGTAAGTTTGTAAGTTTGTAAGTTTGTATGTAGGGGGTAATCTCCGGAACTAATGATCCAATTCTAAAATTTTTTTCACTGGCAGAAAGCTACATTATTCCTGAGTGCTATAGGCTATAAATTATATTTATATCATGTATATTAGCCGAGCTATCACAAGTTTTGTCTAACAAGTCGGAAAGAAATACCTCTTTAAACAGACTTTTTTGCATGCGCTGCCTAAACGGTTGTTTATAATTGATAACAATGTATTGCAGTCTGGTCCGTCTTAAATAATTCTACAAAAAAGTCCGCGACACCATTTTTCTATCTTTTATATTTTATCTTTTATACATCTTTTATTGTTTTAAAAAAGTATTTTTTAGACATACTTACGTTTGGATGATTATTTAAACAACAAAACATTAATCCTTATCAAAATAAGATATTTTATGATCACAAGGACATCATGGAGATAAGATTTGGCCTTTACAGTATGGCAATTGGTCATACAGTTTCGGAGATAATATAAAATTACTAAAACGCAAAATAACTTATATAATAACTTATATAACTTATATAATTCATACCGGTTCCTCTTGAGCAAACATGTGTAGAGCGGACGTTTTATCAATTTACCCATAGATGGCGTTGTGCAAAATTTCGGTGGAATACAGTTGAGCGGAAGAGTTTCTTTTTAGGGTTCCGTACCAAAATGGTAAAAAAGGAACCCTTATGGTGTGACTCAGTCTGTCTGTCTGTCTGTCTGTCTGTCTGTCACAGCTGGATATCTCAAGAACTACTAATGCTATCAACTTGAAATTTGGAACAATTTTAGATGACGTTTGCCCAACTATTTTGCAAATAAGAAAGATTTTTTTTTGCGACGGACTGAAAGGGGTCTTAAAAATTCAAAGTTGAGCTACTAGGTCATGTGGGGTATCATATGAAAGAGCGCTGTTTGCGCGTTCTCAAACATATTTTTATTTTTTTAGGCCGCACAGGGTTCGACTTTTGATGAAAAATGTAAAAAAAAATACCGTCCCCCCCCCCCCCCCCCTCTATCTCCGAAGTTTGCAAAGAGAAAAATCTGAAATGATTCTATGTGATGCAAGTTTATGTAAAGATAACAGGAAAAAAAAACGATGTCTCTAAATAGCACACTTTTTCAGAAATCGGAACGGAACCCTCGGTGCGCGAGTCCGACTCGCTCTTGACCGGTTTTTTTTGTTAGTTTGTTTGAACGCGCTATCTCTGGAACTACCCCAGTCGGATTTGAAAAAATCTTTTTGCATTTTATAACCCAGTTCTTGAGGAGGGCTATAGGCTATTTAACATCACGCTAGGGCCCTTAGGAGCCGAGCGCGAAGTAATAGCGCGGGCAGGCGATGCGGAAGGATATAGGCTATTTAACATCACGCTAGGCCCCTTAGGAGCCGAGCGCGAAGTAATAGCGCGGGCAGGCGATGCGGAAGGATATAGGCTATTTAACATCACGCTAGGCCCCTTAGGAGCCGAGCGCGAAGTAATAGCGCGGGCAGGCGATGCGGAAGGATATAGGCTATTTAACATCACGCTAGGGCCCTTAGGAGCCGAGCGCGAAGTAATAGCGCGGGCAGGCGATGCGGAAGGATATAGGCTATTTAACATCACGCTAGGGCCCTAAGGAGCCGAGCGCGAAGTAATAGAGCGGGCAGGCGATGGAGAAAGATATAGGCTATTTGACATCACGCTAGGGCCCTTAGGAGCCGAGCGCGAAGTAATAGCACGGGCAGGCGATGCGGAAGGATATAGGCTATTTAACATCACGCTAGAGCCCTTAGGAGCCGAGCGCGAAGTTATAGCGCGGGCAGGCGATGCGGAAGGATATAGGATATTTAATATCACGCTAGGGCCCTTAGTAGCCGAGCGCGAAGTAATAGCGCGGGCAGGCGATGGGGAAGGATATAGTATATTTAACATCACGCTAGGGCCCTTAGGAGCCGAGCGCGAAGTAATAGCGCATGCAGGCGATGCGGAAGGATATAGTCTATTTAACATCACGCTAGGGCCCTTAGGAGCCGAGCGCGAAGTAATAGCACGGGCAGGCATTGCGATGCGATGCGTCGGGGTTGGTGAGTGGGGGGTACAAGAAATTTAACGCGGACGAAGTCGCGGGCAGAAGCTAGTCATTTAATAATAACGAAGATGTCAACAAAATTTATGGCATAAAGCACATTTTAGGGTGTAAAATTGAAATACACTCTCTCAAAAATCCCAAACTCATTCCTCAATGCAAGAGATGCCAGGCGTATGGGCATACTCATAAATACTGCAGTAAAGAGCCAAGGTGTGTAAAATGTACTGGCAAACATCTTACAGCCAACTGTACCAAATCTCCGCAAGAGAAACCCAAATGCGTCCACTGCGGCTTACCCCACCCAGCCAACTACAGAGGGTGTGAAGTAGCCAAAGAAATGCAATTGATGAAAAATAAAAATATCAAAAAGAAACTTGATGTGCCAACTGCCCAACAGTCTGCTTCCATGAGAAATCCTGATAAACAGGCGCGAAAAGAAATTGTCCAGGCAACTGCAATACCGGTGAAAACAACCAAAAGTAGTTCGTATGCACAAGCTGCAAAACAAGGCACACAATCTTCGACTCTGGAAGATAAAATTAATCAGATCTTGAAGTGTATTACTACATTTGACAAAAGATTAGAGAAGTTAGAATCCAGCACCAAAACAGCTGTTTTTAATAATTAAAAATGAGTAACACACTAAAAATAATGGCGTGGAACTCCAATGGGCTCCTCAAACATCAGAATGAGTTACAGGCAGTCCTAGACATAGAAAATATAGACGTGTGTTTGATCTCAGAAACGCACTTCACTAAACAATCTTTCGTCAACTTTAGAGGATACAAGGTATATAATTCGCTCCACCCTGACAACTCGGCCAGAGGAGGTAGCGCGGTTATAATCAAAGAAAACATCAATCATTACGAGCAGAGTAAAATTGAAGAACCAGATATTCAAGCCGTGGCAGTATCTGTTAAAACCAAATTTTGTCACGTTTCCATAGCAGCCGTATACTGTCCTCCAAGGCACATGATAAAAAAAGAGCGTTATTTACAATTCTTTGAACTTCTGGGCCAGAGATTCATCCTAGGCGGAGATTTTAATGCCAAGCATACGCACTGGGGATCAAGACTTACTACAACAAAGGGAAGGCAGCTCTTAAATGCAGTCAAAGATACACATTGTGAAGTTATGAGCACAGGCAAACCAACGTACTGGCCCACTGACCACCAGAAAATACCGGATCTTATAGACTTTTTCATATACAAAAATATATCCACCAATTACCTTAGTTTGGAGGAAGAGTTTTATATGAATTCGGACCACTCCCCGATTATACTAAGACTGAGTCAAAAAATCCCACTAAAAGAAAGACCTGTAACCCTGGTTAATAAGTCGACAGATTGGGACAGTTTTGCCCTTGATCTAGATAATATTATCGATCTAAAAACTCCGTTACTAAATAAAGATCAACTTGACTCAGAAGTAAACAAATATATCGTTAATATTCAACAATGTGCGTGGAACAACACGCCACAATTAAAACGTAGATATAAAGGACATACCTATCCCAAAGAAGTTGTGTATTTACTATCTGAGAAAAGAAAGCAAAGAAAGCGGTGGCACCAAACAAGGTGCCCGCGAGATAAAACATTATTAAATAACTTAAATAAACGACTAAAGAGGAAAATTGTACAATTTGAGGATGAAAGTCTGAATAATCACCTTGTGCAGCTAACCAACGACCAATCTACCGACTTCTCTCTTTGGAAAGCGACAAGAAAACTAAAAAGGCCGATTATGCAAATACCGCCCATCAGAGACAGCGACGGAAAATGGGCCATAAGCAATAAACAAAAAGCGTTAAGGTTTGCCCAATACTTAGAAGACACTTTTCAACCCAATGAAAGCTCCATAGAAATAATTGAGAGTGAAAAGTTGTCACAAAATCAAAGAATTCGGCTTGTGACTCCCAAAGAAGTTTTAAGAGAAATTCAAAACAACATAAGCTCGAAGAAATCTCCGGGTTACGACCTCATAACCGGAGAAATTCTAAAACACCTCCCGCGCAAAGCCATAGTCAAGCTGACCAGACTTATCAATGCTGCATTTATGCTAAACCATGTACCTGAGCCATGGAAGGTTGCTGAAGTCATAATGATTGCGAAGCCTGGGAAACCACCCCATGAAGCATCATCATATAGACCTATTTCCCTGTTGCCCGTATTATCCAAACTATTCGAAAAACTGTTATTAAAACGGATAAAACCAATAATAGGAGAAAAAGAGCTTATACCAAGCCATCAATTTGGCTTCAGGGAAAAACATTCTACAATAGACCAGGTACACAGAATAACAAACATTATTGAAAAAACACTCGAAAACAAGCAAGTCTGCGCCACCGTATTCCTAGATGTCGCGCAAGCTTTTGACAAAGTTTGGCATGAGGGTTTGATAGACAAACTCAGACGCATGCTACCAGAATTCGCAGATATTCTTGAGTCTTACATAGGTAACAGAATGTTTAGAATAAGGCAAGAGGATGCATATTCCGAGCTAAAAACTATAAAAGCTGGGGTACCACAAGGAAGTGTGTTAGGCCCAATCTTGTACTTGCTTTATACATGTGATATCCCAGAGCTGGAAAACAACACCATTGCGACCTTTGCAGACGATACAGCTATTATGGCTACCGGATCAAGCCACAAAGAAGCAGTAGAAAAAGTTCAACTTGCTGTGAACAAAGTTTTTGACTGGACACAGAGGTGGAAGATCAAACTGAATGAGTCAAAATCAATACATATTGACTTCACTAACAAACACTGCGATTACCACCCAATCTATATAAATGGCATGCAAGTGCCTTATGCTAATACAACCAAATACCTTGGAATAACCCTTGACGCCAAGTTGCGCTGGAAAGCTCACGTCAAGAAGAAAAGGCAGGAACTCGACATACGTTATAAAAGTATGTATTGGTTACTCGGAAGGAAATCCTGTCTATCAATACATAATAAAATTATATTATACAAGCATATTCTTATGCCAATTTGGACGTATGGTATCCAACTTTGGGGCTGTACTAAACGAAGTAACTTAAAATAATCCAACAATTCCAAAATAAAGTACTCAGGGATGCTGTAAATGCACCATGGTACATTAGAAATGACGACCTCCACCGCGACCTTAAAATGGAACTCGTCACCACCATCATCCAAAAATTTGCTGAAGCCCACGAACACAGACTTCACCGACATGTGAATGTCGAGGCAATACAGCTGCTAGACAACACGGACATAGTGCGTAGGCTAAAGAGAACTAAACCATTTGAGTTAGTGTAGTGCGTGAATGAATAATAGTAATGCTGTGCTATACGTGTGACACATGAACAAAGTGTTTTTATCAATATTATCAGACTCTAAGAAAGTGCTACGGAATTGTGTAAAAGTGCAAATTGACACTATTCTTAGTTATAACAAAATGTTTCACGTAAAATAATAAGTTAGAGTTAAATTGCTTATTAGTCTATTAGGCTAGATTGTAATCAATTATTAAGAACTACTTAAGTTCTTTTTAGAAAGAAAAAAAAAAAAAAAATCTAAGTCTGACACGCCCTTCCGCTCCGCCCAGAGCAGGAGAAGTCATTTGATGATTTCCCATCCACAAAAAAAAAAAAAAAAAGCTCTGCCCGAGCGGGAACTAACGCCTAGGCCCGAGCGGGAACTAACACCATGGCTCAATTTGCCTCAGCCGAGCAAAATAGATAAGGAAGACATTATTCGTTTTTTTTTTCTTTATTAATTTACTAAATTTTTAATTAAAAAGAACTAAATAAAGTTCTTGTGGAGTCCAACCGCTGTGGTGCAATGTGCGCCGGGAATTGTAATGTGTTATGTGTAAGGAAACACCGACATGTGTGTGCACCGAGCAGATTTATTGAACTAACAGTAATTACAGTAATGTGGATGAAACAATGTACACACGTAAGTAGGTATCTACATGTGATCGCGGCGTCAGCATGAACCTGTCGAGCGAGCTCGTACAGTCCTTAATAATTGATTACAATCTAGCCTAACAGACTAATAAGAAATTTAACTCTAACAGCTTATTATTTCACGTAATAGATTTAGTTATAACTAAGAACAGTGTCAATTTGCACTTTTACATGTTGAAGTATTTTATTATCTGTGTGACTGTGTTCTAATGTCAACCACGCTCTACACTTCCTGTTCCTGTCCCGACTTAACAAGATGTCTGTAGTGTCGGTATTAGCTAGGTTAAGCTGTATAATAAACTGATAGTAATCAAACGAATCATTTATTTAACCATTCTAGTTCTCACAGGTTATGGGCCCAGACGCCTTATTAGTTGAGCTAGGAATATAGTTGAGTATTCAGTTTGGTTTACCGAGCGCGTTTTCAGAGCACAATGGAGACCACGCCGGCAAAGATAATAAATTTTCCACAGCTAAAAGCCGAATCTTTCGGAAATTGGCTCTTCAGAGTACAATGCTTATTAGATGAAAGAGGCCTAAAAGAGATAACAGAGGCAAAAGAGATAGAAGAAAATAAGAAGAACTTGGATGCGAAGGCAAGAAGTTTAATAGTGCAATGCCTAACGGATAGGCATTTAAACCTGGTTAAAGATTGTTCAACGGCGAATGAAATGATGAACTCCTTGAAAATCACATTTCAAAGAAAAAGTGTGATATCAAAAATCACTCTTCGAAGAAAACTATTGACTTTAAAGCAAGATGGCAGCTTGGAGGAATATTTTGCAAAATACGAAAATCTGATTCGGGAATTAGAAGTATCGGATGAAAAGATAGCAGAATGCGATAAAGTCTGTTACCTCCTAACGGGGCTTGGAGAGGAGTATAACAATGTTATAACTGCAATCGAAACTGTTAACACAGACCTATCTCTAGAATTTGTCCGGACAAAATTGCTGGACCACGAAGTAAGAAAGTCCCAGGAATCGAATGTAAAAGATGAAACATCATTTGTAAGCAGAAGCACGCATGTGATTTGCTACAAATGTAAGAAGAAGGGCCACAAGTCGTATGAGTGCCGGATGTTGAGCAGAGGCCGGGGACGGGGCTACAGAAGTCCCAGGGGCAGAGGAGAAGCACCTCATCCTGCACAAGAGGAGAGCATGTTTATAGCGTCGGAGCAGGCGCTAACTGCCAAAGACATGGCAAACACTATTTCTTTTATTGTTGACTCCGGTGCCACTCAACATTTTGTACAAGAACAGTACTCAAAATATATGACAGATGTAGAAAACTTGCCACAAAAGTTAAATATAAAAATAGCAAATGGACAGACCCTTACAGCTACACAGAAGGGAATTTTAGTAGCCACTCACAATAATAAAAGGATTAAAATAGAAGCTGTAATAGTACCTGGTCTCAGTACTAACTTGCTATCGGTTAGTAAATTAGTAGAAAGAAAAATGGAAGTAATTTTTAGAAAAGGTAAATTACTAATAAAGCACCAAAATGAAACCTATCATGGAGTGAAAAAGGGACAGCTATATACATTTGATGTAAAAATAAATATTGAAAATGATGCGCATTCATGTCAGTTGACAGAAGATAACATTAATGTATGGCATCAAAGATTTGGTCATATGTGTAGAAAGAAATTGGCTATATTAGGATTACCATTTAGTACAGAACCATGTGAGCCATGCATGAAAAATAAAGCAACAAGATTGCCATTCAAAAGGCTACAGAGACCAAGATCAAGTAAAATTGGTGAATTGATACATACAGATATAGCAGGTCCTACTAGAGTGCCAACTACAGAAGGCTATAGGTATTTCCAAACAATAATTGATGATCACAGTCACTTCACACAGACATATTTGTTGACGCATAAATCTGAAGCATGGAAGTGAAAGTCAAAAGAGTCAGATGTGATAATGGTGGTGAGTTTACGGCAAACTCATTAAAAGATTTCTGCACAAACAAAGGAATTAGGATAGAGTATACCCAGAAATACAGTCCGCAACAAAACGGCAAAACTGAAAGGATGAATAGAACAATTTATGACAAAGCAAGAACAATGTTGGATGAGTCTAATCTGCCGAGACACCTCTGGGGACATGCTGTATTAACAGCCACATTCCTAATTAATCGCTCACCATGTTCATCTATACAAGACAAAGTACCAGCCAAGGAAATGAAGAAAGAATGTAATCTGCAAATGATAAAGATTTTTGGAAGTAAAGCTTGGGTACACATAATGCCTAAACAAGATAAGCTATCAAGCAGAGCAACTCCAGCTAGAATGGTGGGATATGCTATAAATGGTTATAAAGTATGGGATCCCAACACAAACTTGATAATAATATCGCGAGATGTAAGATTTGATGAAACAAATATAAAGTATACAGAAGAAAAGAAACCACAATATTTGAATGAAGAAATATTAGATGATACAATCCCAGGAGAAGTTGAAGAGATAGAACAACACGAAAATAGAGAAGACAAAAGTAGTCAAAATATATGTACTAAGTCAGGAAGAGAAGTGAGAAAACCACAGCGGTTAAATGATTATGAGACTTATGAAGCATACTGCTTATTATCCAGTGTAAGCGACCCGGTAACATACAAAGAAGCTATAGAACAGAGTATTGAATGGAAAACTGCAGTAATAAATGAAATAAAATCATTAGAAGAACAAGAAACATGGTCAGAAACAGAACTACCAAAAGGATGTAAAACAATAGACACAAAATGGATTTTTAAGACCAAATCAGATGGAACCAGAAAAGCGAGGTTAGTTGCCCGAGGATTCCAACAGACAATTGAAGACTATGTATATGCTCCTGTGGCAAAACTAACTACCATAAGAATGGGATTATCACAAGCAGTGAACAATGACTGGAAAATAAATCAATTAGATATACCTACAGCATTTCTAAATGGAAAATTAGAAACAGAAGTGTACATTAAAGTTCCAGAGGGAGTAAATGTGCAAAATAACAAGGAAGGAACAGTCTTAAGACTTAATAAAGCTTTATATGGCCTAAAAGAATCGCCAAAATGTTGGAATAAAACATTTGATACATTTTGCAAGAAAATAAATATGACAAGATCCAAAAATGATATATGTCTCTACTCAGGCAAGAATATATGGCTTATACTATTTGTTGACGATATAATGTTGATGGGAAATGAAAAAGAAGTAAATAATGTGATTAAACTATTGCAAGAAGAATTTAAAGCCAAAAACTTGGGAAGAATAAGTAACTTTTTAGGTATTGAGATACAGCAAAATAACAACACAATAAAGTTATCACAAAAGCGTTTTATTGAAAATATAATTGCAAAGTTTAATATGGTGAACTGCAGAGAATCAAAGACACCGATGGAGAGCGGCTTCCAAGCACCTGAAAAAGAAGAACAGATTAATAATGTACCATACAGAGAGCTTATGGGATGCCTAAATTACCTGGCAACAATCAGCAGACCGGATATTACCTTTGCTACTTCATTTTTGAGTAGATACCTTGACAAGCCTACAAGAAGCTTGTGGACTGCAGCAAAGAGAATATTGCATTATTTAAATGCAACTAAAGATATGGAATTGACTTACCATAAGAAGAAAGAAGATAATAGCAATCTTTCTCTAATTTCAGCCTTTTCAGATGCAGACTGGGCTGGTGATAAGACAGACAGAAAAAGTGTCAGTGGTATGGTCATCTATCACCAAGGCAATTTGATCTCATGGTCTTCCAAGAAGCAACAGTCTGTTGCGCTTAGTACTGCCGAAGCTGAGTATACTTCTGCAGCCATGTGTGCGAGTGAACTCCTGTTTATTCATGGTTTGGCAAAAGACTTTAATGATCAGTGCAGTGTTGAACTAAAAGTGGACAATCAAAGTGCTATAAAAATGATTATGAACAGTGAAAATACGCGATATTCAAAACACATAGACATAAAGTTTCATTTCATAAAAGACATTATTGCTCGAAATTTAATTACAGTGAAATACGTGAGTTCTTGTGAAAATACATCGGACATTATGACAAAGCCCTTGTGTAGTGTAAAACATAATTATTTTCGTGCTAATTTGTTTAATTGAACTTTAGCCTTTGTTTATTTTGATTATATTTGAGGTTATGTAGAAATGTCAAACTAGAAATGTCACTCATGTCAAATGTTAAGATACTGTCACTTTAGTGTTACCATAAGATTAAAAATATATATATATGATTTTGTTTCGTGTAGCAATTTGAAGTTGTAATAATGTTAGAAAAAATATTGTAACTTAAAATTGAGAGGGAGTGTTAAGTATTTTATTATCTGTGTGACTGTGTTCTAATGTCAACCACGCTCTACACTTCCTGTTCCTGTCCCGTCTTAACAAGATGTCTGTAGTGTCGGTATTAGCTAGGTTAAGCTGTATAATAAACTGATAGTAATCAAACGAATCATTTATTTAACCATTCTAGTTCTCACATTACACAATTCCGTAGCACTTTCTTAGAGTCTGATAATATCGATAAAAACACTTTCAAAAAACACATTATTCGTTTGATACAATTTTATTTTATTACAGTTTGTGTGTTTGTGTCTAAAATAAATAAAATGGCTAAGCAGAAGTGAATTAGTTATGGCACTAAGACTTCGTTCCGGTCACATACTTACCATCAAAAAAGTTTGGTTTTCTTATGAAAAAGGTTATGTCACCCAACTGTGAACGAACTGTGTAGAACGTGGAGTAATCGAATATGTGCAATTGTGCAGCATGTGTTGATGGAGTGTGCGGGATGAGGCTCTGCGCTGTGATTTACTTGGTGCTACTAATAGGTGAGATATTGGAGACTGTAATGTTATACTAGCTGGTCCACTATCGGAACAAGCTAAGATTCTATACAAACGTGCTTTTTTTGTTTTAAAATAAGGTTTAATTGTTTTTTGGTTTATCTATTTAATTGTAAGTACTGTTATTACAGGGCCACGTTATCGCTCAGCGATAAAGCCCTTAAAATAAAGATTTAAAAAAAAAATATATATAATGTTCTAAGACTTCGATTTCTTGTTTTGACTCAACAATACTCATAACTAACACAAAATGAAGGTTCGGATGGCACGGCTTGTGAGGCAGAAGTGAGAGCGCGGCTCGCGCGGCGTGCGGCGTGCGCGGCGTGCGCGGCGTGCGCGGTTGTCTGGGCCGGCTAAACAACAATTCATACTCAATAAAACATATTCATAATAGTCATTTAACTGACACAAAATTATTAAGGACATCTACTTATTACGAGTACCCGTAGGTACCCGATTGCACGACAGCAAAGGGTTATGTTTTTTAGGTACATTTTCTTTGTTTCCAGATTTTAAAGTCATCCTACAGCTTCTACGCAATGCTGCGACAAACTAAATAGGCAAGCAAGGAGTTAAGGAAGAATTACGAGACGTGCTTCTGTTACATGCAATCGGAAAATTTAAAAATTGCTCAAAAGTCATAGCGCAATGTTGTTTAACATTAACACATTAACATTAAACGTACTGTTTCCTACAGTACGTTTAATGTTAGTCCAACAGTTATTAAATTAAGAAATAATTTGAAACAAATAAAGCAGGTACAAGTTATAAACGTGGTTTATTTTGATTTGAACAACGAGGATAGCCCCTCTACGCCTCTAACTGATGAAGACGGTTGCTGAAGATACCTTGCATTGCTCTGGAATAGCGTCGGTGCTTCATGTGGGTGTTGATGTCAAACTGCGCCGGACATGCCGAGCGGGCCGCCCCGGAGACAGACACGCAGCGAGCCTGAGCGTGCAGCGGCTGCTTGCTCCGGCTCGCTGCGCCCGCGGAGCGCCCGCCGGGGCAACGTTTGGCACCAGTTATAATATTGAGAAAACATCAAGATTTCAATGTAGATTAGTTGGCACGCCGCGTCGCATTGAAAAAATCATCCTTCTTACACAAATAAATAGTGCGGTGCAATGCAATGCGCAGCATTTCTACACCAGCTGAAGAGGTAATACATTTCTAGTAAGTATATCAAAGTATTTTGATTCGTTGTAGTAGATTAATAATTACCGGTTAATATTGTATGAATGTTGAAAGTCACAATGACGTAGTATTACGACGAACCAGGTATGCGAATGAATCAATGCGGAGTGGGGCGGGCCCGCCGGCCGCCGCCGCCAGCCTGTCATTAATCTGTAAAGTGGCCGACGCTGTAATTACTGCGCCACTATAATTACTACATTACTGAAACAGACGGCTGTCAGATTTGTTACCGGAGTCCCGCCGCAGCTCCGCCTCCGCACGGATCCCACAATGTTCGCATTCTTACTCATTTTAAATTAATTCGTTCAAGTTATTAATGTTTACTTGAGCTGCAATAGAACAGCGCGGTGTCGGGTGCGTCAGCGGGCGACAGCGCGTCTCCTCCAGCAATGTATACACTTATTGCGCAGCACACGCGCCGCTCGCGCTGCTGATGTTGCGCTACAATAGAACAGCGCGGTGTCGGGTGCGTCAGCGGGCGACAGCGCGTCTCCTCCAGCAATGTATACACTTATTGCGCAGCACACGCGCCGCTCGCGCTGCTGATGTTGCGCTACAATAGAACAGCGCGGTGTCGGGTGCGTCAGCGGGCGACAGCGCGTCTCCTCCAGCAATGTATACACTTATTGCGCAGCACACGCGCCGCTCGCGCTGCTGATGTTGCGCTACAATAGAACAGCGCGGTGTCGGGTGCGTCAGCGGGCGACAGCGCGTCTCCTCCAGCAATGTATACACTTATTGCGCAGCACACGCGCCGCTCGCGCTGCTGATGTTGCGCTACAATAGAACAGCGCGGTGTCGGGTGCGTCAGCGGGCGACAGCGCGTCTCCTCCAGCAATGTATACACTTATTGCGCAGCACACGCGCCGCTCGCGCTGCTGATGTTGCGCTACAATAGAACAGCGCGGTGTCGGGTGCGTCAGCGGGCGACAGCGCGTCTCCTCCAGCAATGTATACACTTATTGCGCAGCACACGCGCCGCTCGCGCTGCTGATGTTGCGCTACAATAGAACAGCGCGGTGTCGGGTGCGTCAGCGGGCGACAGCGCGTCTCCTCCAGCAATGTATACACTTATTGCGCAGCACACGCGCCGCTCGCGCTGCTGATGTTGCGCTACAATAGAACAGCGCGGTGTCGGGTGCGTCAGCGGGCGACAGCGCGTCTCCTCCAGCAATGTATACACTTATTGCGCAGCACACGCGCCGCTCGCGCTGCTGATGTTGCGCTACAATAGAACAGCGCGGTGTCGGGTGCGTCAGCGGGCGACAGCGCGTCTCCTCCAGCAATGTATACACTTATTGCGCAGCACACGCGCCGCTCGCGCTGCTGATGTTGCGCTACAATAGAACAGCGCGGTGTCGGGTGCGTCAGCGGGCGACAGCGCGTCTCCTCCAGCAATGTATACACTTATTGCGCAGCACACGCGCCGCTCGCGCTGCTGATGTTGCGCTACAATAGAACAGCGCGGTGTCGGGTGCGTCGGCGGGCGACAGCGCGTCTCCTCCAGCCATGCCTCACTTATTGCTCAGCACACCGCGCAGCATCACCAGGACCGCTCGCGCTGGTGATGTTGCGCCACCTCGGTACCGCGACGAGCCGGCTTCTGCAAGTTGACAACACTTTTCCCTAAGAACCTTTTCCTCTTGGAACTATTAGTTTGTAACTTGTTCAGAAGATGTTTAGCAGCCGTTGCTAGTGCCAGCTAGTGCTAGCTAGTGCCAGCTAGTGCCAGCTAGTGCTCGCTAGTGCTCGCTAGTGCCAGCTAGTGCTAGTGCTCGCTAGAACCAGTACGTAACAAGCTGCTGCTCCAGGTCCCACACTCAAATTGTAATCACCCAACCTAAACAAAGAGCTTGACCTGCCGCAAATGGTATGGAACTGGTCCAATACTTCACGCGAGGTGGTCAATCCTATCTGATTGACCTCCTCGCGTGAAATATTGTACAGTTTGCGATAGAAATGAGTTATCAGTTTACTAGCAACATGCGCCACGCGCAGGTCTCTGGCGGCGCGCAGCGTGGCCACGCACCTGCGCGTGCTGCGCGGCTGCGGCTACTGCCGGCGGGCGCGCGGCGCGCGCGGCTCGCGGCGCGGCGCGCTGCACGCGCTGTACCGCGCCGGCACGCTGGCACTCACCTCGCTCTACCTGCTGCAGGAGTGCGTCTACGCCTACCAGGTATCAGCTACAATCTGTGTGCCACCACACAGCTGGCTGACCCTCCGTGCACTACAACTGTATTACCTGTTGCTAGGTGCGGCAAGACATGGACAAGTTGGCGCGAGTCATGTTCTTGCTTCTGTGCCACATCACGTCTATCGCGAAGCAGCTCGTGTTCCACATCAGAGCGGCGCGGATTGATGAGCTGCTCGGCGGGCTGGACGGTGGGTGCGGGGTGCGGGGCGGGCACGGGGCCCGAACACGTTCTCTGAGCACAGAATTGAAGCGCGGCGTTGATTTCAGATCCAGTGTACAACCAGGGCGCGGAGGCGCACGGCCGGCTGCTGCGCGGCACGGCGGCGCGCGCGGCTCGCTTCGTGCGCGCGTACGCCGGCTGCGCCGTGCTCACCTGCACGCTGTGGATCACCTTCCCCGTCATGTACCGCCTGCAGGGGCAGCCCGTCGAGTTCCCCTTTTGGATCAACGTCGACTATAGTGGGCCAAGAATGTAAGGCAGACCATACATGGCAGGCACGGTCGCCAGGTGCGGCCGCTGCGCTAACCGAGGCTGCTTGCAGGTTCAGCGCGGTGCTGGCGTACTCCTACTACGTGACCACGCTGGTGGGCATCGCCAACACGACGATGGACGCGTTCATGGCCACCATCCTCAAGCAGTGCAAGACGCAGCTCAGAATACTGAGGTGAGTGTGCACGCGCTACAACATTACATGACTTGTAAAACAACGTCTGGTCGGTGTTTTCACCGAACATCTTCGTTTGCAATATCGGCAGCGCGTTGACCTAATTTTATTACTTATTACTTAGTTTTATTCATGTTAGATTCAGTGCACTTTTGTCTACCGCGTTAGCCGGGTGTATTCATCAACATTCAACATTTTCATTAACATTTTAGTATTAAGGACAGTTTGAGAGTGAGACATTAAACAGTGTTCAACATAAACTCTTGTTTCTCCTCGAAAACACCGACACCTTGCTTCGTACCCCGACAACGTCTACTTAGCAACAGAAACTTGTGTTGGACGCATTACATAATCTCGGTAGCTAATATTGCTTCTAACATATAGCAGCAATAATAGTTATTTATGCAACTGACGTATAATACCTAATTATGTACAGTTGCATACAAGAGTTTATCTACATCCATGTTATGAATCCTCTATAAAACGTTCTGAAACAGCTTTTTGCAATACTAATACTCGTATCGAACATGGCGGCCGGCGTCAAAGTAAACGACGTGAATTCAAATAAATTCTTTTTTTAAATTACGGCGCTGTTGTAGTGGAACGTGCGTGCATTACAATGTTCTTTTTTTGAAAACGAGTTGCATTATGAAATTCAGTACAACATTAAAGCACCCGTTCGGATGCTATTATGGTTACCATGGTTACTATGACACTGGCTGTTTTAATGTTGGCAATAAGCTAACTGTTTCAGAAACTTTTGTAGAGGATTTATAGCATGGGTGTAGATAAAGTAAATAGTATTAACCAGTTCAGTGCTTCGTGTTTGTAAGTTGATGGTCGCGTCGCGTCGCCGGTAACGTTACAGAATGAACTTCGAGCGCCTCCCGCAGCGCGCGGCGGAGCGGGCGCGCGCGCGGCGCGGCCGGGCGTACGACGCGGCGCTGCAGCAGCTGTTCAAGGAGTGTCTGCTGCACTACGAGAAGATCACTGAGTATGGCTCGTGGCAAGCGTCCGTGTGTAATGAGTTGCAAGTGGAGCGTGGAGCATGTCGCTAACTGTGGCCGTTGTGCAGGACTGCGAGGATGCTGCAAGACATCTTCGGCTCGGCGATCTTGATCCAGTTCGGGATCGGCGGTTGGATCCTGTGTATGGCTGCTTACAAGATAGTCAGCGTGAGTCACACACGTTTCTTAAGTACTTATTGATGGATTGCGATTGTTATTGATTGGAATGTTTGTTATTTGTAATTAGCTGAACGTGCTCAGCGTCGAGTTTGCGTCGATGACTCTATTCATCAGCTGCATCCTCACGGAGTTGTTCCTGTACTGCTACTACGGCAACGAGGTCACCGACGAGGTACCGGCGACACGTCGCGACACGTTGCGACACTGTGCTGCGAGAGGCGGGCGAGTGACTCGTGTGCTGTGTGTTGCAGAGCACGCGCGTGTCGCAGTCGATCTACAGCATGGAGTGGCGCCGCGAGCGGCTGGCGTTCCGGCGCTCGCTGGTGCTGGCCATGCAGCGCGCCCAGCGGCCGCTGCGGCCCGCCGCCGGGCTCGTCATACCGCTCTCGCTCGACACTTTCGTCAAGGTACATACACACCGACCGCACCAGGGCTCACAGCTAGCGAACCACTTCTGTACTGTTGATATTTTTTTCCTTTTTCAGATAATAAAGTCATCGTACACTTTCTACGCGGTGCTTCGCCAGACAAAGTAGAATATAGAATGATTGCACTACGAGGCTTTAGGCCGCCTTCATACATATTGCTAAGCACTCCTCGTTGATCCTAGGAGTTAAGTGTGCCGGTGTGTCATCACTCACAGTCACCGATATCAGTTAAGCGTAGTCGATTGCATCAGCGATGCGACGTGCACACGATGCTGTTCAGTAATTAATAAAAAATAAAAAATATATAAAATTCGTGTAATTGAAACCACTGTTTAAAAATTACAAAATTAAATCATACGATAAGGTACCTATAACTTTTTAGGGTTCCGTAGGGAAATGGCAAAAACCCCTAAAATTTCGTCATATCCATCTATACGTCCATCGGCCGTTCCGGATGTTACTCGCACACTACGAGAAATACGAGTATATCAATGTCAATTGAAACGGTGTATTTTGTGCACCGCGAAACAATGGTGTGAATAGTAAAAAGGTAGGATAACTACGTAAGTAAACAATGGTGTGAATAGTACAAAGTTAGGATAACTACGTAAGTAAACAATGGTGTGAATAGTACAAAGGTAGGATAACTACGTAAGTAAACAATGGTGTGAATAGTACAAAGGTAGGATAACTACGTAAGTAAACAATGGTGTGAATAGTACAAAGGTAGGATAACTACGTAAGTAAACAATGGTGTGAATAGTACAAAGGTAGGATAACTACGTAAGTAAACAATGGTGTGAATAGTACAAAGGTAGGATAACTACGTAAGTAAACAATGGTATGAATAGTACAAAGGTAGGATAACTACGTAAGTAAACAATGGTGTGAATAGTACAAAGGTAGGATAACTACGTAAGTAAACAATGGTGTGAATAGTACAAAGGTAGGATAACTACGTAAGTAAACAATGGTGTGAATAGTACAAAGGTAGGATAACTACGTAAGTAAACAATGGTGTGAATAGTACAAAGGTAGGATAACTACGTAAGTAAACAATGGTGTGAATAGTACAAAGGTAGGATAACTACGTAAGTAAAAGAGATACTTAGCTATCTTTTGAATGATTGCGCCATCAATTGTTTTGTCGAGACGAAGATTATGATTTTCTTGAACAGAGCGGATATTTCGCAGGTAGGTAAGAAATGAAATACGATAAAAAAGGAAAACACGGAACCCTTCATTGTGCGTGATCCGACACGCACTTGGCCGGTTTTTTTTAATTTTTGTTACCTCAGTACTCGATCTTTTATAAATCGACAAGCTTTTGCCAGCGGCGTCACCCGCGTGATGTCGGAAAATATCCCACGGGAAAGTGCTACCGGGAATTCCTTCCTTATTCCTTGTCTACATTATAAAGGAAACCTCTGTGCAAAATTTCAACGTTCTAGGTCCAAGGGTTTGGGCTGGGCGTTGATGAGTCAGTCAATCAGTCAGGCAGGACTTCTCTTTTTATTTATATATATTCGTAATATATATAATAATAATAATAAATAAAAGATAAATAGATTTGGAAAATTCTTTTTTTATTTGAAACGATATAAGTAGGTACTTCCAGTTTGGTCCCATTTTTATCAAAATCCAGTTCTGATAATCGGATCCATGAGTAATTGAGGGAACTCCTGAAATGTTATGGGTATACCTACATACAGCACTTTTGGTAATTTCATCAAAAAATCAAGCATTTGCATTCAGAAAGTATCATCTGGTGAAGTGGAACTGATGAAGAAGACCACAGATGGCCACGGGAACTCCTCAACGGTAATAAGTATTTCACGGGTGTCGATAAGATATCTCGATTAAGATAGTTAGTGACTATGACGAATAAATGGTTCTGAGGAAATGGTACCTTCGAACCGATCTGATGAAGAAGCTGGAAGGTAGGCACTGGAACTCAGTAATAAAACAATGTATCGTAGCCGTGTTTGGGCTTATTGGAATTGTCATGAGGTGCACTCTGGCTATAAAAGATTTTAATACTAACTATATGCCGCTTCAAATTGCGCTACTTGGGTTGTATGTAATGTGTGGCCTTGATTGTCAGAAGGTAGTTTTCGTAGCCTCGTTAGTTATCGGACGGAGATCCGTCAACATACCAAACCTCCAAACTTACGTATATTTGCCTTTTTGCAAAGATTTTATGTGAAATGGTATAATTATTGTACTCCTGAGATGGCCGCATAAAAATAACTTCAAGTTCTGATGAGTGGCTTTTGAGTTAGCTTCAATAATTTAGTACGTACCTATTTTTCCCACATAGTCTATGTGAATGATGCTCTAATTTTGCTGAGTAGTGTTCGAATTTGTGTGGGTAGGCACCACTAAAAAGCGAAAAAGAAAAACTTTTTACAAAAAAAAAAAAAAACAACCGACTCCCAAAAAAAAACACTATAAAACTACAAAGTGAAAAACTTTAATTTCGGGATTCGGTGGCACAAGCAAAACTAAAAAACCAAAGACACCTGCACGCACCCGGACCCTAGCTTAGTACGGCCGTCATCATTTGGGATGACGGCCGTACAGTGTGACTATGTTTAAGACAATGTGCTCGGTACCTATCAACTACCTAAGAGCCTACTGGCCGTAAACCTAGCCCTATCGTATCACCTAGCACCCCAGATATCCTGACGCCCTGACCTACCACCATACAAACCATACCAAACGTAAGTTACGTTGGTTTCACGTGCGGGAAGTCTGTTACAGGGAGACCTACGGTAACAGACGGAATATGGGTAGGGAAAGGGTTTCCTGTACGATCTGATGGCTAAAGGTATCTTGGCCACAGTGAGAGGAATTGTAGGAGATGAAAAACACTTGACTCCAGCTTGATGACTGATTTATTAAAGTAATTAGTGAATAAAGGACGGATTTAAAGCAAGGGCCATAGATGAATCACGAGCTAGTGAAGGATTCTAACGATTAAATCACGACCGTAGGAAGTGATTCATGATGATTGAATCACGAGCGTAGCGAGTGATTCAAGTGTTAGAATCTTGAGCGACGCGAGTGATTCATGGCCCTCGATATAAATCCGTTTTATTCAAGAGTTGCATACTATACTTTATACCATGACTACGAGAAAAAGAAAGATTTAAGTGAAAATAGACATATAATGAAGAAAAAGGAAAGTTAAATTGGCTTTGATGTAATCCAGCCGTGATTTTTTGGGTAGCAAGTTTTCCACTTTATCGGCCGCCCTCTCTTTCATAAACTCAGGTGTTAACACATCTTCATCACTAGAAAGCATTTTTAATCGATTAGAACAACACTAAACAAACACAAACTTAAAGATTGCACTTAAGTTGCACGAAGTACAACAGTTACAGTATTCAAAATAGCGCCATTTTACTAAGGACAGCAAAGAACACAAAACAGTTTTTATTCTAATGCTAAACTCCTTGTCGAAAATGTCGGCCAATCAAATTGAATTTAGAACACATCAATATAGGTCGAATACACAGATTACACTTACACTAGATACGGCAAGCCACGACCAAGCGTGCCCTGCATGTTCGACTGTTCGTACTAAAAAAAAGTCTGTTAGCTCAGTGACGCTTAGCGATTGAAACAATTCTGTTTACTTTGAGCACATCACTAAATGGCTGGGGTGAAGTTATCGTAGGTATAAAAAACCGGCCAAGTGCGTGTCGGACCACGCACAATGAAGGGTTCCGTAGTTAAAAAGAATTTATCCCAAAAACAAACTTAACATTGGATGCAAAAAAAAAAATGTCATAAAATTACAAATTCACAATTTTTGGACTTTTTCCTTTACTTGTGCTGAGAGACCTAGCTTCTTGCCAAATTTCATTATTCTAGGTCAATGGGAAGTACCCTATAGGTTTGGATTTACTTGCGACAGTTGCGAGTATCAAAATGTGTAGCAAAATGGCCGTATTTTTTTATTGCGTTGACTTAGAAGCTTAATTTTTTTAGAACTCTAAGGGACCATAGACTTACCTATTTAATATAAATTTCAACTTGATATCTCCACGCGTCCTTGAGAAAAAGGGTCATGACTCACTGACAGACTTGAATATTTTTTTTATGTGATAGAATTACAAATTAACAATTTTCGGACTTTTTCCTTTATTTGTGTTGTACGCTTGCTTCATGCCAAATTTCATGATTCTAGAACAACGGAAAGTACCCTATCCGTCTTATTACAAAAAAATGCTTAAGTACTGGTTTAAACCAAGACTAAAGGGTCTAGGATTGTTACCGTATTAAAGCTAGTACCAGGACCAAAATGTGTTCCGATTACAAAACGAAGACTATCAGAGGATCAGTTAGTACCATGGTTAGTACCAATGAAGGTCCATGCTGGTCCATGCTTTTAAAATATCCACAGATAAGAAACAAAAATGGCATTCTTTCATTCGTTCCTACAGTATTTATTTGAAGCAATGTTCCGTTTCTCTAAATATTGATATAATAGTATCACTTGAAATGTTTAAATAATTATTTATCGATACAAAAATAGGTCAAAAAATGTTCTTTGTCTATGTTACAATATATTGAACAAGCACAATTCGTACTTTTGACGCGCTTTTTATAAACAAGTTGTCATATTTTTTAACACCTCTAGCGTGAAGTGGAGCGACATACATTCGGCGACCGGCGCGTGTAATTTGAGAGTTGAGAGCCTTGAGACGAATGTTTTTGTTGCGTCCTATAATAACAAATACCTGGATGAACTTCTTATTTTCACTAATTGTTTTTAATATTACTGTTACTGCTATGTGGTTTGCTCGTGACTTGTTGTGTCTGCTTAAATTGTGAACTACTAATCGTAAAAAATGGAAAACAACAAAAGAAAAAACGGGTTGAAAACTGGATTTCTGAAGAAAAAGTTAGTAAAACATGGATTTTAAATTATTATTAGGTAAATAATAACCATCTTATTTCGACTACCTAACGCGATGTTCTTATATTCTTATTATTATATTAGTACCGCAGTTAGTCCAATAGATAAACTAGGGGTCTCTGTGGTTTAACTTTAGTACCATAGATAGTTCATGAACTAGTGATAAACTTCATTTTATAATAACGTTTTATTTAGTCATGGTTTAAACCTAGTAATAATCCGAGTACTATATTTAAATCGCGTTTTGTAATAAGACGGTATAGGTTTTGATTTACTTAGTATCAAAATATGTCGCATAAATGGCCGTATGTTTTAGTTGCATTGACTTAGAAGCTTGAGTTTTCTAGGAATTCAAGAGACCACAGACCTACGTATTTGATATTAGTTTCAACTTGATACCTGCACGCGTTCCTGAGAAAAAGGGTCTTGACAGACTGACAGACAGACAGACGGACAAACAAGTGATCCTGTAAGGGTTCCGTTTTTTCCTTTTGAGGCACGGAACCCTAAAAAGATGACATGCCGTATCTAGCCTAGGTACTCTAAATCTGTGGTCGAATACATTGGTGTGTTCCATTCTCAAACATCAAAACAGTGAGTAAAAGTGCTTTTTATTCACTGTTTTCAGTGAATAAAATAAGCTTTTTAGAGGGGGAATGGTACCTATAAATAAGTTTTTTAGAGGGGGAATGGTATACAGTTATTTTTCACTACGTAGTGTTTTTTTTGGAGTCAGTTGTTTTTTTTTTTGTAAAAAAGTTTTTATTTATTTATGTTTGTATTTAGAACCTCCCACGCAAGAACTGGCCTGTATTGAATGTTTTGTCTGTCTCTATATGTATGTAGCGACGTTGAGTCGTCATTATTGTGAAATGAAACAATGGTATAAAACTCAATTTGTTTAATAAACATTTTCAAGTTATGTATGACAATACATAATAATATAGTCATACAAAATCTAAAAAATAAAAAAAGTCACGGAATCGATGAACTACCCCCCTCTCTGATTAGACAGTGTGCAGATGAACTTGCTGTACCCTTTTGCGTTTTGATAAATCAGTCCTTTGAGGAGGGTACTTTTCCTGATCAACTTAAAAAAGCTATTATAAAGCCATTATTTAAGAAAAACTCAAAAGCTGACCCCAATAATTACCGGCCCATAGCTCTTCTACCGACTGCTTCAAAAATTTTCGAAAAGGCTATGTGTGACCGTGTGTACAGTTTCTGTGAAAAATATAAAATCTTTGACGAAGCTCAAAACGGGTTTCGTAAACATCGGTCAACAACCATAGCTGTCTATAAATATATGCAAGAAGTTATTAATATTATAAATGATAAAAAATATGCGGTGGGCATACTTTTAGACATGACCAAGGCATATGACAAAGTACAGTTTAAAATTTTATTAGACAAACTATATGGAATAGGAATTCGTGGAACTACACATAAGTGGTTTGCGTCCTACTTAAAAGATAGAGAGCAATATGTGCAAATAGAATATTTTAACCACGACCAAAAACAAATAATTCAAATAAGGTCCGAAAAGAAGATTATAAATGCATCAATTCCCCAGGGCAGTGTTATTGGATGTCTCCTATTCATCATCTACATCAATGATCTTCCAAAAATTATGAAAGAACCATGTGTGCTATTCGCAGATGATATATCTATACTTACCACATGCCAAACAAATAGTAATATTAATGAACAGCTAAACACAATATTAAATAAAACAACAAAATGGATGAATGAACATAATCTTGAGATAAATTATAAAAAAACCAAACTAATGACTTTCTACCCTCAACAAAAACCCCCATTACCTGTTAACTTCACAACAAATGGCACAAAAATTGAACTAGTTAATGACTTTACGCTTTTAGGACTCACAATAGACACACATATTTCATGGAAGCCCCATATAAACAAAGTACGATCAAAACTCTCAAAATTTACTTACGCACTTCGAGAAGTCAAAAAAACTACAGACTTGCAAACTGCACTTACTACGTACTACGCCTACGCTCATGCATGGCTCAGCTATGGCATTATAATGTGGGGAAATAGCACAGACGCGCCTACGCTTGTGATGTAGGGGGAGGAGGGGTTGAGTAAACAACGTGGTGTGTAGTTCTCCAAGAGCCGGCTGATCACTGACTCCTGTTCCTTTAATTAGTAACGTATATATACACAGCTCGTATGTGACAATATGCATAAACTAAGACTACGAACACAGCATATCTATCTTAACTTAAACTATGTGTTATACGTGATGTGCTGATGTACGTGACTCTACACCACATCACCCCTCTTAAATGAAAAAAAAAAACCTAAATTACAATGTGTTTTTTTTTCCATACACTTTAAACTTTTACTCTAACTCTTACAATATAATTTTGTTCTATTTTTATGAACTACATCTATCTTATTTTTATATTTAACAACGACATTTGGTGACTCATCCCTTACAACTTCAAACGGTCCATTATAAATGCATTCCAATTTATTGCCTGTCTCGTTTCTCACCAATACCCAGTCACCTTCCTTATAAGCTATAGAATTAAGTTTCTTATCATAACAATGTTTCCTCGCTAACTTACTTGCTATCAAATTCTCTTTCGCATCATTCTGAGCCCTTTGCAATCTATACTTAAATTCTAAAGGATAATCATCAAAATTATACAAAGGTTCAACACTTTCACCTCGCAGATTACTTGGCAACCTACAAATTTTACCGAAAACTAATTCATAAGGTGTATATTTGGTCACAGTATTAACTGTTGTGTTATAAGAAAAACACCAATATGGAATCCAAGAACTCCACGATGATGGATTATTATCCGTCTGTATTCTTAAATACGCACCTAAAGTCTTATGAACGTTTTCCAAAGACCCTATACTTTCATGATGATATGATGTTGACAAGATCTTATTGATGCCCAAGATATTACATAGCTCCACCATCACTTTTGAAATGAACTCAGAGCCCCTATCCGTAGCAATTGCCCGCGGTATCCCATATCTCAAAACAAAATTCTCTACCAAAGCTTTTGCTACCTCATTTGCGGATTTATTTTTTAATGGATACGCCTCCACAAACTTCGTAAGCTCACACTGAAGAGTCAATATGTAAACATTGCCTTTTTCGTCCCTATCCAGCGGTCCCACTACATCTAAATAAATCTTCTCAAACGACGTAGATGCAGTAGTAGTAATTGTCATCGGCTCCCTAGTATGCCTAGAGAACTTTTGCTTCTTACACTTATCACATTTCTCAATGTACTCCATTACATCTTTTCCAATAGATGGCCAATAATAATACTTCTTTATATTATTCACCATCCTGCGTATACCTGCATGACCACTCGTGGGTAAAATATGAAAATCATTCAAAATAACTTCCTTCTCATCCTTTCCTTCCACTCTCCGCAAATCCTTCACCACACACATTTTAAAATCTCCACACATGGAACTACCATTTTCCTTCAAATATTTTGCCATTCTTGTAATAAAATTAACGTTATAACGATTTTTAAAAATAACAACTTCTTTTATGCCTTTTTCAATACAAAAAATGACTATGTCTCTCGACAACTCGTCTCGCGATGATGCCGATAAAGATTCATAGTTCACATAAATACTCGAGTTTTCTGGCATATACACTAAATTGCGCGACTTCGAAAATACCTTTTCACCATTAGTGTTACGTAACATCTTCTCCCATCCATTCAAACATATCTCAACGTCATTTCCTCGTTTTTTAAGAACTTCCACGATCCTAGGGTGATCAGTCCCAGACACCACGGAGTCTGTATCACATACATAAATTAAAGTTTTAAAATAGTAATTTATACTTACTAATGGAATAAATCAATTCATTTTAAATTAGACCCCCCCACACTCGCTATCTATTGTTTTCAAGTCTGTAGCACTTGTACCTGGTTCACTTTAATCGCACGCTGAACATGGACACTAAACTTGCTGCCAGCTTGGAGGATCTCGAGCGGTTGTTTGGCTCCCGTATGCAGGAATATGAAGCAAAGTTGCAGCAGGCTACCTCTGGTACCGCATCAGCTCCACCAGACATTGCATCCATCGCACGTGAGTTCTCCGAGTTTAAGCTGTTTGTCTGTCAAGCACTCTCCAAGTTAAAATCTCAAATGGAGCTGCTTGCTGCTGGGTTTGATAGGCATGAAACCATCATGAGAAGAAAGGTCCTGCTGTTCCATGGTGTTCCAGAGAAGGATAATGAAAAGTTACTTGATGTGGTTCACAACATCATATCCAACCAAATTAAATTGTCTGAGGTTTGTAGGGACAAGAATATTATCCATGTTTGTCATAGACTCGGATTCTCACAGCAGAAGGCCCGACCCATACTAGTACGTTTCTTCAAAATGGAGCACCGGCAACTTGTATGGGATAGCAAGAAAGCTCTCAAGGGTACCGGGATCACTATCTCCGAGTTCTTAACGCAAGTTCGGCATCATGTGTTTGCAGCTGCTCGTAAGCATTTTGGTATGCCAAATTGCTGGACCATGGAAGGCAAGATTGTTGTTATTTGCCCAGACAAGTCCTGTCGGAAGATCGAAACAGCAGGCGAACTTCACGATTTGACAGCCAAATTCCCGTCTTGTTCAGTCGACACCGAGGATTCTGCGCAGTCCGAAGAACCTGGATCTCCTAAAATCGCATCCTTGGCAACTTCCGCTAAGAAAACGAGGAAGACGCGTCTGCGCAAGTAACACATTCGTTGTTTTGTTTTTGTCAGTACATTCACTTCACTACTTCTTAACTTGGCCACTTTACATGTTTCACTATCATCTTGGGCCGGTAGTTAAATAAGTAATTTTTATTTGTCTCACCGCTATTCATTTTACTTTTATATTTTTACTATTGGTGGTACTTGCATATTACGTTCGGTTTTGATGAATTTGATGTTTGACATTATGTTATGTACGACGTTGACGTATTGACTGGATGTTGTGATGTGACAGATCAACAGATGTCAGTATTATTCCCATCCGTCATTGCGTCGCGTTCCATTTTGCGTGCGATTCGATGTGTGAATCGGCTGTTTAAAATTTTAAGTTCTCGTTTTGTTTTATTTTTATTATGTTTCTATTTCTCCTACATTATTAGTGTGTTAACTTTTTGCTTTCTTTCAAAATTTCTGCCAATATACCAGCGAGTTGGGGGAGGTTTTTCTAGTGAAAGGAAAATCTGTAATTATTAGTGTTTTTTAGTGATTACGTTATTTTATAGTTATTTTACTTTTGTATTGTTGGATATTTAGATTATTTTATATATTATAATTTAAGTATAATACTCATGGATGATATAGATGATCTTAATGACAGCTTCTTCTCGTGCTCTTCTTCGACTAGTTTTGTTAGTGCGGACAGTGACTCTTCCTTACCACTTACTTTACATGATAAAATCTCTTCTCTTTTCTCCAATGACCCTAATAATCTGCATATAGCTCACATAAATGCTCAGAGTGTTCCTGGTCACTATTCTGACCTTCTGGCATCCTTTAGCAGTGCTCACCTGGATGCTCTCTTGATATCGGAATCCTTTTTGGTATGCCAAATTGCTGGACCATGGAAGGCAAGATTGTTGTTATTTGCCCAGACAAGTCCTGTCGGAAGATCGAAACAGCAGGCGAACTTCACGATTTGACAGCCAAATTCCCGTCTTGTTCAGTCGACACCGAGGATTCTGCGCAGTCCGAAGAACCTGGATCTCCTAAAATCGCATCCTTGGCAACTTCCGCTAAGAAAACGAGGAAGACGCGTCTGCGCAAGTAACACATTCGTTGTTTTGTTTTTGTCAGTACATTCACTTCACTACTTCTTAACTTGGCCACTTTACATGTTTCACTATCATCTTGGGCCGGTAGTTAAATAAGTAATTTTTATTTGTCTCACCGCTATTCATTTTACTTTTATATTTTTACTATTGGTGGTACTTGCATATTACGTTCGGTTTTGATGAATTTGATGTTTGACATTATGTTATGTACGACGTTGACGTATTGACTGGATGTTGTGATGTGACAGATCAACAGATGTCAGTATTATTCCCATCCGTCATTGCGTCGCGTTCCATTTTGCGTGCGATTCGATGTGTGAATCGGCTGTTTAAAATTTTAAGTTCTCGTTTTGTTTTATTTTTATTATGTTTCTATTTCTCCTACATTATTAGTGTGTTAACTTTTTGCTTTCTTTCAAAATTTCTGCCAATATACCAGCGAGTTGGGGGAGGTTTTTCTAGTGAAAGGAAAATCTGTAATTATTAGTGTTTTTTAGTGATTACGTTATTTTATAGTTATTTTACTTTTGTATTGTTGGATATTTAGATTATTTTATATATTATAATTTAAGTATAATACTCATGGATGATATAGATGATCTTAATGACAGCTTCTTCTCGTGCTCTTCTTCGACTAGTTTTGTTAGTGCGGACAGTGACTCTTCCTTACCACTTACTTTACATGATAAAATCTCTTCTCTTTTCTCCAATGACCCTAATAATCTGCATATAGCTCACATAAATGCTCAGAGTGTTCCTGGTCACTATTCTGACCTTCTGGCATCCTTTAGCAGTGCTCACCTGGATGCTCTCTTGATATCGGAATCCTTTTTGAAACCATCTCTCCTCTCTACTCAATACTCACTCTTATTTATCTTTCCTATCGTATCCGTGTTCCCAAGCGTAAGTCCCAGTTTTTATTTCTCCGGAACTACAAGGGCATAGACCTGGAGGCTTTGCAGCGTGATGCCGGCGATCTTGACTGGACCCCTCTGGTTGAGTATGATGACATCGACGATAAGGTGAACTGTTTTAACGCAACCGTTCTCAGTTTATATGACCAGCATGCCCCTATCCGACGTGTCAAAGTCCGTCATAACCCTGCACCATGGATAACGCTACAAATTAAAGAGCTTATGGCTCGCAGGGATAAAGCTAAGAGCAGATATAAGCGCAGACCTTCAGAGCTGAATCTCTCTTATTACAAATCCCTACGTAATCGCTGCAGTCGTCTGTGTCAAGATGCTAAGAGACGCTATTTCCACGAACAACTCAATAACCGCAGTTCTTCCGATGTTTGGAAATTTCTCAAATCTGTAGGCATAGGCAAGGCACCTACCAACCAGTGTAAGGATGTGAACCTCAATGATCTCAATAAACATTTCTCTCTCCTTCCCTTTTCTCTTGATCCGTCTGTCAAAGCTGCGACATTAGAGAGTCTTGCTAGTGTACCGTTACCTCAATGTTCTCACTTTAAGTTTAGCGATGTTACTGAGGAAGACGTTAAGAAATCTATACTTGCAATTACTTCTTCAGCAGTCGGTAATGATAAGTTGTGCTCAAGAATGATAACCCTTATCCTTTCCTCGTTACTTCCTGTTCTAACTCACATCTTCAACCACTCATTTTCCTCTTGCTCATTTCCGTCAGTTTGGAAACAGGCTCACATAATACCTTTACCTAAAACTAATAATCCTACTTTATTAACCCACTTTAGACCTATTTCTAATCTTCCATTTCTCTCTAAAGTTTTTGAGCACTTAGTTCATAGACAATTATCATTTTTCTTAGCGTCAAACTCGATAATATCCCCTTTTCAATCCGGTTTTCGCTCGGGTCACAGTACTGTAACCGCACTTTTAAAAGTAACTGACGACATCCGCTGGGCAATGGAGAATAAGTCGCTCACTGTTCTTGTATTGCTTGACTTTAGTAGCGCTTTCAACTCGGTGGATTTCGACATTCTGCTTGGTATCCTCAAATCTATCAATCTCTCTTCTTCAGCTTTAGCTTGGTTTAGTTCTTATCTTCGGGGACGCTCTCAGTGTGTTCGCCTGGAGGAGTCTTTCTCTGATTGGTGTAGCCTCACTGAGGGTGTTCCTCAGGGTAGCGTTCTCTCTCCTCTTCTTTTTTCAATTTTCATCAACTTTGTTACCAGAGTAATCTCCTCTAGTTTTCATCTCTACGCAGACGACTTGCAGATTTACCGACATTTTACTGTAGCTGACGCGGGTTCCGCAATTGCTGCTATGAATCATGACCTGGCCTGCATCAGCGGTTGGGCTAAGTCGTTTGGTCTGCAAATTAATCCAACTAAATCTCAGGCCATGATTATAGGCAGCAGATTCGTTCGCAGTGCGGCTGATGTTACATCTCTGATGCCTTTATATCTCGATGGTGTTCGCATTGACTATACCGAAACCGCCAAAGATCTGGGCGTAATTATTGACTCCAATCTCTCGTGGCGTGCTCAAGTCAATGAGGTCAGTCGAAAGGTTCATTTCTCCTTTCATTCGCTGAAAAGCCTTCAAAGTCTCCTGCCCTTGAAGACTAAAATCTCTTTGGCACAAACGCTTATTCAGCCGATTATAGATTATGCCGACGCATGCTACCTGGATGCTACTGAGGAGCTATTAAATAAGCTTGAGCGCTTGCAAAACTTGTGCATTCGCTTTGTTTTTGGTCTTCGAAAGTATGACCATGTTTCTCACTTTCGCAAGGAACTCAAGTGGCTCCCAATCCGCCTTCGCAGGAACACTCGGATTTTATGTCTCCTCTTCAACATCTTACACAACCCGTCTTATCCTTCCTACCTGCGCGAGCGTTTTTCTTACGCTCGCCCTAGCGACGCACCGTGTAGATCACACCTTAGATCCCTCCTTAAATCTCATCCTCATAAAACTAGCTACTATTCTTATTCCTTCTCTATCCATGCTGTAAGATTGTGGAACTCGCTACCGCCTAGCATTCGCGATATAAAAACTGTGTCGCTGTTCAAATGTCGAGTAAAAGAGTATTATCTTTCCTCTCAAATGTGAGTATTTATATATAGTTTATGTATGTTTAAATATTTTAGCTTTATGTATTTATATAAGTATATGTTAATTTTGTATTCCGTTATATGTGTGGGTATATTTAATATTTTAGTTTAAGACTTCGACTAGTCATATTTTTCTCTTCTTGTTCTCACACACTATTGTCTACATTTCTTTTCATTTCTCCTTTCGCAGGTCTGCTGGAAGAAATTTCTATAGAAATAAGCAGTACCTTTGTACTCCTAATTATAAGTATCATATATATCAATCTATTTTTCTGTGTGTACATAAATTGTAAAATAAATAAATAAATAAATAAATAAATACATCTGGCTCTTCCAACTGCTTGTACTGCGCTCTTGTCATTACGGATATAGTCTTTTCTCGCATGGTCTTCAAATCTTCACTCGTAATTACTATCCTAGAAAGCGCATCCGCTAGCACATTTTCTTTCCCCTTAATATATTCAACCTCAAAATCGTACTCTTCTAAACACAAACGAAACTTAGTCAATCTACTTGATGGATCGGTCATGTTAAACAAATACAATAGCGGCCAGTGATCCGTTTTTACGACGAACCTCCGTCCGTACAAATATGGCCTAAAATATTTAACTGACCAAACTATCGCCAATAACTCCTTCTCTATTATAGGATAATTTAACTCACTCTTCCCTAAAGACCTACTAGCATATGCAACGGGTTTTCCGTTCCCATTACACAACACACTTCCCACAGCGTACCCCGAACTATCGGTTTGCAATATAAAATTGTTGCCATCAGAAAAATCTGGATAATCCAACACCGGTGGATTCATTAATGCTTCCTTTAGCAACAAAAATGACTTCTCGCACTCATCGGTCCAAGTAAACACAACATTTCTTTTACATAGCCTATTCATAGGAACCACTATATTAGCAAAATTCGGTATGAACTTCCTATAATAATTCGCAAATGCCACAAACCGTTTTATATAATAATAATAATATAAAATCATTTATTTCAGACATTAATTGGTCCATAGATATTTGTTAGTATTACAACTTACGAAACTATGTTAGTACTTATAATTAATTACTTATTTCTTCTAATTCATATATCTTCCTGCAGCATCAGACCCGCAGCAATGCATACGGGTCCAATACTCCAGGAAAACGCCGTCTGGCCTATCCCCAATCACCTTCAGGATGCCATTGGCACTCCCCCGAATCCTGCGCAACAATGATGCCGTTCTTTTTCGTATAATTGCTGAAAAACTATCGGTAGCCGATTCAGCAAACATGCCTGATGCGCTACAGAACCGCGGCAGCCCCAATAACATCCGGAAAGCGTTGTTATATTGGATACGAAGAGCGTTGTAGGCCCTCTGCGTATGTCTAACCCACAGGCTGCATGTGTAAAAAGGTTGACAATATGCCTTGAAAAGAGTTATCTTAACCGGTCTCGTACACCTTGCAAACCTACGGGCCAACATATTGCATCGGACCGACAACGCCCTTCGCTCCCGTTCCATATCCTGGTCATCATTCAGATCCTCAGCCACAACGTGGCCAAGATACCTAAAACATTGCACTCTGTTGAGAGCTACACCATATAAGTGTACCGGCGGCACTGCTCTATGCTTTTTTGTAACAACCCCAAACACCATGAATACAGTCTTCTTTAAATTGTACAAGAGGCCGTGGGTCATGGCGTAACCCTCACAAACCTCAATCAATCGCCTGAGTGCATCAATCGAGGGACTCAGCAGCACCATGTCGTCCGCGTAACTTATGCTATTTATAATTTTACCATCTATGGAGCATCCAACCCCTGTGCTGCTGAGTTCCCCTATCAACTGATCGACATACAGGCTGAATAGCCCAGGAGAGGTCAGACCCCCCTGCCTCACGCCACACTCCAGCCCATATGTCTCAGACAGTGCACCCGACCATCTGACCTGGTTAATTTGATGGTTATACCAATACCTGAGAAGCTCAACTATCTCCTCAGGTTGTTCCCGCTCGCGCAACTTAGACCATAAGACGTTATAATTAACCAGGTCAAATGCCTTCGAAAGGTCTAAAAATACAGCGTACACGGGTGTACCCCTGCTAGTATAGTAACTGACCGTGTGCTTGAGCGCCAAAATAGCAGTTTCTGTGGACAGCCCAGATCTAAAACCAAATTGCGCATCATGTAAATTGAGCTGTCCAGCCATCCTACGCTCAAGCACACCGTCAAGCACTTTTGCAGTTATAGTAGCCAATGAGATTGGCCTATAGTTCTCCTTGTCTGAGATCTCGCCTGTCTTATTTTTCACTATAGGCACAACAATCGTCCTCATCAACTCAGCAGGCAGGTAGGAGTGCCTAATACAAAAGTTAAATAACATAGATAAGACCCTGGGAAGATGCGGACCGGCATGTTGGAAGTGTTCTATACTAAGGTTATCATGTCCCGGAGATTTGCCCCTAGTCATATTTTTAATAACCTCTCCTATCTCCTTTGACGAGATGTTAATCGGAGTAGACGACCCATTATCCACAACGCACCACTCCTGCTCACTGACTTTCAACCGTGGTGCTACTGTGAAATGCCTTTTAAACATGTCCGCTATCTCCCCCGGATCAGACACGCCATTAACGCTCACAGGTACAGCAGGTCTGGTGTTTAATTTCCGAGTTGACTTCCAAAATTTATGAAACTGCTTTTTCTTATGTTCTGAAGCTATTATGTCCAACTTAATCTGTTCCTCATTCTCCTGACAATACTTTAATTTTTGTTTAAAGACTTTTCTGGTTTCTCGCATCTCTACAAACACCTGACCAAATTGAGGTTTCCCATGCCATACCCAATTCGTAAAAGCAACCCTTGCGCACCTATGAGCGTCCCTGACGTATCTATTCCATCCGATCACAGTACGTTTACTTTCACTCCTCCTCACAAAACCAGCACTGCCCTCGGCCGCTGCACTCAGGGACATAACAATATTATTGTACAGAGTATCAATTACCACAGCATGATCTTTATTACAGCAAAAGTTATCGCAACAGTTGCTCAGCTCAGATGGGAAATCTATCAGTTTAAGCTTCTGCATACATAATTCGTAATAACAGCTTATTTGATCAGTACTTCTTTCCCCCCACCTCACTTTATCTACTACCTTGCCCTCAAGTTTTGCTGAGGCATCCGTTTGCCTCACCATCCCCAAGTTGACCTGAATGCAGAGTGGGAAGTGGTCTGACCAGTATACATTATGGTGCACTTCCACCTTTTCCACTGATCTCCACGCTGCTTCAGAAACCAGGCAATGGTCCAGCCAACGTCTACTGCCGCAGGAATCACTCACAAAGGTAAAAGTGTCCGAATCCACACCTAGTTTCACGTAATCAGCACACCACCAACTCTGCTCACCACAAAAAGATAACATTTCTCGACTAAACAATTCGCCAGGGTGTGCATTAAAGTCTCCGAGTATATAAACATACTCTAAATTCTCACTCTCTACGATAGCAGCTATTTCACTAAGACATTCGCAAAACTCACTTAAATTATCAAAAGAGTTAGTAGGCATGTACACACTAAACAATAACATGCTACGGCCGTCGCATGTCGTCGCTTTAATAGCTGCAATACGATCACTAGCACACGGAACAATAGTTACGGATATAAACAAAGACTTCCTCCATAAGAGACCCAAACCACCGAATGGTCTTCCCCTTAATAGCCCTGATCCCGTATCCATCGATGATTTACCGAAATAACTAAAATCTACATCTAAGTGACCTAAAATTGATAATTCATGCGGCAACAACCAAGTTTCTTGCAACGCAATGACATCCACACATTTACACAAGTTTCTTATACACTCGACCGACCTCTTAACAGATTTACAGTTATAACTTACCAGCTTAGTAAGTAAATTAACATTATCACCAATTATGACCTTATCCATTAATGAGATCTATTGTTATCTGTTCTGTCACTCGATTGCAAGTCACCCCGCCGCCGCTCGGTTGTACTGTTATAATACACAAACCTACGGAAAGATACGCCAGTCGGCCACAGGTCCTCTTTCATAAATACACTCAATTTTTGCTTTGGTATTGAGAATTTGTATGCAGCATATCCCTTGTTTCTTTTCATCTCTATCTTGTGCAAGGACACATCCACATCAGTTTTCGATTTAATGTATGACACTATATCATCCACCTTTGTCTCACTATTCACATTATAGATATAAAAAGGCACACTTATATCCGCTGCTCTAAACGTGGACTGAGGCCCTACATCCGCACTTCCTTTCATCCCAATAAAACGGTTTTTCAATCTCTTCCGCTGTATTTTAATCCACCCTTCGTTAGGTGATTCTTTTTTCCACTCTCGGTCTTGCAAACCTACCCGCAAAACATCTGACATAAGTCTACAATCTTGACTTCTCGGTGTCGATGACCTCGGCGTTGTTACACGCGCCCGAGTGTCAATATTTGAAACCACGGTGGGCCTCCTAGTCCTATTGCACGCATTCTCTGGCGTCGTTAGCATCGCTGTCCTTGTCTCGCCGCTACCCGGCTTCATCGAAACCGCAGTAGTGGCCTCCACGCGCTCGACGCTGCCCCGTTCCTCGCACCTGATTCTTTCCACAGAATGCGTATGCGCCTCCACCGGTGTGACGACACCACTGTGTACAATTGTATCGTTATGTACCTCATTCATATCTCTCTCACACCTGCTAATCGTTGCAGTCGATAACCCTTCTGGCGCCAAATGCGTAATCAAGCCCACGGGACCACTCTCATATTCAAAATTACTATCTAACAGGCACGCACCCCTTTTGCGATTGACATTCAAACTCCTATAACAAGGATTACCAGCCAATTTCATGTCATGGATATCGTCCACTGTAACATATTTTTCCTTGATTACCGCCACATCTTCTTGCAATTTTATAATATCCCTTAGTAGTCTAGTAGCGTCCAAGTGATCAAACGTTACTGGTGGGAGTTTATGAAGATGTCTTGCCACGAATATCGGCAGCATCTCCGGATCTGTCTCCTTTATCAGTGTAATGATGTCCTCAATTTCACGATGACTCTTCCTTTCTTTTCTACGATTTACATTCCGACGAGATGTCTGCACTGACTCATACAACAGTTTTTTTGACATTGTTATTTCTTCTTCGGTAAATGCAGTGACACACAGCCGTATCATACTATCTTCATCCATAATTCCCGCTTTATTCTGAATAAAGGCAAGCAACTCGTTAATCACAATATTGCAATTATTACACTTCACTGTGCTATTAGCCACGTTAGCCATTGTCGCCTCGTAAAGGTCAATCCGTTTTACCTCATCAACCGTTGATGGACGTGGATAACCTCTTATGACTTCAACCTTCTCCGGATCTGGTGAAATACCTTCCGCCGAAATAACGTGCCCCAAATATAGTACTTGCTTCTTCAAAAATTCACATTTGGATGGATTCAACTTAAGATTTACTTCCCTTAGGCGTGTAAAAACTGACACAAGGTTTCGGTTATGTTCATCCAAATTCCGCCCAAAAATAATTAGATCATCCAAATAAACCAGACATCTGTCATAATTTAATCCAGACATGGCTACAGTCATTAACCTGCTAAAAGAACTCGGACTTATCTTCAACCCCATTGGCAACCTACACATCCGATATTGCCCCTTATCTGTTGTGAAAGCAGTGTACTTCCTACTACTTTCTTCCAAAGCACATTGATAATAAGACTGCGACAAATCACAGTGACTAAAGTAAACAGCACCCGACAACGAATCTAAAATTTCACTTATATTCGGCAATGGAAATTTATCATCCTGTATCCTTTCGTTCAACTGCCTGTAATCTATCACCACGCGCCACTTCTTCTCCCCACTACGATCTGCTTTTTTGGGTACAACTAAAACAGGACTAGACCACTCGCTAACCGCCTCCTCAATAATATTACTATCCAGCATCTCCTGCACTTGCCTATCAACCTCCTTTTTCTGCACATAAGGTATCCTATATTGCCTCCTATAAACTGGAGTTACATTCTCCTTCAACCTTATTGACTGCTCATACACATTCGTGACAGCCAATTTATCTCCCGGAACATGAAATATATCCGAATATTTCGCGCAAATTTGCTCAACCGATAACCGCTCCTCGGCACTCAAATAGTCAAGCTTAAGCAAAGAAAATATTTCCTTAATACGCTCAACGTCCATCTCCGGCTCCGCAAAATTACAACAATCGAAATCACTTAATGGATAAACTGTAACATCGGACACACTACACACAACTTCCTCAGAGTTTGTGTTTAAAATCCTAATGGGTATCATCCCATTCCTAGGCCTAGCCATCACACTAGCCAAGAAAACCCCTTCTCGCAATTCTTTCCTAAACACTACACAATCTTCTGCTCTGTTAACGGGGAAATACCTAACCACCTCACACCGCGGAGGAATAGTCAACACGTAACCATAGGACTTAAGCGGTATCGAAACCGTCTGCCGTCCACAATCCTCAAGAGACAACCTGTTTACCGAAAAATCTATAATAGCACTATACCTCTGCAAGAAATCCTGGCCCAATATGCCAACCGACTTACATGGCAAATCATCAAATACATAAAACTTATGCACGAACGAACACCGCCCGTGCCCCAACTTCAAGCACACATAACCTATAGCCCGCAAACTACCTCCTACACCATTAATCACTAAGTATTCCTTAACTACTTTACAGCACAAAGCGTTGTTGCTCAAGAAACTGCTCTTTACGGCCGATATCGACGCACCCGTATCCACCAACCATTCCGTATCTACACTATCCACTAGTAAATTAACCCAGTTAATACTATCACAAGCTAAAATATGCTTAGTCTCGAAAAAACTGAGTCTCACTCAAACGCCCGCCTTCGCTACTCCGTGACATTGACATTGCGCCTGAGTCAGCATCGCCCCGCGCATGCTCAAAACACGCTACGTGCCGCCGACCTTGCTGAGTCTGCCGTCCTCGACGAGCATTATTGCCGCGACCGCGCATTCCACTGCTATGCCATACGTTGACATTTTTGTGCGTACGCCCAACAGCTGTTCTTTGCCGCGCGTGTTCATTTCCTACAGCGTGCCGCGTATAACCATTTCCACGATTCTTACTGCCCGTAGGAAAACTACCCCTTGCAGGCCAGCGCTGGTACGTCATGACTTGCGCCTGCGAAGCACAATCTTCGTCTTCCGCCACCCTGATTGCATCCTTCAAACAGGTTAAATTCCGCGCCGTAATGACCGTACCAAGACGTTGATTACGAAGTCCGTCAGCAAACTTCCTAATCGCATATTTTTCGTTCAACGGCTGCAAAATCTTATAAGCTTCCGAACTTTCCCCGGCTTGAGAAATAGTCAAATTGACCATTAACTTCTCTATTTCCGCACCGAAATCCGCGACCGTTTTACCATTTTGCCTAGCGCGAGCAAGCTTGGCTTGTACAGCTACGTCCGACTCCACCGTCAATAAATGTTTCTTCATATCAGCCAAGAGACTCTCCACCGTTGCGTAATTGGAGGACAACCGAATCCTAGCCCCCTGGGTAAGTCGTGTAGTTAGCACGAATTTAATTAAAAGAGCACTATCAGCCCCCTCTAACATTGAGCTATATAAACCTATGGCATCAATCAAATCTTGGGTTACTTGCTCATCCCCACTCATTTTCGGTAGCAAACTAACCGCCGTTCTCAAAGAAAACTTTTCCGCCGCCATCTCTTGTTCGATTCTGTTCCCGTCCTCAAACTTTATAGTCTCTACGTACAAATTTTCTATCTTACCTACCAACTGCGCTAACTCTTCCGAAAATTTGGTTGACCTTGAAACTATACTCTTAAATCTACCGTATAAGGCTTTCGCGTTGCTTATCTTCTCGTCAAAATTCCTGCCTTTCCGCCTACTAGGACCTAATTTAACAATTGACTCCCTTATCAACTTAAGTTGTATAAATAGTGACGTTAACTCTACTTCCATTTAACACTATTGTCTCTAAATTTACCGACGACTGCAAACACTCGCCACAACACTTAAGTTCACATTGAAATCACTTACTCCCCTCGTTGCTCCGTCCGCTCCCGGTCAGACCATCTGCACAGCTTTCTGAACCTCCCGCTGGTTGATCTTTTCTTCGATCCAATTCTGGTGACACCTTCTGTACATCCGGACTGCCACGCCAATGATAACAACCGCCAAACACACAGCAATGAACAACAGCACCGTGTTGATAGCTGCTATCTGCTCCTGCGTAACCGCTGCGACATTCGAGCCACCCGCCGCCGTCTGAGCGACAATGACCTCCTCCTTTGATGTTGTGCTCCCCATGGCCCGTGACCCGACGTGACGTGCAAAATCAACTGAACTGCGATTTCGACTTGCTCCCACCGGCAACTACAACGCTGTCCACCCGACTGGCAGGCCGACTGGCAGGCCGACTGGCAGGCCGACTGGCAGGGTCGCCATGTGATGTAGGGGGAGGAGGGGTTGAGTAAACAACGTGGTGTGTAGTTCTCCAAGAGCCGGCTGATCACTGACTCCTGTTCCTTTAATTAGTAACGTATATATACACAGCTCGTATGTGACAATATGCATAAACTAAGACTACGAACACAGCATATCTATCTTAACTTAAACTATGTGTTATACGTGATGTGCTGATGTACGTGACTCTACACCACACGCTTTTCATTCTACAGAAGAAATTAACCAGGATCATAGTCAACATCGAACAAACCGATAGCTGCAAACCCTTTTTTATAAAACATAAAATTCTCACCTTACCATCTATCTATATCCTGGAAATATGCAAATTTGTTAGGAAGTACATACATTTTTTCACGACCCGCGGCGATAAACATACTGACCGATCTGTCAGATATAAAAATATGTTGATGTTACCCTCTTCGCGCATGAAACTACATTCCAATAGCCCTTACGTAATGTCCATAAAAATATATAATAAACTTCCTGATGCATTAAAAGACGAAACCAGCGATGCGACATTTATAAATAAGCTGAAGCAAACATTAATTAAAAAAGCATATTACACAATAAGCGAGTACTTAGAGGACAAAAAAATTTATTAAACACAGACACCCACACCATACAGGTTGGTAATACAGATAAATATTATTATATGATTACGTTGAATTGACCAAATAGTTTTGTTAATGGATATAATTTAATAGACTGATCTCGATAAAATTAATATTATAATGTACTTAATTAATGTTAATGACATATTTTTAAAATTGATTATTGTTATTTTGTTTCCTGATTTAATGTTATTTTATTTTAATTTTATTTTTTGTTTCTTATTTTAATTTTAATTTTTAATTTTATACTCTTTTGCTGTGCCCTACAGGGTCCGTAATTGTACCGTAGCTTTAAGCCTTTGTAACACCTTTTCAAACATTATGGAATGCAAATAAAGATATGAATATGAATATGAATATGAATATGACAAGGAGAACGCTTACAGTTATCACAACAGTATGTACAGTGGAGAGGCGGCGCTCACAGCGGCACGGAGCGCGCGCGCGCCGCCGCGGACCTGCAACACACGGCGCGTGAGTGGGCGCGGGGGGGGCGCGCATGCGCACTACCTCGCAGCTACAGTAGACTGGGACTAGCTTGTGTTGTATCGGCACAGGTCGCCACAGTCGCCGGACGCTCTGTGATGCAGTCGTCTTTTTATTCACTGTTTTCAGTGATATGGTATAATAGTATATTATGCAATTAGTGAATAAAGGATGGATTTAAAGCGAGGGCCATAGATGAATCACGAGCTAGTGAAGGATTCTAACGACTGATGATGATGATGATTGAATCACGAGCGTAGCCAGTGATTCAAGTGTTAGAATCCTGAGCGATGCGAGTGATTCATGGCCCTCGATATAAATTATTCGATTTATTCAAGAGTTGCATACTATACTTTATACCATGACTACGAGAATAATAAATATTTAAGCGAAAATAGACCTTTAATGAAGAAAAAGGAAAGCTATATTAGCTTTGATGTAAACCAGCCGTGATTTGTTGGGTAGCAAGTTTTCCACTCTATCGGCCGCCCTCTCTTTCATAAACTCAGGTGTTAAGACATCTTCATCACTTGAATGCATTTTTTATCGATTTATTATTAAGTAACACTAAACTTTGTGTTCTTACAACTTACAGTAGGTACCTATTCAAAATAGCGCCAATTTACTTATGACAGCAAAGAACACCAAACAGTTTTTATTGTAATGCTAAACTTCTTGTCGAAAATGTCGACCAATCAAATTGAATTTAGAACATACCAATATAGGTTGAATACACAGATTTAGATAGCTAGATACGGCAAGCCATCCGACCAAGCGTGCCCTGCATGTTTGTACTAAAAGAAGTCTGTTAGCTCAGTGACGGAATTGTTTCAATCGCGAAGGATTGAAACAATTCCGTTTTCCTTGAGCACATCACTAAATGGATGAGGTGAAGTTATCGTAGGTATAAAAAAACCGGACAAGTGCATGTCGGACCACGCACAATGAAGGGTTCCATAGTTGAAAAGAATTTATCCCAAAAACAAACTAATTTCAACTTGATACCTCCACGCGTTCCTGAGAAAAATGGTCTTGACAGACTGACAGACAGACTGACAGACAGACAGACAGACATACAGTTAGACAGACAGACGGACAACGAAGTGATCCTATAAGGGTTCCGTTTTTTCCTTTTGAGGTACGGAACCCTAAAAGATGACACGCTCGGTTTTCACACTATCAAATAACATGCCGTATCTAGCCTAAATCTGTGTAGTCTAAATCTGTGTTCGAATACATTAGTGTGTTCCAAATTCAAACGTCAAAACAATGAGTAAAAGTGCTTTTTATTCACTGTTTTCAGTCAATAAATAGTATATTATGCAATTAGTGAATAAAGGACGGATTTAAAGCGAGGGCCATAGATGAATCACGAGCTAGTGAAGGATCCTAATGATTGAATCACGACCGTAGGGAGTAGGTAGGTTAGAATCCTGAGCGACGCGAGTGATTCATGGCCCTCGATATAAATCCGTTTTATTCAAGAGTTGCATACTATACTTTATACCATGACTACGAGAAAAAGAAAGATTTAAGTGAAAATAGACAATGAAGAAAAAGGAAAGCTAAATTGGCTTTGATGTAAACCAGTCGTGATTTTTTGGGTAGCAAGTTTTCCACTATATCGGCCGCCCTCTCTTTCATAAACTCAGGTGTACATCTTCATCACTACCGGGTGCGGCGATTGAACTGTCCGTATGTGAAAATTAAATATTTCTGTTAATTTTGAAAATTTATTTATACACTTTTGCCATGTGAAAATAGAAAGTTCAAAGTTTTATTATCACTTATTCCGAAGGAATTAAACCGCCTTTAGCCTTTACTACAAGATGATGTCTCTTTCTGAAAGAAGCGCAGGCTGCTCGAACGACGTCGTCACTCAAACAATTCCATTCTCGGGTAAGAGTAACTTTGAGCGCTTCCAGCGAAGTGTATTTTTTAGCACAGGCCCTGGCCTGTAAAACACCCCAAATACAAAAGTCCAGCGGATTCAAGTCGGCGATGACGACGGCCACATATCTCGGTCGATCAGCACTGGAACGTTTGCCTTCAAACAATTTTGCGTTCCAATTGCTTTGTGTGATGGTGCTGAGTCTTGCTGGAAAGTCCAACGCTCAAAACCGAATGTGTTGCGTGCCCATGGTATCAGCCCTGGTCGCAAGACTTTGTCTCGATATATTTGTTGGTTTATTTTGACTTGGTTGCGACTCATTGGAAGAAAAACGAGCGGAGAAGGGCATTTTTCAGACACCTCCGTGCAGACCATGATTTGGTCGGCTCCTTGGCGTCGAGTGACTTGCAATTCGTCTGAATGGTCGCTGACATGCCCCTTCACTCAAACACGGAAATTTTGTTTGTTTAAAAACTGTTCAACGCAAAAAGTTTTCTCATCTGAAAACACCAAATTGGGTAGCTCGCCAGAGTCGAGCAAGCGTATCAGCTCTTTTGATCGATCCAACGGTTTGCTACGCTGTAAAGCAGTGAGTTCCTGACAAAGGTTTTTTTTTAATGGTTTGACTTTAAGCTTTTCCTTCAATATGCGACGAACGCTGCGATCGCTCACCTCGAGATCTTGCGCGAGCTGGTTTGCTGAGCGCGCTGGATTTCTGTCTAATCGATGACGCACCTTTTGGACAACTGCTGGCGCCGTTGCAGTACAGCGTCGTCCGCCACCGTAGCGTTTCTTAACGCTACCAGTCTCATTATAACGTTGAATAGGTAGTGCGATGCACAAATTTCTCGTTCAATTGAAGATTTGGCAGCGCTCGACGTATTTCGATATTCGATTAACCCTCCAAATGAAGAGCAATCACTGAATTTCGTTTTAAATCCATTGTTCTAAATTCGAATGTGTTTCTCTCACAACAGAATCACTTCAAATGATGATAGAGAACATGTCAAGGACCAACCTTTGAAATTTTGGCGGCGTTCGATTCAGTGGTTCGAATGTTAAACCAGTTAGATAGAGACGGACAGTTCAATCGCCGCACCCGGTAGAATGTATTTTTAATCGATTAGAACAACACTAAACAAACACAAAATTAAAGATTAAAGTAACAGTAAACTTTGTGTTCGTACAACTTACAGTATTCAAAATAGCGGCAATTTACTATGGACAGCAAAGAACACAAAACAGTTTTTATTCTAATACTAAACTCCTTGTCGAAAATGTCGACCAATCAAATTGAATTTAGAACACATCAGTATAGGTCGAATACACAGATTACACTTACACTAGATACCGCAAGCCATCCGACCAAGCGTGCCCTGCATGTTCGTACTAAAAAAAGTCTGTTAGCTCAGTGACGCTTAGCGATTGAAACAATTCTGTTTACGTTGAGCACATCACTAAATGGCTGGGGTGAAGTTATCGTAGGTATAAAAAAGATGACACGCTCGGTTTTCATACTATCTAATAACATGCCGTATCTAGCCTAGGTACTCTAAATCTGTGGTCAAATACATTGGTTTGTTCCATTTTCAAACATCAAAACAGTGAGTAAAAGTGCTTTTTATTCACTGTTTTCAGTGAATAAAATAAGCTTTTTAGAGGGGGAATGGTACCTATAAATAAGTTTTTTAGAGGGGGAATGGTATACAGTTATTTTTCACTACGTAGTGTTTTTTTTGGAGTCAGTTGTTTTTTTTTTGTAAAAAAGTTTTTATTTACTTATGTTTGTATTTAGAACCTCCCACGCAAGAACTGGCCTGTATTGAATGTTTTGTCTGTCTCTATATGTATGTAGCGACGTTGAGTCGTCATTATTGTGAAATGAAACAATGGTATAAAACTCAATTTGTTTAATAAACATTTTCAAGTTATATATGACAAGGAGAACGCTTACAGTTATCACAACAGTATGTACAGTGGAGAGGCGGCGCTCACAGCGGCACGGAGCGCGCGCGCGCCGCCGCGGACCTGCAACACACGGCGCGTGAGTGGGCGCGGGGGGGGCGCGCATGCGCACTACCTCGCAGCTACAGTAGACTGGGACTAGCTTGTGTTGTATCGGCACAGGTCGCCACAGTCGCCGGACGCTCTGTGATGCAGTCGTCATTGTGTGGACGTAAATCGTTTTTATTGTCACCTGGGTCCGAGATAAGTATGCAGCTAACCGAGTGAGCGTCTGGGTTGTATGCATACTTTTCTCGGTTTCCCGAGTGAACAGACGCGCGTCGGGCGACGGATGCGGACCGATGAGTCCATTGGACCCGTGCCACTAAGGTCCTACGGGTGTCTACGCGCGGCCCCGCAGGTCCGTGCACTCATGCAGCTAGCCAGCATGCAGCCCGCGTCACTAGTGCAGGTAGAAGCGCACAAGCCATGCGGGGTCGGGACCGGGCTCTACTCGGGGCACAGGTATATTACCGAGTCTAACGTCCTCTCTAACGTCTTCTTCTTAGAAACGGTGGCTTTATCGGAAAGAGAAAATGCTAGTTTACTGTTCTGGTAACGTGTTGTGTTGCTGTGATACACAATATAGGTACGAGTGCTACATTTTTACAAGTCTAAAGATCATCTTAAGTTTAGAGAAAAACCTTTGAATTTTAGATAATTTCTGAAAATATGTCAAACATATGAGTTAGGGTAAGAGTGGTGAATGACGCGGTCGCGTGGGCGCCGCTCACCTGGCGCTGGGCTGGCTGGCGGGGCGCGCGTGCTCGCGGCGCCGGCGCGCGCGCGCCGCCTGCCCGCCGGCGCCGGCCGGGAGCGCGGCGGGCTCGCGGTACAGCTCGGCGGCGCACACGGCGCACGGCGACCCGCTCGACTCCGAATCGCTGTCGCGCGACCGCCCGTACTCTGCAAACACAAGAAGTACTTCTATTACTATTACTTCTATTTGACGACACGGTTGGCGCAGTAGTTGAGCGATTGACTGCTGCGCAGCATGTCGCGGGTTCGATTCCCGCACGGAACAAATATTTGTACGACCTACAAGTATTTGTTCCGAGTCTGGGTGTTTTTCTTTGTATAATATGTATGTATTTACAAAAAAAAAAAAAAAAAATGTATACAGGGTGTAAGGGACAGCCCTCCGCAAACTGATACGGTGAATTCAGTATGTCATACTAAGATGACCGGTACATGAAGTTTTTACACAAGCATTAGGTTGCTTAGCTTGGGACTAGATGGCGTTGTGTGAAATGTCCAAGGATATTTATTTATTTATTACAACACTGCTACATTGGTACGACGTCAACTCCGAGCTGGTTGGTGGCTAGCATACTTAGTCATGTTTGGAAGAAAAAGACGAAACCAATTCGAACATTTAAAACACAAATAGAAAGCTGAGTTCGGGACTAGGCGAAGGTTGGATATAGTTTAGGTACGACACTCCCAAATGCAAGACTAGGTTTGCTGCTTCTACCCACGCCACGACTTGTGCCCCGCCCCACCCCGTCGCATCGCAGCCCATCGCCTGCCCGCGCTATTACTTCGTTTGCGCTTAGCATCCTTTCTGATATTTTTTCTTTTTGCTCGGCTCCTCAGGGCTCTAGGGTGATGTTAAATAGCCTATAGCCCTCCGCAAAAACTGGGCTATAAAATGCAAAGATAATTTTTCAAATCCGACTTGGCTAGTTCCAGAGATTAGCGCGTTTCAAACAAACTAACAAAAAAACAAAATCTTCCGCTGTATTCCACCGAAATTATTGAAATAATAAATCGAGAGGGTCGTCAATCCGCGGAAAATCTTACAATTCAGAAAAATTACATATTTGCACAACGCCATCTGTGGGTAAATGGATAAAACTTCTGCAGTTCTGCACTGAGCATGTTCTATGCTCACGGTATGAATGAAAGTTATTTTGCGTTTTAGTAATTTTATATTATCTCCGAAACTATATGACCAATTGACATACTGTAAAGGCCAAATATTATCTCCATCATGGAGATATACTATACCATCTGTTCGCGCCTACTCATTTTGTGGAAGCAAATGATCACCCGCGTGTTTTGCGTCTACCAGCCATTATTTTCTTTTATAATTACTGTTGTGTTGGTAGAAGGAAGAAAAATATATTTCACACTCATTGTTTTGGCTCCGTTAGAAAATGTTGTTAAATTACTTAAATAATACAAATCTCAATTTATCGATGAGTTTTCTTAAAGAATTCCATTCTTGTGCCACAAGAAAGTTGGCGACCGTGACAGGACGATTCAAAATGAAAATTGGATAATTTAGTATTGCGTCATACTCGACAATACTGAAGAGACAAAGGAGAACGAAACTGGAAGCTACTAAAATACCTCCAAGCAAACAAGCTGGTCTTCCGTGCCAACGAATCAGCTAAAGATCGTACCGGAATTCCATGGAATCATCAAAAACACCAAGTTAAGTGCCTTCCTTTGTTCCGTTCTATCTCACCAAAGTACAACCAATTTCCAAATTCCATACATCATAATCCATTCTAAAATACCTCTATTCCAATAACTAGCCTTTATTTGTGCTATATTCCTTAATTTTATAGGTTTTATTTTGCAAAATAAGTATATGGGTAAAAGTATCTACATATACCGTCAACTATAAAATCATATTGATTTTTTCCAAATTCAAGTCCTTGTTCATTAGATTATTCATTTGCAAAATAACGTACACATAAGTAAATCAATCTTAATCCTAATTGTCACACTCCTACCTCGATATATTCGGTTGTTTTCCTATTTTTAAGCCGATTTGCCGAAATTTTCAGGCGTTATCCTGTTGGAAAAGTCACTCGACTGAATTTTGCAACCATCATTGCCCGCTTGCTGAGTGAGCCACTGCAGCCATCCGAGATCAAGCCCCAGGAGATTCCGCCGAAGGGAGGAGCGTGAGAATACCATTATTTTATTCCTTTTCCGAATTAGTGTTGAGACGTTGTCGATATTTTCAAACTCAATTTGTTTTAAGTATAATACTAAAGTTATACCTACGTTTAATTAATCTGAACTCAATTTATATTATTATTTATACTTCAAAATGCCGCCTGGAGATGGCGATAAATCCTCTGCCAAGGTGTCTTTAAGTGAACTACTAGTAAAACGTAGTTCAATTAAAGGACAAATTACAAAATTTAAAAACTATTTAGACAAAATTACTAAATTACCTGAGTTATCAAACATAGACCTTGCGGAATTGAGTTTAAGATTAAATAAGTTTCAAGGATTATCGACAAGGTTTGATGATTTGCAAACAGAGATTGAAGTTTTAAATGCTCCAAATATTCAAGTAGAACTTGATGAGCGAGAACGCATTGAACAAGATATAGTTCAAAATATAGCTATAGCCAAGACAGAGCTACAACAATATAATACTGATGATGATGGTAAGCGCCGTCAATCTATCGTTGTAAATGCGGATTCGGATCATCAAAACGTGGGTTTTCGATTGCCTCAAATACAAATTTCTAAGTTCGATGGATCACGAAGGGCTCGAATTTCGGGACACATTTGTTAGTTTGATTCATAAAAATGAGCGCATTCAAGATATACATAAGTTTCATTATTTAGTTTCTTATTTGGATGGTGACGCTGCGCGTGTTATATCAAACCTGGAGGTATCTTCTGCTAATTACCAAGAGGCTTGGAAACAGGTTTACGAGCGTTACGATAACAAAAGGATTCTTATGAATCATCACCTAGATTCTTTAATAAACATTCAACCAATAACACGTGAGTCAGATAAGTCTCTTCGGTGTTTAGTTGATAACGTCACTAAAAATCTAAGAGCCTTAAAGAGGTTAGGTCTACCTACAGACCATTGGGACATGTTGTTAATATTTATTTTATTGCTTGAATTGGATAGTCGTACCATACTAAAATGGGAAGAATATCGCAACACAATAGATTGCGTGAATGACGTGCCCACTTTAGAGCAATTTAATAAATTCTTAATTGACCGCGCCAATGTATTAGAATCATTTAATCAGAATAAATCTATGAGCAACAATAACAATAATTCTAAATCACAACAAAATCCACGTCCCTCGTCTAATCAATCTCAATCAAACAAAAATAAATCTTCTTTTAATAAATCAAGCCGTAACCAAAATACCAATGCCTTTACATCCACTTCTCAATCTCGTAATAATTCTTCAACTGTTTATCTGTGTGTAGTATGCAATGAAAACCATAGGATTTATGATTGTCCAACTTTTAAATCAAAATCCATTCAAGAGAAAATGTCATGCATAACCCAATATAAATTGTGTAAAAATTGCTTGCGCCAAGGTCATCCTGCGTCTGAGTGCGGCATGGGTTCGTGTCGGCATTGCAACCAAAAGCATAATACTCTTCTCCACGATCCCAGCGTATCAGCTAACTGTAACACAATAAACGCAAATGACGATACTAAAAAGGAGACCATAGTGACTTTCTCTCAACAAAATAATGGCCATGTATTTCTGTCTACGGCTATTATAGAAGTTCATAATCCTCTAAATAACAAAACCGAAAGGGTTCGCGTGCTGTTAGATAGTGGCAGCCAATCTACTTTTATTACAAAATCCCTGCAACAAAAATTAGGTTTAGTGTGTAATCCGTTAAATGCATTAAATGTTATAGGAATAGGAAACAATAAATGTGACACAATATTAGAAAGTTGTGTTACTCACCTAAAATCAATCCATGGCACTTACCAAGTTAAGTTGTCTAGCTATGTTCTCAATCAACTTACCGGAGACATTCCAAAGGTCTTTGTCGATATAAATCACCTGAAAATACCAAAGGGTATTGTATTAGCTGATCCTAAATTCAATGAACCTGCTGCCATTGAGATACTCATTGGTGCAGACATCTTCTGGGATATAGTAGTCAGCGGACAACGATCCCTAGGACCAAATAGTCCTAAATTACAAAATTCTAAATTAGGTTGGATTATAGCCGGCCCTTTCAATGCACAAAAATACAATCAAAATCTTCAATGCAATCATGCAATTGTACCAAACAACAATTTGGATGAATTGCTACCTAAATTCTGGGAACTCGAGAGTCTCCCTCAAAGAAAGATTCTCAGTCCCAACGAAATAGCATGTGAAAACCAATTTCACAAAACCACAACTCGTTTGAGTAATGGCAGATTTAGAGTGAAATTACCACTAAAGGACTCGCCTGACTGCCTCGGTGATTCTTATAACCAAGCTAAAAAACGTTTCAAAAATCTCGAAAAAAGATTTAGAAAAAATCCGACACTAAAGTCACATTACGTAGAATTTATACGTGAATATTCAAACTTGGGACATCTTTCAGAGTCACAAGTTGCAATTCCAAATCCTTCATATTTTTTATGTCATCATGCTGTATTCAAAGAGGACAGTGAGTCTACCAAGATTCGAGTAGTGTTTGATGGCTCAACTCCTACAACCTCTGGCTACTCTCTAAATGACATCTTAATGGTTGGTCCTAATCTGCAGAATTCTCTATTCTCCATTCTAATTAGAGCACGTCAGTATAAGTACATTTTGACTGGAGACATAGCTAAAATGTATAGACAAATTGCTATGGATCCACATGATTGTGATCTTCAATTAATACTATGGAGAGAAGATGAGTCGCATCCTATCCAAACTTTGCGTTTAGATACTGTCACTTACGGTACTGCAAGTGCCAGCTATCTTAGCACTAAATGTCTGTGGCAAGTAGGAGAAGAGTGTGATGATGAATTAATTAAAACTATAATACAAAATGACTTTTTCGTCGACGACGTCATTACAGGCTCAGACAATGAAGATCAACTTATATACATACAAAAGGCACTTTCTGATGCTCTAAATGCAGCATGTTTTCCTCTACGAAAATACAAAACTAATTTACCTAAATTATTCCATAATATAGAAATTAATACAAAAGAACAACTTACCTTGAGTGAGTCCTCCAGTACTCTTGGTCTAGGGTGGGATCCAAGTGATGACACGTTCAATTTTCCTGTAAAAAATAATAACATAAAAAACACAATAATTACTAAAAGGTTTATAATGTCGCAGTCACTTCGCATTTTCGATCCACTTGGGTTATTAAGCCCATGTATAATTCAAGCTAAAATATTAATTCAAAGGTTGTGGATCAAGCGAATTGACTGGGATCAACCTGTACCTGACGACATACAGGAAAGTTGGAATGAAATTTCAAAAAACTTACCTTCACTTGCAGATCTTCATATTCCACGTAGAGTGATTGGTGACTCACCAAAGTCCATAGAACTGCATTCGTTCAGCGACGCCTCACAAGTCGCTTACGGGGCTTGTATCTACATGAGAACGCTGAACGAAAACGGTGAGGTGACAGTGATCTTGTTATGTTCGAAATCCAAGGTTGCACCTATAAAGCCCACCACCATTCCTCGCCTCGAACTTTGCGCGGCGTTATTGTCAGCTAATCTATGTCGATCTGTTATGGAGTCCTTAAGACTTCTTCCTACAAAAATTACACATTGGTGCGATTCTAATATCGTACTATGCTGGATAAAAAATGATCCAGGCAAACTAAAAACATTTGTGGCTAATAGAATAGCTGAAATTTTAGATCTTACTAATCGCAAGGATTGGCGTCATGTTCCCACTGACGTTAACCCTGCTGACCTAATTTCGCGAGGTGTAAACGCTCATCACCTTCGTGACAATTTGATGTGGTGGCGAGGCCCGTCGTTTTTATACAATGATGAATCAAAATGGCCAAAACTACATCAAAATCAAAACATTGAATTACCTGAAATAAAAAGTCATTATATTAATTTACCTGAATCTACATTCGATTTCAAGGTATTTTCAAAATTTTCAAAACTACAAAGAACATTTGCTTACATTTTACGCTTTTTACATAACTCAAAACGATCAAATAGGATTAACCGCTTATCTGGCCCTTTAACTGTGCACGAATTAAATAATTCCTTTATTTTCATTTGTCGAGTTGCACAGAAACAATCTTTTCCTCTTGAATATAAAAGAATTCAATCAAAATCATTATTGCCTAAATCTAAATTATTAAGCTTATCACCTTTCTTTGAACCCACAACTAATCTAATAAGAGTTGGGGGGAGATTACATAATTCTAATTATTCATTTAATAAAAAACATCCAATACTCTTGGATTCTTCTCATTATGTAACAAAACTTTATTTTGTACACGAACACTTACGAAATTTGCATGCTGGTCCACAGCTATTGCTAGCAACGATCAGAGAATCTGTGTGGCCTATGAACGGAAGAAGATTAGCTAGAAGCGTTGTGAAACAATGTGTTGCTTGCGTGCGTGTTCGTGGGCAAACCATATCCCCAAAAATGGGCAACTTACCAACAAATCGTGTCTCCGTTGATTTTCCCTTCAAATCTGTTGGGATCGATTACGCCGGTCCTTTCTTTATATTAAATCGCAAGGGACGTGGTGCTAGACTAGTAAAATGCTACTTATGTCTATTTATTTGTTTACGTTTTAAATGCGTTCATTTAGAACCCGTCAGTGACTTGACTAAACAAGCTTTTATTATGACATTTCGTCGATTTGTTGCCCGCCGTGGCAAGCCAGCGGAGGTTTGCTCTGACAACGGACGAAATTTTGTTGCCGCTGCTAAGGAAATTAGTGATTTCCTAAAACTAAATAACGAATCTCTTTCTCAGTTTGCAGCAGGAGAAGGAATAAAATTTTCATTTATACCTGCTTACAGTCCTCACTTCGGTGGAATTTGGGAGGCTGGAATCAAGGCTGCTAAATACCATGTCAAAAGAGTCATGGGAAATTCCCATCTTTCTTTCGAAGAAATAGGTACTTTATTCGCACAAGTAGAGGCAGTTTTAAATAGTCGCCCCTTGTGCCCAATGTCTTCCTCCCCTGACGATTTCCTATCCTTATCCCCAGGGCACTTCCTGATTGGCAGACCACTGACTGCGCTGCCAACCCCATTTCAAGACGATTACAAGGCAAACCATCTTAACCGGTACGCTCGCCTTGAGCAAATAAGGCAAGAATTCTGGAAGCGCTGGCAAAAATAATATATCTCCGAACTTCATCAACGCACCAAATGGAAGACAGATGCTAAAAGTCTGAATATCGGAGATCTGGTCATTCTACAAGAAGACAATACACCACCACTCAATTGGCGCCTCGGACGTGTCGCCAGACTTTTCCCTGGACCAGATGGCATATCTCGAGTCGCAGATATCAACACGGCAAGAGGCTGCGTGCGTCGATCTCTAGTTCGGCTGTGTCCCCTGCCTGCATGTGACGAGTTTCGTGGTTGAAGCTCTGCGCCCTTCAACGGGGGGAGCTTATGTTCGCGCCTACTCATTTTGTGGAAGCAAATGATCACCCGCGTGTTTTGCGTCTACCAGCCATTATTTTCTTTTATAATTACTGTTTTGTTGGTAGAAGGAAGAAAAATATATTTCACACTCATTGTTTTGGCTCCGTTAGAAAATGTTGTTAAATTACTTAAATAATACAAATCTCAATTTATCGATGAGTTTTCTTAAAGAATTCCATTCTTGTGCTTAAACACCATCTCCTTGTGGTAGAGGTATTTCTTTCTGACTTGCTAGATAAAAATTGTGATAGCTCGGCTAATATGAGATCCCCTCATCAGATTCCGACTTGGTGACAATGGGACCACATTGAGAGCATACTTTTTCAAATAAAAAAAGAATATCTAAAATCGGTCTACAACTGACAGAGAAATCGGTGAATAGGAATACTTACATAAAAAAAATATATATATGCGCGACGAATTGAGAACCTCCTCCTTTTTTGGAGTCGGTTGAAAACTAAAACCCCTACTGGAAAATCACGCTATAAAAAGTATGAAACCAGAAAATAAAAAATCCGGTAGTTAGGATCCGCAGTTTGGAAATGTTGTAGTTAGGATCCGCAAGGCTGGTGTTTTCTAAATGTGGCCACTGTTGGCGTTCAAACGTGCAATTCTTGTCATGACAAGCGCTTCATTAATGAAGTTGTAGTTTTCGCATATGGACTCGCAAGTGCTGCGGTTCCATGGCTCTTGTTGCTCGAGATGCTAACTCCTGAGATGATTGCATCATGTTTACGCCTGAGAAGTCCCAATCGCTGAGCAGCTGATTCCGTAATTAAATTGATTTGGGAACCTTGGTCAAGTAGAGCCATAATTTTTGTAGGCATTCCATTTTCAGCCATAACATATAGTCCAACTGTGGCAGGTAGAACTTCGTTCACATTCCCAGCTACGTGATGCGATGTAAGTTGCGCTACTGTCGGAACGCTTTTGGGTGTCATGTTATTAGCAGGAATTGTTGGTTGAGCCCTTTGTTGTATAGCGTCACGTAACGTCGTATGGTGCTTGTTATTGCGCACCTTACATGTTATCGCGGCTTGCCGTTGTAGCAGTACATACAATCCTCCCAGCCTTTCAATTGCGCAATTGTATTTATTTTATCTTCTGGCGCCATACTTCAGAATGCTTTACAAGCAACCAATATGTGGTGCGACTTACATAATGGACATTTTCTTTCAGATCAAGCATGATAAGTCTTTGCCATGTTACCCGTTTGAACGCCAACAGTGGCCATATTTAGAAAACATTAGCCTTGCGGATCCTAACTGCACCATTTCCAGGTCAGTTGACATTTTACTGGGCGCGGGAGTTACGCATGCGCCAATAGCTCAACAGACTGAGGTATGATGGGTTCTATTGGACAACGCCACAATATTTCAATGCCATGCAGTGTTTTACAACCTAGAAGACATTTCGAGTTTCTGGGAAATAGAAGAAATAACTAAACAGTCAACAACGCTGACGTCAGACGAACAATATTACGAAACATTATACACAACTACAACTATCAGGAACTCTGACGGCAGATGTGAGCTCAGAATACTCCTGAAACAGGGTTCATGTACGAGCACGCTCGACAGTGATAAGCTGACGCCCGCGATCACATGCACAGTGGGCCGCATCAATCGGGTACTCTCGCTACTCAGGTGCCTGAGATGGAGTCAGATTCGGCTGACGAAGGCGTACAGGTATAACAGTGCGCCTGCGGTGGCAGGGTTGGCTGGCATTCTCCCGGCCGATTGTAGGCGATCCATGCAGGGCGGTTCAATGAGGAACGACAGAGCGCGGTCAAGGCTCAGGTTGAGCTAGGCTTGCGGAGACGAGAGCTGGCAAAGATGTATGGCAAAAGAGATAGAATAGAATATAATAGAATATAATATTTATTCATAAGTTCACATGAATGATGAATGAGGAGAAAGGATGGGAGCTGTTCCGTCTCTTCCCGGACGTGGTGGCTCGAGTCAGGTCGCACTGGATTGTGCCAGACCACCAGTTGTTACAGATTCTCACGGGACACGGGTGCTTTTGGAAAAGACTGCATGATAATAATATGATGCTTTGTGAGGACAGTGTATGCTATTATGGTACGGATGAGGAAGACCTGCACCATGTATTATGAGTCTGCCCTCTGCATGAGGAAGCTGATGGGTGGGATCTGCCGCGCGGAGGACGGCCCGATCTATTTCGGCGATCCAGTAAGTTCACCGGTGAACTTTGACCAGCCACAGGAGTACGCGCATAGTTGGCATGCCGCCCGCAGCCAAATGGAAAGACAAGAGCTGCATGAGGAAACACATCTGGAGCGAGAGGAAGTAGCTACTGGCAACCATATAATAATATCTGGAGAGAGTGGTAGTAGGGAATAATAATGGCTGATAGAGAGATAGTGGATATAATGACTAACCGACGGCGAAGTACACCTTCACCTTGAGCAGTGGTGGCCCAGTGGTACCGGCCGCGACTTACGAGCTGTAGGTCGTGGTTTGAAACCAGGCAGGTGCTTTACTTTGTGTAAATTATTTCATCACCACTGCTCTCAAAACGGTGCAACTAAATATCGGCATGTCGTACAACCAAAAATTCGAAGACATGTGACATCTACCAACCCGCACTGGCCCCGCGTGGTGGTGTTTTGTTTTTGTTTGTATTTATATTTTGTATGGGCCACAGTTGCCTGAAATAAAGGAATAATATATTATTTCGGCCCTCTCCCTCTCACCGAGAGGAGGCCTTGTCCCAGCAATGGGAACATTAGAGGCTGATTATGTTGTGTTGTGCATGCCAGAGTGGGGGCGGCTCGGCGCGCCCGAGTGTGCAGGTGCAGCGCGCAGCCCGCGCGCCACCCGACATACTGACCTGGCGTGTGTGCGAGCAGGTTGGGGCGCGGCGGCGGCGCGGCCAGGTCCAGCGGCTCGGCGCGCCCGAACGTGTGCAGGTGCAGCGCGCAGCCCGCGCGCCACCCGACATACTGACCTGGCGTGTGTGCGAGCAGGTTGGGGCGCGGCGGCGGCGCGGCCAGGTCCAGCGGCTCGGCGCGCCCGAACGTGTGCAGGTGCAGCGCGCAGCCCGCGCGCGCGCCAGCCGACATACTGAACGTCGCGTACGGGCTGATCTCGTGCAGCTCTCCCGTCGCTGCAAATCGGTCATCTTAATAATTACTCATATTTCTCATTCGACATGCCTGCTGCATGCAAAAGCGACCGTTATCATAGACAAACCCAAAGTAAAAAGTAAAGCAAATAGTTGAGGATTCGTTTGATACCAACGAGGAGACATGCCATGTATCACTATTGAGGCAATTTATTTGCACCCAGGATGAAGAACAAGAGGAAGAGGAAGCAGAAGTATTAGAGAATTATGAATCAGACGAATAAATTTCCATATTTTTTTTAATTTACACCGCTTTAATAATTTTCAACCCTTGCTAATCTATACTTATAATAAATCTGTAGAGAGGTCAATTCTGTACATGATATATATTTTCAAAATAACTATCAGGGGGTAATTAGTGATCGATACTGATGCCAAAAATGCAATCAGTAAAATTTTTGTCTGTCTGTCTGTCTGTCTGTCTGTCTGTCTGTCTGTCTGTATGTTCCTTATAGAAACAAAAACTACTCGACGGATTTTAATGAAACTTGGTACAATTATTCTTCATACTCCTGGGAAGGTTATAGTATACTTTTCATCACGCTAAAATCAATAGGAGCAGAGCAGTGAAGAGAAATGTTGGGAAAACGGGAGAAGTTGCTCCATTTTTTAAGCTTCCGTCGCGTGTGCAGCCTTAATGGTTAAAGCTACATAGAAATCATTTGTGACGGAAATGTTCTACATAAAATTATCTAAAAAATATCCCACAACAGTATATGTCTATCTTTTATGGTTGACTTAGAATAACACGTGTAACTCCCGATAGCTTAGCAGTTCGGAGCTTTCTGATTATATTTGTTTACTCTTACGTTTATAATACTCTCACTCATCCCTAATTAAAAGAAGTTAATATTATTACCTATTCAATAAAAAAAGAATCATAGTAATCGGTATAGAAACACCAAACTTATACATGAAATACGCTAATAAGCCATCGCGCCGTCGCGCGTGCATACTGAATCATGCCATAAGGATTATTTTTGCGTAACGGTTGCCGCGCTCGACGCGGGTCGTGGCGGTAGGTTATAAAAAGGCGGGAGGTCCAAGCGCGAGCTTTTAGTGTATAGTCTATGGCGAGCTTCATTCAACATTTGGCTGTTGATGCGTTCAGAGCGTTCGACCTTATTGACAGACAATAATTGATATTAACAAACCGTGCTTATCAGCGCGACTTTTAGTCTTTAAATAGTTTATTTGAATTTCTTTTGTTGTTATTTTATAAAATAGGTATTAGTTGTTTTGGTAGTGTTAAATTACAAATTACAAATTATTAATAGTTTGCATTTTATTTCTTTTTAGGTGAAGTAGTAGTAGAAGTAGAAGTAGTACGCATAGATTTTTAGATACCGATAGGTAAGTTTTGGCTAATTTATGTTCAATTTTATTTTTGTATTAAGATAGTATTGCACAGGCGTTTCAGCTTTATTTTCATTTCTTTTTTTGTTGTAAGTTGTACATATTTCTGGGTATAATTCTATTAGAATATTTTAGTTTAAATAGGCACTTAGATTTTAAGTGTAAGGTAGCTATAGTTAGGACCTCTAACGTAGGTTATTTTGTTAGGTAACTGACAGCCTTTCCGTTACCGTCGATTAAAAATAAAATACACAATGCCACCTAAAAAACGATTATCTTTATCTCGAACTTCGAGTAAAGCTAAGAGAATGAGAATTACGTGTTCTCAAGAATCGGCAGAGGAAAGAGCACATCGGTTAAACTCTATGAGAGTTAGGGCCTATTTCACCATGTCCGAATAGCCACTACTCACCGAATAAATTCAAAAATGGAACAGAATTTGTATGAAATTATCTGCCAAGTAAGTTGATAGGAACTTAATCGTAGGTGGTGAAACAGGCCCTTAGTGCCTCAACTTCTCGAGCCAATGAAAGCTCTCCAGAGAGAGAGATGCGATTAGCAGCTGACAGAGCGAGACGAGCTACATCACGGGCGTCTCAAAGCTCTTCTCAATGAGAGCTAAGGCGTACCATTGACCGAGAACAACATGCGTTATCCCGAGAAGCTGAAACTGCTTCACAACGAGAATTACGGCTTACAGCTGACCGCGAACGGCATTTGCGATATTTTTCAACAGTATTGTGGATTGACATGTCACGAGTATATTTCCCTACTAAAATACGAAAGTTAATCTGTCTGTTACATCAAGACCACTGAACCGTGAGGAAGGACATATTGTACTTTTTTACGAAAAACGACGGAAACGCGGACGAAGTCGCGGGCAAAAGCTAGTATCTTATAATAGTCAATAGTTTCAAATTAACCGAATCACAACAGATCTGTGGAATACTAACTTCATTTATCGGATCGATGAGGACTTTATAGATTTCATTTATGATGGTGTTTTGAACAATCCTACCAACTTTCAGCTGCGTGCGAATTTATGTAACTTCACTCCTATTTTTTGGTCTAATTTGAGCGGACTATACATATAACATTCTACTGTCATGTATTTCCGCAAAGTAACGGCTATTTCCGTATCTTACCAAAACATAAATAACACTTCTCCCGCAATACTACCGACACTCAAACTGATGCTGGTTGGTGGTGCTGCCGCTGAAGAAGCACTTGCTCAAAACTGGTTTGCAACTTGTCTTCTGGGTTAATAAGCATGTCAATATTGTAAAGTGCAGAAGTACAGAGAACATGCAGTCGACATTCACACCAACATCATTCCTAGCACGCAGACCGCCTCGGCAGAGCGGCTAACATTACTAATAATGCATTGACAAGTATGCGTTACCGTCGGGCGGAGTGAGGGCCTTCCCGGTCCGTTTGCTGGGCTCCGTGGAGTAGAGCTGCGCGTGCGGCGCGCTCGCCGGCAGCGCGCAGGCGCGGCGCACGCAGCACGCCGCCCGCCGCCGCGCCAGCGCCAGCCCTGCACAGAGCGCGCTCACGTCACGTGCTCGGCGCGCCGGCGGCCGCGCCGAGCGAGGCTCACCTGCGAGTGCGGCCAGCAGCGCGGCCAGCGCGCCGCCCAGCAGCGCAGGCGCCAGGCCGGCGCGCCACAGCGCCGCCGCGCCCCCCGCGCCCTCCGCCGCCGCGCCGTGCGCCGGCGCCGGCAGCTCCACCGGCTCGCCCACGCGCTCTGCGTGCGTTACACTAAACTATCACGCACCTGCAGCACAGTCTAGAGAACTATGTGGTCAGCGTAGGCTTTCAGTAATGTTGTCGTCAAAGCCAATGAATAAAAGTGGAAAGATAAAATTAAAATCCAAAATGGCGGCTGTTGAAAATGATTCATCATGAAATAATGGCGGATGCAAGGAAATTATACTCATGACTCAGGAAATTATATTCAAAATTACTAAATAACACTGTTCGGTCCAATAGTTGCAACCGAACAGCTCCGCACTGTTGCCTGCACGCATTTCCATAAATGCATGTATCGCAGCGATCACCCGTCAGTACGTATTCGGAAACCAACCGCGTAACTCAAACCAATCAAACCATCTTACAATTTAGCTTAGATTTACCATTTAATGTTATAACCAATAATAATCAATATAGCCTTTAAACCATAACCATTTCGTATCATTAAACCAAATAACAAACCAACTTAGAACTTAGTGCCCAACCACGCAGGCGCTAAATTCTACAAACACATTAACAGATAGAACGCCAATGCAGTGCTGCTAACAAAAATACAATTAAAAAAAAAACAATTACAAATACAATTAAAATCATTTTTCAACATTTTCAATGCACTTCAGTGCTACTCCTGCGAACTTCATCAGCACTATGTCGCACCTCCATTAAGCGTGTGCGTGGCGGCCCGGTAGAGCGCGCTGCTGTCGCCGGCGGGCGAGCGCGCCAGCACGCGCACCTCGTACCACGCGCCCGGCCGCAGGCTGCCGGCCTGCAACACAGCGCACGGTACACTGACGGCTCGAGTGACGCGGCGGCGCACGCGGCGCGGGGACTACCTCAGCGGCCTCGCCGTCGGTCGCCAGCTGCTGCCAGGCGCCGGGCGCCGCGGCCGGGCGCAGCGCCAGCGCCCAGGCGGCCACGGGGCAGCGCCCGCCCCACGCCAGCAGGTTCAGGCGCAGCGCCGTGCTGTTTGCCCACACGAACTCCTTGCCCGGCGGCGGCTTAGCCTCTACGCACAATACACGCTTTTATACAAATTTAGCGCAGCATTGGGGAGCAGCGGTGACAGAGGCTGCCGAGTGCACGTGGGGCTGGAGCACGCGGCGAGACTGAACAGAGAACGCGGAGACTCACTGTCCCCTCTGGTGCGCGCGATGAGCGGCGCGGAGTGCTGCGACGCGCCCACGGCGTTGTGCGCCTGCAGCGTGACGCGGTAGGCCGCGCCGCACGCCAGGCGCGCCAGCCACAGCGACGTGTCGGCGGCCGGCACGCAGCGCGCGCGCGCCGCCGCGTGCGCCGCGTCCGCACTGTCGCCGCGGGACCACCACACTGTGTATCCTGCCATGTGCAAGATCATTTACAATTTCAACTATAACTTAACCTCTTTAAAGTGACGGCATATCAAGAGCGAGCTGGTACCGAGTATGTGTGCGCCGCCGTCGTGCGGCTGGTCCCAGGAGAGCTGCAGCGCGTGCAGCGCGGCGGCACGCAGGCGCGGCGCGGGCGCGGCGGGCGGCGCGCGCACGCGCAGCGCCACGCCCAGCGCGTCCGAGCCGAGCGCGTTGCGCACCACGCAGCTGTAGTTGCCCGCCGACGACACATCCACCTCTGAACACAAACCGCACCAGTCACCACCGACGGAGTTCCAATCAAAGGAACAACCATCAAGTAATAATCATCGTCTGTATCCTCACTGTGTATGATGAGAGTGCCGTCATCGGTGAGTGTGTGCGCGGCGGGCAGCGGCGCCCAGCGCCAGCGCAGCGGCGGCGCGCCCAGCGCGGAGCAGCGCAGCCGCACCCGGGAGCCCCGCGCCGCGAACACCACGCGACTGAACGAAGATATCCTGGCCGATACTGTCGGTTTAATGGGATTGGTAACATAATACTAATATTTCAATGTCCTTGAAAACTTTCTTAGCAAATGTTGGAATGTAAGACAACTGCCACGAGGTGCAACCGGACAGCTTCACAGAGCAGGCGGGTCTAAGCAGCAAGCGAGCGCAGTCGGCAGCGGACGTACGTGCGGGCCCCGGCGCGGCGGTGGCGGGGCGGGAGGGGGCGCCGGTGCCGGCCGCCGAGCTGGCGCGCAGCCAGAACTCGTACACGGTGCGCTCGCGCAGGCCGCGCACCTCGCGCCACTCCTCCTGCGGCGCGCCCGGCTCACTGTCGGGCTCCGCGACGGCGTCTACACGCTGCGCCCACTCGCCACCCACTCTTTGGCAAAAAAGCGATTAAAACACTCCAGTTAGCTAATGCGCCACTTAAATTGTTATCATTAGCTAGCGACGGGGACAATTTAAGTGCCGATTGCGCCATAAAGATATGCTCGCATCAGCAGGTACCTACTTGCTGAAGGGGTTCGCGGCTAAGTTAAAACCACACGGATCGATAGATCAAAGTGTGACTGTCTGCCGCTTACCTCAACATAATAACAAAATATTATATTATTGTTTTAAAACCAGCGCATCTGTCGAGTCACTTGGAGACTAAATTATCTATTTAATGAGAGGAAAGTAACGGCTGACAGGTCGGATTCAACTGAGTTCTAAAGAATTTAGAACAATATTCTATTTGTAATTTTAAGAACAAGGCAATCCTTTGTTATTAACAATGGATTGCTACTTCTGTTGGCTAGTCAGATTGAGATGGTCCGATTGGGTGATTGAAACAATGGAGAAATTAGAAAAAAGATCGTTATGCGGTAAGGCTCGGCGCCAGGAGACCCTTCTCGAGCCCTCAAGGAGTGGAACGTTGTGATTTTAGAATAATTAGGAGAAATGTTAGGACAGTTGGTTTTAGACCGCTATAAGAGACGGACGTCCAATCTAGGCTAGTTAAGTTAGGAGACAAAGTGAATACCAAGAGGCCATGTTGGAGTGGGCTGTCGCAAGATAGCGAGTATTACCTAACCGTTGATAAATGCTCTGACCCTCTTGTTCCGGAAGACCCTCACCATATAGCTCTTAGTATTTTTATAGATTTCGTTGAGTATCATGCCCTCCCATCACAGCAAAGAAAAAAGCTGCTTTATCAATCAGCCGATTGTCCTTCTATAATGAAAAAGCTTGACGAGTTCGACTGGCACTGTGATCTCGCCAAAGGGTCTGTGGAGGATGCCTTGTCTTTATTATACGTCAGACTAAATAAATTGTGTGAAACTTTCATACCATCTAAAATCATAAAGTCTACGACTAATTACCCCCCTTGGTATAAAACCCCTCTAATCAAAATTCTTAAAGAAAAATTTAAATATCACTCCAAGTTTAAAAAATACGGCAATTTGCCAGACTATGATTCGTTTATAATTTTGCGAAATCGTGCTAAATTATTAGAAAAAGATATGTATGACAGTTACATTGAGGTAATAGAAAATAGTATTAAGAACTCGCCTAAAGCTTTTTGGTCTTTTGTCAAAAGCAGGCAACAGTCCTCAAATACATTTCCGTCGGTTATGAAGTATGGAGATAGCACGTCGGGACAGGGAGATGAAATTTGCAATATGTTCAGTGAAGTTTTTAAGTTTAATTTCCTCCAGAACACTATACCTGATATGACGCAGTTGGATAGCAACATGCATTGTCTTTATCAAACGTCTTCCTCTGACATTAGCTCTATTGAAGTCTGCGAAACTGAGGTATTAAAGCTCCTAAAGGCTATTGACGTGAACAAGTCAGCTGGGCCTGATGGTATTCTTGCTGTACTTTAGTTCAGTGCGCACAGAGCTTAGCGTTGCCACTTACCCTATTATTTCGGCGTTCTCTTAGTGAGGGACTGATGCCACACGATTGGAAGACAGCTTTTATTACCCCCGTGCATAAAAAAGGCCCTAAAGATAATGTAGAAAACTACAGGCCAATATCTAAGCTTTGTTTGTTTGCCAAGGTTTTGGAAAAAATTGTTTACTCTTCAGTTTATAGTGCTATTAAACAATCTCTTAATAACTATCAACATGGTTTCTTAAAAAACAGGTCCATTGTGTCAAATTTGCTTATCTGTTCCGACTACTTATCCTCCGCCATGTCTGAACCCTATCAAGTGGATGTGGGATTACAGCAAGGCATTTGATCGTATAGACCACGGTGTCCTTTTACGCAAGCTGCTTGCAACGGGTATCAGAGGTGATTTATTCAGATGGTTTGCATATATTGAGAACCGCTGTCAAACAGTTGTACTGAATGAATACAGTTCTGTAACTGTTAAAATACCCTTGGGAATACCACAAGGATCCCTTTTGGGTCCTTTACTTTTTATTATTTTTATAAATGACATTGATTCGTGCTTTACATGGTCTAAAATAATTCTCTACGCCGACGATATGAAAATTGTATGCCCTATAACTGACAGAACTTTCCGACTGTTTTAGTTTACAGCGGGATTTGGATGGACTTCAAAATTATTGTCTCCTCAATAAACTTGAACTGAATGTTTCTAAATGTTTTGTTAGTACTTACACACGGAAACTACACCCAATCACATTTCAGTATAAGTTACATAATACTGCTATAAACAGGATAAGCGTAATCAGGTACCTGGGTGTAACGTTTGATTCTATGTTGCTCTTTGATGCACACGTCGAAAACGTTGTTAATAAAGCTTCAAAAGCACTTGGATTTATACATCTATTAACAAAATAGTGAACTTAACATATCGCTATGTCCCAAACATCCTTCAGTCAAAGGCCACGAATCAAGCGATTGCAACAATTGAACAGAAAATTGTAACGCAAAGGAAAAATGAAGCTTCACAACCAACAATAACAAGTCACGACATTCATCAATATGTCATCTGTTACTCATTGCTGACGGCCGCCATCATCGCTGTACTTGTCGTGGTTGGGAGGAATCGTTGTCCGCAATATTGCACAAACAACTCTAAGAACAAAACTACAAGTCAACCACTTGAAGATATAGAACTTAAATTTATCCGTAAACCAGAGTACCAGCAAGAAGCAGTCGCAGCACAAACAACAAAGGACTTGCGGCTGGAGCCTCGACCTGGGACCAGGAACATCGCCTTTCAATTTGATTGATTAATTTACTTATTAACTTTGTGATGGCTTTTCCTTTCTCTTCTCGTTTGTTTCTCCTTTTGGGGTTGCCAAGATGTACAGTCTTAAACGGTACGTGTTTTGCTGACGCGGTGGTTTGCATCAAACACCCATCACTTTATTACTAGGTATAAATATTCATACATTTCAATAAATCAATGAGTGCAATTACTGCTACGCGGTGACTAACATTCGAGAAAGGAATCGTCAACAGTATTACTTGTATACACTATACGTAATAAACCTAACGGGAATTAACTGATCTTTTCTGTACGCGCTCCAACCTGAACAACAACCTTAACAACTACAACTGCTTCAAGTGTACGAACCGTACAATTGTAATCAGAAAAACCGGTCAAGTGCGAGTCGGACTCGCGCACGAAGGGTTACGTACCATATTATATGTTTAACAATCGCAAAGATAACTTTTTTTTACTTATTTTATAATGATACTGTGAATTACAAGGTTATTTTTTGCAGTTGCAGAAAATCACCCATGTTTAAACAAAATACCTTATGAATCGCCGTTTTCAGTATTGTTGATTAAATACAGTATTCATGGTACTTACATGGTATAAAGACGTTTCAAATTCCTAATTTGTTGAATTGTTGCGCTAGAGCTCGTACAAAAATGGTCTAAAATTTACAACTTTTACGACCCCCTATTTCTTTTCCCCCTAATTATTTTTCTAAAATAAAAATAGCCTAAGTTACTCCTTAAAACATCAGCTATATGCCGTCAAAATCGGTGAAAATTCGTTTGGCAAGTTTCCTAACTTGACTCAAAGTACCATTTTTTTAATCGGACTGCGCTTTAATATTCTTCTATACAAACTTTAACATCCCTAAACCTCATTTGAGGCGTTGTTTTGAAAAATTAATAATGACAAACATTATTACTTACTTATGCAAGTATTTGTGCTAAGTTTCAAGTTCATTAACCAAATTAATAAGATTTTTCATATAAACTGTATCTCTGTTTTCACGAACACAGATACCTAAAGAATTTCAAAAATCGTCTGGTATGTTTCCTTAACTTGACTCAAACATTATTTACACCAATTTTAGAGTTAATCAAGCCCCCAATAAAATCCTCCGCTATAAAATTAACTTTTCACCCCTTAGGGGTAGATTTTTGGAAAACCCTGATACACGTTAGTCTTAATTTTTGGTCTCAAGTATAAAAACTGAGTTTTGAGTTAATTGGACCGCGTGTTAAAGTTCCTCCATAGAAACTTTGACACCCCCAATCCCTCCTTAGGGGGTAGTTTAGGAAAACTAAAAATGATAAACTTTATAATTTACTTAGATGAATATTAGTGCTAAGTTTCAAGGCTATTAACTCAAGGGATAGGATTTTTCATACAAACTTTCATCCCCTGTTTTACCCCCTTAGGGATGAAATTTCCAAAAATCCTTCCTTAGTGGATGTTTAAACTATATAAGGTATCTATGTGCAAAATTTCAAGTCCCTAGGTCCATTGGTTTGGGCTGCGCGTTGGTATATTAGTCAGTGACTCAGTCAGGACTTTGATTTTTTTATACATTTACCATGTTATTTTAAGACCAAAGACTTATAGGTTTTTCTGTAATCTACAGGTATAGAACTAATTTCTATATTTTTTTCAAAATTTTAGGCTCACTAGTTTCGGAGATAAGGGGGGGGGGGGAATGGTCAATTTTCGTCTATTTTCTTAAATAACTTTAAAACAATAAATTTTAAAATTATAAAAAAAAATATATTTGAGACCCTCACAGTAAGCCCTTTCATTTGATATGTCACTCGGTACAGTTTACAAAACTTTTTTTTTTAATTTTCTTATTTTACCCCTAAAAGTGACTCTCATATTGTGCACGCCATCGTGTGCATCATTAAAGAAGCAAGAAAACCGTATCGTACCGCGTGTCACAGCGCGCGCGGTACACCACTACGACGGCAGCGGGGGTGCGGTGCGCGGGGCGCTCGGCGCCCGCGGTGGAGCACCCGCCGCCTCGACACTACGCATCCGGTCGCGCTAGCGATCACTCGTTGTCATCATTTCATTATAAATATATTCTGTGCCCGCGCATAAATGTACGCGTCTCAAAATGTCTCATTAAAACATTGATACAAGAAGAGGAAGTTCATTTATATTTCGATGTCCAATCCCCTTCATGTGGCGACCGTGAACAAGCAAATATGCTGGATGAAGAACGCGAATAGCTGTTGCCGGTCGGAATTTGAGGAATAAGAAAATTCCGTGAGTAACGAAGATGGCGGCGGCGGCGTTAACAGTAATAGAAAGGAAGTAAGCCCGTTCCTAATTCTCTCCTTATCCCTATTTCCCAGCTTTGGATTGCGTTTAATTGCCGAGCTACTTGGAGGCTGTAAGGAGAGGTGCCAAGCTGCGTGTTTTTATGATAAATGGCTACGCATGGTGCCATCTTTTATTTCTATGCAAGGCACTAGCTAGTGTGAGCACGTGCACGCGGCGCTAATAAATAAATAAATTAATCTGTGCTGGTACATAATAACTATAATAACATTAATGTACGTTAAAGGATTCTTGTGCTTATTTCCGAGGTAAAAATTTTTATTTTATTAGTTGTAAACAGTTATTTGCCGAACATTCCAGCCGATCCTGCGGCGCTCGCGCAGGCCTACGTCGGTGCGCGGCGAACGTAACGTGCTGTGCTGTCAGCGTGCTCGGCAACGCGGCCGGCAGCGGCGCCCTGCGGGCGCTGTCCGTGCTGTTGGCGAGCTCGGTGGCAGCTGCAAGGTTTGAGCTGGTTGACTGCTGGATATTTGGTTAGCGTGAACATTTTATTTGACTTTACCTTACTCATTGTTGATATTATTGTTGTTTCCGGGTACGTAACTGTGTTACTTTAATTTTAAACAAAAGGTTCGTGGGTTTACTTATCTGTATCAATTATTACCTATTTAAATATCGTTGAACAAGATGTCGGAAAGTGAACAAGAGAACGATGATATAAATAGCATTCTGGTTAAATTATTTCGTAAACGGTCTGGCATACGTAGTCGTGTGACGTATTTTAAAAATTATATTAGTAAGTTTCAATTAGATAAGTTGGACAGCGTAACTAGTTTGGAAATAAGAGAATTATCGATAAAATTAACACAATTACAAGAATTGGTTCAAAAGTTTGATGTGGTTCAATCAGAAATTGAAGAACTTTCTGTAAATGTAGAAAAACAGTACTCGGAAAGAGACATCACTGAAGGTGAATTTAGTTCTCAAATTGCGTTAGCACAGGAAATAATAGAAGTGTTTTCATCTTTAAATAAAAATTCTATAAATAACGATTCGGTAAAGTCTAATTGTGGGGTAAATGCATCCATAAAATTGCCAACTATTAATCTACCAACTTTTGATGGGAACTTTGTGAAATGGTTGGAGTTTCGAGACACGTTTCAATCTCTTATAGATGAAAATGATTCTATACCGATAATAAATAAATATCATTATTTGAGAAATTCTTTAGTTGGAAGCGCTAAGATTGCTATTAGTTCTGTAAATTTTGCGGCTAAGGATTATAAAAGTGCATGGCTGGCTTTATGCAGGAGATATGATAATCCAAATATTCTGATGAACTATCACTTGGACGCATTAATAAGTATTGCTCCTATTCAAAAGGAATCTTTCAAGGCGTTAAGGGATTTAAGTGATACAATTTTTAAGAATCTAAGTGCACTAAATACCTTAGAGATATCTACGGATAGTTGGGATCCTTTAGTAATTCATTTGGTGGCCGCAAAGTTAGATCCCAGGACTAGGAGTAAGTGGGAAGATCTTAAAGGTAGTTTGTCATCCCGTCCATCACTTGGAGAATTTCAAGAATTTTTAATACAAAGAGCTAACATTCTGCAAACAGCTAACCACAGTGAGAGTAATAATGATAGTAAAAACTCTTCTAAAGATAACAATAACAAAGAAAAGAGATGTGTAAAGTCCTTTGCTACCGTTACAGATAATCCTCATAATAAGGCATGTGTTGTGTGTGATAAAAAAAACCATTTTATACATCAGTGTTTTAAATTTAAAGGGATGAAATTAAATGATAGGCTTTCCTTGGTAAATAAACAAAAACTGTGTATTAACTGCCTTCGCAGTGGTCACACACATACGGAATGTACTTTGAAAGGTTTGTGTCGGAAATGTCAGGAGAAACACAATAGTTTATTGCATAAAAACAGTTTGGCTATAAATGTAGCTACTGAAAACACTGAACCTGCAGTTGCATCAGTCCCGGTAAGTTTATCTGCAGTCTCACCAGGACAAGTTTTATTGTGCACTGCTCAGGTTGAAGTGATTAATACAAAAACAAATTGTACTTACCTAGCTCGTGCATTGCTGGATACCGGAAGCCAGTCTTCATTTATTACGGCTAATTTGAGAAAAAAGCTAGGAGTACAGACTGAAAAAATGAATGCCTTTAATGTAGCAGGCATAAACAATGTAGCATGTGAAATCACAGAACGGTGCAGTATTAAATTAAAATCAAGAATAAGCATGTTTAATGTGCATGTCAAATGTTTTATTCTTCCAAACATTACTGGCAATTTACCTAACATTCAAGTTAATGTAGAAAGGTTAGGTTTACCAGATAATATTCAATTAGCAGATCCGTTGTTTTACCAGCCATCTGAAATAGATATTTTGCTGGGAGCAGATCATTTCTTTAATATTATATTGCCAAATAAAATAAGTTTAGGCACTAACAGACCTGTCTTACAAGATAGCATGCTAGGTTGGATAGTGGCTGGCCCCACCGGGGAAGGTCACAATAATAAGAAAATACATTGTAACTTTGCTCAAAAAAGATCAAAGTTTGATCAAGATTTAAATGAATCTTTAATAAAATTCTGGGAAGTTGAAGAGGTACCTTCAGAGGCTAATATTTATTCTGTTGATGAACAGTTTTGTGAGTCTCATTTCAATAAAAATACTTGTCGCTTACCTGATGGTAGATTTTCGGTAATGATGCCATTAAAAGAGGCCCCTGAGCAGGCACTTGGTAATTCATTTCCTTTAGCAATAAAGCGATTTTTTAACTTAGAAAGTAAATTAAATAAAAATCCTAAGTTGAAAGAACAGTATGCAAATTTTATAAATGAATATGCTAAATTAGGACACTTGGTTGAAATTAATAGGCCAGAGTTTGGATGCTTCTTGCCACACCATTGTGTGATACGCGAGCAACATGAAACCACAAAATTAAGGGTGGTCTTTGACGCTTCTGCAAAAACAAGATCAGGCAAATCGCTAAATGATATCCAGGCAGTTGGTCCCGTAATGCAAAATGATTTGTTTTCAATACTTATCCAGTTTAGATTACATAAATGTGTATTAACCGCTGATGTCGAAAAGATGTATCGACAAATCAAATTAAATGAGTCGCAGCAGCATCTACAGCTGATATTGTGGAGAGACCAGCCATCGGAGCCTATTAAAATTCTGCAACTAAAAACATTAACATATGGAATGGCATCTGCCCCATTTTTGAGTACCAGGTGTCTGTTTGAGATAGGTAGCCAATGTGGAGATAAGGTTATTGCTGACGTGATTAAGAATAATGTCTATATGGATGACGTAATAACTGGCGCCGCTTCTGAGGACGAATTAAAGCACATATATTTAGGTGTATCACAAGCTTTGAATGCGGCTTGTTTTCCATTAAGAAAGTTTAGAACAAATTGTCCTAAAATACTCAACAATAGTTCAGAGTCTGCTAATTGTCTTGCCTTTAATGATGAAGCCACTGTTTTAGGGTTGAAATGGTCACCCTTGTCAGACGAATTGCATTTTCCTAGTGGCATTGATATTTCTAATAAGGTTACAAAAAGAATAGTTATTTCTACTACATGTAAATTATTTGATCCACTGGGATTGGTTGGTTGTTGCATTATCAAGGCCAAAATATTATTGCAAAAGTTATGGGCGCTCAAATTGGATTGGGATGACACTGTACCAGAAGAGTATACTAAAAAATGGTTTAGTTTTATAAAAAAATTACATTTCTTGTCAGATATAGTTTTGCCTAGAAATGTTTTAAGTGATAATTTAGATGTGCAGTCCGTGGAGATGCACTGCTTTGTTGATGCATCACAACAAGCTTATGGAGCATGTATTTATATGTGCTCCAAGAACATTAAAGATGATGTAGTTACTGTTAGGTTATAGCTCCAATTAAAACAGTTACTATACCACGGCTAGAGTTATGTGCCGCCTTAACAGGAGCTGAGTTGTGTACTAAAGTATTAAAGTCTGTTCCATGCAATGTTAAAAAGGTATACATGTGGACTGACTCCACAGTGGTGCTTGGATGGTTAAAAACACAAAATAAAGCCTTGCAAGCATTTGTGCGTAACCGTATAAATAAAATAAATCTACTCACAGAAAATTTTGAATGGAAACATGTTCCAACAAATTTCAACCCTGCAGACTTAGCGTCCAGGGGTATTGATCCACAGCATGTGCAGGCATCATCGTTGTGGTGGGGGGGACCTTCGTTCCTTAAGGAAGGTAAATCTAAATGGCCTACCCAGCCACAGCTTAGCCTTCATAACTTACCCGAAACAAAGGTACTTATTGCTGTTGATGAAACATTAGATAATAGTAAGTCATTTATTCAATTCGATAAATATTCTAGTTATATAAGATTAAAAAGATGTTTTGCTTATGTTTTACGTTTTGTACATAACTGTAAAAAGAATACTGTTAAAGTATTAGGATGTTTGCAAACTGAGGAACTTGATCGCTCATCAACATTATTATTAAAGTTTAGTCAGCTAGAGTCATTTGCAAAGGATATTAAAATAATAAAGTATGGTAAGGCTTTACATCACAAAAGCAAATTGCTGCCTTTAAATCCATTTTGTGATAATAATGGCTTAATTAGAGTAGGAGGTAGGATAAATAAGTCTGATTGTAATTATGATAAGATACATCCAATTCTATTAGATGCTAAGCAACATTTAACTAGGCTTATAATGCGCTGTGAACATTTTAGATTATTTCACGCAGGTCCCCAGTTACTTTTGTCCTCTGTTCGTGAGAGGTTTTGGCCACTGGGTGGCAGAAACTTGGCTCGCTCTATTGTTAGGACTTGTGTTGTTTGTACTCGGTTGCGAGGTCAGCCGATACAGCCGTTAATGGGAGACTTACCTAGTGTGAGAGTTAATCCAGGTTTCCCGTTTGGTACATGTGGGATCGACTTTGCGGGACCATTTATGATATTCTCTAAAAAGGGTCGAGGTAACCGCGTTACTAAAGCCTACCTCTGCGTTTTTGTATGCCTAGCCACTAAAGCTCTACATCTTGAAGTTGTCAGTGACTTAACCACTGAAGCATTTATATCATGTTTACGCAGGTTTGTTTCACGTCGCGGCAAGCCTTGCGCGATTTATTGCGACAATGGGAAAAATTTTGTAGGGGCAAACAATGAGTTGGGGAGAGTTATTAAAGCCAGCCGTCAATCAGTCTCAGATTTCGCGTCAAATGAAGAAATAAAATTTATGTTTTGTCCAGCCTACTCACCACACTTTGGTGGAATATGGGAGGCTGGCGTTAAGTCCGCTAAATATCATTTGAAACGCGTTGCTGGTAGTGCCTCCCTTACATTTGAAGAGTTAGGGACGCTTTTTGCGCAAATTGAAGCTATCCTTAACTCCCGACCCATTTCTCCTCTTTCTTCTGATCCAACTGACACTAATCCCTTGACTCCTGGGCACTTCCTTATAGGCCGCCCGTTGATGTCTGTGCCGTCGTTACCAATGAACTGCATTAGACCGAACAGATACCAGCGCATAGAGCAGATTCGACAGCAATTTTGGGCACGTTGGCGCCAGGAGTTCATGGCAGAATTGCAGAACAGGACTAAATGGAGGAGAGATCAACCATCACTTCAAGTCGGCGACCTGGTCGTGCTACGAGAGGACAACCTGATGCCTCTTGACTGGCGTATGGGGCGCGTGATGAAAGTATACTCGGGCAAAGATGGGATTGTTCGAGTTGCGGACGTCCACACCAACAAAGGCCTTCTAAAACGGGCCGTCCACAAAATGTGTCTGTTGCCCACGACACCATGACAGTTGAAGAAGCTTCAACGCCGCGGAGTATGTGCACGCCATCGTGTGCATCATTAAAGAAGCAAGAAAACCGTATCGTACCGCGTGTCACAGCGCGCGCGGTACACCACTACGACGGCAGCGGGGGTGCGGTGCGCGGGGCGCTCGGCGCCCGCGGTGGAGCACCCGCCGCCTCGACACTACGCATCCGGTCGCGCTAGCGATCACTCGTTGTCATCATTTCATTATAAATATATTCTGTGCCCGCGCATAAATGTACGCGTCTCAAAATGTCTCATTAAAACATTGATACAAGAAGAGGAAGTTCATTTATATTTCGATGTCCAATCCCCTTCAAAATTCATATATTTACTTTAGCTGTACGTGTTTGGGTCACAGAAATCCATATGTGTACCAAATTTTAACTTAATCGGTCCATTAGAATACTCTAATATTAATATTTGTAATAGATAATGTTTGCTATTGTTTTTATTGTGGATTACCTAATGTAAGAAATATTTCTCACAACGGGCGTTTGAGTTGTGGTGTTTAGTTTACGTAATTATGTTTATTTTAATTATATTAAATATTTGCACACCTATTGAGGTAGGATATGGTTAAAAGGCCATTAATGTAACGTGTATCACCTTATACACCCATATTCAGGCAAATAAATTATTTGATTTGATTAGATTCGGAGCAAATTGGCTGTGACAGACGGACAGACGGACAGACACACGAGTGATCCTATAAGGGTTCCGTTTTTACCTTTTGAGGTACGGAACCCTAAAAACTAACGTAGTTATAAATAATGGATTTAAGCGCAAGCGCAACGATCCCTTTCCCCTTCACGTCTGCAGGACTGAGTTCAGACATCAGCTCACACCGGCGAGAGGGGAGACGATGGCGTAGCAACATTCATACGAGTCATACTAACACATCATTATATACCTTTGCACACCCTCTTATCTTCTTAGCTTCATAACATATTATAATACTTATAATTACTAACTGTGAATTCCCATTAACATCACCTTGTACCCCCCTTCTTTGTTTCCCTAGCTTTCTAAGTTAGGGCAAGGAAGTTTAGTTTATGGGAATTAATTCCTGATAGTCGGTGGGAAGATGACCAGTCTGGGACGGGCCTTACAGAAACATGCGGAAAGGAGGGGCGCGTTTCTTCCCCCATTGGGGGAACCGACCCAATCACTGATACTAAAATAACTTAGGAAAAACGACGTTTTTATCAGGTAGGGTAATTTAGGTACAATCACAAAAGGTTTGCCTTTGCCGAGTTCGTTCCGTAGATGGGCGACATACATTTCATTCCGAGATATAAAGAAATTTATCTCAATGCTAAGGGCCCTTGCCCACGGCGACTTCTTGTAGCGATGCTGTCGCGCGTTTCCGAAACGCGCGACAGCATCACTCGAATCGAATAGTGGTGTAGGCGAGGGCAAACAGCTATCAACGCATCGCGACTGTATCGATGCAAACGCACGACGACATCGCTACTGCATCGCTACAAAAAGTCGCCGTGAGCGAGGGCCCTAAGACCTTCCGTGCCTGAAACGCGCTAAGCCGTTGGCCCCCGCTTTCGTACGTGGATTTGACCGTAGATAAGGGTACTCAGAAGCTCAAAAGTCTGACAACCAATCTTGCCAAAGGTTTACCCAGTAACTGGATTGTGAAGGTATTCAACTGCATCCGGTTAGACTGGAAGCTGAACACGTCTTCGTTGGGACAAGGCTAGGCCGATATGAGCAGGCGACTTACTTGCCGAGCTGACTGGTGTAGAGCGTGTGGTGCGGGAGGCGGCCGGGCGGTGCCAGCCACGTGACGCGCACGGCGCCGCCTGCGCGCGCACCGCACTCACCGCCTCCGATATGAGCAGGCAACTTACTTGCCGAGCTCCCTGGTGTAGAGCGTGTAGTGCGTGAGGCGGCCGGGTGGTGCCAGCCACGTGACGCGCACGGCCGCCACACCCGCCGCCTGCGCGCGCACCGCACTCACCGCCTCTGGCACTGCCGACAGCGAACACAAAACTGAGCACGCTATGGGTACAATCTAAAACCAGCGAGCGAGCGTTTTCCAAATCTACGATATTGTCACCTATGCACTTGAGGATCTTATGACTGAGTCAGTGACAGGGGTTCTCGTTTCAGAATCTACGATATTGTCACCAATGCACTTGAGGATCTTATGACTGAGTCAGTGAAAGGGGTTCTCGTAGCAGAATCTACGATATTGTCACCTGTGCACTTGAGGATCTTATGACTGAGTCAGTGACAGGGGTTCTCGTTTCAGAATCTACGATATTGTCACCTATGCACTTGAGGATCTTATGACTGAGTCAGTGAAAGGGGTTCTCGTAGCAGAATCTACGATATTGTCACTGTGACTGTTAGAGGCTTAACTCAACTTAATAGCAAAATATTATATTATTGTCAACAGTAACAATATCTTGTTTCTGATTTTAAGAACAAGATGATGCTTTGTTTAGGATTAGACAAAGGAGGACACATGTGTTGAGCTAGAGGGGCTCAGCGGTTCTTTGAAACAAAAGGATAGGTCGGGGAATGGCCCGAAATCAAAAACACCCGTCTCAGCCCCTAGGAGCGCAGCGTGGTGATTTAAGGAATAATAATGAGAAATGAATGTTAGGACAGTTGGTTTAGACCGCTATAGGAGACGGACGTCCGATCTAGGCTAGCTAAGTTAAGCAACAAAGTGAATATTAAGAGGCCATGTTGCAGTGGGCTGTCGCAGGACAGCAAGTATTAATTATTAAGTTAAATATAGTTGGGTTAACGCCCAGATTAGACTAATTTAGTACTTAATGAGTATATGTGTGTGCGTGCGTGTGTGTTTATTGGAGCCACTGGGTGAGTTTTCACTATATACTTATCCTGGGTTGATGGTGGAGTTGAGTTTAGACCCTATATATCCTAATCAATACCTCAGTAGAAGGTTGTCACTGGCAGTTGGTTATAGGAATCGGGGAAGGCCTTCTCCTGACATTAGACTATGACAACTGATGACGATTACTGATCTCTAACTGACGCACCATTTATGGAAGGCAGAACCGATAATACTCAGTTCATTTAGAACAAACTAGGCATAAAGCCGATCTGTAATTGGTTACAATTATAAAGCAACCAAACGTTGGTGATAATCTCTACTTCTAAAAAGGCCTCGCTACAGGGCGTGTTGCGTGACGCTCAGTGATATGCACATTTCTGGGAGAGGGTTAGGCTTCACCAAGTATCACAAACTGAATTGGTAGCCGTGTAACAACGCTAGGGAGCCTGTCTCGATAAACTCAACCCGTCCGTTCTGTAGGACTTTTACTAAATCGTCATTATTTATCGAGACACGTTATTTGGACGCAATGCCGCTAACAGCCGCACCGCATCCTCTAAATGGGGAAGATTAAGGAAATGTGGAGTGACGACATACCACTCCGGCATACACCAAGCTTGATCGTAATGAATTCTGCTAGAGACTGAGTCTACGAAACGCTTGTGCGTTGTGTTATTTTAGTAGAAAGGGGCTAGGCCGCCGTAAGGGTGTAAAACAAATTAGTACGCGTTTAGAATTACCCAACACTTGTCTTCCTCAATGGCTGTAGGACTTCGCAGTACTCTGTCATAGGATTGAGTAAGACATTTATTTAGTGCTTAGGAGACGTGTTCTGTTAGAAACCGTGTTAGTGTCCTCAGAGGTTCTATGCGTTAGGTCTAACAGAACACGTACAATGAGACATATTAACGTTGTAAAAGGGTCATACACAAAAAACGAAAAAAAATTGTTCTTGCAACCTAAAACCGTTATTTTAATATTATACAACGTTAAATACATTTTAATAGTTATGTCGTCTTGAAAACTTATCATATTTCATAAAACATTAGCGCTTAACTGAAATTTACATTATTTTTTTTCCTATTGAATCTGAAAAAATCTCCTTCTGTAGACTGTTCGGATGTCAAGTAGTTGAGTTTAAGAGATATTTAAAAATATGTACACATACATTTGATACTTTAATTTCGTCTTATTACATTAGTTCTATTGTCAAATATACATAACACAACGTATTAAAAAATATATAATTCAAAATTTTGAGAAAAAACGTATAAACATGTTGTTCACAGATTTTGGGTCTACTTCTGTGGACGCATAAAATAAGCCAAAATTTGCTAAAGATGAACGCACCGTTATTACTTTGCTTTTTGTGTTGGTAGCACTGTATTCTCTGTCATTTGCTCGGTTGTGAATTTTACGTAAAGTGCTTGTGACGTAAACAATCTCAATTTTATTCAATTACACAAGTTTTCGGTCGAGATCAGGGTTTCTTTCCTGTGCCAAGTATATCTGAGTAAGTGGCCTTTCCAAATAAATAAAAATATCAAGATTGTATGGCCGTATGGGCGCGGTATGCAAATATCACATTGCATAGATTCTAACCTCATAATGTAGGATGCCATCTATGATTTATCAAAATTTGTCTCTCGTGTAGACATCTTTACTGTAGACTTAGTGTCTACAGAAGGGAGTTATGTCAACAGAAGTGAATTAGTAGTGAAAGTTCACTGTATTTGAAAATGAAAACAGTGGTTGTAGCATACGCACCAAACCGAAATAGGGGTGGCTTTGACACTACACTGGGAAAATAACGGTTTTCGTATATTCCGATGTTCAAAAACTCGACACAAGCCGCAGCGAACAAAATGCACTCACAACCTTGGTCTGCTCCGGCGTTCGTTGAGCTACCACCTTCGATTGTACTTCAGCTAGCTTCAGGGTTTCACGCTTTCGTGTTGAGCACACGCGAAATAGGGGATGATTCGATCTCCCTTAGGATATCGACCGATTTAGAACACGCGCGCGCGCCAGGCTTTCACCCACACGACCTTTGCCTTCGCTCCAAAAATAACGAATACGTGTGTGCAATGGCAGCTAGTTAGGCTGCTTTCGGTGCTGCCATCTTGCGAGAAATTGAACTATGGATACGTCTAGAAAAACGTTGCGGTAACGGAACAGTGGTGTTACTCGCTTTTTAATCGATTTCAAAAAGGGTGTTTCTCAATTAGAATGTATTTGTTTTTATTTTTTAACCAAATTGATAGCATCTTACTTATGCCAAGAGTTTAGCGTTGATTCTATCATTTGGCATTATAGCGAACGCGGACATGGCAAAAGTGCACCTGATGGAGTCGGTGGTTGCATCAAACGAACTTGCGATAGCCACGTTGCAAGAGGCCATGATGTGGCTAGTTTGGATGAGATGATGACATGCTTGGGGAACTATTGTAAAGGAATTGAAGTTTATTGGATCAATGAATCACTAGTTCCTGAAATGCAAGAATTAATAGACAATAGCATTACACGATCTTTCAAAGGTACGCTTGGAATCACCAGTTATCATGGAGTGTCAAAGAGCCAAGACTTATCCACGCGAGACGTTTAAGTTGTTTTGTGTGTGCTCCTCACCAGATATGTCCACATTACGAAATGGGTCGAATCCCAATAAACCAAATAAATGATTCGGTAACGCCTAGCACATCTAGAATCATATGCCACTCCTGATTCATCCTTGTACAATTTGTCACCTGATTGCCCTGAAAGATCAGCATCGCCAGACTCCTCATCTGAGTATTTGCCAGCTACTCCTGAGGCTTTTTCAATGAGAATTCAATGAGAATGAGCCAATTTCACCAGGGCTCTCCGATAGACTGACACCGGATCTTATCATCATCGAAATGTTTAACCAAAGGCATAGACCCCAGAAGAAAAGAATCTATCTTTCTTTCTTTCTTTCTTTCGGATTCAGACGACTCTGAAGCTTCTGAAGATTCATCACAAAAAAACGGCCAATGAATTTCATGAGGGACGATTATAACGAGTATAATATACTTTACTATTCTCTTCCTTTATATGCCCACAGAGCAAGAAGTCTGTTCTGTGGACAAATTTCGATATTTTTTTTGGACTGAATTGGTAAAAAAAATTGATTATAACTTGTTTATGGGATAAGGAGAACGCCATTTTATGTTCTTTTTTATTGTTTCTATTCTTGATCTTATTGATGTGATTATATAAGGCCCAGTTTTGTTCTATTCTGTAGACAATACGATCTCTTCTGTAGACGTAAAAAAATTAAAAACGTGATTTATTCCTAAAATATCCAAGACTGATCTCAAGTAATATTATTGTAAGAATATTATTAGGTAACTTTTAATAAGTATAACGTTTCATAACAATTCGTGGAGTTTTAATATTTATATTTTGTAATGTTCACTTTTTGTGTATGACCCAAAATGGTTCCCGGGTCTCACTGTTATGGGTATATTGTAATCAGAAAAATTAACGTAGCCATAAATAATGGATTTAAGCACAAGCGTAACGATCCCTTTCCTCCTTCACATTTACAGGACTGAGTTACAGATATTAGGTACCACCTGCGAGAGGGGAGAGTTTGGCGGTATAACATTGATAATACATGATGACATACATGATTATATATTATATACCTTTGCATACCCTCTTGTCTTATTAGCTTCAAAATATTACAATAGAGTTTCTTGTAAAATAGACTGAGACGTGTTGCTGGGAGTTTGTTGCGTCACTTCTTCTCCCCAGCTCAAACACTAGGAAGTGATGAAGGGTGGGGCGTTATGACTGTCTGTAGACCTTCAAGAGTCGATCCAGAACTCTTTTAAATAGTAACCATTGAGGTTTTATTTTATACTAGCTTTTGCCCGCGGCTTCGCCCGCGTGGATGTCGGAAAATATCCCACGGGAACGTACTACCGGGATTAAAAGTAGGTACCCTAAGGCCGGCGTTCGCTCGGACGTAAAAATATCGCGGTGGGATTTTATCGCGCACTGGATTTTGAATTCTCGGTTTTGAGCCGATCTTCGAGAATCCAACCTAATAACAACAGAGCGTATCCCAATCGCCGCGATATTTTTACGAACGTGCACCGTGCGAATGTCGGCTAGACAATAATTATCTTCTCGCACTGCTTATATAGTACTCGAGGAGCGGTGCGCAGATTGATATATGATTGCTGGAGGATAATAAATCTTAAAACCAATAGTAAACGGAAAATTACCAACATGCATGCCTTTGAAAGTAACTTTAAAGCGAAAATATAAATCCTCTTTATTCCCTATCCCATGGGAATTAAAAAATATTAACACTAAATGTTACTTCAAGATGCTAATTACCCAATCCCTTAAATCTCTTAAAAAGAGGTAATTTTTCATAACTCAAACCCATAAATTTGAATTTTCATATCCGTAACTTAAGAAATTCTGGGATTCTCATAAAACTTTCACCCCCCCCCCTAGGATTATTTTTTAAGACAAAAAGTAGGCTATGTCATTCCCCAGGATGCCATCTTAGTCTTGCCAAATTTTATCGATATCCCTGCAGTTTTGTGAATTTTAAAATCATCCCCTATTTTACGCCCTTAGGGGATGATTTTTCAAAAACGCTGGACCACATATTTTTTTATTTCCTACCAAAAGCATAAATTTGAATTTTCATAGCCCTAACTTAAGAAATGCTGGGTTTACCTTACAAACTTTCATCCCCATATCACCCCCTGTAGGATAATTGTTTAAGATAAAAATAGGCTGTGTCCTTCCCCAGGATGCCATCTGTAGCCTTGCCAAATTGTATCGATATCCGTGCAGTTTTGTAGATTTTAAAACAACCCCTATTTTACACCCTTAGGGGATGATTTTCCAAAAACGCTGGACCACATTTTTCTTTATTTCCTACCAAAAGCATAAATTTGAATTTTCATATCCCTAACTTAAGAAATGCTGGGTTTCCCATACAAACTTTCACCCCCTGTAGGGTTATTTTTGAGACAAAAAGTAGCTTATGTCCTTCCCTAGGATACCACCCTAAAGCCTTGCCAAATTTTATCAAAATCTGTTCGGTGGTTTAGGCGTGAAAAGGTAGACACCGCCGCCCGCTATGTCCCTGCATTTTTAACCGACTTCTAAAAAAGGAGGAGGTTCTCAATTCGGTTGTATTTTTTTGTATGTTTGTTACCTCAGTACCTACTCCGTCATTTATGAACCGATTCGGAAAATTCTTTTTTTATTTGAAAGGGTACATACACTTCCAGATTGGTCCCATTTTTATCAAAATCCAATTCTGATGATGGGATCCATGAGGAATCGAGGGAACTCCTCAAATATTATAGGTATACATATTGCGATTTTAGTAAGTATTTTCATCAACAAATCAAGCGTTTGCATTCAGAAAGTATCATCTAGTGATGTGGAACTGATGAAGAAGACCACAGATGGCCACGGGAACTCCTCAACGACGATAAGTACCTATTTCACGGGTGGCGATAAGATATCTCGATTGAAAAAGTTAAGCGACTATGACGAAATGGTTCTGATGAAAATGGTACCATCTGACCGATCTGATGAAGAAGCCGGAAGGTAGGCATCGGAACTCAGTAATAAAACAATGTATCCTAGCCGTGTTTGGGCTTATTGGAATTGTCATGAGGTGCACTCTGGCTATAAATGATTTAATGGTAACTATATGCCGATGCCGCTTCAAATTGCGCTATAACTTGAGTTGTATGTTATGTGTGGCCTTGATTGTCAGAAGGCAGATTTCGTAGCCTCGTTATCTCTGTCAACTAAAACTACGCCTACCAAACTTCTGACACTACTCTATCGCGACGTATTTGCCTTTTTGCAAAGTTTTTATTTGAAATGGTATACTCCTGAGACTGTCTCATAAAAATATCTTCAAGTTCTGATGAGTGGCTTTTGACTTAGATTCAATCATTTAACACGTATTTTTCCCATTTCGTCTATGTGGATGATGCTCTAATTTATTTTGCAGAGTGGTATTCAGATTTGTGTGGGATAGGTACCACTAAAAAGTGAAAAATAAAAACTTTTTACAAAAAAAAAACAACCGACTTCCAAAAAAACACTACAAAGTGAAAAATAACTTAAATTTCGGAATTCGGTGGCAAAAAAAAACGAAAATAATAAATAAAAAGCCAAAGACACCGTCTTCCGAAATTAAACTTATTTTTCACTTTGTTGTGTTTTTTTGGAAGTCGGTTGTTTTTTTTTTTTTGTAAAAAGTTTTTAAATCTGTAATATCATCGAAACTATTCATTTAAATTGCATGCTGTAAAGGTTGATATTGACATATTGATCTATAGTAAATGCAAAATGTATTTAAGGTACTTAATTGGATAAGGATTAATGCTGTATTGCTTAAAATCGCTTCGTAAATAAGCCATTATTTCTCGTAAAAAGTAAAGGATAAAAAATGGTTGTTGTGGGTTATCCCTAAGAGATAGACATATACCATCGCGGACTTTTTTGCAACCCTTTTTAAGGTGTACAATACTGTAGTACATTATTTTGATCTATCTCGTAGGGTTCAGCCAGCGTTTGCAATGTAAGCGCAAAAAAATGTGTTTATTTACGACATCACATTAGAATCCTCTAAAATTATCAGTGTTTCTCTACTATATTATGCATGTATTATACATATAAACCTTTCTGTTGAATCACTCTATCTATTAAAAAAAACCGCATCATAATCCGTTGCGTGGTTTTAAAGATCTAAGCATACATAGGGACAGACAGACAGCGCAGCGACTTTGTTTTATAATATGTAGTGATTACTATAATACTATCAAATACCTAATTCTTGAATTGTGTATTCTTTGCCTCCGGCCAATAATAGGCTTTAAGAGAGTTTATCCAAACTATATTAAATAATGATTGTTGAGTTTAATTCTCACCTTTAATATCAAGTAATTCTTGATATATTCTATTCTTTATCTTAGACCAATAATTCGGTCAGACTGACATGAACACGGTGTCTTGCAGATGTGAGGTATCGTGTGAGTAATGACTGATCAATTGCCTGTTACGCCAGCGTAAGGGTTACTCACAAGGGGCAGTAGCCCACCAGACAGGACACCCGTCTGGTCGGAGGATCCTCCGTTTTCCATGGAGGATGAGTGAACTTTACACCCTGTTCCTCATGCCGCCCGGAGGACACGGTGGAGCATACAGTGGAGGTCTGCCCGGCTTGGGCAGAGCACCGCCGTGTTCTCACGGAGGCGATCGGCGGCGGCGATCTCTCGCGTCCGAGCCTGGTCCAGGCCATGGTGCGGAGCGAGAGTGCATGGGAGGCCGTCACCTCCTTCTGCGAAGCAGTTATGCTCGCGAAGGAGGAGGCGGAACGCGTGAGGGAGAGGCAGCCTCACGCCCTCAGTCGCCGCAGGAGACGCCCCGGGCGGCGGGAATCGCGGGGCGATTTCCGGCCACCGTAGGCGCGGGCCTGCGGACGGTGAGCAGCGGGTAGCTCGCCGTCCGGTAAGGACCAGGCCCGAGTCGACGGCGCGTTGTGTTCCACGCGCGCCTCAAAGAGATGTCAGCAAGTGACGGGGCCCAATAGGGCCGACGCCGCTGGGCTCGCGGGTTGTCCGAAGGGGTTACCGCGGCCCTGGCATAGGCAACTGAAGGAACACGGGTGGGTTTTAGTCAGTAAAAGTCTGACACGCCCTCCCGCTCCACCCAGAGCGGGAGAAGTTATTTGATGATTTCCCACCCTCAAAAAAAAAAAAAAAAAAGGGTTACTCACAAGTTTTATAATAATATACTTTGCATCCCTTAATTATTTATTACCTTTCTACAACCACATCCAATATATTCTCATAACTATGAGTTCATTCCTGATAGTCGGTGGGGGAGTGTCCCGTCTGGAGACGAGCTCTACAGGGTAGCGCGGGGTGGAGCGCTACCTTTCCCCAATAGGGGGAACCGACCCAAACACTAATGTTAGCATAATTTAGGAAAAACGAAATTTAAACACTAGCGTGATGTTTAATAGACTATATCCTTCCGCATCGCCTGCATGCGCTATTACTTCGCGCTCGGCTCCTAAGGGCCCTAGCGTGATGTTAAATAGACTATATCCTTCCGCATCGCCTGCATGCGCTATTACTTCGCGCTCGGCTCCTAAGGGCCCTAGCGTGATGTTAAATATCCTATATCCTTCCGCATCGCCTGCCCGCGCTATTACTTCGCGCTCGGCTCCTAAGGGCCCTAGCGTGATGTCAAATAGCCTATATCCTTCTCCATCGCCTGCCCGCGCTATTACTTCGCGCTCGGCTCCTAAGGGCCCTAGCGTGATGTTAAATAGCCTATATCCTTCCACATCGCCTGCCCACGCTATTACTTCGCGCTCGGCTCCTAAGGGTCTTAGCGTGATGTTAAATAGCCTATATCCTTCCGCATCGCCTGCCCGCGCTATTACTTCGCGCTCGGCTCCTAAGGGCCCTAGCGTGATGTTAAATAGCCTATATCCTTCCGCATCGCCTGCCCGCGCTATTACTTCGCGCTCGGCTCCTAAGGGGCCTAGCGTGATGTTAAATAGTCTATATCCTTCCGCATCGCCTGCCCGCGCTATTACTTCGCGCTCGGCTCCTAAGGGCCCTAGCGTGATGTTAAATAGCCTATAGCCCTCCTCAAGAACTGGGTTATAAAATGCAAAAAGATTTTTTCAAATCCGACTGGGGTAGTTCCAGAGATTCGCGTTCAAACAAATTAACAAAAAAAAACCGGTCAAGAGCGAGTCAGACTCACGCACCGAGGGTTCCGTTCCGATTTCTGAAAAAGTGTGCTTGTACGGTTCACGTACAATGTATTAAACTGCATACGCAGCAACCTACTTACTTCATTCTCTTATTAATAGCGTTAAACATATTTTTAAGTTAGTTGACAAATTACTACTAACGCGAGCGCTGCGGATTAGCATCCAACTTTTACTTGTAAATCGGGCTACTTAATAAACGATCAATTCAATTCAATTCAAATTCTTTATTGCAATCCATAATGTACATTTACAGGTGTTAAAATACTTTAAAAGAAACAATTATGGACCCTGTCGGGCACAGCAAAATTATAAAAATAGGTAGGAGAGAGGAAGAGCGCTTTTATCAACTTTCCATAATACTAAAACAATTAAAATAGGTAGACTTTTTCCGTCGTATCTTTAATTTATATAGAAATTAATTATTATATTTGATTTTATCATTAGTTTTCTATTTATAATTTGTAATATTATTATATTCCATTTATATTAATTTTATTTAATGGGTGCATTTTTATTATTTAAACCGTTTAATTCCGTAAGACTATAGTAAATAAAATAAAAAAATAAAAAAAATTGGTAATTAGTAGATTATTTTATTATATTTATGTCGTTGCTTTTTATTAAAATAAATTATTTATTATTATTATACTTAGCATATATCTCTCAATTATTTATTTTATGTATTTATAATTTGTAACATTATTGTATTTCAGTTTTAATGGGTGCATATTTATTATTTTAAAATGTCATATATTAACTAAATAATTTATTGTTTATTTAATATACTATATTAATGAAAAAACAAAAACCAGGTAAAAAGGAGATATTCCTCCAGTCAAATTAGTCAAATTATTAGTCAAAAAATAGTTAAATTTTATCATTTAAAAATTCGTCTAATGAGTAGTAGCTTTTATTAATTAAAAATTGTTTTACTTTGCTTAAAAATATATTTGTTTTTTCTATTTGTTTTAAGTTCTCTGGTAATTTATTGTAAATTTTAATTGACATGGAATAAGGACTAGAAGAGTGCATTTTAAGATGGGACCGAGGTAAATTTAATCTGTTCTTATGACGGAACGAATGGCTTGTTTGTGTATCTCCTCGAGTTTTGTATGTATCAGGATGTTTGCGCACCAACTTACACAATTCCAAAATATAAATACCAATCAAGGTGAGGATTTTATGTTGTTTAAAATATGGTTTGCAACTGTCGGTTTGTTGTATGTTCGTTATTATTCTTATTAGACGTTTTTGTAGGATAAATACGGAAGAAGCGTCCGTGCTATTTCCCCATAGAATGATGCCATAAGTGAACCAAGCATGGGCATATGCATAATATGTGACTATAGCGGTTTGTTGGTTGGTAGTCTTTTTAATCTCCCGGAGGGCATATGAAAACTTTGAAATTTTTGAATTCAATTTAAGTACGTGCGATTTCCAATTAATATTTGTATCTATTGTCAAACCTAAGAGTGTGAATTCATTAACTGTTTCTAATTTAATTTGATTAATTGTAAAATTTATATTTATCTGATTTTTTTGGCGTGGATGGAATGTTATTAATTTGGTTTTTGTAAAATTTATTTCGAGATTATGATCTTTCATCCAATTAATTATGTTATTAAAAATGTTACTTAATTTTTCATTTAGATTTATATTTGTTTGACATGAGGTGAGGATTGAGATATCGTCCGCAAATAAAACACAAGGCTCTTCTATGGTATTGGGAAGGTCGTTTATGTAGATCAGGAATAAGAGACATCCTATAACGCTTCCCTGGGGAATTGAAGCTTGTATTGGTCTGACATCTGATCGTATGAGCTGTGCTTCTTTTGTTTTTTTATTAAAGAATTCTACCTCAACCAATTGCTCTCTACTGTCTAGATATGACGCAAACCAGTCGTGGGCTTTTCCACGTATTCCTATACCGTATAATTTATTTAACAGGATTTGAAATTGCACTTGTTTTGATCAAGTGTTACTAAATCCGTGGTTTCCGTCAACTCACCTAAACTGACTTTAACTACTTCAAGTGAGCGAACTATAACTTATTGTACAAGTGTAAGGTGCCTACTACTTCCGGACCTTACATTTAATGGTCCTTCGAGCATTCGTGTATCTTAGTGTGTTTGTTTCTCCTGTTACGGTAGCGAATCGGTTCAGCTGGTCTCCCGGAAGAGGGTCGCCCCAGTTGGATTGAGAAGGCGCACATACCTAGCTCGAGTACAGGCACATTGAGTACCGGAACCAACTTCAACTGCTGGACGAGCCTTCGACAACTAGAGGAACCGTCCACTGGCAGAACTAACTACAACTACTGCTGCTGCTACTACTACTGCTGTTACTACTACTACTGCCGCTACTACTACTACTGCTACTACTACTGCTGCTACTACTACTGCTGCTGAGGCTACAATATATACAACTACTAAACTTATTTCGATTAACTAATCGAGAAACTCAAGATGAGCGAAATTACTCTTCAAAATGAAGTTTTCGAGTCAATCAAGCGACTTTGTTCAAACTACCAAAAGGACAGTGCGACTCGGAAAGGAAAGGAATACTTAACTCAAAGGTTAGTGTCATTGGAAAATCTCTGGCAAGATTTCACAAGCAGGCACAATTTACTTCTGGAACGGGAGGATAGAGGTATTCAATATTTTACTGAGAATGTTTACGAAAAAACTAAGCATCTTTACGAAACTACTAGGCTGGACATACTACAGCGGCTACTGGGTGTTGATGGGAAACAAGGAGAAGTTGTCATCCCGCATCCTCAGGGAACAGATACCAAGACCAAAGAACTACTGGATAGACAAGAGTGCCACATAAAGGCTCTGGAGCGAGCTATGTCAAAAATTGATGTAGACTGTGTGATAGAAAAATGGGAGTTAGAAGATCAACTAAATGAACTGAAAAGTAAGTGGCAAACCGTAGAAAAATGTCACTGGGAGCTAGAAGCTGTGCTGAAAAGTTCAAATGAAGTATATAACCAACTATTCGCCAATAAAGAACGACAATATGAAGTACTGAAAAGGTCCCTTAACTGTAAAATATGGACTGGTACGCATTATCAAAACTCTGCGCCAAGAATTCAATTACCAGAATTCACTGGAAACTACAGTCAGTGGATTACGTTCAAGGATATGTTTCTGGAGACTATCCACAACAATGTGAACTTCTCAAGGTCGCAGAAAATGCAGCATTTAAAATCCAAGCTGAAAGGAGAGCCTGAACGACTGGTTCAACATTTAGTTGGCGGAGAAAACTACGAAACTTGTTGGGAAATTCTCACTCAACGGTATGATAACAGAAGACTTCAATTTGTGAACTTAATGAATACTTTAATGCATTTACCGACAATTCACCAGGCCAACGGCGCTATCTTGAAGAAAATGCATGATGTAATTAACGAGTGTATGAATGGTCTGCAAACTATCTGTCTAAACAGCTGGGATCCGATTATCGTGTATTTGATGGGGCAGAAATTGGACTCAGCATCTTATACTGAATACACAAGAGAGCTAGAACATCCAAGGGAGGTCCCAGAGTTGGGTGAATTTTTGGCCTTTCTGGAGTCAAAGTTCATGGCGCTGGAATCAGCTAAAGGCTACCAGAAAGAAGCTACAAGTCAACAGAGACCGGCTTACAACAACAAAATGAGATACAACTCGCAAAAATCATCTGAATTCAACAGAAAAGAATTCTCTAAAACATATCATACGTCATTCGGGAAATGCCCTCTATGCAGCGATTCTCATGTCCTAATGCAGTGTCCAAAGTTCGTCAATATGGACACAAGGCAAAGAAATGACACAGTAAGGAAATTGCAGATTTGCAAAAATTGTCTGTATAAGCATAGCGACGCAGAATGCGCGTCAAACAAAACTTGCAAAGAATGCAACAAACCTCATCATACATTACTACATTACTCAGCGCTGAAACTGGCACCAAGGTCGAACGTGAATCACAACAATATGGATCAGCGTTTCCAACAACGGGAGCACCGATCTTCAACAGCTGATCAGCATAGCTCGAACCATTTATCAAACAAGAACATTACGGAAATTTTACTTACCACAGTCGAAATTCAAGTAAAGAGGTCGACGGGAGACTTTATAACGCTGCGAGCTTTACTTGACCAAGGGTCACAAGTTAACCTCATCACAGAGAATGCGGCGCAAAGACTGAAACTTCCAAGAAAAAGGTTGAACGCCACGATCTCCGGCGTGGGAAGTATATCGGGAGATTGTAAAGGACGATTAGATCTGGAATGTAAATCACACTGCACTGACTTCGCATTCCCCACTAGCGCCCTCATAATGCAAAAAATTACGAACAACTTGCCAAACAAAACTTTCGAGAAAAGCGACTGGTCTCACTTACGAGGCTTACCACTAGCGGATCCTGATTTTAACTTATCAAGGAACGTGGACTTACTGCTGGGAGCAGATATTTACTCTGAAGTAATACTAGAAGGGGTCCAAAAAGGAGATACTCATACTCCGACGGCTCAGCAGACCCGTTTAGGCTGGATACTATGCGGGAAACTAGAAACTCTCAACTGTCATGTAGCACTAATCGACATTAATGACTTAAAGACATTCTGGGAAACAGAAGACATTCTTCAAAATGAGGAAGATACATCAAGAGATGACTGGTGTGAAGCTTACTACAAAGCTACTACTGAACGAGATTCCAGCGGAAAATATATTGTGAAAATGCCAATGATCTCTGGCCACGAAGAAAAACTGGGACGATCAAAATCGATAGCTATCTCGCAATTTTTGCAACTGGAAAAGAAATTCGAGAGAAATGCCAAACTCGCTTCAATGTACAAAGACTTTATTCATGAATATATCGATTTGGGTCACATGAAGCTTTCAAACACGACACTCGTCAAGGATCAAGTTTTCCTGCCGCACCACGGGGTACTAAGAGAACACTCAAGTACAACTAAACTGAGAGCAGTTTTTAATGCTTCACAGAAAACCACAGGTGGTTGTAGCCTTAACGATGTCATGGAAAAGGGCCCTAACCTTCAGAAAGACATCCAGGCATTAATACTACAATGGCGAGGCTACAAATACGTCTACACAGCGGACATAGAAAAAATGTACCGTTCCATATGGTGTCATCCTGAACAGCAACAACTACAACAAATTATTTGGAGAAACCAACCAACAGACATTTTAAAAGAATATCAACTCCAAACATTGACATACGGAACAAAGAGTGCTCCCTGGCTGGCAATGCGAACACTTAAACAACTAGCTTCTGATGATGGTCACAAATACCCCAAGGCCGCTGAAATACTGCTGAATCATTTCTACGTCGATGACCTCATTAGCGGTCACAACTCGATCGAGCAAGCAAGAGAAATACAAACGACTATAATCGAACTACTAAAAGGAGGAGGAATGAATTTGCGCAAGTGGTCAAGCAACGATCCTGAGCTTTTACGTCACTTAAATGAAGATCAAAAATCAAAGAATATTTTCGACTTCAAAAGCTCTGAAACAATGAAAACTTTGGGGCTGAGTTGGAGTCCAAAGGAAGACAATTTCTTATTCAACTGGACCTTGGACGACTACAACAAAAGGTCACTTACTAAAAGAAAACTTCTGTCACTAATATCACGACTCTATGACCCCTTGGGTTGGCTAGCACCTATAACTGTGCTAGCTAAACTACTATTCCAAAGGGTGTGGATGACTAAGATTAGCTGGGATGCCGACCTGCCTGAACAGTTGCAAAACGAATGGTGGCAACTAAACAATGACCTACATTCAATCAAAAACATTAAAATAAACAGATGGATTGGTAGTACGCAGAAAAATATACAATTACATGGATTTTGCGACGCAAGCGAGAAAGCATACGCTTGCGTCATATACAGCCGAACAATAGACGAAAAGGGCAATCCCAGGACCACCTTGCTAGTGTCAAAGACCAGGGTGGTTGCGATTACACAAAAAACTTCGCTACCTCGACTTGAACTATGCGGGGCACTACTTCTAGCACAACTCATGGACAAGGTGAAGAAATCACTAACGGAACATAACGTATCAGCCTACGGCTGGTGTGACTCTAAGGTTGTCCTAGCTTGGATTCAGGGAGACCTCTCAAGATGGGAAAGATACGTAGCCAATAGAGTGGGAAAAATAAAAGCCGTAATTCCACCTCAACAATGGTGTTACGTACGATCGGAACTTAATCCTGCTGACTGCGCTTCAAGAGGCTTACTACCTAACAAACTAGTGGGATTCAAATTATGGTGGGACGGACCCACGTTTATAAGAGACTTCACAGAGTCAGAAACTCCTCACAACGTGAACTACTACTTCACTACAAATGTTGCGCGCAGAATCGAACCTGAAACCATCAGAGCGCAAACCTACAACATTGAAAACTTTGTTTATAAGCTGTTAAATAGTCACAGCTCCTTGACACGAATAACAAGAATTGCTGCACGTATATTGCGATATTTTGCATCACTAAAGCAAAAATGCCGACCAAGCACTACACACTTAACAACAAATGACTTAAAATACTCAGCAGAATACATACTGAAATATGTCCAACAAAGCGAGTTGGCGCAAGAATACAAACAATTACTGCAAAACGAAACTATTTCGCCTAGAAGCAATATTTACAAATTAAAACCATTCCTGGATAAACAAGGAATTATTCGGGTGGGCGGAAGACTTCAGCATTCTGATCTACCAGCTAACATGAAAAATCCAGCCATTATATCCAACTCCAGTCGCTACACCGAACTACTTATCGAGCAAGCACACCTGAAGACACTTCATGGCGGAGCCCGACTCACTCTGACCTACCTACGGCAAGGCTACTGGATAGTATCTGGAAATCGGGCAGTAAAGGGAAAGATACGCCGTTGCGTAAAATGTCATCGTTTCAACTCTACTGAAAACGCTCAACTTATGGCTGATCTCCCGAAACAACGAATAACACCAAGTCGTCCATTCACTCACACTGGTGTGGACTTTACTGGTCACGTGGACGTGAAACTTAACAAAGGCAGAGGAGTGAAGACCTCAAAAGCCTACATAGCCGTTTTCGTTTGTATGGCGACTAAAGCTGTACATATTGAATTAGTTTCTGAACTAAGCACGGAAGCATTTATTGCGGCGTTTCAAAGAATGTGTGCTCGGCGCGGAACGCCTGCACACATGTACTCAGACAACGGCACTAACTTCACTGGAGCATCCAAAGTACTGAAAGAGGATTTCATAAACTTCAAACGCCTTCTCTCCCCTGAATTCTTCGACGAGATCGGGAAACTGGAAGTACAGTGGCACTTCAACGCCCCTGCCTGGCCTAGTGCGGGCGGAATATTCGAAGCAGCCGTTAAATCACTAAAGCATCACTTGCGGCGAGTTTTAGGCGAACAAAAACTTACTTGGGAAGAATTCACCACCTTACTAGCAAAAATTGAAGCTTGCATGAACTCAAGGCCCCTGTGCCCACTAACAGAAGATCCAGAAGAATTTTACAATACTCTTACTCCTGGCCACTTTCTAACTGGCAATGCTACGTTGTCACTACCTCAACCGGAGCCTGACGACAGAAAGATGGATTTGAGGAAACGATGGCAGCTAACAGAACACATGCTAGATCAGTTCTGGAAAGCGTGGTCCAATGATTACTTAAGCACTCTACAGAAACGATGCAAGTGGAACAAAGAAGTACAAAATCTCAAAACTAACGATGTAGTACTAATCAAGGAGACAAACTTACCGCCTGGAAAATGGGCCATGGGACGAGTAATGGAAACTCACCCTGGCAAAGACGGTTTAGTTCGAGTGGCAACTATCAAAACAAAGACAGGAATGATAAAACGACCTGCTGTCAAACTTTCACCATTACCAATACAAGAAAACCGATCAGTCACGGAAGAAACCGTGAACATCACTAACAAAGATGCGAGAGAAATGAAGACAAGTCAGAGAAGAAAGGGCACAAGAGCCGACAAAAAAAGTCTACTGTCTCTTGTTCTTATGACTATGATAGGAATGATGGGCGTTGTACAATCAGCACCTATCTCAAGAAACTATCAATTGACATCCATAATGAACAATCAACCGATCTACTTTGATGACGCAGGGAAATTACAACTCATACACGATGAATGGACGCTACTGATCTACTACAATCTAACGTCGTACTGGCAAGCTACAAAGAACATCAACATCTACATTAACCAAATTGATAGACTGTGTCAAAGAATAGTGCACGAGTACACGCCGTGTGAACCCGTCGTTAGCCACCTACGTCATGAACTACGTCACCTGGAAAACTATAACTCCATGCTGCTTTCTCAGCATTCAAGACAAAAACGAGGCTACTTTGACGGAGTTGGAAAACTAGCTAGAACACTATTCGGGGTCCTGGATGTAGACTTCGCACAAAAATATGAGAAAGATATTGAAAACCTACAAAATAACGACAACTACTTGCTACAATTGATGAAAAATCAAACATTAATAATAGAAGCAGAAAACAACGTAATAAAAAACAACACGGAATTTATACACAAACAATTTAATATAATCCAAGGTTACATGAACCAGACTAGCAGCGTTATCACAAAAATTGAGAACAGAGCGCAAATATTATACTCAATAAACGATGTGAATTCTGCCGCTGTATCAGCAACTTTAATTTTGAACGATCTAAATAGAATTCAAGAAATGCTAATGAATGCAATAACCAACATTTACCGAGGCCATTTGGATACCCACTTGTTCCCGGCATCTCAAGTTACAGAGCAACTAAACGTAATTTCGGGAAAACTACCTCAAGGACTAGCTCTACCCATAAAAGACATACAGAATGATTTCCGAGACATATACGAACTAATCCATGTCAAAGCTCGGATTACCAACAACTACTTGTTGTTTGAGCTACATGTTCCTCTTTCGAGTGATGAGGACTACAGAATATATCGGGTGATACCTATACCTTTCCTGAGACAAGGCAAGTTAAAAATGGTGCAACCGTACTCCAACTTCATCGCCATAAACTTCGTCAAAAACTCGTACATCACTATGGAAGAGCAGGACATGCATCAATGTACGTCACACGGTGAAGACGAATACACTTGCATTTCACGTCAGCCAGTATTCAACTTACATGACAAAAGCGCTCTTTGCGAAGCCAAAGTATTCAGTCAGCAAACGTCACTATCATGTGTAATAAATGACGTCACATGCAAAGAAACTTGGTTCAAATTACATAAACCTAACCTATGGCTGTTTACGTTGTGCGACAAACAGCTGATACGAGTCATATGCGCCGATCAAGTTACGCCAGCGGTCATTAACGGTACCGGGGTGATGGCCTTGAAACCAAAGTGCTTACTACAAAAGAAAGACGCGACAATATTCACATACAATCATTTAGGAAGCAACTACTACATGAAAGCGGATATTGAAGTACCCATTATTAACTCAAGCATCAACAATTTATTCGACATAAGTTGGAAAAACGCACAATTGAATATGACAGAACTGGAAACATCCGCAACAGATATTAAAAATATAGAAAACTCACTGACTCTCCAGAAAGAGGATGAAAATCTACCGCAGAAGTCAGAGATTTCAAGTCATGACGTTTACCTCTACTCTGTGACTTCTTTGCTGTTGGGAGGATCTACTTCGTTTGTTCTCTACATCTTCATAAAGAGACGGTGGTGTACGAAGACTACGAAGCAACAGCAACCTAAAGGTATAGACAATCACGTGGACATCGAAATGCATGAAATACGTCATCCGACAACCTCGGCTAACTCGACACCAGCGGAGCCACTATACAGCGACGTGAGGCCGAAAAAACTATTTCACTTCGAGGAAGTGTCAAATTAATGCTGAATATCAAGATATGATACAGACTTGAACACCTAATGTTTACTTCCTTATTTTTACTTTATTTCTTTTATAATTATGCCTTCTGTATTTTTCTTTTACATTTTTTCACTTTATGTACTGGATGCTCATCACGCTTCTGCCCTCGGGAGCATGTACGGTTCACGTACAATGTATTAAACTGCATACGCAGCAACCTACTTACTTCATTCTCTTATTAATAGCGTTAAACATATTTTTAAGTTAGTTGACAAATTACTACTAACGCGAGCGCTGCGGATTAGCATCCAACTTTTACTTGTAAATCGGGCTACTTAATAAACGATCAAGTGTTACTAAATCCGTGGTTTCCGTCAACTCACCTAAACTGACTTTAACTACTTCAAGTGAGCGAACTATAACTTATTGTACAAGTGTAAGGTGCCTACTACTTCCGGACCTTACAGTGCTATTTAGAGACATCGTTTTTTTTTTCCTGTTATTTTTACATAAACTTGCATCACATAGAATAATTTCAGATTTTTCTCTTTGCAAACTTCGGAGATAAGGGAAGGAAGGGGGGATAAGGAGAATAGATAGATAAGGAGATAAGGGGGGGAACGGTATTTTTTTTTACATTTTTCATCAAAAGTCGAACACTGTGTGGCCTAAAAAAAAATAAAAATATTTTTGAGAATGCGCAAACAGCGCTCTTTCATATGATACCCCACATGACCTAGTAGCCCAACTTTGAATTTTTAAGACCCCCTTTCAGCCCATGTTGCAAAAAAAATACATATCGTTTTATTTCTTTCTTATTTGCAAAATAGTTGGGTAAATATTATCTAAAACTGTTCCAAATTTCAAATTGATAGCATTAGTAGTTCTTGAGATATCCAGCTGTGACAGACAGACAGACAGACTGAGTCACACCATAAGGGTTCCTTTTTTACCATTTTGGTACGGAACCCTAAAAACAAACTCTTCCGCTGTATTCCACCGACATTTTGCACAACGCCATCTATGGGTAAATTGATAAAATGTCCGCTCTAAACATGTTTGCTCAAAAGGAACCGGTATGAATTAAAGTTATTTTGCGTTTTAGTAATTTTATATTATCTCCGAAACTGTATGACCAATTGCCATACTGTAAAGGCCAAATCTTATCTCCATGATGTCCTTGTGATCATAAAATATCTTATTTTGATAAGGATTAATGTTTTGTTGTTTAAATAATCGTCCAAACGTAAGTATGTCTAAAAAATACTTTTTTAAAACAATAAAAGATGTATAAAAGATAAAATATAAAAGATAGAAATATGGTGTCGCGGACTTTTTTGTAGAATTATTTAAGACGGACCAGACTGCCATACATTGTTATCAATTATAAACAACCGTTTAGGCAGCGCATGCAAAAAAGTCTGTTTAAAGAGGTATTTCTTTCCGACTTGTTAGACAAAACTTGTGATAGCTCGGCTAATATGCATGATATAAATATAATTTATAGCCTATAGCACTCAGGAATAATGTAGCTTTCTACCAGTGAAAAAATTTTTAGAATTGGATCATTAGTTCCGGAGATTACCCCCTACATACAAACTTACAAACTTACAAACTTACAAACTTACATACAAATTTTACCTCTTTATAATATTAGTATAGATTTTTTATGTCAGCGGTTACTCAAAATTTTTATAAAGATAGCATTTCAGATTGCGATACATAATCATAGGTATAATGTTAATGGCGAACTGACCGTCGTCCTGGGTGGCGCAGTACACGGGCGGCGCGGGCGGGCCGAGCCCGGTGTCGGCGCGCGCGCGCACCCACACGGAGTAATTGGTGGCAGCGCGCAGGCCCTGCAGCGTGGCCTCGCCGCCCAGCCCCGCGCGCGCCGTCTGCGCCGCGCCCGCCGCGCTCCACGCTGCGCAGTCGCACGTCACACATGGCGCTGTCTGCGCGCGGCAGCACTCAGCGATAGCAACAGCAGAGCTTACGTGTGACGCTCGCGTAGTGCAGGTCGTACCCGCGCAGCGCGTGCGCGCCGGACAGCGGCGCCCAGCGCACGCGCAGCGCGCGCGGCGACAGCGCCTCGCACGCCACGCCGCCCGGCGCCTCCTCCGGCACTGCGCACAGAGCACGTCGAGTCACCCGCGGCGCGCAGCGCGCACGCGGTGCCTCAACACTCGACAGCTCATACCTCCGTCCGCGGTGGTGGCGTACACGGTGGGCGAGTGCGGGCCGGCGCCGGCGCGGTTGTAGGCGCGCACGCTGAGCGCGTAGCGCGCGAAGGGGCGCAGGCCGGGCAGCGAAAGGTCGGCGCTGCTCCAGCCCGCCACGCTGGCGCGGCCGGCGCGCTCGTCCGCGCGCTCCTCCGCGTCGTCGCCGAGGCCGCCCAGCTCGCGCCACGTGGCCACATAGCCCAGCAGCTCGCCGTTCCAGCTGTCCTGCGGCGGCGCCTGCGAGGGTCACACCAGGTCAGTGCCGCGTGCCGCAGAGGCACTCACACGCTGTCTGCACGCCAGGGTACTCACCGCCCACGACACGTGCAGCTCTCCCGGGCTGGTCGCTCTAACTGTGACGTCCTGCGGGGCTGCAGTCGGAGCTGGCGGAACACACGACTCGTCACAATACTGTTGTTACTAATGTATTTGGTTTAACCTTTAAGATAAGATAACATACTGCCCGTTACTTTACATACATAAACTCACGCCTGTTCCCTGTGGGGTTGGGCAGAAACTATAGAACGCCTAATAGATAGAATGGTCAGTTCCTGAGCACTCGTTTTTAAATTCAAATTCGTGAGTAAATTTACTGTTAGTTCATTTAAATAAAATAATTGTTAAGTGCCTAACTGAATTTACAATTTAAAGTATTTAAAAAGTGTTACTAATTACAAAACAAATATTGTGTATTCTATACATCATTTTTATCAAATTAGATCTAAACTTTATTGTGTAAAACAAATGTCACTCAGATGCACAAATCAGGCTAAATCTGTTGCTGAATATGTTACTGATAGAAGCTGTATTATCTGGCACAAGACCCAAGTTCTACCAAGCTGAACTCCTCAGCTCAGCACCAAGATCACAAACTGGACTGATTGCCACAGTGGCAAGCGAGCTGCCGCCGATGCAGTATCAGATGCACTCTGTGCTGCTCAACCCCGGCTTGCCACAACTGCGAGGTGCTACAACTGCAACAAGCCAGGGCAGTGCGCGCTGCCAGCGAAAAAGTGCCGGATTTCATGATTTCAGTTCAGTAGATCTTTAGTGTATGACGTGCTGTAAGTGTGTATGATAATTAGTGCAGCTCGTGCTGCCAGCGAGTCTGCGAGAATATATTATGTTTTTCAACTGCAATGTTAAGTTTGTTTTTGGTATACTTCAATTCTTTTCAACTACAAAACCCAGCATTACGCGTAGTCCTACTTGCACTTGTCCGGTTTTTAGGGTTCCGTACCTCAAAAGGAAAAAACGGAACCCTTATAGGATCACTCGTGTGTCTGTCTGTCTGTCTGTCCGTCTGTCACAGCCAATTTGCTCCGAATCTAATGGACCGATTAAGTTCAAATTTGGTACACATATGGATTTCTGTGACCCAAACACGTACAGCTAAAGTAAATATATGAATTTTGAATATGAGAGTCACTTTTAGGGGGGAAATAAGAAAATTAAAAAAAAAAGTTTTGTAAACTGTACCGAGTGACATATCAAATGAAAGGGCTTACTATGAGGGTCTCAAATATATTTTTTTTATAATTTTAAAATTTATTGTTTTAAAGTTATTTAAGAAAATAGACGAAAATTGACCATTCCCCCCCCTCCGAAACTACTGAGCCTAAAATTTTGAAAAAAATATAGAAATTAGTTCTATACCTGTAGATTACAGGAAAACCTATAAGAAGTCTGTGGTCTTAAAATAACATGGTAAATCTATATATATAAAAAAATCAAAGTCCTGACTGAGTCACTGACTAATTTACCAACGCACAGCCCAAATCAATGGACCTAGAGACTTGAAATTTTGCACATAGATACCTTATATAGTGTGAACATCCACTAAGGAAGGATTTTTGGAAATTCCATCCCTAAGGGGGTAAAACAGGGGATGAAAGTTTGTATGAAAAATCCTATCCCTTGAGTTAATAGACTTGAAACTTAGCACGAATATTCATCTAAGTAAATTATAAAGTTTATCATTTTTAGTTATCCTAAACTACCCCCTAAAGAGGGATTGGGGGTGTCAAAGTTTGTATGGAGGAACTTTAACACGCGGTCCGATTAACTCAAAACTCAGTTTTTATACTTGAGACCTAAAATTAAGACTAACGTGTATTAGGGTTTTCCAAAAATCTACCCCTAAGGGGTGAAAAGTTAATTTTATAGCGGAGGATTTTAGGGGGGGCTTGATTAACTCTAAAATTGGTGTAAATAATGTTTGAGTCAAGTTATGGAAACATACCAGACGATTTTTGAAATTCTTTAGGTACCTATCTGTGTTCGTGAAAACAGAGATACAGTTTATATGAAAAATCTTATTAATTTGGTTAATGAACTTGAAACTTAGCACAAATACTTGCATAAGTAAGTACTAATGTTTGTCATTATTAGTTTTTCAAAACTACGCCTCAAATGAGGTTTAGGGATGTTAAAGTTTCTATAGAAGAATTTTAAAGCGCAGTCCGATTAAAAAAATGGTACTTTGAGTCAAGTTAGGAAACTTGCCAAGCGAATTTTCACCGATTTTGACGGCATATCGTCGACCGTAGGTTCAATTGAGGTAAGGGACAAAATACGATTTTTCAGGAGAGGCCGACAAAGTTTTTTTTCGGACTAAATCGCCTATAACTTTTTTTCTTATTAACCTTTTTCGGGTCTGATTTCACACATAATCTTGTATTTTAGTGCTCTATGTAGAAAGTAGTGCTCGGCGCTATGGTGACCTAACACTCCTTTCTCGTATTGATAGGTATTGTATGGTAAAAGTTAAAGTCTTGGATTATATGAGAAATAGCTATATTGAGTCTACTACACTTAATCACAAGAAATGGTAAATTATGGTTAACTTTATAACTAACTAATTGGTAAAATGGTAATGGTTTAAATGGTTTTTTGAGTACGGTGTCTCTAACGAGATCTGAACGCGAACTGGCCCACATTTAGGTGAACGAGCGAATGTGCATACTTGCGTTCGATGCAATTATGCATTTTCGCTGAGTGTTCGATTAAAACTCGAACATATTCCCGAGAGCGAGAAGAAATGCGGAATGGTATCTAAAAGTAAGTACATGATAAAATGGTAAGTTTAAGAACATTAACGTAAGCAAAAATTCAAAACATATTGGTCTACTTAAATAATTACAATTATTAAAAATATTAACTAATTATTTATACTATCGAGTCTTCCACAGTAAAGGCAATATTTTGATTGCCTGTGTCCGTATTTTTGTCCCGTTTGATCGCACTATAGTTCGCGCTAGGCCAGCGTTTGGCATAATTGTGTAAACGAAAACTGATTTCACTTTTGTTCTTTAGATCCTTGGCACTGAGCACTTCACTATAATATGATTCGCTTCTTCTGGTTGGTTTCGGTGTCAGCGGAGCCGCTGCTAACTCTTGTTGACAGCGACTCTCGCTGCGGCGTCGAGGTCTCGGAGGTGGCGGGGTCACCGCGGGCTGCTGCCGGCGGGATCCCTCGCCACGGTGCCCAGCGTCAGCCTTCCGGCACAGGCGACGTCGCCCATACCGCCACATGCAGACTGCTGCCACGCATAAAGCGATCGACATCAACACGTAGCAAACTATGTATTGGTGGATATCGTGGGGTGATATATCGTCTGTTTCCGAATCGCTTTTCTTCAATTTCTCTATCGCTTCCCCCAGACTGGTCATGGTTATGGATTGGTTTCCGTCATCAGTCTGCGTTTCGTCAGGGATTTTGATGTTAATCAAGTGATTAATCTGATCGAATTCAGGCATGTAAATGGTTGGTGAAATGTCCATTTGGTTGGACTGATGACGTATTGAATACAATGAGAAGTCTTTTCCTTTGATGACGCACTCTTGACCTATGCCAATGACCCCGGCTTGGCTCAGCTGACGAACTGTTACCTGATCGCCGCATATTATTTTTATTGTGTAGGTGTCACAACAGAAGTAAAAGTGCTGAGAAGTTAAATGTAATTCATGCCATACGTTGGTACAGGTGGTTTTTTGTACTTTACATTTATTGGTTGCCAAGTTCTTGTCGCAAAAAGTTTCGTCATTTTGCAGGTCTGTAATTGGTTTTAGCAGTTGACACATATAAGTTGGTCCATGGTGTAGACATGCCGTTAGTTCCTGTGTGGACATGCTGAAGAAGGAATCTTTCTTTAGGTTGACTGCCACATATTCGGAGACTGGTATTAATGTGGTCATAATGGTGTCTGTTTGGTGCGGTACAGGTATTATCTTGTACAGTTTGAAACTTTCTCTGGATACTAGTGGAAAAGTAACTTCAATTATAACATATTTTTGCGTCGCTCTGGCTTTGACCTTCAGTAGTTTGTAAAGATACTGAAGATCAGTGTCTAAATTAGTTATTGGTAATGTGAGTTCGCTTGGCATCTGGCCATATATGGTTTGGAGCTCACGTTTAAGTTGCGTTGGTGGCAGTAAATGTACGCTAATTTGACCGTGGTAGATGTCTGTTAATGCATCGAGCAACGTGTCTTGAAGTCGTCTTAATCCTTGCAGCAAGCTGTTTCCAGACATCGCTGACAATGTGAAGTCATTGACGTATGAAATATTTTGTATTTCTCTTTGGAGAGTGCTCGCGTTTTCTTGCAAATCCATAAGTTTTTTGTTTATTAACTTGTGCTGTTTGTTTACAGTGATCTCCATTCTCTTCATAAGGTTGAACTCTGCTTCAATTATGGAAGTTTGATTTTTCCATAAATTAGAAAGGTGTTTCTCATTGCGATTTATGGTTTCAATGTCCTTTTCATATTGGTCTGCGAAACGTGAGTCCAACACTCCAAATAAGTCATTCGCTAGATATCCGACACCGTTGATGATGCCTCGTCGGCGCCGACCTGTCTTCCCTGCGGCGCGTCGCCGTCTAGCGTGGACATCAAAATGCTGTGTTAGCAAAAGTTCATTGTAGTATTCGAGTTCCTGGTAATCGTGCCGGGCTTGTTGCACGATCGTATTACAATGGCTTTGTGTTTCAATGGTTGCACATAATTGTTCTTGATAATTTGTTATTTTCTTATAGGTGGTTATGCCTGTCCAATAAGGTCCCATGTCGTAGTACATAACTAATGTCCATTTATCCCTGATTAATTGTACTTTTGAAATAGGGTCAAAATAAAGCGTCTGGTTGCTTGGTAATGGTTTGGCGTTGTCTAAGCCGTAAGATGGAAAAATCAGCATGAAAAAACTCAGCAAAACAGTTGCTACAGTTGTGATTTTTGAATTTGGTTTTCTTTTGCTTCCTATTAATTTGGTTGTTGGTTTTACATCTGGTTTTGATATCGTTGCGTTATTCTGGTTAACGGGCAAAACTGCGAGTTTCACAATAGGGCGTTTCATGACCCCATTTTTTGTTTTTAATGAAACCGCTCTGGTTAGACCATCGTTCCCTGGATGCGTGTCGACCACACGTCCAAGAGCCCATTTCCCTGGAGGTAGATTCTCATCATGAATCACCACTAGATCTCCTATTCCTATGTTTTTCTGTGGTTCCATCCATTTACTTCTAGATGAGAGTTGTACCAAGTATTCTGTCTTCCATCGTTTCCAAAGATCTTGGAATAATTTGTTGGTTAGATGCCATCTGGTTCTAGCATCTTGCTCTGTTTCTATTACAGTTGTGCCTGGTCTTCCTGATAAGAAATGAGCTGGTGTAAGGAAGTTTACATCATCAGGATCCTCGGTTATCGCGCAAAGAGGTCTAGAGTTGAGGCACGCTTCTAGCCTTGCTAACAATGTGGTGTACTCCTCGAAGGTTAGTCTTTGTTGACCGATGACCCTCTTGAGATGATGTTTTAGACTGCGTACTGCTCGCTCCCATAGGCCGCCGGCACTAGGCCAGCTAGGTACGTTAAAGTGCCATTCTATGCCCATCTCCGTTATCTCAGTTATAAAACTATCACTGAATACTTCTTGAAGCTGGTTAAATTCTTCCTGTATCATCCTGTTTGCTCCCACGAAGTTAGTGCCGTTATCACTGTATATATGTCGTGGTGCCCCTTTTCTGGCTGCCATTCTGGTTAGAGCTGCCAAAAAGGCGGAGCTGCTCAGGTCTGACACGAGTTCTAGGTGAACCGCTTTCGTGACCATACATACGAAAACGGCTATGTACCCCTTTGTAGTTTTTATTCCCCTTCCTTTATTGGCCTTGACCTCTACGAAACCTGTGTAATCTATGCCGCAGTGATAAAACGCATGTTCTGGTTTCACTCTTGGTTCCGGCAAATCTCCCATGAGTTGGTGTTGCCGCACAGGATTTTGTTTTTTGCATATGACACATTTTCTTATAAACTTTTTAGTTGCCATATATCCACCGATAATCCATAATTGTTGTCGAAGGTTTGCTAACGTTAGACGCGCTCCGCCATGGAAAGTCAATCTATGAGCTTGATCGATGAGTAATGTGGTTAGCGGATGGTCGTGAGGTAAGATGATGGGATGTTTCATCTCTAGACTCATGTGAGCGTTTTCTAATCTCCCACCCACACGTAAAATTCCTTGTTCATCTATGGTTGGATTCAAACTCAAAATCTTGCTTTTGGAGTGCACTCTTCCGTGTTTGTTTATAGAATGTAGGTCGTTTGTAAATTCTGCCTGCTGAACGTTTTTGATTATCAGCTGTTTAGCGCGACGAAGCTCGTGTAATTCGAGGTAGGGTCGGCGAACTGGTTTATTCGAGGTAGCTAATCGCAGTATCCACGCAAAAATACGTATGATTTTTGTAATGGAGCTATATTTATTTATCAAATGATTAATAATTTCGGTAGTCAGCGATTCTGTTGGTTGTCCGATGACTACCGCGTTGGTTTGTTTTAAAATAGACGGCTTTACTTCTAAATTCGTCTCATATATGGTTTGGTGGTTTTCTTGGTTTGTGTATGATGGCAGCCATGATGGTCCTCGCCACCATAACTTGTGGTCTTTGAGTTGCCTGACAGTCAAACCACGACTTGCACAGTCAGCTGGATTATCCGTCGTCTTCACATATTGCCAATGTTTCGATGATATGGTTTTGGTGATTGCTGTTACCCGATTAGCTACGAATGGTTTCCATCGGGCTGGATCTCCTTGTATCCAACCTAGTACTGCAGTTGAATCAGTCCAACAGTAGACGTCCGTAGGGTAATTTGATAAGCAATTTTGAACTTTTTGCATTAGTTGAGCCAACAGATGTGCTCCCATTAATTCTAGCCTCGGTATAGATAAGACTTTGCTTATTGGTGCCAACCTGGCCTTCCCCGCAACTAATGTAATGCTTGTCCCTTCTTTCTTTACTACCTTGCAGTAGATCACACAAGCGTATGCCTTGTTTGAGGCGTCGCAGAATCCGTACAATTCTATATTTTGGTTTTCTCCCATTCCTAGCCATCTGTTGACTTCCATACTGTTTATGTCCGTAAATTCTTGTTTTAATTTAGTCCATTCGGAGTTCATTTCCTCTGGTAGGCGGTCATCCCATTTTAAGTTAGACAACCAGACATTTTGAAACAGTAATTTCATGGTAGTGCTCAGGGGGGTTAACCATCCTAATGGATCGAACAGCTTGGAAATATCCGAAAGTAGAGCTCTTTTGGTAATTATTGCAGGCGACTCGGATTCTATTTTGGAATTGAAGGTAAAATTATCCTTCTGTGGGTTCCAACAGAGACCTAATGTTTTGGTTGAATCGTTTTGCTTGAATTCGTATGTTGACTGGTCACATTGCTCTCTCTCTAAATCAGTTAATAGCTCTGGTTTGTTCGAGTTCCATTTTCTAAGATTAAATCCTCCCAATTGGCATAATTTTATGAGATCGGATTTCAGTTTATTTGCTGCTTCAACTGAATGACGGCCTCCGCAAAAGTCATCCATATAGAAGCTGTCTTCAAGTTCTTTTGCTGCGTCAGGAAATTTCAGTCTTTCATCAGACGCTAATTGTTTCAAGCACATCATCGCTAAGAATCCCGCTGGTTTGGTTCCGTATGTAAGCGTGACGAGTTGAAATGATTGTATTGGTTGGTTATTTGATTCTCGCCATAGTACCTTTTGGTAAGCTTGATCTTCTTGGTGCACCCGGATCATTCTGTACATCTTCTCGATGTCGGAAGTATATACAAATTGAAATTGTCTCCATTTCAGGATGAGCTCTTGAAGATCCTTCTGTATATTTGGACCCCTGTACATGACGTCATTTAGACTGTACCCTGATGATGACTTTGCTGAGGCGTTGAATACTACCCTCAGCTTGGTTGTGGTAGATTCAGCCCGAATGACTGCATGGTGTGGTAAGTAGCATTCGGGCGCTTGGTTAATATGGCATGGTACCATGTGGTTTAATGTAAAATATTCGTCCATGAATTTTTTGTAGTCGGTTTTCACCGCGCTGTTCTTCTCAAACTTCTTTTCTAAGTTTCTAAATTGAGCTAATGCTTGTGGTTTGGTTGCACCCAACTTATCCTTGAGTTCCGGCTTAAGTGGTAGTCGTACTTCGTACCTTCCGTCCTCTAACCTCTTAGTGGTTTTTTTAAAAAACTGTAAACACTCATGGTCGTCGTTGGACATCTCTACCTTCTGGTTTATGTCTTCGTTCTCCCAATATTTCAGTAGGTCTTCTGTGTTGTTGAGAACTACGTTACATTGGTATTGTGGTTCCATGGATCCACAGAGTAGCCATCCTAGTTGCGTCTGTTGAGCGATAGGTTGGTTGTGTTTGTCTCCTCTCAAGATACCTCCTAACATTATTTTGCTGTAAACATCTGCACCTAGAAGCATGTCTACGGGTCTGCTTATGTGAAACTCTGGATCGGCCAATTGTATACCTTGTAGATGGTTCCACGTTGTTGGTTTGATAAACGTGTTATTTGGCAGTCGTTTGATCATTTTATTCATGACTATAACGTTTGTGTCACAAATAAAGTCACTATTTGCAGACTGTAGGGTTATCTGTAACATTCCCTTCGTACTATTTTCTTTTTCACCGACACCGAAGATTTGTCCTTTAAAATGAGCCCTCTTCAATCCCAAGACCTGGGCTGCGTTTTCATTGATTAACGACAGTTGAGAACCCTGGTCAATTAAAGCTCTCATCTTGTGCTGAGTTCCATCAGCTCCCTTTACTTTTATGATGGCGGTGGCTAATAGTATTTCAGACATATCATCCCAAGACACGTGAGATGACCTAGATGTGCTCTTTTTGGTCGCAACACTGTTGGTAGCTTCTTCTGCTGACGCAGTTGGACTTTGGCTTGCCAATGCTTCGTGAAGTAAAGTATTATGAGTGACTAAGCATTTACGACATCGTTTCTTCGATTGACATGGTTTATTGTTATGACTGCATAGACAGTTTTGGCAGTAATTTAATTGCTCAATTTTATTTAATTTTTGCTCATGCGTCATTTGCAAAAATTCAGGGCAACGCCACAATCCGTGTTCAGAATTGCACAATGCACAGGTTATCGACCGCGACACATGTAATGCATTCATGTTAGACTTAGAATTATCTTTTTTGCCTGATTGATGGTTATTTTGGTTAAAATTTTTCTTCTGGTTTTGGTTGTAGTTGTTGTTTTTCAATGGTTGTTGCGGCGTGGTTTTTTGGTTAACTGGTTCTTGCTTGCGACGAGACGCTTCTAGCGCTGTAAATTTCGTCTCCAAGTATTCTAGGAACTCCTGCAGATCGGGTAGCTCTCTGGGATTCTTGACCGATTCTATGTATTCGGTGAAGGTGTCGTTATCAAGCTTTTGCGCTAGTAGGTGCACTAAAAGTGGATCCCAAGTTGCTATATCTACTCCTAGATTCTGAATAGCGTGTAACGTCTCCTTGGTTACGTCATGCAGCTTCTTAATTGTGGCCAGCGATTGCTGGTGTATGTTGGGAAGCCCAAGTAGGATGTTAATATGGGAAGTGAAAATCAATTTCTTGTTACCGTACCTGTGGCTTAAAATCTCCCAACAAACCTGGTAATTGTCAGAGCTAATCTGTAAATGGTGAATTAGACGCTCTGCTTCTCCAGTCACTTTACTCTTCAAAAACTGCATTTTTTGCGCATTAGACATCGATGGGTTTTTATCGATCGCTTCACTAAACAAGTCTTTGAACGGAACCCACTGGTTGTAAGTCCCATTGAACACGGGGATGTCCATCTTTGGAGCTGACTTTTCACGGTGCTTCACAGCCCACATCTTTTTGTTGATGTCGTTTGTCAACTCACTGTACTTTTCCTCGTGCTTGAAGAATTCCATTTGGTACGTAATATCGTCGCCCTCATCCTCACCTTCAATTTCCCAATGAAGTTTGTCAATCTCACCCCATCGGCTGTCCAGTGATTTTAGAGCGTTCTCGAATTGCCATTGATTCTCGAACTTATCTATTTGTATATTACTCACGGTTCTCATGAACGCCTTGAAATTAATGTTCTGCTTCTTTACTAACCCGTTCAGCTTGCTGGACCCTCTGTCTGTATAGAGTAAATTCTCTCGATGCGATGACTCGTCATAGCGAGACGACGTACCTGGTTGTGGCTGCGCCGCCTCATCCTCCTGCTGGCGATGGTCTGTGCTTAGCTGTTGCCTAGCCTGGATACCTGGTAATGGTTGTACCTCTCCCGCTTTCGTTCCACGGGGGCTTTCTTCCTGCTGCTGCGTTGTGCCTAACTGCCCCAGTGTTTTATCTATAATCTCCTTAATTTTCAAATAAATTTCCTGGACTGTATCGAAACAGCCTTTTATGAAGTAAATGTGGTCAGCATTTGCTAACTGACACATTTTGTCGTGGTTGTCTTGATAATCACGCCAGTATGCTTCCAACATATAAGCCTTGCGCTTGTAATTATCTATGGTCTTCCTCTCGGATCCATCCTTCTTTATGTTAATTAAAAACTTGTCAAGGATTTCATACAGCTCCGTTTGGGCGAAAAAAAGAGAATCGGAATCCATGTTTAGAGTAGATTTTAAAATATTCCGTACTGATTAGTATAAATAAATGGGTTGATCTGACCTTATATGCTCCAACCAACCGTCTCTGCAATCCAAGGATCTCCAAATTGCTCGCAACTGGTTCGCGTGGCACTGTGTCACTTGGTAGTCACTGGTAATTAAATTGTCGAAGGACCATGTAGAAAGTAGTGCTCGGCGCTATGGTGACCTAACACTCCTTTCTCGTATTGATAGGTATTGTATGGTAAAAGTTAAAGTCTTGGATTATATGAGAAATAGCTATATTGAGTCTACTACACTTAATCACAAGAAATGGTAAATTATGGTTAACTTTATAACTAACTAATTGGTAAAATGGTAATGGTTTAAATGGTTTTTTGAGTACGGTGTCTCTAACGAGATCTGAACGCGAACTGGCCCACATTTAGGTGAACGAGCGAATGTGCATACTTGCGTTCGATGCAATTATGCATTTTCGCTGAGTGTTCGATTAAAACTCGAACACTCTATCTACACGTGTAACATTTATTTAAATAAATTAGCTATTTAAGAAAATAGATGTCTCTTACAACAACGTATTTTGTTAGTAATGTCCCTTACTACAAGATACTTGGTCAGTATCTTGTAGTCTCGTCCCTTACATTAAATTTATTTGGTAATTCGTTGATTGGGAAGACCCTTACCTTATTTCAAGTGGATTTTCGGCAATAGTTACATCATTTCAAGTTCCTATATTGCATAGTTTTTCAGATACATTGTTATTATGGGGCTGATTCGAAATTTGGATCCAAAAATCATTAGGGTAAGGGACATTTTTCTTAAGCTAGAATTTTTTCATATACACCATTCGATAGAGCGAAAAATTCTGAACAAAACTGTATACTTAACTCATTTTGGGTATTTTGTCCCTTACCTCAATTGAACCTACGGTCGACGATATAGCTGATGTTTTAAGGAGTAACTTAGGCTATTTTTATTTTAGAAAAATAATTAGAGTTCCGCGCAAGAAAATTAAAATCCATGAAATCAGACAGCCACGTACAGCCCAGTACAAACTTACTACGCCTCCACTGTCTATTACGGCTATAACAACAAATAAAAAAAATAAAGCAAAGTTAAAAATTTAAGGGGTCGGTATACAATAAACTTTTCATTCTGAAAAAAAAAATAAAAATTTTAATCTAGCATGTGGGGTGTCATGTCATTATTTCATCACCGCTGCTCTCAAAACGGTGAAGGAAAACATCGTGAGGAAACCGGCATGTCCTAGAACCAAAAATTCGAAGACATGTGACATCTACCAACTCGCACTGGGCCCGCGTGGTGGATTACGGCCCACTCCCTCTCACCGAGAGGAGGCCTGTGTCCCAGCAGTGGGAACATTATAGGCTGATTATGTGTTATGTGGGGTGTCATCGTCTAGAACTCATTGAGTAGAGTACAAACATATTTTTTTTTTATCTTTTGAAATTAAGAAATAGGGGTCCGTAAAAGTTGTAAATTTTAGACCATTTTTGTACGAGCTCTAGCGCAACAATTCAACAAATTAGGAATTTGAAACTTCTTTATACCATGTAAGTACCATGAATACTGTATTTAATCAACAATACTGAAAACGGCGATTCATAAGGTATTTTGTTTAAACATGGGTGATTTTCTGCAACTGCAAAAAATAACCTTGTAATTCACAGTATCATTATAAAATAAGTAGAAAGTTATCTTTGCGATTTTTAAACATATAATATGTTACGGAACCCTTCGTGCGCGAGTCCGACTCACACTTGACCGGTTTTTTTTATTGTAATGATGTGCGAAAGGGAACAGAAGGCAAAAGATAAAGTTCGTCCCAACCGGGGTCCCACGACACCTCTCGACGTTTTTATTGATGTTTTCTGAAAGCTCACAAGATCTTATTTCTTCTGGTGTAACTTTTATGATCGACTTATGATATTTTCCACAGTTTATCTAATTTAAACACAGAGCGCAGCAAAACCGATCCCAACCGATGTTCCGCGCACCGGCTGCTGCTGCAGCGCGGGCAGTTCATACAATGAGCAGTACAACCTACTTCTATACTTTATTTTCCTGTATTTTTATATCCATTGTTTGCTAGGTGTACATAATCACAAAAATAGTATCTACTTTGATGAGCTACCTTCTTCGAGTGTGGTGAACATCAGGGGTTCAGAGTGCGGCGACAGTCCGACGTGGTTGGCGGCCGTGAGGCGCAGCGAGTAGGCGGCGGCAGGCCGCAGCCCCTCCAGCCGCGCCCACAGCGCCACCAGCCCGTCCGCGTCCGCCCTGTGGGCACGGAGCTGTAGAGAGCGAGCAGCGATGTGGGCGCCGCGAGCAGCGCGCAGCACGTGAGCGAGTGCAGTGTTCACCTGTAGTCTTGCGTGTGCAGCGTGAGGTTGACGGCGTTGCTGCGCGCCGCGGCGGCGGGCAGCGCGTGCAGCGCCGTGTACAGCGCGCAGTAGGTGTGGCGCGCGGGCGGCGCGGCCCACAGCAGGCGCACCCAGCGCGCGCCCACGCCGCCCAGGCGCAGGCGGCGCGGCGCCGGCGGCGGCTCTGCAGGCGGTATTACACAGTACGGTGACGGTCAATACATACAGCAGTGGAAGCTTGTCTCGGGGCGCATGCGCCGCACTGACCCTCCACGTGCAGGTGCAGCAGCTGCTCGCTGCGGCCGAACGCGTTGTGCGCGTGGCAGCGGTACTCGCCCGCGTCGCCGCGCTCGGCGGCGCGCAGCCGCAGCGTGGAGCGCAGCGCGCCGGCCGCGCGCGCCTCCGTCACCGCCCACCTGCGGCACGCTCAGTGCTGTAGCAAGGAGCCGCTACAAACAGATGGCCAATTCTCGTACCTAAAAACGTTCACAATCTCTTGCCAGCGTCAATCAAATGTCAAAAATGTAGATAAACGCTATACAATTTTTGACAGATTGGGACTGAGATGAGATTGCGAATTTTGTTAAAAATACGAGAATTGCCCCTCAGAACTCTGTCCTGCATTCGCCTTAGTATTAGCTCTTAAACTCAAGTAAGTCACCAAAATCAACTTTATTTAATATTGTACGGTTCGTACTGCAGAGTTGTTGTTGTTCAGGTTAAATCAGGTTGGAGCGCGTACAGAAAAGATCACTTAATTCCCGTTAGGTTTATTACGTACAGTGTTTAGTAATTTTTTAATTATTTTTTTTTTTTTTACTGTTGACTAGCGCGGTGCGAGTCGGCGCGTAGCAGCAATCGCAGTCGCATTTATTGAAATGTATAAATATTTAGTAGAAGTAAAGTGACGCACGTTTGATGCACTCCACCGCGTCAGCAAAACATGTACCATTTAAGACTACAAATATGACTATTTCCTAAGGTAGGTACCTAAATGCATAAAATTAAATAAATATAATAAGTGATCTCATTTTCTTTGAAAAGGATTGCAGTGGTTTGAACTTCATAATCTTGTTTTAGAAGAAAGCTATATGTAAAGAATGTAGTGCGTGAGGGGCGCGAGACCTGTAGGAGACGAGGTCGAGGCGCTCGCCGCGGCGCGTCCAGTGCAGCAGCAGCGGCGCGTCGCCGCGCGCCTCGCACGCCAGCGCCGCGGGCTGGCCGCGCACGCACGACACGTTGCCGCCCGAGCCCTCGAAGTGCGCTGGCTCTACACATATTCCATGCTAACCGCTCATTTATATGTACAGTGGCGTTACTTTCCGGTCGACCACACATAAGCCTAAAATCGCTTGCAGACCGCGCCTCGCCCCTTCGAAACAACTGGTTTGTACGTAACACAAAGATGCGCACCAGTTGCTATCTCAGGAAGTTATTCGAGTTCATTTCTATTTCTGCTTGAAAATTAGTGTGCGCGCGTAGTGTTCACAAAAAAAAAATATCTATGTTGATAAAGTAGCGGCTTCGCCCGCGTGGATGTCGGGAAATATCCCACGGGAACCTGCTACCGGGAATTCCTTTCTTATTCCTTGTCTACGTTATAAAGGCAACCTCTGTGCAAAATTTCAGCTTTCTAGGTCCAAGGGTTTGGGCTGGGCGTTGATGAGTCAGTCAGTCAGTCAGTCAGTCAGGACTTCTCTTTTTATTTATATAGATAGATAATTATATTTCGTGCTGTTTTGACCGCCTCACATCTTGTATTCAGCATGTTACTGAAAGGGTATATGCATACAAACGGGGTGAAGATTGTATCTGATTCAGAATCTCTGTACAAAATTTCAGCTCAAAAGCAGTAACTTTGAAATTGCTTAATTTTTTTTTTTATTTCGATTAATTATTAAATTTAAAACTTCATGTTAGTATGTGAGTAGGTAAGTTAAGTTTAACTCTCATAACAAAACAGGATTTTACGACGAATGACTTTTGGCTCTACGGGGACGATATGCATAAATACACAAAATGTTTATATTAACATTTTTTAACCGACTTCAAAAAAGGAGGAGGTTATCTATTCGTCGCGTATATGGTATATATATTTTTTTATGTATGTACACCGATTTATCCATCAATTGTGGACCGATTTTGAAAATTCTTTTTTTACTTGAAAAGGTATGCTTTCGAGGTGGCGAGGAGGTGGTTTCGAGGTGGACACTCACCAAATCAATATGTGATGTGAGGATCCCTAGGGAATCGAGGGAAACCCTCAAATTTAATAGGCACACCTACAGAAATATGGGTATTTTTTATAGTAGTAGTGCATTTGCTCTCAGAAAGCACCATTTGGTGCAGTGGAACTGATGATGAAAACCACATATGGCCATTGGAACTACATAATAATAAGTATTTCACGGGTTGCGATTCAACAACAATCAACGTCCCTGCATCGGGAAAAGCAATATTATGCTAAAGATGATGAGCAGTTGACATTAGACTATTGTAACTTAGATAAATTACAAAGTAACTCATTAAAAAGTGAAAAAAAAATTTTTTTTCAAAAAAAAAAACAACCGACTTCCAAAAAAGAAACTGCAAAGTGAAAAATAACTTTAATTTCGGAAGTCAGTAGCAAAAAATTAAAATACAGATCCAAAGACTTCCGAAATTAAAGTTATTTTTCACTTTGAATATTATTTTAATACCTTAGGATTATCTAAATTTTTTTGCAGTTGTTCTTTGTATTTAATATAATATAATTTTTAACAGTTGTTACACACGCCTTTTACTTAAGTACACAAATGACAACTGAGTAAAAATCGGTTATTTTTTTTGCTCTTTCATACTTCCCTAATTGGCACAAATGAAATGTGGTCGGCCACACGCACACACGTGCGACTTTGCAGCGTAGAGTCGTTCGAAGCATTTTGTTTTAAAAGTGTATCACCGGGAAGCAACGCAATTGTACATTATCTAAAACTTTTTGAAAAGTATTTGATATTAATTTCAAATTGATACCTCCACGCATTCCTGAGAAAAAGGGTCTTGACCGACTGACAGACAGACAGACAACAAAGTGATTCTATAAGGGTTTCATTTTTCCTTTTGAGGTATGGAACCCTAAAAAGCAAGCAGCAAGTAGTAACTGTGTTCACATAGTGACAAGAGAGCTGTGTCGATCGGTTACCGTGCACGGTGACGTTGACGACCTTGAGCAGCGGCGGGCCCACTTGGTTGTCGGCCACGCAGCGGTAGGCGCCCTGCTGCGCGCGCGCCGCCGCGGCCGCCGCCAGCGAGCCGTTGTGCGCGCGCACGCCGTCCGCGCGCCACTGCGCCGCGCCCAGCGGCTCCCACTGCTCGCCGCCCTCGCCGCCCGCAGCGCCCTCGCCGGCTGCACACGAGATGTCACGCTGTACCTACCGCAAGACGAGCTCGCACTCACACACAGAGTGACTCACCGATGCGCCTGTACCACGTGACGGCGGGCGCGGGGTAGCCCTTCGCGGCGCACTCCAGCAGCAGAGGAGCCCCGAGCAGCACGGCCGCGTCCTGCGGCTCCGCGACCCACGCCGCCGCAACTGTGGCGACACGAGCATGAGCAGGCTGCGACCCACGGGCGCGGGCGCCGCGTGCGCGCGCACTCACCCTTGACGCTGAGCGTGGCGGTGAAGTTGACGGCGGCGGCGTGGTTGGCCACGCGGCACGTGTAGGCGCCGCTGTGGCGCGCCGTCAGCTCCGACAGCATCAGCAGCGAGAACTCGTTCAGGCTCTTCTCTTCTATCTACACAATCACACATTTTATCATCTCGTTTACATTATTTTTTCTCGTGAACTATCGATGCGCTCAGATGCCGTTACTGAATATACCGGTAGCAGTAGGTACACATGCATGCGACGCTACTATGCGAACACAAAAAACGGGCAAGTGCGTGTCGGACTACGCACAATGAAGTTGGGATGAAATTATCCCGAGAACAAACTTAACAGTAAACTTAAGTTTGTACTCACAATATTGAGATATTTACCATGTTATTTTAAGAGCACAAACTTCTTATAGGTTTTCCTGTAATCTAAAGGTATAGATATATTTTCTGTATTTTTTTCAAAATTTTAGGCTCAGTAGTTTCGGAGATAATGGTCAATTTTCGTTTATTCTCTTAAATAACTTTTAAAAGATTTATTTTAAAATTTTAAAGAATTATATATTTGAGACCGTCATAGTAAGTCCTTTTCATTTGATATGTCACACGGTAGGTACAGTTTGATATGTCACACGGTAGGTACAGTTTGATATGTCACACGGTAGGTACAGTTTGATATGTCACACGGTAGGTACAGTTTGATATGTCACACGGTAGGTACAGTTTGATATGTCACACGGTAGGTACAGTTTGATATGTCACACGGTAGGTACAGTTTGATATGTCACACGGTAGGTACAGTTTGATATGTCACACGGTAGGTACAGTTTGATATGTCACACGGTAGGTACAGTTTGATATGTCACACGGTAGGTACAGTTTGATATGTCACACGGTAGGTACAGTTTGATATGTCACACGGTAGGTACAGTTTGATATGTCACACGGTAGGTACAGTTTGATATGTCACACGGTAGGTACAGTTTGATATGTCACACGGTAGGTACAGTTTGATATGTCACACGGTAGGTACAGTTTGATATGTCACACGGTAGGTACAGTTTGATATGTCACACGGTAGATACAGTTTGATATGTCACACGGTAGGTACAGTTTGATATGTCACACGGTAGGTACAGTTTGAAAAACTTTTTTTTTTATATTCTTATTTGCCCCTTATAAGTTACCCCCATATACAAAACTAATTTATTTACTTAAACCGTACGTGTTTGGGTCACTGATATCCATACGTGTACCAAATTTCAACTTAATCGGTCCATTAGATTCGGAGCAAATTGGCTGTGACAGACAGAAAGACGGACAGACAGACAAACACACGAGTGATCCTATAAGGGTATCGTTTTTTCCTTTTGAGGTACGGAACCCTTAAAAACACGTTAATTTTATTTTAAGTTTATTTTACATTTTAGTTGTGGTCACCTACACCTGACACAGCACACATATTCACAGCTAAGACATACGACCAGCAGTATGGACTGACCTGCAAGCTGGGCGGCAGCGGCGCGCCGTCCTTCAGCCACGAGAAGTACATGGGCTTGTCCCCGGAGGACACGCCGCACAGCACCTGCGCCGAGCTGCCCTCCGTCAGCTCCGATGAAAACATGAACGGCGAAATTTTTGGTGGATCTACAAACGAAACGCAATGTTTATTGAAACAGCTTTCTGGCTGACGAGCGACTCGGAGTGCTGTGGGGAGTACTGACTGCGGACTTGCACGTCGATGTCGCGGCGCGCGGCGGGCCCGGCGGGCGCCGCCACGGCGCACGCGTACGTCCCCGCGTCCTGCGGCAGCGCCGGCGCCAGGCGCAGCGCCGCGCCGCGCGCGCTCACGCGCCCCGCGCCGCCCAGCGCCGCGCCCGCGCCGCGCCGCCAAGACACCGAGCTGCCCGCATCGCCAATGTCACACACATCACGCAGCTAGGGATCACACATTTGCATTCGCTGCCACCTTACAGCAACAGCACTCGCAACATTCATATCGAGCGGGTTCTCGTTGTAGAGCTCCACTTATTTTGGAACTTTTTTGGAAAACATCTGTTCAGATTTTGGTCAGAACGATCCAATTAAGACTTTAAATTTTGTGAGATGTGAAGGTATTAAAAAGACTTCCTCATATCGTGAATTTAGTTAGGGACTAGTTTAAATAGTATGTAAATGTGTCCAGAGCCTACCGCTAGTGTATTAGAGGAATCATCCTAACAAAATGCACCTCTATGGACCTGATCGGATATCCGGCGTAGGGGCAGTACACGGTGGCGTTGGCGCCCGCCAGCACGCGCACGGCGCCCAGCGCGCGGATCCACGGCGGCCCTGCGCACGAACAACACTCACTGGCTGCTCACCGCCCGCGGCGGGGTGGGTGAGCAGCGCCCGTTAGCGGTACCGTATACGTTGAGCCGGGCGGAGTGCTGCGCGTGCCCCAGCGCGTTGTGCGCGCGGCACGTGTAGCGCCCGCCGTCCTCCGCCGCCACCGCGCTCATGTTCAGCGTCGACACCACGTCGCCGTTCAGCGACGTCTCCTCGCTGATGGAGTATCTGCGGAACGATACGTTATGTAGCGTGCAGGCTGGCGAGCGCGGCGTGCGCACCAGCGGCGTCCGCACCTGTGCGCGCGGTGGTGGTCGAGCGGCTGCTCGTCCAGCAGCCAGGCGACGCGCGGCGGCGGCGCGGCGGACGCGGCGCAGCGCAGCGACACGGCGCCGCCGGGCCGCAGCGCCTGCTCGATGAACGTGTAGTGCAGCTCCGGCGCCGACTCTACACAATCCATACTAATATTAAGAAACTTTTTTACAATAAAATACAACCGACTTCCAAAAACAACACTACAAAGTGAAAAATAACTTTTTATTTACACAAGTATTTGCTTTCATCCGTTCACAAGATTGAGTTCAGGAACATTCACTGCTTACTTGTGGCTTGTGATGATGAAAGCAAATTGTCTAGGGAGGGCATTACATACATTCATAACCTCCATGAATGGGCCGCCAAAGACAACAAGCAGGTGTGGGTTCAGAGGACATTCTCTGTCAATGTATGGGCTGGAGTAATTGGCGGGACGTTGACTGGGCCCCACTTCTTACCGGATACTTTGAATAGTGAAAATTATTTGCACTTCCTACAAGACGATTTACTAGTGCCGATAGAGGAAACCGGTGTCCCAATATTCGACACGGACCGAACAGTCACCTTTCAGCAAGACGGCTGTCCAGCGCATTGGACGTTACATGTAAGGGAACACTTAAATAATTGCTTTCCTGACAGCTGATCGTCAGAGATGGACCCGTCGCTTGGTCCGCTCGCTCACCAGATCTGACCCTGCTGGTATTTTTCGTGTGGGGCTGGGCTGGTGTATACGAATGTTGTAATAAACACGAGAGAGGAATATTAATAGAGAGAATTAATTCAGCGTTTGAAACAATGAAGCTGGAGGTGATGTCGAAAATAACAACAACAACAGTGATAAGACGGAGCCGTGCTTATATTAGGAATTACGGCAGACATTTTGAACATGAAAAATAAATCATTTAAATTCAAATATTGTTTCATTAGGTCCGTATTCCAGAACGTCACTCAATACTCAAGCATTACTTAAAACTAGATTAAAGCCATTTGATTAGTTGAAACTAGTTTTAAAGTAGATTTAAAACAAGATCAGTGCTTGAGTTTCCTTACCTATACGGACCTAAGTCTGCCTAAAATTTTAAATTTCTCGCTCAAATTGGTTTGTAGGTACTAATTTCAATAATTTGTAAGATATCCGCGTAAATGATACCTCAAAAGAAAGAACGATTATTAAGCATATTTTCAAAAAGGTTTGAACAAAAACGCACTCTCTATTTATTTTTAATAAGGTTTAAAAAACGTGTTTTTAACATGATGAAATTTTAACATTTTTATGAACTTCAAATGTCTGTAAAAAAATATTTAACGACACAGAAGCCTAAAACATGTTTTGCTAGATTGCTTATACATTACTTTAATAAAATAAAATAAAAATGAATTCATTTATCATTCAATTTGGCCATGAATAAGCACTTTAGTTAAAATTATGGCAATTTTCGAAAAAAATCATAAAGGGTTTAAAAAACCGGCCAAGTGCGTCATGCGTCGGACTACGCACAATGAAGGGTTCCGTAGTTGGGATGAATTAATCCCAAGAACAAACTTAACATTGTAGTTGAAAAACATGTTCTCCCATACATTCCAACTGTAAATGTAAGTTTGTACTCACAATATTGAGAGATTTTCCATGTTATTTTAAGACCAGAGACTTTTTTTAGGTTTTCCTGTAATCTACAGGTAAGAAACTATTTTCTATATTTTTTTCAAAATTTTAAGCTCCGTAGTTTCGGAGATAAGGGGGAGTAATGGTCAATTTTCGTCTATTTTCTTTAATAACTGTAAAACGATTTATTTTAAAATTATAAAAAATATATATTTGAGACCCTCATAGTAAGTTCTTTCATTTGATATGTCACACGTTACAGTTTGCAAAACTTTTTTTTTTAAAGTTAAAAGTGACCCCCATAATCAAAATTCATTTATTTACTTTACTAAGTCACGTAGCACAGCTACAAGACGTAGCACTGCTCTACGAGACGTAGCACTGGCTCTACGAGACGTAGCACTGCTACAAGACGTAGCACTACTACGAGACGTAGCACAGCTACAACACGTAGCACTACTACGAGACGTAGCACAGCTGCAACATTCCGTCGCCGTACAATCAAACTTTAGGGAAAATTGCACAGGACAGGTACATTAAGGCTGCTCCTTCCTAAAATACGGCGAAACGAAGTAACTTTGTAACCATTTTTTACAGTAACTATAGCATCTTTCTGATAGGAAAAAATACACAGTAATCTACAACACATAAGAAGTGATTTCATGTGTCCTGAAATCTATTTTAGTTTGTAGAACTAAGGGAAAAAAAACCTAAATTCTGGTGTATTTCGGTCTATTTTTTCGAGTTGTTACCATTTTACTCCTACAGTTTTCATTAAAAGTGTTCATAACTTTATACAGTTGTTTACAAACTAATAAGGAATGATTTCTTGGCATTACTTTTTTGAATTTTTTTGAATTTTATTTTAAATTAATTTACAAACAAAATCATTAGCGGCAAATGTATGCTGCGCCCCGCTCTCGCCCAAAATCTCAGTGCCGGGCGAGACGTGTTGCTAGACGGACCTGTGCTGCGTTGCGCGACGAGCTCCTCGCTTTGATAAACATTGTTTTTTGTGAATAGTGTAGTCACACGGACAGAGAGTTTCATTTATAATTTTGGTATCTTACCTACCTTTGTTACGTGACTATATTTTTTTGTGTAAATCAAAATATTTCATTTCACATAAACCTACATGGGCACTTATGAAACGTCAGAAGCTAGGTGCACGGTTCCAAATTGGTCGTTTCCTATGGAGAAGACCCGGCAGGAAACTCCATGGTTACTCTTTTAAAAATAATTGGCTTTTACAATATTTTCAAATAATAGTGTTAATAGGTATGGGAGGACAATGTAGGCCTTTCATCAACTACCAGGTACTTAACTGAATAGAAAACAGTCAACAAAAATGTACAGTCGTTATCACATTCACAAAAAAGAAAATAACTCAAACTCAAACTCTTTATTGCATTCCTGTGTAGTTAGTTGTTAGGTACAATTAAAATAGTTCCAACATGAAACCCAAATAATCTAATCGAATAATCGATGAATAGTCTAAAAACCTATGACATGACACAATTGATATGATTACAACTACAGTAACAAATTTAAATACATCTTTTACTTTGTTGATATTATTGTATTCAGTGTGTTTTGTTATATTATAGTAAAAAATTGTATCTAAACAATCATTTTCTAAAGCATAGTGTAGTGTGTTCAAGATGGGAAGTAAAAAAGACAAAAAAAAACGAGTCACAAAAAACCGCGCACGATCTGTATGCCTACAAGTAGTACTGCCCAATAGCCTCTGCGGGCTGCATCAGATCGTGCGTGGTGTACCTATAGATGTTTGTATATCCCTTAACATCCTATAAAATTAATTTTAAATACCAAAGGTTTTGCCGCCCTAATGGCGACCTACCTTCAAGACGCGGGTATGGCTAGTGGCCAGTAATAAAAAAATATATAATAAGATAAAATAATTCATAAATTGAAAAAAATTAAGAAGTAGAAAACCAGAAACCAAAACCAGAATCAAAAAGGAAGTACACGGAAATTAACACTGGCAAGATAGAAAGCAAGATTCAAGTAAATGAAGAAGGGAAAAATAGTAGATTATTAACCAAGATAGCGTAAGGCAGCCTTCCAAATATGAGGCACCGTACAAGTTAATAGGGATTTTTAAAATAAGTTCAATGGAATGAATATCAAAGAGTATATTAGGATTGGAAGTAGTTTGGGAAGAACAATTACCATGGGTTGGGTCAGAGTAGCTGCCAGGGTTGAGGATACAGGAAGAGCATTAAATTCTCCTCCAAATACACTGGGTTTGGTTGTGACACCGGACTTTTCGTCTGGTACAGGGCGCCCTATATTTGAGAACATTGTCTGTAGGGGCGCGACCTAAGTGGTACCTGATTATTGGGATGGCTACTGAAACACACTGATTTTAACTTGCTAAAAACAATTTATTTCACAATTAAAAAGCTACGCTAAAATGATGGCTAATGAGAAGAAGGTGCTTAAGCCTTAAATTTTTCAAGTAGCGATAGGTTATATTATTTGTGTTTTTTTTTTCAGTAACTTATAATTTTCTCAGTCATTTAATTGTGAACCAAGTATTTAAATTGGTTATTACTATTTGGGCGATGTGTGTTTTGTTTTTGTGCTCACACCATAAATTATTATTGTAAATCTATAGGTGAGGACTTGTAATTGGCTTTTTGGTACTATTGTTTCCTTTTTTGTTTGTTTTTATTAGCTGTAAGTCCTCCATGTTCTAAAATAAATAAATAAATAAATAATGAGGCGAATGCACCGGTTGCTTTCCGACTATGCACTGAGCTCGCGGCGCATTCAGTGCGACCTTATGGATTCGCTAGATCAGCAAAAGGGTGTTCGAATAACATCGAACATTCTCCTTTCACATCAAATGTTAAAATTCATGCTCTTCCTTTTATTTGTGACACTATGTTATTTAGCAAAAAATAATCCTTATGATGAAGCCTTTCGATCGGTAACTGATAATGCCATAGTCACGTGGGCGAAGCCACGGGCACAGCTAGTTATAATTATAAATTCTAGAGGTCAAAAAAGTGTGTACATTATAAATATAAAGTTTCATAAACGATAAATATTTAATTGAATTTATTTCTCTCTGCCCTATGATTGTTTGACGCACCCCTCAGAAATGAAACGTTTTCAAGTAACAACAGAACACGAAGAGATCGTGTCTACTGAGATACAGGTTGTGCACAAATGATACCTTCCAAGTGGCGCAGTCAACGCAATGTTGTTTCTCGGCATTTATGATACACACACACCAGCCAGAAATAAACACTAGATAAACGTTGCGAGAGAGTAAAGTCTACGTCTGTGTAAATATTTTTTTTAATAAAGTAAACACATTGTGTGACTTTAATTATGATGATTTCCTCCAGACGTGACATGAATAGCGATGCTTTAATATCCCCCCCCACTCCCCCGCCCCCGCTCTGGCCGCGTCTCATTGTGCGTGGCCCGGGAGCACACAATGGCTGCGAGGACGTTTCTACAAATGTCGATCGCTGATTGATTCCGACTCCAGTTCAGGCGACACTGCATTGAGATTGATTGTGTTCCTGTCCTCACAGGTTCTCCGCTGCCTTTTTTGCGGAGTTTTGAGGGGGGGGGGGGTCGAGGGGGGGGGGGCTGTCGCAGAGCTCTGCGTCACTCCCTCGCTACATCACTTGGTGACGCTTTGATAAACTGATTTCGATAACATAAACAGAGTGGCGCTTATAGGTTATCACAACGTATTCAGTAAATGATTCGACACGGACCTCCCTGCGATGAAATTCGTCGGTTATTAATAACACCTAAACTGAAATGAAATTTGGCTTCTTGCCAAATTTCATGATTCTAGGTCTACGATAAATACCTTAAGGTTTTGATTTAATTGCGAGTATCAAAATTATACCGCATAAATGGCCGTATTTTCTTAATTCGTTGACTCTGAAGCTTGATTTTTTAAAAGGCCCAAGGAATCATAAACCTATGTATTAGATATTAATTTCAACTTTGCGCGTTCCTGAGAAAAAGGGTCTTGACATAATTATACTGATAGACAGTCAAGACAGACAGATAGAAGGACAACGAAGTTCGGACAGCGGGGTTCCGTACCTGAAGGGTCCAAACGGAGCTATATTGCTGTTACGCACGTGTCCGTCTGTCCGTCGTCCGTCACACAGGTTCTACAGCCAAACGGCTGCAGTCTACAGTCTTCAAGTTTTCACAGTACAGATTTAAAGCCATAATAATATTTATAATTGTTTTTACAGCAAAAAAAAATGTTGCCCTCCCCATCGAGTAGGGCATGAATGTGTAGAACTCGTTGAGTAGATCAATAATGTATTTTTGTTTTAAAAATTATTAGAAAACAAAGAAATGAGAAGCCACCAAAGTCAGTTTTTTTTACAAATTTTTGTTCCGAATAATTTCTTAACTTCCCGTTGACCATTGATTGATTGAACTTGAAATTTGGTGATAATGTTTGTTATTTTGTATATTTTACTAACAGACACCAATACAGCGTGTTTTTTTGATATCCCACAACTCTAGGGTATTAATGAGACCATCATTATGAACAACTTTTACTATGGGACCGAACCTAAAATCGCGAAAAAAAAATCAGCTGCTCCCTACATTTATGTTCGCATAACTCGTCAAAATGTAGGGAGCAGCTGATTTTTTTTTCGCGACTTTAGGGTTCGATCCCATAGTAAAAGTTGTTCATAATGATGGTCTCATTAATACCCTAGAGTTATGGGATATAAAAAAAACACCATGTATATTGATAAAATAGATTTGGTACGGAACCCTAAATGTGCGAAGTCCGACACGCATTTGGCCGGTTTTTTCCTTTTGAGGTACGAAATCATAAAAACGAACAAGTTCGCAACCAATTGCTCTGCGAGTGTTGACCGCAAGAGGAGCTGCTTCTCACACGGACCGGTACGTCGCGTGCTCCGCGTCACCAATACTGACTATATATACATACTGTATGTTTTGACTGCTGAGACCAAAACTACAAACGTAGTTTAAGGGAAGGGAAGTTTTAGAAAAATGGGGTTCTTACGACTTCCACGTGAACGAAGTCACGGGCACAGCTAGTAATAATATAAAGTTTCATAATATATTCCATACACGTTCAGTCCACAGCCACAGGTCTCGACCGGACATTGAGTCGTTGGCCTATTCAAACTTGCAAGCGGGTCGATTGTAAAGGAGTATTGAATCAGATCACTCACCCCCCAGGCGCAGCTCGGCGGCGGCCTGCGCGGAGTCGGCCGCGCGGCGCGCCACGCACTGGTACACGCCGCGGTGCGCGCGCGCCACGCCGCGCAGCAGCAGCGCCGCGCCCGCGCCCGCCGCCGCGCCGTCGTGCAGCCACGACAGCGCCGCGCGCGCGTCCGACGCGCTGCACGTGAAGCGCGCCGTGCCGCCCAGCTCCGCCACCTGTGCACCGCCACTGTTACACGGAGTCTGTCGCACGCTGTATCTGCTCACTTACTCTGACGAGAGCTAGACCGATGAAAGTGTAAGTAACATGTTGAGCGTCACGATCAAACACGCAAACGTTGCTCATTCATATTCAGCGAAAGGAACTCTTTCCAGCGGGGTGCCCCGGGACACCCCTCGACTTTTTTTTCTGTTGGGAATTCGAAAAAAAAATAATCTATTATAATTATGTTGGACTCTAAAACCCTACCACTGCCAGGAGTCGGCGGTTCGGGAGATACTCATACATTCACGCGCTTGTTATTGCTCAAAAATCAGAACACCATAGGGTTCCATACCCAAAGAAAGCCAACGGGAGCCTATCACTAAGGCACCGCTGTCCGTACATCCGTCCATCTGTCTGTCACAAGGCTGTATCTATCACTAAGGCACCGCTGTCCGTACATCCGTCCATCTGTCTGTCACAAGGCTGTATCTATCACTAAGGCACCGCTGTCCGTACATCCGTCCATCTGTCTAAGAAAGAAAGAAAGAAAAAGTATTTATTGGGACTCGCACAGAACTAAAACTAAAACACAAAATAAAAGTTGAAAACAAACAAATTAAATATAAAAAAAAAAAAAATTAAAATAAGTAAATAAAAACAAAAAAAAAAACAAAAAAAGTCCTGTACGAGGCCAAAAGGTCCCTATCTCAGCATGATGCTGCGGCACTTAACATGAGTGTCGCAGCGCTGGTATTCTGATAGGGCCCGCTGTGATGTCACGGGCAGATATACTAAAATACATAAATAATTATAAATAGATACAAATAGATAAAATGTAAAACGTTACAAACACAAATAATAAATGTTTAAAAAAAAAAAAAAAAACAACTCAATTCAGTCCGCGTGTGAGCGCCCCGCGTTACCACATTACTTGTCTACCCACAAAGTATCTGTGGCATTACCAATACTAGTTATAATCTGTGGGCACAGTAATGACAAGCAAAGGAACGCGAGTGCCAATGCGCTCACGACGCATAACAACACAAAATAAATAAATGTAAAACATGACGGCTGTGTAGTGTAAACAATAATTAATGTATTGAAGTAAAATATACAATAAAAAATTAGTGTTACGTGGTAATTATTAACGGTATTGAAGGTGAAATAAACTAATGAAGAGAGTGATTGTAATTACAAACGCAAAATACAAGTGACAGACAACGAAATGAAAAGAATGCAACCTGAGTCTCGTTTACCATCCGATTAAGTATTGAGCAAGGAGCAAGTAAGCTAATAACACACAGAAAACAAGTGCTGCGCCTATACACTGAACAATGACCGCCAAACGCGCGGACCACCATTGCCAGCCGCGTGCAAACTAAGGGTAAGTTCAAAATCAGATGGAATCTTTTTGAAGCTGCAGTAAATGTTGTTTAAATTTAAATCTAAAAGTACCAACTGTTTTTATAGCACGGAAAGGCGGTGGCAAGTCATTCCAGCAACGAGAGGCAGCGAATTTGAAGCATCCACGAAATGCAGCAGTTTTATGCGATGAGGCCAACATGAGGTATGAAGATGCTCTGGTTTTAAAGTTATGGACATCACGCGACCACAACAGTTTCTTATATAAATAATCTGGTTTCTTAGTGAGAATAGTGCCAAAGAGTAGGGTAGCCAGGTGAAGCTTTCTGCGCGCTGACATTCTCATCAAATTACCCTTATTTAGAAATGGAGTGATATGGGATCGTGGTGGGACATTGTAGCAGAACCTTACACAGGCATTCTGCACCCGCTGGATAAGTTTTTCGCTTCTACCGAGAATGCACGCCCCATACACAGTGTCAGCGTAATTCAGCTTGGAAAGAACAAGTGATTCACATAGCATGACACGCATATCCACACTTATGTAGGGACGAACACGATACAAGAGCTTAAGTCGGTAGAAGCAGTTGCGCACAGCCTCCAATATGTGAGTTTCGAAATGCAGCTGCCCGTCAAATACTACTCCAAGATTACGAGCTTCCAACACCCTCTCCACACTACAACCATCAATCCTGAGGTCCAAGTTGCAAGCAAGCATTTTGTTCAGGAAATCCCTAGATCCCATCACAATATATTTGGACTTACTTGGATTTAGTACCAGGGAGTTTCTTTTGGACCAAGCCGAGATCCTGTCCAAGTCTTCATTTATTTTGCTTACAGTTTCAGCAGTATCCTGTGAGCTAAAGGAGAGGTACAACTGCAGATCGTCGGCGTAAAGATGGAACTTGGTGTTGATCAGGCAGCTGGTAATATCAGCACTGTACAGGATGAAGAGAAGCGGCCCTAAAATCGATCCTTGCGGCACGCCCCTATCCACGCGCTTCGGACCAGAGGACATGGTATCTCCGCTGTCGCTTGTCACCTGGACAAACTGCGTTCGATTATTAAGGTAACTCGCAAACCATTTCACCGTTTCACTATCACAACCATAGAAAGACAGCTTTGAAAGAAGAAGAGAAGTATTGATTGAGTCAAAAGCACGCGAAAAATCCAGTAGGACAAGCAGGGATCCCATACCCTTGTCTCTGGCCTCAAGGATGTTACCAACTACATCAAGAAGGGCTGTCGCTGTACTGTGGGACCTGCGAAATCCAGATAGAGCAAGTGGCAAAATGCTATGTTGTTCAAGATATGCCCTTAGTTGGTCAGAGACAACCCTTTCGAGAACCTTGGACAGACATGGCAGTAAGCTTATCGGGCGGAGGTCTTTGACAGTAGTGGGGTTAGGTACTTTAGGGATTGGTCTAACTATTGCCATTTTCCACAGATCAGGGAAAGAAGAGGTGACAATGGATCTGTTAATGATAGCTGTGAGAACATTAAGTGTACGAGGAAGTGTCAAAATCAGCATCTCAAGAGAAATATGGTCAGAGCCCTGCGCATTGGACTTAAGACCACGCAAGATCCTGAGCACCACATCCTGCCGGACAGGCTCAAGCTGGAAATGACTGACACCGTGTCTATGGTGCTCAAAAAAAGATAAATCTGCAGTACTGACCCTACCACTGCCCGGTACATCCAAAAAGTGTTGATTTATAGTTTCGGGGTTGTTACAGAAATGTGGCAGAGTATGCTCTGGTCTTTTAGAGGTGCCTACTGTTGATTTGATATGACTCCATAATTTCTTAGGATCTTTAATATTATTATTAATATATGTTTTAAAATAAGCACACTTCTCACTATCAAAAGCAGCTCTAACAAGGTATTTGAACTCTTTGTATGACTTAATGTGTTGTTCGGATTTTGTAGTTTTAGCCTTCAAATGACACTTGTCACGCAGCCTCATCATTTCCCTGACAGTATCTGTTATCCACGGATAAGATTTCTCTTTGATTAAGACTCTTTTAATAGGAGCATGCAAGTCAAATAGTGTCAAAATGTACTTATTAAACATTTCAACCATGGAGTTCACATCCTCAAGATTTTCAATATGTTCCCAGTCCATTCTATTTAAGTCGTCATTAAATAAATCAGGAAGAATGTCCTTTAGTGGCCTATAGGTAATCCATTGCGGAGCAGGCTTCTCTAATTTAAAATTTAAATCAACAGATATAATCGCATGGTTACCGAGCTCCGGTATGTGTGATACTGAGACGCCACACACACGGGCATCCGTGCACACAACATCAATTAGTGTTTCACTGTGATCCGTGAAGTGGGTTGGCTCAGTAACAACTTGTCGAAGCTTGCAGCAATGTATAAAATTATTTAGTAGTTTAGATTTGTTGTCAGTTTGGTTTAACACATTAATATTGAAGTCGCCAAGCAAGACAACCTTGTCCGCGTTAGCAAAGGAGGAGATAGAATCGGTAATTGCATCCAAGAAGACATTGACATCAAGCCACGGCGGTCTGTATGCAGTACCGATGATAACTGAATGCGAGTTAATATTAAGCCTGAGCCACATTTGCTCGACCTGCGGCGCCGGCGGGTGCGGCACGGCGCGCACGCGCACTCCGCGGCGCACGTAGAACCCCACGCCACCCCCGCGGCCGCCGCGCACCGCGTGAGGACGCGGCACGTGCCGCAGCCGGTAGCCCGGCACTGTCGGCGCGCGCCCCTCTTCTCCCTGCCTGAGCCAGGTCTCATTTATTGCCATGATGTCTACCGAGTGGCTATCCATAGCCACAAGGAACTCCTCATGGCGCGAACCGAGCGACCCCGCATTAAATAATCCAACCTTTAGATTTCTTGTCTTACCCATTATTGTAAATAGTAGTGTACGTAAACTGATTGCAGTACTTATTAAGTATGTTGTAGATAGCGTAAGTATTAAGTAGTATGGAGTATTTCATAATAATGTAAGGTATAAGTATATTGAAACACATAGTATTAGGTGTGATTTGTACTAATAATATCAAGTGAAGTATTGTAAATATTGCAGAAATAGTAACGGAAATAGCCAGCCAAAAAATAATAGTATATAAAGTCCGTAAAAATAAAATGACCATAGAGAGTGGAAGTGTGACACTTGTAAAATGTACATATATTATAGCCGTCAGTCGGGCAGCGGGACCACTATAAGAAACCAACAAACCAACTGCATACTGATACAAGAAAATAAGTGGCCTCGCACAAGACAAACATAAATACCTACATGAACACAAAACTGATAAAAAAGAGTAAAGTTCGAGAATTACGTTGTTACAAAAAGCACAGTGATTGCCAGAGGCCATTTGATTAGACATCGTTTGCCGTAGACACTTCGCAACCAAAAACACGCGCAAGGTCCACCTCAGAGCGGATGCAGTGGGTAGGCTTGCCGTCACCCTGCTTAGCCAGAATGCGGCCGAACTTCGTCCAGGTATACCTCCACCCGAGACGACTGCCAGCTTCACGCACACGGTAAAACAATTGTTTGTTAGTTTTAGTGAGTCTCTCATTAAGGTAGAAGCGGCGCGGGGCTGTGGGGAGTCCCAGGTCCGCGGTGGTGGCACCGCGCCGCACGCGCGCGCTCTGCAACAAGTCGTCGCGCACTGCGCGCCGCGCCAGGCGCACCACGATGCGGCGACCGCGCGCTGTCGCAGCCGCTGCTCCGACCGGGCTCGCTCCGCCGACTGGATTCGCGCCGCCCGCAGAGCTCGACTGTACCTCTCGTTCAGCTCGCAGGCCCACCCGCTGCGCGAACACTATGTCCCGATCGTCGAGACTCACACCAAGCTTTGCTGCCACCAGGCCGACGGTGTGCATCACGTTTTCACCAGGAATCTCCGGGATGTTGGCGATCTCTAAATCTGAGCCAAGTAACTCCTGCTCGCGGTCATTGAGGTCAAGCTGTAACTGCAGTACTATCTGCTCCAGCTGGCCCACTTTGCCGTCTGGCACTGCAGCACTCTGCCTACTCTCGAGAGCCTCGATCCTGGCCTCCAAGCTATCAACCCGCTCGGTACAGGCTCCCATCGACGAGTGCAGGCCGGCCATTTCACGACGAAATTCCCTCATTTCATCCCGCACCTCCCGCAGCTCCGAACGGAAAAGCCTTATTTCCTCACGTAGGGTAAGCTGTGTGTCCGGCGAGGGCCCCCCATCAGTACCCTGTACGCTCCCAACCTGAGACAGTTCACCAGCCACCGCAGCGGGGGGTTTAGTCATCGCGACAGGGGACCTGATCATGCCGCCCTGGACTGGTCCAACAGCTGGAGCCGACGACGCTGCTGAAAGAGGGGCCGCTGTGGTTCGCGGCACTGCTGCTGGTACTACAGGGGGACCACTACCCAGATCCTTGACGGGAGTGGCGCTGTTATCACCCCTGGGCAGCCTTCTTCTGCATTCAGGGCACAGCCAATTGCTGCTTATCTGTGACGAATCTGGCAACAACAGGCAAGCGAGGTGATACCTATTGTGGCACGCAGAGCTGCTACACGCAGCAGCCCCTTTCGCCGCCAGAAACTTTCCGCAGGCTGCACACTTCACCATATTAGTACGACACGGGAGCCGCTAGATGGCGCACAACACTAAAGTTTTATTTTTGCGGCGCTAGATGGCGCCTACTACACAATAAATTTTAGGCTACCATACACAGTCTGTGGTAACGATGTCAAAACTAATGTCAAAAGTTGTAACAATTACACTTTTTGGAGGTACCAGTGACACCAAAAACTAAAAAGTAACTTCAAAATAAAAAAAGTTAATATAATTGAAATTAGTTTTTTGCGGATTCCACTACCGAACTACAGGTTTGATTGCTTTGCAAACGATCACACACTTAAGAAACACCACAGAGCTAATGCAAACACGAAACTTATTCGAAAATTATTTGTGTTATATTTTATATCAGTGCTGACACGAACAGCCGATGCGTATCGTAATCCGTCCGTGACGTCACATATGAATGTCTGTCACAAGGCTGTATCTATCACTAAGGCACCGCTGTCCGTACATCCGTCCATCTGTCTGTCACAAGGCTGTATCTATCACTAAGGCACCGCTGTCCGTACATCCGTCCATCTGTCTGTCACAAGGCTGTATCTATCACTAAGGCACCGCTGTCCGTACATCCGTCCATCTGTCTGTCACAAGGCTGTATCTATCACTAAGGCACCGCTGTCCGTACATCCGTCCATCTGTCTGTCACAAGGCTGTATCTATCACTAAGGCACCGCTGTCCGTACATCCGTCCATCTGTCTGTCACAAGGCTGTATCTATCACTAAGGCACCGCTGTCCGTACATCCGTCCATCTGTCTGTCACAAGGCTGTATCTATCACTAAGGCACCGCTGTCCATACATCCGTCCATCTGTCTGTCACAAGGCTGTATCTATCACTAAGGCACCGCTGTCCGTACGTCCGTCCATCTGTCTGTAGGGCCCCACACATTACATAGTCTGCCGGCGACATATTTTGATACTCGCAAGTATATCAAAACCTATAGGGTACTTCCCGTTGACCTACAATCATAAAATTTGGCAAGAAGCAAGGTCTCACAGCACAACTAAAGGAAAAAGTCCAAAAATTGCTAAAGTATTTTATCATGAAAAAATGTTGGAATTACAACAATGTTAAGCTTGTTTTTGGGATAAATTCTTTTCAACTACGGAACCCTTCATTGTGCGTGGTCCACATGCACTTGGCCAGTTTTTTTTTTACTTTATTTTATTTTTAAGGAGGTCCCTACATATAGTGTAAAATATTGTACGGAACCCTTGTCTGCTTTTTATAGTATCAGCAGACAGCAGAATTACAGTGCGGACACCGCACGAGGCCAGCTCCAGTTCAGTGCTTGAGTGCAGCGATGTGTGTGTGTGCAGTACTCACCAGCACGGCGGGCGACACGGCGACGCGAAGCTCGTCCTGCACGAGCAGCGTGGTGTGCGCGCTGACGTCGCCGAACACGTTGTAGGCCTTGCAGACCCACAGGCCGGCCGCGGCGGGCGTGGCGCGCCGCACGCACAGCGCCGCGCCGCCGCCCCACGCCCAGCCCTCCGCCGCCGCCGGCTGCAGGCGCCCGTCGCGCTCGCGGTACCAGCTGCATCCCCAACAGTTACGCCATTAGATACTCACTACAATCATTGTTGGAGTTTTAATGGAACACTGAACGAAGACGTGGTGTCTCCAAAGAGATCTGAACGCGAACTGGCCCACTTTTTTGTGAACGAGCGATTGTGCATACTTGCGTTCAATACAATTATATTAAACTATACACTCAAATGCTCCCGCTGAGAAGTTAAGCATTCTCTTTTAGAGTTAGGTAAGTAAAATACAACGCACATTCATCACCACGGCTGTGTGCGCACGCGCATTATCTTGCATGAACATGAAATATTGGCCGTACTGCTGTTGGTGAGAGATGACTATTATATAGGTTGCACAATCTCGTCACAGTATTGTTCCGCATTTAAATCGCCTCATATCAAAAAGAAGGTCCGTTCTTCCAGCGAGGCGAATTCTAGGGGTGCGCCAAAGTTCACCTAAATTTTCAACTCCGATAATTGGAAATCTGAAAATGTTCTGCCTAACATTTTTCATCCTAACAATCACAATTCCTAACTACTCTGTCTCTAATGTTCATAATTCCGAAGCATTCAACTTCATAATGTCAGTAGCAATAAACATCTATTATACTTTTATTTGTTTTCCTATATTTTCTCAACATAACCATCTTTTACACTATTATTCTAAGTCATATCTTTTTTGTTAAGATTTCTTTTCTAGAATGTTTTAAATGCCGACAGTCGTTATATCGAAACACAAAATACCGATGTTCAAATGCCCGAAAGGACGAAATCCCGAATGGACGAAATACCAATACTCATCGTTAATTGACCAAAATGAAAAATACCGATCTAAGTACTTATGTAAAGTTCCTGAGGTCCTACATTTTTTCCCTGACCTGCTGACGAAAACCCTAACCTTAGACAGTTGACATCAGGGGCGAGGTTCGGTTAGTTAGGTTACTTTAAACCCCGCAGACAGAGATAGGAGCCCCGCGCAGCGGGGCTCCGTCAACCTGCTGACGAAAACCCTGACCATAGACATAGATACAGGGTGTTTGGCGCATGGACCGACACAATTTTTTGGGGGATTGGGGGGGTCATTTGCTAGGTTTCACCTAAAGACCTCCATGTCCTAAGTGTGACGGTAATAGTTTTATTATTTTTTTGTTCTTTCTTTGAATTACCCAAAATCTCGCCTTTGAATCGATATATTTTTTTTGTTTATGGTTGTAAAAGAACAAAATAATTTTTATTATAGTCTACAATGTATTCTTATTCGAAATAAAATAAAAAAATATAGTAACCGTAATAAGTCTTTTCTTAAAACACTCCATAACTGACTCTCTAACTAGTATTTTGACTACATTTGAATTGTTTTTCATAGCGTGTAGCATACCCTTAGAAAGGGTACAAGCTAAAGAACTTTTTGAGATAAAAATAAGGTCAAAATGGCTTTATTTTAAAAAAAAAATGAATTTAAGAGTAGTAACTTTTCATACATTTAAACATTTTTAAGACTTTGGAAGCACGTAAGTCATTTTCTACTGATCAATTACATCAAATAATAATTTATTTAGAATAAAAATACATTGCAGACTATTATAAAATTTATTTTGTTCTATTGCAACCATAAACAAAAAAAATATATCGATTCAAAGGCGAGATTTTGGGTAATTCAAAGAAAGCACAAAAAAAAACATATCTCAATTACCGTCACACTTAGGACATGGAGGTCTTTAGGTGAAACCTAGCAAATGACCCCCCCAATCCCCCAAAAAATTGTGTCGGTCCATGCGCCGAACAGCCTGTATATATATCTGGATATGGATCTTCGGGATTTTAAACTTCGGGATAAGGACATTCGGGATTTTAAGCTTTCGGGCAAATGAACTTTCGGGTTTTTAAACTTTCGACCGTGACCGTGAAAATACTATGGTACCTAATTATGTTTAGGCATAAAAGCGTTATGATAAAAAACAGTAGGAGTTTAAAATATATTTACATTAATGATATTATTAATTACAATTTTCTGAAATATGAGTGTTATGAACATCGCCGGTAGCACTACAAATTGTATGAATGAATTGTATGACTTTAGGATGAAAAATTTTAGGAAGAATGATCATTCGGATTACAAATCATTAGGAAGAACAATTTCGGGTAAAGAACTTTAGGTGAGCCAATATGGACCCGAATTCTAGCCCACACCATAATCGCGCTCCCTGGTACGGATGAACTTCCTGAGGATGCTGGAGTCCACTCTGGTGACCAGGAACTCACCAAAGGCGCACACTGCTTGAATTGAATCGTCAGAAAAAAGAACACGAGCCCACTGAGTATAGGTCCAGTACAAATGTTTAGCCCACAATAACCGACGCGCACCGCCCCACTTCGACACCGCGACATGCTACGCATTGTTTTACATTTATGTTTTCGAAGTTTTCCCTTCTGTCGGTAGTCCCCATAGGTCCCCATGACTGACAACTTTTTTTTCCATGATACGGTTGTTCGTCACTGTGAAATATTGGTTTAGTTGTCTTTCTAAACCTGACTTATTATTAGTAAAAATTGAGAATTAAAGAGAAAAAAAATTACATGATGTAACAGAGTACTTTGAGTTGAATAATTCAAAAAAGTGAATTTCGTAAAAAGTACAGTTGGCTCTTTCTAGTTCGTTGCCGTCATACTGTTAACACGGAAACGTCATTTTTGTGTCGCTAAAACCCCTTTCTGTGGTGGTCATGCTAGGCGTCAGGTATACTCTCATGTTGCGGCCACATACGCGGACATCGCCGTTAATTATCGCGATGAAGGGCGATAACCGTAGATGTAGCCGCCACTTACGTCGATAATTTGGCCGAATCTTGACCAAATTTAACTTTCGTGATGTTTAAAGTGTTTATGTGCCAGTGCCCATATGGCCGGGGCATCTGAAACTCAAGCACTGATCTTAACTAGTTTCAACCAATCAAATGGCTTGAATCTAGTTTTAAGTAATGCTTGAGTATACAGTGACGTTCTGTAATATAATTAGTGTGCTGTTGTGAGGTCAAAGACTCAATAAGTGAGGATAGAGCACCGGAATACTTTGCTGGGCTCTTGGCAGTGCTCGGTATTAATAGTTGTTTTATTATTAACATATTATTATTATAATGAGTATATTAGATAGGTCCTAATATAAAAACCACTTTTTGCAATGTATCGATATTTGAACTGAAAGTGGCATCCAAGTGAATTGAGTGAGGGGAGCTAGTTACGTGTAGTGCGGCGCGGGGTGGGCGGCGGCGGCGCACGGCAGGCACGCCGGCTGGCCGGCCGCCACGCTGCGCTCGCCGCCCGCCGCTGCCAGCCGCGGGGCCGACGACGCTGGCGCCGCTGCACACACACCACACACGTTAGTGCCACACACATACACACACCCCCGCACGGAGCGGCTACTGACCGGTGATGGTGAGCGTGGCGGGGCGCGCGCGCTTGGTGGCGGCGGTGAGCGCGTGGCGCGCCAGACAGCTGTAGGCGCCGGCGTCAGCGGCGCCCACGCCCAGGATCAGCAGCGTGTTGCCCGCCTCCAGGTAGCGCGCCTCTGTCGGCACACACACACGTCACTCGCTGTTCACACACAACTATATTCTGCGACACAGTGTGACTGTCTGCCACTTACCCCAACTTAATAACAAAGATTATAATATAAACAATAATATTATTATTGTTTTAACCCAGCACATCTGTCGAGTCACTTGGAGACTAAATTATTACCTATTTAATGAGAGGAAAGTAACGGCTGACAGGTCGGATGCAATAATTCAACAAATTTCCTTGAAAAAATTGAGAAATAAAAATGGAGGCGTTTTAAGGTCTGGCGAGGAGGTTGGAGAAAGGTTCACTGAGTGGAGCGTGCTGGTTTTAGGATAATTATGAGAAATGTTAAGACAGTTGGTTGTAGACCGCTCTAAGAGACGGCCGTCCGTACTTATGCTAGTTACGTTAGGAGACATAGTGAATACCAAGAGGCCATGTTGGAGTGGGCTGTCGCGAGACAGCGAGTATTAGTTATTAAGTGAAATATAGTCGGATTAAAGCCCAGATTAGACTAATTTAGTACTTATTGTGGTATGTGTGTGTGTGTGCTTTTTTGGAGCCACTGGGTGAGTCTTTCACTATAACAATTATCCTGGCCTGATAGTGAAGTTGAGTTTCTTGTAGGTAAACAAACAGACACGTATTGCTGGAGACTTTGTTGCTCTACTTCTTCTCCGCAGCCCGAACACTAGGAAATGGCGAAGGTTGGCGTTTTGGACTGTCTATAAACCTTCAAGAGTTGATCCACAACTCTATTTTATAGTGACCATTTAAGTTTGATTAGCTATAATTATAATATATTATCTTATACCTAATTTTTGAACTGTGTATTCTTTACCTCCGGCCAATACTAGGCTTTTAAGAGAGTTTATCCAAAATATATTAAATAATGATTGTTGAGTTTCGATGCTCATCTCTGTTATCTAGTAATTCTTGATATGTGCTATTGTTTATCTTAGACCAATAATTCGGTCAGACTGACATGAACACCGTGTTTGGCAGATGTGCTTGCTGTGCAAGGGGTTCCAGGCGTTTGGATGACCACACTTATCTAATATCCAGTCCAAGGACTGATAAGTACCATGACTCCTTTAGAGCATGATGTTGACGCAATGCCGCTGGAACTGGCCACCCCGTTGCTAGACAAGGACGGTCAGCCAGAGGAGCCAGACCCAGAGGGATACAGAAACCCGCAGGGCGGCATGTGGCGAGCTGTTGGGCAGTAGCGACCCCACGGACCCTATCTCCCGGGAGTAGTCTTGTTCCTCACCTCTGGCTTGCCTTCATTGGCCGGCTGGAGTGAACACTGACGGGAACAGAGCTCCCACCTCATTCTTGCCTTTATTGGCTGGCTTGAGTGGAGATTCGCAAGAGCAAACGTGCTCGGAGGAAGGAAGTATTCCAGTAAGTGTTTGTAGGGATCTTGACCATCTTCCGGGCTCTGGGATTGTTCTGAGAACCGTGGGATACCTCTCCACTCCTCACAAGCACCTCAGGACATGTTGCCCTCTTGCCGCTACGACACTATGTGCTAGCGACCGTTTTCGGGCGCCCATTATTGAGTGTGCAAGTCACCCCCTACCATTTTATCTGTGTATTGGTATCAAAACATTAGTCAGGCAGGGGCCATAGTGTTTCCATAGTTCTAAGTAACCAGTCCACAACCACCCAAACCCATAGCCCGATATGTTTTGTTTCCATGTTCTGCAATAGTCCTGCACCAACCGGGGGTTGTCCTTGGGTGCACTAGCATAGTGCATACAGGGATAATCGTCGGCTGTTGCCTCCTCGTCATTTAAAATTGTCTAAGGGGCCTCTGCGAGTTGGCTTCGGCCCCTCGAAAGCCTTCCAAAGGTCCGGGACCCCATGGTCCCGAGATATGTATACATATGAAAAATAATAATAATAATAATAACGAGAACATGACGAGAACCTCGTGAAAGCTGAGAAAGAGAAACAAATAGAATATCTCGACTTAGCTCACGAGGTTGTTGACATGTGGAATGTGAGCTCGGCTGTCATTGTGCCGATTGTAGTAACGGCCAACGGCCTGATGGCCGAAAGCCTCGATCAACATCTCTTGAGGCTCTCGTTAGGCGGTTGGATCAAGGGCCAGATTCAGAAGGCAGTACTCCTCGATACGGCTCGTATTGTGAGGAGGTTCCTATCTCTGCAGCCCTAATCGCCGGTACCTTGGACCCTGCTCCCGACACCGGCGGACTTCTATTTTTTTATATATTTTTTTTCTACATCTTTTTGTATAAGAAATATTTAAAATTGTAACTAAATAAGATAAGAAATGAATAAACGAATTTAATACTAAAATAATAAAATTTATTCAAAAATAAAAATTGGTAAAATACAGTATAAATCTTAGAAATAATGTAGGTATTACAAAGTATGATGCCTGTACTAGGATAAACCTTATTATTATTTATTCTTATTTTTTCCTTTAGGAAAATGTCCCTCAAGCTCCCGACGCACTACATTGCAGCATTCATATTTCTGTAAAACGTACTTTGCTTAACTGTTGGTCATAATATGAATCGAGCGTTTCATTTAGAAGCTCTCTTTCAAAAGTGCAAGATGGCGAGTACAGTGTGCGGTGCGTACCTGGCGAGGGCGGGTCGATGTGCAGCACGCTGTCGCCGCGGTACCAGAGCGCCGGGCGCACCAGCGCGGCGTCGCGCGTGGCGGCGCACGTGACGGCCGCCACGCCGCCCGCCGCCGCCGCCGGCGCCTGCACCACCGCCTCCCAGCCCGCCTCCGCCACTGCACAGCAGGACAGTCACACACCGCACACAGCGAGCTTCTCGTCGCTACGTGTGCTGCAGATACCTGGCTCGAGAGTGACGTCACGCGACAGCGCCACGCCGTGCACGTTGGCGGCGCGGCAGCGCACAGTGGCCGCCGCCGCGGGTGCGCTGGACGGCAACATCTCTAGCGTGCCATTGCTGTGTATCCGTCTGTTTAACACAATATTAACAACAAGTCATGGTCAACTGGAACTGGAACACTGAATCGGGTAGAGAATGGAATAACATAGAGAACAAAGCGGAGTGATAATGAAACAATTATTTTTATACCATTCCCCCTCTAAAAAGCTTATTTTATTCACTGAAAACAGTGAATAAAAAGCACTTTTACTCACTGTTTTGATGTTTGAAAATGGAACACACCAATGTATTCGACCACAGATTTAGAGTACCTATGCTAGATACGGCATGTTATTAGATAGTATGAAAACCGAACGTGTCATCTTGTTTATACCTACGATAACTTCATCCAAGCCATTTAGTGATGTGCTCAAAGTAAACAGAATTGTTTCAATCGCTAAGCGTCACTGAGCTAACAGACATTTTATTAGTACGAACAGTCGAACATGCAGGGCACGCTTTGTCGTGGCTTGCCGTATCTAGTGTAAGTGTAATCTTTGTATTCGACCTGTGTTGGTGTGTTCTAAATTCAATTTGATTGGTCGACATTTTCGACAAGGATTTTTGCATTAGAATAAAAACTGTTTTGTGTTCTTTGCTGTCCTTAGTAAATTGCCGCTATTTTGAATACTGTAAGTTGTACGAACACAAAGTTTAGTGTTACTTTAATCTTTAATTTTGTGTTTGTTTAGTGTTGTTCTAATCGATTAAAAATGCATTCTAGTGATGAAGATGTGTTAACACCTGAGTTTATGAAAGAGAGGGCGGCGGATAAAGTGGAAAACTTGCTACCCAAAAAATCACGGCTGGTTTACATCAAAGCCAATTTAACTTTCCTTTTTCTTCATTATATGTCTATTTTCACTTAAATCTTTCTTTTTCTCGTAGTCATGGTATAAAGTATAGTATGCAACTCTTGAATAAAACGGATTTATATCGAGGGCCATGAATCACTCGCGTCGCTCAGGATTGTAACACTTGAATCACTCGCCTACGGTCGTGATTCAGTCGTTAGAATCCTTCACTAGCTCGTGATTCATCTATGGCCCTCGCTTTAAATCCGTCCTTTATTCACTAATTGCATAATATACTATTATTGTGAACGTGAAGGCTGTATGGGCCATTGTTTTTTTTTTCTCAGTTAGTTTTTTTTATTTTATTTTTAGTAGTAGCTCAGTGCGGCCACATTGACGTCAGTTGTTAGCTAATATACGTTGGACTTATTGACACGTGGCGCTGCTGGCGCGCGCGGCCGGCCTGCTCCGCCAGCATCGACACGAGCACGTACCGCAGGCCCGGCTGCTCGTGCAGCGCGGAGCCGTCGTCGGCGAGCCACGACAGTCGCGGCGCGGGCTGGCCGCTGGCCGCGCAGCGCACGCGCACGCCGGCGCGCGCCGCGTACTGCACGCGCGACGGCGGCTCGTGCACCAGCGCGGGGCCGAGCATCTCCAGCTCGCCGCGCGACACTGACACACACACATACACAAACGAACGTCAGCTGTAAGTTAAAATGAGGGAGATTCAACTGGTAATTTGTTACACACATATGTTCGTGCATATTTTTTCTAGATACTAAGGTTGTTTAAGAAAGACTCCAAAGAAGAATAAAATTGTTGTCAAAAATAAGTTTGGAACTTGGAACGAAGTAAAGCAATAAATTTTTATTTTTCTCTTTATTTAACTTCTTCTGGAAACAATCACAAATGTATCCCAAGACGCGAGTCCTAGAGGCACGCGGAGCGCGGCGGAGCAGCGCTCGGCGGTTCCGCGCACAAATAAAGACTTAACTTTAAGCCACTTAAAAGTCTAACAGCGCAACTTCACTTTTAAAACCGTTTGACCTAAAAAAAGTCGTCGTTCCGGCGGACGGCGGCGATTGGCTGCGGCGCGCGGCGCGCGGCGGCCGGCCCGGCACTACTTAGCTAAAGTCCTTCGTCGCCGGCACAGTCCCCCGGACAGAATACTCCTCAAATGTGTAATTCAGTTAAGTTTGTTGCCACTTGTCTGTTCGAGTTAGTTTCTGTTTTACTTTCACAGTTAAAAATCAATTTCAATTGGCGTTTTGGTGACTATGGCTTTTTGAGTTCCGTACTTCTAAAGGAAAAAAACGGAACCCGTCGCGTCACCGTGAGCACTGGGCGTGGAGTGAGCTGTCAGTGTCAGCCCACTGGTGCTAGGTATCTACCTAGGTATTGACCAAGTCTAGACTAGTCCTCAGGTAGTACAAGGACCAATCGACTGCATTTATCTAGACTAGTCCTCAGGTAGTACAAGGAGCAATCGACTGCATTTATCTAGACTAGTCCTCAGGTAGTACAAGGACCAATCGACTGCATTTATCTAGACTAGTCCTCAGGTAGTACAAGGAGCAATCGACTGCATTTATCTAGACTAGTCCTCAGGTAGTACAAGGACCAATCGACTGCATTTCTAGTTAAAAAAATTGTAATGTTTAGACTCGTGCTCGTATACACGAGCGGCACGTTTGTTTATCATGAAGTAAATCAGTAAACAAGAATGAATTATATGCTCCAAACATTAGTCGCTTCAAGTTTATTTCATGAACCCACATTCTATGTTTAGTTTCACGTTCTTTTCTTCTGCCAACAAGCAACTGATAATAATATCTAATAACTTCGTCAATCTCTATGACAGACGACGTTTACTAACAACAACAAAAACAGACTAAATAAAAAATCCGAACACAGCGGACGCACGCGCGGCTCATCCGCACAGCAACTTGCGTGCTCATCTATACAACCAGCTGGTTGTTGCATGGTGTCTTCATCCCTAGCATAGACTAGAAAAACGAAAAAAAATGCCTGAATATCATTCAGGCCGCTAGTTGAAAGGTACCGTTTAGTGAAAAGGCTAGGCGGGTGACTAAACGGCTGATTAAACCAGTTGGCTGCGACATTAGATATTGTTGTTTAAACATAGTCTATTTGACATCTGAGGCCAATTCTAACGTGTAAGTTGTGTTGATGACTTGTGATTATAATTCTGTAAATATAATAAATATCTGTTACGGTCGCGAATCATGTTTAGATCAACATACGACCTGACACTGACCTGCCATTTGCTAAAATCGTAAAAAAATTAGTATTTCGCGGGCTAACGAACACGTAAGTATTAGTGTGGCATCTCCGTCCCACGGCATCGGCTACACTTACGAGTTACAAGGAGAAGTGTCAGCAGTAGCGGCAGCGGCAGCGGTGGCATGTCGCCGGCCGCCGCACCGCACCGCACCACACCGCTCCGCTCCGCTCTGCAACGCACCGCCGCGCCTGCACATACAAATCAGTAGAGTCTGAGTCATCTGTCTGTCTGAGTTCATTTTCGGTTTTAGGCAATTTTCTTTTTCCGCCGAAAAAAATTTAACATTTTCGGCTAAAGGCGAAAAAAGACTTGTGCCTTTATTGCTTGAGTGCTTGAGTGGAGGTTCGAAAGAGCAAACGTGCTCGGAGGAAGGAAGTATTCCAGTAACTAGGAATCTTGATCATCTTCTGGACTCTGAGGACTCTGTTTTCGCTAGTTGTTGCGATGTGCCCGGCCACTAGAGTGCAGTCTCTTTGGTGGTATCGTTGTGGCTGCAACGTGGCCTTGATGTGGTGGTGGGTTTAGTTTCACCAAAGGACGTTGTACTACCGTCGCCGGTGTAACCTTATTAAAACACATTTTTCACACGTGGGAAGAGGCCCAAGACGCCATAGGAATCTTTTGTGACCTCTTCAAGACTTTGATTGCGTCGATCACGAAATCTTAATCTTGAAACTTGAGCATCACGGACTTGGAAAACTTGCGCTCAGTTTAGTAAAATCTTATTTAAACCATAGACAACAGCAAGTTCAAATAAATGGTATCAATTCACTCTGTTTAAAAGTAAAAAAACCGACTTCCAAAAAAAACACTACAAAGTGAAAAATAACTTTAATTTCGGAAGTCGGTGTCTTTGGATCTGTATTTTAGTTTTTTGCCACCGACTTCCGAAATTAAAGTTATTTTTCACTTTGTAGTGTTTTATTTGGAAGTCGGTTTTTGTTTTTGTAAAAAAGTTTTTATTTTTCACTTTTTAGTGGTTCAGTTTGTAATTTATCTAAGTTACAATAACCCAATGTCAGCTGCTCATTACGTTTTACAAAATGTTGCTTTTCCCGATGCAGGGCCGTTAATTTTTGAGGAGTTCTCCTAGTAAGCACCAGGAGAAATGGAGCTCATGGTGAAGTCACCATTACCATTATTTTGACGAGCATAAACCATATTAAAGTAATCGAATCGCAACCTGTTATATACTTAGATATAATTGAGTATTTCCGATGGCCCTCTGTGGTCTTCATCATCAGTTCCAGCTCACCGAATGGTACTTTCCGAGAGCAAATGCACGAGTTACTATAAAAAATACCGAAATCGATATAGGTGTGCCCATAAAATTTGAGGGTTTCCCTCGATTTCCATGGGATCCCATCATCAGATCCTGACTTGATGATCATGGGACCACTTGGGACGTTATACCCTTTCGAACAAAAAAAGAAAAATCCAAATCGGTCTAGCCATTTTCGAGTAATCGGGGAACATACATAAAAAAAAAAAAAAAAGTTCCGACGAATTGAGAACCTCCTCCTTTTGGAAGTCGGTTAAAAATAGGTGTTCCACAAGGTTCGATATTGGGTCTTTTCCTCTTTTTACCCGACTGCGGCGAAGGCCAAACACATGACCCTCTCATGTGTTGGACCTTTATATGTATGTATGTCCGTTTCTTTGTTCCCTCGTAACTCCTAAACGAATGAACGGATTTGGATAAATTATACGTTTTTAGATTTGTCTTGGTGGCGCAAGTGTTACTGGCTACATTAACGTGAAAAATAAAGTAAAATGGCGGATTTGGGGTGACATATTGTGGAGTACGAAATTTTTTTGTCTTCTAATACCATCTAGTGGGATATCAAAATGAAGGGTTTTAAAAGGTAATTACAAAAATATACACAACTTATATGTTTAAAAGTAATTCGTGACAAATCGTATTTTGATAAAACAAAATTTGGTTTGAGCAGAGTTAGGACCTCGAAGGCTTGGCTATTTGTGCACTTATCCAAAAAAGCTTTTAAATAACTCTCACGGCCAAAACTCCTTGCAAGAACTAGATCGTTTGCGAAATCTTTCACATTTGTAAACTAAAAAGCTGGAAATAAAAAAAGTTTTAAAAAAAAACTAAAAAATCCGACTGCAGTAAAAAACTAAAACTGAAAAGCTAAAAACAAGCCCATTTTAAATTTAATAAAAGTTGGAAGCAGGCGGGACCCATTTCATTTTTATATTTTCAAACTCAAACGGGTCCCGCCTGCTTCCAACTATTATTAAATTTAAAATGGGCTTGTTTTTAGCTTTTCAGTTTTAGTTTTTTACTGCAGTCGGATTTTTTAGTTTTTTTTTTAAACTTTTTAGTATATATTAATTCAAACATTTATTTCTGGAGAAGTCCATGTCGTATTAGTACTAGCACTCACAAATACTATGTTAGTAGCTCTAAAATCACAAATAAAAAATTAAAACAACAATCAATATTACAATCAAAATTAAAAATTAAAATCTAAAAATTTTAGTTTAAATCAAATGCAAAATCAAAATTACAGTAAAAAACAAAATCAACATCAAAATTAGAATCAGAAACCAAAATTAAATTAGAAATAAGATCAAAATTAAATTCAATTACAAGAAAAATAAAATCAATGCATTGATTGTAATTGAATTGCAATGTAGGTATATTAAACAGAATCAAAACAAAATTAAATTAACATTAAATTAAAATTAAATCAAAATCAAAGTATAATTAGAATTAAACTTAACAATGACCATAACCTATCTTCTACATTAAAATATCAATTTAAATATCTTTCCTCAGCCCCGATTTTCTAATGGAACTGTTGCCGGTATCTTGTCAATATATAATATCTACGTACGAGTAACTACGTGTCTATGTACGTAAGAAAATATTTACATATTTTTAGGTGAGAGACATAAATAAAGTACTACTAGAAATAGGGAGCTATTAGTTCATCCAGGTTTTAGACTGGCTAAAGTAGAATCATTTTTCAGCTGTGTGGGTACTGTTTAAAATATTACAATAAAATACCTTCACACGTACTTCAACTGAATGAGACGAAATTTAAAACTTGTATAAATTGCACACTATGCAGGCAGGCTTATTATAAGTCGGGGATTAAATAATCATAATCACTTATTTGTCAGAACATGGTCGGTATGTATATTACATGGTCTTAAGTTAACATAGATAACTGATAATAAAAGACCATGTCATATAAAATAAATATCGACCATGTTCTGACAAATAAATGATTATGATTAACATTTGATGATACTGTAGGAGCTGTTGAAGAATGTAAGACTATCTTTTCATAATATAAACTCAATCTCCTTTGTATTATTAAACCCCGACGCAAAAAGAAGGGTGTTATAAGTTTGACCGCTATGTGTGTGTGTGTATGTGTTTGGGTGTCAGTCTGAGGCGCCGTAGCTCTTAAACGGGTAAACCGATTTGGATGCGGTTTTTTTTATTTGAAAGCAGTGTAATGTATAACCAATGAATGTTACTTGTGTAAGTACCTATGTATCTACTTAAATACCAATAATTATTAATATAGAGTTCAGTAATCAACTAGCAGTCAGAGCGTTTTATTCTCCTCCAGTATCCAACCTTTACAGCAGGTTTTCTGGCGGTGGTTCTTGGACATGTTTTATCAAAATCAGTTCAGCCGCTTCAAGGTCATCCTACAAAAAACATGTCGTAGAACATACATGAAGGTTAAATCGATAGGTATGGTACTCTGCTATCAGCTCGCACTGGCCTGACACCGTAAAAGTAACACCCTGTATAATATACCACCAGTAAGAAGCTGGAGGCTGCGGATGATGATTATAAGAAAGGAAAAATAAAAAGCTTGTGTAACACGAAGCTCATTTATTTTCTTTTAAAGTTGAACTGTTTGGACAGAGGCTTTCAAGTTGACGTAGCTTTGCGTCGCGTCGTCTGGAGAGGAGAATGATCTTAAGTTGTCTTCAAAATATCTGCTCGGGGACAGTTTACGAAGCGTAGATACTTAGCTGTACTGTAAACACTTTCAGGGGTGAGCAAAGTGTTCAAAGCTATACGTTATTTCATAATCGTTTGTTCCGGGTCTCTTAACAATTTCCGATAGTGTTCGGTCTAAGCAACCGAACACTTGCTAACGCAGCAGTTTACAACAATCGCTATACTCTAACATCAGTGCATTGCCTGACATCTAACGGACCGGGTGCATTCATAACATTTTAACATAACATTTCACATTTTACTTTAAGAACATTTTCCATTAAACTTGTAGAACATTTAATAAACAGTGTAAAACCAACACCAATCAGTGCTTTAATATTACCGACAAACCTGCACCCCGCACATAGTGGTCCTTCGAGCGGGCTCGCGCGCGTTTCGAACAGTAATCGCGAGTGTTGCGTGAACATTGAACAACAGTGTGGTGTGTGTGGACTTAAGTGGTATTTTAGACTGGTTGGTGACTGGATTACGCTCCTGATCCAAGGAGAACATCAACGGTGGTATAACAGCAGACCACAAGTAAGATCTTTCCATTATTTTCTACACCTTGGGAGATTTTACGTCCTTAAACAACTGGCGAAATGGCTGAGCTTTACGAAGTCCAATTGGCGCTCGCCATTAACATCGAAAAGATAGGGGTTACTTTGAAGAAGACAGCTGTCCAAAGACGAACCCACGAATACTTGACAAAGTGTTTGAACAATTTAGAAGAATACTGGAAGGAGTATCAATTTAACCACGATCGCTTTTCAACAGAAGTAAGTAAGTCGCATGTCTACTTTACGAAACAGGAGTACGAGAAAACAAGCAACTCGTACCAAGCTGTCAAAACACTAATCAACCAGATGCATCAACAACTGCTGGAAGCTCCATCTAGGAGTGATGATCAAGGACGGCCTGGAGAAGGTACGTTTTTTGGTAAAGAATTAGAGACTGAACAGGAGCCTACAAAGGAACAGAAGCCGGCAAAAGATGGTCAACCTTCGGAGTGGGGTCAAGGATCGTGTCATGCTTCGATGGTAAATCAGGGTACAAACAGTAAACTCAACGAGATGCTTCGCAAGCAGGCAGCTAATTTTAAGGCATTCCGAAGAACGGTCTCTAACATTAACTTGGAACTTATTTCCGACAAATGGGAATTTGAAGATGTCCTTAAAACACTGCAATCTAGGTGGATAGCAATCGATACTCTGCATTGGGAAATCGATTCTGAAATAAGCGAAGAAAATGGAGAGTATGAACAAACATTCTTGAGTCATGAAAAACAATATAACAGTCTGAAGAAGGCCATTAATACTAAAATGTGGTCTGTGGCTCATAGAGAAAAAACTACACCTACGCTAGAAATACCAGTTTTTAGCGGTAACTATAACCAGTGGACGTGCTTCAAAGATTTATTTCAAGAAGCAATTCATAACAATCCGTCGCTTTCGAGTGCCCAAAAAATGCAGTTTTTAAAAGGAAAAGTTAAAGGGGAAGCTGAACGGCTCATCCAACATTTACCAATCAGCGCAGATAACTATTCTATATGCTGGGATATTCTGCAGCATCGATACAACACCAAAAGGGCTATATTCTCTTCTCACATGAACATTCTTCTAGGATTGCCCAACATTCAACAGCAGTCCTTACAACAAATCAAAAAACTGCATGATACAACATTAGAATGTCTGAATGCTATCCGCAACTTAGACATTGATACAACATCGTGGGATCCTATGGTGGTACACATCTTATCCCAAAAACTAGACTCTGACACGTATACTGATTACATAGAGTCTTTAAAAAACTCGCGGGAGCTACCAGTACTTCAAGAATTTATGGATTTCCTGGAGACCAAATTCATCAGTTTGGAGTCAGCTCGTCGCAAACAAGACCAACCCCAACAAAAAGGGTCTAACAACCAACAACATTCCTCAACAGGTTTCAAGAAATATAACAACAGTGGGAATAATGGAACCTTGAAAAAGACACTACACGTGTCGAAGTTCAAATGTCCACATTGCAGTGGCGAACATGGTCTATACAATTGCAAAACTTTCTTGGAATTGCCCACTGAACAAAAGCTTGCAATAACGCAAAAACTGCAGGTGTGCATCAATTGTTTATTCAGCCATAACGGCGACCAGTGTACTTCAAAATACCGATGCCGCAAATGCACAGCTAATCATAACACGATATTACATGACGCCTTTGCAAAGCCGACGGGCTCTCAAGTTTCTAAACATACTGAACAGAAGGTCAAGGTCTCTAATGCATCACAGGACAGTAATGCAGAGATTTTGCTTACAACTGCTCTCGTCAAGGTTATCGCAGCCGACGGGACTTATCACAACATGCGTGCTCTTATCGACCAGGGTTCGCAGGTGTCTTTAATAACCGAAAAAGCCGCTCAGTTGTTGAAGATAAAACGTCAAAAATGCAATGGTGTTGTTCTAGGTGTAGGCGCAAAGGAAAACAGCTGTAAAGGGTTAGTTTACATAACATGCAAGTCAATAAACAGTGACTACACTTTTACAACAGAGGCCATGATTATGAAAAGTCTACTTAAAAATCTCCCCAACAACACATTTTCGAAGCCTTCATGGTCATTCACAGAAGACATTACCTTGGCGGATCCGGAATATTACATTAGTAGGCCAATTGACTTGCTACTCGGAGCCGAAGTCTACGCTAACATTATCATGGAAGGAGTCGTCAAAGGGAGTAACACAACACAGCCTATCGCTCAGCAAACCCATCTGGGGTGGATATTGTGTGGAGGCTCAACAAAAACATTCCAATGTAATGTAGTTCTGCACAACTTGGAAGACATGCATAAATTCTGGGAAATAGAGGAGATAACAGAACAGCCCAGTTTATCTGTCGAGGATCAGGAATGCATTACGCTTTACTTAAACACCACAACTAGGAAACAAAACGGGCGCTACGAAGTCAGGCTACCGATAAAGGAAAACATAGAAAACAAGTTGGGTTCCTCAAAACAAATGGCTTTAGCTCAATTTCGAAATTTGGAGCGCAAGTTTCAAAAACACGAGACGCTAGCACAACATTACAAAATGTTCATGGATGAATATTTACAATTAAAACATATGAAGCTAGCTTTACAAAGTAACATGACACTGGAATGCTACTTACCTCATCACGGTGTGCTACGAGAGGAATCGACCACAACAAAATACAGGGTTGTTTTTAACGCATCTGCGAGGACATCTTCAGGATCCAGCCTCAATGACTTAATGCATAAAGGACCCAACCTTCAACAAGATCTGCAAACATTATTGCTAAAATGGAGGCAATACCAATACGCTTATACAGCAGACATAGAGAAGATGTATAGGCAGATCCAAGTACATGAATTGGATCAACATCTACAAAAAATAATTTGGCGCAACAATGCTCAATGTCCTATACAATCTTATCAACTCACAACAGTAACATATGGAACAAAAGCGGCTCCATTTTTAGCTCTAATGACGCTCAAGAAATTAGCAGCAGACGAACATAGCAGTTATCCAGAGGCGGCTCAGGTGTTAGAGAAAGAATTTTATATGGATGACCTTGTACATGGCTGTCATTCTATTGAACAGGGTAAGAAACTAATATCAGATTTGATGACCTTACTACATTCAGGGGGTTTTAACTTGCGTAAATGGGCCTCCAACGAACCAACATTAATCGAAGACATACCGAGTCATCAAAATCCTGACACAAACATTGTTTTTAACTCGAAATCGGAGCCGACCTCGAAAACATTGGGTTTGTGTTGGAACACGAACACGGATAATTTTTTCTTTCGTTGCGATTTTTCTAAACAGTCGTCAAGGCCAACAAAACGCAACCTACTATCGGAAATATCGAAATTGTTCGATCCGTTAGGCTGGTTAACGCCATTATCAACTAAACTAAAACTACTGTTCCAAAAACTATGGGAAAACAATTTACAGTGGGACGAGCAAGTGTCCGATGACATCTTCAACGACTGGGCCAAAATAAAAGCAGACCTAGACAACATACACAGCTGCGAGGTACCAAGATGGTTGAAGAACAACAGTGATGACATCATCGAAATTCATGGGTTCTGTGACGCATCCATGAAGGCATATGCATGCGTAGTTTATGCGCGCATAAAACATAAATCGGACGTAATACTCATCGCCGCAAAATCTAAACTCGTGCCGCATAAGAAAGCCCTTACGTTGCCAAAACTGGAACTTAGTGGCGCATACCTACTTTCTAAACTAATAAACAAAATACAACAATCCTTAACAAACAGACTAGAAATATTTGGATGGACAGATTCGATGGTAACACTCAGCTGGATACAGGGTGAGCCTAACCGTTGGAAGGCGTTCGTCGCAAATAGGGTTGCCAAACTAACAGAAACAATGCCTCCTGACTGCTGGCGTTACATAAAATCAAAGGATAATCCAGCGGATTGTGCCAGCCGCGGGATGTTAGCGTCGCAGTTGATACAACATGCATTGTGGTGGCAAGGCCCCCAATGGCTGAAAACATGGATTCCGGATGATGAAACTGAAAAACAAATATTTATCATCAATGAGGAGGTAAAAACAGTCAAAGAACAAGTCAACATCGTGCAAGATTATCCAAATATCATCGATCACCTCTTAGAAAAATACAACAGTACAAAGAAAATAACACATATATTAGCATGGATATATCGAGCGATAACACCTGCACGTTACCGTAAACAATTACCAAGCTATCTCACATTACAAGAGTTGCGCAAAACTAAAACAATTCTAATAAAACATGTGCAAAATAAGGAATTTGCGACGGAAATAGAAAAAATGCGCAAACATGGTAGCGTTGGCTTAAAAAGCCAATTAATAAATTTAGATCCCTTCATTGATCAGAACGGATTGTTACGTGTGGGTGGGCGATTGAAGAACGCTAACATAAGTGAGGAGATGCGGCACCCGATAATCATACCACATAAGTGTCGGTTGGCGGAGATTCTAATCGACGAAGCACATCAACTAACATTTCACGGTGGACCCCGGGTAACCCTCGCCAAACTACGTCATTATTATTGGATAACGAGTGGGAACAATGCTACCAAGAAGCAGATACGAAAATGCGTAATTTGCCGAAAACATGAGTCAGGAAAACAATATCAACTAATGGGCGATCTTCCCGAAGAGCGATGCAACCCCGCTCCACCCTTCTATCACACAGGTGTCGATTACACAGGGTTTATGAATATTAAAACAAACAAGGGACGTGGAGTTAAAACTACAAAAGGATACGTGGCGGTTTTCATTTGCATGGTCACTAAAGCCGTGCACTTGGAGCTAGTCTCGGACTTAACAAGCTCTGCCTTCTTGGCTGCGTTAAAAAGGATGGCAGCTAGACGAGGAGCTCCGCGACATCTTTATAGCGACCAAGGAACTAATTTCGTTGGCGCCAGCAACATTTTGGAGAGTGAATACCAACAATTACAACAAATTTTCAACGATAGCTTCTTGGCAGAAGTGACCGAGATGAAGATCGAATGGCACTTTAACGCACCGTCCTGGCCGAGTGCCGGAGGCTTATGGGAGAGAGCTGTAAGAAGCCTTAAGTTCCACCTTAAGCGAGTAATTGGTGAACAGAGACTCACATTTGAAGAACACTCGACTATACTTGCTCAACTTGAGGCTTGCTTGAACACTAGACCTCTGTGCTCCATAACAGAAAACATAGAAGATCTCGACTTTTTATCACCGGCACACTTTTTGACAGGACGCACAGGATTAACAGTTATAGAAACAGAAAGGGATGCTAGGAAACGCTGGTATTTAGTCCAGAAGCTATCAGAAGACATTTGGAGAAGGTGGAAGTCAGAATATCTAAGTCAACTAACTGCAAGAAGTAAATGGCTGAAACCAAAACAAAACTTGAAAATAGGCGATTTGGTCGTCATTCAAGAAAATAACATACCTGCTGGAAAATGGGCTATGGGAAGAGTGGTCGATGTCCACCCGGGCAGAGATGGACTTGTACGGGTGGTATCCTTAAAAACTAAAAATGGAATCATGAAGAGACCTATCATAAAACTTTCCCTATTACCAATTAATTCGCCGGAAACAAGTGAACAAGAACATGAAACAAAAGAAAAACGAACAGAAGACAGTCAAGAAGAGAACAAAACAAGAAAACGTAGACCACCAGTAAGACTAGGCCATACCAACTTCATTTCTTTGGCCCTAGCATTAACATTATTTATGTCAATCGCAATCAACACTGCGCATGGCATGATGTATAACATTACAAAATTAAGGAATAATCAGTCCTTATATTTTGACCCTGTGGCCAAAATGAATCTCATCCGTGACAAATGGACCTTAGTCGTATATTACGATATGTCACCCTACTGGGAGGGCACGACGGCGCTAGAAAAACTATTAACTCATTTAGATAACACATGTACTAATATAAACAGCGGTGTGTGTAACATGATAGTGCCACAACTACAGCACGAGTTCCTCGAACTAAGGTACTACAACACGCTCTTGATGACACAACAATTCATCGCACACTCCAGACAGCGTCGTGGCCTTATCAATGGATTAGGTTACGCCGCGAATTATCTCTTCGGCGTATTGGACGAGCGTTTCGCTGAAAAATACACTAAGGACATAGAACTCATAAAGCAAAATCAAAAAAATTTGGTTAAATTATGGAAAAATCAAACATCTGTTGTAGAGTCAGAATACAACATTCTGAAAAGAACTGAAAGGATTATCCACAAGCAACATAAAACTATAAATCAACATTTAGAAAAATTGGACAAATTAACAAATGGAGTACAGCAAGCAATGAGTAACATGAGTGTAGTACAAGGACAGATCGTAACTGCATTCACTGCAAATACTTTGCTCCAAACATTAAGGGGGAATCAAGACACTTTACTGCACACTTTGACGAACATTCGCCATGGTCAGTTCAACATACATTTATTAACACCTAAACAACTACAACAAGAACTCAACGTCATTGCTAGCCAACTTACGGATGATCTAATGCTACCTGTCGAACAAACTGATGTCAGAAAACTGTATCATCTATTGCAAATAAACGCACGAACCACTGAAAAATATTTCATATTTCAAATAACATTCCCATTAATCAGCAGAGATCGATACAAATTATACAGAGTGATACCGATTCCCAAACAATTCGGTAAGGATATGACTAGCATTCTGCCAAAATCAGAATACATGGCAGTGAATCTGAAAAAGGACTCATACATACCGATAAACAACGATGAACTTTCAACATGCCTCACTCAGGAAGAGACGTACATGTGCTTGCTAAAGAAACCTGTTTACCATCAAAGCAGTGACAACAACAATTACTGCAATCTTAATCATGAGACTAACCAATGTAAAGTTGAAAAAACTTTATGTTCAAACATGTGGGTACCGTTGAACGAACCTTCTGAGTATTTATACCACTACTGCAACAAACATTCCATTAAAATAATTTGCGGAGAGCATATCACAGTCGAACAACTCAACAAAGCAGGAGTAATATACCTCGGACAGGGTTGTGTTCTCAAAGGGCAAGATTTTACCTTGCATGCAAACACAAAATTTGACAACAATATAACGATACCGTCAAATACTTTCGTACCCAAGATTGACCAACTAAACAATATTATCAATGTGAGCATACCGATGGAGAAGACCCATGACAACCAAACTGAGGAAGACGAATTAAATGACGACTTGCTCAAAATCTACAAACAAATTAAACAGATAAAAAACAGCGACGTGGAACTATATGAGATGTCACCACATGACATCCATCACTACGTGGTAAGCTACACCCTCGTGCTGGTGGCGGTTGCGGGCGCGGCCGTGCTCCTGTGGCGGTGGCGACGACGCCGCATGCGACGCGTGCTTATCTCCCCAGACATCGAGCTACGAAGTAACGACGCGAGTGCTAGTGCTTGTGCGCGACAAAACAAAGGCTGACCGTCAGCCCAGTGCTCAAAGTGCAGTGCAAGTGTGCGTGGTTAAAAAACAAAATAAAGCGTGTTCATGAATCTTAAACAAAAACTAGAGACATTAAGATTATCTATTAAGTGCTTCTCTAAAAGCTATTGTTTCTTATTATCTTAAGAATCACCACTAACATAGGTTACTATCATCTTAGCTAACATAATTGTACTATCATCAACTCATCTCAACTACATCTTTGCCGCCCCGGAATATGTTCGGTCTAAGCAACCGAACACTTGCTAACGCAGCAGTTTACAACAATCGCTATACTCTAACATCAGTGCATTGCCTGACATCTAACGGACCGGGTGCATTCATAACATTTTAACATAACATTTCACATTTTACTTTAAGAACATTTTCCATTAAACTTGTAGAACATTTAATAAACAGTGTAAAACCAACACCAATCAGTGCTTTAATATTACCGACAAACCTGCACCCCGCACAGATAGCATTAGACGGCTCGGTACGAGATGCTTCCGCCAGGGCATCTGGCGCGACGTGGCGCGGCTCGGGGAGCGTGTTCGATTTGTGAGATATAGTGCGAAGAAAGTTAAAAAGGCAAATGTCCCCGTGGTGCAGGAACTCTACGTTTCTCACGTTTTTATGTACAAACAATAAAACAGTTTGCTGCAATAATTCGAATATTTTACAAAATTAGCGATCCGTCGCTACTTCGCACGAGTGCAACAATGTAGTGAAGTAGGCACGTCATGTTAATCCATAAACATTTCTGTGGTACATGTGAGTTACATACGAATGTGTTCATTTGTAAACCTTTCGGAATCAATTCTTTAAGTTCTGTCGTGGAAACCACATCTACATCCATTGCCAAGTTTAGAAGAACTAAGTGGTCACACCTGGCAGGCACGAAAAGCAACTTTGTTTTATACTACGATCGTTTTGATATTAGTAGGATGCTTTAAAATCGTTTGACAAAGTGAAAAGTCTAAGAGTAACTAGTCTAAAAGTAAAAAAAAAACCGGTCAAGAGCGAGTCGGACTCGCGCACCGAGGGTTCTGTACCATCATTTATATGTAATTTTTGTTGATGATTTCTGGGGGGTGGGGGGGTATTTTTTTTACATTTTTCATCAAATGTCGAAAACTATGCTGACTAAAAAAAGAAAAAAATGATTAGGAATTTGCAAACAGCGTTCTTCCATATGGTACCCCACATGCCCTAGTAGACCCACTTTGAATTTTTAAGACACCCTTTCAGTCCCTGTCGCAAAAAACACATAAATATTTTTATTTCTTTCTTATTTGCAAAATAGTTGGGTAAACGTCATCTAAAACTGTTCCAAATTTCAAGTTGATAGCATTAGTAGTTCTAGAGATATCCAGCTGTGACAGACACACAGACAGACAGACAGACTGAGTCACATCATAAGGGTTCCTTTTTTAAAATTTCGTTACGGAACCCTAAAAATGAATTCATTAGTGAACCGATCCAACGATATTGGAACGCGGCACGCGGCATCTGTCGCTCGCCTACTGATTGATCGAAATATTAAATTAAAGGTGCAGACAATCGTTCCGATACATTTTTATGTCATAAAATTACAAAGAACAAAGGCGAGCAAATTGTTGATGGAATTATTAAGCGTCTACTTATGTCACCGTGATAGATACCAACGAAATAATTCACCAAGTTTTATCAAGTCAAGCGTACGACCTGTCTAAGTGTGGCAAAAAAATCGTCATCATTGAAAACTTAATTGACTAGTTTATTGATAATAAAAAATAATCAAATCAAATCAAATCAAATCAAATCGTTTCCGTTTTCTTTTTTTGGCTTGACTTCATGACTTTTGGATTAGCTGAACTTTTAATGTTGCCATGTAATAAAAATGTGGGTCAAGTTACATAAAATGCTTTGCATTATTTATTGCATTAATGTACTTAGGAAATACATTTCTGCATCAGAATTTATATATGAAAATAAAAACCGGTCAAGAGCGAATCGTACTCGCACACCGAGGGTTCCGTTCCGATTTCTGAAAAACTGTGCTATTTAGAGACATTGTTTTATTTTTCCTGTAATCTTTACATAAACGTCTATCACATAGAATAATTTCAGATTTTTCGCTTTGCAAACTTCGGAGATAAGGGGGAGGGGGGGGGAACGGTTTTTTTTTTACATTTTTCATCATAAGTCGAAAACTATGCGGCCTAAAAAAATGAAAAAAAATGTCTGAGAATGTGAAAACAGCGTCCTTTCATATGATACTACACATGCCCTAGTAGCCCTACTTTGAATTTTCAAGACCCCCTTTCAGTCCCCGTTGCAAAAAAAATATAAATATTTTTATTTCTTATTTGCAAAATAGTTGGGTAAACGTCATTTAAAACTGTTCCAAAGTTGATAGCATAAGTAGTTCTTGAGATATCCAGCTGTGACAGACAGACAGACTGAGTCACACCATAAGGGTTCCTTTTTTTACCATTTTGGTACGGAACCCTAAAAATGACTGTTAGTGCTAAGAACAGTCATAATAATTAATACATAAATGACATCGCAGTACAATACGAGTATGGTAACATCGTCAAAAAAAATCATGACATTTCATCTGTCAAGCAGCCTACAGACTAACAAAGTGACAAGTACTGACAACATTTTGTGTTTTCCATCAATTTTCTTGCTTCTACATTAGGACTCTGTAGGTACTGTTCCCTGTGCGACCAGTGCTTGCCTAAGGATTGTGATTATTTGCCGAAACGATGACATTTTCTGTGACTCTGGATTACTATTCTGCCAGGTTTTTGTTTTTGCATCGATTTTTGTGTATTACGACGTAAATCAACTACAACGTAATATATAAATCAACTACAACATAAGATTTTTTTATTTATTTTATTACATGTATCATAAATTGTGCCGATACACGGCATTGAGACTTGACTGGAGAGTCACTACTTTAATCTGCATGCAGCTGGGTATACCCTTAAATTGTAAGTATTTCTGGCGACTAGTCAAGTTACTAGATAGTGATTATCTTCTTTGCTTACAACTGTAAAACAAGTATAATACAAGGTTATTATTACCTACTTGAAAACATTGTTTGATTTCTGTTAGTACCTAGCTAACTATATTAGGCCTGGAATGAAACACGTCGCGTGATCACTAACTTATAACTTTTATTAGCACTACAATTGACAGTTGTTACTCCACTCAGTATTAGCAGTACTATTGACAGTTGTTACTCCACTCAGTATTAGCAGTACTATTGACAGTTGTTACTCCACTCAGTATTAGCAGTACTATTGACAGTTGTTACTCCACTCAGTATTAGCAGTACTATTGACAGTTGTTACTCCACTCAGTATTAGCAGTACTATTGACAGTTGTTACTCCACTCAGTATTAGCAGTACTATTGACAGTTGTTACTCCACTCAGTATTAGCAGTACTATTGACAGTTGTTACTCCACTCAGTATTAGCAGTACTATTGACAGTTGTTACTCCACTCAGTATTAGCAGTACTATTGACAGTTGTTACTCCACTCAGTATTCCATCCATTCCATCCAAATTCCATGTCATTTATTTATATATATTGTATTAACCTATGTGTTCCAAAACGGCTGTCCAAAATCAATGGCCGACGCACCCGTTTACCGTCAATTTATCCCACCACTCATAGTACGGGATAGGCTTTTAGAAAGTTGTTAATCAAAAAGAATAAATAAATCAACCAAAATACTTTGACAAACCATAAATTACTAATAACTTGATATTACAAAATATAGGTTTAGGTCATTGTTATATCAAATACTCGTCAAGCGTCAAATATGTGAGTGAGTGACATCCTGCCTGACACATCCGTAGACTAACATTTGCATAGACATTATTTATTAAAATACTATAACGTATAATTATACAACTTTCTTGTACTATATTGTTAAATCATTACATGTAAATAATCATCTAATGTGCGTTTGTGTGTTGATTATTATACTTTTTGTTTTTAGATTTTGGAAGATGACTATGTACCTATACTATGTACCTATACGAGGCATGCAGAGAACTTGCAATGGTTGCAGTTAATAACAACTCGCATAAAGAAGTCTCTGGCAGTGAAGCAGCTGCACCAGTACGAAGTGGCGCCAGTGTGGGCCTTTTAAGTGGATGTTCAACATCTCAAAGACGGAGTGACAAAATATTAAGAGAAAACACGACTGAGATGCAGCAATCTACAATTAATATCATAGAGAGCAAAGTAGCACTAGTACTGCGAGATTTTTCTTGAAGATATTGTCGTTAGGGACGATGAGGAATACGTATTGAAAAATGTATTTTGTTTTTTTCTATAAGTACCTACTTATGAGCTACCCCTACCATCATTTAAATCTATAACTGACCCGACCCTCACCAAGACCGACCCGCCGCTGGGCCTGGCCTGGCCTGACTCATACCGAGAGAAGGCCTGTGTCCCAACAGTGGGAACATTAAAGGCTGTTTATGATGATGGCTCAGATGACTAAATAAGTATTCTTCTAAACATTTATTTACTTACGCCGCATGCGGGCCACGTGGCAGCCCTGCGCAGTACGTGGCAGCCCTGCGCAGTACGCGCGTCTCGGTCGGCTAGACTTATAACTGAATACGTAGTCTGTAGTTGTAAAAATGCATTTCTATCAATGATATTCTAAGTGGTAAGTAGGTATTTCTATATTTCTTTTTCGATTAGGGTCTATTGATGATAAAACATAACCTCTAGAACTTGAAACTGGAATATCTTTAATTCCACACTTCTTATAAAAGTATAACTGAAGACAAAACTGTTGGAATTCAAACCATGTATTTTAAAATTTTTTCAACAACAGACGCAAAAAAAATGTCAACAAAAATTTGTTGAGAGTTTGCCATTATCGTTTACAATTTTCGGACTTTTTCCTTTACTTGTGCTGGAAGACCTCTCGCTTCTTGCCAATTTTCAATATTCTAGGTCAACGGGACGTACCCCGGTTTTGATTTACTTGCGACAGTTGCGATTATCAAAATATGTCACATAAATGGCCGTATGTTTTTATTGCATTGACTTAGAAGCTTGAGTTTTTTAGGACTTCAAGAGACCATAAACTTACGTATTTTATAATAATTTCAACTTGATACCTCCACGCGTTCCTGAGAAAAAGGGTCTTGGCAGACTGACAGACGGACAACGAAGTGATCCTATAAGGGTTCCGTTTTTTCCTTTTGAGGTACGGAACCCTAAAAAAACCGGTCAAGTGCGTGTCGGACCATGCACAATGAAGGGTTCCGTAGTTCAAAAGAATTTATCCCAAAAACAAACTTAATATTTATATAGTAATCCCAAAAAAATTTTTATACATATAATAAAATTACAAATGAACAATTTTTTGACTTTTTCCTTTACTTGTGCTGTGAGACCTTGCTTCTTGCCAAATTTCATGATTCTAGGTCAACGGGAAGTACTCTATAAATAGGTTTTGATTTACTTGCGAGTATTAAAATTATGTCGTATAAATGGCCGTATTTTTTTATTGCGTTGACTTAGAAGCTTGTTTTTTTTAAATTCAAGAGGCCATAGACCTACGTATTTGGTATTAATTTCAACTTGATACCTCCACGCGTTCCTGAGAAAAAGGGTCTTGACAGACAGACAGACGGATGGACAATGAAGTGATCCTATAAGGGTTCCGTTTTTTCCTTTTGAGGTACGGAACACTAATAAATTGAAGATCAGACGGATTTCCAATAAAATTACTGATGTAGATCGTGCAGTTAGCTGTGGTAATTTCATTCGTTGTGGTAAATTGCTATTCAATCCAATCAGGCAGAATAAACGGACTGTTCATTTAATTTCAATGAGAATATTTGATACGTTCAAAATGGCACCAACTAAATCATATTGCATTAAAAGGCTTACTGAAAATAACCTAACACCATAAGAAGTTGAAAGCCTGACATGCATGACACATAACAATGCGGGAAGCGCAACATTATGACGCTGTAACTGGAGTGTGTAACTAGCAGTTGAGAAGTTGTTCAGCGAGAGCGCTTCCGGCCGCGCTACGTACGCTACGAACTGCTACGTAATGTCGTAGCACTCGTAGCACTCCGTAGCACCACAGCGGCTCGTAGCAGGCGTAGCACTCCGTAGCGAATGTAGTACAATGAGATTTACAAAATGGTGGTACCCCAAATACTCAAACGCCACTTAACTTCAAGACATTTATTACTTAACTTAAACGTAAGTATTACTGTTACTGTAACAATACTGTAATTTATCGTCGATACAATATACTGTAAATAATCGACTAACAGTCATTTTTAACCGACTTCTGAAAAAAAGAGGTGGTTATCAATACGGATGTTTACATTTTTTTTTTATGTATGGTTCGGGCATAACTTCGTCATATAAAGACGGATTTGCAAAATTATTTTTTTTTGTTTGAAAGCGTATACTCTCGAGGTGGTCCCACTATCACCAAGTCAGAATCAGATGAGGGGATCCCATGGCAATCGAGGAAAACCCTCAAATAATACCTATAGCGATTTGGGTATTTTTTATAGTAACTCGTGCATTTGCTCTCGGGAAGCATCATTTGGTGAAGTGGAACTAATGATGAAGACCACAGATGGCATGGGAACTACTCAATTATACCTAGGTATTTCACAGGTTGCGATTCGATTACTTTAATATAGTTGCTAAGTAATTTATACTAGTCAAAATGCATAATGGTGATGATGACTTCACCATGGAGCTCCAGTTCTCCTGGTTCTTACTAGAAGAACTCCTCAACAATTAACGTCCCTGCATCGGAAAAAGCAATATTTTGTAAAAGGTGATGAGCAGTTGACATTCGGCTATTGTAACTTAGATAAATTACAATCTGACTCACTAAAAAGTGAAAAATAAAACTTTTTTACAAAAAAAAAAAAAACAACCGATTTTCAGAAAAAAACACTACAAAGTGAAAAATTATTTTAATTTTGGAAGTCGGTGGCAAAAAACTAAAATACAGATCCGAAGACCTTCCGAAATTAAAGTTATTTTTCACTTTGCAGTTTTTTTTGGAAGTCGGTTATTTTTTTTTTTTGTAAAATTTTTTTTAAGTATAACTTATTTCAAAATACTTATTTACAAAAAAACCTAAACTAAACAAACTTACAACCACGAGAGCATCCAATCCAGTGGCTATCACATGGCACGCACAAGTAACGATCACGACCAACTATAACACAGCACAAGGAACTTGTTGCAAACTCGTGTTGAGAGCAGCAGCCGCGCGGCAAGCTGCGGCGAGTGTGGCGGAGCGGGCACGTGGCGCGCGCTCGGGGGCCGGCGCCGAGTGAGCCGCGGGCCGTGCTGCCCGCGCGGGGCATTACCTACCAATTGTATCACGATATTGGCTGTTAAATGATGTAATCAAGTCGTAATCACGGCCCGCAGATATCTGCTGAACAGAGCACTACACGATTGCTGCCGATGCGCCGCGACGTCGCTCGCTGCTACGTGACTCGTATATTTTTGTTGTGGAACCCAATACGGGATAAGACAATAGATTGGAAACAATACTGTCATCATTAACGGAAACTATATTTATTGTGTGGCTGCCCTCAGCACCGAGACCATACTTATTGTGTGGCTGCCCTCAGCACCGAGACCATACTTATTGTGTGGCTGCCCTCAGCACCGAGACCATACTTATTTTCTTTGTTGTTTGTGAGCACAACTGTCATTTTTAACCGAATTAAAAAAAAAAGGAGTAGGTTATCAATTCGGATGTTTGTATACATATTGTTTTTATTTATGTACACCGATTTCTGTTGTGGACCGATTTTGAAAATTCAGAACTTCGTCATACATAGACGGATTTGCAAAATTCTTTTTTATTTTGTAAAAGGTGGTGAGCAGTTGACATTCGGCTATTGTAAGTTTAAATATAAATTACAAACTGACCTACTAAAAAGTGAAAAATAAAAACTTTTTTGTAAATTTTTTTTTAAAAAACCACGGACTTCAAAAAAAAAACGTGAAAAATAACTTTAATTTCGGAAGTCGCTGGCAAAAAACTAAAATACAGATCAAAAGACACCGACTTCCGAAATGAAAGTTATTTTTCACTTTCTAGTGTTTTTTCTTAAAGTCGGTTGTTTTTTTTTCTAAAAAGGTTTTCTGTTAAAAAAAAACTTGTGCCGTAACTGGTTTGATCTAGTGTATTTTTGTACCAGGGCTCACGGAGAGGCCTGAGATGTCCAGCAGAGGACTGCTAGAGGCAGAGCACCAGGAGGATCAACACAGCCCACTGGGCTGGCAACCGCAAGTCGGCTGAGGTTGCGTGGAGCAGTGGGAGCTGGCTGACAGGGTGAGAGCAGGCGAGACTCAACACAGCCCACTGGGCTGGCAACCGCAAGTTGGATGAGGTTGCGTGGAGCAGTGGGAGCTGGCTGACAGGGTGAGAGCAGGCGAGACTCAACACAGAGCACTGGGCTGGCAACCGCAAGTCAGCTGAGGTTGCGTGGAGCAGTGGGAGCTGGCTGACAGGGTGAGAGCAGCCGAGACTCAACACAGCCCACTGGGCTGGCAACCGCAAGTTGGATGAGGTTGCGTGGAGCAGTGGGAGCTGGCTGACAGGGTGAGAGCAGGCGAGACTCAACACAGCCCACTGGGCTGGCAACCGCAAGTTGGATGAGGTTGCGTGGAGCAGTGGGAGCTGGCTGACAGGGTGAGAGCAGGCGAGACTCAACACAGCCCACTGGGCTGGCAACCGCAAGTTGGATGAGGTTGCGTGGAGCAGTGGGAGCTGGCTGACAGGGTGAGAGCAGGCGAGACTCAACACAGCCCACTGGGCTGGCAACCGCAAGTTGGATGAGGTTGCGTGGAGCAGTGGGAGCTGGCTGACAGGGTGAGAGCAGGCGAGACTCAACACAGCCCACTGGGCTGGCAACCGCAAGTCGGCTGAGGTTGCGTGGAGCAGTGGGAGCTGGCTGACAGGGTGAGAGCAGGCGAGACTCAACACAGCCCACTGGGCTGGCAACCGCAAGTTGGATGAGGTTGCGTGGAGCAGTGGGAGCTGGCTGACAGGGTGAGAGCAGGCGAGACTCAACACAGCGCACTGGGCTGGCAACCGCAAGTCAGCTGAGGTTGCGTGGAGCAGTGGGAGCTGGCTGACAGGGTGAGAGCAGCCGAGACTCAACACAGCCCACTGGGCTGGCAACCGCAAGTTGGATGAGGTTGCGTGGAGCAGTGGGAGCTGGCTGACAGGGTGAGAGCAGGCGAGACTCAACACAGCCCACTGGGCTGGCAACCGCAAGTTGGATGAGGTTGCGTGGAGCAGTGGGAGCTGGCTGACAGGGTGAGAGCAGGCGAGACTCAACACAGCCCACTGGGCTGGCAACCGCAAGTTGGATGAGGTTGCGTGGAGCAGTGGGAGCTGGCTGACAGGGTGAGAGCAGGCGAGACTCAACACAGCCCACTGGGCTGGCAACCGCAAGTTGGATGAGGTTGCGTGGAGCAGTGGGAGCTGGCTGACAGGGTGAGAGCAGGCGAGACTCAACACAGAGCACTGGGCTGGCAACCGCAAGTCAGCTGAGGTTGCGTGGAGCAGTGGGAGCTGGCTGACAGGGTGAGAGCAGCCGAGACTCAACACAGCCCACTGGGCTGGCAACCGCAAGTTGGATGAGGTTGCGTGGAGCAGTGGGAGCTGGCTGACAGGGTGAGAGCAGGCGAGACTCAACACAGCCCACTGGGCTGGCAACCGCAAGTTGGATGAGGTTGCGTGGAGCAGTGGGAGCTGGCTGACAGGGTGAGAGCAGGCGAGACTCAACACAGCCCACTGGGCTGGCAACCGCAAGTTGGATGAGGTTGCGTGGAGCAGTGGGAGCTGGCTGACAGGGTGAGAGCAGGCGAGACTCAACACAGAGCACTGGGCTGGCAACCGCAAGTCAGCTGAGGTTGCGTGGAGCAGTGGGAGCTGGCTGACAGGGTGAGAGCAGCCGAGACTCAACACAGCCCACTGGGCTGGCAACCGCAAGTTGGATGAGGTTGCGTGGAGCAGTGGGAGCTGGCTGACAGGGTGAGAGCAGGCGAGACTCAACACAGCCCACTGGGCTGGCAACCGCAAGTTGGATGAGGTTGCGTGGAGCAGTGGGAGCTGGCTGACAGGGTGAGAGCAGGCGAGACTCAACACAGCCCACTGGGCTGGCAACCGCAAGTTGGATGAGGTTGCGTGGAGCAGTGGGAGCTGGCTGACAGGGTGAGAGCAGGCGAGGGTTGAGTAGGATGGCGTGTCCAGCAGAGGACTGAGTCTCAACATCGCTGTCTTTTATCACAAATAAATAAACAATAAATAAATTCTTTATTGGCATAAAAAAGGTGCACAAGTAAAGTAAAGCCCTGACTCCTGCGCTAGGTAACAACACCTGTGTTACATACCTAAATCCGCACATCGCCGTTCGGAGACCTACATACTAGAAACTACATACATACCTCTTAGTAATATCGTTAAAGACTTTGTAGTTCAGCGCGTTACTTATCCAGTACCTACAAATTATTAGGAGTCCCTAATGTTTTAATAATTTATCAAGAGAACGTATTTATTTAGTCACACCAACTTCAATTACTCGCTGTGTTCGTGATGTATTTTATATAAATTCTAATAAAATGAAGCTCTTAAATAGACGTTATAAATATTTAAATTGAAAGACATTCTGCGGCTGCCGGCGTGGCGGTGCGGGCAGGCGGCGGCAGGAGCCGATGGACTCAAGTGTTCTCTCATTTCACTGTAGCACTAACAAACTTAAAAAAAATGTAAAACGTTATCAAAATGAGAAAGGAGGCGCAGGAGGGGGCGGGGGCGAGTGCGGGGGCGGGGATGGCGCGGGGTGGCTTCAGGCGGAGACGTCGTCCCTCGAGCGTGAACATACCTGATGAAAAGAAAATGAAACCGAGATGATACAACGCGGACGGAGCACCGACTGACGACTCACTACACGACACTGTTCTTTTTAAAGTTTTTTATTTCACATAAAAGCTTCATGGCCTTTTTATTTTATAATTTTAATGAGACGAGTCGCCCCTGCAGCCTGAATGGTGGGCAGCCTCCATGAAAGCACTAGGGGGGGGGGGTGAAAGGAGAGGCGAGCGGCGCGGCAGGCTCTATAGAAAATGTAGCGACAACTTCGTTATCTGCTGGGAGTCGTCGCTAGTTCACGAACATCACGAAACTAAACATACCTACTCGCGATAACTAGTTTCTATCGGTCGAATCTAAAGTCCGATCCCGATACAGGCTGCTGAACAAACAGACCTCTGAGTGTTTCTGTAGAATACTTCCTCATAGTTTGTCAACGTTCGCTTTCAATTTTCTTGAGCGGTCTTTCAAACGTTCTTGAATGCTTTGACCGTCGCGAATTTCGACGCGGATGGCGCGGCCAAAGCTGAACCGTTGCCACGCGATTCCACACAAGCCCTTTAGAGTTTGACAAAGTTCACAGAGCAATCAGATGGTCTGGAACTTTATCGATGAAGAGCCAATTAGGAGATTCGCTTACAAAATACTAATCTGAATGCATGGAGTTGACGGCCGCTACTCCAAGCGGACGAGTCTCAGCTATGCATACGTACATGCCAGTACAACGTCGGTAGATATTAGATGAGCTGCACACGCACACCGGATCCGAACAGGTTACACACAATATACGGTTATACATATATTAAGGGTAGGCATGTACCATATGTATAATTTAATAGACAAGACCAAATCATAAGCTTAATTTTATTAGAATAGGCGCCACACCGACTCCTGGCGTTGTATATTAGTGATTTGTTTGCGATGAATTTGGTCGACGTAGTGTCGTATCCGTGCGGCTCAGTGGAGTAACACTACAATATAAAAAAGCCCGCCAAGTGCGTGTCGGACTACTCACAATGAAGGGTTCCGTAGTTGAAAATATTTTATACTAAAAACAAACATAACATTAAAAGTAATCCCAAAATTTTTTTTTTCTATATGTGAAAAATAAATAAACAATTTTCGGACTTTTTTCTTCATTTGTGCTGTAAGACTTTGCTTTTTGCCAAATTTCATGATTCTAGGTCAACGGGAAGTACCCCATAGGTTTTGATTTACTTGCAAGTATCAAAATATGACGCATAAATGGCCGTATTTTTACCCGACTGCGCCAGAAGGAGGGTTATATTTTTCGAGAGTATGTATGTATGTGTGTATATATATAAAGAAACAAAATAATGGACTGTTGGCGCCAAATTATGTCATAAAAAAAACTTTTTTTTTCCCAAAACCTGTCGAGTGGGCTATCAAAATAAAGGGTTTTAAAAGGTGATTACAAAAATATACACAACTTATATGGTTAAAAGTACCTCGAAGTGGCAAATCGTAAAAAACACGTACAATAAAAACGTCTGCGAAATCTTTCACATTTGTAAACTAAAAAGCTGGAAGTAAAAAAAAGTAATTAAAAAAATTAAAAAAACCGACTGCGGTTAAAGACTTAAGTAAGTTTAAAAAAACTGAAAAGCTAAAAACAAGCCCAAAATAAAAGTTGGAAGCAGGCGGGACCCATTCTATTTTTATATTTTCAAACTCAAACGGGTCCCGCCTGCTTCCAACTATTATTTAATTTAAAATGGGCTTGTTTTAACCTTTTCAGTTTTTTTAAAACTTAAGTCTTTAACCGCAGTCGGGTTTTAAAATTTTTTAATTACTTTTTTTTTATTGCGTTGACTTAAAAGCTTGATTTTTTTTAGAACCCCAAGGGGCCATAAACTTACATATTTAATATTAATTTCACGTTGGTACGTCCACGCCTTCCTGAGATATAGGGTGACAGACTGACAGACAGACAGACAGATGGACAACGAAGTGATCCTATAAGGGTTTCGTTTTTTCCTTTTCAGGTACAGAACCCTAAAAAACCAGCGAAGTGCGTGTCGGACCACGCACGATGAAGGGTTCCGTAGTTGAAAAGGATTTATCCCAAAAACATTTATAAATTATAAATTAATCTATACTAATATTATAAAGAGGTAAAATTTGTATGTAAGTTTGTAAGTTTGTATGTAGGGGGTAATCTCCGGAACTAATAATCCAATTCTAAAAATTTTTTCACTGGTAGAAAGCTACATTATTCCTGAGTGCTATAGGCTATAAATTATATTTATATCATGCATATTAGCCGAGCTATCACAAGTTTTGTCTAACAAGTCGGAAAGAAATACCTCTTTAAACAGACTTTTTTGCATGCGCTGCCTAAACGGTTGGTTATAATTGATAACAATGTATGGCAGTCTGGTCCGTCTTAAATAATTCTACAAAAAAGTCCGCGACACCATATTTCTATCTTTTATATTTTATCTTTTATACATCTTTTATTGTTTTAAAAAAGTATTTTTTAGACATACTTACGTTTGGATGATTATTTAAACAACAAAACATTAATCCTTATCAATATAAGATATTTTATGATCACAAGGACATCATGGAGATAAGATTTGGCCTTTACAGTATGGCAATTGGTCATACAGTTTCGGAGATAATATAAAATTACTAAAACGCAAAATAACTTTAATTCATACCGGTTCCTCTTGAGCAAACATGTTTAGAGCGGACGTTTTATCAATTTACCCATAGATGGCGTTGTGCAAAATGTCGGTGGAATACAGCGGAAGAGTTTGTTTTTAGGGTTCCGTACCAAAATGGTAAAAAAGGAACCCTTATGGTGTGACTCAGTCTGTCTGTCTGTCTGTCTGTCTGTCACAGCTGGATATCTCAAGAACTACTAATGCTATCAACTTGAAATTTGGAACAGTTTTAGATAATATTTACCCAACTATTTTGCAAATAAGAAAGAAATAAAACGATATGTTTTTTTTTTGCAACATGGGCTGAAAGAGGGTCTTAAAAATTCAAAGTTGGGCTACTAGGTCATGTGGGGTATCATATAAAAGAGCGCTGTTTGCGCATTCTCAAACATATTTTTATTTTTTTTAGGCCGCACAGTGCTCGACTTTTGATGTAAAATGTAAAAAAAATACCGTTCCCCACCCCTTATCTCCGAAGTTTGCAAAGAGAAAAATCTGAAATTATTCTATGTGATGTAAGTTTATGTAAAGATAACAGGAAAAAAAAAACGATGTCTCTAAATAGCACACTTTTTCAGAAATCGGAACGGAACCCTCGGTGCGCGAGTCCGACTCGCTCTTGACCGGTTTTTTTTTTGTTAGTTTGTTTGAACGCGCTATCTCTGGAACTACCCCAGTCGGATTTGAAAAAATCTTTTTGCATTTTATAACCCAGTTCTTGAGGAGGGCTATAGGCTATTTAACATCACGCTAGGCCCCTTAGGAGCCGAGCGCGAAGTAATAGCGCGGGCAGGCGATGCGGAAGGATATAGGCTATTTAACATCACGCTAGGGCCCTTAGGAGCCAAGCGCGAAGTAATAGCGCGGGCAGGCGATGCGGAAGGATATAGGCTATTTAACATCACGCTAAGACCCTTAGGAGCCGAGCGCGAAGTAATAGCGTGGGCAGGCGATGCGGAAGGATATAGGCTATGTAACATCACGCTAGGGCCCTTAGGAGCCGAGCGCGAAGTAATAGCGTGGGCAGGCGATGGAGAAGGATATAGGCTATTTGACATCACGCTAGGGCCCTTAGGAGCCGAGCGCGAAGTAATAGCGCGGGCAGGCGATGCGGAAGGATATAGGATATTTAACATCACGCTAGGGCCCTTAGGAGCCGAGCGCGAAGTAATAGCGCGGGCAGGCGATGGGGAAAGATATAGTATATTTAACATCACGCTAGGGCGCTTAGGAGCCGAGCGCGAAGTAATAGCGCATGCAGGCGATGCGGAAGGATATAGTCTATTTAACATCACGCTAGGGCCCTTAGGAGCCGAGTGCGAAGTAATAGCACGGGTAGGCATTGCGATGCGATGCGTCGGGGTTGGTGGGTGGGGGGTACAAGAAATTTAACGCGGACGAAGTCGCGGGCAGAAGCTAGTTAGTAATATTTTCGGACTTTTCCTATAATTTTGCTGTGAGACCATGCTTCTTGCCAAATATCATGATTGTAGGTCAACGGGAAGTTTTGAGAGATTTACCATGTTATTTTAAGACCATAAACTTCTTATAGACCAGACCATAATCTTTTAACACCATACTATGTAAAACTACATTCTTACAAATAAATAAATAAAAGAAAGGTTTTACTGTAATTTTCTTTATTTTTTTTACCAAATTTTAGGCTCAGTAGTTTCGGAGATAATTTATTTATTTTAAGGGGGATTGGTCAATTTTCGTCAATTTTCTTAAATAATTTTAGAACTATTTGTTTTAAAATTATAAAAAATATATATTTGAGACTCTCACAATAAGCCCTTTCATTTGAAACGGGACCTTTTGCAAAAAAATTTATATTTTTCTTATTTGCACCCCAAAAGTGACCCCCATTTTATTATTCATTTATTTACGTTACACGTTCGTGTTTGGGATAACAAAATTCATATGTGTACTAAATTTCAACTTAATCGGTCAATTACATTCGGAGGAAATTGGCTGTGACAGACGGACAGACAGACACACGAGTGATCCCTTAAGGGGAGCTCTTGTCTGTGTATTTTTCCTTTTGAGGTACGGAACCCCAATGCAGCCAAAAGTTAATTCCTTCCAATACAAAAGGAAAGTAATCAACATGAAGGGTCTCCGCGCTGAGCACCGCTGTATCTGTGCGCACACAGGCGAACAGCACAGCGCCAGCTCGCCCGGCTTCGGGAAGATTCAGCGCCTGTTGTAACGCATCTGTTCCGCGGAAGGAACTTAAGCGGCGTATAGTTTACGACAATTATTACAGTACACTCAGGCGGGTAAGCCGAGGAAGGTTTTTCAGTAGGTTGTGCAGCACGATGCGGTGTATGGTGTGGTGCGGTGTTGTGCGGTGTGGCTTGGCGCGGTGTGGTACGGCGCGGTGCGGTGCGGTGCGAGCACAGACGTTTCGCTGCTTTATTAACGCGATATAAATGAGTCGAGTGGTCGCAGCCGCGCGCCCGCCGGCGCTGCACTCACCAAATATTCACGACGGATGTTGTCTCGCGACTACTCCGACGAAGACTTGGAATGAGCTCTCCCGAGACACATACGCGGCATAGTACCTACGTTGAAATATTTAGTCATTAGTACCAAGACAAAGTTTGTTCTGTTCTCAGTTTTTGACTCCTGAATGATAAGGTAATACAAAATCTGGTTGATGGTCAATTAGATTAGATTAGATTTTACCAAATCCAATCTAATCTAATCAATATTAGGTCACTTACATGAGAACAATGCTTGAAATAAATATAAAGTTCGACACAGACGCGACACGTCACGGTAGCATTATGATTATGTTATGATACACCCATCCAATGCATTCCGCTTTTAGAAAGGGTGTTTTGTTTGTGATTAAATATTCAGCTGATTGAGTTTTGATAAATACAGAGTTTTAGTATAGGACGCTTTTTAGGGTTCCGTACCAAAATGGTAAAAAAGGAACCCTTATGGTGCGACTCAGTCTGTCTGTCTGTCTGTCCCAGCTTGATATCTTAAGAACTACTAATGCTATCAACTTGAAATTTGGAACAGTTTTAGATGACGCTTACCCAACTATTTTGCAAATAAGAAAGAATTTTTTTTTTTTTTTTTGCAACAGGGATTGACAGGGGGTCTTAAAAATTCAAAGTGGAGCTACTAGGGCGTGTGGGGTATCATTATGAAAGAGTGCTGTTTGCACATTCTTAAACATTTTTTTAAGCCGCATAGTTTTCGACTTTTGATGAAAAATGTAAAAAAAAATACCGTTCCCCCCTCTTATCTCCGAAGTTTGCAAATGGAAAAATCTGAAATTATTCTGTGTGATAGAAGTTTATGTAAAAATTACAAGAAAAATAAAACGATGTCTCTAAATAGCACACTTTTTCAGAAATCGCAACGGAACCCTCGGTGTGCGAGTCCGACTCGCTCTTCGTATCTCGTTTTGTATCTTTTTAATATTCAGGGTACCTATAACCTTTGTGCACAGTTAACAAAAGTATGTACGCATAAATTACATACCTACATAGAAAAACTAGATGTGTGTGTGGGAGACGCGTGCTCTGTGTGTGTGCTGTGTGTGCTCTGTGTGCTGTGTGTGCTCTGTGCGCTGTGTGTGTGACCAGCAGTCACAGTGGCAGTAAAGTATTGCTAGCTCGTCGCGCGCCACAGTTATGTCACATAAGTTGTTCCGGACACCCTTTGCGTGTCGTTAAGTAAAGGAGACATTTGACAAAAGAAATTACCAATTCGGTCTGAGAGCGCACCACTTCCGGACTAATTCTGTTTAGGTACGTTTATAAATTGGTGTCCGTATTTTTAATGAAACGTCCTCGAGCGGCGCCAGCAGCGTAGCAGATCGCGAGCGGAGCGGCGGAGCGGAGCGGGCGGAGCGGCGGAGCGGAGCGGGCGGCCGGCGCCGCCGGGTCTCGACTGTTACCTAGCGGGAGTAGGGCGCGACTCGTGAGTGAACCTCCTGCTGCCTGCACCTAACTGCCGTGAACGTGACGTTGTGAGTCGGCTCTTTGTGTTTGTTTATGGATGAAATGACAGCTAAAAAAATACGAGCGAGTGCCGAGTGGAGCGGGTTCAAACGGACGTCCTCGCGGAATTTAATAAAACTTGCAATGCATGCGGCGACGCTCAGCCGTTCAATTACTTTAGGTGTTTACCCGACTGAAGACTGAATGAGGGTAATGTGTGAAATATGACCATAATTACACGAGTGGCTGCATCCTCGAGATTTACATAATTCAATAGGTAGTCACTTCTCAATGTACTAGGCATCACAAAATTTTTAGATAAAAAACTAAAAAAAAAAAAAAAATTAGATATTAAACGACTACAGTGTCCCCATTGTCCGCCGCACACTCGCGTCTTACTGTCCGCCGCACACTCGCGTCTTACTGTCCGCCGCACACTCGCGTCTTACTCATGTGCTTTTCTATTGTGCGTGCAAAATGCTTCTAACAGTTGGACGCTATTTTATCCGACGAGTTCACAGCTTTTTTTTTTAGCTTTTCAGCTTTTTGATTATAATATCTTTTGAACCATCTCTTAAAGTAGAGTTTTACGTACCATTTTGGCTGTTGAGATTCAAGTGTGTTGTTGAATCCCTGCTAAAGGTAAAGACGTATCGAGGTATCTACAGAGTGGCGACTGGGTGTCACACAGATTGCAGCCACGTCGTGGTCGGTACATGGGTCTCGACCCGCGCAATGTAACGAGACTGAGAAACTGATCTCATGACACACTACAAATAAAAGACTGCGTACATTACTGCGTGTAATAAAATTGGTGCATTCGTACACAAATCGGTGCATTCGTACACAGACCGTAAAACAGTGTTCACGTTTGAAAAAACGAAAGTGTGAAAATGGCGCACGTTAACATTGGCACCGTCACCATTAGTGGTGCAGTTGTAGAGGCTGCGAGTGTGCGGCGCAACAGTTCGCGACACGCTGACCACAGCACGAGAGGGCACACGGTGGAGGCAATCATTAGTGGTGCAGTTGTAGAGGCTGCGAGTGTGCGGCGCAACAGTTCGCGACACGCTGACCACAGCACGAGAGGGCACACGGTGGAGGCAATCATTAGTGGTGCAGTTGTAGAGGCTGCGAGTGTGCGGCGCAACAGTTCGCGACACGCTGACCACAGCACGAGAGGGCACACGGTGGAGGCAATCATTAGTGGTGCAGTTGTAGAGGCTGCGAGTGTGCGGCGCAACAGTTCGCGACACGCTGACCACAGCACGAGAGGGCACACGGTGGAGGCAATCATTAGTGGTGCAGTTGTAGAGGCTGCGAGTGTGCGGCGCAACAGTTCGCGACACGCTGACCACAGCACGAGAGGGCACACGGTGGAGGCAATCATTAGTGGTGCAGTTGTAGAGGCTGCGAGTGTGCGGCGCAACAGTTCGCGACACGCTGACTACAGCACGAGAGGGCACACGGTGGAGGCAATCATTAGTGGTGCAGTTGTAGAGGCTGCGAGTGTGCGGCGTAACAGTTCGCGACACGCTGACCACAGCACGAGAGGGCACACGGTGGAGGCAATCATTAGTGGTGCAGTTGTAGAGGCTGCAAGTGTGCGGCGCAACAGTTCGCGACACGCTGACAACAGCACGAGAGGGCACACGGTGGAGGCAATCATTAGTGTTGCAGTTGTAGAGGCTGCGAGTGTGCGGCGCAACAGTTCGCGACACGCTGACCACAGCACGAGAGGGCACACGGTGGAGGCAATCATTAGTGGTGCAGTTGTAGAGGCTGCGAGTGTGCGGCGCAACAGTTCGCGACACGCTGACAACAGCACGAGAGGGCGCACGGTGGAGGCAATCATTAGTGGTGCAGTTGTAGAGGCTGCGAGTGTGCGGCGCAACAGTTCGCGACACGCTGACAACAGCACGAGAGGGCACACGGTGGAGGCAATCATTAGTGGTGCAGTTGTAGAGGCTGCGAGTGTGCGGCGCAACAGTTCGCGACACGCTGACCACAGCACGAGAGGGCACACGGTGGAGGCAATCATTAGTGGTGCAGTTGTAGAGGCTGCGAGTGTGCGGCGCAACAGTTCGCGACACGCTGACAACAGCACGAGAGGGCACACGGTGGAGGCAATCATTAGTGGTGCAGTTGTAGAGGCTGCGAGTGTGCGGCGCAACAGTTCGCGACACGCTGACAACAGCACGAGAGGGCACACGGTGGAGGCAATCATTAGTGGTGCAGTTGTAGAGGCTGCGAGTGTGCGGCGCAACAGTTCGCGACACGCTGACAACAGCACGAGAGGGCGCACGGTGGAGGCAATCATTAGTGGTGCAGTTGTAGAGGCTGCGAGTGTTCGGGTCAATCACCGAACTATTAAACATGTCAGCGTAATTGTGACACCGCGCTCCATGCCTTGTATTACCTAAGTAAAATGTAATTAGTACGCTTTCGGACGGCATATCGGGCGCGACTCAATCTCACCTCATTAGTTTTAATTTTATCCATTTGTGTACTGAAATATAGTTATCTTATAATCTTTACATCTTAGTTTACATTTAAACTCACCCCAACCCTGAACAGCGAGTGTGCGGCGCAACAGTTCGCGACACGCTGACCACAGCACGAGAGGGCACACGGTGGAGGCAATCATTAGTGGTGCAGTTGTAGAGGCTGCGAGTGTGCGGCGCAACAGTTCGCGACACGCTGACCACAGCACGAGAGGGCGCACGGTGGAGGCAATCATTAGTGGTGCAGTTGTAGAGGCTGCGAGTGTGCGGCGCAACAGTTCGCGACACGCTGACTACAGCACGAGAGGGCATACGGTGGAGGCAATCATTAGTGGTGCAGTTGTAGAGGCTGCGAGTGTGCGGCGCAACAGTTCGCGACACGCTGACAACAGCACGAGAGGGTGCACGGTGGAGGCAATCATTAGTGGTGCAGTTGTAGAGGCTGCGAGTGTGCGGCGCAACAGTTCGCGACACGCTGACCACAGCACGAGAGGGCGCACGGTGGAGGCAATCATTAGTGGTGCAGTTGTAGAGGCTGCGAGTGTGCGGCGCAACAGTTCGCGACACGCTGACTACAGCACGAGAGGGCGCACGGTGGAGGCAATCATTAGTGGTGCAGTTGTAGAGGCTGCGAGTGTGCGGCGCAACAGTTCGCGACACGCTGACCACAGCACGAGAGGGCGCACGGTGGAGGCAATCATTAGTGGTGCAGTTGTAGAGGCTGCGAGTGTGCGGCGCAACAGTTCGCGACACGCTGACCACAGCACGAGAGGGCACACGGTGGAGGCAATCATTAGTGTTGCAGTTGTAGAGGCTGCGAGTGTGCGGCGCAACAGTTCGCGACACGCTGACAACAGCACGAGAGGGCACACGGTGGAGGCAATCATTAGTGGTGCAGTTGTGGAGGCTGCGAGTGTGCGGCGCAACAGTTCGCGACACGCTGACCACAGCACGAGAGGGCGCACGGTGGAGGCAATCATTAGTGGTGCAGTTGTAGAGGCTGCGAGTGTGCGGCGCAACAGTTCGCGACACGCTGACCACAGCACGAGAGGGCACACGGTGGAGGCAATCATTAGTGGTGCAGTTGTAGAGGCTGCGAGTGTGCGGCGCAACAGTTCGCGACACGCTGACCACAGCACGAGAGGGCACACGGTGGAGGCAATCATTAGTGGTGCAGTTGTAGAGGCTGCGAGTGTGCGGCGCAACAGTTCGCGACACGCTGACCACAGCACGAGAGGGCACACGGTGGAGGCAATCATTAGTGGTGCAGTTGTAGAGGCTGCGAGTGTGCGGCGCAACAGTTCGCGACACGCTGACCACAGCACGAGAGGGCACACGGTGGAGGCAATCATTAGTGGTGCAGTTGTAGAGGCTGCGAGTGTGCGGCGCAACAGTTCGCGACACGCTGACAACAGCACGAGAGGGCGCACGGTGGAGGCAATCATTAGTGGTGCAGTTGTAGAGGCTGCGAGTGTGCGGCGCAACAGTTCGCGACACGCTGACAACAGCACGAGAGGGCGCACGGTGGAGGCAATCATTAGTGGTGCAGTTGTAGAGGCTGCGAGTGTGCGGCGCAACAGTTCGCGACACGCTGACAACAGCACGAGAGGGCGCACGGTGGAGGCAATCATTAGTGGTGCAGTTGTAGAGGCTGCGAGTGTGCGGCGCAACAGTTCGCGACACGCTGACAACAGCACGAGAGGGCGCACGGTGGAGGCAATCATTAGTGGTGCAGTTGTAGAGGCTGCGAGTGTTCGGGTCAATCACCGAACTATTAAACATGTCAGCGTAATTGTGACACCGCGCTCCATGCCTTGTATTACCTAAGTAAAATGTAATTAGTACGCTTTCGGACGGCATATCGGGCGCGACTCAATCTCACCTCATTAGTTTTAATTTTATCCATTTGTGTACTGAAATATAGTTATCTTATAATCTTTACATCTTAGTTTACATTTAAACTCACCCCAACCCTGAACAGCGAGTGTGCGGCGCAACAGTTCGCGACACGCTGACCACAGCACGAGAGGGCGCACGGTGGAGGCAATCATTAGTGGTGCAGTTGTAGAGGCTGCGAGTGTGCGGCGCAACAGTTCGCGACACGCTGACCACAGCACGAGAGGGCACACGGTGGAGGCAATCATTAGTGGTGCAGTTGTAGAGGCTGCGAGTGTGCGGCGCAACAGTTCGCGACACGCTGACCACAGCACGAGAGGGCACACGGTGGAGGCAATCATTAGTGGTGCAGTTGTAGAGGCTGCGAGTGTTCGGGTCAATCACCGAACTATTAAACATGTCAGCGTAATTGTGACACCGCGCTCCATGCCTTGTATTACCTAAGTAAAATGTAATTAGTACGCTTTCGGACGGCATATCGGGCGCGACTCAATCTCACCTCATTAGTTTTAATTTTATCCATTTGTGTACTGAAATATAGTTATCTTATAATCTTTACATCTTAGTTTACATTTAAACTCACCCCAACCCTGAACAGCGAGTGTGCGGCGCAACAGTTCGCGACACGCTGACCACAGCACGAGAGGGCACACGGTGGAGGCAATCATTAGTGGTGCAGTTGTAGAGGCTGCGAGTGTGCGGCGCAACAGTTAGCGACACGCTGACAACAGCACGAGAGGGCGCACGGTGGAGGCAATCATTAGTGGTGCAGTTGTAGAGGCTGCGAGTGTGCGGCGCAACAGTTCGCGACACGCTGACCACAGCACGAGAGGGCACACGGTGGAGGCAATAATTAGTGGTGCAGTTGTAGAGGCTGCGAGTGTGCGGCGCAACAGTTCGCGACACGCTGACAACAGCACGAGAGGGCGCACGGTGGAGGCAATCATTAGTGGTGCAGTTGTAGAGGCTGCGAGTGTGCGGCGCAACAGTTCGCGACACGCTGACAACAGCACGAGAGGGCGCACGGTGGAGGCAATCATTAGTGGTGCAGTTGTAGAGGCTGCGAGTGTGCGGCGCAACAGTTCGCGACACGCTGACAACAGCACGAGAGGGCGCACGGTGGAGGCAATCATTAGTGGTGCAGTTGTAGAGGCTGCGAGTGTTCGGGTCAATCACCGAACTATTAAACATGTCAGCGTAATTGTGACACCGCGCTCCATGCCTTGTATTACCTAAGTAAAATGTAATTAGTACGCTTTCGGACGGCATATCGGGCGCGACTCAATCTCACCTCATTAGTTTTAATTTTATCCATTTGTGTACTGAAATATAGTTATCTTATAATCTTTACATCTTAGTTTACATTTAAACTCACCCCAACCCTGAACAGCGAGTGTGCGGCGCAACAGTTCGCGACACGCTGACCACAGCACGAGAGGGCGCACGGTGGAGGCAATCATTAGTGGTGCAGTTGTAGAGGCTGCGAGTGTGCGGCGCAACAGTTCGCGACACGCTGACCACAGCACGAGAGGGCACACGGTGGAGGCAATCATTAGTGGTGCAGTTGTAGAGGCTGCGAGTGTGCGGCGCAACAGTTCGCGACACGCTGACAACAGCACGAGAGGGCGCACGGTGGAGGCAATCATTAGTGGTGCAGTTGTAGAGGCTGCGAGTGTGCGGCGCAACAGTTCGCGACACGCTGACAACAGCACGAGAGGGCGCACGGTGGAGGCAATCATTAGTGGTGCAGTTGTAGAGGCTGCGAGTGTGCGGCGCAACAGTTCGCGACACGCTGACCACAGCACGAGAGGGCACACGGTGGAGGCAATCATTAGTGGTGCAGTTGTAGAGGCTGCGAGTGTGCGGCGCAACAGTTCGCGACACGCTGACAACAGCACGAGAGGGCGCACGGTGGAGGCAATCATTAGTGGTGCAGTTGTAGAGGCTGCGAGTGTGCGGCGCAACAGTTCGCGACACGCTGACAACAGCACGAGAGGGCGCACGGTGGAGGCAATCATTAGTGGTGCAGTTGTAGAGGCTGCGAGTGTGCGGCGCAACAGTTCGCGACACGCTGACAACAGCACGAGAGGGCGCACGGTGGAGGCAATCATTAGTGGTGCAGTTGTAGAGGCTGCGAGTGTGCGGCGCAACAGTTCGCGACACGCTGACAACAGCACGAGAGGGCGCACGGTGGAGGCAATCATTAGTGGTGCAGTTGTAGAGGCTGCGAGTGTGCGGCGCAACAGTTCGCGACACGCTGACAACAGCACGAGAGGGCGCACGGTGGAGGCAATCATTAGTGGTGCAGTTGTAGAGGCTGCGAGTGTTCGGGTCAATCACCGAACTATTAAACATGTCAGCGTAATTGTGACACCGCGCTCCATGCCTTGTATTACCTAAGTAAAATGTAATTAGTACGCTTTCGGACGGCATATCGGGCGCGACTCAATCTCACCTCATTAGTTTTAATTTTATCCATTTGTGTACTGAAATATAGTTATCTTATAATCTTTACATCTTAGTTTACATTTAAACTCACCCCAACCCTGAACAGCGAGTGTGCGGCGCAACAGTTCGCGACACGCTGACCACAGCACGAGAGGGCGCACGGTGGAGGCAATCATTAGTGGTGCAGTTGTAGAGGCTGCGAGTGTGCGGCGCAACAGTTCGCGACACGCTGACCACAGCACGAGAGGGCACACGGTGGAGGCAATCATTAGTGGTGCAGTTGTAGAGGCTGCGAGTGTGCGGCGCAACAGTTCGCGACACGCTGACCACAGCACGAGAGGGCGCACGGTGGAGGCAATCATTAGTGGTGCAGTTGTAGAGGCTGCGAGTGTGCGGCGCAACAGTTCGCGACACGCTGACAACAGCACGAGAGGGCGCACGGTGGAGGCAATCATTAGTGGTGCAGTTGTAGAGGCTGCGAGTGTGCGGCGCAACAGTTCGCGACACGCTGACCACAGCACGAGAGGGCACACGGTGGAGGCAATCATTCACTGAGTCAGATTAAACATCTGCTTGAGGTTTTTCGTGCGCCATCCAGAACAATGAACAGGTTATAAACGTTATTTACAATGCTGAGATACCGATAGGGTTGGTACTGACCGCCGACCATCATTACCACATCTCCTGGTCCCATGGAGAACGTTTAGATTCGGTTTGATGTTCTGTACCACACGCACGGGTCGATCCGTCAGGTTAAGCTACGCTTGCGGGGGTTGGTCAGTGGATGGGTGACCATCTTTACATACCGAGATTCCTCCGTGCCGCGGAAAGCACGTTAAGCCGTTGGTCCCGGCTGTTATTCGTGGATCTTTGACAGTCGTTACGGGTCGTCAGAAGCCCGAAAGTCTATAATACCCCTTTTTAAGACTGGTTATCACCAGTCTTACCAAGGGGCATCGTATTACCCAGTAACTGGGTTGTGGAGGTTAGATAGGCAGTCGCTCCATGTAAAATACTACCAGTATTTTATTCAGCTGCATTCGGTTAGACTGGAAGCCGACCCCAACATAGTTGGGAAAAGGCGGCAGATTGATTGTTCTGTACCACACCCTGAAATTTGACGAGGATGTAAACGCCACGTTGTATAACACGGGCATGTTAGGAACCACTTCCGCCGCTGTGACCGCGGGCTGGGAAATAAAACATTGTTCACGCTAATTACCTATTATGAAAAATTGTAAGTCAGGTTGGTTAACTTTTTGCTCCGTTCTATTATGTTTTTACATAAAGTACTTACTTACCTATTCACTCTATATAAAATTCCCTCTTTTAGTACCGACTGCTGAAAAGCCCGTTCGTAGAATATTGTCATGTATTTTGTAAATTCGAAACGAAAAAATATTTTATAACTAGGTAGTTCTTCAAAAACCCCGCGTGTATAGAATCTGTTTGCTACAAGACAAGGTTGCACCTAGCGAGTGTCGCGTGTGGCAACCCTGGCCACCCCACCAGCCCCAGCGCCGCCGCCGCCTTACTATTTACCTTTTATGAGTTTCCACGCGTCACCTGAGTTTTTGTGCGGGTCCCGCTGCCGAGATTAATAGGCCCATATATTTACTTACACCTATTAAAATCCCGGTTTATGCCGACATAAAACTGTTCGGGAACATTGACGTCATGAAGGTAGTTACCGAACAATAAACTGATGTATTAGGGTTCTGTACCAAAATGGTAAAAAAGGAACCCTTATGGTGTGACTCAGTCTGTCTGTCTGGAAATTTGGAACAGTTTTACATGACGTTTACCCAACTATTTTGCAAATAAGAAAGAAATAAAAATGTTTATATTTTTTTTGCAACAGGGACTGAAAGGGGGTCTTAAAAATTAAAAGTGGAGCAACTACGGCATGTTGGGTATTATATGAAAGAGCGCTGTTTGGACATTCTCAATTTTTTTTTTTTTTTTAAGCTGCATAATTTTCGACTTTTGATGAAAAATGTAAAAAAAAAATACCTTTCCCCCCTTATTTCCGAAGTTTGCAAAGAGAAAAATCTGAAATTATTCTATGTGATAGAAATTTATGTAAAGATTACAGGAAAAATAAAACGATGTCTCTAAATAGCACACTTTTTCAGAAATCAGATCGGAACCCTCGATGCGCGAATCCGACTCGCTCTTTTTTTTTATTAGTGTAGACCGGTTTTTTTTTATTAGTGTAGTGCCGCGCATCAGGCGATTCTCGTTACAACGCGTGTCACAGGACGCTGACGAAGCGCGGTGCGTCAAGACCACAGATTCAGCCTGCAGGTCTGCAGCTGCCGCTAGCGTACAGCATGCTTGCGTGCAATCCCGTGTTAAAGGTGAGGATCGAATGAAAATTAAACGTTGGCACAATTCAAAGTACTTTTCAGTATTAAATCTTAATGAGCAGTTCTCGGATAATGTCTGTCGTAAATTCGTAGCGTTAAGCTCTGCCTCTCCCTCCTCCGCGGGGCGAGCGCGCCCCCGCGCCCATCTATGCTAAGCCGCTGCTGTCGCCTGTCTGCTGGACGTGCCGGTGTCTGTTAACATAATACTCCGCCAAACAATGCATTCACATTGTTCATATATAATGTCACTGCATATTTAGGGCTAAATGTTCTATTCGAGAATGTAGCTGCTCCACGGCCAGCGATAGCCGCCATTTATAACGTGTCGTTGTGCATCCTCGTCAAATTTCATGGTGTGGTACAGAACCTCAAACCGAACAACTTTCTCCATAGGACCAACATCGTAATCGCAAAAAAAAAATTTAACTATCCTATAGAAAACTTCAATGTCTACTCGACGCAAATTTATGGGAAGACTGCTTATTTTTTCGCGATTACGATGTTGGTCCCAAGGAGAAAGTTGTTCGGTAGAACGGATGCAAAACGTTCTCTTCCACATGTCATTGTAATAGTGGCATATAATTTAGTACAAGACTAGGTTGAACTTGGTAGTGGCGCCCGTAAGTAAGTAGGTATCTCTGAAGCTCGATCAACTCGAAGCCGTACATATGAACTAGTAGCCGCGGAACAATAGCGCGACTACCGTGTGCACCTACATACCGAGTATGTGTACTTCTATTGTGATATCAGTTTTCAGAGCGTCTAAAAGCCTTTGAAGGTAGCTTGACATCGTGCGCTCACAAAGGACGTCAAGGGTCGCACACGATCGGTCAGGCGCTCGTCTGAGCGGTCAGTGCGGCCGCTTGCGCCGTGTGCACTGTGTATGGATGTGGCGGTGCGGAGTTAATGTGCCGCGGAACTGTGACGGCATCAACTAATTACTAATGTACGAGGGTTCACAATCGGCAGATAGATTACCTGTCAACTTGCCAGCATTAATATTCTGCCGAAAATGGCATTGTACGACTGGCCTGGCTATTTATTTATATATCTCTTAATATATAAAACAAAGTCGGGTTTGTTCGAACACTTATAACTCGAGAACGGCTTAACGGATTTTCATGGTTTTTGATTTGTTGTATTTTTCTTCGTACCGAATAGCAGAATAACTATTAAAAATATAGGAAAAGTAAAAAAAAAAATATGAAGAAAATTCATTTTCACAAAACATTTGAACAGCACCCTAATTGCGTAACACATTATCAATCGGAGTTTGAATCATTTTGAAACAAATTGCTAATCCTTTGCTTCATATGTTCGAAAGATTTGTTTGCTCGACAACATAACTAACGCAATGAATGTTGTTGAACTGTCAAAATGAAACCAACTCCGATTGATAATGTGTTACGCAATTAGGGTGCTGTTCAAATGTTTTGTGAAAATGAATTTTCTTCATATTTTTTTTTTGACTTTTCCTATATTTTTAATAGTTATTCTGCTATTCGGTACGAAGAAAAATACAACAAATCAAAAACCATGAAAATCCGTTAAGCCGTTCTCGAGTTATAAGTGTTCGAACAAACCCGACTTTGTTTTATATATTAAGAATATAAAACAAAGTCGGGTTTGTTCGAACACTTATAACTCGAGAACTACTGGACCAATTTTCATGGTTTTTGATTTGTTGTATTTGTCTCCGTCCCGAATAGCAGAATAACTATTAAAAACATAGGAAAATTCACAAAAAAATATGAAGAAAATTCATTTTCTCATACATGAAAGGGCAGGGCAATGTCGGTCGGGAAACTTTCATTATTTTTAGAATTCCAAATTCAAATTCATTTTATAATCAGTTGTTCATTTGTTTTGCTGCCGTTCGATTTATTGAATTTTGACAGGTCGTCTGGCGGGTCAGCTACTTATGTAGTATTCTAAAATAAAAATCAATTGCCGAATGTATGTAGGTACGCGCATCACTTCAGAACGGATGCACGTATTTGGCTAATTCTTTTTTGTTGTATTTGTAATTGTCAGGACAAAGTTTGTATGAAAGAAACTTCTACACAGTTTATTGTTATAACGTCAATTTACTAACACTACTGTACTAAATATGTGGAGATTTGATACAAGTAACAACCTCAGATTTTTTATAGGCCTACGGTAACAACCTATATATATATAAAACAAAGTCGGGTTTGTTCGAACACTTATAACTCGAGAACTACTGGACCAATTTTCATGGTTTTTGATTTGTTGTATTTGTCTCCGTCCCGAATAGCAGAATAACTATTAAAAACATAGGAAAATTCACAAAAAAATATGAAGAAAATTCATTTTCTCATACATGAAAGGGCAGGGCAATGTCTGTCGGGAAACTTTCATTATTTTTAGAATTCCAAATTCAAATTCATTTTATAATCAGTTGTTCATTTGTTTTGCTGCCGTTCGATTTATTGAATTTTTGACAGGTCGTCTGGCGGGTCAGCTACTTATGTAGTATTCTAAAATAAAAATCAATTGCCGAATGTATGTAGGTACGCGCATCACTTCAGAACGGATGCACGTATTTGGCTAATTCTTTTTTGTTGTATTTGAAGTTTGTATGAAAGAAACTTCTACACAGTTTATTGTTATAACGTCAATTTACTAACACTACTGTACTAAATATGTGGAGATTTGATACAAGTAACAACCTCAGATTTTTTATAGGCCTATGGTAACAACCTACTATACCAATTTATTTTGGGTCTGCGCAACATGTCCCTTTCTTCCATACTTCTCTATTAGTCGTCATCTCGGTAGTCACCCCCTTTATAACCAAATTCATCATCTTTAACACAGTCCATCCATCGTTTCTTGATCTTCCCCTACTCATATATCCATTGACATTCATACTCAAAACAATTTTTTTTTCAAATTAATTGGCTCCAATTAATCATTTTCATGTTCTTGACTTTTTACTAAGTATAAATTTATTCCGGTATTTTACTTTTCAGCAAAAAATCTTAGGTTCATTCTTAAAATATAAATTAAGTTTTCCTAAACAATTCAAAATGTGCTCAGCTTGCGCCTTCAGGAACTTCGCACGTTTACATTAGAATATTCATAGCTAAGACAGGACAACGTCTGTCGGGGAACTGTGACGGCATCAACTAATTACTAATGTACGAGGGTTCACAATCGGCAGATAGATTACCTGTCAACTTGCCAGCATTAATATTCTGCCGAAAATGGCATTGTACGACTGGCCTGGCTATTTATTTATATATCTATGTCGTCAGGGAGCAGTTTTTAGCCGCCCATGGCGGTATGTAGTGTGATAGACGGGCCTGATATAGTTTGTGCAATGTCATCTACAGAAGACGTCCAACGTGTATTAGTGTGGATTCAGTGGCGATTCCCGCTCTGAGGATGAAGACGGGACAAAGCACCGGCCGGTCGCACACTAACGACGTCCTGTGCCCTCCCCCCGCACCTACCTCGCCCTCGGTGCCGCGTGGGAAATGAGAGAAGTTGGCGCTTCCAAGGTGTTCGTGCACCTCACATTTATTTGCTGAACGATCTTTGAGCCCTTGGATGTTCGCATATTACAAGTTACAACTGTGTATTTATATTTACGTTTCTGCTTCTATGTGAAGTCGCCATTGTTTTATTCGATTCACAAACCAAAGTTCAGACGACACACTGGTTTACATTCTGTATTTCCATAGAGTTGTATAAATGCGAGATGTAGAAGGCTATACGTCGAATCGTTGAGCTCCTTAAGTTTTGAGTTGAGCTGCACGATTACTTACAATTTTATTTTTTTAATTTAATCTTTATTTATCAGAGTACTATATGGTCTACAGTGTTAGTAACAAAATAGCTTAGCTATGCTTAGTAACAAATGCATGGACTGACTGGACAGGTCCACTCAATTTGTGTGGTTCTTTCCTCGAAATATGTTACCGGCAATCTGTATAATGCAGGTAGTCTATACTACCTAGGCAATGTATAGAATACCTGGGGCGTCGAGGCATACAAAGGAAAACATCAGAAAAAAGTAAGTTTAAAAACTAAACCCCGACCACCTACTGAAAAATCATACTCTAAAAGAATGTAACAAGAAAATATTCTCACCTGAAAATAGAAAAAGACAAATTAAAAATCCGGAGTCACACGCAATCTGTTCGATATAATTATTAACATTTATCATGACGTATGACTCCGGATTTTTAATTTGTCAGTCTTTTTCTAATTTTAGATGAAAATGTTTTTTGTTTCATACTTTTTAGAGTGTGATTTTTCAGTAGTCGGGTTTAAGTTACTTTTTATTTATATTATTTTGGGGTTATAATTTCGTGATAAAGTATTTGCAGAGCCACTTTACATATAACTTTCATTCATACCGCTTGTGCGTAGAACATGCTTAGTGCAGACTTTTTATCCATTTACCCATAGACGGCGTTGTGCAATTAATCTGCCTAGCCTTTTCCCAACTATGTTGGGGGCAGTCTAACCGGATGCAGCTGAATTATTTAAAGTATTTTAACATGGAGCGACTACCTATCTGACCTCCACAACCCAGTAACTGGGTAAGTACGATACCCCTTGGTAAGACTGGTTGTCAGACTTTCGGGCTTCTGACGACCCGTAACGACTGTCAAAGATCCACAAATGACAGCCGGAACCAACGGCTCAACGTGATTTCCGAGGCACGGAGGAGTCTCGGTATGTAAAGATGGTCACCCATCCGCTGACCAACCCCGGCAACCTGATGGATTGCCCCGTGCGGCTGGTCTTACTCAGCCACGAGCTCCTCGTGTTGGTCTGAAGGTTGAACTGCAGAACTCCACCTGCTACGATCCTTACATACTCCATTTCTAAATTTTAATTGGAAAGCACATACAGAAGAGTTAAATAAGAAAATGAGTTCTTCGGCTTGTGCACTCTATATACTAGCACCCATTATAAGTACAGATGCACTTCTTACTGCATATCATGGCATAGTTGGCTCAATGATAAGATATGGCGTAATATTCTGGGGAATCTCGACCTATAAAGAAACCATTTTTAGGGTTCCGTACCAAAATGGTAAAAAAGGAACCCTTATGGTGTGACTCAGTCTGTCTGTCTGTCTGTCTGTCTGTCACAGCTGGATATCTCAGGAACTACTGATGCTATCAACTTGAAATTTCGAATAGTTTTAGATGGCGTAGACCCAACTATTTTGCAAATAAGAATGAAATAAAAATGATTATATTTTTTTGCAACAGAGAGAGAAAGGGGGTCTTAAAAATTTAAAGTGGGGCTACTATGGCATGTGGGGTATCATATGAAAGAACGCTGTTTGTACATTCTCATACTATTTTTTATTTTTTTTTAAGCCGCATAGTTTTCGACTTTTGATGTAAAATGTAAAAAAAATACGGTTCCCCCCCTTATCTCCGAAGTTTGCAAAGCGAAAAATCTGAAATTATTCTATGTGATAGAAGTTTATGTAAAGATTACAGGAAAAATAAAACGTGTCTCTAAGTACCACACTATATCAGAAATCGGAACGGAACCCTCGGTGCGCGAGTCCGACCCGCTCTTGACCGGTTTTTAAATCTCAAAAACCGGTCAAGTGCGAGTCGGACTCGCGCACGAAGGGTTCCGTACCATATTATACGTTTAACAATCGCAAGGATAACTTTTTACTTATTGTGTAATGATACTGTGAATTACAAGGTTATTTTTTGCAGTTGCAGAAAATCACCCATGTTTAAACAAAATACCTTAAGAATCGCCGTTTTCAGTATTATTGATTAAATACAGTATTCATGGCACCTACATGGTATAAAGAAGTTTCAAATTCCTAATTTGTTGAATTGTTGCGCTAGAGCTCGTACAAAAATGGTCTAAAATTTACAACTTTTGCGGCCCCCAATTTCTTAATTTTAAAAGATAAAAAAAAAAATATGTTTGTACTCTACTCAATGAGTTCTAGACCATGACACCCCACATGCTAGATTAAAATTTTTATTTTTTTTTCAAAATGAAAAGTTTATTGTATGGGGACCGACCCCTTATATTTTGCTTTATTTTTATTATTTGTTGTTATAGCCGTAATAGACAGCGGAGGCTTAGTAAGTTTGTACTGGACTGTACGTGGTTGTCTGATTTCATGGATTTTAATTTTCTTGCGCGGAACCCTAATTATTTTTCTAAAATAAAAATAGCCTAAGTTACTCCTTAAAACATCAGCTATATGCCGTCAAAATCGGTGAAAATTCGTTTGGCAAGTTTCCTAACTTGACTCAAAGTACCATTTTTTTAATCCGACTGAGCTTTAAAATTGTTCTATACAAACTTTAACATCCCTAAACCTCATTTGAGGCGTAGTTTTGAAAAACTAATAATGACAAACATTATTACAGTACCCGGCGATAAATATTGCACATCGACCTTTGGAAAGAGACAATCGGCTAATTTCGGCTTCGTAGAGCGTTATCTCTGTCGCACACTACATAGGTGACGTTTTGTCAGTCGTTGCTCAAGTGCGATAGAGTGTTAGTTCAAAATATATATTTAGAGTTGTTAACACCCCCAAATTTAAATAATTTAAAGTTGTACTATGGCATCTTTAGGAAAAAGAGGGAAACCTTTACGAGGTCAGTCACGCGAAATTATCTACAATGTTTATAAATATTTTGTAACCGAAGCTGACAGATTTAAAAACAGCTGTAATTTTCCAAAATAATTAAATACGTAAACATAATGTGAACATGTTTTTTTAATTTTATTTTACCCCAACCTAAAGCCATCACATAAAGAAAAATTGGTGTATTTAATACAAAGAATAAAAAGAATTATCAAAAGAAGCTAATCATAATTGTTTTAACAGCTCCTAATAGATACCGGACTGTTTGTATTTCGTGCGACAGAGATAACGCTCTACGAAGCCGAAATTAGCCGATTGTCTCTTTCCAAAGGTCGATGTGCAATATTTATCGCCGGGAACTGCAGTGCGATTCTGTAACCATCTCACCGTGAAAACTTAGGTGAAGTGAGCGTGGAGTGAGCTGTCAATAGTGTCAATTCCTAGCAAAAACAAACTCACTTCACTTATGTTTTCACGGTGAGATTTTTACTGAATCGACCGGCTGTACTAACTTATGAAAGTATTTGTGCTAAGTTTCAAGTTCATTAACCAAATTAATAAGATTTTTCATACAAACTGTATCTCTGTTTTCACGAACACAGATAAAAAATTTCAAAAATCGTCTGGTATGTTTCCATAACTTGACTCAAACATTATTTACACCAATTTTAGAGTTAATCAAGCCCCCAATAAAATCCTCCGCTATAAAATTAACTTTTCACCCCTTAGGGGTAGATTTTTGGAAAACCCCGATACACGTTAGTCTTAATTTTTGGTCTCAAGTATAAAAACTGAGTTTTGAGTTAATCGGACCGCGTGTTAAAGTTCTTCCATACAAACTTTGACACCCCCAATCCCTTCTTAGGGAGTAGTTTGGGAAAACTAAAAATGATAAACTTTATAATTTACTTAGATGAATATTCGTGCTAAGTTTCAAGTCTATTAACTCAAGGGATAGGATTTTTCATACAAACTTTCATCCCCTATTTTACCCCCTTAGGGATAGAATTTCCAGAAATCCTTCCTTAATGGATGTTTACACTATATAAGGTATCTATGTGCAAAATTTCAAGTCTCTAGGTCTATTGGTTTGGGCTGTGCGTTGATATATTAGTCAGTGACTCAGTCAGGACTTTGATTTTTTTATATATATAGATTTACCATGTTATTTTAAGACCACAGACTTCTTATAGGTTTTCCTGTAATCTACAGGTATAGCACTATTTTATATATTTTTTTCAAAATTTTAGGATCAGTAGTTTCGGAGATAAGTGGGGGGGGGGGATGGTCAATTTTCGTCAATTTTCTTAAATAACTTTAAAAACAATATATTTTAAAATTATAAAAAAAATATATTTGAAACCCTCATTAGTCCAGTAGACAAAAGAATATGCCCTTCGATAATTCCAAAGTTTTTTATTTTCGCGGAGTGGATTACTTTCGTGAATTCATTGCTATGTACAAAAATGCTAACAGTTTAGAGTTATGCTATAGGTATTAAGTAGGTATTTCCTATTATTTCGTGTTATAACAATGATATAAAATTTAAATTAAAATACTACACTGTTTCTTAATTAGTACTATCTAAAGTATATATTACTGAAAATGCTAACAGATAGGTACTGTGGAACAATGGAAATCTGAAAATGTCCTTTAACTCATTCAATAAAAAATTTAAGTTTTTCAAATCATTTCCTATACACTTAAAGGGATTAGTTATACCTTACAACAAAAGTTCTAACAGCTAAGTAATATGGCTTCACAAGTAATTGTATTTTTACTTTGCAACTAGCGAAATATTGAATTTAAGTTTATAAATTTGCGCCCACATATTCGTGATAATAAGCTCTGCTACCATACAAAAGTTTCAACTTATACGTGCTATGCCTTTTTTTTTAATAAATAAAATACAATTTGGATATTGTGGCGCGCGGTGTAGGTACGACAATTCGTGCAGCGCGACGCGGTGACAATCAGACCCGCACTCACTGCAAACGTGCACGCGGCTACACATCAAGCTATGCATGTCCAGTTTACACTGACCTCTCATTGTAAGGTAATCTTATACAATGCGAGATCAGCTTATACTGGATATGTATAGCTTGATCTGTAGCCGTGCGTACCTACCTCTATTGAATGAGGCGCAAAATCATTTCATTACAGTCACATCTCACAAATGACTAATACGAGTACAGTCAGCGTCAAAAATATCGGAACGAACAGACTGTTCAAAATGATCTCAAAAACTAAGAAAATTAAACTACTCAATTGGGTAAAGCTCTTGTCAGAATTACAGTGTAATATTATCGTGTACTGTCTTCATTCTGAAAACAGTCTGTTCGTCCCGATATTATTGACGCTGATCCAATCCAGTCAGTTATTTTTTCTGTTCCATTCCGTGACCGTGACTTCGCCCGCGCGTAATTATCAACAATTGTCAAAAATAGTCAAAATCCCGGATTCCGGGATTCACAAAATTAAAGGTCCTGATTATAGGATCGAATGTATATTTATGTATTGATCGTCAAAATGTCGTGATTCCGGAATTGATAAATTAAGTATTTTTTTTACCATTACTGGGTAACTTGTTTATCACTAAATTTTCACAGGGAATCATCTACTCTGAACAACTTTCACTATGGCATCAACACGTAAATCACGAAAAATAAATCAGCTGGTCGAGTAGGTATTGAGCTTTTGTATCAAACATCGTAATTTTTTTCGTGATTTCAGAGTTGGTCCCATAATGAAAGCTGCTGAAACTGTAAATCCAAGATGGCGGCTGCGAATATTTTCAAATGTTTCGTCATGGGTGTCGTTTTCATTGGTTTCGAGGGTGTTAAGGCCGATAGTGACACTAAAATGTAAATCCAAGATGGCGGCTGCGAACATTTTCTAATTTTTCGTCATGGGTGTCGTTTTTTTGGTTTTCAATAGTGTTAAAGCCGATAGTGACACTAAAATGTAAATCCAAGATGGTGGATGCGAATATTTTCTAATATTTCGTTATGGGTGTCGTTTTCATTGTTTTCGGTGGTGTTAAAGCTGATAGTAACATTAAAATGTAAATCCAAGATGGCGGCTGCGAACATTATTAAATTTTTCGTCATGGGTGTCGTTTTCATGCTTTTCGAGGGTGTTAAAGCCAATAGTGACATTAAAATATAAATCCAAGATGGCCGGTGCGAACATTTTCAAATTTTTCGTCATAGGTGTCGTTTTCATGGTTTTGGGGGCTGTTAAAGCCGATAGTGATGTTAAAATGTAAATACATGATGGCGGCTGCGAACATTTTTAAAATTTTCGTCACGGTTGTCGTTTTCATGCTTTTCGAGGGTGTTAAAGCCGATAGTGACACTAAAATGTAAATGCAAGATAGCGCCTGCTTTAAAAATGTTGATGGTTTTTTAATTACTATCACACGTGTTTTCAGGTTGTAACGCGATACGCTGCACTGCCGCAGGGTTAGTTAAGTAGGCATCAGCCAAGCGTCACGCATTTTGACTCCTCTATCGGCTTTAGCACACTCTAAAACCATGAAAACGATAACCATGACGGAAAATTTTCGCAGCCGCCATCTTGGATTTACATTTTAACGTCATTATCGGCTTTAACACCCTCAAAAACCATTAAAATGACACCCATGACAAAAAGCTTGAAAATTTTTGCAGCCGCCATCTTGGATTTACATTTTAACGTCACTATCGGCTATAACACCCTCAAAAACCATGAAAACGACACCCATGACGAAAAGTTTGAAAATTTTGCAGCCACCGTCTTGGATTTACATTTTAACGCCACTATCACCTTTGAAACCCTCGAAAACCATGAAAACGACACCCATGACAAAAAATTTAAAATATTGGCAGTTGCCATCTTGGATTTACATTTTAACGTTACTATCGGCTTTAATACCCTCAAAAACCATGAAAACGTCACCTATGACGAAAAGTTTAAAAATTTTGCAGCCGCCATCTTGGATTTACATTTGAACGCCACTATCGGCTTAAAAACTCTCGTAAACCATGAAAACGACACCTATGACGAAAAGTTTAAAGTAAACCATGAAAACGACACCCATGACGAAAAGTTTAAAAATTTTGCAGCCGCCATCTTGGATTTACACTTGAACGCCAATATCAGCTTTAAAACTCTCGTAAACCATGAAAACGACACCCATGACAAAAAGCTTGAAAATTTCCCAGCCGCCATCTTGGATTTACATTTTAGTGTCACTATCGGCTTTAACACCCTCGAAAAGCATGAAAACGACACCCATGACGAAAAATTTAATAATGTTCGCAGCCGCCATCTTGGATTTACATTTTAATGTTACTATCAGCTTTAACACCACCGAAAACCATGAAAACGACACTCATTGAGAAAAATTAGAAAATATTCGCATCCACCATCTTGGATTTACATTTTAGCGTCACTATCGGCTTTAACAATCTCGAAAACCAAGAAAACGAGACCCATGACGAAAAATTAGAAAAGAGAAAATATTCGCAGCCGCCATCTTGGATTTACATTTTATTGTCACTATAGGCCTTAACACCCTCGAAAGCCATAAAAACGACACCCATGATAAAACATTTGAAAATATTCGCAGCCGCCATCTTGGATTTACAGTTTCAGCAGCTTTCACTATGGGACCAATTCTGAAATCACAAAAAAAATTACGATGTTTGATACAAAAGTTCAATACCTACTCGACCAGCTGATTTATTTTTCGTGATTTACGTGTTGATGCCATAGTGAAAGTTGTTCATGAGTAGAAGATTCCCTGTGAAAATTTAGTGATAAAAAGTTATCCTCTAATACTCGTAGTAAAAAAAATACTTAATTTATCAATTCCGGCATCCCGACATTTTGACGATCAATACAAAAGTAGGTACATTCCATATTAGCCAAAGCCTAAACGTAAGTAAATATACATTCGATTCTATAATCAGAACTTAAAAATTGTCGTTCCGGAATCCCGGAATTTTTTCGATACATAAGTGCAATCCATATTAACTAACATCTGAAGTAAATTATAATCATAAGTCAAAATTTGTGAATCCCAGAATATTTTTGATACAAAAGTGCAATCCATATTAGCCAACACCTGAACGCAAGTACCTAACTAAACATTCGATTCCAAAATCAGAACTTAAAAAGTGTCGTTCCGGAATCTCGGGATTTTCTCGATGTATAAGTGCAATCCATACTAACTAACATCTGAACTTAAGTACTTAAAACATTCGATTCTATAATTAGAAGTCAAAATTTGCCGATACCAGAATTCAACTAAACAAAGGAATGTTTTGCTTCAACATTAATTAAAACTTTAAATCAAGTTTTGGGATCATGTCTAACGATAGAATATTTTTCTGTTTTTATTATAGTATCAATTAAGAACAACGCAAAAGGGGAAATGAAGGTTTTGCAACTAAACTAGGTTAATTTTCTAGGATTCCGGAACGACAATTTTTAAGTTCTGATTATAGAATCGAATGTATATTTACTTACGTTTAGGCTTTGGCTAATATGGAATGTACCTACTTTTGTATTGATCGTCAAAATGTCGGGATGCCGGAATTGATAAATTAAATATTTTTTTACTACGAGTATTAGAGGATAACTTTTTTATCACTAAATTTTCACAGGGAATCTTCTACTCATGAACAACTTTCACTATGGCATCAACACGTAAATCACGAAAAATAAATCAGCTGGTCGAGTAGGTATTGAACTTTTGTATCAAACATCGTAATTTTTTTTGTGATTTCAGAGTTGGTCCCATAGTGAAAGCTGCTGAAACTGTAAATCCAAGATGGCGGCTGCGAATATTTTCAAATGTTTTATCATGGGTGTCGTTTTTATGGCTTTCGAGGGTGTTAAGGCCGATAGTGACAATAAAATGTAAATCCAAGATGGCAGCTGCGACTATTTTCTATCTTTTCTAATTTTTCGTCATGGTTATCATTTTCATGGTTTTAGAGTGTGCTAAAGCCGATAGAGGAGTCAAAATGCGTGACGCTTGGCTGATGAATACTTAACTAACCCTGCGGCAGTGCAGCGTATCGCGTTACAACCTGAAAACACGTGTGATAGTAATTAAAAAACCATCAACATTTTTAAAGCAGGCGCTATCTTGCATTTACATTTTAGTGTCACTATCGGCTTTAACACCCTCGAAAAGCATGAAAACGACACCCGTGACGAAAATTTTAAAAATGTTCGCAGCGCCATCATGTATTTACATTTTAACATCACTATCGGCTTTAACAGCCCCCAAAACCATGAAAACGACCTTGTTTTTTTTTTTTTTTTTTTGAAGGTGGGTAATCATCAAATAACTTCTCCCGCTCTGGGTGGAGCGGAAGGGCGTGTCAGACTTTTACTGACTAAAATCCACCCGTGTTCCTTCAGTTGCCTATGCCAGGGCCGCGGTATCTCCTTCAAACAACCCGCGACCCCATCGGCTTTAACACTCTCGAAAAGCATGAAAACGACACCTATGACGAAAAATTTGAAAAAGTTCGCACCGGCTATCTTGGATTTATATTTTAATGTCACTATTGGCTTTAACACCCTCGAAAAGCATGAAAACGACACCCATGACGAAAAATTTAATAATGTTCGCAGCCGCCATCTTGGATTTACATTTTAATGTTACTATCAGCTTTAACACCACCGAAAACAAAGAAATCGACACCCATAACGAAAAATTAGAAAATATTCGCATCCACCATCTTGGATTTACATTTTAGTGTTACTATCAGCTTTAACACTATCGAAAACCAAAAAAACGACACCCATGACGAAAAATTAGAAAATATTCGCAGCCGCCATCTTGGATTTACATTTTAGTGTCACTATCGGCCTTAACACCCTCGAAACCAATGAAAACGACACCCATGACGAAACATTTGAAAATATTCGCAGCCGCCATCTTGGATTTACAGTTTCAGCAGCTTTAATTATGGGACCAACTCTGAAATCACGAAAAAAATTACGATGTTTGATACAAAAGCTCAATACCTAATCGACCAGCTGATTTATTTTTCGTGATTTACGTGTTGATGCCATAGTGAAAGTTGTTCAGAGTAGATGATTCCCTGTGAAAATTTAGTGATAAACAAGTTACCCAGTAATGGTAAAAAAAATACTTAATTTATCAATTCCGGAATCACGACATTTTGACGATCAATACATAAATATACATTCGATCCTATAATCAGAACTCTAAATTTGTGAATCCCAGAATCCGGGATTTTGACTATTTTTGACAATTGTTGATAATTACGCGCGGGCGAAGTCACGGTCACGGAATGGAACAGAAAAAATAACTGACTGGATTGGATCAGCGTCAATAATATCGGGACGAACAGACTGTTTTCAGAATGAAGACAGTACACGATAATATTACACTGTAATTCTGACAAGAGCTTTACCCAATTGAGTAGTTTAATTTTTGTTGATTTAATTGATTTAATTATTTACAAAAATCAATCTTTAGTCGATTCTGTAATAATCGATACACTGTAGGTACCTCCTTATTATATAAATACTACCCAACATTATTATTACTTCACTTCTCGTTAGCGCCTTAAGAAAGACGGACGTATAAACTTCCTAGTGACTTTTAATTGGCTAATAATAATCTATACATTTTAAAAAGCCCATAGCTCGTTTCATTGAAGTGTTAGAACCTAGATTTCCTACAGGTTATGGGCCCAGGTTACGTTTTTACTGCAATATAAGTGGTTAAAATTTAAATAAAAAATACGGGCATTGTTAAGTGAAATGGACGCAATAAAAAAAGTTCCAATGTTATCGTCGAGTAGGTGACGGCATACTCATAATAAAATTTAACAATTTTTGATGATTTGATCATCGAATTGTTAGCCGGCACGCCGCCGCCAAACCACGCCACGCGAGGTAGCTCATTTGTTGCTCAACCTACCCCCATCTTACGATGGCGTGATAACTGCGATCGAAATTTTATCGGAGGATAAGTTAATGCTAGCATTCGTTAAGCCAAGGCTTTTGGATCATGAAGTCAAGTTTAAAAATAAGTCCAGTGATACCAGTGTCAAAAGTTTTGCAATTTGAGGGATAAATGGACAGGAATTTCGAAAAACAAAATTCGATAATTCTCAAAATAATAAAGGGAATAATAGCTTCAACTAGGAAGTTAACAAGCAGAAGAATAAGTCTCAGTTCATGAAGATACCAGTGCCAAAAGTTTTGCAATTTGAGGGAAAATGGACAGGAATTTCTAAAAACAAAATTCGATAATTCTCAAAATAATAAAGGGAATAATAGCTTCAACTAGGAAGTTAACAAGCAGAAGAATAAGTCTCAGTTCATGAAGTGTTATCACTGTGGCCGCAAGAAGCATATGAAAAACAACTGCTTCTACTTCAAAAGAGCTCAAACATTACAGCAGCAGCAGAAAATACGGAGAGGACAAGGACGGTCCAGGCAGTTGGAATCAGTGAACCATCCACGTCGAGCTATTTTTCTGGCTTTGCTTTTATGATGGCAGACTATCAAGCGGATCATGATGGAAGATACTTTCCTGTTGGTTTCTGGAACATCGGACCATATTATAAACAGGGAAGATCTTTTCATTAGTCACACCGTCTTGCAAACGCCATTAAAATTTCTATTGCTTAAAATGGTGAATTTATTTCAGGGAACGATGTATGTGACCAGCAACATGGGCGTTCAAGAAGTTTTGGAGAACGTGTTCTTCTATGCTGCGGTACCACCGGTGCGGTGCGGTGCGGTGCGGTGCGGTTCTTGACGAAAATGCAACGTGCTGGGTTGACAGTCATTTTCGACCAGCAAGGAGCACAATACGTAAGGTTAATAAAACTATCATGCAAGGTATGTTGAAAAATAATTTAATTGCTGTAGACTTAATGGCATCTGTAAAAAAGTGTCAGTCTGTTTCTCAAGTATGCAGTAATAAAAATATGTACAAATTATGGCTTTGGTCATAATAAGTGAAAATTAATTCATCGAAATTAAAAAAATATTAAAATGGTTGATGACACCAGCCAAATCGAAACTGCTATGCGAGCCTGGATGATATATGATGATGGATGGTTATTGTGTAGAGAGAGGGATATCATAACATTTAAAAATTCCGAGAATACCACAGTTGAATGGCGTTTCTGAACGTATGGTCGGAACCATTACTTACGGGAAAAGTTCGTTTCATAATAAACGCTGCTAAATTAGACAAAGTGTTTTGAGGCAATACGCAGTATGAACTGTTGTTTATTTGATTAATTTGACCCCAATTAAAACTTTGAAAGTTTTCAAAAACACCATTCGAAATGTGGCATGATACAAAACCTCGAATAAAAAAATATTTGAAGGTAGTTGGTTCAACTGTTTACGTTCATAATAAAAGCAGTAAGGCCAAGTTTAATGGAAAATCATGGAAAGGGATACTTGTGGGTTATGAACCAAACGCTATAAAGTTTGGAACCCAGAGTGCGAAAAATTACATAGTAGTCAGGGATGTTATTATTAATGAGACTGGATTTCTTCAATCCAGGCCAGACCTCAAGTCTGAAGGGAATATTAAAAAAATTCTCACGGCAAAGCTGATGATGTAATATCCAAGTCAGTGCCGGTCAAGTCTCATAACTCTGACAGTTCTAAATCAGATACGTCTATGGTCTAAATCTGATGAGCACGAGTGTCCTAGTAAAGTTCGCAAATTAAACCATGATAATATTAAATTGAATCGGAGGAAATAAATGATAAACTTTTTGATAACCCATCTTCACCAAAAGAAAACACAAATAAAATCCTGACGTTAGATGATGCAATAGGTTCAAAAGTCGTCCACCTATGTCGTATAATGAAGACGATGATGATGATCGCCATTTTGTGTGCTCAGTCTATTCTATGTAAAATACCAAATTCATTAGAAGAGATCAAAACAGATCTCAGTGGGAAAATGCAGTAGGGACGAACTAAATTCTCTAAAGCTAAATAATACTTAGACTTTAATACCAACACCTGAAAATAAAAACATTGTCAATTTATTGTAAATGGATGTTTCCTATAAAAAATGATGAATTTAGAAAACCTTTATGATAAAAAAAAAAACAACTTGTTGCAAGGTCGGACGGACACGGACTATACCTAATGAAACTTTCGAACTAGTATTAGCATGAATAGCTAGTTTCAGATGTATCTTACTTTTGCAAATCAATTTAATTTGCTAGTTCGTCTTAGGGATGTCAAAACTACCTTCCTAAATGACGAAATAAAGGAAGATATTTATATAAAAGTACCTGGTTTACATAATTATGTGTGTAAATTAAATAAAGTGCTTTACGGGCTGAAAAATGCAGGCAGCTAAATGTTGGTTTGAAGTTTTCGATCTATCTCATAAAGAAGACGGTTTTCAAAATTCTTCATTCGAATAGGTGTCAAGATATGCTAGACAATGGAGATGTACATAAAAATATTTGTCGTTTTATATATAGGTGATTTAGTTATAGTATGCGCTGATATTGAAATAATAAAAAAAATTAGTTAATTTAAAATGACGATGAATGAAATTAATGATGATGATGAAATAATTTTAATTTTATGAAATAGCATTAAATCAAAGTGCAAACATATAAACGGTATTAAATAAATTTAATATGCACGATTGTAAACCTGTCAATACACCAATGGAAAATAAACTTAATTATGACGTATTAAACTCTGAAGAAAAATATAATGATCATGTTGAAACCATAAAGAATGTTTAATGTATGTCATGTTATGCACTCGTCCAGATTTAATTACTTACAAGCGTTAATATACTGAGTAGGTATACGAACAAAAATAGTAAAGAACTCTGGCAGTGTCTAAAGAGAGTGCTGCGGTACTTGAAAGGTACTGTTGATTTAATATTAAGTTATAGGTAAAAGATGTGCCTACACTAACATTATATGTGGCTACGTAGATTCAGATTGGGGTGGCAGTGATTCAAATGACAGGAAAAGTACAACTGGGTATTTCAAGCTGCAAGCAAACCTGGAGTACAAAGAAACAAATGTCAGTTGCTGCCTCTTCAACTGAGGCAGATTGTATGGCATTATGAAACTGTCATGGGAGGCTTTAGGGCTTAAATCACTAGCAGTTAGTATTAAGATAGATATAATTAAATCTATCATATTCTATGAGGATAAAAATGGCTGCATAAGCATTGCAAATAATCCAACCAATCACAAACGTACAAAACACATAGATATAAAGTATCATTTTTCTAAGGAACAGATTAAGAAAAATGTAATAAAATAAAATTACATTCTAACGGTTCAGCAGTTGGCAGATGTTCTGACCAAGGTATTACCCGCTATCACTTTTCAAGAGATGAGAAGTAAAATGGGCTTAGAATAAGATACTGATTGTATGTTTAGTGATTCTACATAATAATATGATTTATGATTAATTTTATTATTAAGAATAATTTAATGAAATGGTTTGATTAAGGTTTTCTGGGTTTTCCTTAATCCTTGGCAGCAAATGTTGGACCATGTGGATTTCCCAGCAAACACTAGGAAGTGAATATGTTCCGGTCAATTAGGTATCACTTTGATTTATTTTGTTTGTATAATTGGTAGATTAATTTTTGAGGGGGCGTGTTGATTTAATTGATTTAATTATTTACAAAAATCAATCTTTAGTCGATTCTGTAATAATCGATACACTGTAGGTACCTCCTTATTATATAAATACTACCCAACATTATTATTACTTCACTTCTCGTTAGCGCCTTAAGAAAGACGGACGTATAAACTTCCTAGTGACTTTTAATTGGCTAATAATAATCTTTATATTTTAAAAAGCCCATAGCTCGTTTCATTGAAGTGTTAGAACCTAGATTTCCTACAATTTTCTTAGTTTTTGAGATCATTTTGAACAGTCTGTTCGTTCCGATATTTTTGACGCTGACTGTACTCGTATTAGTCATTTGTGAGATGTGACTGTAATGAAATGATTTTGCGCCTCATTCAATAGAGGTAGGTACGCACGGCTACAGATCAAGCTATACATATCCAGTATAAGCTGATCTCGCATTGTATAAGATTACCTTACAATGAGAGGTCAGTGTAAACTGGACATGCATAGCTTGATGTGTAGCCGCGTGCACGTTTGCAGTGAGTGCGGGTCTGATTGTCACCGCGTCGCGCTGCACGAATTGTCGTACCTACACCGCGCGCCACAATATCCAAATTGTATTTTATTTATTTAAAAAAAGGCATAGCACGTATAAGTTAAGTCATAAGTCATAAGTCATAAGTCATTTATTTCATAACAAAATACATTGTGTTGAAAAAAAAAATAAAATAGTAGTAATAAAAATAAATGAAATAATTAAAATAAAGAAACAAAACAAATAAAAACAAATATTAAGTACATTCATATTTAAAATTCGTTACGCATTCAAAGTGTATCAATATACGTAATAAATAATTATAACTATTTCAGTAATTCAGTAGCAATCAAATTTTAAAAATTCATTATCATAAATAATAATAATAATTAATTGTCATATTCATTATTACAATTAAAATTCATAAAATTAAATTCATTATAACAAATAAAAACAAATATTAAGTACATTCATATTAAAATTCGTTACGCATTCAAAGTGTATCAATATACCTAATAAATAAATAAATAATCATAACTATTTCATTAATTCATTGCAATCAAATTTTAAAAATTCATTATCATAAATAATAATAATAATTAATTATCATATTCATTATTATAAATATATTTAAAAAACACATTTAGACACAAACACATAGTTCACAAATCATTTAATAGTGTCTGCCGTACTCGTTTGTCATTTAAGAACTCTTCGATGCTGTAATAGCCTTTCCTCAATAAATATGTCTTTAATTTGTTCTTAAATAAGTTTGTACTGTTTATGCTTTTGAATTCTATTGGCAACTTGTTGTATAATAATACTGATTGAACCCTGGGACTGTGATGAACCACGTTTAATTTCGGTTGTATTGTGGAAGTTACGTCCTTTCTACGAGAACCAACTCTAGCTTGTCTTTCCTCATCGGACTCGTGCAATTTCTTAACAAAATTGGTTAACAATACTAAAATATAGAGACATGGCACTGTTAAAATGTTAAGTCTGATGAAGTGGTCCCTGCAAGATTCTGTCTGTTTCATGCGAAGCATTGTCCTTAAGGCTCTTTTTTGAATAACAAATGCCGAGTGAACATTGTACTTGTAGCTATTGCCCCAAAACTCAATACTGTATCTCAGCAGTTGAAACTTTTGTATGGTAGCAGAGCTTATTATCACGAATATGTGGGCGCAAATTTATAAACTTAAATTCAATATTTCGCTAATTGCAAAGTAAAAATACAATTACTTGTGAAGCCATATTACTTAGCTGTTAGAACTTTTGTTGTAAGGTATAACTAATCCCTTTAAGTGTATAGGAAATGATTTGAAAAACTTAAATTTTTTATTGAATGAGTTAAAGGACATTTTCAGATTTCCATTGTTCCACAGTACCTATCTGTTAGCATTTTCAGTAATATATACTTTAGATAGTACTAATTAAGAAACAGTGTAGTATTTTAATTTAAATTTTATATCATTGTTATAACACGAAATAATAGGAAATACCTACTTAATTCCTAATGCATAACTCTAAACTGTTAGCATTTTTGTACATAGCAATGAATTCACTATAGGTATCCACTCAGCGAAAATAAAAAACTTTAGAATTATCGAAGGGTAAATGGAAAAAATATTATATCTCTACTGGACTACATAGTAAGCCCTTTCATTTGATATGTCACACGGTACAGTTTACAAAACTTTTTTTTTAATTTTCTTATTTTCCCCCTAAAAGTGACTCTCATATTCAAAATTCATATATTTACTTTAGCTGTACGTGTTTGGGTCACAGAAATCCATATGTGTACCAAATTTTAACTTAATCGGTCCATTAGATTCGGAGCAAATTGGCTGTGACAGACGGACAGACAGACAGACAGACAGACAGACGCACGAGTGATCCTATAAGGGTTCCGTTTTTTCCTTTTGAGGTACGGAACCCTAAAAAAGGTGCATTAGGGCCATGTTTGGTCTAAAGATGACCGAAAGCTGTAAACCATATTTCATTAAGCATAAAATATTAAGTCTTCCCTCTTTGTTTATATATGAAGCGCTAATTTCGTTAAAAGTAATCATTCTTAATGATGAAGAATTCATAATACCTTGACATTATTAAAAATTCTTGGACATTGTAATTTTTATTTTGACATTATGATTTATATTTTGACATTATGATTTATTCTTTGACATTGTGATTTATATTTTCGACATTATGATTTTATATTTTTGATTTAACTACGTATAATATTTTGACATTCTAAAAAATGCATTTTTTTTATTAATATGAACCAGTATATTAATTTGTTACTAAATTTATTTATTCAAAAACTTAATTATATAAAATTTAATAACTTTATATAATATTTATACAGGGTGTAAGGGACAGCCCTCCACAAATTAACAGGGTGCATTCAGCTCCTTATTGTGAATCATATTCCACCGGAAATTTTCTCAGGAAAAGTTTCATTTTTTTTAACGTTTTTTTGGCTAATATTCCTTTATTTCAATGTAAAATTACATTCTCTGTTTGCAGCACTCCATTTATGTAAATAAAACAGCTAAAATCCAAAAAACAGCAATGTATGTCGAAATACTCTAACGTACTACGCGCGAAATCAGCTGTTCACTTTCTGCATAGCTTCAGAGTTCATCAAACTCACCGCATACTACTTGCATACAATACAATAGAGACAAGCGAGACGCTCCGATTTACCGAGTCGCAACAGTATTGCCAACTTAATAAACCTCAATTTGTGAACGAAAATGTTAGATCAAACTTGGTTCACATAAGAACTCCTCTAATGTTAAATGCAAATCTTTTAGTGCACTTAATTTCTAAAGGAAAAACGCACATAATGTGCCCTTGAGTATTCGTGGTAGGTACATACCTAATTACTTAATTAATTCTACTTTTCAAGCGATCACTGGATCCAGTTTCCAAGCCACCCAAGGGCCTTTTCATGGCTTTACGGCAGCTACCGACTGGTAGTCGAGTCGCGAATCGAACGTAAGCCCTCTGCAATGGAAGCCCAGTCTTCTATCACGCTGGGCTATCACTACTATTAATTTGCTTAACATAAACTTTGAATTAAATTGACAAATTAATCGTTTCATTTCTCCAAAAAAAATAACAGCTCTAACATTTAGTCAAGCTTAAAAATAGTGGTATTTTTGTACAACATTTTTGCAAGAAACATGCAAAATTTTTTGAGTAGTTGACAACACTGTTTTTGTGTGTGATTTTTCGTGTAGTCATTAGTACAGTTTAGTTGTCCTGCGACTGTGTCCTGCGCAGTATCGCTCGCTGTTGTTCGCGCAGTCGCGTCGTGAAGTTTAAGTACTTACCCATTTGTGTTGTTGTCTGTGAGAAATGGCTACACGAGCACTAAGCTCGTGAATATGGCGAAATGATAATGTGCTACGGGGAAGCTCGGGGAAATGCCAGGGAAGCGCTCAGAAATTACATCGACAGGTATCCTGACCGTCGGCATCCATCAGACTCCCGGATAATTACCAATGTCTATCAACGAGTGCTAGATAACCAGCCCATAGTTCCCAATCAAGAAGGCGCCGGAAGACCACTTCGCGGTGCAACTGTAGAAAGAGTTTTAGACCTGGTCCGTCAAAATCCACGCCTAGGCACACGCACTGCAGCTCGACTATTGCGCCGGAATCATGGAGCCCGCGTCTCACACTTTTAGACTTCTTTTTGTGGGGCTACGTAAAGGAAAAAGTGTTTGTTAGTGCATGTGCGAGTGAGGAAGAAATGCGAGATTGAATCACAGACACATTCCAGCAGCTGCGCTACAGCTGCAACGAAGATCCCAACTTGCTGACCCGCTTGCACGGGGAGACCCTGCGCCGTGCCAATGTGTGTGAAGGTCTCGGTGGAGGTCATTTCGAGCCGTATCTCATACGACCGGAGCGATTCTAAGGTAGGATTAATTTTTGATACCTATTGAAATAAGACTGATTGATTTACATTATTTTTCTATGTAATAAGCATTGTACTTATGGTAAAAACACATAACGCTCCTTTTTTAACTTGCCGCAGTCGGGTAAAAAAACGAAAACCACTTCAACGTTAGTTGTAGCTATTGTTTGGCACAAAATTAACTCTAGTGCTTATTATTTTGTTATCTTTACTCGCTTTACCAAAGCGGAATTCCCGCTGTGTGAAAGGGCAGCTAATGAGAAGCCTGAATGCATGTTTGCAAGTACTTAGTATTTTTTTATTTTTATTGACTGTTTGTTTCATAGCTGCTTGTTATTTTCGTTAAGTTTTAGACTGTTGTTGGTTGAGCGGAAAATACTTTTGTATTAATTTGTTTAAAAATGCCTCGCAGACGATACAACGTTTTACGTAGGCAAGCCAGAAAAGATAAAGGTTTTTGAGGGAATACAGCCATCATCGTAAATACAAAATAAAAACATTATTCCTTATTTCATAAAACCTACTTATTTTATTTTTCATTGAACCCTACCCGTACTTGACAAACTGACCAATAAGTAGGTAAGTACCATACACCACTTTAAACATCTTTCAGTTATAAAAATAATTAAATGAAGGCTAAATTATTGTCGCTTTTACTGTACCTGCGCGTAAGTATCTACCTACTCAACTAACTTGTGCACTACGCTGTCGCTAGTTTAAGCCAAGTGGCGCGAGAATTGACCCCGTGGCGGGTGGGGCAGCCGAACACTCACTGCGCTACCGTTCGCTACGTGCGTTTTGCCACGGAAGCAATACATTGCGTGCGAGGTAATAAAACAAATCAGGTTTATTGGATTCCCATAACGTTCCTGAAATAATTTCATGTACCGGTCATCTTAGTATGATGTACTGAATTCACCCTATCAATCTGCGGAGGGCTGTCCCTTACACCCTGTATAATATACCTTGTTCTTATTATTTAATATTTGTACAACAGCAATGGTACTATGTGTGAAACAATGTTTAATGTAAGATCTCAGTGTACCGTATACTGACAAATAAATACCTTATACTTAAATACGTTATTTAACAAACAATCAGAGGTTAAAAATCGTAGCCGTCGGGTTGAGGATGTCAAGCACGGCCTTGATGCATAAAAGCATATTCTGTTTAGCCCCAAAAATTAATAATAAGCTCCCAACATCTCTGAAACAGCTGCCCACAAGGTTGTTTAAGTTGCATTTAAAAAAAATGTTATAGCCAAATGCTACTACAGCTTAAGAGAGACTGAGACTAAATGAGCAAAATGAAGTACATACAGACACATTATTGCGACATTTCTCCTAGTTACTAATTGTTCATTTGTTCTTTCTTGTGTTTTTGTGTTTGCTATTTTAGTAACTTTTCTGAAACTGTTGTAGGGTAGGTAATTTAGTTGTTTCTAAACAGCTGTAAGTATTAATGATGTAATTAGGTCATTGTACCTAACAATAAATTATTGATTTTGTATACGCTTTAACTGGCAAAACATGTAGCTCCTTTTTATTATTTTTAATTCCAACCACAATGCATGCATGTATTGTACTTACTCATGTTTTTACAAAATAAAAATATCTTTATCTTATCTTTGGCTCGTTTACGTTTATACATCTGTGGCCTTAGTGCGAGTTTGGTAGCCCGCGAAATTCAAAATGTCTAACGTTTTTTTGCAATTTGTAGGTCAGTGTGAGCTTGTATGTTGATTAAAATATGATTCGCGGGCGTATGTAATATGGCTTTACAGAGGTTTTTATAATCATTAGAATCAGCAATACAACTCCATAAGTTAGCATTTATCTCAAATCTAGCGATTTCATGAAATCATGAGGTTTGAGGTAAATGCTAACTTATGGAGCTGTATTGCTGATTCTAATGATTATAATTCTGTAAAGCCATATTAGCTACGGCCGCGAATCATATTTTAATCAACATACAAGCTCACACTGACCTACAAATTGCAAAAATCGTAAGAAATTTTGAATTTCGCGGGCTACCCTGGCGCTTTCGCCTTAACTACTCGATACTCGGACTCTTACATTAGATTTGTGAAAGGTGTATTAGTAGAAATGACCGGTGTGTAACAGGATAAAAATAACATCTTCACGATGGATGATAGTCCATTCTCCCGGAGTTCTAGATGTGCTCGCTCCCCACCTACTACACCTGTGCCCGTGGCCGTACCCACTTCTTCCCCTCAAGTGCCTATCCAAAGGAATGATGCCCCTGAAGTTGTCTCGACGTCAGAAATTCAGAACTGGATGTCGATTATCGAACAGAGCCTGAAGGTGTCCACTATTGCAGCTGATGGAAAGTTGAATGTGGAGCAGAAAACACGCATCATGAGCTTATGCCGGAAGGTTAGTCACGGAACTTCGCAGATGGCCGTCATGTACCAGTCCGTCAAAGCAAGAGCTCTCCAATCGCACTACACAGTCAGAACTCTCGAAAATCAACTTGATCTTTCGCAGCAGATACAGAACCTTAAGCTGAGTATCGAAGATTCGACGAAACCTGTCGAGAGATCTTCCTTTGCTGACATGGTAAAGAAAGGTGCCAATAATTTTATCCAGCCGAGTTCTGTAAGTTCTGTGGCCATATATCCGAGTGACAAGTTGAAGACCAGCGATGAGACCAAAACTCTTGTGCAAAAAATTATCAACCCTGAACAAATGAAACTCCATGTGAGGGGCCTGCGCAAGACGAAAAACGGCGGTGTAATCATCAGCACCGAGACGAGGGACGACATCGAGAAGCTGAGACAATCGGTGCAGCTAACCAAGTCAGGCCTAACAGTCGACGAGCCCCATAAAAGGAAGCCTAGCGTGATTTTAGGAGTGCCAACATCCATGCGGGAAAATGAGGTGTTTACCTGTTTGTACAGGCAAAATATAGCCGGAAAACTTCAGAACTACACCCTTGAGACTTTTTTGAGCTCAATTACTTTAAGTCACAAGTCAGGTAAGAAAGACACTGAGTACTGTAATTACATAGTTGAAGTACCTGCAGAAATACGCAAAGCCCTAATATCGCAAGACCGAGTTTTTGTAAATTGGTCATCATGCCCTGTTAGAGACTTTACTTTGGTCACAAGATGTTATAAGTGTCAGCAGTATGGGCATGCGGCCAAGTCATGTCGACAGACATCGTATACCTGTGGCCACTGTGGTGAACAAGGTCACTCAGTAAAAGAATGTCTAAAAAAGGCTGACGAACCGAAATGCGCTACTTGCATGCATTTCAAAAAGCCAGATAAGCATAACACAGGCGCTGCTGACTGCCCGGCAAAAATAAATGCTGAAAAAAGGTACATCAATTCTGTAGATTATGGAGGCGCCTAAGAGCGCCGTAAATTAGTTATTTTTCTGACCTTTTGTTATTTTAATTTTTAATTACCATTATGATAAATAGTTTGATTAATGATTTAGATAATTTCTCTGTATCCGAGTCCAAAGTTTGTGAAGCTGAAAACTGCAAACAATATCTATCCGGCTACAAAACTCCACTAACCATATTAACACAAAACATTCGCAGTGTTTTTAAGAACTTTGATAGCTTTAGTACATTTCAGCAACGGCTAAACATAAATTGTGACGTTATTGTTTTAACCGAGTGCTGGCTTGCTAAACAATATAACATACCACTAATCCCGGGATATAATATGTATAGAAGTACTATAAATTACAACCAAAATGATGGGGTGATAGTTTATGCAAAAGATCATCTCAATATCTCTGTTCAGGAACCTGATATGCACGATTGTAACAGATTGTTAGTTAAAATTGGATCAGATTTTGCAATATTAGCATTATATCGACCTCCGTCTTTTAAAAATACAAGCATTTTTACTGACTCTCTGAATGAGACCTTGCAAACTCTATCATCAATCAAAAACACGATTGTAATTGGAGATATTAACATTAATATTCTACCAGGAAGTGCTGATGCAACTGCTCAAGACTACCTCAACGTATGCGCCTTTCACGGCCTACTGCCAGCACACAGCTTTCCTACACATCACAGGGGCTCCTGTTTGGATCATATTATGCTTAAATCGAATTTCCATTCACTTGCACTTGTTGTTAACTCAACAATAACCGATCACAATGCTGCCCTACTAACCCTTAATTGTAAATTACCTAAACAAGACACTCGTAACATTTCAAAACTGAACATAAATAAACTTGAAGAAGATTTACGCGTCATCGATTTTGATCCAGTCTATAATTCCGCTGACCCGCAGTTTTGCATGTTGTATGTAATTGAAAACATACGAAATGCAATTCAGAAAAACACAGTCGTATTGCATTTGAGCAACAAAAACCACAACATAAAACCATGGATCACATCTGTATGAAACATAGAGATAAACTGCATATGAAAGCTAAATCTAATCCAAACAATGCAGTATTGCAACTTTCATACAAAAGATACCGAAATTTCTGCAATAATCTCCTTAAAAAAATTAAAAGCGACTACGACAAAGTGTCATTGGAAATGGCTGGAACAAATAGTAAAAAGATATGGAAATTTATTAAAGACGCAACGTATACAAAGAAACAATATGAGTCATCTTCAGGTTTATTGCAAGCACATTCGTCACCGCTGGAATCCGCTAACATAGCAAATAATTTCTTTATTAATGTTGGAAAGTGTCTGGCAGAAAAAAATCTGGATCAATCCCAAAACCCAACGAGCACTCCTTTAACATGCAGCACTGCTTTAACATCCTTTGTGCTGCTAGATACTGACGAGACTGAGGTAGAAAGTATAATTATTATGACCTTGAAAGAAGACTGTGCAGTTGGCTGGGATAATATATCGAATAAAATTATCAAAAAGTTCAAGGACATTTTGGTACGACCACTGACATACATTTTCCGCATTTGTTTATCTTCAGGTCATTTCCCAGAGTGTCTCAAAAAAGCTGTAATTGTCCCTGTCTATAAATCAGGCAGCAAAGAGCAAGTGACAAATTATAGACCTATTTCTTTACTGCCTTCCATGTCAAAAATATTGGAAAAAATTATAAACAGAAGGTTGTTGAAATATTTGAAAGATCAATCAATTCTGTCTGAACGGCAGTTTGGATTTAGGCCTAAAGTTTCTACTGCCGATGCGGTACACCAGCTGACTGACTATCTGGCGCAAGAACTTGACAAGGGTAACCACACAATAGGAATTTTCCTGGACCTCGCCAAAGCTTTTGACACAGTTTCCATCCCAATACTGTTGCGCAAGCTTGAGATCATGGGTGTAAGAGGCACCCAGCTGAAAATGTTCAAAAGTTATTTAGAAGATCGTTCCCAGTGCGTAAAGATTGGCAATGTTCTCAGCGATGTTCAAAAAACCACATCTTTTGGTGTTCCTCAAGGAAGTATTTTAGGACCCACTCTGTTTTTGATCTACATAAATGACCTTTGCGATGTAAAGCTAGAGCATGGCACTATCATAACCTACGCTGACGACACTGCTCTACTTTTTTCGGCTGACTCAGAAAATGAAGTCTACAACCTTGCGCAACGCGGTTTCAATGTTGTAGGTAAATGGCTTAAAAATAACTCACTAACCCTGAATGCAGAGAAGACAAATTACATTAAATTTTCGATGCGCAATCAAATATCGAACATCCCTTCAGCGTTGCATGCTCATTGTTGCCCAATCCCCGCAGATAGCCAGTGTAATTGTCCCAATATTAAAAAAACAGATAAAATAAAATACCTGGGTATTATTATAGATCAAACCCTTTCCTTCAAACAACATATGGAAGCACTTAATAATAGAATTCGTAAGCTGATATATGTATTCAAAAAGCTACGTTTAATTGCAGATCCAAATATAATTAGACAAGTATACTTTGCACTTTGTCAGTCAATTTTGAGTTACTGTATTACATCATGGGGTGGGGCGAATAAAACCTTGTTATTGCCCATTGAAAGGGCTCAAAGAGCTATTCTCAAGGTGGCTACTTGCCGCCCTTTTCTTTTCCCCACTAACCTCCTGTATAAAGCTTGTAAAGTACTAACAGTTCGACAGTTGTTTATAATGAGCACTGTACTAAAACAACACGCAGCGCTTCCATACAGCACTGATTTAACTAAAAGGAGACGGAAAGATATAGTTTGCCCTCAAAAAAGTACAAAACATGCTTTTACAGCTAAATTTTACATGTACCTCGGACCACTACTCTACAATAGGCTAAATGAAAAAGGAAACATCTACTCCTTAAATAATAGTAACTGCAAGAAATTCCTTATGGAAGCTCTTCAATCTATGTCCTATGAAGATACAGAGAAGTTATTATTTGTGCTTAAGTAAATATTGTTAAGTAGTATTATATAATTTTATATTTTTTATACACCTTTTTACATTTATGCAACAATAAGATAAGTATGATTATTTAATCAATTAATGTTACCTCCAATCGCCTGAAACACAGGATTACCTAGTTCAGGCACAAGTCATGGGTGAACTTGCCATAGATTTAAGGAAAACTGTATTTATCGTTAGTCCTTATATATTTTTGAATAAATTTGATTTGATTTGATTTGATACTGAATAAGCGCCGTCTGGTGACTATAATCATGGGAAACACAATTATTCAAAATTATTTAATTGACGTAAGTTAACGTTAACATAAACGCGTTCGAGTCAGTACAAACACATGCACTGAGGCCACTGATCTTTAAAAACATAGTTAAATTAAAACTGGAGTCACATCTAGTTTCTCGCGCCATATTATTACGTATTGCTGGAATAGTTTCAGACAAGCGGCGAGTGGCACAACGTGTTGAGATCTGCCGCTTCAGACTCGAGCACGCACTCGCGTGAACACACTGGTACTGCCGGTCGATTCTGTAAAAATCTCAGCGTGAAAACTTAGGTGAAGTGAGTTTGTTTTTGCTATTAATTGACACTATTGACAGCTCACTCCACGCTCACTTCACCTAAGTTTTCATGGTGCGATGGTTACAGAATCGCACTGCTGGTCGTGACGTAAGTCGTGTGGCGCGCGTGTGGCGAAGTGGAATCAGCGGCCTGAGGTAATCTCATCGCCTCGAGCCGCGCGCGGCGCCGCACCTGGCGCCCCTGATGTGCCGCAGCCTAGCGGGACCCGGCTCAAATACTATACGACGACTGCCTTTTTACCCAAGTGTGTAGTCAAGGGTATAAAAAGCCTTATTTTGAGATTGATGTGATACCAAAACCAACGCCAACCAATTTTGTATCAAAAAAATAAATACAATCATAGAATTTCAGATGCCACTGAGTGGCATACAATGGCGCCATGCAAACAGCAGACTTATTCTTTCATTTCATGCAACTGTTCTGCAGAGATCTGCATTTTATGCCAGGGATTGTACGGCTTACTATCGGCGTAATGAAATGGAAAGCTTCAAGATTTAACAGGCTAATAAACGAAAAGCTGGCATTATTTAATGGCGTCTCCGAGCGCGATGCAGTTAGACATCGCAGCACATCAGCGCAGTGTGCACGCCGCGGTATTTGTGTGCAATAATAATAAAAGCATTGACTTTGACTGACTAATCAGATTAGCTCACAAGTCGCGAGCGGAGCGGATGCGGTGTGAGCGGTCGGTGCGGACTGCAGACACATTTTTGTTAAATATGCTTTGTGGCGAACTAAAAGGGCAATGATAATTTTTTGGGTTTCTTACCTCAAAAGGAAAAAACGGAACCCTTATAGGATCATTTCATAGTCCTTTTGTCAGTCTGTCAAGACCTTTTTTCTCAGGAACGCGTATAGTGTTATCGAGTTGAAATTAATCCATACTAATATTATAAATTCGAAAGTAACTCTGTCTGTCTGTCTGTCTGTCTGTCTGTCTGTTACCTTTTCACGCCTAAACCACTGAACGGATTTCGATAAAATTTGGCAAGGCTATAGATGATATCCTGGGGACGGACATAGGCTACTTTTTTTTTCAAAAATAATCGTAGAGGGGGTGATCTAAGGGATGAAAGTTTGTATGGGAAACTCAGTATTTCTTAAGTTAGGGATGTGAAAATTAAAATGTATGCTTTTGATAGGAAATTAAGAAATATGCGGTTCAGCGTTTTTGAAAAATCATCCCCTAAGGGGGTAAAATACAGTAAAATAGGGGTTGATTTTAAAATTTAAAAAACTGCATGGATTTCGACAAAATTTGGCAAGGCTGTATATAGCATCCTGGGGAAGGACATAGGATACTATTTTTTTTTAAATAATACTACAGGGGGTGATATAGGGGATGAAAGTTTGTATGGGAAACTCAGTATTTCTTCAGTTAGGGATGTGAAAATTAAAATGTATGCTTTTGATAGGAAATAAAGAAATATGCGGTTAAGCGTTTTTGAAAAATCATCCCCTAAGGGGTTAAAATAGGGGTTGGTTTTAAAATTTACAAAACTGCACGGATTTCGATAAAATTTGGCAAGGCTTTGTATAGCATCCTGGGGAAGGACATAGGCTACTTTTTGTCTTAAAAAAGAATCCTACGGGGGGTGATATAGGGGATGAAAGTTTGTATGGGAAACTCAGTATGTCTTAAGTTAGGGATGTGAAAATTAAAATGTATGCTTTTGATAGGAAACAAAGAAATATGCGGTTCAGCGTTTTTGAAAAATCATCCCCTAAGGAGGTAAAATAGGGGTTGATTTTAAAATTTACAAAACTGCACGGATTTCGACAAAATTTGGCAAGGCTTTATATAGCATCTTGGGAAAGGACACAGGATACTTTCAAAAACAATACTACAACGGGTGATATAAGGGATGAAAGATGGGAAACCCAGCATTTCTTAAGTTAGGGATATGAAAATTCAAATTTATGCTTTTGGTAGGAAATAAAGAAATATTACAGCGTTTTTGAGCGGGTACAATAGGGGTTGACAAATGTTTGTGTAATTACCTCTTTTTAAGAGATTTAAGGGATTGGAAATGTAGTCATAGTTCGAATCTTGAGGTAACATTTAGTCTTTATTTCATTCCAAGTTTTTATGAGGAAATTATTTGAACGAGTGGACACTCGGACAAAAGTTAACTATTTGTTATTAGAGCGTGACTGGCATAATAAATTTTAAGTAATTAACAAAGTCCCCCCGCCGCGTAAGTGTGTCTGTTTGAATGCGATAATGTCAAAAAGTACTGAACGGATTTTCATACGGTTTTCTCCAATGAACGGAGTGATTCAGTGTAATTCATTATGGTTTTGTGTAAATTGGCTGAAATTTGACGACGACTGTTGAAGATGTCGGAAAAAATCATGCCGACTGGTAGCTTTATGCCTACTATACACGGTAACGATATATCGCAGCGATTTGAGTTTGCACAGTTATATCGGACGGCCCTATGTTTTCCACATGTACATGGGATATTTTCCGACATCCACGCGGGCGAAGCCGCGGGCAAAAGCTAGTATCAAATACGTAGGTCTACGGTCGGGTTGACTTTAGTATCCGGTCGCACGAAAATGGGGGTGACAGTGGTTGAAGGTCGTTGGGGTTGGGTCCCTGATTGTAACGATATCACTCTTATTAAAAGATATTGCAAAGAGAATACTAATTGTTTATAACCTCAAATTACTTAAGTAGTGTAACGAAACGTTAAAATGGGCGATTGACAACCAAATCTGTACCAGTATATTGTCTGTGGTGCAAAATGTCGTGTAAAATTGATAAAACGGAACTTAAAAAAAAACTGTGTCTTAGTAGAAATTGTGTTCAGTAGGAAGTTAGTGTTACCCCACTTTATGATTAAAATAGGTCGAATCTGTCCCAAAACCGAATCGGGGCACCCCGACTCCATGTAGTCTTTTGGCTGGCACACTAGAGTGTATTTAAAAATCTGGAGGCGCGGAGGGAGAGCAGCCCCCGCCCGCTGTAACAAAGGTTAGGCACCCATGCGAGCCGCAGCGGCTGAGGCGGCGGAGGTGAGCATGGGTGCCTGTCCTTTGTTACGTAAGGGCGAAGGGGCTGCACTTCCCGCAGCGCCGGAGACGTGCAAAAGCAACTTTGTGTTGACAAAAGTGTTTTTAGGTTAGGTTACAATAATTTGTTTTTCTCAGGAATTTTGCGTTCTCTTTTCATGGGAGTGGTACCTGGGGGGAAGGGGCACCCCCCTCTCTCCCCCTCCACCCCCCACCCTCATTTTCGTGCGACCGAATACTAAAGTTTTACCTGATTCTAATCACGAAAGGCATGCAACAAGGTCTCACAGCACTCGTAAAGGAAAAAGTCCAAAAATTGTTAAGTTGTGGTTTTAACCTATAATTTTTTAGGGTTCCGTACCTCAAAATGAAAAAACGGAACCCTTATAGGATCACTCGTGTGTCTGTCTGTCTGTCCGTCTGTCCGTCTGTCACACTGTGGTCACAGCCAATTTGCTCCGAATCTAATAGAGGGATTAAGTTTAAATTTGGTATACATACTGATTTTTGTGACCCAGACATGTACGGCTAAAGTAAACAAATGAATTTTGAATATGGGGGTCACTTTTAGGGGCAAATAAGAAAATGAAAAAAAAAAGTATTGCAAACTGTACCGTGTGACATATCAAATGAAAGGGCTTACTATGAGGGTTTCAAATATATTTTTTTTATAATTAAAAATAAATAGTTTTGAAGTTATTTATGAAAATAGACGAAAATTGACCGTTCCCCCCTTATCTCCGAAACTACTGAGCCTAAAATGTTGAAAAAAATACAGAAAATAGTTCTATACCTGTAGATTACAGGAAAACCTATAAGAAGTTTGTGGTCATAAAATAACATGGTAAATCAATAGTATGAGTACAAACTTACATTTACTGTTGGAATGGATAGGAGAACATGTTTTTCAACTATAATGTTAAGTTTGTTTTTGGGATAAATTCATCCCAACTACGGAACCCTTCATTGTGCGTGGTCCGACATGCTTGTGGCCGGTTATTTTTAAGACATTCGCTTTCATATTGTCTTCTGTCGTCTTAAGAACGAATAAAATCAAGTACCAGTAAATTAACACAGTTAGCTCCCTGCCTCCTCCTCCAGAGGGGGAGAAATCTACATAAATAAAAAGAAAAGTTCTGACTGACTGACTGACTCATCAAGGCCCAGCCCAAACTCTTGGAGCTAGAAAGCTGAAATTTTGCACAGAGGTTCCCTTTATATTGTGGACAAGGAGTTTGGAAGGCTTTTTCGAAATTTAACCCCTAAGGGAGTAAAATAGGAGATGGAAGATTGTATGAAAACGTCTTTTTTGTAGTTTAAACCATGAAAATTGGTATCTACCATTCTGGTTAAAAATTAAAAGCCAATTGTTTTAGCGTTTTTGGGAAATCATCCCCCAAAGGGGGAAAATATGGGATGAAAGTTTGTAAGGAAAAAAATGGTATTAAGGGGGAAGCTCCAGGTAGCCCGGAAAATTCCTAAGGGGGGGAAATAAGGTATTGAAAGTTTGTAAGGAAAAAGTTGGTAGTGGGTTGGGTTTTAATTGTTTAGATATTAGGAATGACGTGTTTTGGCGGTTTTGGAAAATCATCCCCTACTAGGGGTTTAAAAATCTTTACAAACTCATCATCAAGTTCTTAAGCGACCATCAGCACGGCTTTGTAAAGAACAGATCAACGAGTACAAATCTAGTGTCCTTTGTTGAAGCCTCATGCGAAGCCATGGATAAAGGTTTACAGGTTGACGCTGTTTATACGGATTTTAGCAAGGCCTTTGATAAGGTTTCACATAAACTCCTTGTTGAAAAACTAGCTACGTACGGCGTTACCGGTAGTCTTCTAAAGTGGTTTGGTTCTTATCTGACTGGTCGGGAGTTTTATGTGGTTGTCAATGGGTTCCAGTCAGGCAGGTATACAATTGCTTCGGGTGTCCCTCAAGGTTCTCATCTGGGCCCAGTATTATTCATTATATATGTAAATGACGTGACATCTTGCTTTCACAATACTTGCATATATCTTTTTGCAGACGACTTGAAAATTTCAAGAGTCATTAGGTCTCAACAGGATGTAAACCTAATGCAAGAAGATATCGACCGATTATCTGCATGGTGTTGTCACAATAAAATCTCGTTGAATATTTCGAAATGTAGCCATATAAAATTCACCAGGAAAGTAGATATAGTGAATTCGGTTTACCAAATAAACGGAGTAAACTTATGCGAGGTGGATGTTGTACGAGATCTGGGAGTTATCTTGGACTCTAAACTCACATTTGTACCACAAATTGAGAACATAATCGGTCGATCCCAACGTATGCTTGGATTTGTGATTCGTAATGGAAAGGTATTTCAACGCCCACATACTAAATTAGTTCTCTACAATAGCCTTATAAGAAGCATCCTGGAATACTGCAGTGTAATATGGAGGCCTCACTATGCAACCCACTCGCTGCGGATGGAACGAGTACAAAAAAGGTTTATCCGATACCTAGGGTACTCAAAGGGAAGGCAATTTAAATATCTCTCCTACCTTGATAAACTAGGCTGCTGCTGCTGCTGCTGCTGCCCTGGAAGCTCGAAGGGAGCTCTTGGATTTAAGATTCGCATATAAACTGCTCAATAACACCATTGACTGCCCACAATTGGTAGGTAAGTTCAATTTCAGAGTACCCCGCAGACCACCTCGCAAACCCATAACACCCTTAGCTCCACCTCTTCGCCGTACAGTGTTTGGTGCTAATTCGCCTATACCACGCATGTGCAAACTTATAAACGAACGCAGCGACCTGGTTGACGTCCACGCAGACTCAATGTCGATGTTTAAATTAGTATGATGTAATTAGTTTTTTGTTTTAATTAGTATTGGCATTTTAATTTAAGTAACTATCTAGAATTTAAACTAAACTTTCTAACTAAATTATGTCTTTATAACTAAATTTATAATTACAAAGCATTTTGCATGTGGTGTTTGCCTCTAATTGGTTGTGCAGTTAGACATAAGACACAATTACTTATATGTTTCCTATCAGTATAATATCTGTAACAACTGTTGGTGAACCTTAATTAAATAAATAAATAAATAAAATCATCGCTCAGCCCGACTTTGACCATCGACAAAGACACTTTAGTCATTCAGAGAAAAATAACTTTACTAGTTCCGTACCTGTAATTATTTATGTAACAACTAACAATATTCCTCTAAATTCCCACGGGATAGGGAATAAAGATTATTTATATTTTCGCTCTAGAGTTGCCTTCAAGATATTCAAGTTGGTAATTTTCCGTTCCGTTATAATATATAGCCTGTTACGTACTATTGTTAGGTTTTAGGACTTTTTATTCTCCAGCAATCATATATCAATTCGCGCGACCCTACTCGCCCCTACCCTACCACTATTTCCTATATAATATTATAAGCAGTGAGAGAAGACATTTTTACCTGAATTAACACTATGGGTACTTTTAATCCCGGTACTCCGTTCCCTTGGGATGTGGGATAATGCATAAGTAACAACAAAAATCTCTTACGTAAGTTACTGAAATGTTATAAGTTAGTTAATGTTAGTGTTATAAGTTAGTTAATGTTAGTGTTATAAGTTAGTTAATGTTAGTGTTATAAGTAAGTTAATGTTAGTGTTATAAGTTAGTTAATGTTATAAGTTTATTTATTGCAGTAGGCACTGTATTGTGATAATATAGGTAGGTACTGTATTCATAAAATAGTCGAATGTTGAATTCATAAACAAAATTGCGTGTTAAGTTTCTGAAAAAAATACGCACACCAAATATTCTGAAATCCTGCACAATATCGTTAAAGCATTGAAGTGATCCTCGTCCACTTGCTGGTGACCTGTACCGAAGTATTCTGCGCTCGTTCAATCATCACAAACAGTTCAGTCGTGAGTGTGCGGGGCGCGGGGCGCGGGGCGCCGTGCTTCCACTGAGCGCGCCCCGTGAAATTAAGAGAGCCTAATCAACATGGCGCGCTATAAAACTTACCGTGGCGAGAGCACTGTTACTCGCAAGGTCAAGACGAAGAGTCACCGTCTGTCACGTGTGTGCCGGGAGCGTCCGCGAACGTGAAGGTGTAAGTGTGATACTGTTCTGTGACACGTCGCACCCAGATTATTAGATTATTAGATTGAGATTGTCTCGGAGGACAATCGATACCCATTATATCGGAGGACAATAGATACACATTATATCGGAGGACAATCGATACCCATTATATCGGAGGACAATCGATACACATTATATCGGAGGACAATCGATACACATTATATCGGAGGACAATCGATACCCATTATATCGGAGGACAATGGATACACATTATATCGGAGGACAATGGATACACATCATATCGGAGGACAATCGATACCCATTATATCGGAGGACAATCGATACACATTATATCGGAGGACAATGGATACACATTATATCGGAGGACAATCGATACCCATTATATCGGAGGACAATCGATACACATTATATCGGAGGACAATCGATACACATTATATCGGAGGACAATCGATACCCATTATATCGGAGGACAATGGATACATATTATATCGGAGGACAATCGATACCCATTATATCGGAGGACAATCGATACACATTATATCGGAGGACAATCGATACACATTATATTCAAATTCAAATTCAAATTCAAACTTTTAATGCTCAACACAGTACATAATCATACATTTCAAGATCAAAAGTGAATGCGCAGTCCACTGTGTTGCACCAATACAGGCATGCAAAATTAAATATCATTAAAAATTATACCATGAGCTAAATTACAATTAATACCAAAAATTCATAAAAGCATTATTAATACTCTCTCTCTAATGTCATAGATTCAAATCAATAAGTTATGCGCTGTCATAAATTCAAATTAATAAGTAGGTAAGCAATGTCAGAGTATCATAATGTCATAATAAGTAAGTAATGTCTAATACAGTCAACAATAATTTTTTATAAAATAAATCGGACTCAAGTATCCACCATCATTCTATGTATTATTATTATTATACACACAATTTTTATCAGACAGGTATTCATCAATTGTATAGTATGTCTTACTTATCAGTAGATTATTTAGTTGCTTCTTAAATACATCGATATCTTTAACACTTAACAAAGAATTAGGTAATTTATTATAAATATGAGGTGCCATTCCCAGGAAATTTTTACGAAATACTGCTTTTTTGTGTTGCCTACTGCTTATTTTATTTTTATGTCGAGAACTGTGTAGTTTTTCAAATAGGTGGAAGTTTGTTTTAACAAATACGGCCACCTCACATATGTATAGGCAGGGTACTGTTAATATACGGAAATTCAAAAAGAACGGTTTGCAGCTTTCCGTGCTTTGAATACCGCATATCGCCCTAACACACCTTTTTTCACCTATATCGGAGGACAATCGATACCCATTATATCGGAGGACAATGGATACACATTATATCGGAGGACAATCGATACCCATTATATCGGAGGACAATCGATACCTATTATATCGGAGGACAATCGATACCCATTATATCGGAGGACAATTCCAATCCAATCGAAAACTTCTCAAACACAATTCTTGTTATACGTTGAAATTGGAATCTCGTACCTAAGGACCGGTCCGAGGCTTTATTTATTGGCTCCTAATGAATCAAGTTACTCGTGGAGCCTTGAGTCACGCGCAGCCCACACTGGGAACGAAGCTGAGTTCGTTTAGCTCCGCTCATGTAGCTACTGCGTCTTTTTACACTTCTGTTCATAGTTCACGGTGCAGCCGAAGTTTACCGAAGGATGCAAACGCGCGCTAGCTACACGAGCGGAGCTAAACGAAGTCAGCTTCGTTCGCAGTGTGGCCTGCGCGGGCGAATAGTGGAGCCAGCCATGCATCGGCGCACAATAAGCTCTTCACTCATAACTGCCTGGCCGCCCCTCCCCCGCCCCCGCTGCCCGCGCCCCGCACCTCGCGGTGCCTGCTAATTGATCCTTTGATAGAGTTCGCTGCGGAATCTTGAGAATGAATACACAACTAGATGCAATATCGATCTCCTCTCCCAATAGGAGTTATCCGAACGCCAATTAGCTGTCTTACAACTTCTGAATGACGCGGTACTGCACTTTGATAGGGTTTATAGTGAGATAATTATAATACATGGCAGGTGTGAGTATGTTTGGAACTTTATTGGTATTAATATTTAACATTAAATTTTTGCTCCTTTAATTATAATTGATTAATCAAACTAAAACGGTCCGTATATCACCGTTTTGTTCACCGCCCTTATCCCAAAGTATTAGTTAGGCCATGCCACTTTGTTAATAGGTATTATTTTTCATGTATAATAACTAGGATTGTAATAATTCCCAAATGACAATATTAAAGACCTGTATTATGTGCCTACCTATGTTCCACAATAAAGATATTGATTGATTCACAATTAATTAAAAAATCTGAAAATTTGAAAACAATACTCACATAATCTTAGATCAAAAAACCGGTCAAGTGCGAGTCGGACTCGCGCACGAAGGGTTCCGTACCATATTATATGTTTAACAATCGCAAAGATAACTTTTTGCTTATTTTATAATGATACTGTGAATTACAAGGTTATTTTTTGCAGTTGCAGAAAATCACCCATGTTTAAACAAAATACCTTATGAATCGCCGTTTTCAGTATACAGTATTCATGGTACTTACATGGTATAAAGAAGTTTCAAATTCCTAATTTGTAGAATTGTTGCGCTAGAGCTCGTACAAAAATGGTCTAAAATTTACAACTTTTACGGCCCCCTATTTCTTAATTTTAAAAGATAAAAAAAAATATGTTTGTACTCTACTCAATGAGTTCTAGACGATGACACCCCACATAATACATAATCAGCCTATAATGTTCCCACTGCTGGGACACAGGCCTCCTCTCAGTGAGAGGGAGTGGGCAGTAATCCACCACGCGGGACCAGTGCGGGTTGGTAGATGTCACATGTCTTCGAATTTTTGGTTCTAGGACATGCCGGTTTCCTCACAATGTTTTCCTTCACAGTTTTGAGAGCAGCGGTGATGAAATAATGACATGACACCCCACATGCTAGATTAAAATTTTTATTTTTTTTTCAAAATGAAAAGTTTATTGTATGGGGACCGACCCCTTAAATTTTTAACTTTGCTTTATTTTTATTATTTGTTGTTATAGCCGTAATAGACAGCGGAGGCTTAGTAAGTTTGTACTGGGCTGTACGTGGTTGTCTGATTTCATGGATTTTAATTTTCTTGCGCGGAACCCTAATTATTTTTCTAAAATAAAAATAGCCTAAGTTACTCCTTAAAACATCAGCTATAGGTATGCCGTCAAAATCGGTGAAAATTCGTTTGGCAAGTTTCCTAACTTGACTCAAAGTACCATTTTTTTAATTGGACTGCGCTTTAAAATTCTTCTATACAAACTTTAACATCTTCTATACAAACTGTATCTCTGTTTTCACGAACACAGATACCTAAAGAATTTCAAAAATCGTCTGGTATGTTTCCATAAATTGACTCAAACATTATTTACACCAATTTTAGAGTTAATCAAGCCCCCAATAAAATCCTCCGCTATAAAATTAACTTTTCACCCCTTACATTTTTGGAAAACCCTAATACACGTTAGTCTTAATTTTTGGTCTCAAGTATAAAAACTGAGTTTTGAGTTAATCGGACCGCGTGTTAAAGTTCCTCCATACAAACTTTGACACCCCCAATCCCTCCTTAGGGGGTAGTTTAGGAAAACTAAAAATGATAAACTTTATAATTTACTTAGATGAATATTCGTGCTAAGTTTCAAGTCTATTAACTCAAGGGATAGGATTTTTCATACAAATTTTCATCCCCTGTTTTACCCCCTTAGGGATGGAATTTCCAAAAATCCTTCCTTAGTGGATGTTTACACTATATAAGGTATTTATGTGCAAAATTTCAAGTCTCTAGGTTCATTGGTTTGGGCTGTGCGTTGGTATATTAGTCAGTGACTCAGTCAGGACTTTGATTTTTTTATATATATAGATTTACCATGTTATTTTAAGACCACAGACTTCTTATAGGTTTTCCTGTAATCTACAGGAATAGAACTAATTTCTGTATTTTTTTCAAAATTTTAGGCTCAGTAGTTTCGGAGATAGGGGGGGGGGAATGGTCAATTTTCGTCAATTTTCTTAAATAACTTTAAAACAATAAATTTTAAAATTATAAAAAAAATATATTTGAGACCCTCATAGTAAGCCCTTTCATTTGATATGTCACTCGGTACAGTTTACAAAACTTTTTTTTTTAATTTTCTTATTTTCCCCCTAAAAGTGACTCTCATATTCAAAATTCAGATATTTACTTTAGCTGTACGTGTTTGGGTCACAGAAATCCATATATGTACCAAATTTTAACTTAATCGGTCCATTAGATTCGGAGCAAATTGGCTGTGACAGACGGACAGACGGACAGACAGACAGACAGACAGACAGACAGACACACGAGTGATCCTATAAGGGTTCCGTTTTTTCCTTTTGAGGTACGGAACCCTAAAAGCATGACAAATATGATTTCTACTTTCCTACTACAGATGAGTGTATATCAGAAGCATGTTCGGTGCAGCGGCACGTCTGACACAGTCGTAAATCGCGGGTGGGAGCAATATATCGTGAGGCGGCGTCACAGAGTCACGGGCCCTGGTCACATGCTTGGTATTGAGCACTAAGCACAGCGAGCACAGCGAGCACAGTGAGCACAGCGAGCACAGCGGTGATATGGAGCGCTCGCCCTATCCGCTCGCACGCCTCAGTGCCACAGGCCGCGGCCTGCGATCGATCAGGTCAGACTGCTCTGCAATTGCATTAGTGACGTGCGATTGAACACGCAGAATGTGCTGATAATGTGATCGTACGGCTGTCACGCCTGAACATTCAAACACATAGCTCTAGGTGCCAGGACATACGTGATACCATTCGCCACTTGCACGTAGTATCTTAAGGTGATGCATGGTATTCTGAGCGCGCCGTGAATAAACCACGAATTTGAGCTTGCAAAGACAAAAAAAATTAAAAAAAATTGTTTAAGACTTAAACCTATCCTATTTACTGTGCCTTAAATTGAACTAAGTTACCGGCAAGATACTTAGACCTTGTGCAACTGGGCTGAAACTAGGAGGTTTCCTGTGCTGGCCGCAGCTACTGCCTTCAGCGCCGTGTGCGAGCTGCTGCACAAGTGAGGTGCAAGATAATTATTGATATTAAATACCTAACATTGTGAACGCCGTTTTTCAGGTTCAGTATAAAGCAGGCGACGCCAGGTGTTCGACACCACCGAAGGCTTTATCAGGGTTCAGTTTCACACGAAGCTCCTTTTGTGTAAAGCTTTAACCACCATAACAAACACTGGACAGCGAACAGGATCACAGATAAATACAACTATACCGCGCGTCTTAGAAATTCGAGACGCTAAGAGATGGTGAGCCGCCACCTTTATTCAAGGCGACATCGCCTCTACGACATTAGGTCATAGGGTCGACATTGGCACGCAGCCAGGGTGCGCCGCCGTGAGATCTGCAGCAGCGTTACGTAAGGAACAGCGCTGGTCACCAAGCATGCAGCTGTAGAAGGTTACTTCAGTGTCATTACCGATAGCATTCTTGCCATCGAATACATATCGATTGTTGTGTATCTACCTTGTTAATGCTTTGTTTAGATCTCTTCAATTAGCACTTATCAGGCCCGTCATCTGCTTGTGGTGCGAACATGGCCGCCAGCACCGCCGCGGGTACTGATGCTTCCGTGTGGCACTTCTGAACATTGTGGCGTAGGCCGCAGTGTGTTCATGTCGTTCTGTTATGAGTTACTATGCAACGTCAATACACTTGGTTTTATTGGAGATGCGATACCTCGGCTCCGCTCGGGTTACAGCCTCACAGGTCACCGCCGGCTGCCGATGCCCCTCCCCCGCCCCGCCATCGCCCCCGTCATCCCCTCGCGCTGACCTTTATGTTATACTACGCTGTAAAATGTTAGCACCCACCGTTACCTGCGCCGTTTGTTACTTTCCTTTAATATCGGCTTCCGTAGGTGTGCCCGTTGATCTTGTATTCGAATATGATTAGAAATAGAATTTATTTATTTGTTTATTGCTCAGTATTCAGCGTGATAATAAAGTCACTGATAGATTTATTACGGTTGGGGTGGTAATATGACCGGGGGCGGGTCTGGCTCCGCCACTCAGCCTGTATCTGATCTATATCGATAAAAACAAAAGGGTTTCCAAACAGCGGCCGTGACCTGCAGCGCTGCCCCAGTCCCCTGACTGCACCCGAGGGGGGGGGGGGGACCTAACTGATGTCTAACGATACAGACAGCAGATTCTCAACTCCAATTTAAGTCACTACAAATTGAAATTTTATTGGAAACCATTTTGTTCGAAGTTAATAAATTCTTGATTTTAGGGATCCGTATATCCGAATGAAAAAACGGAACCCATATAGGATTACTTGTGTGTCTACCTGTCCGTATGTCACGGCCAATTTGCTTCGAATCTCATGGACCGACGGTGTTGGTACTCATATCAATTTCTGTAACCCAACGGAACACGCACGTGTTACGAAATAAATGAACTTTATGATTTTGACGCACAATATACAAGTTTATTCGAATAGGACCTTTTGAGAATGGGACTAGAAAAGGACCTTTTGAGAATGGGACCTTGTGAGAATGAGACCTTTTGTGAATGGGACATTTTGCGAATAGGACGTTTCGCGAATAGGACATTAGTTTTCACGGTGACATTTTGCGAATGGGACATTCTGCGTCAGATCCCTTTTAATAACTATGGGGGTCACTTTTGGGAGACAAATAAGAAAATTCAAAAAAAAGTTTTGCACAATTTTATATCGTGTGATATATTTACTGTGAAGATCTCAAGTATATTTAATTTTTCATAATTTTAAAATAGATAAGTAGTTTTAAAGTTATATAAGAAAATAGATGAAAATATACTATTGATATCTCCGAAACTACTAAGACTTTAGAACTTATAGATTAAAGAAAAACCTATAAGAAATCTATGGTCTTAAAATAACACGGTACATCTCCCAATATTGTGCGTACAGATTTACATTTGCAGCTGGAATGTATGTGAAAACATGTTTTTAAACTACAATGTTCAGTTGTTCTTGGGATAAATTCATGCCAACTACGGAACCCTTCATTGTGGGTGGTCCAACACGCACTTGGCCGGTTTTCGATCAGTTCGATGAACCCAAACGTACACAGTGAGAAAGCAACGAGGGTTTTCTCATATTTATGTTCAGGTTCAGGATATCGCAGTCACCCGACACACATATGTTCAAGTTCAGGATGTCGGAGTCACCCGACACACATATGTTACATATGTGTGTTATATATGTTACATATGTGTGTAGCCTCTAGCCTCCTATTTGAGCCAAAGCTTTTCGACCGTCATAATGGAAAATCGACTCTTCGTCGATATAGTGAAATCCTCCGAAACGATTTTCTCTCGTACGAAGAAAAATCCTTTTTCTCAAACATGCATGGAAATGTTGTCATTATTTTCGAATAAAGAACACGCGAAGTATCGAATTTACGGTCAAAGAAAATCAAATCCATTGCAGGAGCGTTTTTTGAATTTGGAACATTACAGCGCTCCAGCAATGTCAACATTGCTGGAGCGCTCCAGCAATGTTGTATGAAACGGCCTGCTGGGTTAAATACTCTTTCATTGGATCTCTTTTATCATTGTTGGCATACCAATGGCAGTCTCTTTGCTTAGTATAAATTGCGTTCACGTGGCTGTATAGATAGCCACAAATGCCTTTCGGCACAGATGTTAGATAGAAAATTGGCGGCAAAGCTGAAAATTCATCTTGATTTGAAAATTTATATTTAAGTATTATGTATGTAAATAACAAATTTACATTCATAATAAATATAAAGTGAAATGAAGATTGATTGTAGGTACCTACTCCACAGATTTAAGATCAGAAGCCAAATTGGCAATGGAAAACCTGCTTCCAGCGAAGTCAAAAGAAAAATACATGAAACTAGGTAAGTATTTGATAATTTTATGATTTGGAAAAACGAGAAAAAAGTGAACATTTTCTCTGAAACAGTATTTTTGTCGTATTTTAATGAGATTGCTAAAACTAAAAACCCATCTACATTATGGACAATTTATTCCATGCTGAAATGTACAGTTCATATTAAAAACGGCACTAACTTGAAAAATTATGGAAACTTAACTACCTACTTTTATTTCCCTGCATTCTTTTGAGAAAAGCACTATATATGCCTCGGCGGAAATAGCAATTGCCTGTCTCGTATTAGTGAAGTCCTCGCCTACGGCTCGGCCTTCAAACTCATACTCGACCTGCAATTGCCTATTTCACGGCCTTTGCAATAATGTACTATTAGATCACATTCAACGTCAGACGTGAACTGAAATCACAACTGAGACCTGTTGTATGCAGATATTTTATATTTTATAGTTTGAAAGAGTACACATACACACATACACACATCTACATAATACGAGTACATCAACATTTTCTACATTAAACGTTATTTTTTACTATAATAATTCTTGTAACATAATGAGCACTTGTTTTGGTCATAAAATCATAATACATATTCCACCCAGGCATATTTATTTGACACTCATGTGATACTATTATCACACTCGGCTTCGCCTCGTGTGATAAACCCACATTCGTGTTTTAATACCCCTTATTATACGTCAGTTGCATAAATAACTATTAGAAGAATTACCAGAAATCTAATATCTTTATAAAACAACTCAAACAATCATAACTACCTACTAAAAGGGTCGTGAAGGCTGTAACTGAAAATGATCACAGGACACATACCTACTTACCGCGCGGCGGACCGGCGGCGGCGGCGGCGGCGGCGGCGATAACAATAAATAAGCTCTCGCACAGAGTTATAAAATAACCTTAAGGCTGATATTACTCTGCAAGGCCAAACAAAATATTAATACAAATAAAGAGTCGCCTACAAAGCGAACGCTTGCGGTGAGGTTACACGAGCGGACGACGAACATCCACAGCCTGAAGTTCTTTGATGTGAAAAAAAACATCGTTCTCAAATACTTTTCGAAATGTGTGAGCGGAATGTATTTGTGTGACCTGGCAGCAGAAATGTTAAGAAATATAATACATTGATAGTATGTAAGTTTAAAAGTATAAAATAATTATGTTAGAGGGAACGCCGACAACTGTCATTCTTGGAACCCAATTTTTATTTAGCAGAAAGGCAATATGTTTGTGAAGGTACTTATGTACGATGTACCCTGCGCTTATATCCGAATAGTGCGACAGTTGAGAGCGCGCCTGAGGACAGTTGAGAGCGCGCCTGAGGACAGTTGAGAGCGCGCCTGAGGACAGTTGAGAGCGCGCCTGAGGACAGTTGAGAGCGCGCCTGAGGACAGTTGAGAGCGCGCCTGAGGACAGTTGAGAGCGCGCCTGAGGACAGTTGAGAGCGCGCCTGAGGACAGTTGAGAGCGCGCCTGAGGACAGTTGAGAGCGCGCCTGAGGACAGTTGAGAGCGCGCCTGAGGACAGTTGAGAGCGCGCCTGAGGACAGTTGAGAGCGCGCCTGAGGACAGTTGAGAGCGCGCATGAGGACAGTTGAGAGCGCGCCTGAGGACAGTTGAGAGCGCGCCTGAGGACAGTTGAGAGCGCGCCTGAGGACACGGCTTCGTGCTCCCAAGCGGCGGCGGCGACGGTTTGCTACTTTAAATCTCAGTAGTAATATTATTGCTACTTGATACTACTTCAAGAAAATAAATCTTGTATTACTGCACACAAAGGTAAGTTTTACAAAAGTATGGCATGGTCTAATATCGTGGATTAAAGTTTAATTAATAGGCCCAGGAACTCTACAATATCAACTTATAAAACCCAAAATTACAAATATCGCTGTCAGATACTTTAGATACTTTTACTTCTAATTGGGGACGATAAGCGATCTCCACAATGGAATCAGTAAGAAGGTCCCTAGGTATGTAGAAGAGCCTCGTGTTCGGTCAATAAACCTGATCAAGCTGGCTCAGGTGAACGTTTGACCGTGTGCGATCAGCCACCAATTAGGGCGAGCGCGCACTGCGGTGCGTTTTTCTAACGCATAATCTGTGAAGTATGGAATGTCTTCGAAGTGCGCGCACTGCGGTCATGCGTTTTGTTACTGTAGGCCCCGCCCAGTGCGGCAGAACTAACGGAAACGCACCGCAGTGCGCGCTCGCCCTTAGCCGCGTCCTGTTGAACTGGCGGGGCGGCGCGGAGTGCTGCTGTGCTGCACACTTGGCTCCGTGAGCAGTGAGCTGTGTATCCGTCACAAATGACGAGCTGGCGATGCGGGTCCATTTGCTTTTCACTAACTTAGAACTTCCCTTTGTCATTACATGAAAGCAAGTAATTTGTATTACGTCGGATTGAATGTGAAAAGGGAGTAGTTTACATAAGTATGAACATTAAATGAACAGGCAGCAAAGGGAGGTAAATGGAGGGGTTTCTTGTTTAACAGCAGCCGATGAACATTCCCTCAGTGCTCAGGGAATGCCTAGTCTTTTCGTTTTCGTTCCAAGTAATTTCTGTTCGCCGCTAAAGGTTGCTGGCCGCCACGTACCCAGCACGTACTGCGATGCTCACTGCTAGGTGTAACAAAGGATTGATACAAGGGAAGCTGTAGAGCGACACTACGAGATATACTCGTAGTGTCGATGCGCTCCTATATTAGAGAGCAGTAAGTGAGACGTAGGCGAACCCTCAGAGCTGGCTGGTCGCTGCATTGTAAGTGTGTGTGCTGTTTCCGGCTATCGTGGTACATATCAATCGATTGTTGGCAGGCTCGCTGCCCGACGTATCGGTAACAGCTCGGTCGGCGAACGATTTTAATATAATTGGCTCAGTAAACTGCTTACAAGTTCCAGCTCGTTCACCTGACGGCAAATACTATAATTTGATTAAAAGCTCCGAACAAGTTGCCAGTCAGTTCGATTCAAAGTAGCAAGTTATCAATTTTAATACCTATTTTCATTCCTGTTACTTAAGGAAAGTATAAATCAACACAATTCATTGAGTAATGCTTGCGAAAGACTGCGATTATTATGAATCTATCCGAGGTTTTTTAGGGTTCCGTACCTCAAAAGGAAAAAACGGAACCTTTATAGGATCACTCGTGTGTCTGTCCGTCTGTCTGTCTGTCTGTCCGTCTGTCACAGCCAATTTGCTCCGAATCTAATGGACGGATTAAGTTGAAATTTGGTACAAATATGGATTTATGTGACCCAAACAAGTACGGGTAAAGTAAATAAATACATTTTGAATATGGGGGTCACTTTTAGGGGGCAAATAAGAAAATTTAAAAAAAAAGTTTTGCAAATTGTACCGTGTGACATGTCAAATGAAAGGGCTTACTATGAGGATCTCAAAAATATTTTTTTATAATTTTAAAATAAATTGTTTTAAAGTTATTTAAGAAAATTGACGAAAATTGACCATTCCCCCTCTTATCTTTGAAACTACTGGACCTAAAATTTTGAAAAAAAATAAAGAAAATAGTTATTTACCTCTACATTACGGGAAAACCTATAAGAAGTCTGTAGTCTCAAAATAACATGGTAAATCTCTCAATATTGTGAGTACAAACTAACATTTACAGTTGGAATGTATGGGAGAACATGTTTTTCAACTACAATGTTAAGTTTGTTCTTGGGATATTCATCCCAACTACGAAACCCTTCATAGTGCGTGGTCCGACACGCACTTGGCCGGTTTTTTTTTATAACTTGACTAATCAAAATAGTTATAGTAGACACTACTTACAGGTTTACTGTCCAGGGATGAGATACCTACTTAAATGTTTGTGAATGACCGATCTCTCCTCTAAAATATACAACGTGTCGTTATGCTTCCTCGTCAAATTTCAGCATGTGATACAGAACATCAAACCGAACAACTTTCTCCATGGGACCAACATCGTAATCGCGAAAAAAAATTCAACTGTCTCCTATAAAACTTATTACTTACCTACCTACTCGATGCAAATGTATGGGACGGCTGATTATTTTTTAGCAATTAAGATGTTATTTCCATGAAAAAAGTTGTTCGGTGGTCTAGGTACCTATACCAGGGGTCTCCAAAACTACGGCCCGCCATGCGCCGGTGCCACCAGTCCGGCGCGCGACAGCCATGTCTTACTGTTGTTACAGGTATTGCTGTGATAAGTTGGAGAAGAAAACACACAATGATAATTACTCCGTTTTATTTGAGTACTTGCAAGGTAAAACTCAACGACAGACAGAATTGAAATGCAGAAAAAGCTTGTTTGCTTATGGACTAGTCTAAAAATATAGTTAACCCCTCAGATGTCCACCTTGAACTCATTTTTAGACCGAAAGCCACAGCGGAGGGAATTGGGGTAAATATAGTCTAAAGATGAAGACGGTTTATGTTTAACTGTAGTCGCTTACTGTTGATGTCTGGAGCTGTATCTTTTCAGTTTTGATAATATTAATGTGTATTTATTTACGGAGTATAAAGAACGCGGGTCAGTGTGAACTACTACGCAGGCTCCGGCGCGCGGCTGTAAATAAATAATGTCGGTCCTGGCGCTACACGTATCTGATTGGGTTGCCGCACCCTTTGACAGATCCAATTGAGAGCCGCACGCTCGGTAAACAGTATCCTCACACACACCGCTCCGGCACCGACACACACACACACACACACACACTCATCGCTCCGTAACACCTAATCAACCCACATCCACTCAGTGTCGTCTACAGACTAGTGTTCTGCCGCGCCTCCTCTCGGGTCGTCCCTTTGCTGCGATGACGTCACACCATCAATTAGCTGCACTTGAAGCCGCACTATCAACGTGTGTACCTACATATCTTCAGCACTGCACTCCAGTTTACCCGAGTGTGCGTTATGCCTTTTCAATCCCCTCTACTCCAATGACATCAGACGATTGGAAACTGCATTGACCAACATCGGGTATTTCCCACACAAATAGTACATATTAGTACCTCGTTGAGTGATGTTCCTGTATCAGCGGACACCGCAACTTTCCCACGCACGTGATCAGTGTGTGCGTATCGTTTTGAGATAAATTGTCACAAGTGTGTGCCGATCCTAGGCACTGTGTGATCTGTCGGTGAGTCCGCTGATCCTGTGAGGCGCTTCACGGAAGACCGCGCGTGCCGCAAAGGGTTGCGGGGCAGGCGGTGTAGGGGGGGAGGGGGGCATCTAATAAATCCCAGCATGTTTGACGACCCTTCGGACAAAACTTTTCAGTCTTAGGATTTCGTTTCGTCGGGGAGCGTTCAGTCTTGTTTGTAATTGAAAATAATTTCGCACAACATGTTTACAAAGGAACAGAATTGTGGATAGAACAGAAATGCAAACATGACACGTTATAGACTCTTGTAACGTCACTCGTCCCACCCCCACGGCGAGAGCGAGTAGACGAGACGTCCTGGTCTCACTACAAGCTGAGGACCCTGGTGTTTGGAGACCATTACTTTCTCTGAATTCGATGAAGGGTCGTTACCGTGGGAAATAGCAATACAACACGGTATATATTTGTACGTACACATGAAGCACTCCCTGCGAGCTCGCACGAGGCACCTAATAAATAAGCAACACCAATTTACTCAGTATCACAGTTAAATGGCTGCGGCTGATAACTCGCGCAACCATTTAGGTAGCGATTAAAACTTGCGTTGTTGGACCGCGGCGCGGCGCGCGGCTGGACAGCGGCTTGAATTCATTGCAGACAAGCACACTTTTTGTTCGGTCTCGGGACACTTCGTGTTCCCCGCGTCCAAACATTCATGACGCAAAAAAGGAAATTAATGTAAATTATTTGCTTGGTTAGACAAGGGTGTATCTTTATATAGTCGAGTAACTATTATTTCAGTGCATAATCATAATCAGCCTATATTAATGTTCCCACTGCTGGGACACAGGCCACCTCTCTGTGAGTGGGAGTGGGCTGTAACACCGCGCGGGGCCAGTGCCAACCCGCACTGGGCCACACATGATGGCACATTTCTTCGAATTTGCGATTCTAGGACATGCCATTCCTCACGATGTTTTCCTTCACCGTGTGACACCAATTATTTCAATAGCACGCTGCAAAGCGATAGTATCTCTATACTAGCTCTAATCGATAGAAACAATTGGTTTGTAAGGGATACTTCAATTACTTTGTCTGGCGATCTAAATCGTAACCATCAACAAGATGGTAAAAACAACACAATTTTTTATGACTTTTGAGTTGATCTCAATTTCACTGTATCCATAATTCTTCATTACACATTCGCGCAACATAACGTGAGTCGCGCAACGTACGCGACCGCGAGCGGCCCACAGCGACGCGGAGCGATCGCATCCGTCATCGTTAGAGCGATCAAGTATAAATAATGACGACGATTCTACGCGATTTAATGCTGTGACCATATTGTATACGTGAAAAATGATCACGTGTACCTACTTATGTCTGATTAAAACAAAAATATTTTTTTTAAATACTTCTTTTTGAATATTCGTGGCTAAGTAACAACAGCCGCACGGGTCGATCCGTCAGGTTAAGCTACGCTTGGCGGGGTTCGTCCGTGGATGGGTGACCATCTTTACATACCGAGACTCCCCCGTGCCTCGGAAAGCACGTTAAGCCGTTGGTCCCGGCTGTCATTCGTGGATCTTTGACAGTCGTTACGGGTCGTCAGAAGCCCGAAAGTCTGACAACCAGTCTTACCAAGGGGTATCGTATTACCCAGTAACTGGGTTCTGGAGATCAGATAGGCGGTCGCTCCATGTAAAATACTGGTATTCAGTTTCATCCGGTTAGACTGGAAGCCGACCCCAACATAGTTGGGAAAAGGCTAGGCAGAATGAAACTTCTTTTTGAATATTCCTCTGCCCGCAGGTGGTAGTATCGTGACCATGCTTTTTAATGGAAACTGCTACAAAGAATTACACCGTAGGTAGGCGTTTACTGCTGTGACTGTTCATAAATCACCCTAGGCTAGGCTGATAACATTTCAGTTTTTCCTAATTATGTTAATATTAGTGTTTAGGTCGCCTATTTGCAGAGGCGTTAAGGAAAAGAACCGCACCCCTCCTTTCCACACCGATATAGGGCTCGTCCTAAACTGGTTACCCTCCCACCGTTTGTAATGAATTCCTTTGAAGTATTTAGCCTTGTCCCCGACTTAGAAAGCACGCAAGCAAGGAAGGGGATATAAAAAAAATCAATGTCAATGTAAAATACAAAAATGATCTAATAAATGCATAAAACATTAAGTACAACTAATTATCGAATTCTCTGACTCCTGCGCTGGTTAACACTGTGTCGTGTTGATAAAATAAGGTTGAGAATTCATAGGTAAGAAGATTATGGAAAGAAAATCCAGTTTATCTACTTTTATTTTGATTATGAAAGTTAAAAGACAAGAGGAATACAAAAGGGTAATTGACACGTAACGCTTGCGTCGGGGAGTACATTATTTTGAGTTGTGTTAATGGATTTCCTTAAAATAAACTATAAACCCACCCCAAGCGACGCGGGGTTGTCTTGCAGCAGCTGACGGCTGACGTGAGCTGCTACACCTGACTACTAGTAAGCCACGTTCCTAAGTTCTGCAGTCATGTCTCACTCAATCCTTACTCAGAGTACTGCTAAGTTCAACTGCCGCTGAGCGAGACATGTTCCAGTAATGACTGGGCGCGTACTGAACGTAATGAACCTTATAACGGCCTACTCACCCTTTACTAAGACAATAAAAAAACTGGCCCAGGCGTACCGCATCGTCAGTCGGTTGCAGCGGGGCGAGCACGGGCGTACCCAAGACGTTTGTGACAAGACATGATAAATTATGTCATGTCTTAGAATTTGTCTTAAATGCTAGCACGGGTCAACCATTTGACATAATCTAGAGCCGCGACATGCCTCTCTTGTTGCTAAATTCATAGCGTGACATAGTAAATTGAAAAAATTAAAATGTTTAAGACTATCTGAATATGCGGCCAAATAAAATCTTTTTTTTTCTTTTCTTTTGCTTATAACTCGAAAACGGTGTGTCCTATCGCAAAAATAATGAAAATTTGGCCCCCCTTTATGAAACCCATAAACCGATTATTCTTAACATGTAGGTAACCAAAAAAAATAGTAGTATTTAAGTACCTCTGTATTTACTAAAATTTTTTTTTTTTTTTTTTGTTGGTTTTAAGGCGCATTATTTACATGTCTAAATATGTATTTTTAAAAATTAAAAAAAAAACCGTTTAAAAATATAAAAAAATAGTAAATTATTTATTTATTTATTACAATTTTTTTTTGGTTATCCATATCACGCACAAATAAACCACCACCACACAATACAAGAAAATAATTTATTGCCATTTGGTGCAGAGTAATTAGCAGGAAAACATTATTTTTTTCAATTTTCAAATCTTATCACCACCTCCGAACGAACGTGATAAAATTTTTCTTAGTCACCGTCAAAATGTGACATTTGTGATATAATTGGTGCGCCCATATTAGCAAATAAGACATAATGAGTACCAACTAAACGTCAAGAAGTTATGTCACATTCAAGAAATTATCTCACGCCGCCGTGCTAGCATTTAAGACAAAACAGTTTTATCGCCCAAACTATGATAAAATGTGTGACTCAAGCCATGTCACAGTAGGCCGTGCTCGCCGGGCAGGAGTCTTTACGATTGCTCCTGCTAGATACGTAGATAGAACTGCTATACGCCGAAGTGGTTATTCCAAATCGTCACTTCTCACTTCCTTAATCTAGATCATTTTGAGTTTATGAGGATCCTTGCAATGTAAGCGGCAGCCGTGCGACCATCCTTGTCTAGCAACCAGCAGCTATGCGGCCGTCCTTGTCTAGCAACGGGGTGTTTATAACTGGTCATTCAAGTTACGAGTCTTGCTCATAATTAGTGAGACACGATTCCTAGAGTTCCTTAGAACGAACTCGAATCGCCTGCTGCTGGGCCCAGCTGGTGGCAGCCGACGTGATGGTGGCACTGGGATTGCGTCTCGTTTGTTTTCCATTAAATAGAGAATGAATGTGTTTCTAAGTGGATCGGACCATGATGTGCTAGGTTTTAAAATAAATATTACATTTTGTTATTAAATAGGAGTACGTGACAGGCAGTCACTCTGCCACAGATAGACAACCCTTACCTACCTGCGATACATTTATTTATTTATTTTAGAACATGGAGGACTTACAGCTAATAAAAACAAACAAAAAAGGAAACAATAGTACCAAAAAGCCAATTACAAGTCCTCACCTATGGATTTACAATAATAATTTATGGTGTGAGCACAAAAACAAAAAACACATCGCCCAAATAGTAATAACCAATTTAAATAAGTACTTGGTTTACAATTAAATTACTGAGAAAATTATAAGTTACTAAAAAAAAAAATAAAAAAAAATATAACCTAACGCTACTTGAAAAATAGCGGTATTTTATGTGAATACTATACTCTAGAAACATGATTACTATACTATAGTTTCTCCAATGGCCATCATCTTTGCATCCTATTGTTCACAAACTTAATAACCCCATGAGTGCAGGTCCGTGTTGATGTAGTCCTACCGATACATAACGTACGGGTGTGGGCCAGTCATGGTCGCTGGCAATCACAACGTGACTGTACTGACGCGCTGTGTCCGGTGCGCGGCGGCAATCACAACGTGACTGTACTGACGCGCTGTGTCCGGTGCGCGGCGGCAATCACAACGTGACTGTACTGACGCGCTGTGTCCGGTGCGCGGCGGCAATCACAACGTGACTGTACTGACGCGCTGTGTCTGGTGCGCGGCGGCAATCACAACGTGACTGTACTGACGCGCTGTGTCCGGTGCGCGGCGGCAATCACAACGTGACTGTACTGACGCGCTGTGTCCGGTGCGCGGCGGCAATCACAACGTGACTGTACTGACGCGCTGTGTCCGGTGCGCGGCGGCAATCACAACGTGACTGTACTGACGCGCTGTGTCCGGTGCGCGGCGGCAATCACAACGTGACTGTACTGACGCGCTGTGTCTGGTGCGCGGCGGCAGGCACAGTACGTGTGTGTGCCTGCGGGTGGAGAGTGATGGTGCGTCAGTCATACCAGACGCGGTCAGACCGATGCGCGACGTGCGACACGCGCTCACTACACTACATCTGATAACTACAGACTGATTGACTACATCTGAGGGGCAATTCTCGTATTTTTAACAACGTTCGCAATCTCATCTCAGTCTCAATCTGTCAAAAGTTGTATAACGTTTACCTGCATTTTTGACATTTTTGACATTTGATTGACGCTGGCATGAGATTGTGAACGTTTTTAGGTACGAGAATTGGCCATCTGATATTTACCAGAAACATTATTTCACAAATGAGCTCCCCAAAAAAGCATTTCTGTTTTGTTCGTGTTGTTTTGTTCTAATAGACTTGGTAATCAACACCAGGAACATTTCACACTGAGATTGGTTTTCGTACCGGGTAATCGGGGGAACAGAAGGTGACTAAGCAAATTAGCTTGAATTTTATGAGGAACAGGAAATAGAAAATTAAGAAAACTGATACAAAATTTTAGTTTAGGTACTTAGGCATATGAAAATATGTATCTCGCAGTAAGTTAAATAAAACAGCAGTGCGATTCTGTAACCATCTCACCGTGAAAACTTAGGTGAAGTGAGCGTGGAGTGAGCGTGGAGTGAGCGTGGAGTGAGCGTGGAGTGAGCGTGGAGTGAGCTGTCAATAGTGTCAATTCCTAGCAAAAACAAACTCACTTCACCTAAGTTTTCACGATGAGATTTTTACAGAATCGACCGGCAGATGTGTCGGCGACCACTTCCCGCGCTCGCGTAGACGTCAAGTGGGGCCGATGTATGGCAGCTTTTGTTTGAAATAGCGTCGGTGTATTGCTTAATTAGTACTTAGTAAGGACTGGGTAGCGCATAAAGAAGTCTGCATAATTAGTACTTAATAAGGACTGGGTAGCGCATAAAGAAGTCTGCATAATGTTCAAAACTACAGATACCTACAGCAACGATGAGAGACAGAGACAACCAATAATATACTTAATTAGTACTTAATAAGGACTGGGTAGCGCATAAAGAAGTCTGCATAATGTTCAAAACTACAGATACCTACAGCAACGATGAGAGACAGAGACAACCAATAATATACTTAATTAGTACTTAATAAGGACTGGGTAGCGCATAAAGAAGTCTGCATAATGTTCAAAACTACAGATACCTACAGCAACGATGAGAGACAGAGACAACCAATAATATACTTAATTAGTACTTAATAAGGACTGGGTAGCGCATAAAGAAGTCTGCATAATGTTCAAAACTACAGATACCTACAGCAACGATGAGAGACAGAGACAACCAATAATATACTTAATTAGTACTTAATAAGGACTGGGTAGCGCATAAAGAAGTCTGCATAATGTTCAAAACTACAGATACCTACAGCAACGATGAGAGACAGAGACAACCAATAATATACTTAATTAGTACTTAATAAGGACTGGGTAGCGCATAAAGAAGTCTGCATAATGTTCAAAACTACAGATACCTACAGCAACGATGAGAGACAGAGACAACCAATAATATACTTAATTAGTACTTAATAAGGACTGGGTAGCGCATAAAGAAGTCTGCATAATGTTCAAAACTACAGATACCTACAGCAACGATGAGAGACAGAGACAACCAATAATATACTTAATTAGTACTTAATAAGGACTGGGTAGCGCATAAAGAAGTCTGCATAATGTTCAAAACTACAGATACCTACAGCAATGATGAGAGACAGAGACAACCAATAATATACTTCGAGAAAACAAAATATTACTCCCTGACAAACTATCTACAGCCTAAACTGTTGGATATAGAAACATGTATACTGAACTAGCGATTGCCCGCGGCTTTTCAAATGGAAACATTTCTACAGACTGACTTGTTATAATATGTGTAAGAAAGAGGATGTTGAGTATTCAACTGTAGTTTTAAATAAGTTAAAAATGTGACCTTGAAGGCAACGAGTGTAGAAATACCTACACGTGCGAGAAAAACTGCCGCGCTGTATTTATAATTGCATTTGTGATATTAAATGATCAACTAATTTTGCAAGCCCGTAATTTTGACCTAAGTTCGAGTTCAGCAAATATAAATAGGAATCATGACATGCACTCTCGCTGTCCCGGCGGGCGCCGCACGTATGTCCCGGCGGGCGCCGCACGTATGTCCCGGCGGGCGCCGCACGTATGTCCCGGCGGGCGCCGCACGTATGTCCCGGCGGGCGCCGCACGTATGTCCCGGCGGGCGCCGCACGTATCCGCTGCACAACAAACGGTTTTATTTCCAATTGACGCGGTGGAAACAATTCCACGGCGAGAACACATCCCCTCGCATCTCCTACAATCATTGGGGCAATTCTCCCGAGACGCGCGGCATTGCTGCCCGGCGCGCGGCGCTCTGCAAGATGTGTGCCCGATGTGTGCCCGATGTGTGCCCGATGTGTGCCCGGAGTGCGTCCGGTGCGCCGCCCGGCGCTGATCGGTTTATTCGCTGTTTGCTGTATACATTGATGTTTGCGCTCTGACGCCAGCACGTCCTCACGCTCGGCTATCGCGCTGCATTCCCATCGGATGACAACGCGTTAATTGGCCGAGCTCTGTATCGCATTGCTCCTCCAGAGACACAGTTATGAAATCGTCGGTTGATGTGTCAGGCAAAGTAAGCAACTAGTTGCTTGTCGCTAGTTAACAAAGATTGACGTAAATCTCGGCAATAAAAGAATACTAATCTCTTTAGATTGTTCAGTTTACCGAACGTTGAGCGATGTGATAGTTGAGCTTGGAGCTACTTCAGAACAGCATAATCATGTGGATTTGAAATTAATTGATCATTTTAAAACAGACGAAATAATAAGATAAGATAAGAAAAGATAAGATATATGTTTATTTTCTCACCACAATATTTGTTCAATGCTACCTTTGGACATTGACTCAGCACGCGGCCCAGATAAAAATAAGTGATTTCGTTGCATCTAACACGCATGAAACACAAAGATTTTGTGCAATAGTGTGTGTTAGGTAAAAATAGTATATAAGCGGAATCTTTATGCAAATAAATCAGATTAGAATTTTATATTCTTGTCTCATTACCCCTCACTGTGGCCAAGACACCTTTAGCCATCTCTGATCAGTCTCGTGAGTCTGCGGGACTGGCAGTGAGTGTACCCTTCCCGCACCCTGGATTCCTGTCTACTGTCCGTCTGTTACCTTAGGTCGCATGGTGCAGACATCCTGAATTTATTTATATATTTATTTATCACATATTAGGTATATGGTAGGTTAGGGCTGTAGGGCTTATAGGGCTTAGGGTCGTAGGTACCGTTAGGCTTGTAGGTCTTAGTAGGTTCCCGTAACTTATCACATAGCTACATGTACCATCGCACCTTTAACAGTATTGCGGCCTTACGTGACATCTGTTAAGGGTGGATGTACATTTTGGTCCTTCGAGCATTTGAATCACGCGGTCCCCTTGCCCACTATAGGATTGACTTTGACAAACTGACACTTCAGAGAACTGCTGCGGCCTTACGTGACATCTGTTAAGGGTGGATGTACATTTTGGTCCTTCGAGCATTTGAATCACGCGGTCCCCTTGCCCACTATAGGATTGACTTTGACAAACTGACACTTCAGAGAACTGCTGCGGCCTTACGTGACATCTGTTAAGGGTGGATGTACATTTTGGTCCTTCGAGCATTTGAATCACGCGGTCCCCTTGCCCACTATAGGATTGACTTTGACAAACTGACACTTCAGAGAACTGCTGCGGCCTTACGTGACATCTGTTAAGGGTGGCTGTACATTTTGGTCCTTCGAGCATTTGAATCACGCGGTCCCCTTGCCCACTATAGGATTGACTTTGACAAACTGACACTTCAGAGAACTGGGGGTTGGTGTACTCAACAAAGCATCAGTTTTCAGTAATCTGAAGTACATTGTACTAGGGTATTCTGTCGGAAAGCCTCTCGTTGCGGATCGGTCACTGGCCTCCCACAAGCGGGTCTAACCAGTTGATTGAGAAGTCGCACGGACATAACAAGAGCGCAGATACCACTAGTACGGACTTATCTATTAGAGTAGGGTAGGGCCGTCAGGAAAGAAGAAAGAAGATCACTATGGAAATACAGGAGATAAACGAATTAATCAGAAGCCAGGAAGCGGATTACAATGAAATTAGAAGGGTAGTGACAAACATAAAAAAGGACTCGCCTGCAAGAAAAACAGAAAAATACATCAACGACAAGAAAAAAATTTTAGACCAACTTCTTCAGCGAGTTCAAGAAAACCACTTAAAACTACAAGAACAGGATGTGTTATCAACTCATAAATATATTACTACAAACTACTTTGGCATAATAACAAAAAGTTATGACGAAGGAATTGACTACCTTAAGAAGTGCGAAGAAAGGCTACAACACGTGCAAAGTGTTTATGAACCACGACTTTTAGATGAAGATGAAGACAAGGACGTCGTCAGTAGCCCAAAACTGTTTATACAGCTTTTCCGAATGTCGCAGATATCTAAGAAAATATCGCAGGCTAAGGAATCCATTACTCAAAACAAGCCAATATGGCATTTACAAACACTATTACAGACACTACAAAAACAATGGCAAGAAATCGAAGAAACGCACATTGGACTACTGATGGCCGAAAGTACGTTGGACAATAGCTACTTCAGAGATAATTGTTTCGAAAATACACAGAAAGATTACGATATTATTACGGAGTTATTAGAAGAAAAAATCTTTCAAAACTCAGACGGAAAAAGTATTCCGTCAAAATCCTCAGGAAAACTTCCACGAATAAATATTCCTATTTTTGCGGGCGACTATGACTCTTGGAACACATTTCAAGATTTATTTAGAAAAATAATTCATGAAGATCAATCAATTTCTGCTACGGAAAAAATGCAATATCTAAAAACACACGTAAAAGGCGACGCAGCAAGATTAATACGTCACCTAACAATAAGCGAGATTAATTATGAAACAGCTTGGAAGTTGCTTACGCAGAGATATGAGGACGAGCGCATGATTGCTACTAAGTTTATTGACAAATTATTAGATTTGCCTAAAATGCAACTAGCAAACGCGGCACAATTACGAGATATGCATGACAGTATAAATGAATGTCTTGAGGCACTAAAAAATCAACATATAAACACATCGTCTTGGGGCCCTCTATTGATAAGAATAGTCAGTAGAAAATGGGATGAAGAAACAAATACGAAGTATGAAGATCAACTGCAGAACCGAAATAAATTACAATCCTTTGATGAGATGATGAAGTTCATGGAAAACCGTTTCAATTGCCTAAAGTCTTTTGACGGGTCTAAATCGTATACTAGCAGTCAACCATCACGCAATAAACAAACACCAGAAAAATATAAACGCTGTTGGTATTGTCAGCAGAATGATCATATTATTCATCAATGCCCTAGTTTCAAGGCGTTGTGCGTCAACGATCGATACAAGGCCGTTGTGCAGAAAAGAATGTGCAAACGTTGCTTAAATAAACAACAACTATGAATATGAAACAAGTAGATTCGTAAGTTTTAATTGCAAATCGGTGAAACGGTCGGCCGATGCAGTTAAACTTCTATGCCAGTCAGCCGACGTAATTGCCCTCCAGGAAACTTGGTTGCTTCCCCATGACATACCCTATCTTGGTCAAATTCATGCTGATTTTGAGTACACAGGAAAGTCAGCCGTTGATTCGTCAGCTGAAGTCCTAAGAGGGAGGCCGTATGGAGGTGTTGCGATCCTGTGGCGTAAGCGAGCTTTCAAATCAGTGGCCGTAATCAGCTGTGCCAGTGCGCGTTTGACGGCTGTAAAAGTGTCGCTCGGAGATAGCTTTATATTAGTGTTCAGCGTTTATATGCCGACGGACTCGAGTGAGAACTTGGCGGAATTTACCGATTGCTTAAGTGAGATAAGTGCGATTATCGAAACCACTAACATTGAAAATGTTTATTTGCTCGGTGACTTCAACGCCCACCCCGGTGAGTCATTTTGTCATGAACTTTTAGATTTTTGTACCGAGCAAAAGTGGATCTGTGCGGACATAGAAAAATTAGGTATAAGGTCGGACTGCTATACCTTTATCAGTGAAGCACATGGTAGTAGGCGGTGGTTGGATCACTGTGTTGTTTCACAGTCAGCTTGGCTAACGGTTGCTGACATAGGCGTAGTTCACGATGTGTATTGGTCTGATCACTTTCCCTTATTTGTTGAATGTAGATTAGACAAAATTAAACCAAAGTTTGAAGCTACAAAAACATCTTGTAACAAAGTAATTTGGGGAGAAAGGGACAGTGATCAGATTAATGCTTACTATGAGATGTGTAATAGGCAGCTAAGGTTGATTGATTACAATCAGGAATTTGGTCTGTGCAGCAATACACATTGTAATAATATTGCGCACAGGCAAATTCTTGACAATATGTATGCCAATATTGTGTCAATTTTGTCAGAAGCCGCTATTCAGAGCCAAGTGGTAGCCGGGTCAAACAGACATGGTGGCCGTGTTGTCGGGTGGAATAAGCACGTCCGAGATGCCCACGCGAGGGCCAGGCTTAAATATCAGCTGTGGTTATGGCATAATAAACCAACCTCTGGTGACATCTACGAGGACATGTGCCGTACACGTAAGGTATTTAAAGGTAAATTAAAGTGGTGCCAGAGTCACCAAGAGCAAATTAAGTTGGATGTTATAGCCTCACATCGCGAGAACAACAACTTTCAGAAGTTCTGGAAGGCGACGAAAAAATTGGATATCAAGCCTGGTCTTCCCGTGAGTGTTGGGGGTGCTGATCAGCCTGAAAGCATTGCCAATATGTTTGTTAAACATTTTAAAGTGGACTCACCGCTGGGCTCGCCACCGCGAGTGCTCGATGACGGAAGCTGTCGTGATACTGATCTTGATCGTTTTTCTGCCAAACAAGTGTCCAGCACAATTAACAAAATGACTACAGGAAAGTCCCCGGGTCACGACGGTCTAAGCATTGAGCACTTGCGGTACGCAGGTCTCCACATATCAAGAGTTTTGGCTATGTTTTATTCACTCTGTATGTGCCACTCATACCTCCCCCATGATCTCATGCGAACTATCGTAGTGCCGATTATTAAAAATAAAACTGGTGACGTAGCTGACAAGTGCAACTATCGGCCCATCTCCCTGGCTACGATTATCGCAAAGGTATTGGACAGACAGATGGACGCGCGGTTAGATAGCTTTTTAAACCTACACGATGCGCAATTTGGGTTTCGTAATGATCTAGGTACTGAAACTGCGATTCTGGGCCTCAAGCATACGGTTCAATATTACACAGAACGTCGTACACCAGTGTATGCTTGTTTTCTAGATCTCTCCCGTGCCTTCGACCTGGTCTCGTATGATATCATGTGGGAGAAGCTACGGGAGAGAAAAGTGCCGGCTGAACTGTTGCGTATCCTCCAGTTTTGGTACTACAACCAGATAAATAGTGTGAGGTGGGCCGGTAAGTTCTCTGAGCCGTATACTCTGGAGTGTGGGGTGAGACAGGGGGGGATAACATCAGCAAAGCTCTTTAACCTCTACATCAACGACCTGATCGTTGAGCTTAGCGGTAAGAAAATCGGATGTCGCATTGATGACGTCAGCGTCAATAATATTAGTTACGCTGACGATATGGTGCTGCTGAGCCCAACGGTCAGGGCGCTCAGAGAACTACTCACGTGTTGTGAGACCTATGCTCAGGCGCATGGCCTATTGTACAATGTCGCCAAAAGCGAGTTCCTGGTCTTCAAGGCTAAAGGTGGCAAATGCCCAGAATCCGTGCCCACAATAACCCTGAACGGTACCGAACTTAAACGCGTCCATCAGTTTAAGTACCTGGGGCATTACGTAACTGATGGCCTTGATGACCAGGTGGATATTGAGCGCGAGCGTAGGGCGCTGGCGGTCCGATGTAATATGTTGGCACGCAGGTTTGCACGGTGTAGTAAACAAGTTAAAGTAACTCTTTTTAAAGCTTACTGCCAGGTGTTCTACACGTGCAGCCTGTGGACTAATTATACGCAGCGGTCCATCAGCGCACTGCGAGTGCAATATAACAATGGTTTCAGGATGCTGTTGGGGCTGCCCCGTTTCTGCAGTGCATCTGCTATGTTCGCACAGAGTCACGTTGATGGCTTCCATGCCATCATTAGACAGAAATCTGCCTCATTGCTCTGCAGAGTGCGGGCCAGCCCCAACTCCATCCTGAAAATCATAGCTGGGAGATACGACTCTTCGATAATGCATAGCATTATTAAGAGATGTATCTCTCAGAATAATCTTGTTGCCAAGTAATAATATTAAGCTTTACTAACATAGTCCTAAGATTTCTGTGTACTACTAACCCACTATGGATGTAACTTGTCCGATATAAAGGTTATTTTATTTTATTTTATTTTTATTTATTTAAATCACGATTATCAGCAACAATGTGTGAGTACTGTTTATAAACAATGTGAAATTTGTCAACATAAGGGACACAACGCGTTATTACATCAAACTAGACCGGTTCAAAATGGTGAAAACGCTAAAAATAACAAATCAAAAAATACAGGGACAGTGAAGCTGCAAAATATGGCGACATCGAACTTATCAGCAATTAACACCGACGAAAAAAACACAACTCTACTAGCTACTGCCATAGTAAGAACTACCTCGTATGATGGGATGCCACAGTTGTTGAGAGTGTTATGTGATCAAGGGTCAGAAGCGTCATTTTGCACTGAAGAAGTAGCACAATTGTTGTCTTACCCACGACAAAAAATACATGCTGAAATAAAAGGAATCGGTGATGAGAAACCAAAAACTTCAAATTACACAATTAACATTACATTACAACCAAGGTACTCTAGCGATTACAAACTGCCAGTAACGCTAATAGTGCTACCGAAACTAATAAGTTCATTACCAAAGAAAGATGTACAACAACTACAAGAAAAAATCATGGATAATGCACTTATAGCAGACCCAACTTATTATAAAAAGGGACCAATTGACATAATATTAGGTGCCCAAGAGTACAGCAGAATATTACTACAGGGTTTCGAAAGACTACAGCACGGAATTATCGCTCAAAACACAGAATTAGGGTGGATTTTATCCGGATTTTATCCCAACGATACGGAAAATGGAGTTAAAATCCTGAGTATGGTGTCTTGCACAGAAGATGTACGACAACTTACTAAATTTTGGGAATTAGAAGAAATTCCACAAAACTACAAACTTACACAGGATGACGAGACCTGTGAAAACTACTATAAAGAAACAACACTAAGAAACCCAGACGGAACTTACACAGTACGGCTTCCTTTTAAGGATCCAAACGTAAACTTAAATTTAAACGGCGAGTCGCGCAGGAAAGCCGCTGCACGACTGTTACAACTAGAACGACAGTTCGCAAAAAACGAAAAACTACGACAACAATACATTGCATTCATGACTGAATACTTACAAATGGGTCACATGAGAAAAGTAGATACAACGAACTACAATAAAGGAAAATATTACATACCGCATCAGGCAGTAATTAAAGAAGAGTCACTCACTACAAAATTACGTGTGGTTTTTGATGCGAGCAGTAAAAGCAGCACAAAAATAAGCCTTAACGACAACATGTATAAAGGTCCACGACTACAACAAGACTTATCCACTATACTTTTACGATGGCGAAAACATAAGTTTGCCTTTATGGCGGATATTATGAAAATGTACCGTTTTATAAAAATTAATGAGTTAGACTTCGCACATCAGAGGATACTATGGAGATTTTCTCCCAAGCACGCAATTGGTGAATATGAACTTACGACAGTTACTTACTACACGACGAGCGCCCCTTATCTTGCGGTACGAACTTTGCAACAACTTGCCATAGACGAACAAAACAATTACCCAATCGCGAGTCAAGTTACATTACAAGATTTCTACGTGGATGACATTTTGTCTGGAGAGTCCCAGGAACATGCAGCTAAAGAATTGCAGAGTCAGTTAATATCCATGTTAAACAAGGGCGGTTTTAAACTTAGAAAATGGTCGTCAAACAGTTCAGAGTTACTGGAAAATATACCAGAGGAAGATAAAGACGACCAACTGCTCAAACTACCGTTAGACGAATCCAGGAAATCATTAGGCATAACGTGGTCACCCCGTGAAGACAGTTTTTATTTCCAAATAACTACAACGGAAAATAAAAAACCAACAAAAAGATTTATTATGTCAGAAGTTGCGAAAATATTCGATCCCCTGGGTTGGTTAGCACCAATTATAATTAAAATGAAGCTACTTATACAAGAACTCTGGACAAATAACATAGAATGGGATCAACCTGTAGATGATGCACTCCAGAAAAAATGGATTGAATTACAAAAACGACTTAAAAGTATAGAAGAAATTAAAGTTCCACGGTGGTGTTACATAACAGACAGCACAGTTGAGCTATATGGTTTCTGCGACGCTTCCGAAAAAGCTTACGGAGCGGTGGTATATAGCCGTGTAAAAATCAACAACGTTTACTACATTACATTATTACAAGCAAAATCAAAAGTGGCACCAAAGAAACAAAAAACTACTCTACCTCGACTTGAGTTGTGCGCTGCACTGTTACTAGCCGGTTTGATGGAAAAGTTAAGGAAGCGCTTAACTGCAAGAATGTTACGATATCTTGTTGGACAGACTCAATGATAACCTTAGGCTGGATAAGAGGAGAGCCTGAACGCTGGCAAACTTTCGTAGCCAATAGGGTGTCACAAATTAGACAACTTTTACCAAACGCAGAATGGAACCATGTAATTTCTGCTGATAACCCGGCCGATATCATTTCCAGAGGCCTGGAACCGGAAAAAATGGTTAACTATTCATTATGGTGGAATGGTCCACAATGGTTAAAAACCGATCAGATTCCTATCACGAGACGTATGCCACAGCCGATAGAAGAAATAAGGTCGTGTCATATAACTACAACCGAGATTGAGAAGACTGATCTCTGGAATAGATTTTCCAGTTTAGATAAAATGATAAGGGTCTTGTCTTACTGCTACAGATTTGCAAATAAACAAACAACAAATAAACCAATTTCTTGTGAAGAACTGAAAGCGACGACAAAACGAATAATTCTGAAAGTACAACAGCAGGAATTCGACGATGAATTGAAAACTATACAAAGTGGACAACCATTGAAGAAAAATAAAAACCTATCTACTTTAGATCCATTTATAGACGAGGATGGATTACTACGAGTTGGGGGCAGGTTACAAAACTCCGAATTGCCTTACAATCAAAAACATCCAATACTTTTACCATACAGCCATCATGTAACGTCATTAATTATACAAGACGCACACTTAAAAACATTGCATGGAGGCAACAAATTGGCTTTGGCTTATTTACGACAAACATATTGGATCATTAATGGAAAAAGGAAAGTGAAGAGTATAATTAACAAATGTGTGAGGTGCATACGATACAAAGCAGACACAAGCTCTCAAAAAATGGGAATATTACCAAAAGCACGAGTAACGCAAACACACCCATTTAATCATACTGGAGTGGATTATGCGGGACCAATACAAACAAGAACTATGAAAGGGAGAGGGCACAGGTCTTATAAATCATACATTGCTGTTTTTGTATGTTTAGCAACAAAAGCAATACATCTAGAATTGGTGGGAGATTTAACAACAGAAACAATTATCGCGGCGCTACGAAGATTCATGGCACGGAGAGGTCACGTGTCACACATGTACAGTGACAATGCAACAAACTTCGTAGGAGCAGCCAATTTCCTACATCAAGAAATATTACAAATCACACAATCGCCGCAATTTCAAAACGGAATAACAAACATAGGAACCCAGTGGCATTTTATTCCTCCGTCATCACCACATTTCGGTGGCATCTGGGAAGCTGGAGTAAAGTCAGTGAAATACCACTTACGTCGAGTAATCGGTGATTCGACACTAACATACGAGGAAATGACAACCTTTCTCCACCAAATTGAAGCGTGTTTGAATTCAAGACCATTGTGTGCGCAAAGCGAAGATATTAATGACAACACAATACTAACTCCAAGCCATTTCCTTATTGGCCGAGAAGCAGTAGGAATACCAGATCCGATGGAAAACATTAATACTGACCTAGTAAACAGATGGAAACAGATTCAAAAGATGAAAAAAGATTTTTGGAACAGTTGGACAAAAGATTATCTACATCAGCTTCAGCAAAGATACAAATGGAAGCAAATACAAGAAAATGCTAAAATTGGAACTGTAGTGCTAATAAAAGATGACAATATAAAACCAAGCAAATGGCCGTTGGCAAAAATCACAGAAGTACACCCGGGAGATGATGGTGTAGTTAGAGTGGTAACTCTTCAAAAATCAACAGGCACTTGTCAGAAAAGATCAATTCATACGTTGATCCCACTTCCTGTGAATGAAAACAAACAAATTAGTACAACGAGCAAAGACGGACAAACGTCTATGCAATGTAACATTTCAACCACCACAAAGAATAAAAAAGGTATACAACCACCGAAAAACTGGATAACGGGTTTACTATTTGTGCTGTAGAAATGGAAGATTCGAATAAGACTTACCGGTCGCTCCCGTCCGCCGCACACCGATGGGCTAAGAAGGCGCGCCCGATAGTTCTGAAGCTTGCTTCAATTCCACCTCACATATTTTTCCACAGGCGCTGGTTCAGGGTATATCTGGTATCTTGCGGGGATTGTAGCACGTTTTCACCGAAGGACCTTATTTTTGTAGAAAAGTAGAAATCGCGCGTGGCGTGTGTGCGCCGACGACCGTATGGTTCGTAGTACAGTGAAAAAACACACGCAGGAGCGCGGCGCTAGTGTGCTCATCCGCAACCAATCGGAAGGCTCGACGAATGGGCGATGAGCAAACGCCGGAAGCTCATTCGAATCAACACCCTCGGCAAATACACAAAAAAGCCTGATTACCAGTTGTGGGGTGAAGAAAACACTATTCTAAAATCTCCAAGATTTAATTCAGTAAGTACGTAATACCAACTGCAAAGAGAACGGTACGCAACATGCCGCTCGCCTTAAAAGAATGAATTTCTTTTAACTTTAAATTAAAAGACAAAAAAAGAATGTAACATTCGAAAAGAAAGAATGAAAAATGCTACGAAAGCATGAAACCTTAAATTTTTTAAACTAAAGTTATTCTAACTTAAGATTACTTAACTAAGATTCGCAACAATATTAACTAAACTTACAGAATGATTATCCTAAGGGCAAAGGACATATTTTGACTACTGAGCGTTTCACGAAAGTTTTGCCCATCTGTAAAGTTACGACACGAGTAATATTATCGGAACCTGGGTGGAGAGTATGGACACGAGCCAGTCTCCATTGTAATGGTGGCAAATTATCATCTCGTACAATGACAATAATACCTTCACGGAGTTGTGAGCCGCGATCTCGAAACCACTTGTTACGTTGTTGAATTTCGTGTAAATATTCACGACTCCAACGTTTCCAAAAGTGTTGCACACATTGTTGTATTCTACGCCATCTAGTGAGTCGATTTGAAATATTATCGGTTAATAAAATGTATTGCACGGATTGCGGACCAGCTGCAAATCTGTAAGATGATGTTTCTTAGGCAAAATCAATTGATGTTTGGAAACAAACGGTAAAAGTGATTTATGAATTCGCCCACCTACCCGAAGATTATTTTTGTTATCCATGAACGGGTTGAGTCGACGTAATTTAATTGATGGATACCTTCCATGTGAAATATTATTAATGTCTTCGGAAAAACAAGAATGTTGAACTAAATGGATAAGTCGATTTAAACAAAAATTAAACTCGGATACAGTTATGTATTTTGGATAGGAATTTTGAACTTTCTTACATTTATTATAGAATCGAAATAACAGTGCTGTTATCCTAACAAGTTTACCTAGAGTAGAAAATCTAGTAATATACTCGACCACATCAGGTAGTGCTGAGGTGGAAGAGTTTGACACCATAGACATAGGTAGATTGCGTTTGTCTTCAGTGACTTCTAGTATTTTCTTGGGACTTGGCCAAGAACTAGAATCACGCGCAAGCCACCAGGGCCCATGGAGCCACATCTCATTTTGGACAAAACTTGTAGGAAGCATTCCTCGAGAAGGTGCGTCAGCTGGATTGTCAGCTGACGGGACATGTCTCCAAGTTTTGGCCGGAAGCCTGGATAAAATTTCAGTAGTGCGATTAGAAACGAATGTTTTCCACTCGTGTGGTGGAGAACGAAGCCACGCTAACACGATGGATGAATCAGTCCACGCACAAACATGTTCACAGTTTAAGTGGTTATCATACACACTTCTCACTTTATCAATCAACTTTGATAACAAAACAGCAGCGCACAACTCTAGGCGCGGAATAGTAAGAACCGGTTTTATAGGTGCTACACGCGTTTTAGCGAGAAGAAGAAATGTTTTAACGTTATCATTATTATCGGATATACGAGCGTAAACACACGCGGCATAAGCCCGCTCGGAAGCGTCGGAAAACCCGTGAATTTGAATTGCATTCACGTTTGCAAAAACGAAACGTGGAATTTGAAAATTTGATAATAATGGTAACTCGTTAAGAAAACTAGACCAAGCGTTTATAATATCTAAAGGAGGTGACTCATCCCAGTCGACCGCTGAAATCCATAACAACTGAATGAGATGTTTCGCATAAATAGTTACAGGAGATAACCATCCCATAGGGTCATAAATTTTCGCTATTTGTGATAGTATGGATCGCTTTGTAATTTTATCATTAGTTGACTGAACGCTAAAAATGAAAGTATCAGATTCAGGATTCCACTGAAGTCCTAAACCTTTATTTGTTTGTCATTCTCCATCAGAGCGAAAGAAACGTTATCAGACCGCTCGCCCTGAACGACTGACGTTTGTAAAGCAGCGAGTAACGCTGGCGAATTGCTCTGCCACTTACGTAGCTCGAAACCAGCTGACGAACAAATACCTACTAACTCACGTTGTAAAACCAGGGCCTGCTTTACGTCGCCTGCTCCGGTGACGATGTCATCAACAAAAACCTGGTTCTGGAGAACCTTAGAACCTAACGAGAAGTTAGCAGCTTCATCATGAGCCAACTGTTGAATAGTACGAAGGGCTAAGTATGGTGATGAGCTGACACCAAAGGTGACGGTGCGCAATCGATAATCACGCAACGGTTCAGTGGGTGATTTACGCCACACAATGCGTTGAAAATCCCAATCGGATTGTTGTAATTTTATGTTTCTGTACATCTGCTTTATGTCGGCAGTGACAGCAATAGCATGGATACGAAAACCCAATAAAACGTCTACTATATCCTGGTGCAGCTTCGGACCAGTCAGTAGAACATCATTAAGTGATATTCCATTCGAAGTTTTACAACCCGCGTCAAAGACGACACGAGTACGAGTAGTCTCACTGGACTCTTTGACCACGCAGTGGTGCGGAATGTAATAGCTGTTAGCTAACGAAACAGGTAAATCAACAGGCTCCATGTGACCGAGTTCCAAGTACTCCTGGAGGCACGCATGATAGTCTACCTTAAGTTGAGGATTGTGTTCCAACCTATACTCTAATTTCTTAAACCTGGAGACCGCCGTATCTCGTGATGCGCCGAGGGTGGGTGCATCAGGTTTGAAAGGGAGTGGAACAACATATCGCCCAGTTTCATCACGAGTATGTGAATTTACGAATATAGATTCACACAACGCTTCGTCGGGACTTAGAATTCTTTTTTCCGGAAGAGATTCCAATTCCCAGAACCGTCTCAGGTTGATGTCGTCATCGTAGGATGAGCTTAAACTACTGAGACAAACTTGAAGTGAAGTAGATGTATTTTGGTTGTATGAAACATCACCCATCAATAAATAACCAAAGATACTGTTCATAGCCATCGGTGAACCGGGTGGACCCGTGATCACGTGACCTAATAAAACTTGGGATAGTATATCCGCACCTAAAAGCATTTCCACTGATTGTGGAAGATAAAACTTAGGATCAGCTAAAGTTAAGTTTTGTATGTGTGGCCATCCCTTAAAAGGCAATGTCACACATGGCATACGTGAAATAAGATTAGATAAAATTAATGCGTTAACTGAAATTGAAGGTTGATCCCCGTGTGTAGGAGTGATATGACAAGATACTACACCCTTTGGGTAAACAGCTCCAACCTCGGTCCCTCCAACACCGAACACCGGAACGTTCGCTTGGCTGCGATGTAACCCTAACCGCTGAACACAAGACTCGGTAATAAAAGTCGCCTGACTGCCTGTATCAATAATACATCGAACTGTGTGTTTTTGTGGGCCAACATGCACATTGATGAGTGCCGTACATAGGAGCACCGTACTCGCGCTAACCGACGGAGCAATAGAACGCGAATCGTTCTTGCGATCGTTCACCGCCGCAGTCATCGCAGCGTGCGAGGTACTGGGAACCGCTGTCTCTGTCGTTTCGTTCACAGAAAGTGAGACCGCATTATCACTACTACCACTAATAACTGATAAACTGTTAGACTTTTCGAAATGAATTAATGAATGATGTCGTTTATGACATGAACGACAAACAAAGTTAGATTTGCATTGTTTTAAATCATGACCGACATGTAAACAATTGAAACAAACGTTCTTGTTTTGAATAAAAGAATACCTATCACGGGGAGATAAATTAAGGAATTTCGAACATTTTGTCAACGTATGTTGAGCATCACAACATAAACAATTATTTTTTAAATTATTTTGTTTGGTAGACTGTAAGTCTGTTGTATTCGAACTCGATGAAGCGACATTGGCTGCGAGCGCGCGTCGCGAGCCTTCGTTACCGCGCGATGAGCGGGAAATACCTACCTTTTCAAGATTATTTTTACTTTGTGGGTGAGAAGAGAATTCGCTTGCAGCTAACTCGCGTTCTAAGAAAGTTATCAATGTACTTATGTCAGGTATATCCGATGGCCTCGATAGTGATAATTCGAAACGTTTTCGAACACTAGACGGAATCTTACGTAGTAAAATCGTCACTATTATGAAACTCCACTGATCTATCGGAAATTGCATGGCCTGCAATGCCTTGATGTTTTCTTGATAAACATTGAGTAAGTTTCTTAGACTTTGAGTCATTTTCTCGGTACTAGGTTCAATGTATAATATTTTTTCGAGATGTTTCGTGGCGATAGCCCGTTTATTATCATACCGAGAAACTAAAATATCCCACGCAACACTATAGTTTTCGTCTGTAATTGGTATCGATTTAATAAGATTATAGGGTTCATCTTTTAATGACAGTAACAGGTAACGAAACTTCTCTGTCTCCGTGTAGGTATTTTTGTCATGTACTAATGAACGAAACAAATCGTGAAATGGGGGCCAATCCGTGGTTTCCCCTGAGAAAGTAGGCATTGGAAGAATAGGTAATCTACTTGTACAACTATTACTCGTATGAGTAGATGGAACATGTACCACTGAGTTATTATGAAATGACGTACTAGAGGACATTCTTCGTTTACGCTCATTATCCTCTTCCTTAAGTTTATATAAGTGAACACTAATTGCGAAATAACAATCATTAAAATTGTTACGAATCTTCAGTTGTTCGTCTTTGTCGAAAGTATTGGATTTTATTAAGAATTTTTCTATTTTTGCCTGAAGTTTGAAGAACTTTCTTTGTTGCAAAGTTAATTCTTTTGAGCGTGACCTAAACTGTTGTTCGTCTGAATCTATGAACTCTAAAATACGCTTGAGATCATCGATAATGATCTCACGTTCAAAAATGTCTTGTTGAATAAGTTCCGCCATTTTGGACGCGTAACGCCGCAAATGGACTTTGAACTAAGAACACTAGGAAACTAGGAAAATAACCCCACAACAAGTACCTAGATATAAATCCAGGCTCGAAGAGATCAAACAATTATGTGCTGTAGAAATGGAAGATTCGAATAAGACTTACCGGTCGCTCCCGTCCGCCGCACACCGATGGGCTAAGAAGGCGCGCCCGATAGTTCTGAAGCTTGCTTCAATTCCACCTCACATATTTTTCCACAGGCGCTGGTTCAGGGTATATCTGGTATCTTGCGGGGATTGTAGCACGTTTTCACCGAAGGACCTTATTTTTGTAGAAAAGTAGAAATCGCGCGTGGCGTGTGTGCGCCGACGACCGTATGGTTCGTAGTACAGTGAAAAAACACACGCAGGAGCGCGGCGCTAGTGTGCTCATCCGCAACCAATCGGAAGGCTCGACGAATGGGCGATGAGCAAACGCCGGAAGCTCATTCGAATCAACACCCTCGGCAAATACACAAAAAAGCCTGATTACCAGTTGTGGGGTGAAGAAAACACTATTCTAAAATCTCCAAGATTTAATTTAGTAAGTACGTAATACCAACTGCAAAGAGAACGGTACGCAACACTATTACATACAACAATTATACTATTAATTGGCACCGTGTCGAGTACGTCCACATACACACTAAAAAGTATAAAGCCAGGACTATTTGTGGAAAAAATTGGAACCACAACCATTAATCGAGGAACGTTTAGAATTGAAACAGTGTACGAGAGAGGAAATTTGGAACTAGACCAAAAACAGATTGAAGAAATAACATCACAATTTCAACAACTTTGCAAGGACACTCAAAAGATCATGTATGAGACGCACTGCAATGAATTTTATCACCATTTAAACGAAGAAAAAGCAAAGTTTGAGACAACAAAGGAATACCTAACAGACATAAAGAACAACAGGAAGAAACGAGGTATCTTGGGCCAACTGTTAACATCAGTGTTTGGAGTTAATGACGAAGTATACAGAGACATCGACACATTAAATAACAATCAGCAGAAACTCATAGACGCTGCCAATCAACAAACAAAGATAATGATATCAACTATCACAGGTGTAAACCAAACGGAAGAGCAAATCCAGAAAATGTTAGAAAAGTTCCAAACAAAACTACATGAAACAATATCGTTCATGAATAACCACAATGCTTGGTATAAAACTATTAACAAAAATCATATTAAAATTCAAGTGATGCAAGCTTACGAGTTAGCAAACAATTTTATAAATGAAATAATGGACTACTATACAGGGTTACTAGAAATAAATACACAAAAAGCAACTATATACAGTATATTAACACCAAGACATATCAGCCACATAATAAAAATGGCTAATCAAAAGCTGCCATTAAACTTAAAAATCATTCAGGGACAAATAATACAGACTGAGATGAATGCAAATACTACGCATATAAGAGTATACGCTTACTTCCCAATACACGATATAACAAAGTATACTCTGATACATGTTACGCCTATTCCAGAGAGGAAACCAGATGGATCATTCGAGTGCTTGACTATTCAGCAAACATACATGGGTTTTGATTACAACAACGAGCGGTACTTTGAACTAAGTCAAGAAGAATTTAAAGACTGTCTTCATAGTAATACAGAGTTCATCTGCTATCCTGTAGCTGTCAAAAACATGCAATTAAATAAAAATTGCATAGTTGAACAACTCTTTACAACCGAGAACTACACCCAAACCCAATGCACGTCAAAAACCTACAAGATATCGACAGATGTTGTATGGAAGCAACTATTCATGCAAAACACTTGGCTTTTCATTACGACAAAATCGATTGCCATATCAATTGTGTGTGACGGTCAAAGAAAAGAAATTAAGATTCGAGATGTCGGAGTTCTACATATCTCTGAAAATTGCGTTATTAAAACACCTAATAACATACTTGCTGCGAAAAGAACAACCACTATGACAGTGCTAGCTTCTTATTCTAAATCAACAAACTTCTCCCTTAATACTCAGATTTCACCAACAAACATTAAAAATATATCCGAAGAAGAATTAGTGTTAGACAGGTCAAAAGGACTTTTCGATCATTTAGTCACATCTGAAACAAACTTACAAACTCAGCTAGATAACACAATTTGGAAACAATTAGAATCGCATACATACATAACTAGCATCAGTACTTCACTTGTTATCATTACTTTAGCATGTATTTTAATTTATTTTGGTCCACAGGTGTTGAATAAACTTCGAGCCATCACTGCAGCAAGAAGACAAAACACTGCGCCAACTGTGCAGCAACCAACAATAATCAGCAGCATATCACACACGCAACGGACACAGCAGCAGTATGGCATACCACACCGCGTGCCCACTCAGTTGCAACGGTCTGAACAAGGCCAGGCCAGACCATACGAGACCATCGAGCTGTACCAAATAGGGTCCTGTTCCTGAGAGTCGCCAGAATGTTCAATGCTACCTTTGGACATTGACTCAGCACGCGGCCCAGATAAAAATAAGTGATTTCGTTGCATCTAACACGCATGAAACACAAAGATTTTGTGCAATAGTGTGTATTAGGTAAAAATAGTATATAAGCGGAATCTTTATGCAAATAAATCAGATTAGAATTTTATATTCTTGTCTCATTACCCCTCACTGTGGCCAAGACACCTTTAGCCATCTCTGATCAGTCTCGTGAGTCTGCGGGACTGGCAGTGAGTGTACCCTTCCCGCACCCTGGATTCCTGTCTACTGTCCGTCTGTTACCTTAGGTCGCATGGTGCAGACATCCTGAATTTATTTATATATTTATTTATCACATATTAGGTATATGGTAGGTTAGGGCTGTAGGGCTTATAGGGCTTAGGGTCGTAGGTACCGTTAGGCTTGTAGGTCTTAGTAGGTTCCCGTAACTTATCACATAGCTACATGTACCATCGCACCTTTAACAGTATTGCGGCCTTACGTGACATCTGTTAAGGGTGGATGTACATTTTGGTCCTTCGAGCATTTGAATCACGCGGTCCCCTTGCCCACTATAGGATTGACTTTGACAAACTGACACTTCAGAGAACTGCTGCGGCCTTACGTGACATCTGTTAAGGGTGGATGTACAATATTATAGAAAATACACAATACACCATGAATACAACATTTGAATATAATAATTAAACAAAGTAAAAGTCAACACGAAGTTGTAGCTTTCTTACGTAGAACTTAAATTCATAGCAAATACTCGTAGCGCCGTAGCAGTTGCTACGTAGTCACGTAGCAGTTGCTACGTAGCCGCGTAGCAGTTGCTACGTAGTCGCGTAGCATTACTGGGCTGATTGCAATTTAATGCGATCATTCACACAGGATGATATAATTCTATAAGAATGAAGATAATTTGATTTATACTGATTGTCACTCATTCTGCAAACTCACTGAAGTACACATTCCGAACACATCTCGAATGCCAAAGTTAAAAGAATATCCGCATGTTATAGAGGCTCTATTCGCTATACTCTATTGGCTATGAATGTGGTTTGATATTCTCCGTGAGTGTGGCGTGGCTGCGCGGATGGCTCGTGGCTGGATGGCTCGTGGCTGGATGGCTCGTGGCTGGACGGCTGGATAGTATTATGCAATATGTTTACGGAGCAGTTTCAAAATTACTTATCGTGTTTGGCAACTCTGCGGCTGCCCGCTATCTCGTGCTGCCGCGGCGCACGGCACGAGCGGCCGCGGAACTATTTTACTCAAACAATGTCTAACTACTACGATCAAAGAGAAGCTTAGTTGCTATAAATATCTGTGACCCGTGCGCGCGGTCATGCATTCGTTAAATGTTGCTAATTGTTATTTAAAATTATAATATCATTTGTAGTTTATTATGGTTTCCGTGCCCATAATGATGCCGGTAGAATGTGGACAACTTTAGTACAGAAAAACCAGCCAAGTACGTGTCGCACAATGAAGGGTTCCGTAGTTGGAATGAATTTATCTCAAGTATAAACTTAACATTGTAGTTGAAAAACATGTTCCCTGTAAATCCAAACTGCAAATATAAGTTTGTGCGCATAATATTGGGAAATTTATTTATGTTATTTTAAGACTATAGACTTCTTAAAGATTTTCCTGTATTGTATAAGTAAGTACAGAAGTATTTGCTGCATTTTTTATTTTAATTTTAGGCTCAGTAGTTTCAGAGGTAAGTTGCGGGTATGGTCAATTTTCATCTATTTTTATTACATAACTTTTAATACTGTTTCCTATAAAATTATAAAAAAAATATACTTGAAACCGTCACAGTAAGCCCTTTCATTTGATATGTCTCACGGAACAGTGTACAAAACTTTTTTTCTAAATTTCTTAATTTGTCTCTCAAAAGTGACCCACATTACCACATTATCTTTACGGGTTCTGAGATGGCGACACGCCGCCGGTTTACGCTGAAAACCAGCGCCTTGACTCGTGCCTTCGTGCATGGGTCACGGCATTATGCTGAGCGTTAGCCGTTTCGCGCGTCAGTGACGCATAAATATGTATTTGTTGTTATTCTTTTTAAGTTTAAAATATGACTACCCAATTGTTTTTTATTTTTTAGGATTATGTTAAAAACGAATATATGTGCGTCATTTTTCGCGGGAATAAATAGTTTTTCTTTCTTTCTTTCTTTCTTTCTTTACATGTTCAAAATTCGTGTACTTATGTAACACATTCGTGTTTGGGTCACAGAAATTGATATGTGTACCAAAATTTCAACTTAGTCGGTCATTCCATCGGAGCAAATTGGCTGTCATAGACGGACAGACAAGCAGACACACGAGTGATCTTATCACTCGTGTGTCTGCCTGTCCGTCTAAGGGTTCCGTTTTTTCATTCAGACATACGGAACCCTAAAAACCACCCATGTACCAATTACCCATGTTTGCAAATTACTGAATTATTTGCTTTGAATGAAAATTATAATACTAGTGTTGGGACCAACCACTGGACGTAAAGAATCAGAAACACTGAAACAAAACATTAAAACAAAAGTGTCTTTCGTGCCTTGTGCCGCCGTGCAGTCCAGTAATCGCCTGTCGATGTTGCAGAGCGAGTGTCGAGATTGAATGCAGGGTCTCTTGCAATACATTGCCGGTTGATATCGCATCTATATACTCCGCACGTTCTATTAGCCAGACGTGTACCGCGATATCGTGACGTAGGGCTCATAATCGCTTGCAAGCCACATAATAGACGCGTCGTATTACCGCTAGTTGATTTATACCGCGAGACTGATTGCGAATTATGCAGGCGGATTAGACGTCATACACACATATTGGGATTACATACTGAAATTATGTTTGATTCTAATCGCATGTATGTACTAAACGTAATTACTGTCTTATCTGGAGAAACGATAGTTTGAGGAAGGCACCGACTAGTTGACTACCATAAACACTGACCACGATGGACGCCTGTAGAAGTACAAAACTGTTTTTGCCACTCGACGTGCAAATTAATGACTTACAAATGTAATGTTCTTGATATTCCACACGCGATCGCGAACATAGCACACGAGTGATATCTGCTACAGGGGGTCTACTCCCTAAGCACGAAATCCGTAGTTTCGGTCTTCGTTACGGGCGCTTCCTACTCCGTATCACCTGCGGACGTATGATTGGTTCGGGGCCTGAACAAAGTATGAATGGCAACACGATGCGACAGTTGTCCCTACTCCCGATGTGTTTTAGCCCGTCCGAAAAAAATAACTTTTACACTTGTCTTGATGGATCGTTAAGTCAGACGGACGGACAAACGGACGGACGGATGAACGGACTGGCTTAGGGAGTAGGCCCGCAGCCATGAGCGCTCGCAATACTGCGGGCGCGTTACTTCGATGCATTATTAAGATTAAAGAATGAAGCGCCCGCGACTTGTGAGCGACTGCCGGCTCTCAATTATGAAGGCTTGCATGCGTTAGGGCGCGCCGCGCTGCCAGCGTGCGGCAGGGGCGGCTCCTACCATTCCGAGTAGGTACGCACTACGTATAAGATATAAGAATGTAGAGTGAAAAGGTTTTAAAACAAAAAAACGAAAAAAAACGGGAAATGTGGACCACGCACAATGAAGGGTTCCGTAGTTAGGATGTATTATTTATCCCAAAAACAAACTTTGCATTGTAGTTGAAAAACATTTGATAGCAAGCTTATAACCACAAAAAAAAACCGGCCAAGTGCGTGTCGGAAGCGACAAAAAAAAAATTTTTTTTGAGATAAAATTACAAATTACTTGCCAAATTTCATGATTCTAAGTCGGGAAGTAAAATCAAAACCTAGTTACTATCTACTTGCGAGTATCAAAATATGTTGCATCAATGGCCGTATTTTCTTATTGCCTTGATTTAGAAGCTTGATTTTTTGAAACTCTAAGGAACCATAGACTTACGTATTTCATATATTATGAATTTCAACTTGATACCTCCACGTATTCCTGAGAAAAAGGGTGTTGACAGACAGACAGACATACGGACGGACGGACAACGAAGTGATCCTTTATGGGTTCCGTCTTTTCCTTTTGAGGTACGGAACCCTAAAAACGATGAAAAATACCATCGGGGAAGCATTTGAATATTGTCTTATCTAACAGGAATCAGGATATCTTTGAGCCGAAGAAAAAATGTTTCAAAATATATGCAAGTGCTGCTGTGAGGTTCAGATAGACAGATGTGGGGCGACACAGACGCTACTGCAGTATAATAGCAGACCGTACAAAGCACTGGACATGCAGCCCACTCGTGCAGCTGTCCGCAGCAGCGTCGGTGCTCCTCGGCCAGACACAAACAGGTAATCAAACTGGCGCGCCTGTGTGCTCGCTACGGACGGAGATTGTAGGCTAATCTACTTTTATACGTTAGCTAGTACTCCGTTCTGCAAACATCAGATAAAATGAGAATATTCGCCATTTCATCGCAACACTCGTAACAGTTGATTACAGACAGAACAATGACTTAGAACAATGTAACTGTATATTAAGCTCGACATTTTGTTATTACGTTTTATAATCTGATTTATTGGCAACTTGCAAGTAAGACAGGATTTATGTTATATTAAACCACAGAGGGTTTAAAAACGCTGTCAGTGTACTATGGAGATAGCTACATGCTTCGCTGTCCGCGTGCGGTGTGGCGGGTGTGCTGCCTGTGGCGGGTGTGCTGCCTGCCATTAGCTAATTGCTCAGAAAAATGTCACCTTGTAAGCGGCGCCATCTGGCGAGTGAAGTGTGAACACCGCGACGTGACGCGGCGCCAATATCGCACACACCGGGCACGCTTCACGTTACATACATTTAATTAATGAAAGTGAACATACCTGTGACACGATGACTACAAATAAATAGCTCGGCACACTGACGCAGCTGTACTCGTGTTCAGTCAAAGTGTTTGTTGTCTCGTGCAGCCGTGTGCAGAGTTCTGTTACAAAAGGTTACTGATGCAGTGTTCTGATGGCACAAAGCGAGTGGAATGCTCCGGGAGATTTTTCTGGTGTCGTGTGACGCTGTTAGAGCTACACAACACATTGAATTCATAAAGCTCTGTTCCCAACTACTACGCTATTCTTGGAAATCCCTTCTAGGTCATTATTAGAAGTCATGCTGCATGTGTTGGATCGAGCAAGGTGGCCCTGGAGAGGGATGGCTGGAGAGGGATGGCTGGAAGAATTTGGGGAGGCCTTTGATCAGCAGTGGGACAGTGTAGGCTAACATAAAAAATCGGCCAAGTGCGTGTCGGACTTCGCACTTTTAGGGTTCCGTACCAAATCTGATTTATGAATAATATATTGATTGACTTATCAATGATAGGGGAGACCAGGGATGAAAGTAATAATTTGAAATTTTCTCATAATATCTCATTGAGCGTTTTGAATATCAAAATTCTAATTAGTACGCACGGCAGCGGTGGTCTTTCAGCTATCTTTTAACACCAGCTTGAATGCAACAGATATTACAGATTTTGAGAAAAACGACCAAATGTAAAAAGTGAAATATGTTACAATCATCCCCGGCCCTAGGGTTGGTTGTAACAGAGTAAGGGGATGGTTGTAACATTTTAAATAAACACAAATTTACTATCATAATCAACGTATTTGTTTATAATCAGCCTTTCTTTTAGGTTTTAAATTAGTGTCTTTTTAGTTATAAAAAAAAACATTTCCGGGAAACTTAACAATCTTCTAAAATAATCAACATTATTTTTAAAATGAGACCTCAATCAGAAACAATTATGGTACACATAACAGTGAAACGCTAGTGTACGGTGAACCCGCACATTTCATAATATTAATTAAGTAGGTTAAGCTACATCAGCGTTTGCATACGCGCGATCATTTAGTGTACTGGCTAAGTAAAATAAATCAGTGATTTTACCACACTCAACACGGGCGGTTTAATTCTTCTTCCCCGGGTTTCTATCATCACAAGTGTACAGAACAATCATCGTACTCTTGAACAAAGTGTATAGACCACACCAAGTCGTACATTTTTTTGGTCCTTCAATCTATCGGGTATATAGACCAAGATCAAGGTGTGTTGAAATCGCAGCCACACACTTGATTATAATCGTTGAGTATTTCGCGATAGTTCCGTAAATACTTCAACTCAGTCCATTCAGTGAATCGTTCCAAGAAGACATCGGTGGAGCTGAATCAACATCTGTACTGCACACGGCGTCGGCAGCCCACAGTTGGTATCGCAACTCGTCAGTGTCCAAGTAAGATTGTTCCTTTTATTAAATCATAATGGCCATTACAAGCGATCGTCAATCAGAAATATTAGAAGGTCTCAATAGGATAAAGATCAACTTCGGTAAGGATCCATTGTCGAGAAAAACTCCAGAATATATCCAAAAGAGAATAGAATCGTTGGATAACCTGTGGGGAGAGTTCGAACAAAATCATTTGAAACTCTCCGAGTTTCCGGATAAGGAACCTCAGTATTTCGCAACAAATTATTATCAACAGGGTAAGAGCCTATACCAGTCTACCCGAAACTTACTTACTGACTTTGGTTCGGATGAAAAGGGTACGCAGTCAAACCCTGAAGCCACTGAACTGTTGGGTCAACAGAGAACCAACTTTAGGTATTTCAACAGGTTAGTGAGGAGCATCAACGTAGACGAAATATCAGAAAAATGGGAGCTTGAAGACGAGCTTAGGAATATACAAGCCAAGTGGAACACCATTGATACGTTACATCTGCGAATCGACCACATACTTCAAGGTGGAGATATATCGTACGAAAATGAATTTAGCATGTACGAGCGTAGCTACAAAGATATGAAGCGTTCGCTAAATAAGAAAATATCGTCCATGGTTCATGTACAACAGGCAACGCCTAAGCTCGAGATTCCTACTTTTACGGGGAAATACACGCAGTGGCCAACATTCTGTGACCTGTTTACAGAAACTATTCACGACAACAACACAATAACCAAGGCTCAGAAGATGCAACACTTGAAAGGAAAGCTCAAGGGAGAGGCGGAACGCCTTATTCAACATCTTCACATTTCGTCTGAAAATTACGACACAGCTTGGGAAATTCTAAATCACCGATATAATAATGCTCAAGTTCTCTTTACAAATCAAATAGAGATATTTTTAAATCAGCCTTCTATCTCCAAGCAAACAGCTTATGAGTTAAAGCGGTTATATGATACCACCACGGAGTGCATCCACGCTATACACAACCTTGGTGTGAACACAAATACATGGGATCCGTTGTTAGTACATCTTCTCAGTAAGAAACTGGACCAGGAGACTTACTGTGACTACAAAGAGTCGCGTACCTCACCCAGGGAACTCCCATCCTTGACAGAATTTATGACGTTCCTCGAAAACAAATTCACAGCCCTGGAACCCTTACACCGAAGAGAGAGAGAAACAACGAAGCCTGCCTTTAAACGGGAGTCTGGACAACAGCGTGACAAACCTGCAAATCATGGGAACCACTACAAGAAACAGTATCAAGTCGTCGCTACTCAAGGGCCAGACTGTCCGATTTGTAATACACGTCACTCTATTTACCGTTGCAGGAAATTTATGAAAATGACCCCGGGTGATAAATTGACCTTGGTAACAAAGAGTCAATATTGCAAAAATTGCCTTAATTATCATCCTGACAGTGAGTGCAATAGCACGAAACGTTGCAAAAAGTGTAACAGTGAACACAACACTTTACTGCATGATGTGTGTGTACCACATCAACAAACCGCAGCGACCAGCGCTACCGTGCAGCCATCACCGGTGCAGCATAATGTCAATCACGTCGCAGCTGATAATGAAGAAATACTGTTAACCACGTTATCGATAACTGTATTATCTGAAAACGGTACATACGTCACATTACGAGCGCTTCTAGATCAGGGGTCCCAAATTTCACTGATTTCAGAAAATGCGACGCAAATGCTAGGCTTGCAACGTCGACAATATCATGCCTCCATTTCAGGAGTAGGTCCAGTCTCCAAACAAAGCAAAGGAATTGTAACACTAGACTGCAAGTCCATCGACGGAGATTATTCCCTGAAGACTCAAGCTTTAGTAGTATCAAAGGTCATAAACAGCCTACCGAACTCATCATTCCGCAAACAACCCTGGTCTCACTTGCAACATCTTCAGTTAGCAGACCCGGAGTACAACGTATCAAGACCAATCGATCTTCTTCTGGATGCCAGTGTATATTCGGAAATTATATTAAGCGGCCTTATCAAGGGCCCAGCGCAGGCCCCAATAGCTCAACAAACCAAAATGGGTTGGATCTTATCAGGAAATGTCAAAAGGTTCAACTGTCATGTCGCCATCAATAACATTGAAGAAGTTTTGGGAGTTGGAGGATATTCACGACTCATCATCATCGAACGTGACTATTGGTGATCAATTTTGTGAAGATTTCTACAAAACCACAACGACACGCTTAAATAATGGAATGTATGAAGTTGGGATACCAATGATGCCAGGCTTCGAGCAGCAACTCGGATCATCAAAGTTTAAGGCTACAGCGCAATTTAGACAATTAGAGTCAAAAATGTCTAAAAATATATCATTTTCAACTCAATATAAACAATTTATGAACGAATACCAAGAATGAGGTCACATGCGGCAAGTCGAAAGTACAACCGATCAGGCGTATTATTTACCACATCATGGTGTGTGGAAACTTGATTCCACAACAACAAAGTTGAGAGTAGTTTTTAATGCCTCTTCCAAGACTACATCGGGTAACAGTCTGAACGACTTAATGTACAGTGGACCAAACTTACAACAAGACCTATTAGCACTTATCATAAATTGGAGGCAATACCTATATGTAATCACTGCGGACATTGAAAAAATGTTCCGTCAGATACTTGTTAGAGAGCAAGATCAGCCTCTGCAAACGACCATTTGGAGAGATTCAATGGATGATCAATTGAATCAATATCAATTAACCACTGTAACGTACGGGACCAAAGCAGCTCCATTTTTAGCCATGCGGACTCTAAAACAACTCGCGGCAGATGACGCCGAGAAATATCCACTAGCAGCAGCAGCTGTTCAGAACTCCTTCTACATGGATGATTTGCTGACTGGACAGAATACCGCCGATCAAGCAAATGAGCTACAAAAACAACTTATTCAAATGCTCCAGGGCGCTGGTATGAACCTGCGAAAATGGTCAAGTAACAAGTCAGAACTCCTGCAGAATTTAACTACCGACCAATTGAACAGTCCCTACGAATTTAAGTGTCTCGAATCCAGAAAGACTCTTGGATTAAAATGGAACCCGTCATCTGATACATTCATGTTTCAAAGTCATGTAATTCCTAAGAGCAATGCAGTAATTACAAAGCGGCAATTATTTTCAGAAGTATCAAAGCTATTCGATCCTCTTGGTTGGTTATCACCGCTTACAATCAGAGCGAAGCTACTGTTTCAACAAACGTGGTCCATTGAAACCAACTGGGATCAAGAACTACCAAAGGATATGCAAGAAAATTGGCTTAAATTAAAAGAGGATATCAACTGTATCGACAAATTCCGCATACCAAGATACTTAGGTAACACAGAAAAAACCTGTCAATTACATGCATTTTGCGATGCATCAGACAAAGCTTACGCTTGCGTTATTTACCTCGTCACCAAGAATAATAAGGGCGAGTACACATCGACAATTGTTGCTGCAAAAACAAAGCTGGCACCGGTCGCAAAGAAAACATCGCTCCCTAGACTAGAACTGTGCGGCGCGCTACTTCTATCCCAACTTGTAAAGAAAGTCAGTGAGTCCTTACCAAATATAAGTATGACGCTTCATGCATGGACAGATTCTATGATAGTTTTGGGTTGGCTACACGGAGATATATCCAGATGGAAGTCATTTGTAGCTAACAGAGTTAAGCAGATAACCAACACAGTCCCGGCAGAATACTGGAGTCATGTCAGCTCGGAAGAAAACGCTGCTGACTGTGCTACACGAGGCATAACGTCTCATCAACTGTTAAACCAAACTTTGTGGTGGGAAGGCCCTGAATGGCTAAAAGGTTGCGAGAGTAAACATTCAGTTAAGATCGTATACCAGTCCCCAACAATAGAAACAAAAGCGGTTTGTGTGAACACAGCCTTAGTGGAAAATAATGCTACATTTATTACTGACTTACTGCAAAATTACAGTTCGTTGACACGAATTGTGCGGATTATTGGCTGGGTGTTACGTTTCATCAAGCGAATTCGCGATAAACAGAGTGCAACACATGGTTTTCTGGAGTCATCAGAAATAAACGACGCTTACAATTTAATTATTAAAGAAGTGCAATTACAGGAATTTCAACAAGAATTGCAACAAATTAAGTGTCAACAGCACGTGAACTCAAAAAGCAAGATTTGCAGTCTTAACCCTTGGCTAGATGAAAATGGCTTATTAAGAGTTGGTGGACGTTTAAAACACGCCAGTATAAGCAAATCGGCGAAGCATCCCATCATTCTACCAAGCCACGGTCGACTTACTGATCTTATCATTAGCCAGGCACACATAACTACTTTGCACGGTGGTCCCAGGCTAACTCTTTCCTACATAAGGGATAGATACTGGATCATCAGCGGAATCAGGACGGTAAAACGGCAGTTAAGACTGTGCGTTAAGTGTCGCCGATTTAACAACGAAGCTCAACAGCAAATTATGGCAGATTTACCACGAGCTAGAGTCACTCCGTCAAGGCCATTCACGCATACTGGTGTCGATTTCACGGGCCACATAGAGCTGAAAATCAATAAAGGACGCGGGATCAAAACAACGAAAGGATACGTAGCAGTTTTTGTCTGCCTATCAACGAAAGCGGTCCATCTGGAACTGGTTTCAGACCTGAGTACGGCCGCCTTTCTAGCAGCATTTCGTCGATTCTGCTCCCGACGTGGATCACCAGGCCACATGTATAGTGACAACGGTACAAACTTTGTAGGCGCTAATCGCCTCATGAAAAAGGAGTTTAAGGAGATTATCCAGAATATCAATCCGGACTTCTTTAACAAAATCAGTGAGCAGGACATCCAGTGGCACTTTAATGCACCAGCCTGGCCAAATGCTGGTGGACTTTGGGAGGCGGCTGTGAAGAGCCTGAAATACCATTTAAAAAGGGTCATAGGCGATCAACGTCTTACGTACGAAGAGTTTTCAACAGTACTTTGCCAAATAGAGGCGTGCCTGAATTCCAGACCTTTATGTCAACTCACGGAAAATTCTGACGACGACTGCCTTACTCCGGGACACTTCCTGACTGGGGGACCCATTTTATCACGGCCTCAAACTGAACTGGAATCATCAACGCTAAAGGCGCGATGGCAACTCGTCCAAGCTATGACAAAGAATATCTGGCAACGGTGGTCATCGGAGTATCTTCAACAGCTACAAACCAGAACCAAGTGGCAACAGGCACGACGTAATCTTGAAGTCGATGACTTCGTCCTCATCCGTGAAGAGAACGTACCTCCGGGTAAATGGGCAATGGGACGAGTGCACCTACTTCATCCTGGAAAGGACGGGTATGTGAGAGTAGTTACTGTCAAGACAAGCAGTAACACCACACAGCGTCCAGTCAACAAGCTTGTATACTTGCCTGTAAATGAGGAGGTATCCCCACCAAAACCCATGAACCAGTGTGAGAATGAGTCTTCCACTCCATCATCAGATCAAGTTGAAGGCAAGCGGCCTCCACGACCACGAAAGAAAAAAACATTGCAAGCCTTTTTAATCAGTGTTTTAATAATGCTTTTGTTTGCATCTCCTAGTCTACAGCAGAAAGTGACGACATACAACGTTACGCAAATTCCTACAAACCAAGGACTTTACTTCGACAAGATGTGCAACCTCCAAGTTATCAAGGACGACTGGAAACTCATCGTGTTTTATAACATGTCCACGTTCTATCACGGAGTATCGGACATTAAAAACTATGTCAAGCATTTAAAACAAACAGCCGATTGCATGGGATCGCAATACGACAGCGTCATCCTACAATTAGAGCACGAAGTAAAGGAACTTGGCCATTATCAAAACCTCCTTGAAAACCCAAATGCAAGAAGGCAAAAACGTGGTTTAATCAACGGAGTAGGATACCTGGCAAACACTTTGTTTGGAGTATTAGATGAAAACTTCGCTCAACAGTATAAACAGGACATAGAAAAAATAACTAATAATGAAAATCATCTCCAAAAGTTACTGAAAAATCAAACCATGGTCTTGGAATCGGAATACAACATTTTGCGACGCAGCGAGGAGACTATGAACAAACAGTTCAAATTTATAAAACAACATCTTCAAAACGTCACCGACGAAATCAATAAGGTGCGTCTGGACAACAGAAACGGCATTTATGTAACATCATCCGCCCTAGCTGCGAGTATCATATTGTCAAACTTAATGCGAATCCAACACACACATATCAACACCGTGACAGACATCAGCCACGGTCGCGTCGACCCGTACCTTTTGACTCCCGAACAGCTGGCTCGTCAGATCAACATAATCTCCGGGCAATTGCAGGGAAATCTAATGACCCCAATCGAGTCATCAAACTTATCCGAGCTGTACAAAATTATGAAGGCGTCTGCAAGGCTGTATGAAGGCTATCTTATTATAGAGATAAAGATTCCGCTTGTAAGTAACGATATCTTCGAGTTAGATAGAATCATACCTATCCCTCAGAAAAGGGGGTCGAATCACATTCGCACAGTCCCAAGCTCACCATATATCGCCTACAATATTCAAAAGGACCACGCTCTTCTCTTATCAGATAGCGATCTGCAAGCATGCTTTCATATCATCAGTAACAATCGGCTACTGTGCTCCATTGACAAACCTGTTTACAATCTGAGAATAAAACAATCGTTATGTGATATCCAGACTGTAAGTAATATGAGGAGCGCTTGTAAACAAGACGTATCCACGTGCCACAATTATTGGGTCAAGTTACATAATTCGAACTCATGGTTTTACACCTGTTGTGAGTCATGCGAACTCCGTATTTCCTGTATTGCTGACACGACAACGACGGTTATACGAGGCAGTGGTATCATTGACCTAGGTTATGGATGCACACTGAAATCAGATTCGTACAGTATTCACTCCCACAACAACTATTTACGCTATTTAAACATGCGATCAAATATCGAAGTCCCACAGGTTTCCAAATTAAACACTCTAATAAACACAACCTTCCCCAACGATTACGACGTACCGGAAAACCACACCCATATGTGGAATCAGCTTAGAGACCAAATAGCCAATATAAAGGAACAATCTACTACACAACTAAACGTCCACGACATCCACCATTATTCCGTCGTGTACATTACCTTGGCCTTGGTTCTAGTCATAGGCGGCTTATGCTTATACTGCTGCGCTGCAGCAGCGTGAGATGTTGGAGGTACGTGTACGAGGCGAGCGAGCCTCGGGGGCGGAGGCGCAAGCCAACCGCACAGGACCAGGATCTATTGAGTGCGCGCGTGAAACAGTGCCAGTGCCAGTGATCAGTGAGTTCAGTGATCGTAAGACAACCGAAAGTGTAAATAAAGGGACCTCTCCTATGGTGAAATATTAACTAGGACAAAATCAGACAATTTAGTGTTAGGTGTACTTAGAGTAGACATTTTTTGAAATCACCTTGTATCAGCTTTCAACGAAAAATTTTATCATTTATCCTAAGTCATCATTTTTATTGTATTTAGACGCACTAGGTTCATCTAGGTTCAACATATTCCCTCGTCTTCTCCTTTAGAGTTGGCAGTATGTACGGTGAACCCGCACATTTCATAATATTAATTAAGTAGGTTAAGCTACATCAGCGTTTGCATACGCGCGATCATTTAGTGTACTGGCTAAGTAAAATAAATCAGTGATTTTACCACACTCAACACGGGCGGTTTAATTCTTCTTCCCCGGGTTTCTATCATCACAAGTGTACAGAACAATCATCGTACGCTTGAACAAAGTGTATAGACCGCACCAAGTCGTACAGCTAGCTTTCGTACTTGTTTGGTTGTTAATCCGTAATTAATTTGAGAACAATGAAGTAAATACTGGGCCAGTATTTTTTTCTTCCTCTTCGGTAAAAAATTCTTTTCGATACGTAGCCTACATTTGGAAGGATCGTTGAACCTTCTTCAAGCATTTTTTTCTTCTTTTGCACATATGTACCTACCTACTTATATAAAGTTACATGGCACAGCTGATATAAATTCGCAGCGTCTCGAAATTGTACTTTTCTGAGAAGTACTTCTTCTGCAGCCAAATCTATTATTTCTGCAGTAACTAAACCTCTACTGGTCGTTCTTTTATGTATAATAGCCATTCTGCAATAAGAAAATAAAACAGTATTACTTTAATATATAAAAACACAATAAAATATGCATAAATAATATACAGGGTGGAATTTTGTAATGCCACCTGAAGGGAAAGTACTCTTAATACTGTAGATAGAAAATTTTACTCAAAGAAAACATTCCTTTATTTTTTAATATAAAGAAAACTACATTCGAAGATTTTCAAAAATTCGCTTGAAATTTAAGATTTAAAAAATATTTAAAAATTAAAATTGAAGATTTCATGGTTTTCCTATCATTTAATTTATCAAGTTTGTTAGAGAGATTTCATCCTTATTTGATCCTAACGATCAATGCAATAAAAGTACAGGATGTAATTTTTACACATTTTAGTCGGTTCGATTCCCGGGTGTGGCAAACGAATTTTCGAAAATCTTTGAATGTAGTTTTCTTTATATTAAAAAATAAAGGAATGTTTTCTTTGAGTAAAATTTTCTATCTACAGTATTAAGAGTACTTTCCCTTCAGGTGGCATTACAAAATTCCACCCTGTATATCTATTATCATCATTTTATCTATCTATTTTATTATCTTTATGCTTATGCTTATGATCAAGATCATAATCGGGATGAAAGTAACAAGTTGTTACTTTCATCCCTTTTTTTTTTTTTTTTTTTTTTTTTTTTGAGGGTGGGAAATCATCAAATAACTTCTCCCGCTCTGGGTGGAGCGGAAGGGCGTGTCAGACTTTTACTGACTAAAACCCACCCGTGTTCCTTCAGTTGCCTATGCCAGGGCCGCGGTAACCCCTTCGGACAATCCACGACCCCAGCGGCGTCGGCCCTATTGGACCCCGTCACTTGCTGACATCTCTTTGAGGCGCGCGTGGAACACAACGCGCCGTCGACTCGGGCCTGGTCCTTACCGGACGGCGAGCTACCCGTTGCTCACCGTCCGCAGGCCCGCGCCTACGGTGGCCGGAAATCGCCCCGCGATTCCCGCCGCCCAGGGCGTCTCCTGCGGCGACTGAGGGCGTGAGGCTGCCTCTCCCTCACGCGTTCCGCCTCCTCCTTCGCGAGCATCACTGCTTCGCAGAAGGAGGTGACGGCCTCCCATGCACTTTCGCTCCGCACCATGGCCTGGACCAGGCTCGGACGCGAGAGATCGCCGCCGCCGATCGCCTCCGTGAGAACACGGCGGTGCTCTGCCCAAGCCGGGCAGACCTCCACTGTATGCTCCACCGTGTCCTCCGGGCGATCCACACAATGATAACACCCGGGCGTTTCCTCCCGCCTTATGCGAAACAGGTACCTCCCGAAACAACCGTGTCCGGTGAGGACCTGCGTCAGGCGAAAGGTGAGGACGCCGTGGCGCCTCTCTAACCACTCCTCAAAGAGGGGACTTATCGCCGCAATTGTGGCGTGCCCAGCGCTGGGTTGCGACAGTCGCGCTCTCCATGCCGCCATGAGATCCCGCCGGAGCTCTGTCCGCTGTACCGTGATTTCTCGCGGCAGCGGAGTTACGCCCCGGCGCTTCGCCTCCTCGCGCCACTCCCACACGTGCGCGAGGACCTTTGCCTCCAGATCCCACGGCGGCAATCCGGCAAGGAGGCTCGCCGCCTCCCGGGAGACCGTGCGGTATCCCCGGACTAGCCGGATGGCCATGACCCTCTGGGACGCGTTCAACCTGCCGGCTGGTCCCAGCCTTAGGGAACGCGCCCACACCGGTGCTCCGTAAAGGGCCATGGACCGCACGACCCCCGCGTAGAGCCTCCGGCAGGAGGCGTTTGGACCCCCCAGATTGGGCAGGAGCCGCCTCAAGGCAGCCCCAGCCCGTGCCAGTCTGGGAGCCAAACGTCGGAAATGCTCCACGAAGTTCCACCGGCTGTCGAGGACGAGTCCCAGGTACTTCATCGTCGACCCGACTCCAATGTGAACCCCTCCCACCGTTATTTCGGAACCCGACGGTGGCGCATTCCAAGGACCATGAAAACACATGGCCTCGGACTTGTGCAAGGCCACCTCGAGTCCCAACTGCCGGATCCTCTCCACGACTATCGCAACCCCGCGTGTCGCTAAGTCAGCCGCCGCCTGGTGCGACCTCCCTTGCGCCAGGACCAGCGTGTCGTCAGCGTAACATACTACGCTGACGCCGCTTGGGAGGTCGGCGCGCAGCACCCAGTCGTAACCGATGTCCCACAAATGCGGCCCCAAAACTGATCCCTGTGGGACACCGCACGACATCTCTCGCCGGTTCCACTCTCCCTGATGACCGGGGTAGATGACGGCCCTGTCCGTCAGATAGGCCTCGACCACTCGACAGAGGTAGGTCGGCATCCGGTGATACCGCAATGCCTCCCTGATGCAACTCCAGGGCAGGGTATTAAAGGCGTTGGCGATGTCTAGGGACACCGCCAAGACGACCCCACCCCGGGCCACTGCATCCCCCGTCGTGAGGGCTCGCACGCGCATGATGGCGTACACCGTAGAGCGCCCCTTGCGGAAACCAAACTGGCTCTCCGCCAAATCCGGCCCCTCCTGCACCAGCCACCCGACGAGGCGGTCTGCAATTACTCTTTCAAAGAGCTTGCCCACCTCGTCGAGCAGCACAATGGGCCGGTAAGCGGACGGAGAGTCCGCAGGGCGCCCCGGCTTCTTAATGAGGACCAGTCTCCCCGTCTTCCAGCGAAGTGGGAACTGGCCCCTCTCCATGCATGCGCTTAGGAGCCCCCCTAGTCGAGGCCCGAGAGCCCCAAAGGCCAGAACCCAGGCTCTTCCAGGTAAGCCGTCGGGTCCTGGGGCGGTATTTTTGGCACTGAGCCTACGTACCGCCGCTCTCAACTCTACCTCGGTCACTTCCGGAGCATCATCGTCGTCGTCGGTGTCGTGGTCCGCAGCGGGCACCGCATGAGGCGGAGCCATAGGCGGGGGAGTATGTTCCCCTCGCGAAGGGAACAGAGCGCTCACCACGTCCTCCACGAGCTCGGGCCGGAGACTCTGCGTCAGCGGGGGCGCCCATGGGCGGAGTTTCTCCCGCACCATCTTATAGGGGCGCCCCCATGGGTCTCTGTTCAGAGTCTCCAGCGACTCCTCGCGGCCCAGATCCCTGGATCGCAAGATCTCCGCTCGGAGGGCGGTCTTCGCCGCTCTGTACCCCTCGTACAGCTCCGCCTGAATGGCTTCCGTATCCGGAGGGCGGATACGGAGCCTGCGGTGCCTGGTGTACAGGCGTCGCGCGGCGACGCACGCCTCGCGCAGAGCTGTCAGCTCCGGCGACCACCAATACACCTGGCGAAAGGCGCGACTGGGCTGGACCCGGGGCATTGCCACGTCGCACACTTTGGACATGGCCTCCCGGAACCACTCCGCCTCGTCGTTGATGTCGGCAGGCCTGTCCGGTGGTGACACCCAGGCCTGCACGATCGAGGCTTCCAGGAGGAGCTCCCGGTCCAGCTTCTTCAGCGCCCACCGCGGACCACTCGGGGCCTGTCGGACCGGCGCGCTCGAGGTATGGGCGGAGACATCAAACCGGATGTACCGGTGATCGGAATAGGTCTCCACCCCCTCCATGACGCGCCAGTCAACCACGTGCGGCAACAGAGCGGGGCTGGCAAACGAGATGTCCACCACCGACTCGCCCCGCATCCGCACACACGTGGGGACAGAACCCCGGTTTAGGACGACCAGGCCTGTCTCCAGAGCCCAGTCCTCCACCATCCTGTCCCGTGTGTCCGTACACCGGGAACCCCAAGCCACATTCTTGGCGTTGAAGTCCCCGAGGACAAGCACGGGAAGGGAACGAAACCCGACGACGACGGTTTTCAACTCCGCAAGGGAGTTGTGGAACTCGGCGAGAGTTCGGTTTGGGGAGAAGTATGTCCCCAGCACGACAATCCCCCCGAACCGTGCTGCAACGCAACCCTGTCCCTTCTTGACAGCTTCAAGGGACAGGGTACCGGCGGCGGCCGACGAAATGAGGGTCACTGAGCCGCTCAGGTCCTCCACCCAGTAATCACTGGGCGGGACAAAGTACGGCTCAGCGACCACGGCGATGTTAATCGACCACTGCGCCATGCTCTGGAGCAACAGATCCTGAGCGGCGGCGCAGTGGTTGATGTTCGCCTGGAGGAGGCGTAATGGGGCCACTACTGGCATTCCATTTCAGCCCCCTCCTGAGCTCCCTGTGAGGGCTCCGCCGCAGTGGGTACGGCGGCGACGGCAGTGGGGGCGGCAGCGACGGCGGCGCCTGTGGCGACGGCTGCGGCGGTGACGGCGGTAGAGGGGGCGGGGGGCTTGCCCTTGCCCCGGGCTTTCGTGGGTGGACCACAGCCCTTGCTTCCAGCCCGGTGATCGGCCGGCTTGCCAGCTGCCGCACACAGGTAGCAGTGCGGCGTGGCATTGCACGAGCCGGCCTTGTGACCGGGCTGACCACAGCGGAAGCAATTACTGCTGCGGTCCACCTCCGAGGTGCATTTGGCTCCCACGTGGTTGCCCACCTGGCAACGGAAGCACCTCAGAGGTCTGGGTTCCAGCAGTTTTACCCGCGTGGAGTCCCAGCCCACCTGGAATCTCGGGCCCTCCCCAACGATTTTGTTGGCCGCCGATACGGGGCAGCTCACCGTAACGGCTCGCAACCCCGTGGAGTCTGGACGGATGGTGCCTACCTTCACCTGCTCGATAGCGCACCCCCCAGTCTTGACAACGGCGGCCACAACTTCCCCCTCTGTCACAGAGTCGTCCAGACCCAGGATGCGCATGTCAGCGCACTTGGCGGGTCTGGACACTCGGGCTTCGTCCGCATTTAAGGACGCCCTAAGCCTTTCGGCCAGAGCGTCAGCGGTCGGGCCACTAGCCGCACCGGGGATCTCGAGCATACGAGCCCCAGTCGCCGTGACCCTAATTTGCATGCCCTTTGTGACACCGTTCTCCTCCAGGTTCACCGCCGCCCGCGCCTTGGTGAGCACGTCGCGGTAGGACACGCCCTTCTTCTCCGCTTCCGGCTGTAGTGTGATCACTACAGCTGCGGACTTTGGGGCGCGCAACCTCGCCGCGACGCTTCTCTCCTTGCGCCGACGCCGCCTCTCCTTCCGCTTGGCCGCCCTTGCCGCCTTGCCCTCCTTCTTCTTCTCCCCGGCTACCTGCCATTCGGCGTCAGCCGGAGGAGATTTAGAAGGCGGGGGCGGCCGCGTCGTCGTCGCCGCCACAGCCGGGGCCTTCTCAGGCGCCTTGGCAGGCGCCTTCGCAGGCGCCTTCGCAGGCGCCTTTGCAGGAGCGGCCCCGCCCTTCGCCTGCCCCGCCGACCCAGGTTTGGGCGTGGCGGCTTGGCGGCGGCGTACGATGCCGCCTTTGGCTGGCCCGAGGCCTGCCGGCTCGCCGCCAGCGGGGGCCGGAGGACAATGCCCTCCAGGACAGAGAACCGGCTGTTGAACGCAGCCAGTTCCTTCCGCACCAGGGTCAGTAGCTTCTCCTCTGCAGGCCCAAGCCCGCTCTGCCCCTGCTGCGCCCCCTCCTGCGGCGCCTTCTGAGGGCCGGCATCGCGGAGCCTGGCCAGGTCCGCTCGGAGCTCCTCGTTCTCCTTTCGGAGAAGCTCCATGGCGGCTGTCAAGCGGGTGACCTCCGCCCGCATTTCTGACATGCCGTCCGACGGAGGCCCTTGAAGCAGGGCCTCCGCTGCCGCCATAATGGAGGCCTTGGCTGCAATCCCTATCTTTAAATTTTACCGAATATGACAAACACATGCCTATAGCGTAAAAAAACCATTAGAAAGATACCGTTTGGAACGCCAAACTAGAAAGACGAATAGTAATGCTACTTTAGTGACACTTGAGACTTGAGCTTAAACCTACTATAATAAAAACAAACACACTTGAAAAAAACGGTCAAAACTTACTTTGGAGGTATTTTTGCCACAGCACACCACCGTGAGCGCACCTGAGTTGAGGGGGGGGTTCCAAATGGCGCACATCGGTGATACAGCCATCAGTCCAGCCAACATAATACGTTCAGAAACTCATTTGTTACGTTCATCCCGTGTTACTTTTATACCTGGTCTCCCCTATATTGGTATTAAGTAAGCAAGTGAGCATTTATTTGCACAGATTGTAGGTACAGTAAATAAGGTGACAATTATGGTATTTTCTCGTAAAATATCTGTAATAATAAACATTATCACCAAACAAGTTCCTATGTGAATGGGAAGTTAAAAAAATCTTCGGAACAAAATTTTGTAAAAAAAGCTGAATTTGGTGGCTTCTCATTCCTTTGTTTTCCAATATTTTTAAAACCACAATACAGTATTTACTCAATGGGATGTGTAATTTTTTATTTTCGCGCCCTCCTCTAGCAGTATGGGAGCCCCTCTTAAAAACATTTAAAATATAATATTTTGAGAATTGGTATGGCTATAAAATTTTCACAGTATTAAGCATCTTATTGACTTGGGTCAATAAGATGCTTACTTATACTGTGAAAATTTTAAGACTGTAAATCTAATCGTTTTTCCGTAAAACCTGTGTGACAGACGACGAACAGACAGACACGAGAGCAATAGGGATCCGTTTGGACCCTTCAGGTACAGAACCCTAAAAAATAACAATAATAATATTCACTTGAATATATTGTTTGTGTGTGAGTGAATGCCATAACAATGGAACACAGTTCTCCCTGCAGACGACGCTACGTGCGCTCTCAGGAGGAGGGACAGATACCGCCGTAAGTACCGCTTGGCAAGAGCTCCGGCCACCGATACCTACCGTGTTGTAACAACACATCATTATTGGGAATAGTTTGTATATTGTTTTAAGTTATGTAATCTCTTTTATAAGTCAATAGGTTCCACGTGTACTGTTCTCATTAAGTCGCGACCGGTGTCCTAGAGACGCGTTTTAGTAATTAATCTTAGCACCATTAAAGTAATGAGAGAGGCGTCTCTTAGCTCAGCCCGAGTCTGGCACTAATTGTTTTAATAAACACACCACTACGTAATTAACTTTATTCATAATATTGCTACTTATCGTGATATGATGTTAAAATGAGTGATGCAAGGTAAAATGAACATCGTTTCCTTAAGTACAATTACTGAAAATGCTTCTATGTACACGTACGAGTACCTACAATATGCCGGGGGAGGGGGGAGGGCGGCATTAAATAAATACAAGAGAGATTAGAGCACTAGATTATTTAAGAGAAATTGTCCGTCTGTTAACACACCAGCCCGGCGAGCACGGCCTACTGTGACATGGCTTGAGTCACACATTTTATCATAGTTTGGGCGATAAAACTGTTTTGTCTTAAATGCTAGCACGGCGGCGTGAGATAATTTCTTGAATGTGACATAACTTCTTGACGTTTAGTTGGGACTCATTATGTCTTATTTGCTAATATGGGCGCACCAATTATATCACAAATGTCACATTTTGACGGTGACTAAGAAAAATTTTATCACGTTCGTTCGGAGGTGGTGATAAGATTTGAAAATTGAAAAAAATAATGTTTTCCTGCTAATTACTCTGCACCAAATGGCATTAAATTATTTTTTCATTGTGTGGTGGTGGTTTATTTGTGTGAAGAATTGCGCGCGATAACAAAAAAAAATGCAATAAGTAAATAAATAAATGACTATTTTTTATATATCTAAACGGTTTTTTTTTAATTTTTAAAAATACATATTTAGACATGTAAATAATGCGCGTCGAAAACAACAAAAAAAAATAATTTAAGTAAATACATAGGTACTTAAATGCTACTATATTTTTTTTTTGGTACCTACATGTTCAGAATAATGGGTTTATGGGTTTCATAAAGGGGGGCCAAATTTTCATTATTTTTGCGATAGGACACACCGTTTTCGAGTTCTATGCAAAAGAAAAGAAAAAAAAAGATTTAATTTGGCCGCATATTCAGATAGTCTTAAGCATTTTAATTTACTATGTCACACTATGAATTTAGCAACAAGAAAGGCATGTCGCGCCTCTAGATTATGTCACATGGTTGACCCGTGCTAGCATTTAAGACAAATTCTAAGACATGACATAATTTATCATGTCTTGTCACAAACGTCTTGAGTACGCCCGTGCTCGCCCCGCTGGCCGGCTCACGTGTCACCAGGGCGCCACACGTGTCACCAGGGCGCCACTCGTGACACCAGAGCGCCATTCGTGACACCAGGGCGCCACTCGTGACGCCAGGGCGCCACTCTTGACACTATCTATCTATTAATCCGTATATTCATGATCTCGTCATCACCGGCTTTTATGTGGTAGGTAGGGTAAAGAAAGGAAGTCTGTATTTACCATTGACTTACAATAATATAGATATAACGACAGAAGAGATAATGGGATCGTTCTACAGCTTTTATTTGCAATTCCATTCACACGAGAACACAAAACAAACCGAGAGAATAAACACACAAGCGATACGGGTTGGTTTTCGTACGTTTAATTAATACGTGACATGTACTGCGCTGTAGTGTGCTGGTAGTGTTCGCCGCCGGGCACTTCCTGTGTGGCCGTGCCCGGCCGGCGCGGCGCGCGGGCCAGGGAGCCGCGCATTGCTCTCGACAGCGAGCCTGTTAAAAACACGCCGCTCTATTAGCTGCTTTGTTCTGCTCACGGTCACGGCACATATTCATTTCCATTACGATATTAAAAAGCAAAAAACAGAATTTGTTTTTTGACGCTGTTATTTCCTTTCTACCATTTTGAAATAAAACGTGAAATTCAATGTTCTCGTGAATTGTGAATAGCAGTCAGACAGTAACAGACAGCAGAGGGGTTCGCAGCATCCGTAAGTAGCGGAGCATTACAGATCTGGAGTTGTTCATTTTTAAAATAGCGAGAAAATACTTTAAGTACTGGTAAACATAATTAATTGTAGAACTGGATACTTACATTTTTGCTAACATAAGTATTGATTTCATTCACACAGAGCCGTACCAAGAATTAATGACTTCAATATTTATGCCTTAAACTTTGAAACAGTGAGTACTAGTGAGTAGGTACTCGAATATAAAAAAGCATCAGCGCAGGCTAAAATAAAAATATCTCTCTGTCTGAAGCTCGAATCCAGTAGCCAATAAACAAATTTAAAGGCAGACGCAGACGCAGTGAGGAGCTCGTGGCTAAGTAATAACAGCCGCACGGGACGATCCAACAGGTTAAGCTAAGCTTGCTGGGGTTGGTCCATGGATGGGTGACCATCTTTACATACCGGGTCTCCTCCGTGCCTCGGAAAGCACGTTAAGCCGTTGGTCCCGGCTGTCATTTGTGGATCTTTGACAGTCGTTACGGGTCGTCAGAACAGAACCCCGAAAGTCTGAAAACCAGTCTTACCCAGCGGTATCGTATTACCCAGTTACTGGGTTGTGGAGGTCAGATAGGTAGTCGCTCCATGTAAAATACTGGTATTCAGCTGCATCCGGTTAGACTCGAAGCTGACCCCAACATAGTTGGGAAAAGGCTAGGCAGATTGATTTGATGAGGCAGTGAACGAGGCCGAGTCGGGCATTAAGTAGGTACGGCGTGTAAGTGCTGTAAGTAGGCAAACGGTCCGCGGAATGGGCGCTGTGCTGCGGGCGCGAGCCTCGCATGCTGAGTGCGCCCGCGCGAGTGGCTGGCGCGACTACTCGTGCTATCTGCGCAGATTAGAACGCTCCGCACTGTGTGAGAGGGCGATGTATCTCTGTACTGAAGGGGTTTACTATAACTGCTGTAGCTAGGAACCCTCATTAAGGCTTAATAAGGTCAATAAAACATATGTAGGGTAATTCCAGGACAGGTGCCCCCGTGGGATAGGTGCCGCGGCTTTGAATAATCTACATATATAATATCTTACGCTAAAATCGTACTACGTACTAAGAAGCTTTCCCCCACAGACCCTAATGCCACGCCAACCGCATGCGAGAGTGCAAACGTTTTGCCCGTAAGTGTTCAAATCTTCCGCGGCGAGACCATTACAAGCCTTGAAATTATAATCGTAAGAACTTACTATCGAATATCTTTACACTCTGTTATAAATTCTATATTTAAAAAAATTATATGCTGATATTACAGTTTAAAGTATACGAAATAATGCTATAAATTATACAGGGTGTCCCGTAAATAATGGATCAAACGTAACGGGTAGGTAGCTTACCTAATTTCCAACAACTAATTTGAATATTAAAAAAAAAACCGTTACAGTAACCAGGATATTAATTTTTTTTCGAATTTTACGATTTTGTCTTCCAGAATTAAGCTTTTTTAATGCTGTCGCTGCAAATGATGACATTTTTAGGTATGATTTTTATTTAACATTTCTGAATAGCTTACTAATGTTATAAGATACCATTTTTTTGAATACCGTTTTATTTGCCTTAGAAAAAAAATCTTGAGTTGAAAAGTTTTTTCTTTACGATGTTAGGACCAAAATTGAAAAAATTCTCCTGTAAAAAAAATGTATGACACCGAAAACCACCATTATTTTAAAAACTTGTACATTTAATAAGGTTTGCAAATTGGTATAAAACTTACGTCTAGTCTTTATCGTTACAAAGATATTGCTATGAATGTGATGAAGACAGAAAAAAAATTAAATTGGTACTATTCCATTTTTTCATTTTCGTAATGGCTTATGCTTGAATGCTTGTAATCGAAGCAGGTAGTTAAGCGGCTAGCATATTCCGACCCGATGACGTCATCTGTCCGGAATTTGGGACCGCTACCTGTGGCGGAGTTGCACCTCAGTCAGCGTGAAGGGGATAGATAGCGCCGCTTTTGTATTTTTGGTAAATTGGTATGAAGTTGTACATTCTAGTCCTTGTCGTTACAAAGATAATTGCTATGAATCTGAGAGGTGCTCCAAATCAACGTTAATAAAAAAAATAAAAAAGTGTGTACATTTAAACTTTTTCTTTAAAATGTGTAACTGTAGTATTTCAGAGGCAATGTTCATTGAATTATTGAGGCGTATGAAAAGAATTAGGAGGCCGTACTAAAAAAAACAGTTAGTTCAAATAAATCGTTTTATTTGGTTTTTACAATAAATGTTCGAATTGCCTTCCCTCTACAAGAATGCAAAGTCTGCATCTCCTAATAAAGGAAGCTCTTATCCGACGGACAAAACGGCTTTGGTTTATTTCTGATGCAGCAGATTGGATGCGCTGTCGTAATTCTTCTTCCGACGTTATTGGATTCTTGTAGACCCTGTCTTTTAAACATCCCCAGTAAAAAAAATCTAGGGGATTTAAATCCGGAGATCGCGGAGGCCACAAAATTGGTCCTAATCGGCCGATCCATCTGTCCGGATAACTTTCATCAAGGTGCGCCCTTACTGCCGTCGCATAGTGAGCGGGGCACCCATCATTTTGCAACCACATTGCTTGCCGTACGTCTTCTGGAACGTTTTCTAATAACCTTGGCAACTCATTCCTTAAAAAATGGAGATAATATTCGGCGTTTAGTAGCTGGTAGTTCAAAGGGCCCTATTATTTGCCCATTGATTATTCCCGCCCATAAATTTATTTTAAATTGATGTTGGCTCCTGTCCTCTCGCATCAAATGTGGGTTTATCAGCTGCCAACTGTGCAAATTATGCAAATTTAAATATCCATCTCGGCGGCATGAAGACTCGTCACTCCATAAAATCTTGTTAAAAAACTGCGGGTCCGCCCGAATCATTCTAAGCATCCTTTGGCAAAATTCTATTCTTGGCTGGTAATCACGCGACGTCAGCGTTTGAACACGTTGCACGTGATATGGGTGCAATCGGCACCGTTGTAGCACTCGATGCACCGTCGATCTAGAAATTCCTACGCGTCGCGCTATGACGCGAACGGAGACTGACGGATCTTCCTCGATTTCTCGAAGAATGACTTCGTCATTAACTTGTCGCGGTCGTCCTTCACGGGTACCACCAACTCCGGTGCCAAGAATTCTTCCCTCAAGAAGCGCGTTATGCACTCTAATAAAGACGCGATAATCGGGATAACGAACCAGGTTCGGGTATCTTTCACGGTACAATCTTGCAGCCGCCCTGGCATTACCTCTTGCTTCTCCGTAGATAAAATGCATTTCGGCGTACTGCCGTGGCGTGTACTCATAACGAGGCATTGGGCTGAATAAGGTTTCAGCGCTACTGCACACACGTACAAGCACACACAAACGAATGTTTTCGGAGTCCGTAGGATCGCCAAGTCGTTTGTCCAATACGCAAAGAGTTCCAAATCGATAGGCAAAGCAAAGTCCAAAAACACAGCACAAGTCAAATTTTACAGAAGAAAACACCGAGCCACTGACCGGGAGCGAAAGTTGTCTGACGTAGCAACTCGAAGAGAGACTAGTTACAACTAAACTAATAAAATCAAGCAACAATGAAGCCTGTACGAGTGAAGGGCGCAGGAAAGAACAAAAGAACCTGCGCAACTTCATACCGATTTAACCGATTTACCAAAAAGCGGCGCTATCTATCCCTTTCACACTGACTGAGGTGCAACTCCGCCACAGGTAGCGGTCCCAAATTCCGGACAGATGACGTCATCGGGTCGGAATTATGCTATCCGCTTAACTACCTGCTTCGATTACAAGCATTCAAGCATAAGCCATTACGAAAAGGAAAAATGGAATAGTACCAATTTAATTTATTTTCTGTCTTCTTCATCACATTCATAGCAATATCTTTGTAACGATAAGGACTAGACGTAAGTTTTATACCAATTTGCAAACCTTATTAAATGTACAAGTTTTTAAAATAATGGTGGTCTTCGGTGTCATACATTTTTTTTACAGGAGAATTTTTTCAATTTTGGTCCTAACATCGTAAAGAAAAAACTTTTCAACTCAAGATTTTTTTTCTAAGGCAAATAAAACGGTATTCAAAAAAATGGTATCTTATAACATTAGTAAGCTATTCAGAAATGTTAAATAAAAATCATACCTAAAAATGTCGTCATTTGCAGCGACAGCATTAAAAAAGCTTAATTCTGGAAGACAAAATCGTAAAATTCGAAAAAAAATTAATATCCTGGTTACTGTAACGGTTTTTTTTTAAATATTCAAATTAGTTGTTGGAAATTAGGTAAGCTACCTACCCGTTACGTTTGATCCATTATTTACGGGACACCCTGTAGTTTTCTTTTTAACTTTTTTAATTGGCATTTATCCGGTGCCAAAAGTATAGTTGCCCCATCTGCTGTCCGGGATAGATGCCCTTATGAATCTTAAGGGCATCTATCCTATCCCTAACTATTTCTCTAAACAATGGAAGAAATGCCTCGAAAATATAAAAGAAAACCGGGGCTGGCCCCCCCCTCACATTAGTTGGACTGAAGAAAGCTTGCAAAAGGCTTTCCAAGAAATGACAAAAAACCGGTCAAGTGCGAGTCGGACTCGTGCACGAAGGATTCCGTACCATATTATATGTTTAACAATCGCAAAGATAACTTTTTACTTATTTTATAATGATACTGTGAATTACAAGGTTATTTTTTGCAGTTGCAGAAAATCACCCATGTTTAAACAAAATACCTTATGAATCGCCGTTTTCAGTATTGTTGATTAAATACAGTATTCATGGTACTTACATGGTATAAAGAAGTTTCAAATTCCTAATTTGTTGAATTGTTGCGCTAGAGCTCGTACAAAAATGGTCTAAAACTTACAACTTTTACGGCCCCCTATTTCTTAATTTTAAAAGATTAAAAAAATATGTTTGTACTCTACTCAATGAGTTCGAGACGATGACACCCCACATAACACATAATCAGCCTATAATGTTCCCACTGCTGGGACACAGGCCTCCTCTCGGTGAGAGGGAGCCGTAATCCACCACGCGGGCCCAGTGCGGGTTGGTAGATGTCACATGTCTTCGAATTTTTGGTTCTAGGACATGCCGGTTTCCTCAAGATGTTTTCCTTCACCGTTTTGAGAGCAGCGGTGATGAAATAATGACATGACACCCCACATGCTAGATTAATTTTTTTTTTTTTTTCAAAAAGTTTTATTGTATGGGGACCGACCCCTTAAATTTTTAACTTTGCTTTATTTTTATTATTTGTTGCTATAGCCGTAATAGACAGCGGAGGCTTAGTAAGTTTGTACTGGGCCGTTAATTTTCTTGCGCGGAACTCTAATTATTTTTGTAAAATAAAAATAGCCTAAGTTACTCCTTAAAACATCAGCTACATGCCGTCAAAATCGGTGAAAATTCGTTTGGCAAGTTTCCTAACTTGACTCAAAGTACCATTTTTTTTAATCGGACTGCGCTTTAAAATTCTTCTATACAAACTTTAACATCCCTAGACCTCATTTGAGGCGTATTTTTGAAAAACTAATATTGACAAACATTATTACTTACTTATGCAAGTATTTGTGCTAAGTTTCAAGTTCATTAACCAAATTAATAAGATTTTTCATATAAACTGTATCTCTGTTTTCACGAACACAGAATAGATAGGTACCTAAAGAATTTCAAAACGTCTGGCATGTTTCCATAACTCAAACATTATTTACACCAATTTTAGAGTTAATCAAGCCCCCAATAAAATCCTCCGCTATAAAATTAACTTTTCACCCCTTAGGGGTAGATTTTTGGGAAACCCTAATACACGTTAGTCTTAATTTTTGGTCTCAAGTATAAAAACTGAGTTTTGAGTTAATCGGACCGCGTGTTAAAGTTCCTCCATACAAACTTTGACACCCCCAATCCCTCCTTAGGGGGTAGTTTAGGAAAACTAAAAATGATGAACTTTATAATTTACTTAGATGAATATTCGCGCTAAGTTTCAAGTCTATTAACTCAAGGGATAGGATTTTTCATACAAACTTTCATTCCCTGTTTTACCCCCTTAGGGATGAAATTTCCAAAAATCCTTCCTTAGTGAATGTTTACACTATATAAAGTATCTATGTGCAAAATTTCAAGTCTCTAGGTCCATTGGTTTGGGCTGTGCGTTGATATATTAGTCAGTGACTCAGTCAGGACTTTGATTTTTTTATATATATAGATTTACAATGTTATGTTAAGACCACAGACTTCTTATAGGTTTTCCTGTAATCTACAGCTATAGAACTAATTTTTATATTTATTTCAAAATTTTAGGCTCAGTACTTTCGGAGATAAATGGGGGGGAATGGTCAATTTTCGTCTATTTTCAAAAATATGTAATAAACTTATGTAAAAACAAAAGGGGTACCATCATAGATTAAAGATCAAAGTTACCATACGCAAAAGACGTATTGCCAATATATCTTTAATTAATAAGTTATGGCTCCCTATCAAAAAGTGTGGCACCTATCCTGGACCCAAACTACACCGAGTAGCTATAATAAATTATGTTAATGGCTTATTAATATCTCTCCTGATTTTGAAGCATTTTTCCATTCAGTAAACCTCCCTCGGTTGAGAAGCTGTGTCGTTGCCTCCAGTTCAACTCGCACATCACTGAGAACACATTCATACCCAACTGTTTTTGTAGTAATGTGCTACGTCGAATTATGTGCGCTCAAGTTTAAAGATTGGTTTGTAGGAAGAAAGATACGCAAAGTACCGGTCGGTAGTAGCAGCAGTAGTACCGGCTGGTTTACGTCGTTTCAGTTGAAACTGATGCGCATAGACGTCACAGCGGAGCGGAGCGCAAGATAGAACGTTATCCGAGAGCCACTAACATTATTGTAGCTTTACTTTATTGCACAGTTCTAGTACAATGTACGCAGAACTGACGCGAGAACATCGCTGTTGATTCTCTTTAAAAATAATAGATCCGAAATTTCCAAGCAATCAAAACCTACAATACTACTAATTATCTGTCAGGGATTACAAATTGTATGACAGTACACGTACGTATGTACAAACGTAGTCAGTCACATGTGAACGTGTTCGAGTAGTTTCCTGATCCGGTATTCAGAAAGACAAACAAGCGTACCTACACGTTTCGAAAGAACCGGCAACCGTCCCGAACTGGGACTACATGACCAGCGAGCCGTCCCTACGGACTCGATACATTCAGACGTAATCTAACGGACGGTTCCATTGTGTCATCATCATCTCTATTACATCTGCGTGGTGCTGAGGATTCACTGTATAGGTACAGTAACAGCCAGAAGTCGATTAGCAATCTCACAAAACCATGGCATAGCAATATTAGTTTACTTATGACCTTCTTCGGCGCCAAAGCCCGTACAGGTATAAGCGCCGCAGCCCGTATAGCGCAGGCGATAATGGTCATTGTAGTGTAAGTGGACTTCTGGCCGTTGACTGTACATGGCTCACATTAGCCACGTCTATATCTCTGCACTAGTTGTGACAGTAATAGTAATACACTTTTCCTAAAAAAATCGAAACACCTCTGAAGTTTGATTTTGTATGAGTTTTGTGTATTTTTATACATTAAACAAACAAAAAAAAACCGCTCAAGAGCGAGTCGGACTCGCGCACCGAGGGTCCCGTTCCGATTTCTGAAAAAGTGTGCTATTTAGAGACATCGTTTTATTTTTCCTGTAATTTCAGATTTTTCTCTATGCAAACTTTGGAGATAAGGGGGGGGGGGGGCGGTATTTTTTTTACATTTTTCATCAAAAGTCGAAAACTATGCGGCTTAAAAAAAAAATGTTTGAGAATGTGCAAACAGCGCTCTTTAATATGATTCCCCACATGCTCTAGTAGCCCCACTTTGAATTTTTAAGACCCCCTTTCAGTCCCTGTTGCAAAAAAATATAAATATTTTTATTTCTTTCTTATTTGCAAAATAGTTGGGTTAACGTCATCTAAAACTTTTCCAAATTTCAAGTTGATAGCATTAGTAGTTCTTGAGATATCCAACTGTGACAGGCAGACAGACAGACAGACAGACTGAGTCACACCATAAGGGTTCCTTTTTTACCATTTTGGTACGGAACCCTACAAACAATAATGTCTTTCATCGCGCATATAGGTATCGTTTAATGTAATTTCTTTAGCTATCGTGTTTTGTTTAAACGTTATGTGTTTAGGGTTCCGTAGTCAACTTACAAGGAATTAAACCTTATAGTTTCGCTATGTCCGTCCGTCTGTCTATGCGTCCGCAGCTTAGCTCAGAGACTCTCAGTACTAGAAAGATATAATTTTGGCATGGATATACATATTCATCACGCTGACAAAGTGGTAAAATATAAACATGGAAAAAAAAATGTTTAGGGTACCTATAACTATTGAGAGTTTAAACTTTAGGGTACCTATAACTATTGAGAGTTTAAACTTTAGGGTACCTATAACTATTGAGAGTTTAAACTTTAGGGTACCTATAACTATTGAGAGTTTAAACTTTAGGGTACCTATAACTATTGAGAGTTTAAACTTTAGGGTACCTATAACTATTGAGAGTTTAAACTTTAGGGTACCTATAACTATTGAGAGTTTAAACTCTGTTTAACAATTCTTCAAAACCGGGCACACGTCAGTCAATTTGTGTGCCTGAAGTATTTTCATGTTGCCTGAAGTATTTGCAGTCAGTCAGCTAGTGCTTGTAAGTTCGATTCCCAACTATTGATATATTTTGTGATTTTTAGTGTTCCGTACCAAAATGGTAAAAAAGGAACCCTTATGGTGTAACTCAGTCAGTCTGCCTGTCTGTCGGTCTATCTGTCTGTCTGTCTGTCTGTCACAGCTGGATATCTCAAGAACTACTAATGCTATCAGCTTGAAATTTAGAATAGTTTTAGATGACGTTGACCCAACTATTTTGCAAATAAGAAAGAAAATAAATATGTATATTTTTTTGCAACAGGGTCTGAAAGGGCGTCTTAAAAAGTCAAAGTGGGGCTACTAGGGCATGTGGGGTATCATATGAAAGAACGCTGTTTGCACATTCTCAAACATTTTTTTTTCTTTTTTTTAGGCCGCATAGTTTTCAACTTCTGATGAAAAATGTAAAAAAATACCGCCGCCCCCCCCCCTCATCTCCGAAGTTTGCAAAGAGGAAAATCTGAAATTATTCTTTGTGATAGAAGTTTATGTAAAGATTACAGGAAAAATAAAACGATGTCTCTAAATAGCACACTTTTTCAGAAATCGGAACGGAACCCTAGGTGCGCGAGTCCGACTCGCTCTTGACCGGTTTTTTTATTATTATTTTAAGTATGTTAGTTTTTAAACATGTTATCTAGAATTTCGAAATAAACTTATTATTAGGTAATAGGTAACACGGGCTGGTATCCGCAACTCGACGACTATTCGCGTATTTTGCGTATTAACTTATTATTAGTATCTAAAGTAAAGTATTAAAAAAATAAATAAATACAATGCTGTAGCGCTGTTGGACATTTCCCGTAGTGATTACTTCGAATGTGATCCGCGTTACTCGTTGCCTTTCTGTATTTTTATGGCCTGTGGTTGATCTGTAGTTTTTAGGGTTCCGTACCTCAAAAGGAAAAAACGGAACCCTTATAGGATCACTCGTGTGTCTGTCTGTCCGTCTGTCACAGCCAATTTGCTCCGAATCTAATGGACCGATTAAGTTAAAATTTGGTACACGTATGGATTTCTGTGACCCAAACACGTACAGCTAAAGTAAATATATGAATTTTGAATATAAGAGTCACTTTTAGGGGGAAAATAAGAAAATTAAAAAAAAAAGTTTTGTATACTGTACCGTGTGACATATCAAATAAAAGGGCTTACTATGAGGATCTCAAATATATTTTTTTTATAATTTTAAAATATACTGTTTTAAAGTTATTTAAGAAAATTGACGAAAATTGACCGTTCCCCCCCCCTTATCTCCGAAACTACTGAGCCTAAAATTTTGAAAAAAGTATAGAAAATAGTTCTGTACCTGTAGATTACAGGAAAACCTATAAGAAGTCTGTGGTCTTAAAATAACATGGTAAATCTATATATATAAAAAAATAAAAGTCCTGACTGAGTCCCTGACTAATATATCAACGCACAGCCCAAACCAATGGACCTAGAGACTTGAAATTTTGCAAATAGATACCTTATATAGTTTAAACATCCACTAAGGAAGGATTTTTGGAAATTCCATCCCTAAGGGGGTAAAATAGGGCATGAAATTTTGTATGAAAAATCCTATCCCTTGAGTTAATAGACTTGAAACTTAGCACGAATATTAATCTAAGTAAATTATAAAGTTTATCATTTTTAGTTTTCCTAAACTACCCCCTAAGGAGGGATTGGGGGTGTCAAAGTTTGTATGGAAGAACTTTAACACGCGGTCCGATTAACTCAAAACTCAGTTTTTATACTTGAGACCAAAAATTAATACTAACGTGTATCAGGGTTTTCCAAAAATCTACCCCTAAGGGGTGAAAAGTTAATTTATAGCGGAGGATTTTATTGGGGGCTTGATTAACTCTAAAATTGGTGTAAATATATGTTTGAGTCAAGTTATGGAAACATACCAGACGATTTTTGAAATTCTTTATTTGTGTTCGTGAAAACAGAGATACAGTTTATATGAAAAATCTTATTAATTTGGTTAATGAACTTGAAACTTAGAACAAATACTTGCATAAGTAAGTAATAATGTTTGTCATTATTAGTTTTTCAAAACTACGCCTCAAATGAGGTTAGGGATGTTAAAGTTTGTATAGAAGAATTTTAAAGCGCGGTCCGATTAAATAAATGGTACTTTGAGTCAAGTTAGGAAACTTGCCAAACGAATTTTCACCGATTTTGACGACATATAGCTGATGTTTTAAGGAGTAACTTAGGCTATTTTTATTTTAGAAAAATAATTAGGGTTCCGCTTTAACTTACTAAGCCTCCGCTGTCTATTACGGCTATAACAACAAATAATAAAAATAAAGCAAAGTTAAAAATGTAAGGAGTCGATCCCCATACAATAAACTTTTCATTTTGAAAAAAAAATAAAAATTTTAATCTAGCATGTGGGGTGTCATTGTCTAGAACTCATTGAGTAGAGTACAAACATTTTTTTTTAAATCTTCTAAAATTAAGAAATAGGGGGCCGCAAAAGTTGTAAATTTTAGACCATTTTTGTACGAGCTCTAGCGCATCAATTCAACAAATTAGGAATTTGAAACTTCTTTATACATGTAGGTACCATGAATACTGTATTTAATCAACAATACTGAAAACGGCGATTCATAAGGTATTTTGTTTAAACATGAGTGATTTTCTGCAACTGCAAAAAATAACCTTGTAATTCACAGTATCATTATAAAATAAGTAAGAAGTTATCTTTGCGATTGTTAAACATATAATATGGTACGGAACCCTTCGTGCGCGAGTCCGACTCGCACTTGACCGGTTTTTTTTTTTCATCTACGGGATGTATTACATGAAGGCAGCTCCGAGGGATGGCTTCGGTAACAGGCTGTAAAGTTTAAGAGCAGCCTCACTTTCATTACTGTCGGTACTCGCATATTCGCCGCGTTATCATCATTCCGGAGTTAGTGCGCAGACAGGCGGCAGCCAGGTCGCCCCAACAGACGTAAGTCGCAGATTACATTAGAGGTGAAATTCTTCCTCACACATACAGGTGAGAGGTGAACTTAAACACACAAAGAGCGTTAAGGTACAATCTGTGTGAGCTCTGAACATAACATTCAAATTACTGTTTATTAGTAAAATGTTTCTTGCGCAATAACACCAAATGGAAAATTGGAAGACTTAGAATACAGCAGAGCTTCATCTGTGTTTAAATGAAAATAAAAGATATCCACTAGGGAAACTTTGTAATACTTTTCATTATCGACTTTGTTTTACGTTATTATTCTTGGATGCTCTTTCCAACTCACTTTTACTTTGTTTGACTTTCCTTTTAGGAGTTTTTGTTAATAGAATTCGATTATTTTTACTCATGACAGATTAATTATAGTTACCCATACTGTATGCTACGATACTCGTATTGTATTACTCCATTTCAATACTTTATTCGCTCCTGTGTCACATTTGAATGTAGATAGCTCACAGAATAACAGACTCGCAGAGGTAATCTCAAAATGTAAATACGAGCTTGTGGAAGAATTCTTCTCATTACACGGAGTGATCCTTCCCCTGTCGCTCGCGTTAACTTGGAGTGCAATTAATTACACGTCGAGAGCGCGACTCATTTCAGATGAAACGAGAAAGAATATAATAGTGTCGGCTGTACGCCGAGAGGCGAACGTGCCATTGTGAGCGCTGCGGGCGCGCCAGAGCGCGGCGCGGCGGGCTGCGCGCACACAGGCGCGACCCCAGCTACACAGCCCACAGCACGACACATGTGTGTGTCCGCTTACTTCTTTTGTAATACGAATAAACCCTAAACGCGCATGTGTGCGTGCGTTGGCGATGAATGTAAGAAGTAAAGTGTTTGGATGTAATCTGTGGCGTTGTAACATTGTTTATGTGGCTCGACGAGTTTATGTAGCTCGTGGAGACAGCGATGTGGTTCAGATGCCAGACAATACGCTTTGATTGCTGATATAAAGTGAATTGTTTTCTGTACTGCCGATATTAATTCCTGAAATGTACGTTGAAATTGAATATAACCTTTTATGTGCGCTACGTAAACTGCCTACTGTGTGTGATTGCTGAATAATGCCCATAAAGAGTACCACAGCGAGCAGGCTAGGGGAACACGTGGAATGTGGCTCGATGGATGGGTCGGCCACGAGTAAGCTATTATAGGATACATACACTAAACGCAGTGGGCGGATGACCCAGTGCCTCACATTTGGATTCGCCTTTGTTTCATATTTTAATGACATATTTTCGTATTGTTAATGATTATTATCAGTCAATTGCTTTGCTGCGGGTTATTCATAAGACCCACAAATTATTGCATTTTATTGCCCGTAAATATTGAAAGACCAGACGAACAGTCCAAACACATTCAGTTAATGATAGCGTTTATATGTTAAAATCTTATATTTTTGCTATAGCTATATGAATACCATCGTCACCTCTAAATCACGCGAAAAGATATCATGTTGTCTATACATAAAGTATATTGTTGGAAGCACGGACAGTTAAAAGAACGTAGCTATTATTTTGATCAGCTCGAAGTATTTGCATTGCGCTCTGCGGTGTCAATATTTAATTTTATTTTGCAACTCCAGCTTCCAGATTAAAAAATAAATAAATATAGTGTTCTTTCTTTCCTGAAAGCAGTAAGTAGCGGACGCTGCTGGTGCAACTTGTTCAGTTGGACGCTTACTGAGCGGCACGTCTCGCCTCAAGTTGCCAACATTAGAAATTAAATAAGGAGTGCGGCACGTGCCGCGCTCACCGCGGCCGGCTGGCGGCGCGGCGCGGCGCGGCACGTGCGCGCGTGTGCTACTCGCCTAACCGCAGTAATTATTGTTGTTGCTCGCAGCTGTGCGATTAGTTGTTCCGACGTTGCGAGTTTAGAGAAACTCGCTACAGAGGAACATAGTTATAGGAAATTCTTACTGAGCTTTCTAACAATATAAACTGAACCCTGTTGTGGCAAAATTCGGAATCAATCCCGTTGAAATGTGAGTTTTATCCGAAGTGGAGCATCGCGTCACCGTTCGCGTTGACGCTGAGCTGAATGAGTGTTGAGACGGTGTGGGTGCGGTGTGGCTGCGGTGTGGGTGCGGTGTGGCTGCGGTGTGGGTGCGGTGTGGGTGCGGTGTGGGTGCGGTGTGGGCGCGGTGTGGCTGCGGTGTGGGTGCGGTGTGGGTGCGGTGTGGGCGCGGTGGCCAATCTGTGTAGGGTAACAGACCCAGTTGCTAGCACTCCACCAGTTATTAGCACCTCGGTGAATTAGTTAAAATATGTATAAGTTTCTCTTTATAGCTTTTATATTGCAAAGTAAGTAATTATAGATATCAGCACCCAACCCGAATATCATTATGGTATAGCCGATGTTATTGTGCCTAGCATTATTAGGGACTGTTTAGGTGCAAAACCAGAATTAAAATTAAAAAAGAAAAAAAAATAGTATTGTCGAATGTTGGCACCATGCTGCCTCTACATTTTACTATTTATCTGCATGCTGATACATAATTGGTTAATTTTTTGCCAATAATTGGATTGGAACAAATGTTCCTACTGTTGTGCCATGACCTAGATAGGTATAAGTCAGGTCTACTTTATAAAATACCTGTAGCTGGTTTCTCATTATTAATTACTATTTTTTGAAAAGGGTTTTGTTGACTGTCGACAAATTATTATAATTTGTTAAATATTTTTCTAAGAAATTTCTTACTTATTACATAATAAATTAATAACAATAAAAAGCATTTTATTAATCATTTTAAAATATATTCTATTTGCCCTTAGTCTAAGTGTTGGTAACTGGGTAACTCGATGCCAATAACTGGCAACAACGAATGGCGGTAGGTTCATTTTTCAATTGTAGTTTATGTTTATTAGCTTCAAAATCCAATGAAAAGTATTTTAAATATTAAACATCATTAAACAAGAAGTTAAATATGGATACATCAGTCTTAAATTTAAAAAAAATAGACGACTTCTTAAAGTGCTGATAATTGGGCCTGCTACCCTAATGGTGTGTCTAATGGTGTATTATTATTTAATTCAAACTAAACAAATGTTCAATCCAAGTAATTTAGTAGCAATTTTTACTCGCTAATCTATAAATGGTGTTTCTTTTAAGGTGTCAAGCCAGTGCGATCTGATAGCAGAGTACCATACCTATCGATTTAACACCCATGTGTGTTCTACGATTTTTAGGGTTCCGTACCAAAATGGTAAAAAAGGAACCCTTATGGTGTCACTCAGTCTGTTTGTCTGTCAGTCTGTCTGTCTGTCTGTCACAGCTGGATATCTCAAGAACTACTGATGCTATCAACTTGAAATTTAGAATAGTTTTAGATGACGTTGACCCAACTATTTTGCAAAGAAAGAAATCAAAATATTTATATTTTTTTTGCAACAGGGACTGAAAGGGGGTCTTAAAAAATCAAAGTGGGGCTACTAGGGCATGTGGGGTGTGGGGGTATCATATGAAAGAACGCGGTTTGCACATTCTCAAACATTTTTTTTATTTTTTTTATTTATTTATTTATTTATTTTTATTTATTTATAACTATGGATGACTTACAGCTAAACCAAACGGAATAAAAAATAATGTGTGAGACTGACAGCCAATTAAAAGTCATCACTTCTAAAAACAGATTGGAAAAAAAAGAGTGTGAACAACACATTACAGCTACCGAAAAAAAAGGGAAGAAATAACATTCAAGCTTAAACTAAATTTACATGTCACATCAATACAAGAATAAAAACCTGAGCATACAACTTCTTATTTAAAAAAGCTAAGGCTCAGGCACTTTCTGGCCGAGGACACACTTGTTAGGAAAAGATCAAAATCATGCTGCTTACACATGTCATTATAGTTTCTTTTTTAGGCCGTATATTTTTCAACTTCTGATGAAAAATGTAAAAAAGTACCGTTCCCTTATCTCCGAAGTTTGCAAAGAGAAAAATCTGAAATAATTCTATGTGATAGAAGTTTATGTAAAGATTACAGGAAAAATAAAACGATGTCTCTAAATAGCACACTTTTTCAGAAATCGGAACGGAACCCCCGGTGCGCGAGTCCGACTCGCTCTTGACAGGTTTTTGTAGTTTTCGAGTTATATTTTTTTTTCGACATTTTTCCTGATTCAACGAGATGATGACTTTAAAAAATTTATCTTTCTTTTGGGTCAACTTGGAACAAGAATGTACAGGGCATGGGGGGGGGTTTGTTGCGGGGGTATGTAAAGGCATTATTTGCTGAAATCGGTCGTTGAAGGTGGTGTATCTGAAATCTTGTGATTTTCATGTTCTATAATTTATCATATCTTTGGATATTTTTGTCAATCCTGATATTTACTATTCCTCTACGTTTAAGCAGAGCTCAGTTGATAATAAAAACATACATTTTATACCTACTACTATCCTTAACCACTACCATTGATATGAAATGAGGGATCCAAAATAACTCGAAAACTCCAAAAAATCGTAGAACACACATGGGGTTTAAATCGATAGGTATGGTACTCTGCTATCAGCTCGCACTGGCTTGACACCTTAAAAGAAACGCCCTGTATATTGCACCATGAGAAGTAAGTTACTACCGGTCGATGAATCAAAACCCGGCTTTATTCACAAAACGTAAAGTTCAACATCAGCCCGCGGGCGCCGCGAGGTGCTCACGTGCGCTGTGCGAGTTGCGAGCAGGCGAGTCCACACGAGTCGAGTGCGATGCTACCGTCAGCCACTGATCTGTGTGAGTTGCGCTGTGGGTCCACCAAGACCAATAAGTGCCGCCGGTAGCTTGTCTTGTGCATACTTGTATCGCTTGTTCAGTTATTCGAGTTTAGTTGCAAACTGTCCGTAACTTAGGAGTGGTTAAAATAGTTGTTACAGTCCAGGCGATTGTTATTACGGTAGACAGTCAGTTAGGGTCGTTCCTGGATGTTTCCTCTACTCTGACACATGTACATGTGTACATGAGGACAAGCCAACAAAACTCGTGGCAGGGCGCGCACTGTGCGCAGTGCCTACTCTGCGCAGTCATCGAGTTCAGACATGTTCTTTCAAACTAATGTATGATGTCTATCTGTGAGAGAAACCCATCACTGTGATAATCTACATCAGCCAGTTGTAGTCCACTGTTGGACAAATATACCTAGCGTGCGTTGGCCGCGCTGGGCAAATAACTTCATCAAAGTGAGCCTCCCGTTCACACGCAGCTAGTGGCTACAGTTAGCTGCTCGTGACGTAAACAAGCTCAGCCTGAACCCGTGCAGTCTCGCCGACGCCGACGTTCCAGTTAAAGTAAATAGTTTCATTCTATTACATTATACGCAGTTTTAATTCCCACTGTTCGGATCAACCTCACCTTAATTACTCTCCGTAATTCAATGCCACAACGTAGTAAACACAGAAAAACACATTTTTAAATAATTACTATGTTTGTAAACAAAGAAAGGTAAGCTTTTTTTTCGCAGATTAAGAACGAAGTCTGTTTTGGGTACCCAATAGGATTCTTTGTTTCTAAATCTACTTTCGGCGTCACAGCTCCATCTCTATACATTCGTGAACGTTCACTAGTTCACATATCAGATTCACAGCAATTGCCTTTCATAGGTAGATCTTTGCCACTGAAGCACAAACAGCCAGACGGGTACTAACAGAAGACATGCGGTAGTGGTACTTCTGTTCCTGTTTGTGTACACGAGCTCGTAGCTACAAGGAATTCTAATAGAGACACACTTTTAGAGCCAACTGAGCGGAATAAACGTCAAGAAGAAGACTTTCAGCCGGTAAACTATATGTATTGTATGCTTACGCTAAGCTTCAGTTTATATACTAATACCATTAACAAAAGAAAATATAGCACTTTACCTACTGCAATAAATGATATTTTATACTTTCACGTACTACACAGTACCTATCGGTCGGATATTTTTCAATGATGTAGTCGTCGCGTCGGCTGAAAGTGGAACCGAGCCGGGGATCCGGAACATTTCGAACGAATTTAATTTACATTTTATTGCTGTAACTTTTATATTTCAAAAAAATTGCCCCATAGATAAGTACACGGCACTGATTCTCTTTTTTTAAGCCGGTAACAAACATAAATACCTATAAGTACCTACATGTTGTATCAACTGGAATAAGAAATGGAGTAGATACTATCTTCATTCAGCATACCAAGTCGTCAATGAGACTAGGAGGTTCCACAAAATTGTATTGTTAAAATCATTTTGTCCTCTTCAGCAAAATATTTCTTGAAATTATAAATACCTACACATTATGTACATCTCTCATTGAAGTATGGATCTCAGAGAAGACATGTTATAAATTGGGATAAGCACAAGAGAATGATGGAGATCTCTCATTGATTCTTGTGCCGTTAAGTACAAAAAGTATTGTGAAATGACGTCGCGTCAGCTACGGGTACGAAGCGCAGCCGGGACGCAGTGAGTAGCGACACTCCACAGGAAGCTCCGGCTCATAATTAAATCAAGCTTTTATTAAGTCGCTGTTTGCAACGGGACAAAGCGCTTATAATTATTATACTTGACAAAATAAAACTTGGCTCAATGAAACGCGACGACTCAAATTGAGACTAATAAATTGAAGATATTTAGGTAAAGGGAGGAACGATGTAATTTTATTAGGCAATGGAACAGTAAATAAGAGAAATTCATTAAAATACAGCCGCCTGGAACTGACTGGTTTAGTGTAAACGCTCGGTCAATACTCTGTGAATATTATTTGTAGAAAAAAGTCAAATGTACTTATTCGAAATGTTTATTGAACATTGACGCCTAAGGCTACAGGTGGCGTTACTGTTATGTTATGATGTGATGTGATGTGATGTGATGTGGACTAGTTTTGGTTAAAAAAAACTTTACCACATCAATTTAGTAGCGTGAGCTTTACAACATTTGTTAGAATAGCGCTAGCCAGATTATTGGAGTGTCAGTCATCTGACCGCGTCGGTCGCTAATTTACATAATGCAAGTCTTGGAACTCGCAACCTTTTATAACTTCTTACCTCAAACAGTAAAACTTTAAACTGTTTTCAAAGAGCCTTCTAACCTCAAACCTGGTGCACGTACAGACAAATCCAGTTTGAACAAAAATGTATCAGAAGGACTAAGTTTATCGGATATTGGAAACCAGTAAAATACAAAGTGAAACCACTCTAGAAATGAGCATCGCAGTGTAGCTGACGTAGAGAGACTCAATTAGCGAGTACATCATGTATACCATGTGCAGATTATTGCGCAACCACCGCAGCAAGCAATCTGTTGCCGCCGGAGTGCGCGAGCCGCGGCAGCAGCGCGCGAGGGCGGTGGCCGGCGCGGCGCGGCGCGGCTCAACGCCATCTTTGATAACCGCGGAATCCTTTGAAATAAAATATTTTAAACTGGTTTTAATTAAGTTACCTAAATATTTTATACCATTGGAGTTGGCACCTAAAATTGGCTTACCTGATTTTTATTCACCGACCTACATATTTTAATATAAGTGGTTTGCTTTACATTCCTGTAGGTAAGTATATAAATTCGTGTCAAACATTTTCACAAAAGAGTTATAATTTGTCGATTTTAGGAATTGTATATGCCTTATATATATTATATTATTCTATTGTGTAATTATAATTCAATGTTAAAGAAAATTCAACAGAAAAATAAACAGTCCTGTCCTTTAAAATGAGGAGCTCGTTTTAGATAGATTTAGTGAGAAACAGTGGAGCAATACTAATGCGAGGTAATTTATTCCAGCGGTAGTCATGTCCAAAAAGGGTTCAGTTTTTCCTCGTAAGACAAATAGGAGCTCGCTAGTATTTACATCCCTCATCCACTTCAGTTAGGACTTACTATTTACATGGTGAAAGGCTTTGTATTAAAAGTGAAATGTTAACGAGATCTACGTTTTGGAATGGGCAACTAGCTTCAACTTTCTGACTAACTGACCGACTCTTTGACAATTAAAAAGTGCCAGTAATTGGTTTAATTGAAATAAATGCTTTGAGTTTGAGTTTGAGATTATAACCATACTCCATATTATAACATAATACAACTAATCGTGATCCTAACTTCTGATGCGGAAGTGAGTTTGTTTGCTTGTTTGTTACGCTTTCACGCTAAATCAGTTACATAGATTTGGATTCGGCACGTGGGTAGACCATGACCTCGATTAGGACATACAATACTTTTTATCCCGGTTGTACGTTGCCGTGGGACCATTGCCGACCTTCAAGCGGGCGAAGCCGCGCGCAAAAGCTAGTAATATTATAAATTCGAAAGTAATTCTGTCTGTCTATCTATATGTTACCTTTTCACGCCTAAACTACTGAACGGATTTCGATAAAATTTGGCAAAGAGATAGACGGCGTCCTGGGGAAGGACATTCTAGCAAAAGATGGAAAAATAAAAATGCAACATTAACATTTCAATATGTATGGAGCCTGTCCATATCCACACTTACACTGTTCATACTAATATTATAATTCTATTACCTTTTCACGCTTTAACTCCTGAACGGATTTGGATGAAAGGCATACGGATAGACCATGGGCCGGGTTACGACATAATATAAGTTTCGCATCCCGGCAGTACGTTTTGAATTAATTCCATAAATACTTTTGGATACTTCCCTTCCTTTTATTTAACGATCTAATAATAAAACCTTGACGTCAAAGGGGCGAGCTGCTCAATGAGCGCGTCAATGTTTTTCATTTACATTATTTACGTCGCGCGAGGGACTGACGCGCGCCCTAATCATCACAATAGGACCCCTCGCGTCAGAATGGACACCTGATGGCCAATTCTCGTACCTAAAAACGTTCACAATCTCATGCCAGCGTCAATCAAATGTCAAAAATGTAGGTAAACGCCTCAGAACAATAACAAAGCATAGAAGGAAGGCTAAAAACAGAATTCTGTAACTACCTTTATCCCGTTCTATTATTAGGTACGATAAAGGTACGATAAAGGATGTGGGAAAGAGATGAATGTTTTACTCTTCGTTTTACTTTCTTGGCATGGTCACAAGATCAATTGTTATTTGGTTAAAAAAGTTATAGTATGACGCGGCCAAATTTGATAGTACTTTGTTTCAATGTCTGACAGTTCGTTCATTGAACTTCCTGACTTATTCGCGTGTTCATTGTTTACGTGTTTGTCGTAATCTTCCATGGTTTTGCGATGTTTTAATAATATTTCTACTGTTAGATTGCATGAATTCTTTGTTTAACTACAAACAGTGAGTGTGTGGACGCTGTGGAGCAATTTCTTGTGTGGTTGGGGGCTGCCAGTCCCATTCATAGCGGAAATAAAATGAACAATAAATATTGACCTTCCATTGGTAAGTTTTTGCTCAATTTCTTGTTGCATATGATCTGATAAACGAATATAAATACATAACAAATATTGCTGTGTCACTATATAGCTGAAACCAGTCGTAATATTTATTCCAATAGAAGTTATTAGCGAATATTCGGAAATTGTTTTGGAGTTATCTTGATCAGCCATAGTGACGTAAATAATGTTGTCGATACTTTTCTTTTACAGATTTCCTAGACGATGTGAAAAAAAATGGATAAATTGTATTGGTAGACGAAGTTGGACTCAGCCACATAATATGCTCCAAGCATTTTACTTTGTATTCATTTGGTAATGAACCTATGAAATGGATGTAGCATGTTCTTTAAGTCGTCACTTAGAGAACATGCTGTTCCTACATTATTTGTTATGGATAGAACAGATGAAATGGTCTTGATATATTATGATATAATTAAGGTATTTTATTGGCAATAAATAGTATCCCGTTCAAATTAAAACTTGATTTATTACATTACAGGAAATACTTATGGAAGTCTGCGAAGAAGGACATAGCGCAGTACTGCAAATTAAAAGAACCGCTCACTATCAACAGCAATCTAACATGAAGACAGGTATAACATTTCAGAAATATGTTCACTTGATATATGCGATACAATGATATTATATTAAAAATATCATTGATGCGATATCATTCTTCTAATTATCCCAGTCGGAAATATAATCGAGTGCAAATTTATTTATTTGTTTTTAATACAAAATACGTAATTTTAGGATCCCGTAGCAATGGAAGTTGAAACAGGACCTAGTACATCGGTACAGAATAATGAATCGCCACTGATCTTGACATCTCGTGAAATCATCTCACATCAGTCAGGTAAGACATACAAATAAAACTATTTACCTAAATAAAAATGTTGATAAAAAATCTTACATAAATTTTATTGAGAACTGTTTTTTTTAGGAATCCTTGACACAGATGACAATAACAAATTCAGAAATAATTCGATTCCATCCCGATTCAAGAAGACTGCGCTTTTGGCGAGTTCCTGGTCGCCAGAGCCGACTCCAGAATCCTCAGGAAGTTCATTCGTACCAGGGCGGAATGATTATGGTGTGGGCTGGAATTCGACTAACAGATTACCTATTAAAGTTGCTAGGCATTTTATTTTTTTATTTAAAATATTATCTGGTCGTTATTTATTTTTTTATGTACGAAAAGTTTTTGTCGCTTTGGTACCATTTTAAATTTTCATAATAAATTTTATTTTTTCACTAACAACCATTTTATTTAATCAAATAATTCAAATCTCTATTAAATTACGCTTCTACTGATTTAAAATAATATATGATACATAAAAAGTATTAAAATAAAAATTATTAGGTACTTTGAATACCCTTGTTCCCTAGACTTTGTTGAGTAGTCTATGATGTAATCTAAAATTCAAATAAATATGAGAAAGTAAGTTGCTAAAAACATTTGCAAAACCGAATGTCTCCCACTTCTTTTCAATAAACTCATCAGTTATTATGGCAACTAAATACATTCGGGTTTAGCCGGGTCAGATTTAATACATGAAGAGCTGTTGGGAACCAAGGAAGACTTTGGTGATGATGATGACGAACTATTTAGTTCATACATAAAGTATTGTTTCATTTTGAACGAATATATTAAGTATTGGGATCATAAGTATGCTTAGTTACTTCAAAATTTTTGGTACGCACGGCTACAGATCAAGCTATACATTTCCAGTGTAAGCTGATCTCGCATTGTATAGGATTTCCTTACAATGAGCGGTCAGTGTAAACTGGAAATGTATAGCTTGATGTGTAGCCGTGTGTACCTACGGTTATTATTCTTGGCAGTATAAGAAAGAATGTCATTGTAAATTCTATCGACGTTGAAATTAAGTGTGTACATCACTAGTCAGAATAAAATGAATGACAACCTACAAAATTTCGAAACGTCTTCTGTATACGTGTCCTTCTTTAACATCATAGCGGCTCCATAAGTCAAAATGAAACAAATATATTGAGTTCAGTTGCTATTTTAGCACTACTTCTATGCTTTGTTATTGTTCTGAGGTAAACGCTATACAATTTTTGACAGATTGAGACTGAGATGAACGATGAACGTTGTTAAAAATACGAGAATTGCCCCCTGAAATGTGTCACCTAATAACATCAACGGATAATCAGTACCTGAAGCACTTATCAGTAATCAAATTATTAATGTGAGATACGAAACGTAGCACGAGATGTAGCACCGACTATGAGAAGCAGCACCAACTACGAGACGTAGCATCGGCTACGAGACGTAGCATCGACTACGGGACGTAGCATCGGCTACAAGACGTAGCATCGGCTACAAGACGTAGCATCGCCTACGAGCCGTAGCATCGGCTACGCAACGTAGCATCAACTACAAGACGTAGCATCAACTATGAGAAGGAAGCTATTTTTTTTTACAAACGTTTTCTTGTAAACGATAAAAGAATACACTAATGGAGACTACACAAATACACAAATTACAAACTATGAATATGTACTTTAATTTGATACACTTACTACTTCTTTAATTGTGATATTATTAGCTTGATACACTTACTTCTATCTTTAGTTGTGATATTTATATAATAAGTAAAGACTTAAGATATTAATCGGACGTAAAACTTAATAAACTTACCGTCTAAAGTTGTCTCTTATATAAGACTAGCTGTTGCCCGCGGCTTCGCCCGCGTGGATGTCGGAAATTGTCTCACGGGAACGTACTACCGGAATAAAAAGTATCCTATGTGCTAACCCAGGTCAATGGTCTATCTTTATCCCTTTCATCAAAATTTGTTCAGCCGTTAAGGCGTGATAAGGTAACAGGCCGAGTTATATTCGCACTCATAACTAATAGTTTCTGCCCGCGACTTCCTCCGCGTGAAATTTCTTATTCCCTAGGGCAGGTAAGGGTCTTTGAGTGATATTTAAATATGCCTATACGCCTCCTTAGGCTTCGGCTATCAAATGCAAAAAGTTTTTTTTAAAGTCCAACTGGTAGTTCCAGAGATTAGCGCGTCCAAACAAACAAAAAAAAGTGTGTGTGTCTGCTCCGACGCACGACAGGAGTTTTGTTACCCCTCCCCTCCCTGTACCCCTTACCAGAACCTGCCCTTGTCCCTTCCCGCTCATCCCCCTTTCCCTCTCCTCTCATCCTCCTCACCGGTCCCTCTTACTTCCTCCCCTCCCCTCTCCATCCCTCTCACCACCCTCACCGCATCAATTTTTCGCTAACCTCCCCAACCCCGTCTCACACCCCCTTCACCGTGTCCCCCTCCTCCTCTGCCCTCACCATATCGTCCTCTCCCTCTCCGCTTTACCTCCACATCACCAGCACCTCCTCTCTCTCGGAGTCACTCCTCACCACACCCTCACCAACCCCTCCTCTCACCCTCTCGCCTACCCCTCTCTCCCTCCCCACACCCTTACCAACACCTCCCCATCTCCCTTTTCACCACTCCTCCCCTCCCCTCTTCCCTCCTCACCACCCCCCACCCCTCTCCAGGGTATCTTTGAAATACTAATAATGATAGACAAACTTTATTACTTAACGCAAGTACTTTTGCAAAGTTTCAAGTAAATTAACCAAATTAATTAGACTTTTCATAAAAATTCTATTTCCTGTTATCACGCCCCGAAGAGGTGGAATTTTAAAAATTGTTATCCAAAAAGCAACTTTGAGGTGTAAAGGCACTCGTCTCCCCTCTTACCCCACCTCTCACCGTCCCCCGTATCTCTAACCCCCTCTCACATCCCTCCCATTCCCAATCCCTCTCACCCTCCCCTGTCGTCCCCCTCAACGTCCCCATCCCCCTCTCACACCCTCTCACACCCCTTCACCGCTTTCCCTCCCCTCTACCCTCACCAACTCATCCCCTCCCCCTCTCCCCATCTCCACACCCTCCTATCCCTCTCCTTCCTCACCACCCCTCACCACCCCGCCCCAACCTCTCCTACTCATCACCTCCCCATCCCGCATTCACTCCTCACCACACCATGCCCTTCCCCCTTTGCTTCCCCACCACCCCTTCCCCTTCCCCTTCCCCTTCCCTCCTCTCCTTCCCCCTCGCTCTCTACCCTTCCCTCTGGGGGAAAAACTTTATTGCTTGCTAAGGCAAGTATTTGTGCCAGGTTTCAAGTTGGTTAGCCAAATGAATAAGATTTTCCATGTAAACTTATTCCCTGTTTTAACCCCCACAGGGGTAGAATTTTAAAAAGTCGTTTGGGTTATTTCCGTAACTTGACTGAAAGATTATTTACACCAATGTTCGAGTTAATCAAGCCCCGCAGTAAAACCTGCCCTGTGAAAATTACTACCCATTTTCACCCCTTTTAGGGGTTGATTTTCGAAAAACTCCAATACATGTTAGTCTTCATTTTTGGTTTCAAGTATAAATATTGAGTTTCGAGTTAATCGGACCGCGCATTCCTCCATACAAACTTTGACAATCCTTCCCCTAATCCCTCTTTAGGGGGTAGTTTAGGAAAACTAAAACTGAAAAACTTTATAATTTACTTAGATAAATATTCGTGCAAGTTTCAAGTCTAATAACTCAAGGAATAAGAAAAGAAAAAGAAGAATAAGATTTTTCATACAAACTTTGGACCCCCGTTTCACCCCCTTAGGGGTAGATTTTCGAAAAACCCTGATACACATTATTCTTCATTTTTGGACTCAAGTATAAATACTGAATTTCGAGTTAATCGGACTTCGCGTTAAAATTACTCCATACAAACTTTGACACCCCCCAATCCCTCTTTAGGGGGTAGTTTAGGAAAACTAAAAATGAAAAACATTATAATTTACTTAGATAAATATTCGTGCTAAGTTTCAAGTCTATTAACTCAAGGAATAAGATTTTTCATACAAATTTTCATTCCCTATTTGTCCTTCTTAGGGATGGAATTTCCAAAAATCCTTCCTTAGTGGATGCCTACACTGTATAAGGTATCTATGTGCAAAATTTCAAGTCTCTAGGTCCAGCGGTTTGGGCTGTGCGTTGATATATCAGTCAGTCAATCAATCAGTCAGTCAATCAGTCAGTCAGGACTTTGAATTTTATATATATAGATACTAGCTGCGCCCCGCGGTTTTACGGCGTAGACCGGGATAAAAAGTAGCCTATGTGTTATCCAGGGTAAAAGCTATCTACAAATCAAATTTCATCCAAATTGGTCGAGCCGTTTGAGCGTGAAGAAGTAACAAACATACACACACACACACACTCACAAACTTTCGCATTTATGATATTAGTGTGATGTGATATATTTCCGACCTCACTTGCCACGTATAAGCCATCAAAGGCCTTCTGTGATTTTTTGGTGTAATAATTTAAACTCTGCGATATACTTTTTTGAACATTAATAAAAAAAAAAAAGAAATAAACAAAAATACAGTTATGTTCAAGACTTTCTAATGCCTCTAATACAGCTTCCTTCCATTTAGTGTATATACCTAGAGCAATGAAAGTCCTGAGGCAGTAAAGGCGAGTGCACACAGATAAGTTAGCGCTTGCTTCGCTTCCCGCGGGGCGGGGGCTGCGGGGCGCGGCGGCACGCTCGGCCGCACAAGTTGTATTTGCCACAGGGCTGCTGAGCGCCGCCACCTCGTATGTCTCGTACATAGAGACGTTGACTCGCTTTATTGATTACGTGATGGTTTATCTTGATGGAGGAACTGCTCCGTCGCTCTGATTGTTTGTCCGAGTACATTACTGAACGAAGATGAAGGATTGTTCGCTCTATGCGGGAACAGGAAATATTTATACTTATTTATAGACGATTTACAGCTAATAAAAACAAACAAAGAAGGACACCATAGTCACCAGAAAACCAATTACAAATCCTCGCGTTTAGACTTGTAGTATAATAATAATTTTTGGTGTGAGCACAAAAACAAAAAACCGGTCAAGTGCGAGTCGAACTCGCGCACCGAGAGTTCCGTTCCGATTTCTGAAAAAGTGTGCTATTTAGAGACATTGTTTTAATTTTCCTGTAATCTTTACATAAACTTCTATCACATAGAATAATTTCAGATTTTTCGCTTTGCAAACTTCGGAGATAAGGGGGGAACGGTATTTTTTTTACATTTTTCATCAACATTCGAAAACTACGCACCACTACCTAAAAAAAAAAAGGTCTGAGAATGTGCAAACAGCGCTCTTTCATATGATACCCCACATGCCCTAGTAGCCCCACTTTGAATTTTTAAGACCCCTTTCAGTCCCTGTTAAAAAAAATATATAAATATTTTTATTTCTTTCTTATTTTCAAAATAGTTAGGTAATTGTCATCTAAAACTGTTCCAAATTTCAAGTTGATAGCATTAGTAGTTCTTGAGATATCCAGCTGTGACAGACGGACAGACAAACAGACTGAGTCACACCGTAAGGTTTCCTTTTTTACCATTTTGGTACGGAACCCTAAAAACACATCGCCTGAATTAAAGTAAGAAGCAATATAAATACTTGATTTGCAATTAAATGACAAAAGTAATAGAGAAAATAATAAAAACAAAAACAAATAATATAACCTACCACTACTTGCAAAATTTGATGCTTGAGCACCTTCTGGCCGCAGTCACACTCATTGTGAATGGATCAAAATCATATTCCTTGCATATGTCATTGAAATTTTGAAATTCAAACGATGTATATTATATGGCATAAATTCCATAACCTACCCACTGATTGTGAGAAGTCACTGGCTCCTGTAACGCAGGTGTTGCTGCCTAGCGCAGGAGTCAGGGCATTAATTTACTTGTGCACCTTTTTTATGCCAATAAAGTATTCTGCTGCTCTCGCGCACAATATAACTGTTCTGTCAACAAATAATTATTTATCATACATATTCCCTGTGAGCCATGTAACGCGGTTGTAACGCGACTTTGGCAAACGAAACCATGCTAAACATAGATTAAAAGAATAAGGACTCGGAAAATACGTTACTCGAAAATTTGCTTTACTTACGTAAGTGCCGCATTGAGGTGTAAATGTAAATTATGTAAGATTTAAGGATAACATTTCAATTTGATGAAAGTTTTAAAATCCAATAATGAATTCCATTCTGCAGAAAAACTTTTGACTTAATTATTCTAAGACCAATTCATTATTCCTTCATCCAATAGGTTTATTCTATCGGGATAATTTTTAATTGAATTAACTTAAACTAAACCTTAAGTAAAACCATGTTTCTAACATGCAGATCAAGTTATGAAGTAGTAGCCATTGATTAATTATTTCCTGGAGCGCGCCAATTGAATTAGAGATTAACGCTATAAGCTCGCGTAGCCGCCAGAGCTGTGTCAACAGATTATCATTATTGAATCTCGGCTTAAAATCTAGTTACCTACCTATATCAACATTTTCGAGTTAATAAACAAAAGTTTAAATCTAAATAATCTAAAATAGTGAAAGTGATAAATATAAGGATGTATGAAGACATACTCGTATGTAACTGAAGGCACAGTTTAACATTTCAGGGAAAACGTTTTTAGGGTTCCGTACCAAAATGGTAAAAAAGGAACCCTTATAGTGTGACTCAGTCTGTCTGTCTGTCTGTCACAGCTGGATATCTCGAGAACTACTAATGCTATCAACTGAAAATTACTTGAAATTACTTGAAATTTAGAATAGTTTCAGATGACGTTTACCCGACTATTTTGCAAATAAGAAAGAAATAAAAATATTAAAAATTCAAAGTGGGGCTACTAGGGCATGTGGGGTATCATATGAAAGAACGCTGTTTGCACATTCTCAAACATGTTTTTTCTTTTTTTTAGCCCGCATAGTTTTCGATTTTTGATGAAAAATGTAAAAAAAAATACCGTTCCCCCCCCCCTTATCTCCGAAGTTTGCAAAGCGAAAAATCTGAAATTATTCTATGTGATAGAAGTTTATGTAAAGATTACAGGAAAAATAAAATGATGTCTTTAAATAGCACAGTTTTTCAGAAATCATCAACAAAAATTACATATAAATGATGGTACGGATCCCTCGGTGCGCGAGTCCGACTCGCTCTTGACCGGTTTTTTAATACAAGCCATGCTTTACGAAACGCGAGTATGAAACAGCGCAAGCGAACAATTACGTAAGTGATGCATCACGCGAGCGTCGTCTAGTTTAATTTTAATTACGAGCGCGAGCGCTCGGACCGCTCGCTCCGCTCCTAGCCGCGCTAATGACGTACTGTATACTTAGCCTAACAATCGTCTGCTGTAATCCCACTATGTGTTTGCCTTGCATTAGTATAATCGGCGAGTGCGCGTAATGTTCGCTGCATTGCTATATAATGTAAAGCTGTCACGAACAATTTATCAGAAAATGGAATTAATAAACCGCACTCACGACCGCCCACTGCTCCGTTACTTTAATTATACTTTAATTGAACCCAAAACTTTGGTCGTATAAGAAATACTGGTATTCGGTAGGCCGCGCGGTGGCGGCGGCAAACGACACGCGTCACACCCTGAAACAAAGCGCGTATTCATGAAAATTAGCTGAAAAGCGTTCCGGTGTTCGTCACCTGCGCGAAGTGCGTTCGAGTGGAGAAATTAATATCCGGCCGGGAGCCGCATCGTTTCCGGGTCAGCGCGCCGCCTGCCCCCACCACCCCAGGCTGCCCCCCCGCCTCGCCCGCTCGGGGCGAGCGGTCGCTGAAGGAGGATAATTAAACTGTTTCATTATGTCGGAGAGGCGGAGAGATAAGGCGATCGGATGCTAATTTTTTAAAGTTTATTTTTATTAAACTACCTCTACACTCTGTGCTATTCCATACCGCGCTAACGAGGCAAGGGCGGCGATGTGGAGAACACGAACACTCAGGCAGTGTTGTTGTAGTTATTGTAGATTTCTGTTTCAGAATTCTTTCGTTTCCCGCGTGGACGGAGGAGCGCAGAAATGCCTGAACTTTCTGGCCACGAACGACAGGTTTACACTCACGCGCACGGTAAGTTTGTCTGATTTGTTACTGGTAGAGAAACATTTGACTGAGTGAATTAGTGTACAGGTATTTATTAATCATAGTCACACATAATCACACTAATATTGTAAAAGCGAAAGTTTGTGAGTGTGTTGGGGTGTGTGTGTATGTGTTTGTATGTTTGTTACTTCTTCACCCTGAAACGGCTGGATCGATAAGACCCGTTCTCGACATTGTTTTATAATGTGGACCGATTTGGATGAAATTTGATATGTAGATAGCTTATACCCTGTATTAACACCACATAGGCTACTTTTATCCCGGTCTACGCGCGTGAAACCGCAGGGCTCAGCTAGTTTTTATATAAAAATTTACAAGGGAAAGTTGAATGAAGAACAAAACGTCCGGTAAAGGCATCCCAGCCACGACGAAACAAGAAAAAAGCTTCATGCACGGGTAATATGAGCACCCTGCGACAGCGGCTACCCGTAATTAGTTCAGAGTGGCTAATGGCTTGTACGTGAGTGCCGGCGCTGTTTACACAAATAACGTGGTTTAAGCTGATACTGATATTCCAATAGCGGTCAAAAATACTGCAATCTAACAGCCACATGCACGACACGTCGTATTTTGCAGATCGTGATTTATCATGAGTCCAAAGAAATAATAATAAATAAATAAATATCCTTGCACATTTCACACAACGCCATCTAGTTGTAAAACTGTGTACCTACGTGCGAAAAGAAAGATCGTTGTCGTTAAGCTCCCATATTTTTAATCGTTCTTAATAGTAAAAAGTGTTTGTTTACACTAATAAGTGATATTGTTGCATAGTGTGTAAAGTGGACATTCTAGTGGTGAAAACAGGACATCAAAACACCCAAGGACTAAAAAGTTATGGGTAAAAAACTTTCAAACATGTTATAAACGGTTCCATACCCTGACCTATCCCAACCCGCGGTGCGCCCGATACTCCTCGCGCACCTCACGCTTCGCCCCCGCCGACGTCAGTGCGGTCTCGATAAAATGCGGCTCAGTGTGTGACTCATCGACACGGCTTCATTACCTTAAATGGTCACAAGAGAGCGCAAGTTGCACACTAACTACTTTACCCAAGCAACCACAGATTTGTTTCGGTGCGCCTGGCACGGAGCTTTCTAGCGTAGCGGTTGAATACTGCGCTTTAGAAGAGAAGCGTCGTGCGTTCAAATCTTGCGTCAGATATCTACATTTACTGAGTTATTTAACTTTTTGTATTTTTATATTCAAAACTTCATAGTTAAAACAATATTCAACGCCTTTTTGTTACTTTCTACCGACACTATGGATAAGTCTGAAATGGAAAACATTACTTTCCGTAAACCACGGAAGTCGAGTTCCATGGACAATATTTTTAATGTCAACTTAAGCACCAATTCCACACTATTAGATACAACTGTGATGAGTTTGCCAAATACGTCATTAGATGACAGCGACGCTATTTTAAATCTTAAAGACACAATTAAAAGGCTAACCATGGAGCTAAAAAGTGCACATCTAGAAATTGACAATTTAATCACCGAAAATTTTCGCCTTAAAATGGATATTGGACAGTATCAGAAACTTGTAGAAACTTATAAGAAAGTAACTATATTAGACTCAAAAAGGTTTTCTCCGATGTCCGCAAGTAAAAGGAATAAACGAACGAGCGGTTTTTCAACACCGACTCCATCGAATCTCTCTCCTGTGGTGACTCAGGTAGCAGACTCTGTCGTGCAAACGCAAACAACAGACGATTCTGGGGACGACTCTTTCAACTCAGCTTTATCAATTGGCAGCTCAGAGGCAATATTACTCTCCAAGTCGCCGCCAAAAATAGTACAAAAATTCAGCTCTGGCAAAGGTACAATTGACCATGACGTCCAGAATAAAGAGGAGTTCATATCTGCCTTGGATACTAAGTCGAAAAATGGAGGTATACAGACAACTAATACTATAAATACCTGCCAACCCTTGCCCGAAAATCAACTTGTCACCAATGTAAAAGACATCTCTAATAGTAAAAATGATATTTGCCCGATTATTACGCAATTTCCTCAACAAACTAAGAATCAGCAGAGAAACATCACTGAAAAGCACAAGCTGTGTATATTAAGTAACAATAAAACCAACAAGATATTATCAATTGCAGAAGACTCATTTCCAAACTATGAGATTTGCCATTACCTAACACCTAACTGTGGAATAGAAAAACTTATCAGTAACATTGATCAAAAATTAAAAAACTACACAATGTATGACTACTGTCTGATTATGATTGGCGAAGAGGACTTTCGACGAACGAATAACTACGTTGACCTAACAATCTACATACGTGAAACTCTTTTAAAAATTCAGCACACAAATATTGTAATTTGCGCACCTACATTCAAATTAAACGACTACTCAATGATGTTTAACGGTAGAATAGAGACTTTTAACAGCCTGTTATACCTAGATGCATGTACTTATAATTTCGCATATTTGTTCGATTCAAATTATTATCTTTCATATGATTTCAAAATGTTTTGGGAAAAAAGTGGATCTGTTAACAATCACGGCATATCAAAAATATTTGTAAATCTTAGTCTAATGATAAACGAATTCGTATATTGTGATAATGAAACTAATCTATATGTAAATAGTAATGATATACAGCACCAACAACATGGCAGTATGTTTTTTCGTGAATAATGAAAATGAGTATTTATCCACTTTAATGCATCAGAATATAGCTGGACTGCTTAACAAAATTGATCTCATAGAAGTAAGTTTGGACGAATTGTGTAAGTGTAATATTAATGTACAGATTATGTGTTTCTCAGAGACTTTTGTGAAGTCGGGCGATGAGCTCAATATTCATTTAAAAAAATTTAAACTTGTCAGTTCCTTTTCAAGGAAAAAGGAAAAACGGGGGGGCGTCTGCATCCTAGTCCGTAAGTCAACAGACTGTAAAAATATTGAATTTCTCAAAGACCTTAGTATTGAAAAAGTATTTGAGTGTTGCGGTATAGAGCTTCCCACCATGCAATGTATTGTTATTTGTATCTACAGAGTACCAAATTCCAATATTAACTTGTTTTTCGAAAAATTGGAACTATTGCTTTATAAATTACTGTTAAAACATAAAAAAAGGATCATCATTGCAGGAGATATGAACATAGATACATTAAAAAATACTGGAGATTCAATTAAATTTAAAGATATCCTCTGTAATTATGGTTTTTACCTGCACATAGACACACCTACACGTCAAAACTCTTGCATCGACCACATTTTTAGCAATTTAAAAAGATGTGTAGGAAGTACTTACGAACTTTTCTTGTCAGATCATAACACATGCCAGTTACTAAAAATACCAGCTCAAAAACAGAAACCGGGTCCAAAATATTGGTACATGAATGTAAGGGATTATTCTGTTGACAATATAAAGAAATTTAATGAGATCATGACTAGTTTATCGTGGTTTGACATTTATAATGACGATGACGCTAATAGGACATTCAATAATTTTCTGGACATTTTTATCTTATTTTATAATTTATGTTTCCCTATATATAAAATCAAAATTCATAGTAATAATACTTCACCTAAATGGATAACGAAGGGTATAAAAATTTGCTGCAAAAATAAAAGAAAACTTAAGAAATCATGTTTTCAAAAACGAAATAAGCATATAAAGACCACATACATGAAATACAATAGAATGTTAAAACGATGTATTATCGTATCTAAAAAGTCGACAAATCATAAATACATCCAAAATTCTAAAAATAAAAGCAAAGCTACCTGGAATATAATTAATAATAAAGCTGATACAGTCAAAACTTATACGCAAATAGACGCACTAAAATCTAATGATGAATTAATATCTGATCCTGTAAAAATCGCAAACGCTTTCAATGACGCGTTCATTTCAGTTTCGAATAATAATAACTCAAAACAAAGCTATTCCGGAAAACACTTGTCTCACCCAGACATTAACAGCAGTAGTATTTTCTTGCGTCCTTGCACGGAGTCTGAAATAATGAGAATAATTAATTCTCTAAATAATAAGAAATCAGTAGGTTATGATGAGATCTCTACAATTGTGATAAAATCATGTGCAGAAGCACTCTCTCCCATTCTATGTCATTTAATAAATACATCATTAGCAAACGGTGTTTTCCCGGATAAGTTAAAAATTTCCATAGTCAAACCTCTACATAAGAAAGACTGTACACTGGATATTAATAATTATAGACCCATCACTCTTATACCCATACTCTCTAAAATTTATGAAAAAGTCATGCACCATAGACTACGTGAGTTCTTGAACAAAAACAAAATAATAAAAGAAGAGCAAAACGGCTTTCAAAAAGGCAAGTCAACAACACTAGCAGCTTTCTCTCTTGTTAAGACTATTACAGAAAATATTGATAAAAAACAACCCGTAACTGTTGTTTTCCTTGACATGAGTAAAGCGTTTGATTTAGTAAATTACGACAAGCTACTAGATAAATGCGAGCGCTATGGAATTCGGGGTCCGGCACTAGATTGGCTCCGAAGCTATCTCTGCGGTCGGACACAGTGCGTAGAAGTGACTCGCATAAACAAAAATTTGACATCAACAACATATAGATCTCACTTTAAGGTTAATCGGTCAGGAGTACCACAAGGTAGTATTTTAGGACCGCCGCTATTCCTCCTGTACATAAATGATTTACCGAATGCCACCAAACATAAATGCGTGCTGTTTGCCGACGATGTCTCAGTGATAGTACCTAGCACTAATAACACTCAAAACCACGAGAAAGAAGTACACGAGACAATAAATGACATAGTTGGTTGGTTAACACTAAATGACCTTAAGGTGAATTTGTCCAAAACAAAATATGTACATTTTAGCAACTACAATCAAATTAAAAAACATAATTTCAACATTACATTCGAAGATGAAAAAATAAATAGAGATGATAATATTAGATTTCTTGGTATTACTTTAGACGAGCACTGCAATTGGAAACTACATGTAAATACAGTATGCAAGAAACTCAATAGATTTGTTTATGCTTTGAGACAGTTAAGAAAAACAGTTAGTGAGACAGCAGCTCTTACTGCTTATCACGGCCATGTAAGCTCCATCTTAAGATATGGGTTATTGTTATGGGGCAACTCGACACACATTAGTAGAGCTTTCATTGTACAGAAAAAGTGTGTCCGAGCAATAAGTAACGTCGGGCCTTTTGAAACATGCAGGCCGCTTTTCAAAAAACTAGGAGTACTTACTCTTGTATCTATGTACATAATGGAAATTGGAATGTTTATTAGAAACCAATTACATTTATTTGCTGACAGTAATAAAAACCGTAAATATATTTCAAGAGACCCCACGAAATTGAACATTCATAATTCTTGTAGAAGCGCATTACATAAAAAGAATAGCTATATGATGTCCATCAAAGTATACAACCATATTCCACGACGGTTGAGAGAACTTCCCTTATATCAGTTTCAAAAGCAAATGAAACTATGGTTAATAGAGAACTGTTTTTATACCTTAGGTGATTTTTTTAACTTTAAGACTTAATTCCTACTACGAAACTATGTAATGAATTGTATTTGTGAATTTTGTATTTTGTATTTTATTTTTATTTTTGACTGTAATACTTTGACTCTAAAGAATAATAACGAATGTGTATGACTAATAGTAAATTTTCGCATGCCTCCTATAGGTGAGATGTGTAAAGCACTTATTTATTGTAACACCAATTGTACCATATCTCTGGCGAAATAAAGATTTATGATTTATGATTTATGATTTAGTCCCAAGCTAAGCAACCTAATGCTTGTGTTATGGTAACGAGATGGCTGATAAACTACTTATATACATTTTTTTTTTTTTGTAAATACATACATATTATAGATAGAAAAACACCCAGACTCGGAACAAATACTTGTAGGTCGTACAAATATTTGTTCCGTGCGGGAATCGAACCCGCAACATGCTGCGCAGCAGTCAATCGCTCAACCACTGCGCCAAACGTGTCGTCAAAATTTTTTCACATCAACCATCAACCGTCTGGAAATACAGCAAACCATTTTACATATTTGTACTTCTAAGTATGACTTCGACTACGACTGTGCTGCCTTAGGTAGGTACCGCTCAGGATTGGATCCCGTTTTTTCCACTCCATTTTGCTTTCAAAAACTACGCTCGTAATTCGGCTCCGAGTTTCACACTTGCTGTACTGCGAATCATGTTTGAGTCAAAGCCAACTGCAGTGCTGTCACAGGCATAGGTACATATAGCTAGTGCAGGGAGACACACAGCTACTTGTGTAGAAAAAAAAGCCTAGTTAAATTATTAAAGTTGACTGAAAGATGACTGCTTATATAATTTAAACCTTGTGTTGTAAGACATTATTTATAATTCTTGAACTGACTTCGAAAATAAACAAAAAAAAAATGTTTATTGCATTTAAACAAACTCTTAGCTCACATGAGTTGGACACCTTTTAAGCAAGGAAATGCTTGTGTTAGGTGAGAAAATAGATGGGCAAACACGAAACACGTAACTTAAACCCTAACTCAACCGAAGTGTATGTACCTACCGAGGGCTCCCTGCATATACATAACTAGACTTATTCTACGGAACATACTAGCTAGCAGGGTCACAGAGAAAGGGGGTGGACACAGTCAGACGACGCTGAGCTCATTTGTGGCGCACGTTTCATTTTTCACGTGCGGGTGATAAAGTGTTTGTTCCGTGGCGGCCGGGGCGCGCGCGGGCAGCTCGCTGCGGTGCACCGTGGAGGGAGCTCCATCCTTCACGTCGCTCGTAGATACCTATTTTCCTACGAGTTTGGCTGCTTATCTCACATACTAGTTTCTGCCCGCGACCTTGTTCGCAAGGCAGTCGCAAGACATCACAATGTACTACCACATTTTTATAAAACTTCCCAGTATACTGTTTGTAGTGTTGGTCTAAGCCGCCCAGCAGTTTCCCATTGCTTGTGAAGTTCTTCGATTTTAGTAAATTTAATTAACGCCTTCGTCCCTCCATGGTACCTAATGGTACAACACTGGTACCACGACTGATGCATTTATAAAGATTATTCCTGACGGACTCGGCTATTACTCAAATAATATGCTAACAGTAAATTGTAAATACACGGGATTTTTTAGTCACCTAACCATAGATAAATATTATAATTTTTAGTGTAACCATAACCATAAATGACAGAAGAGGCCTAGACTTTATCTTTTTGCACATTTGATTTGATATTGATATATTTATCTGATACTAGATTTCTTTTTTGTTAAATTATTGTACCGTGTTTTTTTTCTGAACTGAATAAAGTTTTTATTATATTTATATTTTTTTTTTTTGTGAACGTGTCACGAACTTATCATATAGAAATAAAAAGAAAAAATCACAAAATATATCAATAGTTGGGAATCGAACTTACAACCACTAGCTTGCAAAGCAGTCGTCGAACCGCTAAGCTAATTGCTTATTAAAATAGCCGATCTTGTAATACTACCTATGTCATGATTGACTGCTTAGCCCCATACAGGTATAGCGTGCTAATAATCATTTTATAAGGCCTTATAAGGTTTTATAAGGTCTGTAACTATCTGCAATATTTTAACCTTTAGACCTTTGGCTCGTCTTTTTAAAACTTGCGGTAAAATATTGCAGAATACGACCGTATTTTGCAATATTGCTCATCACCCACAGCAAAAAGCGCGATAATTTATAACCTACAGGTTGACCAGACTTAGAATATCTACGTAGAAATTACTTTTTTTCAAAAATGTTCAATGTGAAGGTTTAACTTAGCTACGATTTTATTATAATTATGGTATAGACAGAGAACACAATTTTTCATGTTCCGATGTTAGTAATTAGTTTCGAGAACATGAAAGACAACAAGGTAAACTTCTGGATTGATTAAATTGTCAAATATTCGCTAGCTCGGTTATCACAGAAGAACGTATACCTTTTTAGGGTTCTGTACCAAAATGGTAAAAAATGAACCCTTATGGTGTGACTCAGTCTGTCTGTCTGTCACAGCTGGATATCTCAAGAACTACTAATGCTATCAACTTGAAAGTTGGAACAGTTTTAGATGACGTTTACCCAACTATTTTGCAAATAAGAAATAAATAAAAATATTTATATTTTTTATGCAACAGGGATTGAATGGGGGTCTTAAAAATTCAAAGTGGGGCTACTAGGGCATGTGGGGTATTATATGAAAGAACGCTGTTTGCACATTCTCAAACATTTTTTTATTCTTTTTTAGGCCGTTTTCGACTTTTGATGAAAAATGTAAAAAAAAATACCGTTCCCCCCCCGTTATCTCCGAAGTTTGCAAAGAGAAAAATCTGAAATGATTCTATGTGATGAAGATATATATATATATGTAAAGATTAGAGGAAAAATAAAATCAAAGTCAAAGATTTATTTGCTTAAAAATATGGTTACAATAGTTCTTACAACAATAGTAAAGTGGCTTAACATATTTATCATAACATAATGACGTGCAAATGATGTCTAAATAGCACACTTTTTCAGAAATCGGAAAGGAACCCTCGGTGCGCGAGTCCGACTCGCTCTTGACCGGTTTTTTTTTGTGGATGGGAAATCATCAAATGACTTCTCCCGCTCTGGGCGGAGCGGGAGGGCGTGTCTGACTTTTACTGACTAAAACCCCCCCGTGTTCCTTCAGTTGCCTGTACCAGGGCCACGGTATCTTACGGGTACGGTATGGTAACTTGTAGAAATTTGAAATAATAATAGAAGCAAGAATTTTTATTTAAACATGAAGCAGCGACGCGCGACAGCACCGCTACAAAAAGTCGCCGTGGGCGAGGGCCCTAAGGGTTCCTCGTGGGCGAGGGCCCTAAGGGTTCCTTGTTGACTACGAAACCTTACAATTTATAGTATTTTACTATTTTCAATTCCCCACACAACGAATCTCATATACAGAGTTGTACTGCATTGTTGTAAGCGGTGCACAGAGTGGAGGACTCTCGAGCAATTTATTCAATTCAGCTGCAGCGGAACAATGTATCGCCACGAGTGCCATCCGATGCTCCAAGGAGCCGCTTTCAATTATTATTTTCTGTCTGTGGCCGCATTGTTCAGGAAACAATAACGTAAATATTGAATATTGTACGATGTCTGCTCCCCTGGTACCGACCGTCTAGAGCCGTGGGATCCTTGCCTGCGTCTCATAGCGGCTAAATTGTTGTTTCTTGAATCGTGTAGCTTGGATTCTAGAGCAGCAATTCTATTCAGATTTGCTTTTCTATTTTCTACAATGAACCAATAGGAATTCAGATAGAATCGTTTAGACTTTAGTTGAACTCTCGGGAAAATTTTTAATCTGTATTGAGAACTTTATCATTGACACAACTTTACTTTGCTCGGTTGATTTATTCAACCTTCAAGCCGTAAAAGAAACTTTTATACAAAAAAAAAAACAACCGACTTCCAAACAAAACTACAAATTGAAAAATAACTTTAATTTTGGAAGTCGGTATCTTTGGATCAGTATTTTAGTTTTTTGCCACCGACTTCCAAAATTAAAGTTATTTTTCACTTTGTAGTGTTTTTTTTGGAAGTCGGTTTTTTTTTTTTTTGTAAACTAGTTTTTATTTTTCACTTTTTGGTGGGTCAGTTTGTAATTTATCTAAGTTCAATAGCCCAATGTGAACTGCTCATTACTTTTTACAAATTATTGCTTTTCCCGATGCAGAGACGTTAATTGTTGAGGAGTTCTCCTAGTAAGAACCAGAAGAACTGGAGCTCCATGGTGAAGTCATCATCACCATTATGCATTTTGACGAGCATATTACTTAGCAACCATATTAAAGTAATCGAATCGCAACCCGTGAAATACTTAGGTATAATTGAGTAGTTCCGATGCCATCTGTGGTCTTCCTCATCAGTTCCACTTCATCACTTCACATAGAAACATCCGAATTGATAACCTCCTCCTTTTTTCAGAAGTCGGTTAAAAAACTAAATGTAACTTTTACTTCAATCACAATGTTATCGTCGCTACATTATTAATTCATCAACTTAATAATAATGCTTTGGGACTAACCATCTATTATAAGTTTCACTATAACACTAAAACGCCGTTCAACTATGAACGTCGCTTACAGAGCTCTAATAGAAGGGAATCGAGGATTTCATGCATTTTTTCCAACATTCTAAAAGCCAAGCTAAATTCAAAATCCAGCAATCGCAGCGAGGTCGTGGGATGTAGTAAACTCTCTCGTTCAATAACTGGTTTGTGCAGCGCTGCGAATGATAAACCGGGCCATAACTCAGCGGAGTGGCAGCGGCTACCAGGGCGCCAGGCGCGCGCGGCGGTCGCGCCTCCTCCACGCGATTAACTCATTAGATTAGTTACTTCATGCTCCGCTGGGCGGGAATTGGATCGGCTTTCCCCGGAATCTGAATTTAGTTGAGACGTCGTTATATTCTCGACTATATGGAGGTAGCTCTATGTCTTGGACTTATGATTGTGTTGAAGTTCGGGATTAGAATTGTGCGGGTGATAGGTCTGTTTAATATCTTATGGATTCATCTTTCTCAACTCAATTATAAGATATTGATAAGATCTCATAAGTAACAATAAATTGTTCACTTATACATAAAACTGTACTGTTCATTACATATTTCGTTTTATATGATTGTAGATGTAGAGGAAGCCGCGTTCGTTTTTTTACACATCTACCATTAGTCGCTCTCGACGCGAGTAAGTAAATAAATGCACGACTCACTCGTATTACCGGCGCTGCCTCGCTCCGTGCGACTAGTACGAGTATAGTATGACGCGCACGTTATGAATTCATGATCTCGACAACACGAGCACTATGAATGGAGAGACTTACTGTTTTGACGACTCAGAGTGAACTCCATGATGCAGAATCCATTATAGTAAGCCGTTTTTAATCTAAAGAAACAGCAGCTGCAACTGACATTTTAATAATGTAGTCTCAGACGGCAAACATGGTTGATAGCAGTTTTACTCATAAACTCTCTCTGGTCTTTAATATCGGCTGCTTTGTGTTTGTATCATTTTCTCATCTATAGCAAATATGTATTCTGTGTCTATAGGTACTTACATAAAATATTATCTTGTAATCGTAGTGAAGTCAAAACTGTAGGTACTTACATTGAATATCAATAATTATTCTAATGCCAAAAACATAGTTTTTAGAATGTGTGTCTGTTTGTCTGAATGTATGCTCCAGCATCACGCAAATACTACCGGATAGATTCTGTTAAATGTTGGTGTAGGTACAAGTTGTGATTTATTATAATACTAGCTTTTGCCCGAGGCTTCGCCCGCGTGGATGTCGGAAAATATCCCACGAGAAAGTACTACCGGGATTACAAGTACCTACCCTATGTGGTAATCCACAATGTCTTCTCGCACTGCTTATATAATGTATAGACAGAACAGATAAAATCTATTTTATTCTGTTCTATGATGTAATGTATAGTATCCGAAGAGTGACGCGCGGATTGATATTTGATTGCTGGGGGATAAAAAATCGTAATACCTAACAACAGGGAATTTATAACGGACCGGAAGATTAACTTTAAAGCGTAAATACAAATCGTCTTCATTCCATATCCCGTGGGAATTTTGAAAAACATTGTTACCTATGGTAATTACGGGTACGGAACAAGCAAAGTTATTTTTCTCTGAATGACTAAAGTGTCTTTGTCGATGGCGAGAGTCGGGCTGAGCGATGATTAGTTAGGAAGGATTGTTAACCTCCTACCTAAGGGATGAAAACACGTCAATCGTAATTTATAAACAAAAGTCTTATTACCAATTTTTAGGGTTCCGTACCTCAAAAGGAAAAAACGGAATCCCTATAGGATCACTCGTGTGTCTGTCTGTCTGTCTGTCCGTCTGTCACAGCCAATTTGCTCCGAATGTAATGAACCGATTAAGTTGAAACTTGGTACACATATGCATTTTGGTAACCCAAACACGGACATTTAACGTAAATAAATGGATTTTGACTTTGGGGGTCCCTTTTTGGGGGGAAAATAAGTACAATGAAAAAAAAAGTTTTGCAAACTGTACCGTGTGATATATCAAATGAAAGGTCTTACTGCGAGGGAATATATTTTTTTTATAATTTTAAAATAAATTGTTTTGAAGTAATTTAAGAAAATAGACGATAATTGACCATTCCCCCCCCTTATCTCCGAAACTACTGAGCCTAAAATTATGAAAAAAGTACAGAAAATAGTTCTTTACCTATATATTACAGGAAAACCTATTAGAAGTTTATGGTCTTGTAAATCTATATCTAAAAAATTCAAAGTCCTGACTGACTCATTGACTAATAATAATCAACGCACAGTCCAAACCACTGGACCTAGAGACATGAAATTTTGCACATAGATACCTTATATAGTGTGAACATTCATTAAGGAAGAATTTTTGGAAATTCCATCCCTAAGGGAATAAAATAGGGGATGAAAGTTTGTATGAAAAATCTTATCTCTTGAGTTATGAGACTTGAAACTTAGCACGAATATTCATCTAAGTTAATTATAAAATTAATCATTTTTAATTTTCCTAAACTACCCTCTTTTTGTGGATGGGAAATCATCAAATGACTTCTCCCGCTCTGGGTGGATCGGAATGGCGTATAAACCCACCCGTGTTCTTTCAGTTGCCTATGGCAGGGCCACGGTATCTTTTTAGAACAACCCGCGACCCCAGAAGACGGGATTGGTGGGTGTCAAAGTTTGTATGTAGGAATTTTAACACGCGGTCCGATTTACTCAAAACTCAGTTTTTGTACTTGAGACCAAAAATGAAGACTAACTAACGTGTATCAGGGTTTTCCAAAAATCTACCCCTAAGAGGTGAAAATGGGTAGTAAATTTTACAGCGGAGGATTTTATTGGGGATTGATTAACTCGAAAATTGGTGTAAATAATGTTTGAGCCAAGTTATGGAAACATCCCAGACGATTTTTGAAATTCTACCCATGTGGGCGTGAAAACAGGGATACAGTTTATATGAAAAATCTTATTAATTTGGCTTAGCACGAATACTTGCTTATGTAAGTAATAAAGTTTGTCATTATTAGTTTTTCAAAACTACCCCCTAAAAGGGGGTTTAGGGATATTAAAGTTTGTATGGAAGAATTTTGAAGCGCAGTCCGATTAACTTGAAACTCAGTATTTATACTTTTGATGTAAAATAAACAATAATAAGAAAATTAAAACCCATGAAATCAGATATCCACGCGGGCGAAGCAGCGGGCAGTCTGGCTAGTCTCTCAATATTGTGCGTACAAACTTACTAAGCCTCCGCTGTCCGTCCGTCCGTCCGTCTGTCACAGGGCTGTATCTCATGAACCTTAATAGGTAGACAGTTGAAATTTTCACAGATTGTGTATTTCTATTACGACTATAACAACAAATGATAAAAATAAAGTTAAAATTAAAGGGGGTGGTCCCCATACAAAAAAGTTTTCATTTGGAAAAAAAAAAATTTACTTGTGTGTGGGGTGTTATTGTATCGAACTCGTAGAGTATAAAGACATTTTTATTTTTTTTATCTTCTAAAATGAAGAAATAGGAGGCCGTAAAAGTTGTCAATTTTATACCAAAACAAATTTAATTTTATAAAAAAACCAAAGAACCTAAACATACAATACAAAGGTGAAACTGTAAAAGAAGTAAAGACCACCAAATTTCTTGGCATACATATTGACTCTGGACTAAACTGGAAAATGCATGTTGACCATGTTTGCAAAAAACTAAACCAGTTTTCATATGCCCTCTACATGTTAAGAAAAGTTACAAATGAGAGTACTTTACTAAGTGTTTACCATGCATATGTAGCCTCCGTACTAAAATATGGTGTCCTATTCTGGGGTAATTCAACGAACAGAGAGGGTGTTCTAAAAGCAGAAAAAAAGTGCATTAGGAGCATATGCGGACTTAGACAGATTGATTCATGTAGACCAGTTTTCAAAAGGTTGAAAATCTTAACCCTACCTTCTTTGTACATATTTGAAGCGGCAATGATGATAAAACGCGATATAGATAAGTATGAAACGTTGAAAAGTGCGAGACACAAAACTGAACTTAAAGGCATTCAATGTAGAACAGTAAAATTTAAATCGAGTGTATTTGGTATTGGAGTTAAGATCTATAACAAACTCCCTAACTGTATTAAGAATATCTCAACATTAAACATTTTTAAATTAAAGCTAAAAGAATTTCTCGTATGTAAAACCTATTATTCAATTAACGAATTTATTAATGACCGAATTATTGACTAAAATTGTTTTGACTTATTTAATGTAAATTATATTACCGTAATATTTATGTCTAATAATGAATATGTAGTTTGACTAAAACTTGACATATTAAACTTATTTTTATTTTTCTGACATAACTAAGGTAAATTGCATGACTATAATAATTACGAGTATGTCTATTAGTGAATGTAAGATGAGGTCGACTAAAAATCGACATGTTATGCTTATTTTTATTTTATTTATTTTTTTTGCCTAATGTAAACGTAAATTGAATGACCATAATGCTTATGTATAGTAATTAATGTAAAACGAGGTCGATTATAACAACCAATGCAGTGGATAATAACCACCAAACATTAAAAAAATGTAGGTAATTGTATTTTTATAAAATTATTTTTAACATAGCCAATAATATTGACATGCGTAATAAATATTGTACACCCCATGGGTATGTTTCAGTGATACAAAAATGATAACTGTAAGAACTATTTTCACCTGTGACAAACAATAAAATTAATAAATGAATTATGAAATTATTACCATTTTTGTACGAGCTCTATTATAATATAATGTACCTTATACTGTACTTAATCAATAAATACTTAAATCGGCGATTCATAAGGTATTTTGTTTAAATATGGGCGATTTTCTGCAACTGAAAAAAATAACCTTGTAATTCACAGTACCTATCATTATGAAATACAAAGTTATCTTTGCGATTGTTAAACATATAATATGGTACGGAACCCTTTGTGTGCGAGTCCGTCTCGCACTTGGCCGGTTTTTTCTTTACAAACTTTCATATCCTATTTTCCCACTTATTGGATGATTTTCCAAAAACGGTGAAATACATAGTTTTTAACTTTTAACCAGAATGCTAAATACCAAATATACATATATTTATCCTATTACCAAACTTACATCATACATCAAGGGAGTTAAATAGGGGTATTTAACTCCCTTGAGTGTTGAATTTCAAAAAACACTTCCTTATTCCTTGTCTATATTATAAAGGGAACCTCTGGGCAAAATTTCAGCATCCTAGGTTTGGACTGGCCGTTGATGAGTCAGTCAATCAGGACTTTTCTTTTCACGTATACTGGATTACTTGTAATTCGACGTATTCCTTGGAGGACCCAGTAGGGTTAAAAAGCAACAAATTAAGCAACCAAATGTTCTACCGAAATTCAGTATTTTTTGTCTAAGAAAAATATAAATTACGAAAAATTAAAAGTTGAAAAATGTCTAAAACTTTGGTAAAGATCATTAATTAAATCTTTGCCAAAGTTTTAGAGATTTTTCAACTTTTAATTTTTTACACAGATCTGCTACGGCATCAGCTATCATAGAAACTTAAATTCCAGTAAAGTCGCGGCGTAAATCATTTTAAATTGTAATTTTCATTAAAAAAACTAAAATATAAATAACTCAAAAACTGTTGAATTTCGGTAAAACATTTGGTGGACTAATTTGTTGTATTCTAACCCTAATATGACTTCCTGCAAGGAATACATCGAATTACAAGTAACCCTGTATACATAAAATAGATTTATGTGGATAGATTATGTACGGTCTACGTAATTGACCCTACTTCTTGCTGACAAGGCGAATCAATAAGTTCACTTGTCACAACAAATACTGCTATTTACTCAGTGTGCAATTTACCAACCCGCGCAACAGACATACATGTAATAATCACCAACCTTTACGGTGTACGACACTAGTGATAAATAATTTTTTGGGTTACTATGTGAAGTGTTTTACATGTGGGACACACTCGCTACTTAATACACAAACAGTTATAGTGTACAGTTCAGGAACTAATCTGGACCGTACAGATTATATGATAGTAACTTAACTAGTCATCAAAACCAAAATATTCTTTGTTATTGTAAAGAGTTAATTTTCAGTAATTATATACGCTCGTACACGTAAGGAATACCTGGACAGGAGCGTGTGTGCCGTCCGGGCCACACGAGCGCACCGGACGCCGGGCGCGTGCCGCACGGGCCGGGCGTGCCGCTGGCGACCGCAAATCAAAGCGCGGCCAAAGCAACAATTACGCGCTGTCAAACAGAACCGTTTGGACTCAAATACGAACACAAAGCGATCCGGATCCTGCGGTTAGTGATGCCGGGTGCAGTGGCCTGCAGGCGACAACATGATGGAACCATTATTTACGGTAGCTAATAAAAGCATCATTGTATTATGAAAACTACAGTAACTATTATTATGCAGGTCTAAACTAGCTGAATGCTGCATTTGACATATCTATATAAATAAAAAAAGTCCTTACTGACTGACTGATGGACTGACTCATCAACGCCCAGCCCAAACCCTTGGACCCTCGGAAAGCTGAAATTTTGCACAGAGGTTCCCTTTATAACGTAGACAAGGAATGAGGAAGGATTTTTGTTCCCATGAGATATTTTCCGACATCCACGCGGGTGAAGCCACGCGGGAAGTGTTAGTTCATAATAAAGTTAATCATTGTACCTTCATCTCCGCCGACATTTAGTTCCCGAGAGAACGACCTAGGCACAAAGGAAGACGCACTTTAAATGGTAATTGATTACTAAGATAGGCATCCCCCAATCTTCTGGCCTTCAGCGAGTACGTCCTCAGACGAGAACTTAATTAAGTATCCTTCACAATGGGTATAGGAGCGTCCTTTTTAAAACAAAACGGTCGTAATATAATTCAGGCTATGCTGAAGGGAATGCGATTTCAAAAGACTTTATGAATATTATCTGACTGGGAGAACAAAAGGTGTTCTGAAGCAAATTGACTTCAGTTGTGAAATGAGTCCACATTCCTTGCTCGTCGAGCGCAGTCGGACCCCGCAGTGTTACTTTGAGTGTTTTATATCAACTATCGTATAGCTGCCTTTGTCTGCAGTAACTTTGAAATTTATGCAGTTAACGTCAGCGTAATGTGGGCTGCGGCAGATGTATTTCGTCTGTTTTCAATAAAATATATATGATTAGGTCTGGACATAATTCTTCGATCACGTACCTAATCGTCTGTAATTTCCTGAATAGAGAGCATCGCTTTGCTATGCCCACAGACACAGAGCCCACAGTTTACTGATGACGATATTAGGCGCCGTGTACTTACACGGCGTTCCCACGAGCGTAATAAAATCGCGGCGGGGTTTTATCGCGCATTGGATTTTCAACTCTCGTTGTTGAGCCCAGCGTTGAGAATCCAACCTAACAACAACAGAGTGCATCCCAGCGCGATGAAAAACACACTGTTGGATTTTCAACTCCCTGCGCTAAGCAGAGCGTTGAAAATACAATGCGCAATAAAACCCCACCGCGATTTTATTACGCTTGTGAAAACGGGGGTTAACTGTGCAAGCTGACCACGCTCGTCGTTCATTATCAGTACAAATGCGTGTGACTGTTTCTTACATCTATGAACAGTACGGAAGCTCCGATAGTTACCATATTTAGATACTACTGGTCTGGGAACACAAAAGTGAATCACGATAATTCTATTATAAAATTGTTTGCTATTCCTTTTAGCTGACTAACAATTTCCCTGAAACGGTACGCAGGCATCATGGAGACAAATCCGAGAGACAACAATTCAATGAAGCGATAAAAGATTAAGTATGAAGACAAATGCCGAACGTAATAGAAGTAACTGAACATAACATAATATATAACAAAGCAGCGACGTTTTATATGGAGCCCCATCTCGCTGACGTAACACAGCTGAACACAATAGTGATGTAACGCAATTGAACATAATGTTCGTACGTGAACTGATTGAAATAAACCAGCTTGGCGGTTATTTGCTTATATGAATGCTATCTACCTCTTAACTCTTAATGCTATCGAGCAACATAACTCCTACTTGATACTTGATCAATTTGTGGCTAGCGTAATGTTGCGATGAGAATTCAATACATCTATAACATTGTAAAAGAATATTGAAAACTGAGCACAACTAAATCATGGTTAACGAATAAAATGTATCGCTTGCTAACTGTACGGGAAAGCTGGAGATGTTAATGTGACATGACGGTATCTGCAACCTAAGGTAGTAAGTAAGTACCTGTATACGCAATCGTCGGACGAGCAATCCCAGCTGACGGTCAGCGGCCGAGCGTCGCGTGCCGCGCGGGCCGCGGTCGGCGCAATCAGACTCTGTTTGTGTTCCAGCTGTACTAAGTACACCCTGCTATTAGCAGTGCTTAGGTTGCTGTCGGGTATTTAGGTCAAATACACATAAAACATCATTATTATTTTTAATTTTTCCGTAGTTATCATTGAGTACTACACTATCACAAACAGTGATATTCACAATATTAACACCAGAAATAAGGATAAATTACGTGCTCCATTTCATCGGCTTCATAAGGTTCATAACTCATTTGTTGGTCTTGGTATAACTTTTTATAACAAGCTACCTTCTTCTTTGCTAGATTTGCCTTTTAATGCGTTTAAAATTAAAGTTAAATCCAATCTTTGTTCAAAGGCATACTATTCTATCAACGATTACTTAAACGATAAGAATAGTTGGTCGCTGTGATTAACTCAAGACAATGTTTATGTTATGTTCTTTCTCCAGGATCAGCTTACATAATGACAGGTTACATGAGTTAAGTACTTACTAAAATTGTTTATTTTATTTTATTTGACAAAAATATAATTTAATGTATTGTGTTGCGTAAATTATTTTGCATAGGTACTATTGTATAGAATCTAGTTCTTCTAACTGATCAGACAGCTGTGCTGCTGGGGAGTTTGTTCCGCTACTTCTTCTTCCCAGCTAAAGCACTAGGAAGTGGTGAAGGGCGGGCGTTTTGTGGGGACTGTCTTACTGTAATTTTGACGTTCAAAAAGTGCTGATTCTCAGCCTAATTTGAATAAAGGACTTTTGATTTTGATTTTGATTTTGATTATCTATAGAACACTTCGAATCGTGAAACGATCAGCGTAAAACACTGAAACAACAACAAATTTGATTTTAAACAGTTCAACAAAATACAATGTTCTTCTGCTCGACAACACTAACAACGCAATACGCAATGTATGTTATTCAATTTTAAAACTAAAAAAGATTGTCATTCAGAGAGGCAATTAGGTTACAGTTCCTAAATCGAGATTGATAAATTCAGTGCACAGAAGAATTAGCAGAATAACATAATCAGCCTATATGTTCCCACTGCTGGGATACCTTTTGAGAGGGAGTAGTCTGTAATCTACCACGCGGGCCCAGAGAGGGTTGGTAGATGTCACATGTCCTAGAGTGTTTGGATCTAGCACATGGCGGTTTCCTCACGATGTTTTCAGTGAGTTACAATATTTCCGCAAAGCCGCTCGGAATAAAAGCGAGCACTGCGAAGTGTACAAAGGAACCGCAAGCCGTATTAACTTGAACCGTGTACACATCGCCTGAAGCCGCATCTACAAACAAAGAATCGGCTTTAAAGAGTGTAATATCGCGCAAGTGAGCCCTCCCCCCAGGCGGCACGGAACCCTGACCCGAGACACAGCCCGCGATTTACAAGTACAAGCAGAATTACGTCTCGATTCTGAATATTGCTCTATATTACTATACTAGAGTATAGCGCAAGCGTGTGATTTGTTGCGCGGCAGGATATCTGTGTAGGCAGGCAGTGTGCACAGGCCGGGGCTGGAGGTCACTATAGATGCGGCCATCAATTCACACGAGCGCGGTCAACACAAGCGGCGTGTATTTATGTTTCTTCGCGGTTGAGACCACGCGGTGGCGAGCGGTTACGTCCGCACGATGTGAAATGTGCGCAGAAACTCCACACTGTTTGTGTTGAAGAAAGTTTTACTAGTCAGGTTTGGGTCTACGAAAATGTACCTAATATTTTTTTTTGTATTTTCAAGCAAATAAAATAAAAACTAAACGAAATTATAATCAGTGCTGAAAAATATGGTGGAACTCTCACCTGGTCCAACCTTGACTAACGAGGTAGTTAACAGAGTATGTTTAATAATGTGACACAAAAATATGGTGGAACTCTCACCTGGTCCAACCTTGACTAACGAGGTAGTTAACAGAGTATGTTTAATAATGTGACACAAAAATATGGTGGAACTCTCACCTGGTCCAACCTTGACTAACGAGGTAGTTAACAGAGTATGTTTAATAATGTGACACAAAAATAAATAGATAATATTGCTCGTTCTCTGAAAATATCACTCGAGTCCCTTTTCGTGTGACCTACACCAAGTGACGAGTCAGTCTAATGCTGTCGGCTCCCGGTAGACATACGTACTGTTCTCGATCGCTTTACGTCGACTCGCCTTCTGTCGCGACATAGTCAGTGGCAGTCGTAATATCCGCGCACATCCGCCGGTGCGGATATTAATATCCGGACGGACCGCATCAATTTCGGCGCCACACCGGCCCCGGCACTACGGGCCATTTCAATGATATACTTTTTGATACACCAGCGCTTTCCACTTCATATGTTAATCACGCATCTAAGGAAACGATAGCCATAAATAACCGCAGATCATTGAAAGAAACCACAAAGAAATGGGTCATTTATCTAGTAATACGTTCACTAGCGACGGATCATAGTGATCTAAAAGATTGTTTTCAAAGTAAAATGAGCATGTGATGACACGTGAAAAGTAACTTACTTGTACAGAGAAACCATACACAGTTCATGAATATGAAATGAGGAAAATAAGCTGATGACTTATATGCAATTCTAAGTGAAGCGAAACCTCTACATATCTAATATGAGTCGACACGTACATGGATTTATACGCGGTGCATTTTTTTACATCATTGATTCAGGAGAGACGTATCGAGCGGAGCCGGACGAGCGGCCCAGGAGCCGGACAGGCGGAGGCATCACCGCGGTGTCCTAGGTGAGTGACGGGACGCGTCACGTAGCGACGCGATACGACGCGACGTAATGCGACCAATACTTCACGAGACGTGTGTCCTATTTCGTAGTCATTCGTGAGTGACAAACGCGGCAATCTCAGTTCATTATTGTTTTAACCATGGTCATGTATGCTACGTTGTTACTCTAAAATTCATATTATAAATTCTCAATTCTCAATTCTCAATTCTTTATTGCGTTCCATAATGTTATAAATACTTAGCCAACAAAAACTTGTAAATGTACATCTGTAAGTTCTCACTTCACACTACATTGCCTCGCGTCGCATTACCGCGTTTGTCTTTCACCTAGGACAACTAGTCACTTAAATTCCAGGAACCGCTAGTTTCATATTGTATTTGCGGTTAGCTGCTATTGAGAGCTAGGGTGGGATTTGTTCGAGATCCATTGTAATCAATAAGTGCGTAAACCGAAACGGAACTACACAGATAGAGGCGAGCGGTCGCTGACGTCATGATTGCATTATCTGGGAAATTAAATTTTAGTTTTATATTTAGTAGGCATGTGGTTTTAAAACGTTAGGTTCATTAATTCTCGATACCGTGTTCGTTTGATAAGGTACACCACGTGATCAGTCAGCAACATTCGTCCATTCAGATTAATCACGATTGAACTGCTGATATGCATCTCAAACATTCGCTGCCAATCATGTTACGACGAAAACTTATTGGGAATGTTCTGGTGGTGAGTTCAGACGTGGGCGGCGTGCGCCGTCACAACGAGGTGACACACAGAGCGATATCATCAGACTCGCGGCGATATAATAATGGCATTAAAGTTCCTGGCGCGGGTCCAGCGGCCGCGGCCGGACCCGCGCCACCGACCGCAGCATTTTTGGAACAATCCGCGCGACCAGTCACTCTGAAAATAACGTTTGAAAACGAACTGGCTTTGAGAGATTAACCGAAGCCGGGCGATTTTTCATTTGTAAGTCGGATTACATCGCTTTGCTAAATAAAAAACTTCCAGATAATAGGCATATCTACGAGAGGAATTTGAGAGACCTTTGTTAGGAAAAAGGGGAGGTTGATTAAATTAATTCATGTAATCAAATTGCCCTTCATTAAATCTATTCATTAACATTAAGTATGATTGGGTCGCTCGTCGAGAACGTTCAATGTAAACCTGGCTGCGGGCACAGCGGCAGTTGGTTCCGCCACTGCAGCTCCGCGCCGTTATTAAACTTTCAATAGACATAAAACGTTAATTAAAACCGTAATCCGCGTCCAAACGGAGCTCATATTTGTGTCGATGCGGGGTGTATTAAGCGGCAATTACGCGCGCCCGCGTCGTGCGGCGTCGTGCGGTTCCGTGCGGAGCCGCGAGTGATGACGTCACGTGTGTGTTGTGAGCATGAGTCGAGACGCGTCATTGTTCTACGTGACGCGACTTGTGGTTACGAGCGACGACGATGAGCCCTGAAGCACTCCTTGATATTAGCCCTTAATGGAGCACACGAACACACAATATTTAGGTACAATAAAAGCGCGTGGAGTTTAATAACAGTGCAGCTGATACTGACAGCCTCGATTTGTGCAAAAATATTACGTTCAGATTCAGAGAACCGCAGTTTGTTAGAGAAATAAATTTTTCTATATTTTCTTTCCATTTCACGTATAAACTTAATTAACTGAAAGTTGCACAAATAGTGGGGAACAAAGAACCAGAAACAAACACTTACTAGCGTAGGTATTAGAAGTTGTTTTGTCAAGGGAAGCTCACTTCCCGGCGAGGCTTTGGATCGCACCAGATGTACTTCAGTATTGGTTATTTTAAACGGAACTCCTGCTATCCGACCTCTACAACCGAACAGACGATAACATAATATTATGTAAGTAGATATTATTAAGTATTTTCACTGTATTGTAATCCTTACTAGTTTCAAAACGTTTAGCTTAAAGGCAAATAATAGGCATATGAGTCATTGTGCATAGTTAATTCAATCGCAAAACAATATCGGGGCGGATCGAGCGTGAAACGATCGCACCGCAACTGAGCCGGCGCATTACGAGGCGACGCGAGTTAGTGTGAATTGGGGGACGTTTGAGGATATAAAACGATGTGGATAGATAGCGCAACCGCAAAGTTCAGTATAAGTTTGAGGATATAAAACGATGTGGATAGATAGCGCAACCGCAAAGTTCAGTATAAGTTTGAGGATATAAAACGATGTGGATAGATAGCGCAACCGCAAAGTTCAGTATAAGTTTGAGGATATAAAACGATGTGGATAGATAGCGCAACCGCAAAGTTCAGTATAAGTTTGAGGATATAAAACGATGTGGATAGATAGCGCAACCGCAAAGTTCAGTATAAGTTTGAGGATATAAAACGATGTGGATAGATAGCGCAACCGCAAAGTTCAGTATAAGTTTGAGGATATAAAACGATGTGGATAGATAGCGCAACCGCAAAGTTCAGTATAAGTTTGAGGATATAAAACGATGTGGATAGATAGCGCTACCGCAAAGTTCAGTATAAGTTTGAGGATATAAAACGATGTGGATAGATAGCGCAACCGCAAAGTTCAGTATAAGTTTGAGGATATAAAACGATGTGGATAGATAGCGCAACCGCAAAGTTCAGTATAAGTTTGAGGATATAAAACGATGTGGATAGATAGCGCAACCGCAAAGTTCAGTATAAGTTTGAGGATATAAAACGATGTGGATAGATAGTGCAACCGCAAAGTTCAGTATAAGTTTGAGGATATAAAACGATGTGGATAGATAGCGCAACCGCAAAGTTCAGTATAAGTTTGAGGATATAAAACGATGTGGATAGATAGCGCAACCGCAAAGTTCAGTATAAGTTTGAGGATATAAAACGATGTGGATAGATAGCGCAACCGCAAAGTTCAGTATAAGTTTGAGGATATAAAACGATGTGGATAGATAGCGCAACCGCAAAGTTCAGTATAAGTTTGAGGATATAAAACGATGTGGATAGATAGCGCAACCGCAAAGTTCAGTATAAGTTTGAGGATATAAAACGATGTGGATAGATAGTGCAACCGCAAAGTTCAGTATAAGTTTGAGGATATAAAACGATGTGGATAGATAGCGCAACCGCAAAGTTCAGTATAAGTTTGAGGATATAAAACGATGTGGATAGATAGCGCAACCGCAAAGTTCAGTATAAGTTTGAGGATATAAAACGATGTGGATAGATAGCGCAGCCGCAAAGTTCAGTATAAGTTTGAGGATATAAAACGATGTGGATAGATAGCGCAACCGCAAAGTTCAGTATAAGTTTGAGGATATAAACCGATGTGGATAGATAGCGCAACCGCAAAGTTCAGTATAAGTTTGAGGATATAAAACGATGTGGATAGATAGCGCAACCGCAAAGTTCAGTATAAGTTTGAGGATATAAAACGATGTGGATAGATAGCGCAACCGCAAAGTTCAGTATAAGTTTGAGGATATAAAACGATGTGGATAGATAGCGCAACCGCAAAGTTCAGTATAAGTTTGAGGATATAAAACGATGTGGATAGATAGCGCAACCGCAAAGTTCAGTATAAGTTTGAGGATATAAAACGATGTGGATAGATAGCGCAACCGCAAAGTTCAGTATAAGTTTGAGGATATAAAACGATGTGGATAGATAGCGCAACCGCAAAGTTCAGTATAAGTTTGTGGATATAAAACGATGTGGATAGATAGCGCAACCGCAAAGTTCAGTATAAGTTTGAGGATATAAAACGATGTGGATAGATAGCGCAACCGCAAAGTTCAGTATAAGTTTGAGGATATAAAACGATGTGGATAGATAGCGCAACCGCAAAGACCGGCCGTAGGTAATTAATTCAAGATCACTGCCCATACATACTACTATACCCATAGACGTATAAAAAAGGAGGACTCCGCGCCACGCATATATAAAGTGAAGCACCGTACCGATCTATGTGTGCGTGATTTGAGTACCTGAAAAGACGCCGTCGTTCGTGTCACATAATGGCGGCCGGTCGGCATACTATGATGTAAATGTGTGCGTGAGGCGTGTTTGTACAAACGGTCGCGGCGTACTTACTGTGCTTCACTTTCGATATGCGTGGCGTGGAGTCCTTCTTTTTCTAAAAGTCTATGACTGTAGCTTTATTATTCTGTGGCGCAATCATACATCATGAAAAATGTCTAAAGCATACAATGTGTCTGATCGAATATTTTATTACCGCTTTGCTCCGGCTAGACACAGTAGGTTCATTTGCTTATTCAGTCTGTCGCAGTTCGCTACTATAAAAAGAGAAATATTGTTTGACTCGACTAGCGTAAACGTAGCGTAGCCGCTAAACATGCTGCTCGCCACTCGCCGGTCCTCACACACTATACTTTCCTAACATAGTCCGGCAGAGCCTTTTCCGTGAAATGCAGAGTAATGGTAGGTAATGTTAAAAATGATTAGATTAATCGATGCTAGCTGGGCTGGTGTGCGGCCGCACTAGCGCGTTCATTTGGCGCGGTCAGGCGTTGCGGCTCGCGCAATCAGCCAATCAGCGCGCTAGACATTTTATATTAGCCAACGGGTGGGATTAAAAGCGCCGGTCGCGGTCACACTCATTATGCAGCCGGACACAGGTGACCGCGCGCCGCGGCCGAGCGACGCATTCGTTTAGATAATTTAATTGGCGTGAGTGCTTTGGTTAATTGTTATTTTATTCATTTGTTATTAAATTCTGTTTGAATTATTCTCTATTTGCGAAAAAATAAAACTGCAAAACTGTACAAAACAGCTGCATAGTGCTGTAAACTAAATACTATCAGATAAAAACGTTGACTACACACCTAAACCTGTACCTACGAGTGCCAACTAGAAATGCAGGCCACAACTAGATGTGTTGCTTCCAAACAGGGAACTCATTTGCTTTTCATTTGTTTAGCCACACGGAGCGTTCCAAATTAATTAATTCCAGTGCTCCAGATGCGTCCTCCCAAGACACGCAACAAATGGAGTATTTCACTGAACTGCAAAGATGCAACATACATCTTCCTGATCCGACCAGACATGCAGGCAATTAATTTTAAAATATCCACACGATTCGATGATCAATCAGGCGAGTCGCCCGACACCGCAAGATGGCGCACGATGCCGCACGATGTTGCCCGAAGTCACCCGACGGTGAACGATGCCGAGACAACTGTATTAATGGCAGACGGATCCGGACTTATGAGCCAGACAGAATAATAGATTAGTTTCATCCATCAGGAAGCCAGTCCACGACAAAGGCTTGGCACTAGTTGCCTTTAAAACTATCCCGCTGCATCCACGAGGGAATTTACACCTTACTGGTTTAAGATAGGGATTTAAATTGAAGGGGTCACAAATTGTTTAACGTTTGGTCTAAAATTAAAAAGAGTAAGTATAAATCTTGGGAACTTTACGTAGGTATCTGATGATTTCATGGTTAGACATCGCAGAATGGAAAACAGCGGACAAATTCATTATTATAAAATAATTTATTCATTACTCGACTGGAATTGTTACGAAGACCTATTTTCCTCATTGTTCCTAATTAAGTATGTACCCAATTCGGCGAAAAACCTTTGAAGTCTTCTCTTTGTTTATCTAGTACGAATTTACCTACTCAGTTTTCTTTCCGGTAATCTCATAGAAAAGGATTATTCCATCAAAACTGTAAATTTTTCCGAGTTTGCAACTTTGGCAACTTTGGCAATTTTTCTCTTCATAAGAATCTTCCTCGGACTTCAACGAATATTTGAAAAAGTCTTGCGCTTAGTGATACATTTAGCCATTAATTGATATTTATATAGATATATAAAGGTTTACCAACTAAATACATACACAGCATTAATCCAAAGTCTTTGTCATAATATAAATCTATAGGGAAGCTCGGCGCTATCAGTTAGCGTACTAAAACTACACAAAAACAGTATATGTATAATTACACAAAAGAAATTGTAGCTCGTGTATAACACTCATGAGCGCATGACACAGCGAGCACCCGCGGTCCGCTCGCAGCTCGCGCCGCGTCTCCGGCGGGCAGCAATCACGTGAGTAATTAGAGCGACCGATACGTGCGCGGAATGTGCCACAGCCGTGTTTGTGCGGCGCCCAGCAGCGGGCAGCGCCCGCCGGCCCGCCGCCTGAATACCCCACTCGAAAGGTCACAGTTCTTGATTAAATTTGTATCCTTAATGAAGGTCCCGTTTTGTCAAGTGTCTCATTTTTACTCGACAGCGAAAGGTTTCCACGCTCCTTAATTTTACAATCTACGGCCTAAAAAACGGTTAATTGAATTACGTGGAGTATCGCGGGCCCGAGCGGCCGGCGGCGGCGGGCGCTGCGCTGTCGGCGGCTGGAAGTGGTGAGCACGATCTGTGTGATGTGGGTCATTCTATTTTAACGGGCGCTGTCGTCCTTTTTATAAAAGGGGCCAAATAAATACAAGAGTGTTGATGCTAAAATCTTTGTAAATAAAACCCGTATTTACCTACCTAATACAAATCAAAAAATAATCCGCAATTCAAAATTATCAAGAATGAAACAAAGGTAAATTAATAAAAAAGGGTCCTTGTGTTTGGTAATGTCACCTCTAAGCGTCTTCAATGAAGAAGTCGATTTATTAACTTTCTGTCCAAAATAATAAAAGCTGCTCCGTGAAAAGCTAATAAAGCTCGGTAGAGTCGTTCAATACGGTTTAAACTCCTCTCAGTATGTTAAAGACGAGGCGCCGGGCGTTAGCGAGGATATTGCAAGGCTCGAATCAGTCCAGTCGTGCAAACATCGCTCGCTCCCGCCGCTCCCTACGCTCCCGCCGCTTTGGCCGCTCTCGCACGGCTACTGGCACAGAAAAGCTAATTGGAAATTCTTGAACGATAGAACTTAAAGCTTCCGATGCGGATGAATTAGTGTGTTCAGAGGATATACATCGTTTCTATTTCTAGCGCTTATGAGAGCTCTTTACTGCGAACTGCTTTTGAAAACTAAAATGTTTGCCAAGTAATAGTGTAGGTACTTATTTTATTGTGCTCTCGGCATCACATTTCAAGGGGAAAAACTATTGTGTTTAATTGTTTATACAATAATAAGGGGAAAAGAAAAGATCGTAAGAACTCCGATGATGAAAATTCGCCTCTTGGAGAAACGTCTGCGAAAGCGTTATTCCAGTGATTCAAATTCCGAAGGTCAGTCGCTTTATTGTTTTCATTGTGCATTTCTTTGTAATTATATAATTACACAAATCAGAATTACGTTAATTACCTAGTGACAATATATTAATAGAATTATTAGTAAATTTATTTTATGAATACCCTCTTTCGTCGTGATTGTTGTTGACTAGGTATCCTGAATGAATATTTACATTCATGACCATAAGATGTTTCCTATACTCTGTCAGTTCTGTAGCATGATAATTAGATATACCCTCTCGAGAATTAGCGTGCTTTAGTACTATGACGAGATCATCGTTGCACGCTTTCAAGTATTTAATGAATTATAATCAAAGTGTATGCGTAGGAACCTACTATAGCTTCTACTACATATAACGCGATTATAGTCGAAGCTTTTACAGGCACTTGTTAGAAAGTGGGCGATAACTACATTCATAGGTATTGTAATATCTCCGCATATTTAACAAGCTTTGGTGTCAGCACAGGAAGATAACACTAGGTTTATAATATATTAGTTCAATTCGGCTTGTCAGTAATTATTTATTTTTAATGAGTTACGTTATAAATTAGGATAAATCATTGTTAGGTATCTTATTCCTTTAAATTGTTTCTCAAAGTTAGCAACTTTATCAATGGAAAGAAACAGAACATGAATATTCCATAATTCGATTTAATTCTTGTGTTAAATCGAAATATGGAATATTCATGTTCTGTACCATATAATATTACCACCATGTAATATTAACCATTCATGTAATAATAACCATAGTAAAACACATACAAGAATAACATATTTATCAGTAATACTTAATCAAGATATAATATCAATTAGCCTATGAACTTTTGCTATGCGGCGTGATTTCACGGACTTGGGACACCACTCAGGGTCTGTCCTGTACCGTCCAACAGTTGTAACCAAAAGTCCTTGGATGATTTGTGAATAATGTAAATCTCTTCGGATGTAGCCGCACGTGTAATTGCGGTCAAACTTCGCTTCAGGTAAGTCTGTATACCCGTTAATTATTACTAAAACAAATAAGTACTACAAGATTAACGAGCAAGATAATGACAGGGTTGTAATGTACAGGAACAGTAAGTTTCACAGTTATAACTGGTGGATGTCAACAAACTTAATTTACACCGAGAAGTAACTCAATTGTGAACTCAAACTCAATAGCGAGGGGCTGAAGACGGTCCGCGGTAGCCGAGTCCAGCACAATTAGCCCAACTGCTCGGACGACCAGCCGCGCGTTACTTGAATTGCCTCCTAAACTTTCAGCGCGCGCCGCTTGATACGCAGTAGATAAGTTAAACTTTCAAAAGTTAGTAAAAGTTGTTTTTAACCAGCTTGCGGAATTTAATTACAGACAACAAAAACGTTCTCTAAACAGTCCCGAATTTTATGTACTAATAGAAAAATAATAACCCTATGTTGAAGTACCCGCATTTTTAAACATTCTTCAGACAATGTGAGTCCCGCAGCTTCGCTAACTAGACTTGAGTAAAGCACACTTTTCTCAAAGTGCTTCCTCGGTATCGGCGATCCGATTACCGTCAAAGCTGTACATTCCTGGAACACGGTTACTGCTACAAGTTCTGAGTCGCAATAACTTCTCAACTTAATATCACTGCAGCCACTAACCCCCCGAGACAAACTGCGCTGCTCTCTAGCTTCTACTTTATTTTATTACCCAACTTTATAATATACAAGTCGGCAATGTATTTATTTATATTCCTACTTTTATTCTGGAGATAGGCTGGCGTGTGGCAAGTCCGCGGAGGACGATAATAAAGTTCTGGTGGAATAAAAGTTTTAAGAATATAAACAGAAGTTAGATATTAATTAGGATTTATTACGAAGTATGAGGATCCCCAAAAGCTACTGCGATCGGCACGCGTAGTACAACCATTTCTTATGAATGAAATATAATAAATATCGCCGAGCTTTCCTCTAATTTAGATACGTGCGAGGTCTATAATTATGACAAAGGCTTTGCTGTGTATGTGTTTAGTTGGTAAGCCTTTATTTTAAATGCGTGCACAACCCTAGTGTATGAGTTTCGTTTAATTTATTTATATTGTGTTCGTTACAAAGAGGAAGCGCTTCTAACGAAGTAGCGGAATGAGAAAAAAGAGGTTCTGTAGGTTCGTGTTCATGTTGCAGAGTGTTCTGCTCGTGGTATCTGCGGGCGGCGCCGGCAGCCCGCGCGCTGCATGCTAGTTCTCTGCAGCGGAACTGTTACATTTGTTGCACAACTTTCCTATGTCCATTGTAATGTGTGCAGGAGATAAAACTTGTATAATATTGCAACTTGTACGTTTCAATTCAGAGTAGAATTAATTTTACTTCAGTAAAATATAAATAATTGAATGAGAAGCATTTATACTTGTAATAAATTTGTTTGCAAATGATGAAAAAGAAACTAAATGAATAGTATTAGTATGTAACCCTGTAATTACGGACTCCGGTGGCTAATTGGCATTCGGTAGTGAGCCGGGCAGTGAGGCTGTTGTAAAGTTTGACTACGTAATAATTCTTCAACGTCAAGCAAATTGAATTTGTTGCCAGATGGTTGAGTTAATTCCAGCTAACAGACTCCCTCCGACGATCACTTACGTTATACAGCGTGACCGTGCAGAAGGACCAACCAGCAAGCTTTGTCGAAGTGCGTAAAGTGACACGACCATTGACATGCGCTAGGCCGTTACATATCTTAATGAGTGACCTGAATTAATTTACTATACAGGGTGTAAGTGTAAACAGTGGCAATATTTTAAGGGGTCATTGCACTCATCATTATGAACAACTTTTATTATGGGGTCAAACCTGAAATCGCAAAAAAAAATCAGCTGTTCAGTGATACATTTATGTTCGCACAATTCGTCAAAATGTAGGGAGCAGCAGATTTTTTTTCGCGACTTAAGGTTGGTTCCATAGTAAAAGTTGTTCGTAATGATGAGTACAATGACCCCTTAAAAGATTGCCAGTGTTTACACCGTGTATATTAAAAATAATTTATAATTATAAATAAATAAATTAAAAAAATTAATGATTGTAGACGGTAACTTCTGATCCGAAGAGATATTAATGCAATTTCTTAATTAAATGCAACCGGCCGTGTGGGCTGCTCCTTCTGCATCTATGTTGTGTGTGCACTTTATTAAAGCAACTTTTATCATTAGGGCCCTCCTTTATTGTATGACGCTTTGTTCAGTGTTCACCCTCGCCTCCTGAAGTAATTAAGGCACTGAAAGATATCTACGAATTGCCGCTTCGGATAACAATGGGCAATTGTCTGGAAATCGAATACTTACTCTATAACTGTTTCTGACGGGTACAAAAAATCTTATATAGACCATTTCTAGTACGAATTATTATGTTAATCTGGATCTAAATATACGGAGTTTATTACCTACATTAATAGCAGAAGTAACGTTCCTGCCTATCAACAACGGAATGAATACGTTGTGATGCCACATCATAATATTGCTTTAGGAATAAGGTTTCTGGTAAACAGACCAAATTTTTCCAAAGAAAACATTTAAGGAGGTATTAATATTAAACAGTGCCTTCCATTCGATGGCGTGTGTTCTTTTCTTTCTCCATTTTCATACAAAAATAAACAGTCGATCGAATATTTTTCTTAAATTTTCCGTTAAGTACCTACAAACAGAAACTCCCTGTGCCTTTTTATGACGGCAGTTATTTCAGGGAGACGTTCAATTACAACGTCTTTAAGGCTGTTTGTAAATAAACGCAGTAAAAATAAAACGCTTGTTGTTTCGCATTGTAGTCTGCTTCTGTATTCATGAGGCGGCGCGCGCCGGGAAGTGTGCTGCCGTGGACAGGGCGGATAGAAGGGTCACTCAGGGCAGTACCCAAAGATGCTATAGGTACTTAAATATGTCCCTAATGAAATCTTTCAAACTAAGTTTTAGAAATGATAAAAGATTAAATGCTTGGTAAGTATCCGGGTGTTCCACTTAGTTCGAGATAGTCTTTAGGGTGACGTCAAGTACAGTGAGTCCCAGGGCGGGCTGTTACAAGATCTTTGTTGTTCAGGCCTTCACAAGTTGTCAACGTGCTATGAACGTGAGCCTTCTACTATTGTCTTTACCTTACCTTTGTGCGAGGACTGTTACGTAGCTACCTACATGTATTTCCAAAAGACACATATTGCTACAGAATACGCCTGAGCATGCCGTAGGGAGTTACCGGCGAAATATAAAAGTAATAAACAGACTTACTTATTGGATTGTTGGTACGTTTTCAAAGCTGAACAAATATTTGGCCGGTTAACATATCGGCTGCGAGCTCTCTGGTAACACTCCGATTGGCTGGCGCAGTGAAGCGGAACAAACGCGTTGTGTACATTCATAATTGTTATTGCGAGTATTTTGTGTCTAATACATATAACAGAGCGGCGAGTTTTTCATTTGTTAGCAAGCTTGTAAATATTGAGCGCTTGATTGAAAAAAATGTTAATAAAATGCATTGTATTATTTGTGTTTCGCTTGCTCGTTGGTAGGTACCTAATGTTTTGTATAGCAGGAATGATTTTTTTTTCAGAAAGTTTGATTAAATGAAATACAATGTTTGTTTGCATTTGTTTCTTTCCATGTTTGCTATAAATAGAAGCCGGCCTGTCATACGCTCAGTGACGACTAGCTACAGACTAGTTTTTGTCATGACTAGTTTCGTACTATTTAGTAATGATACCTCTGGTTACGTTTCTAATAACTTCACAAGTCATAATAAGTGAGATTATGATCGGGAAGAAATGGTATCATTAATACTAAGTCCGTCAGGTGGTCGAGTGGTCGCGCGAGTGACCGCGACGCAAGCTCGCGGGCGCGGGCCGCCGCGCGCCGCACGGCTAGCCTCGTCACATACAGGAAACACAGAAGTTACCCCTTTCACTAATTACTGGAAAATTTTAAATCTATAAATTAAAAATGTACGTATCATTGGGCCTGCTGCGTTTGCATTTTAACATGGCAAAATCTAGTGTAATACTGTTTTTTAACTGACGAAAAATAGGAGGAGGTTCTCAAGTCAAAGAGTATAATTATATTTTATCTGTATGACCACGCATAACTTTATACAGAGTTGTCCGATTTTACGATTACCAAACCAATAAAAAAAACCGGACAAGTGCGTGTGGGGCCACGCCCGGGGTTGAAAAGAATTTATCGCAAAAACAAACTTTATTACTATTTTCACTCAGTAGTTTTTTTTTTGGAAGTCGTTTGTTTTTATTATTTTTCACTTTTCTAGTTTTTTTCCGCCGGTTGAATTATAAAATAATTTGTTTCGTATTGCCCCGTCAAGTCACCATGGGTACGCATGCAATCTGTTATTGCTGTTGTACACGTATAGTACATCACGGCCTGTAGCCACACAGCTGTGCAGTGTGGACCCACCGTTTCTATTACACGTACGTCGCTCAACATGGGTTGCTGCTTCCAGAAATAGATAAAAATAAGAGTTTCATCTTCCGACAGAAAAAACAGTTTCGTAAAGTACGAAACTGTTTTTTCTGATATGGAGAACCGAATTCTGGTTATCACTATCATTTCAAGGTTTCTTAAATGACGAAAAATGTAGTTTAATCATTTAAATAACAGCCTGCTATGGCATAGTTATCATCTGCTACGGCGTAGCTGTCACCAGCTACGGACCTGCTACGGCGTAGCGATCAAATTGAATACGTAGTAGGCTATGGCGTACTTCACATTTTGTAAGCTAAAACTATTGTTTTTAGGGTTCCGTACCAAAATGGTAAAAAGGAACCCTTATGGTGTGACTCAGTCTGTCTGTCTGTCTGTCTGTCAGAGCTGGATATCTCAAGACCTACGAATGCTATCAACTTAACTGTCAGTTATAAATTTGGACCCTGTCAGTCAAAAGGCAGCTTAAAAGCAATAATTTTGTTTTGTTGTTGGTCGTGGTGACTAACTAGTGGTTGAGTGACGTCTCTGAGTGTGGGAATTGTGACTACATTGTTGTATTGGGTTCCCACCTGTAAAAACAAATGTAAGTGGAAATAGTGAATAAATAAATAAATAAACTTGAAATTTGGAACAGTTTTAGATGACGTTTGCCCAACTATTTTGCAAATATGAAAGAAATAAAAATATTTATATTTTTTTTGCAAACGGGACTGAAAGGGGGTCTTAAAGATTCAAAGTGGGGCTACTAGGGCATGTGGGGTATCATATGAAAGAACGCTGTTTGCACATTCTCAAACATTTTTTCAGAAAGACAGACAGATAGACTGAGTCGCACCATAAGGGTTCCTTTTTACCATTTTGGTACGGAACCCTAAAAAAAAAGTTAAAAAAAATCAAATTCAATACACCGAGTGGTAAATAAGAGAGATTCATGCTTATTGTGAAGAACATGGCCAGCACTCTCGGCAGACGAGCCCGCGTGCCGCCAGGCTCATAGTGTGGGCGATACTCACGGAGACGTTTTATTCAATGCCATGGCAACACCTACACAATCACCACTATCCTATCCTACAAATCTTATTGAGTTCTCGCTTGACGCCGAGGGCATTTTTTATGTCCTTAATAAAGGAATTGTTTGCCGCCATACTGTCTAATGACGGGACTCATGACACGAGGCGTGCCAGTAATAAGAAATCTTGTCGTTATAGTTCTATTCTTAACAATTCTGTGCGATTTAAAAAGTTGGACTCTGAGAGGTTAGACTCACACTGTATATTGTTATCTATATATATAAAACAAAGACGGATTTGTTACAACACTTATAACTCGAGATCGGCTGGATCAATTTTCATGGTTTTTGGTTCGTTGGATTTGTCTCCGCCCTGAATAGCAGAATACATTTTAAAAACAATGAAAACTTAAAGAATAAATAATTATGAAAATGAATTATTTTCCATTTAATTATGTTCCTTTGTTTCGTACCTGTCAAACATTTGTTTTCCTCCTGTCATCCTGTCAAATACTGTGATTGACATTTATGCATGCGTTCAGAAATGTATTTTGTGTAAACTATTTAAAAAGGGTGAATAAACTTTTGTCTGTATTTTTTTTAAAGAATTAAAAACGTTGAAAAGTGTATTAAGCAGATTTGAATAGAAGTTCCTCAAATATTTATGCGTGCGTTCCTTAGTATCATAATTTTTTTACATCTTCTAATTGGTAAATCTAATTAATTATTGACACTTCCCGTGACCCAAGGGCTGGCTTTTACCTTGGCCAGATAATTAGCATTAATTGCCATATAATGTGTGTACTTTACCAGTCGATAGCGATGCTGAGGAATTTTTCGACGCCATATTTTAGTTTTTTAATAGTTTTAGTTAGTTTTGGATATAATATTTTTTAACTCAATTTTAAAGTAAATTAATGTTTTTTAAATACTAAAACAATACTTAAATTATAAAATCTGCTCTCTCACTTTTACTTTTGGCTATACCAAAAATCGGTTCTTATTTTTTCCTGAAAAGTTGAGTTTTTGCGATTTCAATTGTAGTCTCCAGGGACGACGAGCTAACGAAAGCAATATCCCTTTGAACTTTGACACATACGGCCTATCGTACTATACTTACATAGAACGGTAGGGCAGGTAAGTTGTAACAAAACCAGCGTTATCTGGCCTCATATTCTATTTTATTTACCTCTGTATTAAGCTAAGCCAGCTCAACATAAAGGTATGACTGCTGGCGTGTGGCTTACTGTACCAACCTAGCTTTAATTATTTGGGGTCCCGATATTATGTCTTCTTCTTCTATTACATCTCTATTAGCCGTCATCTCATTAGTCACTTCCTTTATAATGATTATTATTATTATACTATTTATAACTCAAGAACGGCTGAACCGATTTGGCTGAAAATTGGTGGGTAGGTAGCTTAGAACTAGGAGACGGACATAGGATCCTTAAAAAAATCTGATAAAACGTGGTTTATCAACGGGTGGACCGATTTAGATGAAATTTTGTGTGTATATTTGAATGGGTTCCTGGATGGTTTGAAAACACAATTGAACCTGGTAGGTGGCGCTGCAGTCGGGTTCTAGGATCGTTCAGACAGGACAACGTCTGTCGGGGCCGCTAGTTAAGCATAAAAGAAACCATTGAAAGCTGTAAAAAGTAGGAAAGCTTGTGATACAATGTCCACATCTCGGGTACATAGCGCCCAGTAAGTAACGAGACACACACACAGACAGACATGGTCGGGTGTCCGATCTCGCGGCGGGCGGCCCGCGTTGGTTCCCGGCCCACTCGAGAAACAGACAGTAAAGCGCCGTTTCCACGAGCGTAATAAAATCGCGGCGGGATTTTATCGCGCACTGGATTTTCAACTCTCTGCTTAGCGCCGGGAGTTGAAAATCCAACAGTGTGTTTTTCGTTGCGCTGGGATGCATTCTGTTGTTGTTAGGTTGGATTCTCAACGCTCGGCTCTACAACGAGAGTTGAAAATCCAGTGCGCGATAAAATCCCGCCGCGATTTTATTACGCTCGTGGGAACGCCGACTTACACCTCGGTTTAACCTGCTGGACAGTTTGTTGCGCCACTTCTTCTTCCCAGCTAGGAAGTGGTGAAGGGCGGGCGTTATGTGGGGACTGTCTTATGTAATTTCGACGTTCAAAAAGTGCTGATTCTCAGCCTAGCTTGAATAACAAAAAAATCGCTTTTGATTTTGATTTTGATTTTCGACGAAATCTTTGAGATAAGTACGAATAAAACTTTGTTATCTTTATTAAGAGAAAGTTATATTTACGTTAAAACAACATTATCAATTGAAACAGTGTACATGTAGGCCATAGCTTCATTGTGTTACGGTAATTACGATCGATTTTTTTTTTTTTACTTTTTATCCCACTTCTGTCGTCAGAGAAGAAGTATAAATATTGTAATCAATATTCAGTAGGGATCGGAATTGCTTAAATTGCTCTTTAGTGAAAACAATACCATCTCTAGACCCATTCAGTACCCATCAGTACCTATTTCGAGTAAGGTCGATCAAGACATCCAATTGTTTCAGCATCGTTTGAATCTAAAGTATATTGGGGCTAACGGCATGCGGCACTCACAACGCGCAACGCTACAGTTTGGCTTGGATCCCGCCTACGTTAGCGTTTCGCTGTGTTGGGAAGTAAAAGAGAGGGGTACAAATATTGAACTTATTGGTTGCATGACTGTACTTACCCTTCTTCTTCTTCTGGTGATTTCTCTTTTCTTACCTATAAACAAAACAAAATAGTAAAGTAGGTAGGCATATGTTATAGTTGCGGGAGGCCTGTGCCCATGTCCAGCAGTGGGCGTCTTGTGGCTGAAGTGATGATGATGATGATATAGTTTTTGCATATAAACCTAAGGTAGAATACAATTACCACAAAACTACTGCCGAATACGATAAATGTAATAATTAGCACAATGTAGGTGAACCATTCGGTATTAACAAACACATGATCATGTAGATACATCGTGGGCAGGGAGCTGGGAGCGGGGGGTGGGGGGTGGCAGGATTCATTATTTTATCAGACAGATAACCCTACACTATCAAAACATTTTTTATTAACTTGTATCTCCTGTATCACTGCTCCTACCTGTGTGGTTCTCAGGGATGCTTTGGCACAAACAACATTCCTTATCTTCGAGCTGTGTTCAGTTTTCAATTCTCATTTAATTGCTTCTAATAAATACTTTACTTGCAATTGCCTACCAAGAGCTCTTTAAGCTGGAATCTGGAATTTATTGGCTTAGTAGGAGCGCGGGCAGTAGCGCCTGGAGGATTAAGCCGGAGTACATGCCACGTAAGTTATGATAGCCTAGTACTTGCTAAATAATAGAACTGCGGACGATTAAAACGTCCACACCAATTAATACGATAAAATAAAGCAAGTTGATGATTGCCGATAAGGAAACATAATTCAGAGAAGTTTAAATTGATGCAACTTACGGTGCGGTGCTCAGTGGCACCACAATTAATCACTAAATGTGTTTAGCGCTAAACATAATATTTAAGAGATCATTCTATCTGTCATCTTCAAATGATAGATAGAAACAGAACAATGTTTTAATTACCAACGTTCGATTCTAAACGTAGGCAGTGGGTTGTGGCTCCGGTGGGCTGCAGGGTCTACCCGGCTACATACAACACTAAACACCAGAGGGCAATAAAAAGCCACCAATCCTTACGAAGTATGATGTGCAATGGCCCTAACGTAACGCAGTGGGGACGAACGCCGGGCGCCACTCATAGCCCCCAACGGGGATACTGACAGTTGAGCTCGAGCCGTCGGTACATACTTACCTACCGCTACCGGGCTACTCAATTGCATTGAACTAAGGGTATTAAACGTTTGTGTTGGGTACTTGTGCGAGCGGATAAATAGAGATTAGAATTATGTTGAAAACTACATAAATGATATAGCTACTGCTATTCCTATCTGCCTCATTCTACACGTATGACTTGCAGGCTTACATTATATTCGGCCAACATCATAACTACACATTATTTGGTAAGAAAATTATTCAACTTCCAGAAAATTTAAATCCTCTGTTGAAGTTCCCCTCACGAGTGACACCGAACGCAAAACAATTTAATAAAAGCGTAATTATATTATTATGCATAAAATGACATAACACAGTTGCGGGCGCGTCGACTAAACAAAGTTAATCTGTCGCCGCTCCCGGCGCTCCCGGCGCTCCCGGCGCGTCTCAATCCACTCTCCACTACAACTACAAAAGGCTACTTATTTAGCGCGAAGCTCCCGCAACTAACGGTGCGGTGCGGTGCGGGTGGCGCGCGACAACCGGCTTAACCGGCGAGTGTGTTGGAGCCTTTACTAACCGGAACGAGCCTTTTTCAGTATTTCCGTGTGACGTGCTGCTTGAATGGAATTTTACAAACCGGATTAAATGACACTTGATGTGTGCTTTCATTAAATTTGGAAGCTGAACGACTACTGTGAATGAATTTGGGCGCAGGCGTATGGTTGTTGATCTATGTATTTATTTTATACTCCGTGTTTGGTGGAATGTGAGGTATTCTGGTATTCAGCTGCATCCGGTTAGACTGGAAGCCGACCCCAACGTAGTTGGGAAAAGGCTGGGCAGATTGATTGTTTGGTGGAGTGTGAGAGAGTGCTCGCGCATGCGGTGCCGCAGCGCACTGGGGCCGGTGATTACAGCGCTGTTGGCACAGAGCTGCAACGCGATACATCTTGCACATTATGCTAATCCCTGCCCCACATACGTCTGTAGCACACTTATCCTCAAGAATATGCTTCATAATGACCTCACGCGAGTTCGCTTCGCATCCAAAAACGAATAATAAACATCTTACAACAGCAGTTACAGCCGCATCATTTATTGTGAGGCTCCGAGGCTATATTGTGAGGCTCCGAGGCTATATTGTGAGGCTCCGAGACTATATTGTGAGACTCCGAGGCTATATTCGTAGTTCGTTCGTTGAACTTAGTTATGAAGTGGAAACATAGCATTGATAATATCTTTAAAATAATCGGATCGGAATCATTAAACTCATGAATGTGTTATCCGGATCTCTATACAGGGTGCATTCTTTTCTGTTCACGAAGCAAAGCATGGCAAGAAAAGCCGCTGTTCCACTGCCTAACATTGAAGACTTCAGTTGACAACAGTCACGCCTGACGCTGCTGAACATTCGTCTGACAAAATAGAAATGAAACTAAAGTGCTGGAACTCCATGAGGAGTAACACTCGTGTGTATTTTTCGAGAACAACACAAAAAGATACAAGCGGGCGGCGGCGCGGCTCTGCGCGGGGGGCGCGGGGGGCGCGGCGGTGTCTCCGCGAGTGCCATTAGCCGGTGGATGTATCAAAATAAGTAATTTATCCTCATTCCGTTTGCGGAGGTGGCACAAAAGAAACCCATTAAGAGACCGGTAAACACCTGAAGGCAATTCTCACCGAAATTACCTTCCGCGCGTTTGGATGAGACAATATACCCCCGCGCCCCCCCGCTGTCGCCTGAGGGCCGCAGGGTAACACTTTCTTTAAGATCGGTGTTAGTAATTAAGATAAGAAAAGATTTGTGATAGATGGCTTTGTTCCACGAATTGCCCGAATGTTGGTGCTACGGATATTAACTTGACTCGAGCAAAGCAGCTTTGAGAAGACGTTCTGAATTCTGGCTCTAACACCGTACCTATGTGACACTACTTAAATAATAACTATTCCCAAAACAAGGATCAGTGCGTCGTCCTTACGTCGTCGTCGGTTCTGTAAAATTCACACAACAAGTTGTTGTTTGAATTTTCACTCTCACTTCGCAATCACTTCTGCTCACTTGTTTTTAGGGTTCCGTACCTCAAAAGGAAAAAACGGAACCCTTATTGGATCACTCGTGTGTCTGTCTGTCCGTCTGTCACAGCCAATGTGCTCCGAATCTAATGGACCGATTAAGTTGAAATTTGGTACACATATGGATTTCTGTGACCCAAACACTGTGTTAAAGTAAATGAATGAATTTTGAATATGAGGGTCACTTTTAGGGGGCAAATAAGAAAATTAAAAAAAAAGTTTTGCAAACTGTACCGTGTGATATATCAAATAAAAGGGAGGTTCTATGAGGGTCTCATAAGTATTTTTTTATAATTTTTAAATAAATCGTTTTAAAGTTATTTAAGAAAATAGACGAAAATTAACCATTCCCCCCCTTTATCTCCGAAACTACAGAGCCTAAAATTTTGAAAAAAATACAGAAAATAGTTCTATACCTATAGATTACAGGAAAACCTATAAGAAGTTTTTGGTCTTATAGGTAAATCTCTCAATATTGTGAGTACAAACTTACATTTATTGTTGGAATGTATGCGAGAACATGTTTTTCAACTATTATGTTAAGTTTGTTCTTTCATCCCAACTACGGAACCCTGACACGCACTTGGCCGGTTTTTTATTTGACACTTTGAATTTAGAACGCCAATCAAGAAACTCACAGCGGATTCAGATTCGAAGTTTAGAATGAGGTCTTACAGAATCACACGGAAGTAGGTACGTACGCCGTTTTGAAAGATGTCTTAAAGAATCACACGGAAGTAGGTACGTACGCCGTTTTGAATGATGTCTTACAGAATCACACGGAAGTAGGTACGTACGCCGTTTTGCCAAATGATAAAATCACACGCACGTGTTAGATTTGATATAATATATCTATAAGTGTATATATAGATACTACACAAATATCAAACCTTGAATGTCAGGATGGTTATTAATTATCATAAAGAAAACCACAGAAAGACAAGACTAGGTAGGTATTTATTATTTCCATCAATCTTGTCAATAATTATTTATCTTTAACGAGAAAGCTATTGTCCGTTCGCAAAACTAGGTCTTCGTGGAGAAGAACGAACAAGAAACTCCACGGAAACGGTATTTAAGTATTCTATCAACATATTTCATATTTCTTACATTTCCATAAATTATAGTTATCTCAAACGGTTCAGAATAATAGCAACATAATAACAATAACTTACGTGACATCTGGTACCTACGTCTATTTCACATCACAACGGCACTAGCACTAGCCACTTGAACATCCACCGAGCAACTGCCTCGAGAATGTCATTACAATCCTTTTTATATCCTACTACCCCCTCTTTCCATCAAACGTCAACTGACAGTATTGTACCAATCGTTTAAAACAACCTATTATATTAAAATAGCAATATAAATTCTAAAATATATTGCTGGTACTATTAAATATTACGTAATTATTTACAACAATAACATCTATACGATTTTTACAAGATAAGAGTCGTATATTTTATAAACACAATAACTAGTCAAATTAGATACTTCTATATTGGTTCTAAGCTTCGTAAATGTGATAGATGTCATTATCCAACAAACAGTTTTATCTAAAGGTGGTTTTACAATGATTTTATGATTTTAATCACAACCGAATCAACTTCCGGATTCAAGGTATTCTCAATTTCACCTAACAATTAAAAATATAATGCTAAAAATTATCAAAATAATCATCAAATATAACACACGCGACGGTGTTCTTCCAGTTCATCTGCCGCCAGCCTCGCTGCACCTCCGCTCAAATAGAAGAAACAAGAGCAACACGTAGCAAACTCATTATAATGAGAAATCGTTCTCCGTAAAGACAAACACTCTGTTGCCGTAATATTATTAGAAGCGAGGTATCGCTCGCAGTGCTCATTAGTTCAATAGAAAATTTCATAAAAGGTACATAAATGTTTTATGAACAAATTTTGTTCAGTTTAATTAAGGCTGAGGGGTGGTGGGGCGGTGTGGTTGGGGGGGGGGGTACAGGCCCCCTTGTCAACTGTCGCAGGAGCAGCGCTGCAGCACGCGCTGCGCGCTGCTACGGCGCGCTGGCTGGCGGCGCGCGGCGAATTACAAAAGCAAAATATTTTTCAATACACTTCCTCGAAAACTGGTTCATATCGAACTACGATTAGGTTCACAATGTAATGTATTTCACACGCGTGCGATTTTTCATTTTCCAACACGTGTGCGGGAATAAAATTGTCACAGATAAATAAATTATACCTATACTTAGTCCAAATTGGTTCTCGGCTCAAAAACAACCTCACCTACGGCTCGGGCGTTAATTCCGCCTCGAATGCATTATCAAACGTTCTCCACTTGTATCAAAATGTACAATTTCAGACCCTTCTAACAAAGTACTTGTTCAAAATACGGGTAAACACTAGAGCCGTGTTCGCGCGACGCAATATAGAAGTTACGTGCTGCATGACATGCTTAGTCGTTAGAACATAAATTGCATTATTTAGTTGAGGTGAGACAACAAAGTCTTAAATCGGGTTGAATTACATAATAAATACAATAATACTCAATGCCTGTATGTAATGACTTCAAGGAATCCAGTTACAAAACAAGGAGCTCGACGTGACTCACAAAAATAGGTAAATGTCCGTTTTCGTTTCACTTCCTTCTGCCTTCTGCATAGAAGACTTACAAAAAACCGGTCAAGAGCGAGTCGGACTCGCGCACCGAGGGTTCCGTTCCGATTTCTGAAAAAGTGTGCTATTTAGAGACATCGTTTTATTTTTCCTGTAATCTTTACATAAACTTCTATCACATAGAATAATTTCAGATTTTTCTGTTTGCAAACTTCGGAGATAAGGGGGGGGGGGGGGGGACTGTATTTTTTTTTACATTTTTCATCAAAAGTCGAAAATAATGCGGCCTAAAAAAAATAAAAAATTTTTGAGAATGTGCAGACAGCGTTCTTTCATACGATACCCCACGTGCTATAGTTGCTCCACTTTTAATTTTTATGACCCCCTTTCAGTCCCTGTTGCAAAAAAATATAAACATTTTTATTTCTTTCTTATTTGCAAAATAGTTGGGTAAACGTCATCTAAAACTGTTCCAAATTTCAAGTTGATAGCATTAGTAGTTCTTGAGATATCCAGCTGTGACAGACAGACAGACAGACAGACAGACAGACAGACAGACAGACAGACGGACAGACTGAGTCACACCATAAGGGTTCCTTTTTTAGCATTTCGGCACGGAATCCTAAAAAGCCCTCACGTATTGTGGAGAAAATAGATAAACACCTACACATAAATATTTCCGGCCCATAGTCAAGTCCACTCAGTGACACTGAGCTCGCGTCCGGGCTCGGTGACAGGGTGTGGCTCGTGACATAATGTTGTTCGCACTACGGGTGTGCACCGCGCGGTTACAGCAGTGTGTGTGTCGCAGCCAACTGGATGAATTAGCCGTTTGGTCAACCGCCTAGCCATTTCACTAAACGAAAGATCGCGAAAGAAGAGAAAGACAGAATGTTATGACAGCCAAATTAAGAGCCTATACAACCTCAGCTCAAATTCAAATTTCGCCCCCACTTCCCCGCGCCACCTCACTCTTTATTTCGCTCGCACACTACTACTCGCGGTGACGCGGACACACAAGGTCAAAGCGATTTTGTTAGAGTAAACTACACTAATATCGGACGAGTACTAAGTAATAAAATTATCAATAATAATTTAATATTAACTTGTCATTATAGGTACGAACATGAAATTATATATCGCAAAATTAATTTCAATGTACTAAGTACCTACTAACTTCTCATCAAGCTATATTTTCCAGTATAAGCTGACCTCTCATGGTACGGAAAGCCTATACAATGTGAGATCAGCTTATACTGGAAAGTTATAGCTTGATGTGTAGCCGTGTGCAGTATTTTACCTACTGCTACAAAATACTAGTCAAGAGCGAGCTAGCTTAGCGCTGAAGGTTCCGCCCATTGGTTTAGTAGTAAGTTTACGTTTTATAGTTTGCGCCGTGTATTTATGTAGGTAGTAGGTCTATGCAAGTACCTACATATACATACCTACGTATATGTTACATATTTTGCAAATCGATTCATAAATTCCAGTGTGCGTCTATCTGACAGGCCCCAACGAGATTCATCAACAGGTGATAGCTTGTCATAAAGACATTATTTTGTACCTAAAGAAAATAAATAAGATATATTTTGTACCTCGACAGTTTTTGATTAAATGACGTTTTTATGAAGTGTCTTGCTAGCGGGCCCTTTATGGTTATTTTTATTGTTATTATACTTTCAGATCGCACAATAGTGTTAGGAGCTTGATACTATTATGTACCTTACAAATCCAAAATCTCGACGTTCTGTGAGCTACACTTCAGAAGATATTCGTTATTTAAACAAACGTCCAGCCAGCGGGTCCCTTTTTTAAATACTACTATTTTATATCATACTAGCTTCTGCCCGCGACTTCGTCCGCGTTAAATTTCTTGTACCCACCAACCCCGACGCATCGCATCGCAATATTCGCAATGCCTGCCCGTGCTATTACTTCGCGCTCGGCTCCTAAGAGCCCTAGCGTGATGTTAAATAGACTATATCCTTCCGCATCGCCTGCATGCGCTATTACTTCGCGCTCGGCTCCTAAGGGCCCTAGCGTGATGTTAAATAGCCTATATCCTTCCGCATCGCCTGCCCGCGCTATTACTTCGCGCTCGGCTCCTAAGGGCCCTAGCGTGATGTTAAATAGCCTATATCCTTCCGCATCGCCTGCCCGCGCTATTACTTCGCGCTCGGCTCCTAAGGGGCCTAGCGTGATGTTAAATAGCCTATATCCTTCCGCATCGCCTGCCCGCGCTATTAATTCGCGCTCGGCTCCTAAGGGCCCTAGCGTGATGTTAAATAGCCTATAGCCCTCCTCAAGAACTGGGTTATAAAATGCAAAAAGATTTTTTCAAATCCGACTGGGGTAGTTCCAGAGATAGCGCGTTCAAACAAACTAACAAAAAAAAACCAGTCAAGAGCGAGTCCGACTCGCGCACCGAGGGTTCCGTTCCGATTTCTGAAAAAGTGTGCTATTTAGAGACATCGTTTTTTTTTCCAATTATCTTTACATAAACTTGCATCACATAGAATAATTTCAGATTTTTCTCTTTGCAAACTTCGGAGATAAGGGGGGGAACGGTATTATTTTACATTTTTCATCAAAAGTCGAACACTGTGCGGCCTAAGAAAAAATAAAAAGATGTTTGAGAATGCGCAAACAGCGCTCTTTCATATGATACCCCACATGACCAAGTAGCCCAACTTTGAATTTTTAAGACCCCCTTTCAGCCCACGTTGCAAAAAAAATACATATCGTTTTATTTGTTTCTTATTTGCAAAATAGTTGGGTAAATATTATCTAAAACTGTTCCAAATTTCAAGTTGATAGCATTAGTAGTTCTTGAGATATCCAGCTGTGACAGACAGACAGACAGACTGAGTCACACCATAAGGGTTCCTTTTTTACCATTTTGGTACGGAACCCTAAAAACAAACTCTTCCGCTGTATTCCACCGACATTTTGCACAACGCCATCTATGGGTAAATTGATAAAACGTCCGCTCTAAACATGTTTGCTCAAGAGGAACCGGTATGAATTAAAGTTATTTTGCGTTTTAGTAATTTTATATTATCTCCGAAACTGTATGACCAATTGCCATACTGTAAAGGCCAAATCTTATCTCCATGATGTCCTTGTGATCATAAAATATCTTATTTTGATAAGGATTAATGTTTTGTTGTTTAAATAATCATCCAAACGTAAGTATGTCTACAAAATACTTTTTTTAAAACAATAAAAGATGTATAAAAGATAAAATATAAAAGATAGAAATATGGTGTCGCGGACTTTTTTGTAGAATTATTTAAGACGGACCAGACTGCATACATTGTTATCAATTATAAACAACCGTTTAGGCAGCGCATGCAAAAAAGTCTGTTTAAAGAGGTATTTCTTTCCGACTTGTAAGACAAAACTTGTGATAGCTCGGCTAATATGCATGATATAAATATAATTTATAGCCTATAGCACTCAGGAATAATGTAGCTTTCTACCAGTGAAAAAATTTTTAGAATTGGATCATTAGTTCCGGAGATTACCCCCTACATACAAACTTACATACAAATTTTACCTCTTTATAATATTAGTATAGAAGTATAGACAATAGTGTTAGGAGCTTGATACTATTATGTACCTTACAAATCCAAAATTTCGACTTTCTGTGAGCTATACTTCAGAAGATATTCGTTATTTAAACAAGCGTCCAGCCAGCGGGCCCCTTTTTAAATACAACTATTTTTCATCATACAATAGTAATAGGAGCTTGATACTATTATGTACCTTACAAATCCAAAATTTCGACTTTCTGCGAGCTATACTTTAGAAGATATTCGTTAATTAATTGTGATTTTTTATTTGCTTTAGCTCGTCAGTCATTATTATGTTACAGAAAACGAATTTTTTTTATTTTTTTTATTTTGCCAAGTATGAGACCTAGCTAGATCAATTTTTTGCACCCGTAAACCCCTATATTGCAAGTTTCATCGAAATAGTTAGAGCCGTTTTCGTGAACGTGAGTACAAATATTACTCGTTTAATAGTATAGGGATGTTGTATAAGGTTTTTGATGTTGTTTAAATTTCTAAGTTCTAAATTGACATTTGGTACGCGTTGTCTGAAATTTTAAAATTATTTAAAATTACTGTCGACATGTTTAGACATCTTTTGTTCCTAACAATTTAAACAGATTAAAGATTATAATTACTATTACATTTTCTCTTTTAATTTACATCGTCATCATTAGCGTCGTACTTAACTCTCTTACTCTTTTTCTTAATCCCAGTTTTGGTGTTATAGCCCTATTGGATTATGAACGTAGGTATAATGTTTGAAAAGGGGTTTGCTAGCTAGACGATCGTTTAATTAACGAATATCTTCTGAAGTATAGCTCGAGAAAGTTGAAATTTTGGATTTGTAAGGTACATAATAGTATCAAGCTCCTAACACTATTGTATGATATAAAATAGTTGTATTTAAAAAAGGGGCCCGCTGGCTGGACGCTTGTTTAAATAACGAATATCTTCTGAAGTATAGCTCACAGAAAGTCGAAATTTTGGATTTGTAAGGTACATAATAGTATCAAGCTCCTAACACTATTGTATGATATAAAATAGTAGTATTTAAAAAGGGGCCCGCTGGCTGGACGCTTGTTTAAATAACGAATATCTTCTGAAGTGTAGCTCACAGAAAGTCGAGATTTTGGATTTGTAAGGTACATAATAGTATCAAGCTCCTAACACTATTGTGCGATCTGTAAGTATAATAACAATAAAAATAACCATAAAGGGCCCGCTAGCAAGACACTTCATAAAAACGTCATTTAATCAAAAACTGTCGAGGTACAAAATATATCTTATTTATTTTCTTTAGGTACAAAATAATGTCTTTATGAAAAGCTATCACCCGTTGATGAATCTCGTTGGGACCTGTCAGATAGATGCACACTAAATTCCACTGCTACAAAAAACTTGTCAAGTGCGAGTCACCATTGCGTTGAGGGTTCTGTAGGTACGCATAAGGTTTGTATAAATATAAGATAGGTAGGAATGGTAGGATAGGGATGTAGGTAAGTATGTAGGTAGGTAGGTAGGATAGGTAGGTTGGTAGGTAAGTATGTAGGTAGGTAGGTAGGTAGGATAGGTAGGTAGGTAGGTAGGTAGGATAGGAATGTAGGCAGGCAAGTAGGTAGGTAGGTAGGTAGGTAGGTAGGGTAGGTAGATAGGTATGGTAGGTATATACCATAAGTATTTTGAAAGTAATTAAAGATCGTCAAAATTATACAACAATTATTTTAATTCGCTTAAATCTCTAATTGGCATATTGCGAACATGTCTGGGATCGCATAGCTCAGGCAACATGCATGTAATGTAAAAATGTTCTAATTTGGTTCCATTTCTTCCCAATATTGGTCATCTCTCTCTATAATTTCAACTTTGATGTCTTTGTCGCATCCAGACCATACTCCGAAAATACATTTTTGCCTACCGGTGACATGTAATTGTCCCTGCACTTGTATATACCATGGATGTTGGCACCGTCTCCGATATTCAGGAGAAGTCCTGGAGTGAGGCAACATTATAAAAAAAAACAATTACCTACTACATAGATACCTACCTATTTCTTGTATAGGTATTGTGTCAAAACAAAAACAAACCTATTTAGGTAACTTTTTATTTTTTATAAAAGTTATCCCCACCTGGATTTATCCTAAATCGTGGACAAACACAAATCTTCACATGCCAACTATTTTACGTGTAAATGGCGTATATTTTGATTTGTCTAAAGTTAGCAACTCAACTAAGTCGCCAACCGGCGCAACTACCCTACTTACTTCAGTACGTTTATCATATGTTTGCCTGTTTCTTTACGCCAACCCCGTCGCTTCTTATTTTTATTACGGTTATTTCCCATTGCGCCAACACTATAAACCTAAGTACTTCAATGTATTTTAATTTTACGTCGTCCTGTTGTGTAATTTGTGTTCTGAGCGCAAGCGACACAGCCCTCGCGTACGACAGCCGAAGCGAGACTGAACGGGGGTGTCGGGCGGAAGGGAATGAACGTCAAGACGCTGATAGTTTAGGTAATTTCTTTTTACAGTGAAAATAATGGTAATTTAAAAAAAGTATATAACATAAGACCTGCTTTATAGTTAGTTCAGTTAGTATGCAAAGTTTCATGATCCAATTTGACGTATTTTTTGAATAACAGCGGTTTTTTGTTCGGTTTGGAGGTAACTTTGGGATTTTTTTGTATCGAGAAAATTTCAAGGAATCGTGTTTTCGTCTAACATAGTACCTAACATTAATCCTCAACTTTACCATATATTTAATTCAAAATTAAAGCTGCTGTATTTTCGACGTAACGGAGGATCATGCTAAGCCATTTGAGGTAGTATAGGCTCTTAAATGTAGACGACAACCCAAACATAGCTGCTGTAATTTTGTAATAAAAACATTGTGTTTATTTTTCAGCGATTTATTTTAATGATACTTTGTGAAATATTATCCTCGTTGGTCACTTCAAGCCCGTGTCGTGCTGCCAGCAGTCGCTGCAGGTGTGTCTCACGTGCGCCGCGCAGCGTGCGCTGTGTGGGGCACAGACTCGCCAACAGTGCATCCGTTTGTATTGCACACGAACACGTCGCGTGTGTATTGCTGCAGGTGTGTCTCACGTGCGCCGCGCAGCGTGCGCTGTGTGGGACACAGACTCGCCAACAGTGCATCCGTTTGTATTGCACACGAACACGTCGCGTGTGTATTGCTGCAGGTGTGTCTCACGTGCGCCGCGCAGCGTGCGCTGTGTGGGACACAGACTCGCCAACAGTGCATCCGTTTGTATTGCACACGAACACGTCGCGTGTGTATTGCTGCAGGTGTGTCTCACGTGCGCCGCGCAGCGTGCGCTGTGTGGGACACAGACTCGCCAACAGTGCATCCGTTTGTATTGCACACGAACACGTCGCGTGTGTATTTCCCATTGCACTCATTGTACCACTGTCCTATGAATATTGTAAGTGGCCACAATGAGCTAGTCTGTATATTATTTTTAAATTTTACCTTTTGTTATGGATGAGTCAAGAGGAGCTCGTGGCTAAGTAATAACAGCCGCACGGGTCGATCCATCAGGTTAAGCTACGCTTGCCAGGGTTGGTCTGTGGATGGGTGACCATCTTAACATACCGAGACTCCTCCGTGCCTGGGAAAGCATGTTCGTTGGTCCCGGCTGTCATTCGTGGATCTTTGACAGCTGTTATGGGTCGTCAGAAGCCCGAAAGTCTGACCACCAAAAGTCCAAGGGGTATCGTATTACCCAGTAACTGGGTTGTGGAGGTCAGATAGGCAGTCGCTCCATGTAAAATACTGGTATTCAGCTGCATCTGGTTAGACTGGAAGCCGACCCCAACATAGTTGGGAAAAGGCTAGGCAGATTTTGTTATGGATGAGTCAAGAGACCAAATTATGACGTTGGATAAATTGGTAGTAATACCGTTATTTGCTATGCGAATCATGGCGAGCATATGCAGCACCCGTCAGTGATTCTATGCCGAGACCTCGCCGACAAGTAATCTCCTGTTACGCACCTGACAGGGAGTAGGTAGTCTTACTTTGTATCGAGCACGCCAAGCAACAACACGTACTTGCTACTATAGAACGTCGTCCGCTAATCCAGTAGACCGCAACAAGGAACTCTCTTTACCGGATTAGTGACCGGCATCGAACTAAAACTGATCCACACCGGGGCTTTAATGTGATCAGTAGTCGGCGAGTAAATACGAAGCGTGAAAAGTTTTATGTGTCACACCACGCATCATACGGATGAACCCATAATTGCCTCATACATAACTAAACAGACTCGAAGCTCACTCGTAGTTAATGTAAAATAGCAAATCCTGGAGTACGTGCATTCGCACTTGTGTTACGGTAATGTTGCTTTCAACTTCGAAACTTCGCTTATCCCATAAAAGAAAGACTCCATTACCAATATAAGGTGTGTCTACCCGCTCGGAGCAAGAAGCAATAATGTACAGGATTGCAAAGTGCTATATCTATACTAATATTATAAAGAGGTAAAATTTGTTTGTAAGTTTGTATGTAGGGGGTAATCTCTGCAGCTACCAGTCTGATTTGAAAAATTCTTTTTGCATTTGATAGCCCAATTCTTGAGGAAGGTTATAGGCTATTTAACATCACGCTATGACGCTTAGGAGCTGAGTAAAATTAAAAACAAGTGGTAAACGAAGAAACAGCACGGGCAGGCGATGCGATTCGACGCGGTGGGTCGGGGGAACAAGAAATTTCACGCAGACGAAGTCGCGGGCAGAAGCTAGTATTATATAGTCTCCAACTTTACCGGGACAGTTCTACTTGCGTGAGAAAATAAACATCAGATACATTTTGTGTTGTTGCCGCGCAGCTGAACTAACTGCATTCAGCTTACTACGAAGAACTCGGGTGATCCTTATACCCACGACACGACACCGAGAATTGCTCCGAAAATTGAATTCCTATAATTGTGTTTGGAACGGGCAAAACCTCGAATGTTAACGTTCTTTTCAACTCCTTGGACAAAGAATACGAGAACAAAACAAATAATCCTGAAAATAATTCAAAAGATACTCGCAGCTGAGAGAGCGCGGCGGCGGCGGCGCGTGCGGGCCGGGGGGGGGGGGGGGGGTCTCATCTCTTGCGAAGTTCGCTTGTCCTGCAAGTGTGTTGCAGCATTATGCGGACAATTTTCTCAGTTTGTCTGTTCAGCTTTCGAGTAAAACTATGAAAGCAATCTGTGAAATTTAGAGCACAATTTTCCCCGCTTAGTGTTATAATGTTTTTGTGTGGCGTCTTCTTCTTTTGCAAGTTTTAGTTGAAGTGAGAAAGTTTGAGGAAATCATTAAGTTATAACTATAAATAGGTACCTAAGTATTCTACAAGAATGTCTTTTATTTAAAGTATGAAAATGACTTTTACATTACTGTATAGCTATCAGTTTGTTTGCCATACCTCCGTGTTAGTTTTGTCGAAAATACATTGACAGCTCTAGTGTACGTCTTGTTTCAGTACCTACCAGGAATTCAAGCATGTAACGCTTTAATTCAAGCATGTAACGCTTGAATTCCTGGTAGGTACTGGAAAAACGAGCTCTTGCGGGAAGTATCGATGTCTACTGAAACAAGACGTAGGTACTCGAATGGGTACCCTGAATGATTCAACCTCTTTAGTGTCGCATGATACCGCATAGAAACACCAACGGAACCTCACAGCTCACTGGTTCACATCGACTGTCAGTGTCACGTCCGCCATTGGCCGATGGTGTTTGACGTTTATGTGATCTGGATCGATCGGGATGTATCGTATTCGCAAATCATTCGACTAATCGATTCATTCTTGATCGGTTTTAGTAACATTTGATTTTGGGAACACCACGAAATCGAACGAAAAAAAAATGCATCTGAAATCATGTCAATCAAACAATCAATGAAACTGTTTGTTTGTGTTTGATCAAAAATGAAAGTATGTAGTTCATATAATGTAATTTTGTATAAAATTCTTCTAAGATTACTCAACGTATATTTCTTATCTTAATATACGTTGAGTAATCTTAGAAGAATTTTATACAAAATTACTGAGAAAATAAGTGTAGATTTCGTATTGAGTGATAGTTCATATCGAAAAGTGATAAATATTACAGTGAAACAGTATCGAAATTTTTGTCCTAATTGTGACCGTGACGGCCGCCGCGCGGCTTATTGTTTACTGTTTTTTTATGATAATGTATCACATCCACACAATCACACACACATCCGCCACATAGTCTGTAACCTCCTCCGAAGCAGTTTCAGCAGATATGCAATTCAAAAGCTCCACAAATAGTTTCCCTTTGTTTCAATTCCCGCCAGCACAACTCAAGCTCAACTGGAATTGCTCGTTTAATAAAGCTACATGAGCGCACCAGCGATCCGAGTAACATGCAATAAAAGTTAATGTTGGCAATCACACGGACGCAAATGATATGTGTGTTGTAACGAGCGCAAGATTGGCTCGCCCCGCACTAACTGCTCTTATTGGGAGCGGCCACTGCATATTATGACAAAATGTCCTTCGTCCTAAACTAAAATGTGTTTCCCGTGGCTATTATGAGATTCAGTGGTAGAAGTAATGTTACATGTGCTCTTAATCCATCCACTTGGTAGGTATACAGTAACTTTCACATAATTTTGTGAGTAAAATGCGGAGTACAATAAGTTAAGTGCTTTGCTTCCCTACGAAACAGCAACCCAGTGTGAGCGAAATGTAATCAAGTTAATGGTATGCGTCCTACCGCACAAGATAATGCCGCAGCGCTCCGGCGCGGGACACGGCAGGGAATGTCTCGGTACCGCGAGCAGCGCGCGGAGCGGCCCCACTGCCGCTGCCGAGCTCACATTCCGAGCAATGTCTCGAGAGACCCCGCCAAGCATGTCGCGACATTTAAAACATTTTGAGAGCAAATTATGGACATTATGTACCTGTATTAAACACAGAGAAGGTATTTCCGGAGTAAGCTACTGCCCGAGACTGAGCCTGGATAAGTTTTTAAGAATTTTTACACAACGAAACTCCAAATTACTTTGTACAGTTTATTTATTCACCATCTACTTGAACAAGACAATACAAGTCAAAGACGTATGTCAAATAGGAATAAACAAGTTCTCACAACGAGCAAGTCATTTGAAGTGCCGTTCGGATGCACGCGAACAAAGAGTTGCATACAAACAGCGCAACTGCAATTACGTCCGTGCTCGTGCGAATATGTACGACTATGTACGACTATCGGCGACGCGATGTCCGTACGTCAAGTCATTATTGTGCATCGCACGTTAATGGCACGATGATAATATGTACCGTAGAGAGTACCGATAAAAATATTATTGTCATAACAATAATTGTATCGGTACTCTCTCTCTCAGTTTTCCCATAGGAAAATGCTGTCCCTGGATCAATATCAATAGGACAAAGACTGAGGTAAAGCGAGTTTAATGTGATATTTTCAGGGAACAAGGACGTTCTAATGAATAATTCAGACTTTAATTTGCTCTAAATCTTAGTACTTACTTACTTACCTACAATAATAAATAAAGATTCTCCAGTCCCAAAATAGCGGTTATAATATGTAGCTTCCCCCACTCCTGGAGATCCCTTGTGGGTATTACTGTGATAATCTACCCATCATAATGGACCGCAATATCCACTGGTGTAGAATAGATTTAATACACAGTATCATCTCCGGCTTATATCTACGACATGTTTAATAAAGTACGTCCCCCGGACGGACGCGGCGCGGGCGGGATCAATGACGCACCTGTTGTTATATCACAAAGGAAAAATTATGAGCCCTGAGACGCATTGTTCGCGACGAATAATGAGAGCTAATGTTTATTGTGTCGTGTCCTTGTGCTGCGACACGCGACATGCGACGGAACACGACACGACTCTCGTCTTAAATTCTCTCTGAATTTCGAACCGGAATAATATGTTGGCTCCGGAGTTAATTGAATGAGAACACAGATTACTGTTGTATAACAAGTAATGTAATGAGTTTTCAGAACGAATGAATATAAAAAAAAATATATATACTCTTATCCACGATCGAGGACCATTGTGTTCGCCAGTCCCAGACATAAAATGACGCAATATAAGAAACAACATTGAATTACCACTTTTCAGTATAAGCCGCTGCGTGTTTATACCTGATGCTGATGGTACTCCGTGCACAGAAATGCGAGGGGAATAAACCTCTTCCCGATTTGTAATGAGGCTGAGTTCTTGGAAACTCAATATAATATCAAACGAGTACACTTGGAGTACACTTGAACGTTCGGATGTGGGAATTAGAAAGGAATATTTTTTGCTTCTGTAAATTTTAGCACGAGTGGGTTCGAGAGATTTAAAATATGAAAGATGATATTGTTGTTAGTGTGCATCGATATCATTGAGGCTGAGGCTACGTTAGGCCGCGGCGCGACCTGCGACACATGAGCGACTAAAACAAATAAATGAATGCTCACGTATATGGCTACACCGTACATCAAATATTACTCTCGTTATTCGTTTCGCTCTTCCAGTCGCATCGCAAATCGCTGCTTACTGTAGCCTCAGCCTCAAAGTTATTAATACGCGAAGTTTTAACTACGTTCCACTCTTTGATCATTTGAAGCGGAAGAAAAATTGAGTACCTATTAACTAAGTTGCGAAATGACGCGGGTGTCTTCTTCCCCCGGAATCCTCGAATACAGAAAAGGATTAGAATTTCCAGATAGCAGCAACCATGGCATAGATACAGTTTAAACCATGAAACATAATTCTGATCACTCTGAACTCAAAAGACTTGTCCTGGTAAGCCGGCAGAGCTGGGTATCACACGACATTACTTAGCAGTCTGCCGTAGTAAACCTGATGTACTTTTGTATAAAACCTTGCTAAAACAAGTGAGTTTCATACATAATATAACCACGCGAGTCTGTCGCCGGGCGCCGCGCGGACGCGATGCGATTATGTCGGCGTCGCCCGAGCGGTAATCTGCGCGCGCTAGCTACGTTCATCGCATTACTGTACTTACGAGATTATATCGTAATGTTGTAATAGCATTAAATGTGTCTCGGAGAATATTGGGAAATGGATGATGAAGATACATTTTTAGAAGGCATGTTCTTTACCCGACTGCGCCAGAAGGAGGGTTATGTTTTTCGGGAGTATGTATGTATGTATAATAAAATTGTTTGGCACGCTCTGCGGCCTAAACGGCTCGATGGATTTTAGCTTGAGAGGTGTCGTTAGATTCGTATTTACTGTGAGAGTGACACTGGGTATATCAAAATAAAAAAGAAAACAAAATGGCGGATTTTTGGCGCCAAATTGTCTTAAAAAAAATCTTTTTTTCTGAAAACCTGTCGAGTGGGGTTTCAAAATAAAGGGTTTTAAAAGGTGATTCCAAAAATATATACCACTTATATGGTTAAAAGTACCTCGAAGTGACAAATCGTAAAAAAACACGTACAATAAAAACGTCTGCGAAATCTTTCACATTTGTAAACTAAAAAGCTGGAAATAAAAAAAGTTATTAAAAAAATTAAAAAAACCAGACTACGGTAAAAGACTAAAAAGCTAAAAACAAGCCCATTTTAAATTAAATAAAAGTTGGAAGCAGGCGGGACCAATTCCATTTTTATATTTTCAAACTCAAACCGTGAACCATTATTTTCTAATAATTAATCTGTAATAGGTGCCTAAGTAAATAATAATTATAATTCGCGCGGGGCGTGGTTTGTTTAAAAAGGAGTGTACCTATATGGTACGGAACCCTTCGTGTGTGAGTCCGACTCGCACTTGGCCGGTTTTATTTTGTTCACAAAACAATACAACAACAAATATGATAGCAGCCTTTTGTTATCACGAAAACGTTTATTTAATTTCACGTCAAAGGTATTTAGCTACATAAAACGGTACTTGTAACTTGTCTTTGCAATATAATCCGCTCACACACGAAAATAATAATTTATCCGCGCAATAATAAATAATAAATTCTAATTCTTATTTGCTCCATTATTTAAAATATATCAGTGTAAACCGTTAATGACACAAAAGCCCTTATCAAAGACTTGCTAACTTGTTTAATTTGTTTATTAACTTGGACTTTCAGCGCCACAAAGTTACAGCTTAGCTGTCACAGCACGGGTCCGTACAGAAGGTTCACCTCACTCCAGCGTCTGACTGAGCTAGGTTACATTTGCGCAGATCTTGTAGAATTTTTGCTTGTAAGGAATTATAGCTTAAATTACAGTAGGTAGCTTGTTTGATTTGCTCAGGACAACCTGTTGTTTAGATTTTCCTGAAAAAAAACCTGTTGGTTTCCTTCATGAATTTATGTTGTTAGATAAATTTAAAGTATTACTGTCGCTTCTTGGTAAGTTTTTAAATAAAAGGGCTTACTGTGTGTTACTCAAATAGGTTTTTTTATAATTTTAAAATAATTTGTTTTAAAGTTATTTAAGAAAATAGACGAAAATTTACCATTCCTCCCCATTATCTCCGAAACCACTCAGCCTAAAATTTTGAAAAAAATACAGAAAATAGTTCTGTACTTGTAGGTTACATGAAAACCTAAAAGAAGTCTGTGGTCTTATAATAACATGGTAAATCACTCAATATTTTGAGTACAAACTTACATTTACAGTTGGAATGTATGGGAGAACATGTTTTTCAACTACAATGTTAAGTTGCTTCTTGGGATAAATTCCAACTACGGAACCCGTCATTGTGCGTGGTCCGACACGCACTTGGCCGGTATTATTAGGTAAGCTTGCAAGCTGTCTGAGGATCAATCAGCTGTTAGAGCATCAATTGTGGTTTCATTTCATTGTGGCTCTCATTTACTTGTATTTTCACTTTTGAAGCTGATAGTTTTCCTTTGACTACATAATGTTAGTAACAATAATAATAATTATTAAGTTCATACAATTAAATTCGGTAACTAATTGTTACCGAATTGTATTATTGGAGCTTCTGTAGGTAATACGTGGTTGTGTTCCAAGAGTCAGTATCGTTAGAGCGGGCATTTGTGACGTCACAGATTCCGACCTCGTGAGATTTAATCGCGACTTTTTAATTTTAGTTGTTAACGAGTTTCAAGAGAATTACTCACGGCTTGGTGCAGAAGTTTTCAACTCGCTTTGATATTGTAGCTGTTAGAGGGGTTAACCTTGTATATTAATATTCATACCTTCATAACTGCTCCATGGTTCACCGGGTAATAAAATTGCCACGCTATTCTTGCGCAAAAAAATCATCAACAGTAATTGATTGAAGTTTAAAACTTTGGATAAGCAAAGTCCTCACTTTCTGTATTCAATCCTTCATTTTACAACGTGTACAGGCTAATCTGATAACGCCTATGCACTCAAAGAGCACATGCGCAACGGTCTCCTCAGCCTCCATGCAGGCCCTGCACAGAGGACTGTCCGTTATTCCTATTGTGTGGAAGTGTTTGTTTAATGAGCAGTGTCCTGTGATGGTCCCCGTCACCAGAAACTCTTGCAATACCCCGATCTTTCACAGATGTTCTTAATAGACCCAGAGATTTGATTAACTTCTGGAGGTAGGTGGGCTGGTTGGAATAACCCCCTACGGCCGCCATGGCTCACGCACAGTGGTCCACATGAAGGACTAAGTGTGGAAACCAAATCCTTAACATAGAACATGGAACGTGTACAGGCTTATTGTTCTTTATTTATTACGGTTGAAAACACAAACGCCGAATAAATACAGTTTTACACAATTATAACGGTGCTTCGCAGCTTCTGCAGTAAAACATTTTCGTCAATAATCCGGGGTTTAAATCATCACGCCGCCGGCGGGAATAAGCCTTGTATTATTCATCCGCGAAATATCGCCACTGATAAAAATGATGGGATAATCGCCGCGCGGACGTGCGCAGTCGCACGTCAGCACAACTGTCGACACGGTTATTACACGGAATTATTTAAGACAACAGCCGAACTCATAATATTGAACTCATCGATTGTTGAATTGGGATGAATTCTGTTTGCTGTGTACTTTGAGAAATTATATCTCGATGTTGAAAGTAGTACCTAGGCTGAATATTCAACGTTATTAAAATCACTTGTCTAGGAAGACTTAAGCTACCTACGTTGCAAACCACGATAAAGAGCTTAGCCGGCTCGCGTTTCAGGCTACCGAACGTAAGCACTTGCTTAATTGCTCTTTTGAGCTGTGTATCATCTAATTTTCAGGATTTTTTGTCTGAAAATATCATATTTTCTATACCCATAGATTCATAAGGATTAAAATCCATTTACAAGTCACAAACATTTTATAAATTAAATGCAGTAAAAACAGAAGGAATTTTAAATAATTACGTGTTTCTATTAGGTAATGCACTCGGAGGAAAATTTAGTCTATAGTCCACGAAGCCGTCGTCTGTCGAAGCTGTCGTTGTGGAGGAAGTGTAGTATGTGAAGTGGGCCGGAAAATCGTGCGTCCGTCGCGTCCTGGCATTATGAGGGAGTGTCGTATGTGAAGTGGGCCGGAAGATTGTGCATCCACCGCGTCCTAGCATTATGAGGGTGTGTCGTGTGTGAAATGGTCCGGAAGATTGTGCGTTCGCATCGTCCTGGCATTATGACGAGTGTCATGTGTGAAGTGGGCCGGAAGTTTGTACGTCCATCGCGTTCTAGCATTATGAGGGAGTGTCGTGTGAGAACTGGGCCGGAAGACTGTGCGTCCGCCGCGTCCTAGCATTGAGGCAGTGTCGTGTGAGAACTGGGCCGGAAGATTGTGCGTCCGCCGCGTCCTAGCATTGAGGGAGTGTCGTGTGTGAAGTGGGCTGAATGACCATGCGTCCGTCGCGTCCTAGCATTATGAGGGAGTGTCGTGTGTGAAGTGGGCCGGAAGATTGTGCGTCCGCCGCGTCCTAGCATTGAGGGAGTGTCGTGTGTGAAGTGGGCTGAATGACCATGCGTCCGTCACGTCCTAGCATTATGAGGGAGTGTCGTGTGTGAAGTGGGCCGGCTGACTGTGCGTCCGTCGCGCACTAAATAACTGCATACAAGCTGTACAAAGGTATTAGTGGCGCTTGCACCAAAGATCCGGGCGGGGCGTGCGCGAGTAACGAGAGGCGAGCGGAGCATTCGGTGGTTTTAGAAACACAACAAAAACATCGTGGAAAGATGTCGATGCTGATTTATTGACTAACCGGCGGCGGCGGGTAGTGGCGGAACACACAACACTTACGGTTGGAATCTGTTTCATGTTGGCAGTTCAACAACCATTCATTGCGTTATTAACGTTGTCGGACAGACAAATTTTTCGAACATGTGAAGCAATGGATTAGCAATTTGCTTCAAAATGGTTCAGATTCTGATTGAAGTGTGTTACTTACACAATTAGGATGCGAGCCCTTTGACGCGGAAAACACAATGATTATAGGGGCATGAGGAGCATTGTGTACAGTTCACTCGTCCTTCATTGAAAAGGGAGGATCCTCCGACCAGACGGGTGTTGTGTCTGGGGGTCTACTCCCTAAGCACGCAGTCCGTAGTTACGGTCTTCGTGTCGGCGTTTCCTACTCCGTATCATCTACGGACGTATGATTGGTTCGGGGCCCGAACGAAGTATGAATGGCAACACGATGCGACAGTAGTCCCTACTGCCGATGTGTTTTAGCCCGTCCGAAAAATTTAACTTTTGCACTTGTTTTGATGGATCGTTAAGTCAGACGGACGGATAAACGGACGGACGGATGATCGGACGGACTTAGGGAGTTTTCCCCCTGGTGGGCAACTGCCCGACGATTGATGTCGGGATGTTGTATACATGTTGGTCGCGCGGTAAACTCTGATTACGCGATGCAGGATTTTCCATGACGTCAGTGTGATGAATAGTTCGCATGTGGCGATGTAGATGCCACCACAATGATTTTGAATAGAGCATTACAAGTTACCTAAAGCGAATATTCTGTAAAGCAAGTAGCAGAGCAGAACTGCACAAGCTATATTACAAACTCAACGTTTTGCAGTTACAAAGCACAGCCTGGTGTTTTATTTTTTTGTAAACTCATCAAGACAGTGACAGAACTCGCTATCTCTTACCATTCACAGCATGCGCCACGTTTTGGAGTTGCAACGAATTCAATTAAAGCGGCACGCGACGCGGGGTACGCGCTAGCGCGTTCCCCGCTCACTCCCGCCGCCCCGCGCCCCCCGCGTTGTCCTGCAGCGTGTATTGACATCCGACGTCTTGCTACAGTGAAGGGGACACAAGAGCACCACTCTTAATAACTCCCAACATGACAGGAAAAAGTCTCTATCCCATTCAAAGAATGGCAAAACTGCAGTTTTCACAAAAAAATGAAAACACCTCTCCACGGAAGTAAACAGCTCCACGGCGCGGCGGTGGTGACATATGTATTTGTATAATTTTAGTAAACTATGATTAACTGACGAATAAAACGATGTTTTAGGGTTCCGTACCAAAATGGTAAAAAGCAACCCTTATGGTGTGATTCAGTCTGTCTATCTGTCTGTCACAGCTGGATATCTCAAGAACTACTAATGCTATCAACTTGAAATTTGGAACAGTTTTAGATGAAGTTTGCCCAACTATTTTGCAAATAAGAAAGAAATAAAAATGTATATGTTTTTTTTTGCAACAGGGACTGAAAGGGGGCCTTAAAAATTCATAAAGTAAATATTTTAATACTAATTTAAACATTATTTAATTAGCATATGCCTAACTTTGCAAAACTCCTTATAAGGAGTTTAGGAGGAGGAGCGGTTGTAGCCTTAATTCTGAGACATGGTTGTCAACTTGTCTCAGAATTAAGGCTACAACCACTTAAGGGGTCATTGTACTCATCATTATGAACAACTACGTTAAGTACGTTACGTAAGTAAGTACGTAAGTACGTTACTGTGGGATATTGTCCGATATCCACGCGGGCGAAGCCGCGGTTAAAGCTGGTCGTATATAAAACTTGATCTTCTGTGTTCTGTGCTTGTAGCGGGTGTGTGCTTGCCCTGGCTTACGATAATAGCCGCATGATACTGCGCTGTAATGCCAGTGTCTTCTTATTGCGCTATTATAGAGTTATGTGCACCAGCTTCAAGGAATGCTGCGAGCTGCTCCGAGACATTCCTAAACGAATAAACTAAGAGTATTTATTCTTGAAAGTGTAGCAGTAATACTTTATAATCTCAGCGTATCTCAACTTTTATTACTTACCTTAAAGCCGACTTTTCTTTTAATTGTAACTCTTCTTGGCAAACAGACTATCTGCCTAGCCTTTTCCCAACTATGTTGGGGTCGGCTTCCAGTCTAACCGGATGCAGCTGAATATCAGTGTTTTACATGGAGCGACTGCCTATCTGACCTCCACAACCCAGTTACGGGGTAATACGATACCCCTTGGTAAGACTGGTTGTCAGACTTTCGGGCTTCTGACGACCCGTAACGACTGTCAAAGATCCACGAATAACAGCCGGGACCAACGGCTTTACGTGCTTTCCGAGGCACGGAGGGATCTCGGTATGTAAAGATGGTCACCCATCCACTGACCAACCCCGGCAAGCGTAGCTTAACCTGACGGATTGACCCGTGCAGCTGTTATTACTTAGCCACGAGCTCCTCTAGCTCGAGCTTCTTGGCAAATAGACTGTGAGTTAATTAAAATTTTATTGATTGTATTCTTCTCAGATAGAGATTCTATTTGTTACAAAGCCGAGTTTTAGAACTCTGATACTTTAAGTCAACAAGTATCAAAGTGCACAAAACTGATGTTCTAGTGAAGTTTTAAAATATACAAAACAAAGTCAAAGTCTTATTAGGCACATACCTACAAGGCATTTTGGAATGTTAACGTTTACAAAAACCGGCCAAGTGCATGTCGGACTACGCACAATGAAGGGTTCCGTAACAAACTTAACATTATAGGTAGTTGAAAAACATGTTTGTTCTCCCATACATTCCAACAGCAAATGTAAGTTTGCACTCACACTATTGATAGATTTACCATGTTATTTTAAGACCACAAACTTCTTATAGATTTTCCTGTAATTTATAGGTATAGAACTATTTTTTTCAAAATTTTAGTTTTGGAGATAAGGGGGGGCTGGGGTAACAGTCAATTTTCGTATATTTTCTTAAATAACTTTAAAACTATTTATTTTTAAATTATAAAAAATATACGTTTGAGACCTTCATAATAAACCCTTTCATTTGATATGTCACACGGTACAGTTTGCAAAACTTTTTTTTTTAATTTTCTTATTTGCCCCCTAAAAGTGGCCCCAATATTAAAAATTTATATATTTACTTTAGCCGTACATGTTTGGGTCACAGAAAGCCATATGTATACCAAATTTCAACTTAATCGGTCCATTAGATTCGGAGCAAATTGGCTGTGACAGACGGACAGACGGACAGACAGACAGACACGAGTGATCCTATAAGGGTTCCGTTTTTTCCTTTTGAGGTACGGAACCATAATATAGAATTGATTCTAGTCGCCCCTTCCAAAATGTAGTTTCATATTTAGAAGAATGGGCAAGAAACTCCACCGTTACTCTTTTAAAATATTTTACAATATTTTATATATGTCGTCGCGAACGGAAGTTTAGCGATAGTACGTCACTCAGTTGATTTCTTAGTACAAGTCAAGCTTAGCTCTGATTGGTTGTTCGTTTAGTACGTACGGTGAACGCCGTGTGGCGCGAGTATCGTTTGGTCGCCGCATGTGGACGGGGTCGTTGGGGCTGTGCGAGCATTCTCTGTGGAGAGACTGGATCGAGAGCTCGAAAGAGGCACACGCTACCATCGAACCTATCAAGTTCACAGTACCTATACCTAGTCATTACTTCTGTATACTCTTCAGTAATAGTCCTGCCACAGCATCATATTGGTTTGCCTGAGTAACCCACGCAATGGAACCCTTACCACAGGGTCCGAGAGATGAACCACCTATCTCTGCGCCCACGTTCCCGCCGTCATCAGAACTGGGATCAGCTCAGGCACCATCTACGTCTGATGCATATTGGCGTAAGCTACTGGAACAGCAGAACCAGAACATGGAACGACTGATTCAGGCTATGCAAGTACCGTCAAAAACAAGTGCTGCAATTACGTTGCCTGAATTCAATCCGGATTTAACCGATGACGATGAACTGTTATCATATCGTGCTAATGAGATCACACGCGGTGATAGTGACAATAAAATCAGTGGCGGTTACTTTTTTTTTTTACAAACTAAGTAGTGACAATAAACCCGATTCCGATGCGCGATCATGATGGTCAAGTTCGTGTGCGTCGAAACTTTTGCGGCTACCCTCATTAAGGAAATAGTGTATCGCAACCAGCCAAGGACAGTATGTTGGAGAAAGCATCGACGCCGGTGATCTGTTTCTTCTGTGGCGAATCTGGTGAGTCGTTTTCAATTTGTTTCGACTCGGGTACTGAGTGCCTTCTGATCATGGGAAGTATAGCTAGTAGGTTACCTGGTAAATAACAGCAAAAACGGTTACAATGTTAGGTATAGCCTAACCTCGTTTACAATGCAATTTTTAAATTCTGTCTACAGCTCTCTGATGCAAGGGTCTCCGTTGCAAGTTATTACTGCGTGTCATCCCTGACTATTGAATTTCTACTACAGTTAGATTAAACGAGACTCAGTTCATTTTGACTCTGTTGTTTCTGAAACATGTTTTTATTTTAAGATTAAAATGGTCTTCGGTGGTACTGATAGATAGATTGTGGGGTTCCTTTTTCTTCACATTTTTATTTTGTGTCTATATGTAGTTGCGCCGGAGCATGTAAGAAGTACATGTGGGCTGCTTTTTATGTGCAGCATGCCCTTTGCGAGGGGTAGTACTTACGCAGCTGAGATGGTTATAGCTTCTGCGTATGGGTCACTCTGCCGACGGACTGCTATTAGTCAAACACGTGTATTCAGTACAGAACAAATCTTATTTAGCGTAATGATAGTGCCAGTAGGTCATGTACCAGTCCAAGTAGATACCTAGTGATTACAGTGGTGATGTAGCAAGCTTAAGTTGTGGTAGAAAATCGAGTACGGGTTTCTTTCGGCCGTAGTGTGTGCGACCGTACCAGTAGTTCTGACGGAGGTCGAGGTCTGGAGAGACCATAGTGTGTAGTCAGTGGGTGATGCACACGGGCGATCCAATTGATGGATATGCATACAGAAGTTTTTATCCATGCGCTGGATGTGTGAGAGCAATGCGATTGCTAGTCGGCTGGAGAGCCGTGGCGTTAGAGGTTTTACTCGAGGTTTCTGTAAGCTTGGCAGTTTTGGTTGCAGTAGAGTTTTAAAGGTTGATTCGAACGACTATGGTACATGGCCCACTGTAGTGATTATTGTATTTTCGATTTTTCTCAATTTTACCACTTGATACAAGACGTGACCTTGTAAACATCTTAGAATAATTATAGTCTTGACTTTTTGCTTAACGGTTTTCCTATAACGTGTGTTAACACTGGTGAGTTGGAGATAAGATTGATCGACCCTAATCATACAGTGCAAAGACATCCTTACAAACTGTCTCCGTACGAACGTCGAATCATGCGCGATACGGTTAACGAATTGTTGCAAGCTAAGATAATTAAACCCTGTAGTTCGCCTTTTCTTAGTCCGGCCCTTTTAGGTATGATGGATCAGATCGTATGTGCATAGATTATAGAGAGCTTAATAATAATAATACAGTGCCAGATCGTTATCCGTTACCGCTGAGTCCATTAGAACTGTTGTTAGGTAAGGTAGCACATCCACTTCATTTATCAACAATGACGACATGACACACACCACCTTTTCACGACACCTTTTGGAACGAAGTTCCTTATCGCGCGTTGTGAAAGGCGGCTAGACGAAAAAAAAAAAAAAAAAAAAAAAAAAAATTCTCACGAAAAGTTGTCACGACACTTTTTGCTATAAGTAAGCTATTGTAAGCCGTGCGGCGTGCGCATGTTTCTCTCTCTCTCTCTCTCTCTCTCTCTCTCTCTTATAGAAAGCAAGCCAGATATTTTCATTTCTATTTCGCATTGAACAGTGTGGTGTCATGATGATGATGATGATGATGATGATGATGATGATGATGATGATGATGATGATGATGATGATGATGATGATGATGATGATGATGATGATGATGATGATGATGATGATGATGATGATGATGATGATGATGATGATGATGATGATGATGATGATGATGATGATGATGATGATGATGATGATGATGATGATGATGATGATGATGATGATGATGATGATGATGATGATGATGATGATGATGATGATGATGATGATGATGATGATGATGATGATGATGATGATGATGATGATGATGATGATGATGATGATGATGATGATGATGATGATGATGATGATGAAGTTTTTTTTTAATCAAACTGTACAGTCTCTTCGTAGTTGTAACTGCGATTCTATGAGTCGTTCAGAGTGCAATGCGCGGCTAGATGTATGGTGGCTGGGTCTCTGTGAGACTACTGTTCGGGTCTGTAAGACTATTGTTTGGGTCTGAATAAGACTACTAATGGGTCTCTGTGAGACTACTGTTTGGGTCTGTAAGACTATTATTTGGGTCTGAATAAGACTACTAATGGGTCTCTGTGAGACTACTGTTTGGGTCTGTAAGACTATTGTTTGGGTCTCTGTGAGACTACTAATGGGTCTCTGTGAGACTACTAATGGGTCTCTGTGAGACTACTAATGGGTCTCTGTGAGACTACTGTTCGGGTCTGTAAGTCTATTGTTTGGGTCTGAATAAGACTACTGTTTGGGTCTCAATGAGACTACGCTGCCGAGCAGCCGGGTCATATTAGTGTTGTCTGTAAGGCCATTTCAAATTTTTGATGTGTTAGATGGCGATCCTTATGTTTTGAAATCTCTAGTTAAGAAGCGTACTATAAATACGCTCATGATCGAATTGGGGGGATGTCTCAGAGCAAAGTACCATTTGACCTTATTTGTGACCGAGTCTGATGTAGAAAGCGCTGGTGAAGGCACGCTAGACACACACGCCATGGCTACGTATTCGGCCGCACTGCACGCTTCAGTCGTAGTCGTAACTGTGATTCACTGGTGGGTCGTTCAGGGCGCGATGCGCGGCTGAAGGTGTAGGGTTGAGGCCTGGGTCTCGTGGAGACTACTTTGCAATGCTGCAATTAATGTTGAATACGCTGCCGAGCAGCTGGGCCATGTTGTGCGTGTGTGTGAAGTTAATTGTGTTTACTATACTATGGTCTGGTTATCTTGACTTTGAGGCATCTGTTCAAATCCTGTCTTTAATTAACCTGGCTTTAGTCAGGAGAGGCCGAGCTTGTAGTATACAGTAGCCTTCTTTTGTTACAAGTACACACGAGGACTTGTGACTGTCAGTTCTGGCCGTGTCGTCGCGAACGGAAGTTTAGCGATAGTACGTCACTCAGTTGATTTCTTAGTACAAGTCAAGCTTAGCTCTGATTGGTTGTTCGTTTAGTACGTACGGTGAACGCCGTGTGGCGCGAGTATCGTTTGGTCGCCGCATGTGGACGGGGTCGTTGGGGCTGTGCGAGCGTTCTCTGTGGAGAGACTGGATCGAGAGCTCGAAAGAGGCACACGCTACCATCGAACCTATCAAGTTCACAGTACCTATACCTAGTCATTACTTCTGTATACTCTTCAGTAATAGTCCTGCCACAGCATCATATTGGTTTGCCTGAGTAACCCACGCAATGGAACCCTTACCACAGGGTCCGAGAGATGAACCACCTATCTCTGCGCCCACGTTCCCGCCGTCATATACATTAATTATATAAATATGTATAAGTAAAGCCGATGCACAATATACTACAAAAACTCAAAATAATTTAAAATGTAGCAATGTAGAGCAGAGACACAGAGCAGAGGCAATGTAGAGTTCATAGGCTAAGTAGTATTGTAGAATTACTGTTTTAAATTGTTGTCTTTGGTCTGATAACAAAAGACAACTTGGATACGAGGCTTTTGCTTACTTTGCATAATGTGTGTGTGTACTTTGTTATTTTTTATTTTCTAATGTGCGTTTTATTTGTGCAGAATAAACGATTTTTCTTTCTTTTCTTTTCTTTCAATGACAAATGGAGGATTATTGTTGACATTTAAAATTTTGACATAATTGTATTCTTATTTTATTGTTTGACATTTTAATTACAAGTACCTACCGACATTTAATCATTTCTTTTTCATTATATTTCATTATTTTTGTGTGTAAATATTTATATGCTTGCGAGTAGAATGCAGCGCACTAACATTTTATCAATATAAGACCTAATATAAATTATGTACCTGCATTGAGACAAATAAAATGATTTGATTTAATTTGACAAATAAATAAATTATGTGGGAGATCATGGTACTCACATATTACAAGTGATAAGTCTGTGTGCGAGTTAAAGTAATCACAGAATGTAAAATCAATGTCATAAAAATAATAAATTATACAATTTAACTAATTAGGGTTCCGTAACAAAATGGTAAAAAAGGAACCATTATGGTGTGACTCACCGTTCCCACCCCTTATCTCCGAAGTTTGCAAAGATTAAAATCTGAAATTATTCTATGTGATATGAAGTTTATGTAAAGATTACAGGAAAAATAAAACGATGTCTCTAAATAGCACACTTTTTCAGGAATCGGAATGGAACCATCGGTGCGCGAGTCCGACTCGCTCTTGACCGGTTTTTTTATTTTTCTACACTCTAGATAGTCCTATGGAGCAGGACCAGCATGTTTCCAAGCATTCTTATCTTGGATATAATTCTCTTATTTGTATTGTATGCTTCTTTACAAAGTGAACTTTTGATATGAATGCTAAATCTTTCATTTAATTGAAATTAAAGCCTTTTGCTTTTGATCGCAGTGGACTATAAAAAGCGACTATTTTATTTCAGGGAGCGAGCCGGCCAGTCGAGCGTATCTCATGAATTTAACGACTGAAGATTTTAGTTACAAACAATAATGTTAGGAAAAACGTAAAACCGTGTTATTTTACGAGACAGAGCATCTGCAGTAAATAACATTGAGCGCAGTAAAGTGAACTTTACAACCGCCCGCGCGCGCGTCAGCCATTGTTCTGTATACGAATATACGGCGTCGCTCAGACGTAGGCATACGTGTGAGATGTGGCTGTCAGGATATTCACCGAGGTATACGTGTGTGTGTGTGTGTGTGTGTGTGTAAATACATTTTGTGATGAACAAATGTGCACAGCAAACAACGTGGATATAATCTCCATCAAAAGGAACGCAGCGAAACACTTAAATATTCCGCGTTATATTTCTGAAGAAAAACGAAATTAAAATAATCATTCATGTTAATTTCTTGAGTTGTGAATTTATTTCTGTTTTAATTAAAGGACATTATGCTTGACTGCCACCTTGCCATTTATTCCTTCCCCACTTTTACATAAACAACGGGAATAATTGCCAACACCAAGTCATCGTGCTTAGACAACGGATTCATCATCACAACCCGCTGGTAGCGTGCAATGAGACTAGTGATTTAATCTTTCTAACACAGAAAGTGAGGAGGTCTCACCAACATCACTGCAAGTAGCAAATGATATACCAACACAATACCGTACCTCTCTGATAACAAATTGCAATACAATGTATAACAATAAGTGATAAAGTCCCAGCGGCAGCCCTCTCACTACAGCGAGCTCGTCGCTCCGGACTCCGCAGGCAGCAAGAAGCACAAAACATTTCATTTCCAATCTCGGCTCATTGTCGCCGCGAATCATTCAACGAGTTCCGCAATAAACAGCGGCACGGGATCGGCACGACATCGGCGCGGCATCGGCTCGTCATCGGCGCGGCGCCACCCGGCACGGACGCTTATATCGCGCTGTAGAACAATATAATTGGATTCGTCGCCGGCATCCCACTTGGGTGCTGTTAGGGCTATTGCACACGTGATACCTTTAGCATTATCGGTGATTTTCCGATTGCATCAATGACTTGACTATTGTATTGTAGATATTGAAGCGTACGATTACAACTTACAAACCTGCAGTTTTGTCCAGGAGCTTGGTGGGCACCGTCGCCATCGTGTTCCTGCCCATCCCAATCTATATGGGGGCGGTGCAACATATCGACACCATATCGACCACTAAATATATTTTGCTTATACCAGTAGTAGGTAGAGTACATTGCACTTAGATCTCAATACTCAATAATTTATTTGCATTCCACAATGTTAACGTAGGCGGTAGGTACATTATAAAATATATATAATTTTAGATCATTGTGGACCCTGCCGGGCACAGCAAGATAGGATAGAGGAAGAGGGCTATTATTATATTATTATTTGAAAAAAGTAAAATATAAAATGTTTTTCTACTACTCACTTCCACTTTGATTTTATTTATTATTTTTGGTACTTATTCATTTTTCTTATTATTATTTTGTTGAGTGTGTTTGTAAGTGTTTCAGTTAGGTTGTTATTGTTCTGAAATGAAGTTAGACTGAGATATCGTCAGCAAACAGAATACATGACTCATTTATGATTCTTAGTAGTGTTAGGGTTCGCTAATTTAAATTTTTATTATATTAAATTTAATCGCAAAAGACTAGTTTCCATGCCAGTAACAATTTGATCCGAATATTTTTTACTGGCAACACTTTAGTCTCTCAGTTGGTCGTTGGATGCTTCTGATTGGCTAACCAATCAGAGGCCAGCAGATTGTCGTCTGTGATTGGTTGACGACATTAAATCGTCCGCCAATCACAGAACTCGATTTTACCGCGCAAATTAATAAGTTTACCGCGCAAATTATCAGAAACTTGGGAAGTGGAAAAAGGTTGGTTGAACATTCTGACTCGAGCTTAGGACGAGAAGGTTGTGAAAGAAATAAAGTTGTGTTTCCTTTTACCTGGATTTTCTTCAGTATTTCACCTAGGCATCCTGAAAGTCTAGTTGCAGTCCTTAAGACTAAGTGATTTAATATATCAGAAGTGACACGCTAACCAAACTTAAAACGTAAGTACACGCCCATGGTTTTTATTATATTTCTTTTTGTGCTTTTTCTTCGCATTTTAATATTATTATTTTATATTTAATTCAAATTTCCTTAATGCTAGTGATGGTGCTGAAATCAGTGGTAGTTTAAAGCATATCGTTAGTATTACGGAAAGAATGAACATGCGTTGAACAAGTGTTTTAGAGTTATACAGTGTTTAAACTTGTTATAAATGGCACCTCTGAACGTAGTCTAAGACTTAGACAGTGGTTTTATTGTTTTGTAATGCGACCTGCAGTATTTTGTTACGGTTTAATTTATTTTGGTGCGAAAATTTTAGTGTGTGCGTGTGTGTCTTAATTAGTGTCTGAAATGATCGAGAATATTATCATATGGGGGTTTCCAAAAGGGGTACGAAAATTTGCTTATTTTTGGTGTAAGACGCACCGTTTCCGAGATATCATGCATTTTTTATCCTTCAATTGAACCGAATAATGTGATGTTATTCACCATATTTTTAGTCATTGTTATTAACAAACCTTCTTTTTCTGCGAGTGTTTAGATCATGGACGAGCCACCAGGGCGCAGAGAACGCTCAAATCGAGACTCCAGTCGGCGTAGACTAGAAACACCTAGTCGAGAGGATCGCTCACGAAGTCGAAGCGGTCTGCGTATGCGCAGCCCGAATCGATCTCGAGATGGGCGAGACTTCCTGCTGGGACGGCAGAGAGTACAGATGCTGGAGCAGGAATTACGCCGAGAGCGTGAACGACTTCGTGCGACGGAGGACCTTCGTCGATCATCATCACGACGTGCCAGCGAGCGTCGCGAACCCTCAGGACGTCGGGAAGCTGAGCGTCGGGCAGAGCCACGTGCCGAGCAACGTAGCAATGCGGGAGAACATATAAGGTCACGTAGTCCATCTTTTTCTAAAAACGATCTTGTTAGTGTTTTAAAACTGTTGAAAGAGGATCTGTTGTCACAGCCACATAACCGAAATGCACAGTCGTCTCAAAAGATAGACCACCAAAATATATTGCCTAATTTTGACCCTTCAACTAAAAATCAACGTATTGATATATGGCTGAAAAAGGTCAATGAATGTGCGTCGGTATATGGTTGGGACGACAGAACTACTACACATTTTGCTATGCAGAAACTCCAAGGCCTGGCTAAAACGTGGTACGAAAGCGTGAATTCCATTCTTTTCAGCTGGACAGAATGGCAAGATAAATTGATAAATGCATTTCCTTGTGAACAAAATTACGGCCAGACCTTGGAGGATATGCTGAAAAGGAAGAGCAAGTTCAATGAACCCATTGAAGTTTATTATTATGAAAAGCTTGCTCTCGTGAATCAATGCGATATAGTAGGAAAACGTGCCGTAGACTGCATTATTCACGGCTTGAGTGATAGGACGCTTAGATCGAGTGCTTTGGCATTACGTTGCAACCACCCTGACCAACTTTTGCAGTTCTTAGTAAGCAATAAAGACACTCATCAGTCTTCGGTGGACCGTGGCCATTTTCGTAATAAAACTGTAGACAATACACATCAGAATAATAACCAAGCTCCAAAGCCTATAGCTAGATCGGGTCAGCCTCCTGGTTGCTATAACTGCAAAGAGAAGGGGCATAGTTTCCTACATTGTCCTAAACCTATCTTGAAGTGCCAACGATGCAATAAACTCGGTCATACCACTGAGACGTGTTTTAGCAAGCCAGGGGAAAAGCCGACGAATTCTAGCGCTACTGTTTCAAAGACAATGCGCATAGATTCTGTCAAAAGGGGTACTGAAACCCCAAACTCCAAATTTATAAAAGAGGTTATTGTTAATGGGGTGCCCCTACAGGGGTTCATAGATTTTGGGAGCGAGGTTACTTTGATTAAGGAGTCGGTTACCAAGGAGCTAGGCTTGAATCACGATAACGTGCCCTCTCAAATGAAAGGTTTCGGTAATAGTGTTGTGCAATCATTTGGAGAGTTGTCACTTGATTTGAGTATAGACAATGTCAACGCCAGGGTTATTTGTAAGGTTGTGAGTGACGACTTTTTGGAGAAGCCCTTGCTAATTGGCCAGACTTACACGGAACTTCCCCAAATAATTGTTTATAAAAATGTTTCTGAATTGAAATTCTTCGACAACGGCAATAAATTGCCCTTTTCTGATGTTGACATTGAGAGTGAAAACTCTTTCAAGGTTCGCACCTCAGGAGCTGTCAAATTTTGGGGACCTGTTTCAATCAGAGCCAGGGTTGATTCTACCGTTATTGGCAGTATTTTACTGAAAAATAGTGTTGCAGGAAAACCCAATCAACAGTTTTCAGTTTGTGGAGGACTTTATAGTTCGACAAATGGTTCTGTGAATATAGTTGTTATTCCCCACGCTAGTTTCTGTCTGATTCCAAAGGACAATGTCTTTAGCCGAGCTGAAAAGGTCTATTTTGTCAACAAGGTTGTCGTTGATTCACCTGAACTGATGAGTGATGCTGCCGGTAATGTATTCGATGAAAGCCAGGTTCGCATTTGTCAAAAGGTACCTGATGATACTAGGAAACAGTTATTAGATTTACTCAGAAAGTACAAGCATTGTTTTGCGTCATCTTTGAATGATCTAGGTTGTACTAACGTTGCCCAAATGAAAATAGAGCTTAACAGTCAACGTCCTGTTGTATACCGTCCGTATCGACTGTCACATCATGAGCGCTCGCAGGTTCGTACAATGGTAGATGAGATGTTAGACGCAGGTATAGTGCGCGAATCATCTTCTGACTATGCTAGTCCTATTCTGCTTGTACGCAAGAAAGATGGGTCTCTTAGAATGTGTATAGATTACCGCATGCTGAATTCTGTAACTCTTAAGGAGAGATATCCAATGCCAATCATTGAGGATGAAATAGCACGCCTTTCTGGTCAGGCCTGTTTTATTTCGCTTGACCTTCTGTCAGGTTACTACCAGGTACCACTAGTGGAGCAAAGTAAGCGATTCACCTCTTTTGTCACGCCGGACGGTCAATACGAGTTTAATCGCATGCCGTTCGGCCTGGCAAATGCGCCTGCTGTATTTCAGCGCATGATAAATACAATTCTAGGGTCAGCTCGTTTCTGTAAGGCAACCGCATATATGGATGATATTCTGATTTTTGGGAAGGACTCATCGGAATGTCTGAAAAATTTTGAAGACGTATTGCAATTGATAGAAAAGGCGAATCTTACTTTGAATTTATCGAAATGTGATTTTCTGCGCGACAAAATCGACTATCTCGGGTATGAAATCGGAGCAGCAGGAGTAAGGCCTGGGGAGAAAAAGATCTCTAGTGTAATGAATTTTCCGCGTCCTGAAAATGTACACAATGTTCGCCAATTCCTCGGGCTGGCAAGTTACTTCCGGAAATTCGTCAAAGATTACAACAAGTTATTTCGTTGTGTAGGTGAAGATAAGGGAGATGTGCGCTGGGTAGTACCAAAGGGTGCGAGATGGCAATTATGTCGCATGAATCATGACGATATCGGTCATTTTGGGGTCGAAAAGACTTTGGAACGATTAAAGAAAGGCTATTGGTTCCCAAAAATTACACGATTCGTTAAAAAGTACGTGAGCGCATGTATTGAATGTGCATACGCTAAAAATAATCAAAGTGGTAAGGAAGGTCTTCTTCACCCTATAACGAAAGTGGAGGTACCTTTTCATACACTACATATTGACCATCTCGGACCCTTCGTGAAATCCAAGCGAGGTTTTTCTTACCTATTAGTCGTAATTGACGCTTTTACAAAGTTTTGTTTTGTCAGACCGGTTCGGAACACGCACACTCGGAACGTAATAAGGGTGCTAGAAGACATATTCAGGATGTTTAGAACTCCTGATCGCCTTGTGAGTGACCGCGGTAGCTGTTTCACGTCACATATGTTCAAAAGATTTTGTCTTGATGAGGGTATTAAACACATCCTGAATGCTGTCTCTAGTCCCCGATCAAACGGTCAAGTCGAGCGGTATAACCGCACAATTCTCGGCTCTATGAAGGCTTTAAGCGTGAAATATGGCGAGAAAGAATGGGATTGCCATTTAGGAAGGATTCAGTGGGGACTAAACAACACTATCCAAAAAACAACCGGCAGGACACCAGCCGAGGTGATGTTTGGTACCTCTATGAATGTTTCGGCAAATCCCATCCTTAATGAGATTTCTGATAAAACTCGCGAGTCTACTGATTTACCCACTATACGCCAAGAAGTTAAAAGTAGGCTAGACAGTGAGCAGATCAAGCAAAAACAGTATTATGATAAGGGTAGGAAACCTGCGCGCACATACGCGGAAGGCGATCTTGTTAAGATTACTAAAACTTGCTTTAATAATGAAGGGCAGAGTAAGAAGCTGCTGCCGTCATATATCGGTCCCTATCGGGTTACAAAGTTCTTGGGTACTGACCGATATGTAGTAGCTCCAGTACCTGGTTTAGGTAATACACAAGGCAAGCGTCCAACGACTGTTGCTGCGGATCGCATGATGCCTTGGATCCACGTGGCTGCATTAGATGTGAACGAGAACACGGAATCTGCTTCCGACACAGATGATGATGATGATACTTAATTTAAGTTTTGGTGTCCCTTGTGAGGCATGTAACTACAGAATGGTGTGTTGTTTCAGATTGGATGCAAGAATCGATTCGCGTCTGATCAAATATGCCAGAGCTACTCGTTCGTCTTGCTCCTTTTGCACAAGCTTAATCGATCGGCTTGAGCGAATGGTTAGCAGAGGCTACCTCGATTAATCGATCGTCGAGGTAATCTTTGAAGTACATCGACTAATCGATCGTCGATCACCAGGTATCCCGATTAATCGATCATTGGGTCCTGAGTTCTTTAATGAATTAAACACAACTGATCGATCGTTGTGATATCCACACCTTGCTTATGATTAATTTGAAGTTGCAAACACAACTAATCGATCGTTGTGAATTTGTGATTTAGTATGCCTATGATTAATTTGAAATTGCTCTTCCGTAGAAGTCCGTACATCCTTATAAGCTAAACAATTTTGTAAAAAGATTTCATATATTCTTTTAGTTATAACAATAGTAATTGTATTAGTTTGTAAATTTCTAAATAGTCAATGAGGTAAAGTAAATTTGAAAATAATATTATAATAATTTGTATAACTTAATAAATGAGTTTAAATAAATTTATAAATAGATATTCACTATTTAGGTTTCAATGTTAATTATTATGTATGATATTAGCATATAATTTGAATTGATTTTGTAATATTGTGTACACGGATTGTAAAGTTTGTTTAACCGACCTAATTCCGATTGTTAGGGTTCCACGCGGTACCGTGTGCAGGGACGCACACGACATCAGGATGGTCGATTGTTAGGGTTCGCTAATTTAAATTTTTATTATATTAAATTTAATCGCAAAAGACTAGTTTCCATGCCAGTAACAATTTGATCCGAATATTTTTTACTGGCAACACTTTAGTCTCTCAGTTGGTCGTTGGATGCTTCTGATTGGCTAACCAATCAGAGGCCAGCAGATTGTCGTCTGTGATTGGTTGACGACATTAAATCGTCCGCCAATCACAGAACTCGATTTTACCGCGCAAATTAATAAGTTTACCGCGCAAATTATCAGAAACTTGGGAAGTGGAAAAAGGTTGGTTGAACATTCTGACTCGAGCTTAGGACGAGAAGGTTGTGAAAGAAATAAAGTTGTGTTTCCTTTTACCTGGATTTTCTTCAGTATTTCACCTAGGCATCCTGAAAGTCTAGTTGCAGTCCTTAAGACTAAGTGATTTAATAGTAGGTCGTTTATATAAAATATAAATAAAAGGCATCCAATTACAGTCCCTTGGGAGATTGAGGCATTAATTTTTTTGCTGTCCGATCGAATGTGTTGTATTTGGTTAGTATGTTTATTATAATATTCAACTTCAACTTCGGGAAGCGTTCTAAAGATGATTGCAGACAGACCAGTGTCGCCAGCTGTGGGAAGGCTCATCAGGATGCACGTTGCTTGATGAATTTTTGTATTTTATTATTATAGTTCACTTAAATTTTAATTTATTTCCAATTATTTCATTTTAACTTATTTTCAATTTCATTTTAATTTTTATTTATTTATTATTTTACCTACCTAATGTATTTATTGATCGTGCCGTGACTAACATAGTTTTAAGATAGTAATTAAATACCTACTAACAAAATATGGACAAAAAGTAGTCTGAATTAAATGAATTTATTTTTTTATTTATTTTATTAAACACTGTACCTAAATTAAGAACTCACAGTGTCATTGTGTGACTGCAAGTCCCGTGTGTGGCAGACCTTAGCGGCCGCGCGACTCGGGACGCCGCGCGCCGCCGCCGCCGCCGCCGCCGCGCCGCGCCGCCCTCAAGCGACATCACGTAATGTCTTCACCAAATGCGTTTAGCATACTTCCCGCAAATGCATTATACTGCACTTTCAGCTGATGGGATTGTGTACCAGGGAATAATATAATATACAGTATGTAGCTGTCTCGCGAACATCAAACAGATTTTGGTAGAAATGGTCTTGATCACAAGTGAATTAGTGCCTGTAACAACCTTCTCATTCTCCTAATACCCTAAATAATAAAATAATATTATATACTAGCTAGTGATGCTACACAAAAAGGGGCAATTCGAATCGACCACATGACTACGGCAAAAGGAAAATTAAATGTTTACTCCCAGAGATACGAATTCCGTACGTGTACCGCTGTTTAGGATCAAAGATAGTTTCATGAAATAAAACGGATCCTCATAAATCTGAGGCGAGGAAGCCATTCGCTGCGAATAGTTAACAACCGGGGATAATATTACCTGTTTCATGAATACATTTCGCTAAATTGCTTTAGAGCGAACAAATTAATTTAGTGAGCCAGTGAGCCCTCCTCGCGGCTCACTGCCTACTGCTTGCATGAGCACTTGCCGCAGATCCTGATGTCACAGCAGTTTGCTAAACTAATATCGTTGTGGTACATGTAGACCCAGTTGTTATCGATACAACCCTCACGAACAGAGGTCTGTTGACGACAGATTGTGAGCTCTTATACAGAAATGTTCCGCGGGATCCGCAGTCAAAGGGGACCCTTATAATTTCGTTATGTCGTCCCTGCGCCACTGTAATGTGTCCCTTTTCCTCTAACTTTTTGACTTAATTCTAGGCATTACTGCTAGGAGTAGGTAACTCATACTACTTTCACCATTGATGCACAGACCAACACAAAGCATTTGTAGCACAAAAAAATATGCATAAGAGCAATGTGTGGCATGCAACCCGATCAATCATGTCAACCAATATTTAGAAACCTTGGTTTGTTACCTCTACCCTCACTTTACGTTTATGAAACATGTATGTTTGTATCCAACAACAAAGATTTATTTAGAACTGCAAATGATGTGTATCCAAGAAATCGTAGAGATCCATTCAGACTCGTATTAAATGACATTCCTAGATCTACAAAATATAATAAGAACTGTTTAGCAATGTGTGTACGTATTTATATTAATATACCAAGTAATTTAAAAACGCTGACGTCTAGAGCATTTAGGCACAAATTATATAAATGTTAGCCATTTATATACAGAAATTTTTTATTCTATTAAAGAATTCTTAGAGACTAAACTAACAATAGCTTAGTATTATGTGATACTTAACACAAACCGATAATTTTGCATGCTATATCTTTAGCAAAACATGTAAGCACTAATTTTAATGTACCTAACACCTTTAATACCATGTTTAATGCGAATAAAAAAATGAAATGAATTTGATGTTATTTTATAGTAATTCTATTCAGTTCCTTCTACGGCACCCTAATAGCGATGTAATCATCAGCAGAACTCGGCTCTTCTATTGTCTGTAGACATGACGCACACGTAGGGGCGAGGTGGAGGATAGGGGACAAGATGTCGGATGACGGGCGAGAGGCTCGATGGCTGCGAATGATTTCCGTTTGATGTCCGGACGAGGCGCGCTACGTGGACACGTCAACGTCGACGAGATCTGCCGAGAGCTCCTTCACCAAGAGGTTATTTAGAAAACATAATATTATATTTTGTTGCCTTATTTTTCTGACAAAGGTCTACTTCGCCACATGAGCACATATTATTTAATATGGAGTAAGTTTTTTTTCTTTGCATATCAATTAATTTTTCAACAATTTGGTACTTAAGTGAGATAAGTAGGTACCTAGGTACTGTGTAGAGCTGTAAAACAAAAACTGCTACTTCAAGAGTGCCATTAGTAAATAACTAAACATACGTATATTATTGTGTGTCGCAAACATAGCGGACACATTAGTTTAGGTAGTACATATACCCACTATTTGTATCTTAGCACATGAATCAAAGGCATCCTGCAGATATGCTAAACAGTCACGCAGCTACAATAGATTGACACAATATTAACACAAGTGTATATCGAGCAGGAACCTATAGCTAGCGAACCGGTACAATCTGCTGACATACTATACCTACATTTACTTGCTATAGGTACACAGAGCGGTGAAACTTTTTGAAGTAGAACGACGTTAAAAACTTGAAGTACTTTATAAACAACAACAGTAGACTAGCTCGAATACTTCAAACCCAACCCTGCCCCGCGCGGCGTGGCCCAGCGAAGTGAACCGCCCTCTGTCATCGGCTATATTCGGACGCCGGTCTCATGTCGTTGAGCGAAAAGTGTACGAAACAATACCTTTTTTTTATTACCTACTGATACGTACTACATTTACGCCAGGAGGAGCTCATGGCTAAGTTATAACAGCCGCACGGGTCGATCCCTCAGGTTAAGCTACGCTAGTCGGGGTTGGTCAGTGGATGGGTGACCATCTTTACATACCGAGACTCCTCCATGCCTCGGAAAGCACGTTAAGCCGTTGGTTCCGGCTGTCATTTGTGGATTTTTGACAGCCGTTACGGGTCGTCAGAAGCCCGAAAGTCTGACAACCAGTCTTACCAAGGGGTATCGTATTGCCCAGTTACTGGGTTGTGGAGGTCAGATAGGCAGTTGCTTCATGTAAAATACTGGTATTCAGCTGCAGCCGGTTAGACTGGAAGTCGACCCCAACGTAGTTGGGAAAAGGCGGCAGATTGATTGATACGTACTTACTCCATTAAGAAGGTATAAAATCTGAACCCATTTTGAAAATAATATTGTTGTGTTAAGTTCTAATCAAGTTTGCAACCCCCAGTTTCTGAGACGCAACCACACAGATACTTCGGACAGGTTGTCACACTGCTGTGAACTGATTTGATTGCTGTTGTTATTTCAGTCAGCCAATCACAGCGGATATCATGAATTTGACCATCCTTGAAAAAAATCAAGCTCTCGTACATAACACCTTTCAATCCATCTTGATAGTAAACAGCCCTCAGGGGGAATAATAACTGTCAACAGTTTTATACTGTTCAAAGTTTTGAGAGTCTCAACTATACTGTTTACAGTTTTCAAAACTTCCAATATTTTGTACACAGCTACGCGAGACAGTGGCTGAAACTTCAGAGGTTGCCGCTCTGTGTCCGAATACCTTCGTCTGTGGCCGGCCATGCAGAACAGCCGCGGGCGATGTCGATACCCGCTTTGAGGACAAGTTCCGACGATACTATACTACATAGGTAAGCAACTCTTGTATTGTTCGCTTAGTAATTATGTTGCGGAGGTAAGCTGTATATTATTATTACATAAGTATATGTGTGTTAATCACAATACTGCATAATATATAGGTAGATAATATATTAATATTAATTACAATAATATGTTTCCTATCAGAAATATTAACCTGTATTGAGTTGATACGCTGTAAAGATATTTGCCGTAAAGAAGCGCGTACTATCACCTCTATGACCATTGTTAGAAGATTCGTCTACGACTATAATACCAAAACTTAAGGAACCAAAACACTAATACTTTTAAAAACACTTTAAGAGCAATCGATTTATCAATAAAATAAGAAATAGGTAAGTAGATATATGTTTAAATAACATACATTTCAGCTGGAAGGGCCCGTTCCCTAGCGGCACTAAATATTTAATGGAATCAATACAGAGCTGGGCAGATGTCCAACTTGTGTCGACAGTTACGTATCACCACAGATACCACAGAAATCTGTGGTATCACTCACTTTATTTCACTTCTTTGTAACCGACACGTTGATGGAAAAGGTATTTCAGGATTGCCTTTGTAACTGTGAAGTGTGTCTGTGCTGGGGAGCCACACAGAGATTTGCTTTGTCATTAAGCATTAAATATTTATTCTGATATTTTTACTAACCACTCAGGGTCGCTCTACAAAATTCATAATTTATTACAGTCTTTGAAGAGACAAGAGACATTTTATGTCAATGAGGTCATCTCTTTACACTTGCAGATAACGCAACATTAGCATGTAAATATAACCACCCAAGCATAACACATTGAAACCAGAACTTGTGTTTAGTTGTAACAGAGTTACGAAGTAAAGAAAGCTGACAATAACCAAGTTTAAGCACTACACCGCTGCAAAATGCAGTAATTGCTAAGAACGCCGCCGCTGGTGCAGCGCTGCAGCGCTGGCGGTGCAGTGTCGGCCCTCATTATCTAACTAAGTTTGCGTCGAGAGTGTGCTCGCACTAACTAATACAAGTAAACAGGACACAATGTACTTACGAGCCTTCTCTACTGTTATATACTAGAGTGGTGTGTGGCTATCTGTTGCGTAAGCATCGCTACGCTTTCTCAGTAAAATCTAAGACGGGGGAGTCGTGCGTTTTTTATGAAAAAATATAAGATAGAAATTGAAATAGAATTAGATCATTACTTCGATGGTTAGACTGTTTTTCAATGTTCCAAGCTATCTATCTGACGGCTAATATTTAGCTTTATACTTTTAGGGTTCCGTCCGTCGGGTTGTATTTTTTGAACCGTAATAAGTAGACACTTTAAATTTTCACAGAGTATGTATAGTATTAGTATTACCATAGCCGCTATAACAACCATTTATGAAACACATAAACAAAATAATTATATACTGTTAAATATTGTACGATGGTGCGGAATCCTCCGTGTGCGAGCTCGACTGCACTTGGGCGCTTTTTAACTAACTTACAAACAAAATGACTGGGTTTTGTTTTGCTATTTCTTGACACACTTGTAAATATGAATAAAACATAAACAACACCCCAAGTGGTATACACCAAGTAAATATACTTAAATAAAGCACACACAAGCCCCAAGTGGTACAAGTGCCTACACCAAGTAAATCTGTATCTGTTTGAAGTCGCCGACAGACTGAGATGGCTTCTGCCGCTTCACTGCACATCTGACGACACAGACGGGTCTCAGCCGGAATCCCGAGGGCTAGCTTATACGGCTATAGCAAGTCGCGAAAAATACTTAAGGCGCGGTATTAGCTCACAAACATTGCTTTCTTGGATTGTCGAGTATGACGTAACGCAATTAAACTTATACGGCTATAGCAAGTCGCGAAAAATACTTAAGGCGCGGTATTAGCTCACAAACATTGCTTTCTTGGATTGTCGAGTATGACGTAACGCAATTAAACTTATACGGCTATAGCAAGTCGCGAAAAATACTTAAGGCGCGGTATTAGCTCACAAACATTGCTTTCTTGGATTGTCGAGTATGACGTAACGCAATTAAACTTATACGGCTATAGCAAGTCGCGAAAAATACTTAAGGCGCGGTATTAGCTCACAAACATTGCTTTCTTGGATTGTCGAGTATGACGTAACGCAATTAAACTTATACGGCTATAGCAAGTCGCGAAAAATACTTAAGGCGCGGTATTAGCTCACAAACATTGCTTTCTTGGATTGTCGAGTATGACGTAACGCAATTAAACTTATACGGCTATAGCAAGTCGCGAAAAATACTTAAGGCGCGGTATTAGCTCACAAACATTGCTTTCTTGGATTGTCGAGTATGACGTAACGCAATTAAACTTATACGGCTATAGCAAGTCGCGAAAAATACTTAAGGCGCGGTATTAGCTCACAAACATTGCTTTCTTGGATTGTCGAGTATGACGTAACGCAATTAAACTTATACGGCTATAGCAAGTCGCGAAAAATACTTAAGGCGCGGTATTAGCTCACAAACATTGCTTTCTTGGATTGTCGAGTATGACGTAACGCAATTAAACTTATACGGCTATAGCAAGTCGCGAAAAATACTTAAGGCGCGGTATTAGCTCACAAACATTGCTTTCTTGGATTGTCGAGTATGACGTAACGCAATTAAACTTATACGGCTATAGCAAGTCGCGAAAAATACTTAAGGCGCGGTATTAGCTCACAAACATTGCTTTCTTGGATTGTCGAGTATGACGTAACGCAATTAAACTTATACTGCTATAGCAAGTCGCGAAAAATACTTAAGGCGCGGTATTAGCTCACAAACATTGCTTTCTTGGATTGTCGAGTATGACGTAACGCAATTAAACTTATACGGCTATAGCAAGTCGCGAAAAATACTTAAGGCGCGGTATTAGCTCACAAACATTGCTTTCTTGGATTGTCGAGTATGACGTAACGCAATTAAACTTATACGGCTATAGCAAGTCGCGAAAAATACTTAAGGCGCGGTATTAGCTCACAAACATTGCTTTCTTGGATTGTCGAGTATGACGTAACGCAATTAAACTTATACGGCTATAGCAAGTCGCGAAAAATACTTAAGGCGCGGTATTAGCTCACAAACATTGCTTTCTTGGATTGTCGAGTATGACGTAACGCAATTAAACTATCCGACACAAAAAATACAGTGGACAGAGAAGGGTTAAAAAAATTCACCGAATAGAATAGTAAAAAATAGTTTGATATTCCCAATAAAAAAATTGGAAGTTGCTTCACAAAAATAAACTTTGACGTCGAGGATCTCAGCATTTTCAGCGATAGCGACATTCTTTTTTTTAAGATTTTAATAGAATTAGCATTTTTTTTAAACTTTAACCGGACAATTATTTAAGTTATTGTGTATTATATTCTGAATAATCTAAAGAAAACCCGGAAAATAAATGAACATTCGCAGCTTAGTCACATCTCGGAAACACAAATATTATTTTCAATTTTCAACTTTATTTCAAGCCTGCTAATGGTGAGTTGGTGACAATAGATTACGCGGGTGTGTGAGTGCGGTAATCGTAGTCAGTCCGCGCCTTAAGTACTCCATTTTATTCAAGACATTCCGCATTGAAGCTAATACACACATTGTACATAGAACACAGTACTGCACTCGACGTAAACTTTTAAGTGAAATTGGAATATACATACGAAGAGTTTGTAGTACTTTAGGCTGTACTTATATGAACTTATAAATATGTATTTACGAGTAGGAATAGTTCCCTAGCTAGAGTACTTTGTTTCTAAAAGCAGATGGAAAACGGTTTATTAATAATATTTTAAATTCTACATTGTTTATGGAAACATGAAGTGCTAGTGCTGTCTCTAAAGTAGATATCTAAAGTACTGTGTTATTCAGGCGAAAATTAGGTTGAAGATGTCGAAATGGTATTGTAGTTTTCTTTATGTGGCGCATGGTGTTAGAGTGACAATAATAATATTTTATAGTGGCAACATTGTAATCTTCTAGTAGAAAGTCATGTGTACAGAACATTTTTTGCGTGACTCTAGAATTGTAGATGGCTGCGACCGGTGTGCTTTCTCCTCTGGATCCTGTTTCTTCCCAATGTGATGCAAATAACCTGCGTTAAGGCTCCTCCTTCATAAAATACAGCGAAACTAAGTAACTTTGTAACCATCTTTTACAGTAAATATAGCATCTTTCTGGTAGAAAAAAATACACAGTTATCTACAATACATAAGAAGTGATTTCATGTGTCCTGAAATCTATTTTAGTTTGTAGAACTAAGGAAAAAAAAAACCTAAATCCAGGTCTATTTCGAGTTGATTGTTGATTGTTGTTTTCGATTTTTTCGAGTTGTAGCCATATTACTCCTACAGTTTTTAGTAGAAGTGTTCATAAATTTATACAGTTCTTTACAAGCTAATAAGGAATGATTTCTTGTCATTACTTTTTGAGTTTAATCAACAGATTTTTTGTAACTCGATAATTACTTCAAATTTTGCAAGCATTGTGTCATCGCGCTTCTCTTTCTTTTCTATGCAGTCCGACAGTGACCGCGCTTTTTGCGACGGACAAGCCTTAAAAGTCCTAATACATGGAGCACATAATAGTAGATTATGCACCGAGGGGCTAAAGTTGTGTCTTATGTCACGGGCGTCATATTGAATCTCGAGCGCAATGAAGGATTCGGGATTTAACTCCCGAGCGCAGCGAGGTAGTTAAGAGTTTAACTCACGAGCGAAGCGAGGGAGTTAATACAAGAATCCTGAATGCAGCGAGGGATTCAAGCTAGCCCAAGGCAAAGACACCTTTAGCCCAGAGGAGGATACTCTACTTTTTACACCTACTGTGAGAAAATAATAGCCATAGTACGAAAAACAAAGTATTTATTAAATAAACAAACAGTAAGAATAACATATTTAGAACTAGTTAGTTATATCCACTTACATATTAATTGAAGTTAATGGTAACATTTGAGACATTAGTCCAGTTGTGCAAAGATAAAGTTAAGTTTTTATTTGGTACGTTTATAGATGTTGATGTGGAATTAAAAAAAAAAAATAATTAAAAAAAAAATTAAAAAAAAATGAAAAATGGTTCGTAGTTATCTAATTATTCTTACAATATTATGTCTTCGAAAACATGGCAACGATATGAAGAAGCAGTCGTTATGATTTTGTAGGAAATCGAGAATATCATCCACGCGTAGTAAGGGTTTCGAGAATAGCTTTCCTCTTTCTGGCACCAAAAGGTGTTTGTTAGTACTATACTGCCAATTTAGCTGAGCATGTGAGATTCCAAATTCAAATCACATTATTGACCAGCGGGTCATAATGAAATCCAGTACAACATTATTGACCGGCTGTGCCCCGGCCACTAATGACTCACTTTAGGTTAAGGTTGCTTGACATATAATTTGACATTTTCGAGCAGGTGGTGTGAAAAAACTTTTTGAGTACTAAGGAAACTGCGTCGGGTCAGAGTTCCGTGCAATTTTGAACTTTATAAGTTACTTAATACAGTAGATTATGAATTAGAATGAAAATTATAATTTTGATAACGCAGGACTTGTGTTTTGAATATAGAATTAACGAAAGAATTAAAATAAATAAGTAGGTACCTACATTTTACTCACACACTTCTCTTATTTCTGTCTTTAAGTAAAGTTCAAAATCTTTGTAAAGCTAAGGTTTGCTGTGAGTAAATGCATTTACAGTTAGTTCGCCTTTGTAGGTATATCATTTTGATCGATAAATTGTGTATGAAAATAACGTGTCACTAGATATATATTATTATTCTATTAAGAATCTAAGATCTAGACGCGATATTTACATATCCAAAAAGATACAGATAGTCAAGGCAAACAATTTCTACAAAACGAAAAAACTCCATCTTCTGAAAATTCATGTGAACATATATGTAGATGTCCCCTCGAGTTGCTTTCATAGACAGTTCGTCCTAAAGCCTTCCCAAACTCTATTGAAGCTTTTAGCGCCATCTGTTCACAGATACGATAAGACTCAACATGAAACGGTCCACGGTTAGGGATGGATTTGACTACCCCCCAACAGATGGCGCTGCAGTTGATACGTTCACATTCAAATTCAGAGAGGCGTGGAGGATTCAGTCTTAGTACAGTAACTTTACGAATAACCGATAGGTGGTGATAAATTAAAGCGAGAAAAAGCTAAGAGCGCAAGCGAGGTAGGTATATTTTATTTATCTTATAGAATTGACTACTTTGGACATTCAATCAAAACATACTGGTAGGTCAGAGGCAAAACAGTACTTTTATCCACATAGCTGCATTTCCATAAGAGGCAGATCGTCTCTGAGGCGAGGACGGAGGGTGATGAGGAGCCGAATGATGATGTTGGAGCCATCCGTTTAATTTAATTAAGTACTTTATTTACATTACCAGAATAGATTATGTATGATAGGTACCTACTTGAATTCTTGGAAAAGTTTAAGTTACTATGAACACTCGATGCATGAATAAGTACCTCTACTTATTCATGCGTCGAGTTCCCAAAACAGAAAATAGGCGATAGGTACCGGGAATGTTACGAGCCCGGGATAGTTGAATTAAATGCTCGATGCTCATCATGAGAACTTTTGTGTCGAATATTGTTTGAGTAATCGATTACATGTATACAATACAGACAATTATTATAGTTATGATTTCCTATACAGCGTTATTGGTAAAACACCAGCAACCTCTTAAGGGGTCATTGTGCTCATCATTATGACCAACTTTTACATTGACCAAACCTGAAATCGCGAAAAAAAAATTTGCTGTTCAATACATTTATCTAAACCAAACTCGTCAAAATGTAGGGAACAGTTAATTTTTTTTCGCGATTTCAGGTTTGATCCCATAGTAAAAGTTGTTCATATTGATGAGTACCCCTTAAGAGTATGACCCCTTAAGAGGTTGCTGGTGTTTTACAAATAACCCTGTATATTATAGTTATGTCTCCTCATAGCGCACAGAGCTAGATGTACTTACAGTCAACAAATAAAAATGTTAAGGCTGCAGTTTGCGAGACAGTACCCCTAAGATTAATGTTTAATTGCAATATTGTTCCGATTACGTTATTGCCAAAATTTTAAATGAAAATTATATTCGGAAAGGTGATAATTATGCATTCGCTCTAAAGGGAAAGGAATTTGTTTAAAAATATTAAATCCATTTCATGCGGCTGACAGCTGACAGCTGTGAATTTTACGGTCAGCTTAAGTTGATTGCCTACTGTCCGGTTCCCGAGAGTTCCCTTTACGTTTCATGAAACGGGTCACTGTCTCAGTGCGCGTGGTAGACTACGAATATTTGAAGTCGTCTGCTTGTGCTGTACCAATGTGACCTGTGTTCAGGTAGAATAATGGAATAGCATGGGATGGCCTCGGGGGCGCCGGCGGGTCGCTGTCAGCCCGGCCGTGCGTCCGGCACATTCCCTTGCAATGGCCGAACACGCGTCGCACACACGTTTGCCCAAATTCTGAGAATTAAGAACTGCTGAATTTAAATTCCGTTAGAAATAAAAACTTCCATCGAAAATCCATGAATAACGTGACCCAATTCTAATCTATTTAATAGGTGGAATGCGTTTGACCGAATTTCAAATTCAGTTGGATAGGTTACCAGCTACGTGCTTCTGTTTCGCGGTGGCTACTATCGAGTTACTCCATTATTGGCAAGCGCATTTAAAAGAATTTAAAGAAAACTTAATTAGCTAATTTTATGTTAAAGTTTAAAGCCGTCTACTAGCGGGCAGGAGCTCACCGGTTCACCTCCGCTTCTATAATTCAGATAACTGAACCGCGTGGTGCAGACTCTCCATAACTTCAGTAGTTTTATCGCTATGACGTCACATAAAGCCTTCCGAAGCGTCATATGAAAAGTAAAGTTAAATGCTGGTGTGAAATGAATAAATTTTAATTAAAGCGCGTCCGGTTTGACAGCGACGGTGACAAACGAGGCGCTCGCTTGGCGCTGGACGCTCGGGACGCGATCCAATTGAATCCACTTTGTTGCTTGGAGACCAAATATCTAGTTTGTTGCTGCGTTTTATAGAGTGAACAAAGTGTTTGAGAGTTTTATTGCAGCAGCAGCTATTGAAGTTTCACCAGCACTTATTATATAAAAGTGGAACGGAAACCTGGTTAAATCATGACTGTTTATGATATCAAAATAAAATTGAGAAATATCTACCCGTAACAAATCCGGCATGATTTTATAATTCAGTTTTATAATTCAGTTTAGAACGTCAACTTGTATTCCGTGGTCGTTCCGCATCGCCCTGCAGTTCTACATAACGCGAGCGGCGGTTTTGTTGCAGCTCTGCAGTTTGTGCTGAAACCTTCTGTTTCCATTCCCCGACACTTTCAGTTGCGCTCGTGCTGCTGTTTGAGCTGCTTGTTTCTTTATTTAGGTCACAGCGGCAGGTTTGCAACTTGGTGAGGTATTCCACTTTGTAGGAATTTAGACTCTCATGTGCTCAAGTTATACAGCAAGATTATGAAGATATGAAACAAATATTAGTTTTGTTGTAATAAAAGTTAAAAGAATTCCACATACAATTAATTAAACTTTAACATCTCAATTATTTCTAAGCGTTCAACAAGTTTCGTGACCTAAATCCATAATTAAATTGTTAAGTCCACATCAGTACCACACTATACCGCACGAGCGGCTGTGCCGACTGCCCCACTCCCGCGGTCTGTCGGTGACGGCGGGGCCGCTCGTGCCGTGGCCGAATGTCCCCGAGGCCCGAGTGACCACTACATCCCTGTTAGACGTGGACATACAAGATTCGTGGAGACCTGAGCTAGATTTATGGTTGGTCAAGTGTGTCTTGAACAGGTACTGTTGAAGATTACACGATATTCAGAGAAAACTAGAAAATGTTTTAGGATTTTTTAATATTTACAAGAGTGAAAGCTGCTCCTCTATATCTGTGATCGATCGCAATTGTTCGTAAATGTTGATATCATGTAACATACACTGTATAATATCTCATCCGATACCCTGACAATCCCTAAGACGCAGTTAAGTTCTGATAGCTATAACGCAGTTACAAACTAGTGAAGCGGCATTGTCAAGTAGTTGGGGGTCTGAACAGGGGGCTGTTTGATCGAGAACTTCGCTTGGTTCACATGCGGGGCAGCCATCGGCTTTGTACTACAATATGGTTGTGTGACCCCGGACACTTGAGTTCTAACTCAATTGTTGGGAAGAGTTCTACTGTAGATCGATCTAGGATGACTTTAGATAGTGACTTGAAGGTTTTTTAAAATTTATCAGACCAGATAGGACGGAATGAGATAGACTGAATGCGGATGGCAGAGAACCGGGCGTTGAAAGTAGAGCACGTCCAGCAGTGGAGCAGTGAACTGTGATAGGAGAAGGTTGATTTATTGGTTGGACCTGTTTATTTTAATTTCTTGACGGTTTTCTCCGACTACTTAAGTTGAAAGATACAATTATTATATTCATGTAAATTCAGTCTTATCAAAACGCTATTCTGAACTTTAAACCCCTAAAAAAACTTGAGCACTACAATAACTCATCCAAACAGCTCTTGCCTGTGAGTGGCTCTCGGCCAAACTTCACGATCTTTTAATCATTTCCCTCACGATTAATCGTCAAAGTCCTGCTCTTGGATTAGGGGCGAGTCAGTTCCGCGGGTGTTGGGTGAATGCCCTTTACTTGTATTTGGACTTTTATTCAGACTTTTAAAATAAGTTAATAATATAAGTGTTCCTAACCGTTTTGACGTGTAGGAGTGTTTGTACAATCCTGCATATAACATTAAAATCATTTATCATGTAGGTACTTACTTGGAGATCAGAATACTTCACTTTCAAACTGAATCCTTATTTATCAAATGTCATATTCTTAACAGTGTTTTTGCAAATAACTGTTAAATTGCCATAAATAATACTTTTTTTTAGTGCGTCAATCAACGATGTGAATGGTTCACCGAACGTTTTAATTGTGTACGGCATTGCCGCGCGCTCCAGTGAGCTACACCTACGTCACGCATCTAGCTGTCCCAGGGGGGCTGTGGATTTAATTGTGTACGGCATTGCCGCGCGCTCCAGTGAGCTACACCTACGTCACGCATCTAGCTGTCCCACGGGGGCTGTGGATTTAATTGTGTGCGGCATTGCCGCGCGCTCCAGTGAGCTACACCTACGTCACGCATCTAGCTGTCCCACGGGGGCTGTGGATTTAATTGTGTACGGCATTGCCGCGCGCTCCAGTGAGCTACACCTACGTCACGCATCTAGCTGTCCCACGGGGGCTGTGGATTTAATTGTGTGCGGCATTGCCGCGCGCTCCAGTGAGCTACACCTACGTCACGCATCTAGCTATCCTACGGGGGCTGTGGATTTAATTGTGTGCGGCATTGCCGCGCGCTCCAGTGAGCTACACCTACGTCACGCATCTAGCTGTCCCACGGGGGCTGTGGATTTAATTGTGTGCGGCATTGCCGCGCGCTCCAGTGAGCTACACCTACGTCACGCATCTAGCTGTCCCACGGGGGCTGTGGATTTAATTGTGTGCGGCATTGCCGCGCGCTCCAGTGAGCTACACCTACGTCACGCATCTAGCTGTCCCACGGGGGCTGTGGATTTAATTGTGTACGGCATTGCCGCGCGCTCCAGTGAGCTACACCTACGTCACGCATCTATCTGTCCCACGGGGGCTGTGGATTTAATTGTGTGCGGCATTGCCGCGCGCTCCAGTGAGCTACACCTACGTCACGCATCTAGCTGTCCCACGGGGGCTGTGGATTTAATTGTGTACGGCATTGCCGCGCGCTCCAGTGAGCTACACCTACGTCACGCATCTAGCTGTCCCACGGGGGCTGTGGATTTAATATCAACTCTTAATGCAGCGAACCTTCTAACTACTAACTGCTTAACCGGCGCTAAGGAACCGTAGTGAATTAGACCATGAACTGACCACCAAACAGTTACCATCACGTTTCTATGGCTTAGTTTCGCTTTAGGGCATTGTTGCGGCGTTTGGCCTGGAGCCATTGCGTTGTTCGCTTGCGATTATCGTAAAGAATCCACTTTTCATCACACGGCACAATTCGCAAAATACCTTAATTTCTGTAGCAGTTCATAAAGGTAAGGCAAGCTTCAACGCGCGCTGCTCTCTGCAGATCAGTCAAATCATGGGGCACCCATTTTTAACTTACCGATGCTAATATTATGGGTATGCTAACATCAAACCATGCTGCTAATTCCTTGGTATTTTTGATAATATAGATCGGCTTCCACCATCGCATTCATTTTATCGTTATTTGCCTTAGTGGCTGGCCTTCGTCGGAGTTCATTCTTCAAGTCGAAGTTTCCACAACGAAGTCAAACAAGCAATTTCATATTAAACCCCTATTATTTTGCATAAAACTATAACATTACCGTGGTAACTTGTTCAGTATACTTGGTACTGCTACTTATTTAAAGTGAACAGTTCAGGTCCTGTACATGGCCCCGGAAATTGCTTCATGAACTTCGTCATTTCAGTGCCAATTCCGGTCAAATTTCAAGCCTATACGCCATGCTAGGCGTATGATTAGTTCCACCAACGAATATCCAATAGATCGGGAGCTAGTTAACAATTGGACGCGGCCGCGCTCCGCCGCCGATATAATTAGTGAATACATTACGATTTGATACCGACACTCCGACACTCATATCCAATTTGCAAATGGGATTCATTAGGAATACATGTTTTTACTTCAATTTGAATATTATTACGGTTCGGCGCTGGATTACATGTGCCACGTCGGAGTAATTCGTGCGTGCCGCTAAAGCTAACTCCGGTTTATGTGGAGGTAGGCGGCTTTCATTTGGGCTTCTCAAACATTTTGAAGAACACTGGCATGAGTTTTTTCATAACGTGTGAAAGAGATTGAAATTATTACAATCATAATAAAACTGTACTGAGGAGGCTACACTACCATTCGGAGAAGAACCAACAAGAACAGTTACTATTATTTTACTTTATGCATCTAACTTCTGTTTGGCACTCAACTGAACTTATCACACTATCACATCACACTAATATTATAAAGGCGAATGTATGTGAGTGTGTGTGTGTGTGTGTATGTTTGTTACTTCTTCACGCTAAAACGGCTAGACCGATTTGGATGAAATTTGGTATATAGACAGCTTATACCCTGGATTAACACATAGGCTACTTTTTAACCCGAATAAATGTAGTGTTCTCGAGGGACGAGCAAGGAATTCAAGTATATTTGCTACTATTTCAAACTCAAACGGCTCGACCGATTGTGATGAAATTTGGCGAGGTAGTAGCTGACACCCTGGATTAACACATAGGCCACTTAATACGCCGAAAAATGTAGTTTTCCCGAGGGATGAGCAAGGAATTCAAATATATTTGCTACTCTTTCAAACTCAAACGGCTAGACCGAAGTTGATGAAATTTTGTGAGGGAGTAGCTGACACCCTGGATTAATACATATGTTACTTTATATCCCGAAAAAATATAGTGTTCCCGTGGGATGAGCAAGAAATTCAAATGTATTTGCTACTCTTTCAAACTCAAAAGGCGAAACCGATTTCGATGAAATTTGGTAAGGAAGTAGCTGACACCTTGGATTAACACATAAGCTACTTTACATACCGAAAAATATTATAGTGTTCCCGTGTGATGCGCAAGGAATTCAAATATATTTGCTACTCTTTCAAACTCAAACGGCTCGACCAACATTGATGAAATTTGGTGAGGGAGTAGCTGACACCCTGGATTAACACATATATTACTTTATATTCCGAAAAATATAGTGTTCCCGTGGGATGAGCAAGGAATTCAAATGCATTTGCTACTCTTTCAAACTCAAAAGGCGGAACCGATTTTGATGAAATGTAGTAATGGAGTAGCTGACACCCTGGATTAATACATAGGCCACTTTATATCTCGAAAAAATATAGTGTTCCCGTGGGATGAGCAAGGAATTCAAATATATTTGCTACTCTTTCAAACTCAAACGGCTCGACTGAGTGTGATGAAATTTGGCGAGGTAGTAGTTGACACCCTGGATTGACACATATGTTACTGTATATCCCGAAAAAGTATAGTGTTCTCGAGGGATGAGCAAGGAATTCAAATATATTTGCTACTCTTTCAAACTCAAACGGCTCAACCGATTTTGATGAAATTTGGTAAGGGAGTAGCTGACACCTTGGATTATTACATAGGCTACTTAATACCTCGAAAAATTTAGTGTTCCCGAGGGATGAGCAAGGAATTCAAATATATTTGCTACTCTTTCAAACACAAACGGCTCGACCGACATTGATGAAATTTGGTGAGGGAGTAGCTGACACCTTGGATTAACACATATGTTACTGTTTATCCCGAAAAATATAGTGTTCCCGTGGGATGAGCAAGGAATTCAAATATATTTGCTACTCTTTCAAACTCTAAAGGCGGAACCGATTTTGATGAAATTTGGTAAGGAAGTAGCTGACACCTTGGATTAACACATAAGCTACTTTATATACCGAAAAATATTATAGTGTTCCCGTGGGATGTGCACGGAATTTAAATATATTTGCTACTCTTTCAAACTTAAACGGCTTAACCGATTTTGTTGAAATTTGGTGAGGGAGTAGCTGACACCCTGGATTAATACATGGCTTACTTTATATCTCGAAAAAATATAGTGTTCCCGTGGGATGAGCAAGGCATTCAAATATATTTGCTACCCTTTCAAACTCAAACGGCTGAACCGATTTTGATGAAATTTGGTATGAAAGTAGCTGAAATCCTGGATTAACACATAGGCTACTTTATATCCCGAAAAAGTGTAGTGTACCCGTGAGATGAGCAATTATTTTGTGAATACTTTATCTCATAAACCTCGGGTAACACCGCGGGGCGCAGCTAGTAAAATATAATACTTTTGCGACTTCAGAGCAGGTTAGATACTCCCAAAGTGATGCAGTACAACAACATGTGGAGCTCAAGGGTTCTAGTAGTTCACTAGTGCTTCACTGGGCTCAACCTTCCGCGGTAAGTATCCTTACAACTTGTACGGGACGGTGAGCTGTGTGATAGATAAGCATATATGGATATTATTTGTTAACTAGTACGAAATCTGTTTATCATTAATTTGTAGGTACTGTTTATTTACTCAACTATTAACCGGCTAAACATTTAAACATTTATGAATTTAAATCTAGATATTTATATTTCGCTTGTCAAGTAAAATCTCCGAGCTTCTCAGGACATTAGACATGTTGAATTAGATAGCTTTATCACAATGAAGCGGTCCGGCGGCGGTGCGAGGCGCGCTGCGGGACTCCTTTGACGCAAACGCTAACAAGCTTGTTTCAGATAAAAACTACAACTATATTAACGGTATTTTACCTAAATTTATATCTACTACAAGTATTTTCAACAGATCCACACTTATTCCTACCTAAATAAGCGAAGTACAGCCTGTGGTACCGCGCGCTCCCGCAGTCAGCGCTGTCAGCGGAGCCCCGGATTAGTATTCAGTGCGGGATCGTGTCACATAATCAAAAAGAAATATTTTGCTACATTATGTGCGTTTGAAGATTACCAACACGACGGATACAACTGAACAGGAAGATACAGAAGGAGCACACAGTTTATTGAACGATATAAGTGTTAATAGAATAATACTCTTGATAATCTGAAGAATTACAGAGCTACATTTGGTTTGACTGCCCGTCATACTCAATCGGATTTTAATCTTAAAAGATACATGATTTCATTAGTAACTTGCTAATTACAGTGGTAGTAGTATCCGGAGATATAGTCATGACATATAATCACGAGATACTCTCATCACTGATGACGTACATCATAGAACTACTGCTGTACAATGATGCTCAGCACCGCAACTGCAACACATATTTACGCCTTCTTTGTAATAAGGTGTCCTTCTTTTTCTTATTTTGTTACAAGAATGGTATTAAGTTCGCGCTTATTGAATTGTATTAAACAACGTAATACGTAATTTCAATACGAATGCCGGCGGAATTTGTGAACAAGAAAATTGGATTTGATTTTCTTGTGGGGGTTACGTAAACCGGTAACGAGTTGCCATGTGTCTTGTTTTGAGTTTGTTTAGCAGTGTGCCATTGTTTCCTAACATGTTTGTAGAGGTACCTACTCGTACATAGTACCTAGCGGTCTGTTCACACAGTGACATGAACATCCTGAAGTAACGTGATTTCAGTTTGGTTGACGCAACTGATTTTTGTTGTTACGAATTCGTGATTTCTTTACGATTAGGAACAAATATTAACACAGACGTAGCATTGTTGCAAGGATATTGTATAACACATCACTAACCGTACTATTGTAGTTGTTTCGTTATTGCTACTGATATTATCAACCATAATTAATGCATTTGGCCAATTACCGGAAACCACTCAGCTCTATCGGTTTATCGTTTCCCGAAATAAAACAATTAAAATAATAAGGGATCATACGTGATGGCAAATACTGATATTGAAGCATAATTTTACAAATCACAGGCCACCATTTATTATCGGTCAGGTGTTTGCGTTGTGTGGCCTGCTGACTCCTGACCGTCATAACTCCTGGAGTAACGAAGCTCCCGAAGGCTCGGCCACATGCGGCGGAAGCGGTATTATATCACGTGAGAGAGAACCAAAGGTACGAACAAAGAGGCCGCGTCATCATTTCAATTTTTCGCTTTACTAAGCCAAAGGTCGCCTGAATTGGAGCAAACATAATACTGATATATTAGTTACAGGTACGAACATCTGGAGAAAATCTAAGTCCATACAAATAAGAAATATGAAAGATATTTCCTCCACTCCCATACAGGAAATGGCATCCACACCGGTCGAGTAGTTTCATAGAAATCTAGTATAAACGAGTGCTCGCCAATATTTGTTATGGATATGATCCGGAATGATTCGCCCTGAGCGGCACACAATTACGCGGCTCGCTTGTCAAAGCCGCCGCGATGTAATTACACACTAATAAATATAACTACGTACATATGATGTAGAGCATTTACCATTTACCTAGTAATGTATTCACGTACGTGATGCTTGTATGTAAATGGAATTCCATTCACAGAATGCGGGCAACAGCTCAGCAGCCATCGAAAGATTCGTTTTTATAGCGCCGCCACTATGAAATTGATGGCAAGCCACGCCCGTCACAAGAATTAAGCTTACTTAAAGGGTTAAAAGAGGTTCACCACGAGTTACCTTGGTTACATTAGGCAACGCAAGGACGCAAGACTGGTACAAGACACGGGAGAGTGACGTAAATGTCTTGCAGTGAGCGGCGCACAAACGACTGCAGATGATCATGACGACTAGGTGGGAATAAATAGTTGCGCTAGACATGAGCACACCGCTGTAGTTTATTAGCTAGGAAACGCTGAGTGTAAAACAATACTCTAGGAATGGTATGTGTGTGGGTTGTGGTAGTTAACTCCGTACTCCGATTTTTCGTGAAGGTTTGTAAGTTCAGTTGTATAGAGAAACATGTTCCACTAAGATGCACTAAGTAGTTAAGTTTATTTAAGTTAGGAGTAAGTAACAGTACTAGACTGGAAGGCGATAATTTCTCTCAGCTGATGTTGACAGCTACACAGTTATAAGTACACTATATTTAAATTCATTAGTCATGTTATTTTATAATGCTACATTGTTGTTTGATTTTTGTTGGCCAAAATAGGTTACAGAGTAAGCAGAAAAATGTACAGTAATAATCAGCATACCTATAGCACAGACAAAATTTAAATTTGCAGACAATACGTACCTATTACTTCAGCCTGCCCGTAGCGTAACTATGCCACCAGACAAAGGATAGATGGATGGTCTTAAGTAATTTTCAATGTTCCTTACGAACGGTCCTGACGCGGTCGATACGGGATCGGATTTGTTAGCGTAAGATACGAATGACCATACTGAGATGGGCGAACCTAGGCGAGGTAAGATGATTCATCATCTTATCTTATGAGCCATTGTTTTCAAACTAAGTACCTACATTTTTTTTTTTTTTTTTTTTTTTTTGAGGGTGGGAAATCATCAAATAACTTCTCCCGCTCTGGGTGGAGCGGGAGGGCGTGTCAGACTTTTACTGACTAAAACCCACCCGTGTTCCTTCAGTTGCCTATGCCAGGGCCGCGGTAACCCCTTCAGACAACCCGCGACCCCAGCGGCGTCGGCCCTATTGGGCCCCGTCACTTGCTGACATCTCTTTGAGGCGCGCGTGGAACACAACGCGCCGTCGACTCGGGCCTGGTCCTTACCGGACGGCGAGCTACCCGCTGCTCACCGTCCGCAGGCCCGCGCCTACGGTGGCCGGAAATCGCCCCGCGATTCCCGCCGCCCAGGGCGTCTCCTGCGGCGACTGAGGGCGTGAGGCTGCCTCTCCCTCACGCGTTCCGCCTCCTCCTTCGCGAGCATCACTGCTTCGCAGAAGGAGGTGACGGCCTCCCATGCACTCTCGCTCCGCACCATGGCCTGGACCAGGCTCGGACGCGAGAGATCGCCGCCGCCGATCGCCTCCGTGAGAACACGGCGGTGCTCTGCCCAAGCCGGGCAGACCTCCACTGTATGCTCCACCGTGTCCTCCGGGCGATCTACATAATGGAAACACCCGGGCGTTTCCTCCCGCTATATGCGAAACAGGAACCTCCCGAAACAACCGTGTCCGGTGAGGACCTGCGTCAGGCGGAAGGTGAGGACGCCGTGGCGCCTCTCTAACCACTCCTCAAAGAGGGGACTTATCGCCGCTATTGTGGCGTGCCCAAAACTAAGTACCTACCTAAGACATAGATAATTATCATTACGTTCCTTTATGTTCAAACAAAAACAACAAATTAACTAGTTTCGTTCGAACAGTTTCTCTAATGTCTACCGTTTGTCATTCAAGAACATTTTAAGATTTATGAAGATACATCATGCCCACTTACTTGTGCAGGTAAGTATGAAGACCCCATGTAGATTTTTTGACGAAGCTTCTAAAAAACTTATAAGAAATGTTAAAACGAAACAATACATGATATTCTTCTCCCATACAATGTTTAGGTTGCATGATACCTGACCACATGAGTGCGTAACCCACAAACTAAGCCGTCACTGGGCAGCTCCTTCGGAGCAGGCTTGAAGGTAGAGTGATCGCCGCACATTGTTCCACGTACGTGTGTGGCACATTATGTTGGTGGTGCGCCCAAACTGCATGTACGGTGACCATGAAAGAAGTTTGCGTGTTAAATGATGCTGCAGATTTGAATGAATTAAAATTAAAACTTAAAGTGATAGTGTTCAAAAATACTATAATGTAGCTTATTTTGTGCAACCTAATCATTTCTAGATTTTTGTGTGTACGGTTTATCTCGCTACCAAAAATTAAAATTTAAAAACCCCCAACGCAAAAAAGAAAAGCGAACATCGAACATTTAAAAAGTCAAAAATAATACCATACGTTGTGCCATCAAATTCGATTGAGTAACACCTATTTTATATTTTAATTACAGAATTGATGGATGGCACCATAAGGTTTGCTCATTGAAATGGCGCTATAATGTCGCGGCGGGGTACCGCATATGTAGATAGTCAATGAAGTGACTGTGAAGGGTCTGACTTACTTAAGCTGTACCCGTCCGTGACATTATAGCGCCATTTCAATGAGCAAACCTTGTCGTACCATCAATCAATTTCAAAACGTTTAAAGTTTCAAATTCGAGAGAAGCCAAAATTGTCAGAGCCTGAACCCAGTCTCCCACAGAGCAATCGCATGGCAACAGCACTGCACATAACTATGTACATACATGAATAATTGGATGCGAGTGGATCGATGACGCCGACATGACGTGAGCCGCACGCACACACACACGGCCCGCACGCACACACACACCACGTGAGCCGTGTGTTGTAGGGAAATGCTCAGCAGACTCAAACTGGTGACGATCTAGGTCTTTTTGATGATTTTCTAGAATTTCGATTTTATATTTCACTAGCAGTGTTATGGGAAGGTCTACCAGAAAAATGTATGTACCTGTACTGTGGAACCATACACTAGCGACGACTAAGCATGTTTACGTCACTTTATTAATTCATATTAATTGAGCAATTAGTACACGATTAGCGGTCATCGCGTGTGCTCCTTTTATATTAATATAACCTTTGAAACGTTATATACATTTATTTTACCTTAAACGCATCAGTGTCATTGACTATCTTCCGACCTTCTACAGTACCTTTAGACCATTTCGGGATACTAATTCACAATTATAAACCCACTATGATAATAGTAAAGAATTGAGCAACGCATCCGAGTAAGTTGCTTTGGTTTGGCGTGTACGGTGCGTGCTTTTGTGAGCCTTCTCAACTTATTCTGTAATGCAGTTCGCCTTCATATCGTTACGTCGTCGCTTTGGGCAGTAATGAGATAGTTTTTATCACTTAGCAAACTGAACATGCAAGCAGTCGTTCCCACCACTGCTTGCATTAACTTTGAATGTTCAAAAAGATGATCTCTCTCTCTCTCTTTAGTCGGTCCCTCATATCTGAGGATCGTGGTCAGCTTCACAGTTGTACCTGGAGCGGATGATCTGCCTCCACCGGCTCCTCCTCCGGTTTCTGTCCAGCGCATCCCTTACCACCGTGTAGAACTTAGAGGAGGATGATTCCTTCACCTGATCGGTCCATCGTGTTGCTGTACGACCGCGCGCTCGTTTGCCTTCGGTGTTCCCAACCACAATCAGTTTTTCCAAGCTTTCAACACCTGATGAATGACATGATGCACAATATTGATGATGCTTTATTTTCCTTCTACAATTTTGTTTGACTTAACTAATGATTAATATGATACAAAATTTGACTCTTATATTGTTGATAATATGTTTCTTAATTTCCATGTACCGTTATTTTATATTATGTACCTGGACCGCTAGCAATAGCGGTGAAAGCCTCCTCCATTCGTTTCCATGCTATTCTATCTGTAGCTACTCTACTCCAATGGAACTTTTACATTTGAAACGTTTTTCCTACGTAGTTTCCGTTTTAATAGGCTGTATGTGTGATGTCACGATGTGTATGCACATGAGACGCGCATTAATCTAATTCACTAGTTAATTACTGCTTGTTCCCTAAGATAAGCTATGTTCTATCTATTCACACATACGATTGACCAATAGATTTGTTGCCTTAAATAATTGATATGGCCTGTGACCAAGAACTACTTTTACCCTATACTTACACATCGACACCAGTGTGACCGTTTCTAATTGTATAAACCTACGTATTTTCCTTTTCAGCTGTTGCCAGGTGAATCTATCTGCCTAGCCTTTTCCCAACTATATTGGGGTCGGATTCCAGTCTAACCGGATGCAGCTGAATACCAGTATTTTACATGGAGCGACTGCCTATCTGACCTCCACAACCCAGTTACTGGGTAATACGATACCCCTTGGTAAGACTGGTTGTCAGACTTTCGGGCTGCTGACGACCCGTAACGACTGTCAAAGATCCACGAATAACAGCCGGGACCAACGGCTTAACGGGCTTTCCGAGGCATGGAGGGATCTCGGTATGTAAAGATGGTCACCCATCCACTGACCAACCCCGGCAAGCGTAGCTTAACCTGACGGATCGACCCGTGCGGCTGTTATTACTTAGCCACGAGCTCCTCAGCTGTTGCCAGTTGAATATACCAAAAAAATACCATGACAGTTAAAATTGTACCAATATTATACCGATATTTAGTCTACTAAAAATATGCAATCGTCATTCTTCGGAGCCTCAAATATACCAATTTAGTAATAAAAATAGCAAAAACGGTCACACTGATCGACACCCGCCTATGGGGATTTATTAATAATGTGTCCTACCTACCTAACTACATCTTTATCTGTCCGCGCCGGTGGACGCTTGACGTGTTTCTTAGAATAATCTCCTAGTTACTTACTAAGAACAAGTGAGATAGATGATAAATAAATAAATATCCTTGGACATTTCACACGACGCCATCTAGTCCCAAGCTAAGCAACCTAATGCTTGTGTTATGGTAACGAGATGGCTGATTAACTACTTATATACATTTTTTTTTTGTAAATACATACATATTATAGATAGAAAAACACCCAGACTCGGAACAAATACTTGTAGGTCGTACAAATATTTGTCCCGTGCGGGAATCGAACCCGCAACATGCTGCGCAACAGTCAATCGCTCCACCACTGCGCCAACCGTGTCGTCAATGACGATATGATAGTGAGGTGTGACGATATGACGCTATAACACTGGCTGAGCTATTTGGCATAGACCATTGTTGGTTTGGTTCTAAAGATATGTAGTTTAGGTGTGTGTGCTAGCCGAACGGGAAAGTAAGCTTTGTACTGCATTATTTATTACGTTATAATCTGGAAAGTAGGCTTAAGATAGTATTAGTTGGTAAGACACACTAGCAGCTAATTTGCTGATGCGAGTGTTTCATAGCTTGGAGGTATTTAATCTGTCCAGTCGGTTCTCAAAGCAATCTAGAGCCGTCACAACATTTTCCGGGAGCCTAGACCATGTTGTTACAACTCGGTTAGACAAGAATTGCTTCAAAGGCTTTTTCTTTGATGAATTTCCCCATAACTTTAGGGAATGCCTACGCAAATGTTTGCTGGCATTCATAGTGTAAAGGTCTTGAAGGCTGGGTACTTCGTAGCGTTCTGTAAGTATGTTGTACGTCTCCATGAGCACCCCTTTGTCTCCGCTGTTCCGGTGCGATAAGGCCAAGATCTTTGAGGCGCTGTTCGTAAGGTAGATTACGCATGGTGCGGCAGACTTCTTTGCAAATCATCAAGTAGAGTTATGTCTTTTTTGAAATATGGGTCCCAAATGACATTAGTCAAAAGTGGTATTGTACAACTTGATAAACATTTAGATTTGACATAATAACACCTAGATCTTTCTGTGACTCAGAAGAGAGTTTATGAAGTCTGAGACGATAACTTTTCGAGGATTGTTTTTACCTATATGTAAGAAGGTACATCTGTCAACATTCAGCGACAACCAGTCCGGAGTCCATTTGTATGTAGCGTTTACAGAATTTTGGATATCTTGCCAGTGGGCATGGGGTCATTAGCTTATCATCTATTTAACTGTTGTATAAATATAAACACATATATGAACACAACAAGTAATCATGGAAATGTGGGTAAATTATTATTTCGCTTCGATTTATAATTATTTATCTGCATGTTTGTTCGCGCGGCATTTACACAATAAGCACACGCGGCACAAGAGTGCAGGAATCATTATCCCCACAGTTAGGTAATACGGGCTGGTATCCGCAACTCCACGTCAATGCGCGTATTTTGCGTATGGGTGGGAAAATCGATCATTCGATCCACCCCAGCTCCTCAAAGAAGGCCAGCAGCGCCTTGATCTTACTGACAACCTCCCGGAGGGTACCTGGGTTACCGAAGTACTTTGCCCTGTATGCGGCGACAACCGGGCGGTTTAGAAGCACATGAGCTGCTGTCTCGTCGTCCTCCACGCAGGCCCTGCACAGCGGACTGTCTGTGACTCCTATGACAAAGAGGTGTTTATTAAATGACCCATGGCCAGTTATAGCCGCTGTAACTGTACGCAGCTGTTGTTTAGTTAGTCGGAGAACCTGTTTCGTGAGCCGGCCATCAATGGCAGGGAGTGCTTCCCTAGCCTGCCTACATTCAATCCCCACAGTTATTGTATCGTATATTTCCTTCAAAATACATTAGTAGTAAGTAGACAATTTAATTTTTTCCTTTGACATTTCTCGTTAGTAATCCTGTAAACAGCACAACAAGCGGGCACGTGGAGACATTTCCATTAGCATCACCCTTGACCAGCAGGCTACTGAAGCGCAGTAGGCACCCGCACATGGAGGTAGTGCAGCAACAGATAGCGACTTCTTGGAAATGTAATACATTTTATGTAATCTTACACGGAAATAACACCCATATTCTAAAATGTTTCCTCGAAACTTCCTCGACCTCGACTTAACTGAGTTAACCTTAAGGATCACCTCAACTAATCCTTAAAATCGGTATTCTTAGTTAAAACTCGGTCTTGTCGTGAGGTAATCTTGAGGATCCTTGAGTGAGGTTGAGTCGAGGTAAAACGTCATTAATTACGTCATTGAATCATAGATTCAGCATAAACTTCTATACACTTTGATTTTTTTTTGTCTATGGTCACTCAATAGCTGTCAGATTGCTGTTAATTGAACTAAAACTGAATTAAATTAAAGGCGGTATGAGTAGTCCTCTGTTACTGGACATAGCTCTGTTATGGCACACAAGTAGTAACAACATATTCAACACAGTTTCTTTCCTAAAACGATAGCGTCTTTGGAATTCTACACTGTCATAAAATTACAGGGGGTTTTCGGCATCTCGTAAATAATGTCGTTCGGGATAATCGTATACAGATTATCATACAGATAATTGAAAAACCTTTGGAAATCCATTGAAAACACTATTAGAACAGTTATTCAAATAAAATAATCAGCTCTGTTTAACAAGCGTGGGTGAAAGAGTCGAGTAAAAGACGCGAATAATGGTGTAAATCTTCCTTGAGTGTTCCTTAAGGTACATCCCGACGTACCTTGAGTTTGACAGTTGTTTCCTCACCTCGAGTGAGGGAAAATATCGAGTGACGCAAAGTGAAGGAGATTTTTTGCAACTGTGAATACCGATTTCCTTGAATGAGGTTGAGTGGAGGCGAAGAAGTTTCGAGGAAACGTTTTAGAATACGGGTGTAAGTCTAGTATCTAAGTCAAGCGCCACGGAAAATGTGTACAAACTTACTTTTATCCTTTTTAGGGTTCCGTACGAAAATAGTAAGGGACCCTTATGGTGCGACTCAGTCTGTCTGTTCGTCTGCCATAGCTGGATATCTCAAGAACTATTAATGCTATCAATTTGAAATTTGAAATAGTTTTAGATGACGTTTGCTCAACTATTTTGCAAATAAGAAGGAATTAAAAATACGTATTATTTTTGCAACAGGAGTCCCTGTTGCAAAAATAGAAAGGGGGTCTTAAAAATTCGAAATGGGGTTAGATACGAGGGCATGTGGGGTATCATATGAAAGAGCACTGTTTGCACATTCTCAAACATTTTTTTTTATTTTTTTTTATACCGCATAGTTTTCGACTTTTGATGAAAAATGAAAATAAAAATATCGTTCCCCACTTATCTCCGAAGTTTTTATAAAGAAAAATCTGAAATTATTATAGAAGTTTATGTAAAGACAGGAAAAATAAAACGACGTCTATAAATAGCACATTTTTTCAGAAATCATCAATAAAAATTACAGTATAGGCATGGAACCCACGGTACGCGAGTTTGACTCGCTCTTGACCGGTTTTTTTTTTCTCTTCGCATTTTCCAGTTTTTTGAGGTCGTTTTACATAGGTAGCGTATTACCGCGTTTCGTGAGCCGCGTTATGATTCGATACATTAATATTAACGCAGGCGCTTATTATCAGACCAATGCAAATAACGTTATATGGAATTAATGCTTCGTACCGATACCGGCTTTCAAACAAATGTGTATTTATTTGTGTAGTCTAAATACGTTATACCTGCGTGTTTTTTACCGGCAATATTCAATGCTCAAACAAACATACGCGATTGGAATCATTCGATGAGTTTGCTGAAGTTGAGTCTGTTTGTCAATTAAAAATGTTGCCAACTTGGGGCTCTAACTCATCATAATGTTCTATGCCATGTTTTTTATTGGCCAACACTTGACCTATTTCAGACTACTGATGGTCCCGGCTGCCATTCGTGGATCTTGGACAGCCGTTGGTCAGTGGATGGGTGACCATCTTTACACAAAGAGACTCCTCCGTGCCTCGGAAAGCAAGTTAAGCCGTTGGTCCCGGCTGTCATTCGTGGATCTTTGACAGTTGTTACAGGTAGTCAGAAGCCCAAAAGTTCGACAACCAGTCTTACCAAGGGATATCGTGATACACAGCAACTGGGTTGCGGAGGTCAGATAAGCAGTCGCTCCATGTAAAATACTGGTTGGTATTCCGCTGCATCTGGTTAGACTAAGCCGAGCCCAACATAGTTGGTAAAAGGCTGTGATGATGATAATGATGATACATCATAAGACTATGGTCAACATGTATCATGGTATCTTCATCAGATCTACCGCTCATCAGAGCATTTGCATGTTTAGAGACAATACTGATGAAATTATACCGTCCCTAAGCTCAAACGTTTTGCTAATATTGTTTTCCTATAAACAAAATGTATTGCAAGAAGACGTTCCGCAACACAATAACCCAAGGTATTCGTTCAAAGGCTGGTTCTGCTGCAAACCGTATTAAAATAGCCAAATTGGTTTAGTGCCGACGACGGCGATGCGGCCGGATACAAACCTTGTTACGACGACACCACCATATAATATACCTACGATAGGAGACTCTCGGTATGCATGTTGATGTGTTACTATACATTTATTACTTTAAAGATTTCCTCATGAAGGTCTTCTTCATATACCGTATAGTTCATGTTAACGTGTACTCGATTGTCCACCGAATCCCATAGGTTCATAACTACTGTGAGCCCGCGCGAGCCATTGGACGATGGTATTTTACGTTAAACGTTCGAAAACTTTTTCTTAAGATCCAATGGTGTATCGTCCGAAGCTCCAGAGGTTAATTATGGTGTACCTAACTACCTACCTACTCATAAGTTAGTAAGATTGTGTAAATTGACTTTCCCAACAGACTTGGGTGAATATTAATAACAAATCTTCAAAAAACGATATTAAATCAAAAATAAAGAAAATATTAGCGAAGTTTTCCCCACTCTCAAATCTATAAATCCCATGGAGAATATGACAGAGATTGCTTCGTATCATGAGTGTGCCGCGCTAACCTAATTATATCGTCGCAGATCACATCACACCACCGGCTTCTGCGGAGACGCGACACAAACAATTTGTTAGAACATGGGACAAGTGTAAGAGAACCGAAAGCACCGACTTTAAACATAAAAACAAATATCTTCTTTGTTGCCGGCTGGGTTACCTGAACATTCGCAGACCTCAGACCGGTATTAGCTGCAATGACGCAAAACATTTTATCTACACCCATGCTTTAAATCCTCTATAAAAGTTTCTGAAACAGTTAGCTTATTGCCAACATTAAAACAGCCAGTGTCATAGTAACCATGGTAACCATAATAGCATCCAGACGGGTGTTTTAATGTTGTACTGAATTTCATAATGCAACTCGTTTTCAAAAAAAGAACATTGTAATGCACGCGCGTTTCACTACAACAGCGCCGTAATTTTAAAAAAGAACTTATTCGAATTCACGTCGTATGCTATGACGCCGGCCGCCATGTTCGATACGAGTATTAGTATTGCAGAAAACTGTTTCAGAACCTTTTATAGAGGATTGATAACATGGATGGAGATAAAGTCTTGTATGCAACTGTACATAATTAGGTATTAAAACACTCATGTGATAAACCCACATTCGTGTTTTAATACCCCTTATTATACGTCAGTTGCATAAATAACTATTATAGTAAGCAGGAAGCGAAAAAAACAATTTACTTTTCGTGAAAACTAGTACGAGCCTGGTGTTCAGAATGAAAACTTTTTTTATAACATCACTAGCTGACCCGCCAGATTGACGTTGTTCTGTCAAAATTTAAATTTCTTTTTTTACTATTTTTTTCTTATAAACAACCCTCGTAAAGAGGAGAATAAAATAAAAAAAAAATATTAAAATCGGTCAAGCCGTTCTCAAGTTATGGCGTGACCATGACCAAAGGAAATAGGGTTTTTTTTAATATATTCTACAGATTTATGCTTTTTACACACCAATCTTCAGTTGCATAATAATTATTAGGCTTTTTATTTATCAAAATATATTTTGTAAATTGTATCTTTAATGGAATTTCAAAAACGCAATATCGTTTATAACGTGTTAAAAAGTATTTTATGTATTGAGGAACAAGAAAAAACATTTTACATTTTAAATCCGTTACAATGTTTCCTGTTTATTCGATACGTTGAAATTGTTGTAGGTACTATATTCGGGATAAAGTGGAAAACAAATTGGTAATGTTATGTTGAAAGCTGTTAAGCTACGAACTGTGTTTAATTAATTGAATTGTAAGACGGCTACTTCCCGGTTCGCCTATAACAAGACAACTAATCAAAAGTGGCGTTTTGTAACTATTTTGATCGAATCGTTTCCATGAAGATGTCAACTTTCAATCCTGAGCAGAGAAGCCATTGTGCTGGTGTTTACTGTCAGACACAGTTGTTTTAACTTCAATATTGGGCTGGTGAGACGCCTCAGATCCGCAGACAGGCTCGCCGCACACAAAGCAAAGAGAAGCCTTGTTTGTTAAGGATTTTATTGCAAACTACTAGTAAGGTATAGTATATACCTAGTGTGCTCGTGAAATAACTAAATATTGTGTCATGTCGTGCTCATAACGCTGATATGAGGAAGTAATTAAACTTAAAAAAAACCGGCCAAGTGCGTGTCGGACCACGCATAATGAAGGGTTCCGTAGTTGGGGTGAATTTATCCCAAAAACAAACTTAACATTGCAGTAATATGTTCACTTGATATATGCGATACAATGATATATATATTTTTTTTTTATGGGTATAACTTTTTATTTCAATATACTTAAAAATAAGCTAAAATAACTTAAAAATATAATATCTTAAACTAAAACTAATAAAAAACTAAAATATGGCGTCGAAAAATTCCTCCGCATCGCTGTCGACTGGTAAAGTACCCAAGAGACTGGCGGCATTGCCACGTTGTATGGCAATGCTAATCCTCTGGCCAAGGTAAAAGCCAGCCCTTGGGTCACGGGAAGTGTCAACAAGCCGTTTGGAGATTTCCTTAAACAAACTATGAGCACTCGGACCCCACGGCCCAAGGGTTTCAACCCCAAACGGCTCAAAAATATAATTACCGATAAGGTTATTATACTTCCGCCGCTTGAGGTTTTCCGCAGCCGCAGCAGCAGTGCCATCACAGCACGCCGAGCCAGGAAGATGGGATGGCGCAAGAGTATCGACACAAGTTGCGTCCCACACTAAAGGCCTTCCCACCTTCCATGGAAATAATGACATGCCGTCCGGTCTCTTGCCATCGTCGCGTGCCAAGCCATTGTGTTCTAATTCAGCTGGAACGCCGACGGTGACAAGGGCTCGTCGGATGATGTCATTGATGTTAGCGTGCCGCGCTAAGCGACCCGCACTTCGGCTTCAAGACAGGCCGTGGTGTCCGAGGCTGCTGACAACTTCGCCACAGTGACAGCGATGAGGAGAACACGAAGGAGCTCCAAGTCGCAGGGAAGCAGCGAGGCGGAAAGTAGTGTCGTCGAACAAAGTGCCAATGTTCGACGACGGTAGCGCATGAAGCCACAGACCCGACTCCCACTTGCCCACAGCAAGCAGGCGCGCAGTTGAAAAACATGTTCTCCATGTTCCCATAGGTACCTCGATATACGTCAGGTCAACGTTCCAACAGCAAATGTATGTTTTTAATTGCAAAAAACAAAAAAAAAATATGAAAACCTCCAATTAACGGTTTTCGGACTTTTTCCTTTACTTGTGCTGTGACTGCTGTGAGACCTTCTTGCCAAATTTCATGATTCAGGTGAACGGGAAGTACCCTAAGGTTTTGATTTATTTGCCAGTATCAAAATAATATGTCGCATTAATGTGCATATTTTTTTATTGCGTTGACTTAGAAGCTTGATTTTTTAGAGCTCCAAGGGACTGTATTATAGACTTACTTAGTTGATATTAATTTCAACTTGATACCTCCACGCGTTACTGAGAAAAAACGACACTTTGTTGTCCTATGAGGGTTCCGTTTTTTCCTTTTAAGGTACGAAACCCTAAAAGTTGTTTTTTTTTTTGTTTAATGTTCTAGATTTACTGTCAGATAGGCAGTCGCTCTATGTAAAATACTGGTATTTAGCAGCATCTGGTTAGACTGGAAGCTGACCCCAACATAGTTGGGAAAAGGCTAGGCAGATTGAATGATTGATTTTGTTCTAGATTTACGCGGTTGAGTTAGTTTTTATACCAGCGATAAAAATATTTATAATATGCCTGAAGAAAAAAAATTAAAACGATCATGTCATCGACCAAGATATCCAAGTCTTGGTCGATAACATGATCGTTTTAATTTTTTTTTTTAAATGAAGACACTTATCGTTAATTCTGATTTCAGTTTTTATGATTTTCACAATTTCTAGGGTACTGCTGCTGACCACTATATTTAATTCCCAGCTGGACAGCACACGAGTCTTGCTCAAGATGCAATAGCCCGGATGTCTGAGGCAACACTATGGCCGACACATTTGGAGACCCCCCCTTGCTCTTCACCCCGTCACCCCCTCTGCTCTCGGACACCAAGCGGCCGAGCGCTCGCGGAACACTTGTGTTATTCAAAGAGGTTTACTCTGAAGCTTAGATTATGTGAAGACTGGATGAGAATTTTAAGTGGTTGTAGTAAAATGTAAGTTCTGTGGGATTCATCTCAAAACAGTGTCTCTTATCAGTTTGTGGGAATAGACTAGTTAAATTAATGCCATCATTATTATCCCTTCTAAACTTGACGATTTTATTAACATAAGTTGAGGTCTACCTTTAAAGTAAACGAAATTGTAAATCCATCAAAAAATAATGAGAATAATCGTGGCCGAAGGAATTATTATCAAAATTTGGTTTCTTATCTAGCACCATACAATCTAAGCTACCTCTACTGAAACGTTTGCAAGTATGCTGGGAATTGGAATGATCCTCGTATTGTGAGAACTTGAGCGAATTAACTGTGAAGTCAGTGACATGAGATCTACTTATATACTTACCTGTAGCAGTATGTACTATCGCTACACAAATAATATTTGGCACATACTCCAGTCACTCAGCACCTGGCGAGTGGCGACACCCACGTCGGGTTCATGAGGAACATGACTCGTAGCCGAGATGCTTCTAAACTAAACCAAGGACTGGCGTATATGTTAGCAATTATTGTGTATGGGGGGCAGAGTCACCACATGTTGTTGAAGGAGTACTCTCGGTAGGATTGCTGGTGCTGTCAGTTACTGGTGCTAGAGAAGCGTTTTCGCTGAACAGTAATGACACACCACAACCCAGCCAGTTGTCGTTGAAGAATTCCACTTCCATTCCACATCCAACTTCACTTACATAAGTTCTGAACTTTTCTCCAATTAATCCCTCATCGCTATGCAGCTATGCCTCATAAGCATTCTCATTGAAGTCATTAGCATACAACGATTATACTTGTCTCCTCACAGCTGCGCTAAGCCACCTCGTATCATTCCACTAAGACTGCAGACTGCTGGCTGTCTGTCTGTTTTCACAGAAAATACTATCGCAGGAACGCTCCAGCGTACTCGGAGCTTCCACAGTGCTCTAATTTGTGAAACTAGGTTAAATTAACATACGTGAGGGGAAGGGGGCGCGGGGGGATGGTATTGTTTACTCATCGAGTGGCAGTTGGCTGGAATTAACAAGTTTGTTAATAAGACAAGGCTTGTTTGAGATGTGTCGCGTCGTGAGGGTCGCGGGGAGCTGCCACTTGTGAACGGATATAAAGTGACTGAAATTAGGGGAGGTCACGGTTTAATTTTGACTTTACGAATGTAAATTATTAAGCTAGATACAAACTGGTCTCACGTGGGAGAATGGATGTGCACACTTGTCCCATGTATGCAAAGATTCTGACTTGGTGAATGGGACCACCTCGAGAGTATATCCTTTAAAAAAAAAAAAGAATTTTGCAAATCCGTCTATATAGGGTGACTAGTAATTAGTGATCGATAACTAAACACATGATTGTGCTCATTATAACAAACAACTTTTACTATGGGACCTGAAATCGCGAAAAAAAAATCACCTGCCCCATACATTCATGTTCGCATAACTCGTCAAAATATAGGGAGCAGCTGATTATTTTTCGCGATTTCAGGTTTGGTCCCTTAGTAAAACTTATTTGTTATCATGAGCAGAATCATGTGTTTAGGTATCGGTCACTAATTACCAGTCACCCTATATAGATAATGTCTTTGGGAACAAACCGTGCTATGCTAAAATAACAACATACTTGTAAAACACTATCGAAAGCGGGTCTTATCGCGATATTATTTTTAACGAGGTAAACAGGTACCTACTTGTTTCCCGACGTTTCGACCGCCTTGCAGCGATCGTGGTCACGGGAGGACTGATGACAGCTCAGCGACGTCGTAAAGTGCGGGTATGTGCATCTACCCTCACTTGGTCTTCACAATTTCAGTTTCAGGTTTTCAGTTTTCGATAGTGTTTTATAATGTGTACAAATCGCGAAAGTTTAAAAAGTTTAACACACTTGTACTTCAGTTTGGAGGCATGTCAAGCAAGATGGCAGCTGGAGTGTCCACATTCCACAGTTTGGCAAAACAACCCCTAACAATACGTTTGCTACACTTTAGCATCATAGCCACTACAGAATTCGCAAACAGGTAATATTACGATTATGATCGCACATCAGGGATCCTTGTACAACGTTCTGCAAATAACTGAATGCTGTTTTCTCTAGAGCGAATGTTGCAATTCAAACGCTGCGAACATTATGTAAATGCCGCGGTTCCGGTCGATCCGAGGGCACTAACGCGCTAAGGAGATCGTAACTGCAAACATTGTAACATGCCACGAGCTTCAACATATTAGCGCATTACAGACACTTTGTTTCCGTACTGTTATTAAAACCTGCCTGAGTTTTGTAGCCTAGTTTTACACAACATTTAAACTGTTCTATAACCTCTCCTTTCGTTTGCCTGTAACCCAACAAAGTCACATTATGAGGACTAAACTACAATATGACGTATAAAGTATGAAAACAGTTTTCTGCAACTATTTCAACAAAAACACTGTCAACTGTTCGCATCGCGTTAATTCTCATTAGGCACTCGTTTATTTAGCGCGCTAATACCGCATTAGGTGCGGCGCGAATTGGACTACGGATCATCCTGCTAGCTGCTGTATCGTGTGTTGAATAAACTACGACATAAAGGACGATGCAACTTCTAAAATCTATTTTTAGAATGGTCATTTTCAGGGTAGAATTTTATTATGTGACATTGTTCTACGTCTTTGTACAGTCAGGCAAATAATATTTTGTAAGCAAATTCACAAACATAGAACTGTCAAAGAATAACAGTTGTGATTTGTCAATTTAAGTAGGTACCTATTCAATTTGCTTAACAATAAAGTTTCCTGACTATAGTGCCAAATCGGAGGGAAGCCCGACGACACAAACCCTACAACTATTAGCTAACCTCGATGACCGTGAGCGTCCGCACACAGAACGCGCAGTATGGTATTCTATAATAGCCAATAGGCAACAGGATAATACCTAGTACTGTAGAGGTTTTAATCTGGTGCATGTAGCCTACATGTAACCTCCGCGAATCTATTGTTAATATGAAACAAACAATGTAGATTAAGAATAGGAAAAGGCCTGGCAGTCAACAGTCAACTCACAGACTACTTACTAGTAGAGATACTGCGTATAGTCAAATTACGCACAGTTTCTGAAGAATTCTTATACGTAGTTTAAACTCTCAATACTTATTGATTCGACAAAATTATCTATTTAAGCGAATTACTTTATATGCTCGTATGTTTGAGGTCCTCAGATAAATCTTTGATAGTAATTCACTCGACTTTTAAGCTACATTCTTCCCTAGCGAATTGTTCAGAAAAACGATATGGAACCAATAATCACTATCGAATGGATAAACTCCGTTTATAAACCCCAGAAACCGGCATTAGTGAGCTGATAAGTGGCCGGGCGTCATGTGATATAACAAAATAATATACCTAATAATGAAAAAACCCGGTCAAGAGCGAGACGGACCCGCGCACCGAGCGTTCCGTAACATCATTTATATGTAATTTTAGTTGAGGGTTTCTGAAAAACTGTGCTATTTAGAGATATCGTTTTATTTTTCCTGTAATTTATGCTCAAACTTTTATCACATAGAATAACTTAGATTTTTCTCTAAGCAAACTTCGGAGATAAGGGGGACGGTATTTTTTTTAACATTTTTTATCAAAAGTCGAAAACTATGCGGCCTAACAAAAGGAAAAAGTGTTTGAGAATGTGCAAACAGCGTTCTTTCATAATATGATACCCCACATGCCCTAGTAGCCCCACTTCGATTTTTAAGACCCCCTTTATATTTTTATTTCTTTCTTATTTGCAAAATAGTTGGGTAAACGTCATCTAAAACTGTTCCTTTCAAGCTGATAGCATTAGTAGTTTTTGAGATATCCAGCTGTGACAGACAGACTGTGTCGCACCATAAGGGTTTCTTTGTACCATTTTGGTACGGAACCCTAAAAAGGTGAAATGATTCCGGGAATAAGTATTATTTAAACACCATTGTACAGTGCCTGTCCGACAATACCCACGTTTCATTGTGAACCAGGCATTATCTGGCGCTGACGTAAAATGTCGGTGGCAATTGAACGGAAAATTTTATTTTAGGCCCAACTTTATTTGTTTCTGATTAATTTTATTTTTTTATTTTATTATTATGTTCGGGAAAACCCGTTGTTAAACTTACAGCTAAAGTAATAAATAAATAAATAAATATCCTTGGACATTTCACACAACGCCATCTAGTCCCAAGCTAAGCAACCTAATGCTTGTGTTATGGTAACGAGATGGCTGATAAACTACTTATATACATTTTTTTTTGTAAATACATACATATTATAGATAGAAAAACACCCAGACTCGGAACAAATACTTGTAGGTCGTACAAATATTTGTTCCGTGCGGGAATCGAACCTGCGACATGCTGCGCAGCAGTCAATCGCTCGACCACTGTGCCAACCGTGTCGTCAAAAAAGACAAAAAAAAAAAACAAAAAAAAGACAAACAAAAAAAAGTTGTGTAGTTGTTGTTGTCAAAGTAGACAATATCCATATACAATATGAAACTGAAGGCCATTTACAAGTTTCCACTGATGAACATTGAAAATTTAAATTGCTAATTAATGATGTTAAATGTAATCAATAGTTATTTATTGATTATAATCCGAATGGCCAACAATCTAGCAGCTTATCATCTAATTAGCCCGAAGGGGATTACTGAACCCGCGGTATCTATCTATTCACAGCACATCGCTAGATAGGAACCGATGGTAACGTGCACAGCTCGGTATTACTGCGTATCCAACAGACAAAGGAATTAAAGCCGTGTTCCACAAAGCTCTTTACGGGTTCAATTGAGGGTTTAATGCGCATTCAATGCCAATCCATTTATTCATTACCTTTATGAAGCAAATATATGAACGTAAATAAATTATGGTGTGGGTTTGGAGTATCACAAATGATTGGCGATGCGAAAGGACGATTTAATTAAAAATGTTGTGTTCCGATACAGATAATAAATTACTACAGAAAAATAAAATTACCTCACACTCTCGGTGGAAAACATCGCATTATAAAGCCAGTTACGTTGAACACTTAACAAAAACAAAAAGCCTTAGGAAAGACCGTGTTACCTTAACTTCCCAGTACAAATGTAACTTCAATGTAACAGTCATCAGCGCATCAGCTCGTGTCCCCGCGGCGCCAGGTGCAGTACCTGCCACCAGTTCAACAGCCGTGTGTCCCAGGCGGGCAGCGCTTCGCATCGCTTTGCTAAAAGTTTTAAGCGGTGTATTTTCATTTCGGATGTAGATAAAATATCAATAGCTACTCCCAACACCAAAGTCATATTCATTACGCTTTTGACCACTTTAGTGTATTATACTCGCAGCTAAGGATCCCTGTGCAGTCCCATTTAATAAAATCGTCAGTATTTCAGTGTCGTGTATGAGAAGTTGCTATATTAAGGTATTTTCCTTATCATGCTCAGAAGTCACGCCAATCATCTCCTCAGCTAGGACTTAGCCTCACAAACAACGCTAACTCAACATTGGTGAGACTCGCGACTGTTTGCGTTACTTTTCACCTCATAACAGCGCTGTTTGTTCGGCAAACTTCGGCTCTTTCCGCCTCTTCTATTACGTCACACCTTAAACAGGTGCAGCAGGGTTTCGGTTAAATTCTCAGTGTAACAGCAAAGTTAGTCGATTATTCCAGAAGATTGTACGAGTTTGTGTTGGGATAGAATAAATAGAATTAAAATGAACTTCGTAGCGGATTGTTTCAGTTAGGAGCAAATATTTTAAGTAGCTATTACCTGCTAATTGGAACGTTAACCAGTTAAAGAAAATGTTACCTATTTTGAATTTTACAAACAGCGAGAATACTAGAAACTTCATGGAGGCGCTGTCAATTATTACTTTGTTTACCGAATTCAGTTTTTACTTTGCCAGCTTGTTACTTCTGCCGATACCAGCGGTACATTCCGTAAGTAGGTATTACGAAGTGAGTGGTCTCAATTATTCAACATCCATTCTGGTCCCACCCACTCGCTAACATAAACCAAACTCAACCTAAACCAGCAAACTAGTTGCATTATGTTTGGAACTAAACTTGAAAATTGCACGGAAACGACTAGCTTCCGCCGCGCTGATCCCGGTAGAGTACAGGACAACCCGGAGATATTGTCGTTTATCAACCTGAGGCCTGAAGACGATCCATTCGATTCAACCTCGGGGCTATTATAGTATTATGTATAAGTTACCGGACAAACCCGATTTCAGGCCAAACTAGGCAGTTTATAACTAAGCCGGAGCACGCCCGACCTAATGGTTAGGTTAGGTTAGAACTGTGACGCATGGACGGAACCGCGCCATGCCCTCATATCAGAACAGGTACCAGCGGTCACTCGTTCGATGGTTGGGAGCGCCGAGTCGTGGGATGCGGTGGTATCCTTCTGCGAATCAGTCATCTCGAAGAAGGAAGCTGCAGAAAGGAAAAGGGAGATCACGAGTGCTCTCCCATCCCACAGCAGGCGCACTGGGCATCGGCGGAGGGCAGATAATGCCCTCTTCCAGCCCCCCTAAATGGATCTAGGGGCGACGGACTCGGGGATATCCATCGCCCCCATTCCACAGGACCCGAGATGGTGGCGCGTAGTGTTCCAAGCGTTCCTCTCTAAGACGTAACGGATGAGTTCAACATCACACACCCCCCTTTGGGACGTGGCCCGCATGGCGCGGGCCATCAGCAGTCCGGGGCAGCAGAAGTCTTATTTGCACCCGCATCCCCCGACGCAGGTGTACGAGGGAACACCGGAGTGGTTTTAGTTAGTAAGAGTCTGACAGACCCCTCTGCCCACCCCAGGGCGGAGGACATCCATGAGGATTTCCACCTCGACAAAAAAAAGGTTAGAACTGTGACAATCCGCACGGGAGCCGGCGAGCGCTACTTGCAAAGGCTAGGCTGTTAACTAAACTGCTAAGCTAGTTAGCTGCGACATATCACGCGTAGGATAAACCGGTTTGGCCTGAAATTGGGTTTGGCCGGTAACATAATTATATACATCAATACACAAGATGTCACGAAATACTTACGTGGAAAAATGCAAACAGCAATAAGAACTCGAAGCAAAAGTAGCAATGTCGGCAACAGAGCCACACCGACCGCAGTACGTAATCAATGTTTCGGCGATATTATACCTTCCACCAACAAGCAGACTGTGGCTCAATATTGAGCGCCGAGTTATAGCACGCGTGAATTACTGACGCCGCTTGCCGCACCAGGGCTGCCAGCGGAGGATCTCCAGGACTTGTAATTGTTCTGCAGATGTAATTTGAACACAATCACGGTTACTGCAGGTTGTTTGGTCTACCGCGTCACATTGAACCGAAAATCTTATTTTCAAAACAGTTGAGCATACGTCATCTAAAACTGTTCCAAATTCAAAGTTGATAGCATTAGTAGTTCTTGAGATATTCAGCTGTCAGACATACAGACTGAGTCGCACCATAAGGGTTCCTTTTTACCATTTTGATACGGAACCCTAATAAAACGCTTAGATGATAAATGCGTATTGGTTTGATTGACTGTTCCTTCTATTGTTAAACCATTAAATTAGGGCTTGTAGTCCGCGTGCCAGCCCTAGCAGCTTCACAGTCACAATGATGGTTAAATGTTCTCGTTTTAAACAATACGCAGAGCGTCGGCTGCGTGATGCCAAGTACGCGAGGGCTGCGTACTGGTGTATTGTACATGGTATACAATCATATATATGATGTACATTGTATACTGATTACTGAGATTTCTGATTAACCAAAATATTGTACAACATACACCATTTCAGTCGAATTCGTAATTCAATCAAAAAATCCTCTTTGGGGTTTTCTCATTTTATTGATATCGAGAAATAATAATTATACTTTTAATTAAAGGTTGCATTCATAGAAAACGTGCAGTGCTTTCATTACGTTTTCTGTGAAATGAATCGTTATAAATACGAGTATAATTACCCTTCACAGTCTCAGTTCGGCTGCAGATGCTCCCATTATGTATTGTTTTATACCACTAGTTACCTATGAATATTTGTTTGTAACAAAACTTATTAGTCTCAATATTTTTTTTTTTTTTTTTAATTTACCTATGGATGAATTACAAGTATATTTAGCTGGAAGCCAAATATCTTTATAGTGACAATTGTATTATGAATTTCCGACAACATAAATACTTTTGGCTCTACCGGTTAGTAATAAATCGTGCAAGCGGTCAGTGTTCCGTCCACTGCAATTTATTCTATAACATGAATTGTGTCCGCTTGATGCCAACAACGGTACCATAGTGATTAGCACGGTTGTCCAGTGGTTCAATCACTGCGGATCAGATCAGCTCGGATCGAATATCGGTTAGATTGAATCCCGCCACACGAATCGCCGCGGATTACAACCGCCCCCTCTATTATTCAAACTCCTACCGAAGTGATCGTGGCGCCAGTGGTAGCGAACTGTGCAGTATTGGATTGTGTAGCTATATGTATGATTTAACATTTGATATATTCTGGTCAATAATTCCAGACCTAGTTAGTAAAGTCAGCTCCAAAAAAAAGTATACACGGACAAGGAACCATTTTATAGTTAACAATCTTTGTTCCATAACATTGTATTCGTACAAAAATAATAATACAGTTTGGTTTAACAAAACAAAGTAAACATGTTGTCCCAAAACATCTATCCACCCTATGACCCAAACAGCGTTGACAGTGCTGGACCAGAACGAAGTCAATAAGACTGATAACGTCATACGACATATCGAATGACACTTCTTTAACTTCGTTTCATAGAAGAAAAATAATTTCATTTTTGTCCTCTTCATTTCATGCATTCACGTGTCATTTGTTTTTAGATTTTTGGTTTGAAATACAAGAACGTTGCTTAGAATTTTTAAGGTGGTCACTGACATTCCATTCATTAACATTCCATGATTTAATATTGAGCATTGCGTTACAATACTGCGCCAGTGACGCACTGAGTGTGGAGCATTCGCTGTTGTTACCGCTCGCACTGAGAGTCGTACGTGTGACATCGGTTCAGGTCTATTGCTAGGTTTTCCGCCCTCACCGCTGCAATGTTTAGAATTTGTTTAAATACAAGTACGCACTGTAATGCTCGCCTGGACGCCACTCAAGAAATTCTCGAATCCTGTTTGTCGCCGTGGCTGTTTCATCACTCTTATCAAGTCCATGGATATGTATGGAGATGCGCGCATGTTACGTGGCAACTGGCTGACAGTTTATACATATCCATAGTAATGATAAAGGTCACGGTGACAAAAGTCACCCGTGCGCGCTATGCCTTACACGAAAATGCTTCCGGTGAGTGACTAAATTGTTGTCATGACAATAATATGTCAGTCTGACGCGTTCGAGTGAATGGAAATTGTTTATAACATCGCATTTTCAACTGAAAACTTTTTTCTAATACCTCTCGAAGCTGAACTTTTGAATTAAATGAACTTTTACATTTATTTATCCCATTATTTAATGATTACTGTACACCTATGTATTTATGAGACTTATGTAGATTACATTGTTTTGCTCATAGGGTGTATAGATGTTTTGGTACAACATGTTTACTTTTTATATACTATGTTTTGTAGTCGTACTGTGGATACAATGTTATGGAACAATATTGTACACAATGAAATGGTTCCTTGTCTAAATGTATACACCTTTTTGAGGCTGACTGTACTAGTGCGGTCGGGATAACTGATAAGTGATAAAACCTGTTAATTTTATTGGTTAATTTGGTTAATTGCATATCACATACGATGAACCAAATTATATGTTACTCCTTGTTATCTGCTTTAATGTTGGGGCTCCATAATCAAAAAACAAAAAAAATATCACACCTGATACAAGACTTACGCAGAGCGCTCGTGCTTTCTCAGATATCCCCGCTGTCACCACCGCGCCACCTAGCGGTGCAGCCATAAAACATGAATATTCAGCATTCACTCAGCGCGGCGCGACGCTGTGTGCTCTAACAATACGCAACTCACAATAACATTACACAATACAAGGCGCGCCATGTGCCAGCAGCCGGACGAGGAAGTAGGCGCCACTATATACTCTAACCTCTATACATTCGGGCCTACGTGCTAAGTGTCACGAGAGGGATTTAGGGAAAGAAGAACACTTTCTCTTTCCGGCATCATTGCTGGCTTGGAAATAATGTCATGAAAAAAGAAATAGAAGGCTCAAAAGGAAACGGAAGATAACCATTATACAGAGTTAACAAGAAGAGATAATTATAATTTGGAGTAGCAGAATAAGCAAACTGAAGTGGCAGTGGGCTGACCATGCTTGTTGAAGGACCGATGGTATCGGTAAGCGCAGTGTGGGACGCCCCCAGCTAGATGGACCGACGACCTGAAGAAGGTGGCTGGGACAGACTGGATGCGGAAGGCGGAGGACAGGGTGTTGTGGCGCAGCCTGGGAGAGGCCTGTGTCCTCAGTGGACTGCGGTAGGCTGAGTTGATTGATTGATTGACAAACGTACTGCTTATTTCTTAAGAAATTTCTTCCATCACACCTGCGAAAGGAAATTTATGTCTTGGAAATCATAGAATTTGATAAAGATAATATAATTATTATGAGCTGAATGCTAAAAGGAAAGTAAGAATAGGCATAAGCCTATCCTAATAAATGCCGTCCGTATCCTGAATACCGACCCAAGGTCTACAATGTGTGCACAACCTTACATGGAGTGCCCCACTTATTAGTAAATTTGAACGTAGACACTTTCCCGATTGCGGCTTAGACCTTAAGCCTACAGCATTTTATTTACGTATTTACCGACACGGCGTTTAATGTGATTTGGTTCAAGTAGAAAATGTGTGTGGGTTTGGTAGGCCTAATTTGCCTTCAATATCAAAGTGGATCCGATAACGTTGTTAGTATAATATCTAAAAAATAAACCTAATAAAATCCTATTTCTGTTTAAATACATAGTAATAATATTATTCAATAGGTTATATGCCAATTGGTCCTTGCTTATGAAATGGTTAACCATAGTTTCGAAGGACGAATTTTAAATAAAATGATAAATGATTTATTTTCTGCAAGTAGGTTTGTACAAACACTTTTTGTAAACACTTGTACATAAACGTCCATCAAATTTTTAAAATAATGTATTTTTACATTAAATTATTATCGATTTCTAATCAAATCACATTCGTACAAACTCTGTATTGTAAGAACACCGCAACTACAGGGATTTGTTACAAAAATACTTATTTATGCCGAATGAACACTAATGAAGTAATGGTGTCGGCAATAAAACAGGACTACCCCAGTCCCCACTGGGTAGCATTTGGAAAACTTCGTCAAGTCTTCTCGTCACCTATTCCGCAATGTTTGAAGACTAAGGCCTTTAACCAGTGCATCTTGCCCGTTATGACATACGGTGCCGAAACGTGGACACTGACAGTCGGGCTGATCCATGAATTCAAGGTCGCTCAGCGCGCTATGGAGCGGGCTATGCTCGGAGTTTCTTTGAAAAATAAGATCAGAAATGTAGTTATTCGGAAGAAGGTGGCTGGGACAGACTGGATGCGAAAGGCGGAGGACAGGGTGTTGTGGCGCAGCCTGGGAGAGGCCTATGTCCAGCAGTGGGCTGCGGTAGGCTGAGTTGATTGATTGATTGAATAAAACAGGACACCATTTTTTTTTGTGGATGGGAAATCATCAAATGACTTCTCCTGCTCTGGACGGAGCGGGAGGGGGTGTCAGACTTTTTCTGACTAAAACCCACCCGTGTTCCTTCAGTTGCCAGCGCCAGGGCCACGGTATCTCTTTCGTACAACCCGCGACCCCGGCGGCATCCCCATCATTGCTGACATCTCTTTGAGGCGCGCGTGGAACACAACGCGCCATCGCCCCGGGCCTACTCCTTACCGGACGGCGAGCTGCCCATTGCTCACCGTCCGCAAGCCCGCGCCTACTGTGGCCGGGAATCTGCTACTGATTCCCGCTGCTTAGGGCGTGGGGCGGAGACCTGGTGGCCTGAAATACAAGCTTTAGCTGAGCTAGGCACCAGTTTCCCACAATATTTTTCTTTATGCCCATGACTGGACAATATTGTTTTTTGGTATTATTTAATAAGGATATTCTGGTGAGAAAAATAAATAAATATCATTATTATTATTTATTTTAGATAACAGTACAAATTTTATTAAAATCATCTGTATAGACAAAACACTGCCAGGGTTTAAAAATTACACCCTGGACAAGAAATGGGCATGAAAACCCTGAAAAGTGCAATATTATGGCATTTTAATGAAAGTCTACATACTATCAGTCTATAAAGACAATTTTGTTTACTTGGACGCCTTTTTTAAGAAGTTCCATCACCTAAACGGGGTAGTTTGGGGACATAATATTGGTACCAATATGTGTTGGTGGTAAGCCCAGTAATAATACCTAGGTACTGATTAGGTTTTAGCTCTACAGTTGTGAATAGTTTTGAGAAAATCGGCCCCAAAAGTCCGTTTCCATAAAATAATTATTTAAAATATAAATTAATTTATTTCTTCCTTCCTATCGGGACTAACGATTTGAAACTGCTATATTAATGAATATTATGGAATACATTAAATATGAACTAAACTGAAGTAGATTTTTCAAAATCAAATGTCCACTAGCGTCGATTATGGCTCGAGCGGCGCCGGCAGGCAGGCACGAGGCGGGGAGGCACGACGCGGGGGGAGGGTGCTGAATGCGCGAAACTTTAAATTGAACATAATTCGCGCTAAGCCGCCGAATGCCGCGCCGCGCCGCGCGCCGCCATCCGGCCGGCCGAGCGCGATGTGGCGCCGAGTGAGAGCCGAGATACACACGATCAACAACTACAGGTTCTGTTCATGACCGATTATTGACTTATGATTATGAATCAAAAGTGAACGTATAGCGAAAAATTTTTTTCATAATTTATTTTCTTTAATTTGAAGTATTTCTTATGTTCCAATACTTTATTGGAACATTTCAAAGTATTATATGCACCCACAGTCTCACAGTACCTGTATTGAACATTCTTCTTACTTTCTATCTTAAAAACGCAAAGCACTTCTCATAAAAATTCAGAACGTCAGCCATTTTAACTCATAATGGATGCAGTTAATCGCTTTACCGGGTCGTCAGTTAGAATGAGCGCGCGAATCCTTCAGTGTATAAAATAAGTGTTGAAAGTTGAAATATCTTTGAATCCGCTCGGTTAGCGCGGTATCTGCGGCCGGCAGGCACTGTCAGACACTGATAAAAACCACCACACAGGAAAATACAGAAGATCCATTCAAATAAATAACTTGTAAATTAATAGGCACTACAGTTTAGTTAGATACAAACGTTTTCGAACCTTCAGAGTTTTAAACTATTGCACATGTTTTATAAAAAACTGTTAATTTAGTTAGACCATTATAAAAGTCGCGTACGAAGTGGAGTGGTTCTTCTGCTTATACAAGTTTTGTGTTGAAGCTGGGAGACTCGCTAGTCAACCAGTAGACGGCGCGAGTTAAGCTTGCTCAGGTTTACTGGATTTTGTGTGCGAGCTTCTGTGAGGCTTCGGTGAGGTTTTTGTGAGGTTTCTGTGAGGCTTGGAATATCTAAGTTCAGTTGGTAGTATAGAACTCACGTACACAGTAATCATTTAAAAAAAAAAAACAATCGTCAGGTGTCGCGGGGGGAGGCGAAAATTTTATATTTATTTGACCTTGACCTTCGAGACGTTTGACATTGACCTTGAAAATGTCCTTAACCTCAGATCTAGGGTCTATTTTAACAAAAAAAAAAAAAATCTCTAAAAAAGTGACTTTTTTTTCTCGAAGCATAATATGATTTGGCACACTGGGGGTTTTCAAAAACACACTAAAAAGGGTTTATTCTACCCCAAAAAAAAAAAGCGACGGGTGTTAAAGTACAGTGGTTTCAAAAGATGTAAGTAAATACATTATTTCGGAACGAAGCATGTATTTCTTATATGTACGTACTTATATAAAAAAAACGGTCAAGAGCGAGTCGGACTCGCGCACCGAGGGTTCCGTTCCGATTTCTGAAACAGTGTGCTATTTAGAGATATCGTTTTATTTTTCCTGTACTTTTTACATACATTTCTATTACATACAATAATTTCAGATTTTTCTCTATAAGTACAAACTTCGGTTATAAGGGGGGGAACGGTAATTTTTTTACATTTTTCATCAAAAGTCGGAAACTATGGGGGCTAGAAAAAAAAAAATGTTTGAGAATGTGCAAACAGCGCTCTTTCATATGATACTCCACATGCTCTAGTAGCCCCACTTCGAATATATAAGACCCCCTTTCAATTTATATTTTTATTTCTTTCTTATTTGAAAATAGTTGGGCAAACGTCACCTAAAACTATTCCAAATTTCAAGTTGATAGCATTAGTACTTAGTTCTTGAGATATCCGGCTGTGACAGACAGACAGACTGAGTCGCACCATAAGGCTTCCTTTTTACCATTTTGGTACGGAACCCTAAAAATATACCTATATTTCGTGCAAAAAGTGGTGTTATTTTAGGCGAATAACAGTGACTATGATTAAAGTCTATTGTATACTAGTTTAATATTCACAAAAGAAGACAACCAGCCATGAAATAAACTTATGTATATCTACATATATTAATAAAATATCAAATGAACCTTTATAAGCCTTTAAGAGGATTACATTCGTTCAGGCATTGACAAAGCTTACTGTTTATGTAAAATTAATATTTACAATACAACAAGAGTAATTTCCGAATAATATACTTACACTGTTAAAAGATCGTGAAAGTTACGGGAACATTTTTTCGAGTTTGTTTTAAAAGTTTTCTGTAACTCTGTGGGTACGTGACTACTTGGCGGTGCCCCGCACCCGCGGGATGCGACAAGTTTGTGCGGCCGTTAGTCAGATGTCGCTGCGATCGACGATTATCATAATATTGCGTTTTGTAACTTTGTAAAAGTTAGCAACTATTACTGGAATAGAGAAAGTTTTATTGTGTTACTTTAAATTACGTTGGTCCGTGTGACGTGCTCGGGGTTTGATTCGACGGGAAGCTGACGTGATGTGTGTATGTGTCACAAATATTATTTACTTCAATCAATCAATCTGCCTAGCCTTTTCCCAACTATGTTGGGGTCGGCTTCCAGTCTAACCGGATGCAGCTGAATACCAGTATTTTACATGGATCGACTGCCTATCTGACCTCCACAACCCAGTAACTGGGTAATACGATACCCCTTGGTAAGACTGGTTGTCAGACTTTCGGGCTTCTGACGACCCGTAACGACTGTCAAAGATCCACGAATAACAACCGGGACCAACGGCTTAACGTGCTTTCCGAGGCACGGAGGAGTCACGGTATGTAAAGATGGTCACCCATCCACTGACCAACCCCGGCAAGCGTAGCTTAACCTCATGGATCGACCCGTGCGGCTGTTATTACTTAGCCACGAGCTCCTCTATTATTTACTTAAACATTAAAATTTCCTACAAAGTGTTTTGTTTCAATATTGAAATTAATAGGAAGCACCCCACCGCCGCGCTGACGCTTGCGCCTCCAACTGAAACAAGAGGAGAAAGTGTGACAAAGGCTGATTTTCATTTGTTAATTAGCGAGTTACAATACAGTAACCTACCCTACGCGATAAATTGTGAATCTTTGCAGTACTTTGAACCCAATAACACGACAAACTGACACTATCACTGATTGGATGGCGTCATACCATACAATATAAAACATTCTCTCTCACTAATTCGCGGACGATCGCTAGTGAATGAAATTCATGAAAGTTGAAGCGCATTCCTGTGAAAGCTCCTAACTCTACTCCCAGTTTGATCCAGTTTGCAACGATTATGATTCTATTGGATTATAAGGTATCGACGGCGACGACGCCATGGATTTGCATTATAATTTATTTAAAAGTGACGTCGTTGTGTTTTGAGAGGTTCAAATTGAGTTATAAATGCTATTATTTACGCTTTTGTTTGTTTACGACGATGATTAGAAAATACTCAAAGAAAGATCAATCTACGAATGATTATTAAAAATTATATTTTTGTGTTTGATGGAATAATATATCCGACTCTCATCTTCTGCCTAGCCTTTTCCCAAATATAATAATAATAATAATAATATAAAACGTTTATTTTCTCTACACAAGTTCTGTACTTAAAGCCAAAATTTTACAATATAAGATGGACAAGGAGCTAACTTTGTGAGAGACTGGTGCCTGAAGTAGGTTTATATAAAAACCTGTATTACAGGTCACCAGGGCCCTCCCGCGGCTAGATGCCTGTGATTTGGGTCATCATAAATAACAATGCAGTATAGTACTTAAATAAGGCTGGATTGAGAAACAAACAAACAAAAATAAAAGATATAAATACAAAAATTAATGGAAATACCAGAGTGTGTGTGAGTACCGAGAGAAAGTGTAAATAAGCGATTTGAGAGTGTATGTGAGATGTTGATTGAGTGAGTGTGGTGAGGGTATGGTTGATGGTATGCAAAAGCAGCTGAGGGTATGAATAGTATATAGATAAAAAATTAAGACAGTCTATCTGAGAGGGATCAACAAATTCTCAGTTCCCTGATAGTCCAGTTTTCAAATATGAAGTGACAGAAATTTTACATTTGTGTTTTGTTTGCGGATATATATTAAGGATTTTATTTAAGTTATTATACAGATACGGTCCGAGAAAGAAGAAGAAATTACGCGAGTGTGCAGAACTGACAGGTTGTGTTGTATATGTAATATGTTGGAGTCGGCTTCCAGTCTAACCGGATGCAGCTGAATACCAGTATTTTACATGGAGCGACTGCCTATCTGACCTCCACAACCCAGTTACTGGGTAATACGATAACCCTTGGTAAGACTGGTTATCAGACTTTCGGGCTTCTGACCACCCGTAACGACTGTCAAAGATCCACGAATGGCAGCCGGGACCAACGGTTTAACGTGCTTTCCGAGGCACGAAAATAATATCTGCCTCTGTTGTTATAAAATAATAAAATCGTTTAAATCCACCCTCAACCATGACTAACCATTAAACATTTTGTAGAGAGTAGAAATGAAAGTAAGAGAAATATTTGCTTTTAAAATATCATGTGCAAACCACAATATAACTGAGACGTAATAATTACTTTGCTTCCAATTAGCGAGATGAGCAAATAGTATTAAAAAACGTGTGTGCGATAAAATACGCGGAATTCAATTAGCAAACAGCACATACAAAATATAAACCGGACCACTATCAAAACACTAACGTTCTCACTATGGCGATAGTTTGATTCGTGCAGTTAATTATTGCTCTTATCACAACGCGCTACGGTTTATAATTCCAAAAAATACGAATCAAAAGTCTTCAGCAACGATATTCCTGAAACGACCGAAAACTAATTTCAAACATTTATAAGCACCTACAACCCGGCTGCCTAATTTAATTATTAATCGAAATTCGCACAATAGGAATGAAACAAAGCCACGGTAATCTGTGCAAAACACGGTCTCATATTCAATTATGTCCGAAACAAGCGAATACGAAATGAGGCGCTCACCTACACGAGTGTGCCTATAAAATTTTAACACGAACATTGAGCAGCAGAGAATCAATTGGCCCGCTGGTTTATCGGAACATCTGTGGTGTGAATATTGTAGTCTGTGTCGCGTAGCGGAGCGGTGTACGGCATCTCCCGCCATTCGCGAGTTCGTTGTGTAGGCGCGCGGTCCTCCGCTACGGCGTAGAGGTGCTACGGCTACGCCATCGGAAAGTATTTCGCGGGTGAACTTTTGTGTTGAATAGTTTATTATGACTGAGTGCTACGGGATGTTAGCTCAAGGAACTTGAACATTGCGTTAGTGGCGCCTCTAGCAGCACGATAGCCGTAAGTGTATTGTTATGTTTGTGCTGACCTCTGACCACTGTCGACTCCTTACTTAACAAAAATATAAGGCAAACTATTTTGTAAGCATTTATGTATTGGAGAAACCGACACTGAAATTATGAAAATGAATGTTTTTTTTTGTTATTATAAAGAACTTAGTTCCTAATAATTGATTACAATCTGGCTGATTAATAAACTAATAAGCAATTTAACCCTAATTTATTATTTTGTTAACTAAGACAGTGTCAATTTGCACTTTTACACAATTCCAGAGCACTTTCTTAGAGTCTGATAATATTGATAAAAACACTTTGTTCATGTGTCACACGTATGCACAGCATTACTATTATTCATTCAATTGAAAACGAATGTGACATGATTTATTATGGAATAGTTGCTGTAAACATAATTATACGTATAATTGTCAATACATCATTGCTTAAACAAAGCATCAACAGAAACTTTGAAGTCTGTTATTCTGGTTTGTTTATTTTTGATCTAAGCAAACTATAATTCATAATTTCATAAGTTTAAGTTATTTCCAGTTACGAACTGTTTTTTTAAAGAACCCAAACATAAAACGAAACTTACCTTACTTTAACAACTTCCTGAAAACGAAAACAAAAACTATTGTCCGCAATTAAAAACCAAAAATGAAGTAGAAAGGCTTGGTGTACAAAGTACTTAAGTATTTAAGTAGCAAAGAGTTAACGCGTCCACTTCCGAGTCGCGCGGAACAAAAGAACGCAAAATGAATTAAAGCGATGTTAGAGCGGCCGCGGTCACTTGCTGCGCTTTATTGTTGCTGCTTTATAATGTTAGAGCGGCCGCGGTCACTTGCTGCGCTTTATTGTTGCTGCTTTATAATGTTAGAGCGGCCGCGGTCACTTGCTGCGCTGTATTGTTGCTGCTTTATAATGTTAGAGCGGCCGCGGTCACTTGCTGCGCTGTATTGTTGCTGCTTTATAATGTTAGAGCGGCCGCGGTCACTTGCTGCGCTTTATTGTTGCTGCTTTATAATGTTAGAGCGGCCGCGGTCACTTGCTGCGCTTTATTGTTGCTGCTTTATAATGTTAGAGCGGCCGCGGTCACTTGCTGCGCTTTATTGTTGCTGCTTTATAATGTTAGAGCGGCCGCGGTCACTTGCTGCGCTTTATTGTTGCTGCTTTATAATGTTAGCCGCGGTCACTATGTTCAATATCTTAGAGTCAAAATTGCTTATTCGACAATCCATCTGCGACATCTACAACGTGTAACGTTAAATTCGCAAAACCTCTTAAGGGGTCATTGTACTCATCATTATGAACAACTTTTACTATTGGACCAAAACTGAAATCGCGAAAAAAAAATCAGCTGTTCAGTACATTTCTCTCCTTTGCAAAAAAAACGGGCGGTTTGGATTTTTCTACATTATTGGTAATCATTTAGTTCTAAAGAGGTTTTAATAGCCAAACTATGTTACTGGCACTTAATAAAGAGTCTGGGTGTAAAAAAAAAGTTGATTTCAAATTCGAAACTGTTGTTTTTAAAAATGATAATACCTTTTTCAGTTTATGACTTTTTACTTACTATTCGCGGGTTTGCGGTTTAAAGGTTATCAGGCAACTAAAACTAATTTCTCGTTATTTTTATTAGAATAATTTATGGTTTTCGCATAATCCTTATTGTGACTTAAAACAGATATTTTGTGTCGATTGTAATGGCAGAAAAAGCAATAAGAGCTAGTATAATTATAGCGCTGCTGGAAGTGGGGTGTAGCCAATGTTACGGCTCACAGCGGTTAAATGTGAGTCGTTCAACCGTCCAAAAGACCTGGACTCGATACCAAGAGACAGGTTCCGTTCAAAGAAAGCAAGGTTCTGGGAGAAAACGTTGCACACAACCACGAGACGACCGCTTTTTAGTGACTCAGGCGCTGAGAAACCGCAAATGCAGTTACATAGACCTCAAAAGAAACCTTGAAGAGCTACGAGGAGCACAAGTTAGCCTATGGACAGTGAGGAGGAGGCTTTTAGCGGCTGATATACGCAGTCGACGACCAGCGAGGGCACCAAAGTTACTCCGTGAGCAACGTTGCTCGGCTGAGGTTCACTAGAAATTGTCTATCTTGGACACTAGGTAACTGAAGAGGCTCGAATTTGTCTGAATGGTGAGGATCGACGTCGGCGAGTGTTACGAAGACCAGGGGAACGCTATGCCGACGTGTGCTTTGAAGAAATCACCCGTTATGGTGGAAGGTCCGTTTTGTTTTGGGCGGGCATAACTTCCAGCTATCGTACCGAGATAGTGTTCATTGAAAATGGCTCACTAAATGCGCAAAGGTACATAACAGGAATAATTTGTCAACATGCACAGCCCGCACTGACTATAATTGGTGGAGATGCCATTTACATGGAGGATAATGCTCGAGACCACCGTTCTGGCGACGTAGATGCTTATACGCAAGAGGTGGGTATTCGTCGTCTGTATTGGCTAGCGCGGAGCCCCGACCTTAACGCCATTGAGCACGTCTGGAACCTCCTAAAAAGGTGAGTATGATCTGTCCAACCCCTTCCACAAAACATCAGGGAGCTTAAACGTGTGATTCCAGCTGAGTGGGAACAAATTCCACAGGACACTTTCAAAAGCCTGGTGGAAAGCATGTCAAGACGATTAAATGCCGTAATCGCTGCAAGGGGAGGTCATACTCGTTATTATTTTTTATTTTTTAATGTCTTTTTTTTATTAAAATACCACAAAAATACTCGTAGTCTTAATTTAATTATACCATAAAAATTTCCATTTTAACACGACTCTCTGTTTACATTGACTAAAACACAGATTCCAGGATTTAAGGGTTAAAAACTATATTCTCAATGATAATAAGAAATTTCTAGTAATTTATGCTAATGAAATACTAAAAATATTAATATTATCCATAGAAAAGCCAATGACTGTAAGGTGCCCGTTTTTTTTGCAAAGGAGTTTATATAGCGTTGTAAAGTTCTAACTTTGAAAGTTTGGTATTTTGTAGATAAATTATAATTATGATCAGCAGGTCTTACTTACTTGGGTTAGCAACGACATCACGAGGTTGTTGAAGTTATAAATTATTTTTTGGCTTATGCATATAAAAGGCATTTACCCGGCAAACGGTAAGACCAAGAAAAAAAATCAACAACACACTTACAAAGTTCTAGCATCTAATAGATAAATTCAATGAGATGTAAAAACTGTAATTATAATAAATTTATTTGCTATGAAATATTGAATTTACAAATGGACACAGCACACAGGGCGCAGCTAACAAACTACCCTTAGCATATCACGCGCTATTTTTTCGGACAGTCGATACTATACACATATCAATCAACAAACTGTACCGACACGATACAAAACGACACAACGGAAACTATTCGTATCGTGCCTCGTGACGCGACACTTGACATATTAAACGTTGTCTCGACTATGAATACGCGTCAGCTTGAACTTAACGAGACATTAATTGAAGATTAACTCGTGTTAGGTTGGAGATGTTTCAGTTTAATTTCTAATTACGAGATTGTTTATTTTTAAGCACACTTTGGTGACGAGTAGTTTCAGCAATCTAGACAGGATATGTTCTGCAGAGGATATGTACTGTTCAATCTATTATAATTATGTAATGACAAACAGTATTAGCAAAGCTGCTACGTCGATCCAAAGACAGTTCAAAGCCTACTTGCCTAATTTAAAAAAATCAATATTTTTGTGTTAAAAACTTTTTTTACAAAAAACAAACCGACTTCCAAAAAAACACTACAAAGTGAAAAATAACTTTAATTTCGGAAGTCGGTGTCTTTGGTTTTTTATTTACTTTCGTTTTTTTTTTGCCACCGCCTTCCGAAATTAAAGTAATTTTTCACTTTGTAGTGTTTTTTTGGAAGTCGGTTTTGTTTTTTGTAAAAAAAGTTTTTATTTTTCACTTTTTAGGGGGTCAGTTTGTAATTTATCTAAGTTACAATAACCCAATGTCAACTGCTCATCACGTTTTACAAAATATTGCTTTTCCCGATGCAGGGACGTTAATTGTTGAGGAGTTCTCCTAGTAAGAACCAGAAGAACTGGAGCTCATGGTGAAGTCACCATTATGCATTTTGACGAGCATAAACCGTATTAAAGTAATCGAATCGCAACCTGTGATATACTTAGATATAATTGAGTATTTCCGATGGCCCTCTGTGGTCTTCATCATCAGTTCCAGTTCACCAAATGGTACTTTCCGAGAGCAAATGCACGAGTTACTATAAAAAATACCGAAATCGATATAAGTGTGCCCATAACATTTGAGGGTTTCCCTCGATTTCCATGGGATCCCATCATCAGATCCTGACTTGATGATCATGGGACCACTTGGGAAGTGTACCCTTTCGAACAAAAAAAAATCCAAATCGATCCAGCCATTTTCGAGTAATCGAGGAACATACATAAAAAAAAAAAAAAAAAAAAAAAGGTTCCGACGAATTGAGAACCTCCTCCTTTTTGAAGTCGGTTAAAAATAACTTAAGAAAGTATCAGTCAATAGACAACGCTATGTAACTTGCATAATGAATCTTACTTCGTTTCATGGTACATTTTATCTCATTTTTCTGAAACATGTCTTAGTTACAGAAAAAATCTATTAAGCTTCAGTACAAAGACAGCGGCTCGTCTATTAATAAATACATAGAATTCGTCTTAATAACATCGAAGGTCGAATGATTTTAGTCGTTATTTTATCCGAAATATTTCAATCTGCTTCAATATTTCACTGGATTACCGGAATCCGTTAAAATCTCTGTTATTTATATTATCTTTGTTATTTGCTTTAATATTCTGCCAAATTGAAATCATTTTGAAGCTACAATTAGTTACAAACCGACATTCTGGGATGACAATGATTCGATGTTGTAACGAACACAAGTTTCACCTCCAGCCGGAGACATCGAACATGTTGGATGATTGCATTAATCTAGTAAACTTATGTTGATATAATTTTTTGGCAGGTTGGCCCAACGTTCACCCATCGTTCAACCAACATGTGGTCCAACAAGCTCCCCGCACTGCTTCTGATCATCGTGGCCGGTAAGTCGATACAAAACGAGTCTTATTTCTAACCGAACAAGATGATGGGAAAGGTTTTTTTTGCCATTTCTGACTTTTGTAGTACTCAAACCTCAGTTGGTCCAGTGGAGTTTTTTTATCCTTATTAGAATCGTTCCCAGACATCGTAGCAATGACTTTTTTTTTAAATATTCAATGTACAGTTTTCACTTCGCTACGATGTTGACAATGAAATACAATATCGATAGGCCTCCCTAACACCAAAACTTATGACACGTTATTTATTTCGCAAATTGCGGAGACAGTCCCTCGAGGCAGTCCGTCGCTGCGACTGGGCTAGTTACCAGCGCGCGGCACAGCCCTCCATGCCTGCTCTTTGCACAATTACTAAATGGGATGTGGGCAGCGGACCAGTCGAGGGCTTCGAGTGGTCTTTTAATTGATTAGTTCATCGGGGGATGGCAATTAAGTGCGGAGCATAAATTTTGTGAAGCAAACACTTGTGAACGTTAGGCTGTGGAGCGAGCACCTTGGAGAAGACCACCATACTCGTAGAAGTTTTGTCGTGAATTACATTAATTATTTATTTATTTATTGAATTAGGATCTCCAACAAAGGATGTACACAAACACAAAAAAAAAGTAATGACGGCAAAAGTATCACGTAGGTGTACTCCTTCACTTACAGGAGACCACAGCATTCATAAAATAATATAAAACTAAGCTAACGAAGTTGCCGTAGCATTTAAAATATTTAAATAAAATTCAAAACACACCCATAAAATTGGAAAAATAGGATTAAAAAAAATAAAATAAATTAACAGTCATAGAGAAATTACAAAAAAATAAAATAAAATAAAAATTAAAATCATAACATATTCGGTGATAAAATTGGGAAATAAAATTAAAATAAGATTATTGGGAAATAAAATTAAAATAAGATTATTATATTATTATCTATTTCATCATCTTATACAGGGTGGAAGGGACATCGACGCGCAAACGGTTACCTACCACGTATTCAGTACATCATTCTGAGCCCCCCTACATAGAATTTGTTCATCGGTTAAAACAAAATCTGCAGTTTCCTACAATAGTGCAATACCTACAATATCCCTTCCATTCCACCCCGCATAATCTATAGTATGGTATGGTATGATATGATACATTATGTCCTGCAAATAAGGTCCCATTAAAATAGATGGACAATTTTTTACAGGGTGTTCTTTCTACTCATGAATATGAACAACTTTTACTATGGCACCAAACCTGAAATCACGAAAAAAAAATCAGCTGCTCCCTACATTTTGACGAGTTTGGTGTGATAAATGTACTGAACAGCTGATTTTTTTTTCGCGATTTCAGTGTTAGTCCCATAGTGAAAGTTGTTCATATTCATGGGTAGAACACCCTGTTAAAAATTTTCCATCTATTTAAATGGGACCTTACTTTCACAAAAACTTACTTATTAAAAAAAAAGCATACACATTAAAAAAAAAAACAATATTGTTTCTTATTGAAATAACTTCCATTCATTTATAACTTTAACAATTCCACACTGAAACGATTGATTAGGAGGAAAGCCGTATCACAAAATATTGTATACGTAATAATTATACGCTTTGTTTATCGGTATAATATCCTAATACTTCAGGTTCGATTCACCTGCAGCGGTCACAAACACATAACATCGCATTGCCAGTATTGCCACTGCATCCAACGAATTCATTCATCAATCCTGATTTATAGTTGGACACGCTTTACTAAACAAACTTCTACAGAAGTGCCGCAAACGGTAATCAACCTTAATGTTAAGCAATAAAAACGAATGCGATGGCATGAAAAGAGTTTGGTGTGTCATCGACAAAGAAATAAGAGCTTTAAAGGCTTGCTGATAAGGTTCGATTTGCGGTATTGGGGTGTTATTGCGGCCATTAAAGCAGCGTATTCATATTGTAATAACTTGGAATTGTTTTTGATAATTTAGTTAGCAATGGACGCGGAGTTATCCGGAATATTATCAACGAAGCCATTAACATAACCTTTTGTAATCGCTATCGCACTGATCTGGTCATCCAATTTACATTACACTAGATGTTAACGTTTGAGTGCTGCTTCAGCTCATTTCTGTGGGATTTGTAACGAAACGATTAATAAGTTGGATACTTAAAAATGAAAGTTAAGTACTTACCGTGTAATACCGTGAAATTATTTTTAGGGCTTTACGCCAAGTTCGGTCTAAATCGGTTTCATTTTGACAACGACATTCATTGCGTGATTTACGTTACCAAGCAGACAAATTTTTCAAACATATGAAGCAATGGATTAGCAATTTGCTTCAAAATGATTCAGATTTCGATTGATACTGTGTTAGATGGATCTTACGATACACCATGTGCATGTGTATGGTAAGATCCATCTTTTGAGTGCTAAACGACCCCATTCAACCTTCAATCTTCTTTTTTATCTCGCTTATTAATTTCAAAATACATCATTTCTTGTTACGTTGGTTATTTATTATTTCAATATGTCAGAAATAGTCTAAATCAATTATCTAAACCAACCGTATACAGATCAAGGACGCTCAAACATAACAACACTTTGATCCGGGTCTCGTGGCGCCGATTTCATACACATTATTATGTAGGTCGTATATCGTTATAGTAGGTATATTTATAATGTTAATAATCTTTAATACCTTCAACCGAAACAAATCAAAGTCTAGGAAAATATGATTACATATTTCAACTAACTCTTCATAAAATTCCACAACTTACTTCTATTCGAAAGTCATAGAGCAAATCGACATTGGACGTCATACATAATTCCGTTTACATCAGCAGAATCGTGGACGCGTGAATAAAACATGTGGCCGTAATAAATATTGGCATTACAAGCCGAGGGACAATCTGCATGTGCATTAGGATATAGAGTAGGTGTCGGCGGCGCAAGACTCATGTGGAGTGCGTGATTCGGGGGGAGAGGCCTACGGTGGAGGCGGACGCGAGAGCGGGACAGGGAGATAGTCCGAGGTATTTGATTCAGAGCTGGTTTTGACTAACGTTAGATGTGGTAAAAGTCACTAGAGTTAGCAGGTGGTGCGTGGTGGCTAGTTAAGTATAATTTATGGGAGAGTATTTAAATAGATATATTGGTAATTAGACTAACTTGTCACTAGCGGTAAAGATTTATTTATACAAAACCTTTGTGGCGGCATCTACATCGCCACATATGAACTACGCATCACAATGACATGACGTCACGCAATCCTGCATCGCGCAATTAGAGTTTACCACGCGATTAGCATATATACAACGTCCCGATATCCAACGTCGGGCAGTAGCCCACCAGACACAACACCCGTCTGATCGGAGGATCCTCCCTTTCAATCGAGGATGAGTGAACTTTACACCCTGTTCCTCATGCCTCTAAACCTTAATATCTGAGAGCCATTTATAATCGTAATTACTTCTGTCGGGTGCCAGATACACTTTAGTAGCAACCAATACGTAGTCATGCAAAAACATTTCAACCCACAAGTCTGTACCAAATTGAGCTACTTTTAAAACCCCCTTCATCATATTATAGTAAAAACGTTTCAGTCGTAAAGTTGTTATTATTTGATATCCAATGTTCCAACCCACAACACAACACATTTGTAGATAAAATTAAAAACGCATCAATCTCTCTGAAACGTTTTTATTTTAATCTTAATTAATATGAAATATAAATAATTTTGCTGTAATGACTCACGTATCCTTGAAACGTTTTTGCGAAAATATTTTCATGGAATGTAAATTGCAAGAGTGTCTCACAGGGTATTGAAACGTTTTAACGAAACAAAATACGTTAAACAAAGACGATCAGAATGTGCGGAACGTTTTAGAATTATGAAAATGATTTTTGTTTTTTTAATAAAGTGGTTCAAACGTTTTGTAACATTTTTGAAGTACTTCCTATAAAATTATTCTAGTCATCAATATCAAAATATATTACCTATTTAGATTCTTTTTTGAATATTTTTAACCGACTTCTAAAAAAGGAGGAGGTTCTCAATTCGGATGTTTGTATTTTTTTTTTTTTTTGGTTGTTCGCGCATAACTCCGTCGCTTGCCAACCGATTTGAAAAATTATTTTTTTGTTGGAAAGGGTATATTTCCCAAATGGTCCCATTTTTGTCAAAATCCAGTTCTGATGATGGGATCCTGGAGAAATCGAAGGAACTCTTCAAATATTATAGGCATACCTATAGCAATTTGGGTATTTTTCATAGTAGCTCGTGCATTTGCTCTCGGAAAGCACCACTTGGTGAAGTGGAACTGATGATGAAGACCACAGATGGCTACCGGAACTACTCAATGATAAATATTTCACGGGTTGCGATTCGATTACTTTAATTCGGTTGCTAAGCAATTTCCGCTCGTCACACAATGCGTGTGGTGAGTGGTTGTTGAGGAGTTCTCCTGGTTCTTACCAGCAGAACTCCTCAACAATTAACGTCCCAGCATCGGGAAAAGCAATATTTTGTAACATGTGATGAGCAATTGACATTAGACTATTGTAACTTAAACAAATTATAAACAGACCCACTAAAAAGCGAGAAATAAAAACTTTTTAACAAAAAAAAAAACCGACTTTCAAAAATCCCTACAAAGTGAAAAATAACTTTAATTTCGGAAGTCGGTGGCAAAAAACTAAAATACAGATCCAAAGACACCGACTTCCGAAATTAAAGTTATTTTTCACTTTGTAGGGATTTTTGAAAGTCGGTTTTTTTTTTGTTAAAAAGTTTTTATTGTATATCGCCCACACACTCCACTTCTTGGTAGACGGTGTTGAACATTTTCAGTGGGCTGGATATTTGTGTTGGTGTATCTTATTCGGGCCTGAGTTAGACACACTGTTCTTCTGTGAGCATTATGCTGTAGTGCTTTTGAAAGAAGTGCCGTTTTGGGGCTTGTCGCAGAGTGATGCCATCATTGATTATCGTTTGATCGCATCTTCCTTTTTAGGTATGTGTTTGCCCTCCAGAGTGAAGCACATACGCTAGGAAGATGCTGCATCTCTTTGCTTATTGTTCCTGACAAATTGAGCCTAAAGGCCGCCAGGGCCGCCTCCGAGCCCGATGAGGCGAATAGATGGCAGTCCTGATATTTCCTGTAGGGCGGCAGTAATGTTCCATGTATGTTTTAATTTTATAAATTATAATAATACAAATAAATTCATTTATTTTCAGCTAAATTACACCCATTGCCAGACATGTAAAATAAATCAAACAAAATTAAAATGAAATGAAATCAAAATAAATTAAAATAATAAAACAAGTAAAATTAAATCAAAATAAATAAATAAATCATTCAATAAAATTAAATCAAAATAAATAAATAAATCATTCAATAAAATTAAATCAAAATAAATCAATCGTTCATTAAATTAATATTAATACCTTCTCTCCGACACTGGTACAGCAACATGTCTGCTGGAACAATGTCGGATGAAGGGGCAGTCCAGCCTTCCCGCAATCATCGCCAGCACGATGTTGGGGCTAAACCGTACTCTGCGCACCAAGGACGCGGGGCGCTTGCGCATGGTCTTAACCTGATTAGAGCACCGCGCAAATCTGCGGGCGATCATGTTCGCTCTAATAGACAACGCCCTCCGCTACCGCTCCATATCTGCGTGATCTTTGAGGTCGATAGTCAAAATATGCTCCAAGTATGTAAACCGGTCAACCCTTTCCAAAGGAACCCCATTGAGTCTGACCGGAGGTATGGTTTCCGGACATTTCGCACTGGCGGTCTCAAAGATTATATACTGGCTCTTCCTTACGTTATACAGTAAACCGTGACCACAAGCATTTTCCTCGCATATTCGTAACAGCTTCCTCAAGCCGCAGATCGAAGCGCTCATCAGCACCATGTCATCAGCATAACTTAGATTATTGACACATGTGCCGTCAATGTGACGAAATTTAAAACTTGTATAAAACGCACACTATGCAGGCAGGCATATTATACGTTGGGGGATTACATAAATGATAAAAATGCTTGGCTCCATGCTGGTCCTGCTCCACAACCTCAACTAATTAATTAACATTTGAAGATACTGTTGGAACTGCTGAAGATTGTAAGAATAGCTTTGCATTGTGTAGACTCAATCACCATTGTATTGTATAATTGCTTAGCACATGTGTGAGTACTATGTACCTACTCTAAAGCTACCATTTACTGGGTACGTCTTTATTTGACTTGGATGTGCCCTGGCGGCTGAGAGTGTGTCATGCTCACTCTAATGCCTCGCTGATGGTGGCGCGTGTGTTGGATCATTTAACGAATCCATACGTCAGGTTCGTCAACGGGCGCTGTTGGTGGAGGCTGGTCATACCTTAGCTGCCACGGCTTATTTTAATTTTAATTTTGAATTGTTTTTTTTTTTTTTTTTTTTTTAATACGGACGCTTTTAACGTTCATCGTTCTCACATGTATAATTTCAACATGAATGATGTAACCAATATTTTGTAACCATATTTTGATTTAAAAGAGTGTCCGTGGAGTTTCTTGCCCGTTCTTCTCCATATATCTACGTTTTGGAATGGGCAACTAGCTTCAACTTTCTGACTTAACTACTGACCGACTCTTTGACAATTCAAAAGTGCCTGTAATTGGTTTAATTGAAATAAATGCTTTGAGTTTGAGTTTGAGTTTGTGACAGCCGACATGCTGGCTGCTGAGCGCCACGATTAGTCCGTTAATATACAAATTAAACAGGGTATGGGATGTCAAGCCACCTTGCCTGACTCCGCATTCGAGTTGATACGCACCCGACATTGCCCTTGCCCACCTAACACTATTAGACTGGTGCCCGTACCAGTACTGGAACATGCTGATGAGTTCCGGTGGCAAATCTATGCTCCTCAGCTTGCTCTACAGCAGGTCATACGCCACCAGGTCGAAAGCCTTTGACAAATCAAGGAAGCACGCATACACGGGTGGTTTACGGTCTGTGTAGGTATTTGACGGTGTGCTTAAGACACAGTATAGCACTTTCAGTGGACAGCCGGGGACGAAACCCGAACTGGTTATCGTGCAGGGTTACCGATTTATTTAACCGTGCGTTAAGCACACCGTCAAACACCTTAGCCATTACAGTGGTAAGAGAAATAGGCCTGTAGTTACTCTTATCAGTAAATTTTAACAAAATAAATTTCCGGTTTTGTTTATATAAACAAAATTTTACCAAAACGTTCCAAGCTGGTTTTTACGAAATATCCACATAGCATATAAATTCAATTGATAAATGAAAGCCAAGCCAATGATAAATTCACTTTTAAATACCTTTTATAAAATGACACACATCACACAGCCATATCTGGAAACAAAAGAAAGCAACCCGAATACTAAATTGTCATTATATCTTTGAACTTGCTGTGAGTTGGAACGTTTTTGGATAACTACGTCCGTATACGATGCACCTTTTTTTACCAAAGACTGAAGTTTGAGGTTTAATTTCGTAACCGCCTATAGCTCATCGCTTCCAGGAATGCCTCTAAACCCGTGACACAATCGTGCAGTTTGAACGTGTCGCGAGAGAGATTGGGTTTAATATTAAAAGCTTATATCCGCCTCCGAGGCGCTCGGATTGTTCTCTGGTGAACGGAATGCTCTACATGCACTTAATACGCAGAACCGTCCAGAAGGACCACTGACCGGTACACGGTTCAGTTTGCAAAACTTTTTTTTTACTTTTCATTTTTGCCCATAAAAGTGACCACCATATTTAAAATTCATTTATTTTCTTTAGCCGAACGTGTTTGGGTCACAGAAATCCATATGTGTACCAAATTTCAACTTAATCGGTCCATTAGATTCGGAGCAAATTGGCTGTGACAGACGGACAGACAGACAGACACACGAGTTATCCTATAAGTTTTCCGTTTTTTCCTTTTGAGGTACGGAACCCTAAAAACGAATAATAAAACATAATAACATCACGGTTGTTGAGGTGAGCAAAGGTGGCAGTACACCAACATGTTGCACTTATGTTTAAGATCCGTAATATTTAATAGGGGGCAACTCTTCTGACATCAAGTCAAGCCAAGAAGGTCAAGTCTCCGAAGTGTTGCTAAGACAATCCTAATCGACAGCACTTTGCTCTACCTTCGTATCGGACTCAAGACGTCACAACACTCTCACTAGCGACCAATAGACCAGCGAGGCAGTCAAAACAAATATGTTTGAGGTACAGTTTTCTATATTCGTCACGAGGGCCGAAAGGAACTAAAAACACGCGAACAAATATCCAGACTCAGAACAAACATTCTGTGGGCCCCTACAAATATTTGTCTATTGTTTGGATAGAGCCCACACTTTCCAAAAGGTCGACGTCGAGATCACGCTTTTCCTCTGCATCACTATGATAGTGGTCGTCCAACCAACAATGCCACAAAGTGTTACCCAGTCGCCGCCGGCTGGATAGAAAGAAGAAAATAATGATTGTTTAATTGGCACTACACACAATACCGGTTGTAAAAAGACACTTGCCGAAGCCGAAGCCGAAAGCCACATATTCTACACATTATTTGGATCGTTTTTTTTCCACTAGACCATACCTGGGAATCCACTGGTTCTAGAGATATTGAAGGTCAAAGTCGCATTTTTTTACTAAAACGCATTCCAAGTGTTATTACTAAACTTTTCCGACAAGTACCTCCTCGTACCGTAGAGCGATTGCGCGTTATAAAAAATTGCTTTTTTTATACATAAAAATAAAAAGTCGTTTCCCAACAATGATTTTTGCGCAAAGCTACTTAGATGTACAGTATGCATAGTTGACGGCTTTGTGATGCGTCTTTTCAGAAAAGAAAAAACTTCGCCTTTTAAGCCCGGTTCAGCAAAATTCCAGAGAGGCCTGTGAATTCATGTTATTCAGTTGCTACAAGCCAGGCATCATAATGATGACGAAAACATAATAATGATTAGGAATGGAACTTCTCAACATTTTTCGTGAGTACATGCTCGTATTTAAGTTTAAAGTGTTTGTTGAGTCAGGGGTGTTAGGTACGCTTGTTACTCAGAGCCGGCGAGATGCGCTGTTCTGTTTGAAGTTGAAAATAATGGATTTACTCCAAGGATTAAGACAGCTTACAAGTGAAATTAAATTGATGGGTATCACGTTACGATTCACAGAGGTACGTGGAATACCTAGACGTTATCTTATGTTGCTTCTGACTTTTGTTTTTTGGTCGTTTTTCGTTCGCATCAATTATGGATTTCACAAAAAAGGTAAGTGTAGGGGAGGTCAGCTCAAAGCGGCCACCTTAACTTTGAGTAAAAATGAACCTAGTAAACGATAGACTTTTGAAGAGAATTTTATACTAACAGCCAGATAATTTATTAAATTTTCATAATGTGAAATTAAAATTCGCGCAAATTTAAAAATAACTACGTGATTTATAAATTACGAAAACTTTTCAAAAAACCGCTTTGCCCGAGTGGCGGCCCAAAGCGGCCATGGGGGTACGGGCAACGTGGCCACCCCAAAAGTAAACAAGAAATGTATTTGTTTTTGTTGAAAAATACTGTGTTTGACAAAATAAAAATACCAAAAATATTTTAAAATGTTATTTATTATTATTTGACATTTTTATAAAATAATCAGCATTTTATTTTCAATAACAATCAGTCTTGAGAGTAATTTAACTTACCTATATTGTTATATTTTGTTTAAAAAATTCTAATAGACTATTATGAACTTATAATTAGGTTTAGTTTTTGACAATATTTAACATTTTTATAATCAACAGTAAGTCTTACTTAATTATTTCAGCAGTCTTAATATCTTCTATGAAAATGAATGCTCTAAAATTTAAAAACCTTAAAAAACAAGTATAATTTTATTTACTTCTTTAACTTTTTAAACGTGGGGTGTCAATCGACGTTTAAAAAGTTAAAGAAGCAGATAACAATAAATAAATCTATTGTGTCGGCTAATTGGCGTGTGACGGGTTAATTGCCCGGGCCAACATATCTTCATCCCATGACGCCTGGGTAATCTTCCTTTTATAGTTGTCAACCATCTAAACAACATAATTAAGCATTATCTATCATAATAATTTAGATTTAGAATCATAATAATTTTACAAAGGGCAAAGCGGTCAGTTGGCCACTTTGCCCGAGCCACTTTGCCTTTTTCGACCGTTTTGTTATAATAATGAACTGCTCTCACATTATTTATTACATTTCAAAGAGAATAGAACACAAACAAAGACAATTACATAAGTAACAATACTCGTTAAATAAAAGCATCGAAATATAAAGAGGTTTGATCAAATCAGATTGAACTTACCTTGCATTTTTTTAACAAAACACGGAAATAAATATATTTCGTCACTGAAACTACGCGCTCGGTCCCACTGATACCGAATGATTGTACGGCGCGGGGCGGGACATTGGATAAGCGAACAGAACGGTCACGCCACGCTATCATTTCAAATAACCGAAAAATGAAGCGTGGCCGCTTTGCCTCCTATGGCCGGTTTGAGCTGACTTCCCCTACTTGATAAAATTTTTTCTTGCATTTATAATTATTAGTTAAGAAATTAGCATTTGCAACCAGATATGACCGTTTCTTTGAGAGGAACACTAAAGATAACTTCTAGAGAGTCTACTGTAGAGCCATTTATTTGACAGTAAATCCTACACAAACTTCGCAGCAGTTTAAATCCGGTATATATTTCCAGCGAATGTAATTCCATCGCGTGAGAAAGATAATTAGGTATGAAGTTACAGCGAAACAGAGACACTACCATGTGAGCAAGCTCTGAAGCGCATGATTGTCCAAAGTGAGCAACTTCTCGCATCATAACGTTTGAACACAAATAATAATCATATGCCATGAACCGCCACCAATGCAGTAGCTGCAGCAGATGCATCTTCACAACCATTCCATTTATTACCATGTACTGACACTTGATTAGCATCACTGTTCACCGGGCGTATTGGAAGCTCATCCTACCTATTCGCAGTGAACAGTGAAAAGTGAAGTGATGCTCGAAAGTATTTTTATTAAAAAATCGCCAAAGGCTCCTCTTGAAAACCCAGCGTGCAATGATGCATGACTTCATTCAACTACATATTCCGGTCTCATGCGATCACCGCGTACTGCCGCAATACCTCCCACATAAGTAACGTCGAGTAAATACGTGATACCAATCGTCCGACGATATTTAAAAAAAGGGAATCTCTAATCATTTTTCTCTCATTGAAAAAATGCACGAGATTTTTAAAATATAAATTTTAATTCCGACATTCCATCCGTGCATCAACATATCTATCACGGGCAGCCGCGCGAATATCAAAGCTTCGCGGTTTCATCGACGGAAACCCACCACCCTGCATCCCCTACTTCCACAAAACCACAGTGAGTAGGGCCCTCGTCTCGTCTTACATGACCGCAGCCGGAGCTCCATCAACACTGGTACCCATATGTAACATTGCTACACTTTTTAATTACATGCATCATACCGGCCGACTGCAATTTTAAAAAGGATTTCGAGGTTTTATGCTTTAAACATTGTGTTCATTTCTGTGTTTTGTTTGTAAATATGTATTTTAAAATATTTTATAACATTTGTTTAATAACATTCTGGATTTATTTGCAGAGGATTTAACTTTGGAATTTAATTTGGTTATTCTGGGAACCGATGAAATAAAGAAAAACCTTTATATCAATTATTAAAAGCAAGCAGCGGCAGTATTTTCGAGACAAAAAAAAATAAAAAGTGTGCGGTCTGGGACCCCCGTCAGAAACGAAGTTCTATCTGACGTATGTTTTAAAACTAAAACAAAATTTTCGCAACCGCTATCTTGGATTCTCGTTTTGAATAAAATCACACTTTCTCTCTGTGTCTGTTTCTATTGTAATCATGTAAGGTTGCATAATGCTTTTTCGTTACGTGACGATTTCTACCAATCAACTCGTACCGCAAGCCCCGTTAAAGAACTTCGTTCCAATAAAATCAACGCTTGTGAGAAAACCTTCATAATTATTATTATTAAAAACTAGCTGACCCGACAGACGTTATCCTGTCCCAATTTCAATTCCCATTGAAAATCCACTTTAAATTTCCCGAATTTTCCAATTTTTCCGGCAACTTTTCCAATTTTTCTCACCGTTTAAACCTTCCCTGGACTACGACAAACACATCAAAATCAAAATCAGCGAAATCGGCCCAGCCGTTCTCGAGTTTTAGCGAGACAAACGAACAGCAATATATGTATAGAAGATATGTAGGTACTGTGTTAAAGTAAAAAAAAAATTAAAAAGGAATATCGCGATAAGACCCGTTCTCGACGTTTTTTTACAATGGTAACTGTGTTAATCAAACTTTACTAGCGAAAATGATATAACTATTATTAAATTGATGATATGGATCGCAAATATTACTACATAATTACCTGTTAACTTCACCAACTAACACAATGCTGGCGTTCACGTGGGTAAGTACTTAAGTAGACTTCTAAACTTCTCTTAACGGCTTCTGGGCCCTTGGATGTAACGATGTATTCTACAGTCAATCATTATAATGCCTTAACCTCGTTTAAACACAACGTTACCCAGGTGATACGGTGACGTAATCGCTCTCATCCCTGCGCTGTCAGTTTAAACGACCCGCTCGCACGGACGCCATCATGGCCGCCGTTCGCGCCAAATATCTGGACGCCATATTGGCGCTTAATACAAATACAATGTGATGAGGTTTCAAATCGAAATACTGATTGCTAGAAAATGCAGTGGTCTGTACCTACGAGTATATTATTGAACGAAATCCAATTACAAAAAGTAATTATGCTTATTTTGTTTTCTAAAACTCACGATGAGTTTTGTAGTACCTAGATGACGTTTTGCTTTCAGTTATGTGAGCTGGTATTATGTGAATTACGAGCAGATTAACATCTACATTCAGTATAAAACTTAATTTAAAGAAGGTTTATGACTATCATAAATATGAAAATTACTTGGATATACCTAACTTAAGTGAGGTATATCCAAGTCATTTTTAAGTATATAATAAAAAGTATATAATGTAGGAGTACCAACTTTATTTTTATAATGATTATGTAGTTTCATTTGGTGCAGTAGAATCGAACGTACAACGTTAGCGCGTTCCGCTAATACTCAGATATTGCCGCAGCCTGAACGTGACTCTTTTCACACGACCAAGCAAAAAGAATGCTCATAATTCCCGCACATAACATGCGAGTGTAGTATAATAAATAATATACAATACTGGAATAAACAAACTAAATTGCTGAAATTCCCAAACGTCGTGTTTGGGAATTCCAGCTGTTTCAACTATGCTGCGATAGGTAAACCATTCCGACACTAAACACTAAAGTTATACGTATGATGAAAGCCAAATACCTACATGTAACTCACTACCTGCTGATATAACTTTTGACGTATCGCATTCATTAAACAATGTTATAAACAGGGTGAAATTAATGGTTATTTTCCTCTTAAAGGGTCATTGTACTCATCATTATGAACAACTTTTACTATGGGACCAAACCTGAAATCGCGAAAAAAAATCAGATGCTGCCTACATTTTGACGAGTTTGATGTAGATAAATGTACTGAACAGCTGATTTTTTTTCGCGATTTCAGGTTTGGTCCCATAGTAAAAGTTGTTCATAATGATGATTGCAATGACCATTTTAGAGGAAAACAACCATTAAAATTTCACGCTGTATTATTTCAGAAAATAAAAATGTTACTTTTGCTTTTGTCGTATAGACCAACACCCGCAATGTTCCCTACTTATAAGCTGTTAGATTGTCTGAAGCAAACGCTTGACCAGTGATGTTATTAGCATCTGTGAGTACAAAATATCAGCTCGGGTCGTGATAGATCAGGAGCGCTGAGGCGAGACACTGACGCGTATCGCTGTTGGCGTGGACTGATCGATGCCCAGTAGCTGATAATCCCTTGTTGTATGTTATAATATGGATCATCTGTGTTAACAAGTTACTTGGGCCTACACACTTCTTATCCTTCAGTATGTTTATAATGTAATTGTCGTCGCAATACACTGTTGTAATGAATTTCATAAAATTTATTGTCAGAGATTGGTCTTCCTGATTTTTCATCTCATCCATGTTAGCATGTCGGTATCATCATCATCTGCCTAGCTTTTTCCCAATTAAGTTGGGGTCGGCTTCCAGTCTAACCGGATGCAGATAAATACCAATATTTTACATGGAGCGACTGCCTATCGGTTTTCTACAACTCGCAGTTACTGGGTAATACGATACACCTTGGTAAGACTGGTTGTCAGACTTTCGGGCTTCTGAAGACCCGTAACGACTGTTAAATGACAGCCGGGACCAATGGTCACCCATCCACGGACCGACCACGGCAAGCGTAGCATAACCTGATCGATCGACCCGTGCGGCTGTATTTCGGTTTAATGGGCACATTTCTTCCGTAGCCATAATAAAACATTAATCCTGCAGATTGACTGCCCTCACTGAATGGCCAGAACTGGCAGTGTCCCGCTGCAACGGTCGCCTTATCTCCTTCCAATCGGGTAGCTCGTCATATTCAATCAATCGGAGCCAATGTTCGAAGGGTCACCGGCGTGATGGATGGCGCCGAGAATAGCGACTCGACCACTGACTGGCCATGATTGATGTCAGGACCGCTTTGTTGACATTATGATTTGAGGGTTAAAAGCATTAGGTTTAAAAAAAAAAACAGAATTATAGTTAAACCGGTAGTAGTACGCACGGCTACAGATCAAGCTATACATTTCCATCTCGCATGCTGATCTCGCATTCTACAGGATTTCCTTACAATGAGAGGTCAGTGTGAACTGGAAATGTATGAAAACACACACTGGGAATGTATGTGTGTGTGTTGTGTGCTTGATGTGTGGCCGTGTGTACCAGTAGACGCATAAAAAGCAGCCTATATGTGTTAATCCAGAGTATAAGCTATCTACATACTCCAAATCGGTCCCGCCGTTTAAGCGTGAAGAAGTAACAAACATACAAACACACACACAAAGTTTGTGAGAACAAACTTTTGCCTTTATAATATTAGTGTGATCACTTTTCTCATAATATTCTCAACGTATGCTCGGCGATGCTAGTTATTTTGAAAACTAAAATATTAGTAAAAGGTCAATGGCGTGCGGGTCTCCGCGAGCCACGGCTGTGTCTACTGACGTAGCGCGGTTGATGTCGTAGCGAGCTTTAAGAAAACTTTGATACTTGTCAGCTCTAAACCGATGCAGTGCTTGAGACCATGGAACTGAATAACTTTTACTATGCGACCAATTATGAAATTGCGAAAAAAAATATCAGCTGTTGCCTATAATTTATGTTCGCATAATTCGTCAAAATGTCAAAATGTACGGTACACCTGATTTTTTTTTTCGCGATTTCAAAGTTGGTCCCATAGTAAAAGTTTAAATTTAATTCAATGGTCTAAAGCACTCCTTAAAGTTTTTAGAGTTAATTGTATAACACCTTATAATAGAATGCGAGATTAATCATAATCATAAAAATCTTTATTTTTCTCATTCAGTATTACAGGCACTAGATATTATATGCACAATCTTATATAGAGAAAGGTGTCTGAAGTAGGAGGGCCCTGAGTTACAGATCACCCGGCTCTTTTGTTACACATTTTACATTACCAAATGGTTAGTCAAGATATACTTTCAATGAAATGTACAAATTATAAGTAGATATATTAATATTAATGATACGTTATTAGACAAAACAAAATAAAATAGAAATGAGATTAACGAAAAATGAAGAATAAAATGAATGAGTGTATGAATGAGAGTAAGGGTGAGTGTATGGATGATTGTAAATGTAGGAGTGTGAGTGTAAATGCGTGGGTGTTAAGACACTGATTATCATAATATCGTATATTCACAAACGAGGCGTGAATCATTCGAGACTGTTTCGTGACTTTTATCGAATGCTTTGTGAGATATTGCTGAATGTTTAAATTTAATCGCACTGTTGTATTCCACAAACTAGAAATTTCCACAGTTGGAATTACATGAAGAAAATTGTTCCTCCATCGACACATAGCGTGTCTTTCGTGACGGACTTAACGAACTGGTGCTCCGATGCTATTTCCTCTGATCTCATTGCTGCAACGATGTTAGATGTCGCACGAGATCCGCTTTTGTTGCAGCCGCGTTATGACAACTGGTTTGTTATATCTTTACTCCACGCCTCACCGGTATTTAATACACTAAGATTATTAAAGAATTTATGTCGACATTGCTAACTTAGCACTTTACCGAATTTGATTAATAAATAGTAATATGAATCCACAGAGATATAAACAGAACGCGACATATCGCTAGTACGATAAGCCAAGCGTTAATGATGAATAGCCAGGCGAGTGATGCTGCTAGTCACTGCGACTCAGTCCCGCTGATGGCTACAGTGATCGATGACATCGACACTGTGTTGGCACGTCACTATTTGGACATACGCTTGGGTGACATTAGAAAAAGTAACGATATAATAAAAGCAAAGAATTTTGTCAGATACGGAGGCGTTGTCACGCTGGTGATTAACAGTGATCAATGGTTTTTGTGATCTCATTACTCGGTCATTAGATTGTTTCTTAGGTACCCCACACATTTACAGTCCGCCGGCAGTCCGCCGGCAGTCCGCCGGTAGGCGGTCATTCAAAAAACTATTTTTGACAGTTTTTATGAATTACGACTGTGTAATGTGTGGGGCCCAATAAGTTAACAATTTTTATCTGTTTTTATGAATGACCGCCTGCCGGCGGACTGCAAGCGGACTGTAAATGTGTGGGGCCCTTTAAAGTCGGGATATTGTTATGAAGTTGGTGATATAGCCAAAGTTAAATTCATCAACAATAATGATCTAACTAAACGACTGCCGAGCTATCAGATTAGGCGATGTTGTCTAGTCTCTCGTGTGCAGGGATGCACGGTATGCCGTGACGTCACATCTAAGATCTAAGTTATGATTTCTAATACATCGACAAAGGCTACAGAGTAATAATTTATGGTTTTGGAATATTTTTCTTACAAAGAAAAAATTTCAATGTTTTTTTTTTTTATAGAGAAACGTCTCATAGAACGCTTGCTGGATTAATTGTCTAACAAAGTGTCAAGTTGGTGTTGTAAAATATTTACTCTTTCTTATAATATGTACAAAGAACCTACGAACAGAACAGAACATTCCATTTCTATAGTACTGTCAAAACGAAGTCAAGAACGACGAAGAAGATGACACCATTGACCATAAAAAACACACGAAGCACACGAAGATAAAGGAAAACTTAGCAGAATCCTTAGTATCAGTGGATTAATTAGAAATTCAGCTAGCCACGTGCCCGCGCTGCGAGCAGCCGGCTTTGCGCGCCGGAGCCGGCAGCGGGGCTGACACCCGGCCGCCGGGGAGCGGCGAGCCCCGGATTATCATGTTGACTGCGACGCACTTACTCTGTTTGATAATGTTATTAATTTTGATTGGCTGTCGCCAAGTTTTGCTTCCCTGGTGCCAAGAAAGGTATTTTGCTTCGTTAGGTGTGCGAGGGATTAGTAGTCTCTTCTAAAGCATTAAAAATATTGACTGTTCCCGCTATGGTTATAATACAGGTGGCGGTATACGTTAGATAGAATTTAAATGAATACAATAGACGCGGGGATATGCATAGGTTAATTCACATCATGAGTCCGTCGGTATACAATCGGCTACCAGATGAAGTTGTAAGCGCAACATCTGACAATGCTTTCAAAGCTCAACTTAAAGGCTGGCTAACCGACCAGGTATTTTAAGACCTAAAATAATGGTTTTAAGTAATTAATTGATTTAATTATTATTTGTTTGTTCTTTTTTTTGACGAATGATTATTATATTATTTTATTGGAATTTTCGCAATAAATCTTCATATTGTATGATAACTAGTGTTCTATGCTCTATTTTGTAATTTATATGACTATTGACATGTAATTTTGATAATGATTAATAAATAAACTAAACTAAACTAATCTGCTTCCGCTTTCTTTACTTAGCTATCATACGCAGTTACTTCGATCTTCGTTACTGCGAAATTATAACATAGTGCTATATCTGTGCTTAAAGTCTCATTTGCCTGAAGCGAAGTGAGCTCGCTCTATCAACTCATAACTGCTTCTGAAGAATCATTATAATAATACGTGAAACAAAAACTTTTTACCCTTTCTTTCGAAAATTCCGAAGGAGTATGAAAGACGCAGTTAAAGTTTATATGGAGAATGAGTGCATAAAGCTAATATTTTTATATAACATGCATTAGAAATAAATAAATTAAAAATAAATAGTAGGTTGTTAAACATGGGATGTAACCCTCGAACTATAAGCACCCTCGCTCGCTTCGCTCGCTCGTGTGCCTAAATAGCTCGGTTGTAATTGAGCACTTACACCCGAGTTGATCACTCTATTTTTCATCACTAATGCGATGAAATTATAAAAAACAAACAAAAAAAATGTTTAAATTAAAAATTAAAATATTTTTTTCGTCTAGCTAAATGGAATGGCAATGAAAAATATCTGTTCTGCCTCGTCACTTTTTGTATTGTTGGTCTATATTAGGTGTATCTATTCAAACACGAAATCTCTTAAGGGGTCATTGTACTCATCATTATGAACAACTTTTACTATGGGACCAAACCTGAAATCGCGAAAAAAAATCAGCTACTCCCTACATTTAAAAAATTCAAACCTGAATCAAAATGTTGCTGAGGTACCTACTTTGCATTCATGCTAATCGGAATCGAAGTCTTACAATTCCTTTTTATAATACATCATCCAAAAAGCCCATCAGTCAGTGTTACATATTCTCAGCTAAGCGGGCAGGCGGGCTGGCGGGCAGGCGGGCTGGCGGGCAGGCGGGCGTATTCCCGCCGCTCTCTGTTTGCTTTTACAATGGAAATTATTCCGGCAAGTGTAACAATGATGCGTCCCTGAGGACCACCCTTGATAACACTTTGGGGCATGCTGAGAGGCGGGAGCGGAACTGACAGCGATTTATAGGAGGTTGTATGTTTGATTCGCGAAATGTAACTTCATTTGCTGAGAGCGCTGTGAAATAAGAATTTTCAGCGCAGCTACAGATATTTTAGATACTTTACCTAAGACATGAAAAATATGCTTAGATTTGATTTAATGCTTAAGCTAACTTGTGGTTAACGTTAAGCAGTGATAACTTATATGAAACTAAACATCCTTATCCTTTTTTAATGCTTTTAGAATGCTGTGAAAGGTACACTGCTAGCCACGGTCTAGTTTATAATTGTAAGAAGAGCGTTTTCATGATCTTTAAGGTCTCGGGTAGGAAGCAGTCATACGAGCCAATTATCAACCTCAGTGGCCAGCCCCTGCAAAAGGTGAAACAAACTAAATACCTCGGGCATTATGTAACTGAGGACCTTAAAGATCATGAAGATATCGAGCGCGAGCGCAGAGCTCTTGCTGTCAGAAGCAATATGCTGGTTCGCAGGTTTGCTTGTTGTAGTAAGGAGGTTAAAATTACGTTGTTTAAGGCTTACTGCCAGACCTTCTACACAAGCAGCCTGTGGGCCAGCTACACGCGGAAAACAATGGATGCCCTGAGGGTGCAGTACAATAACAGCTTCAGAATGCTTTTGGGCTGCCGCGTTTTTGTAGTGCCTCTGGCATGTTCGCCCAGGCGCGTGTGCATGACTTTCACGCAATGGTGAGGAGGAAAACGGCGTCACTATTGGACAGAACGCGGTCAAGTCCTAATGGCATTCTGAAGATGTTAGTGGACAAGTTTAACTCACCGATAATGAATCACTTCATGCAGGTGTTGGTTGGGCAGGAGTGTTTCATTAAATCCGGTGAAATTTTTATTCTGTGAGCCCATTTATAATACACACACTAACATAGCTTTTCAGTTTCTTTTGTACTAACTAACTAACATTAATGGATCATTGTTCTCTATGGAAATAAATAAAATTTAAATTTCTCCTTAGTAATTTTGAATTGAGTAATTATCTAGGGACAGAGATAATTATTCAATTCAAAATTACTTTCAGATAGACCATATTCTACTATAATTTGATTCATACAACTCAACCCAAACATACATCGTAACTGTAAATAGATGCGCATACAAGTCGCACAGTACAAAGAACATTAACTTTGTGTAAAGAAGCCCGCTCCTGCCACTGTGAGCCCTCCCTTATATTTGACTTGCTGATACCAAGAACAGTTTGATGGGAACTTTACAATGTCTGCCCTCGGGAGAGCCGTGCGGAGCGATCCGTGCATTAGTACCTCTTCGATCTGAGATAGTTGTCTTATTGGAGTACGGGTAAAGTTGCGCAACTCGCGGGTTACTGCGAGTGAGGCGTGGAAAGTTGCGCCACTTACGGGTTACGGCGCAGATAGCGCGTTAGGGTTGAAGTTGTGATGTTGGTAATTGAGAGTTGGGTAATCATTAGGTACGGGGGTGCTAGGTGGATTGTGACTGTTTGCTAGAGTACGCTTTCAGATATAACGACATTAGGTTGTGAAAGTAATTCAAATTAGACCTACGACCACGAATGTTGACTGAACGAATTAAGTTGCTGTCAAAGATGATACATGGTTGCATCGTGGTCAATTGAATAAGTATGGGAATGAAGAGGTAGGGTCGGTAGGGGTAGGTAGGGGCAAGCGCCGCTGGGGTCGCAGGCCCGCTGGGGTCGCGGTTAGTGCCGCTGGGGTCGCGGGTAGTGCTGCTGGGGTCGCGGGGCCGCTGGGGTCGCGGGTAGTGCCGCTGGGGTCGCGGCGCCGCTGGGGTCGCGGTTAGTGCCGCTGGGGTCGCGGGTAGTGCTGCTGGGGTCGCGGGGCCGCTGGGGTCGCGGGGCCGCTGGGGTCGCGGGGCCGCTGGGGTCGCGGGTAGTGCCGCTGGGGTCGCGGGGCCGCTGGGGTCGCGGGGCCGCTGGGGTCGCGGGTAGTGCTGCTGGGGTCGCGGGTAGTTTGAAGAAGATACCGTGGTCCTGGCATAGGCAACTGAAGGAACACGGGTGGGTTTTAGTCAGTAAAAGTCTGACACGCCCTTCCGCTCCACCCAGAGCGGGAGAAGTTATTTGATGATTTCCCACCCTCATCATTGCATGTGCCTTGCAGGTGCCTTGGACAGTATGTTGAATTATCGTCTGAAAGTGTATAATGAATGTTATTTTAGGGTAAATGAGTTGCTCATGCGTGTATGTATGTAAATGGCGTTGTTGTATAATTGTTGAGTGGGTAAACAGAGCCCACGCAGTACTAATAACTAGTGTTTATACTACGTGCGGCTGGCAACACTGCCAACATTAATGTTGCTGTTTTAGACGCTGGCTGGTACTACAGGGGAACAATTGATGAACAATAACTGCTCATTTGCTGCTCTATTTGATGTTCCTTCAATATGAATCTCAAGATATTTTATTTATGTAACAAGTTTGCTGGTATGTATTTTAACTTAAACAAATGCTGAAACTCAGGACAAAGTTTTAATGCATTTTATTGCGGTTGAAATACACCGGCAGTCTTACGAAGGCTGACGGTGACTAAAGTGACAATAAATTACGAAACTTAAAAAAATACTTAACATGTTTTCCTTCTTTAATAAAAACTGAAGATTATTCAGCAGAAGTATTTTTATTGTAGTCACGAGCTACTTTCTTAAGCTATACCATTTCATTAGTTACAGGATCAAAAGCTCAAGAGCGAACATGTAAACGTAACCATAACGTTCCACAAGCAAGCCTCCTCATGCCTCCATATTGACGGAAGCCCTGCAATAAAAAACGCTGGTCCGCCAATATTAATGAGGCGATGGAACGACCCCGCCGCCGCAATCAAACGCGGATTACACCGCGCTGACAAAAGTGCTCACTCTTGTTCCACAAAACTTGCATTGTGACTGCACTCACGGCCCTACATTGATTCTAATTACCTACCAGAGTTATGTCTGCTTACCACAGTTATTTGAGTAAAACATTATAGGCTCAGAGGTCGCGGATAAACGGACCAATAATATCCTATTCCAAGACAAGTGTCACTCATGATCCCTGTAATCATTTCACGTAGATATTTCGTAGTAGGTAAGCCATTGAGGTTGTACTTCCAAGAATAATTTTGTATGAAATACTTTTTATTTTCAAGCTTGCTTAGTCGGTTACACGAAACAATTTTTCCTTAAAGAAAATTAATCAAAAAACCATGTAATTTTTTTTAATACTCCATATAAGCCCAAGAGTTTTATGTTTTTTAGGCAGACAGCCGGAGTGCAGACCTTGCCCAAAATAGTATGCTCGCACGGACAATGGCGCGCGGCAACAATGACTTGCAGCCTTCGCTCGCTCGTGCATACAATGCCTCACGCCGCACTGTACCCCACTGTACCCCACTGTACCCCACGCGGTATCATTTTCAATATGCATTACGAATGTCAATGTGTGTTCGTGGGTTAAGGAGCGATGCGCTGGGTAGCCCGCGAAATTCAAATTTTCTTGCGTTTTATGTAATTTGCACGTCCGTGTCAGTTTGTATTTTGATCAGAATATGATACGCGGAAATGAAACATATGTATTTACATTATTTTAATAAAAATCATCAACACATTTCTCTAAGTAAGATTTCGTGCCGATTCTACGGACGAACGAAATCTAACGAATCTGCACGAAATCCAACTTGGGGAGATGTATTGATGATTTTTATGGTCACGGACATGGACACGGACCTGCAAATAAAAAAAAACCAAAATAAATTGAATTTCGCTACCACAGCTACCACAGCGCATGCCCCTTAAATAGATTTCTAATTTAAAAGTGAAACAGGTATCGCCGGACTATTTTTGGTTTTAGAAGTACCTAAGTTTTAAAATATTTTGAACTAATTCTAAGATCGATGTTTGAATAAAGTTGGTAATTAGCACAAAAACTAATATACTGCAGCGCAAAGGCCATTTCTCAGACAGAGAAGGCATGAGCATTGGTATTATAGCACAATGATATAATTATTAGTGCCAGAAAATATGCGATTTGTAGTGAAATTTGCTTCTTATTAGCATGCATCGCGTATTTACGAAATTAAGTTTACATTATATAAGACATCAACAGCGTTGATCTCAAACTCAAAACAAAAAAAAAGGAGCTCGTGGTTAAGTAATAACAGCCGCATGGGTCGATCCATCAGGTTAAGCTACGCTTGCCGGGGTTGGTCAGTGGATGGGTGACCATCTTTACATACCGAGACTCCTCGCGCCTCGGAAAGTATTTCTGTCATTCGTGGATCTTTGACAGTCGTTACGGGTCGTCAGAAGCCCGAAAGTCTAACAACCAGTCTTACCAAGGGGTATCGTATTACCCAGTTACTGGGTTGTGGAGGTCAGATAGGCAGTCGCTTCATGGTATACTAGTATTCAGCTGCATACAGTTAGACTGGAAGCCGACCTCAACACAGTTGGGAAAAGGCTGGGCAGATTGATTAATCTGAAACTTGCGCCGCCCGCTCCTGTTCGCCACGCCACGTAGATCACGTCCAAGCGCACCGACACAGTAATACTTGACAGTGGCACCGACCCCAAATGAAAGCTAAAACCCAGTGATTTAGTTTTACTGCCCGCTCACTACTTTGACCTCAAGTATTCGCCTTGTTGCCCTCTCGAAACTAATTACAACACACACAGGACTGCAATGACATTCCATTTATGAATTATCAAAATACTATCTTCTGAATGATAATTTTGAACTAAAAGTCAGTAGGTACATTTATGTAAAGTTCACAAAATGTAGCGTTCTCTTGTGTTTACCAACTTTTTTCCCTCGGGAAATAGGAAGAGTTTCAAGTGGCAAGCCATGAGATATTAAACGAAGCTACATACATTTATTAACTTTACCATGCAGTTTACAGGAAAAAAAAACCGGCCATGTGCGTCTCGGTCCACGCAAAATGAAGGGTTCCGCAGTTGAAAAGAATTTATCCCAAAAACAAACTTAACATTGTAGTTGCAAAACATGCTTTCACATACATTAATATAAGTCACGGTCCATTCTCCAACTGCAAATTTAAGTTTTTAATCCTAAACAAAAAAATGTCATAAAATTACAAATTACTTCTTATCAAAGTTCATGGTTCTAGGTTTCATAATAGGTTTTGATTTAATTGCGAGTATCATTTGTCGCATAAATGGTCGTAATATTTTTTATTGCGTTGACTTAGAAGCTTGATTTTTTTAAAGTTCCAAGGGATCATAAACCTACGTATTATGATATTAATTTCAACTTGATATCTTTTCGCGTTCCTGAGAAAAAGGGTCTTGATAGACTGACAGACAGAGATATAGACAGACGGACAACGAAGTGATCCTACAAGGTTTCCGTATTTTCGTTTTGAGGTACGAAACCCTAAAAATTGTACGTACTAACCAATCAATCTGCCTAGCCTTTTCCCAACTATGTTGGGGTCGGCTTCCAGTCTAACCGGATGCAGCTGAATACGTTGTACGTACTAACCATACTTACTATAAATGAGTTTCAGTGAATTTAAAAACTTGACATTTAATTTTCCCGTACAGTCAAGACTGAGGACTCTTATGATGACTTATGACTCTTATAACCCCGGTGACATCACCATCAGTATTCGCCCTCCCAGCGACGCAGGCCGGTGCATTGCTGATCACATACAATTGTCCTACAGTTGTAAGTCCGACGTCAGCACCACACGAGCCTGTCCATCTGCTTGCTTTTGTTGCTGTCTCGTATAATATTCGCAGTCGGACAAGTGAGTAAACCACACTTTGTGTCGGCGTAACGTCCCTAAATATAATATTATTTGCTTTTACTTAGGCACGATTATCATATTATTTATTTTTATTTGAAACACAGTTCTACCTTGTTAGTTTGGCGTGTTTATTTGTTGAATTAAATAAACCGTTAGAATATAAATAATATGTGCCGAGTTTATCATCCTTGAGTTATCTGTAAAACATTCGAAGGACGTAAGTCATTGCAATGTATCTAACTCTTATCTCATTGTTTTAAATTAGAATGAATGCCGTACGTTTGATATTACTCGCGGTTAACATTCTTATAGAGGTTTGAAGAACAGGGTGTAAAGTTCATCCTCTATTAGAAAAGGGAGGATCCTCCGACCAGACGGGTGTCGTGTCTGGTGGGCCCGTATATACTAGTCACGTGGTAAACACTGCTTGCGCGATGAAGGATTTGTGTGCCATCAGATTATTGATGCGTAGTACGCATGTGACCTTGTAGATGCCGCCATTTTCTTATTTATGCCTTACCTTACCGAGATAAGAGTTTTTTTTTTTTTTTTTTTTTTATTCAAATGGAAAGGGCTTTGTCGCACATGCGATTATGCCGCCCTGGTTGGCTTAACAAAATCATACTAATAACTATTTAACTTACTCTTAGGATAGCTAGTTTGTAAAGTACTCTAGCTGCATCAGAAAGTGGCGCAGCTAGAACACTATTACAGTAACCTATCTCTCTAATCCTACAATCTAAGCTATTTCTAAATTCCTCGTTGCGGACACACTCGGTTAATATGTGATAAACATCATCAACGGAATTGGTACAAAAATCACAATTAGAAGTTGTTGATTTTGCCATTAGGTATAAGAACTTATTACACGGAATGTGTCCGGAACGAAGTCTTAATGCTATAACAGTATCACATCTGTTCAACAGTTGGTTATCTATCCACGGTGAATTCAAGGGATGTGGTTGGATCGTTTTGTACCAGATTCCTTTTTCTTGTGATCTTTTGTTGAAATATTCTTTCCAAAGCGAATAACAATCCTGTTTGATATTAGGTATAAAGTTAGTAAAGTAAGGAGAAAAGTTAACAGGAATTCCATCACATATGGCCTGCTTGGCTAATAGATCCACAATATCGTTGCCTATTATTCCGATATGTGATGGAATCCATTGAAGAACTATGTGTTTTCCATCAGATTGTAGCTTCAAAATAATTTTCAGTACAGTGTAGGCTATCGGTGTTCCTCGAAATGTCGAGGTACACCGAGCCAAATGTTGGAGCGCACTTCTTGAGTCCGTGAAAATGACAATCATGTTTTGCTGGATTGATTCTCCATACGACAGAGCTTCTGCGATCGCAATCAGTTCCGCTTCCATTATACACACACTGGCATTAATTCGAAACTTCATTGAATTTCCTTCAGACTCATAAAAGGCGGCCCCCATACCGTCACCGTCCTTAGATCCGTCTGTAAATATTTTAAAATAAGTCGAGTATTCGGAAGTAATGTAATCAATAAATAAATTTCTTAAGCTAACAGGATTGTATTGCCTTTTTGGTCTGCTCATAAAAGTTACGTCATATTTTATAACATTGTTGCTATCTATACTGCTGACCCATGTATTCAGGGAAAACATACCTAATTTATTACTGCAATGAACTTTTAAAGTGTGAAGTGAGTCGTGAACCAAGATTAACAGGGGGATTCTTTTGTTTCGCCAATATGAAGAATTATTACACAATGTGGACAGCTCGGAAAGTAAGTTAATACCTCCAGTATTTGCCTGCAAGGCTTTCATTTTAAGCCAGAATTTACTAGCCAAGAAACGTCGACGTAGATATAACGGTTGTAGGCATAACTCGCTCTCCATCACGTGAATGGGTGTAGTTTTAATAAAACTACCCACTACCCTCATAGCTTGGTTCTGTAATTTATTTAATTTTTCTAGGTAAATTTTTGCACTATTGTCATAGAAAAAGCTTCCATAGTCAATACGGCTTCTGATTAAAGATATATAAAGTTTTCTTAAATATTTTGGGTGCACACCCCAAGTCGAACCGGCTAACACTTTAATAATTTTAATGAATTTAAGAACTTTTTGGCAAACCTCATTGATATGCTTTCCCCACCTGAGAGAACGGTCCAACCACACACCAAGGTATCGAACCGTGTCAACAACCTCCAATCTAATACCTCCGATTGACAAGTTAACTGAAATTCTCCTATAGCCTCTGTGAAAGATGCAAATTTTACTCTTATCTGGTGATATATTTAGATTAAGGGTGTCTAATTGAGTACACAAGATATCCAACGCTACCTGTAACTCAGCGGCTGCTTGATCGGAGTTATTAGAAGTTACGTAAAGTACGTAGTCATCGGCGTACTGCGAGATAAGATAAGAGTTACATTGCAATGACTGACTAATGGTTTTACGTCGATCGTCAGTGTGCATCACGCAAAATATGACTCCAGCAGATGCAACCTATTTTTAACCGACTTCAAAAAAGGAGGAGGTTATCAATTCGGTTGTATTTTTTTTTTGTATGTTTGTTACCTCAGTGCTCCGTCATTTATGAACCGATTTGGAAAATTCTTTTTTTATTTGAAAGGGTATACTTCAAGATTGGTCTCATTTTTATCAAAATCTAGTTCTGATGATGGGATCCATGAGGAATCGAGGGAACTTCCCAAATATTACAGGCATACATATAGCGATTTTGGTATTTTCATCAACAAATCAAGCGTTTGCATTCAAAAAGTATCATCTGGTGAAGTGGAACTGATGAAGAAGACCACAGATGGCCATGGGAACTCCTCAACGATGATAAGTATTTCACCGGTGGCGATAAGATATCTCGATTAAAATAGTTAAGCGACTATGACGAAGCTTTGAATAAATGGTTCTGATGAAAATGGTACCATCGAACCGATCTGATGAAGAAGCTGGAGGTCGGCATCGGAACTCAGTAATAAAACAATGTATCCTAGCCGTGTTTGGTCTTATTGGAATTGTCATAAATTTATATTATCATTGCCTTGATTGTCAGAAGGCAGATTTCGTAGCCTCGTTATCTCCGTCAATTAAAACTCCGCCTACCAAATTTCTGACACGACTTTGCGCGACGTACCTATTTGCCTTTTTGAAAAGTTTTTATTTTGGCTTTTGAGTTAGCTTCTGTTACGGACGCCGAGCATAGTATAAATTAAAAGACTATGAAAGTTGTGCAGGATAGCTGCTTCATTAGTTAGCGTGGTAATATCATAGTCTTTAGGCATGTGGTATTTTTAGTTTGTGGAAAATTAGCATGCAGCTTTAAGTCCAACAGATGCTAGAGATTCCCACGGCGCCCGAAATGTTTTGTTTTGCTTATCGCCGGGCGTTTTCGCAGTAAAATGCATTGTTTTATATTCTAAAAAGTTTACTAGCGGCACTGTTAAAGGAACTCATTATTGTCGAGACCTTTTGTTGAATAGGTAACGGTTGTGCGTAAATGGTAATCCGCACAAAATATCTTTCTTAGTTTTAGGAAACGAATTATTTGTTATCGGTGTCTATTGATGTAAAATATGCATTTCTTTAGCCATTTGTAATAATTCTAAGAAAGTTTGTTTTTATGTGTTTACAATAGTTTTAAATAGCGTAGCCAGTACTTTGTTAGACCACCCAAAGCGTGGGAAATAGTAGGGATAGAACTAACGCCACTGGGGCATATAAAAAGCCTTACTTGTAAAACCAAAGACAGTCAGTCGGCCTCCAGCTCTACAAGAAGAATAAACTAGAAGACAACAGCAAGAAGTCTTTTATTACTCCAACCTAATACAGTCCACCACAGCTTCAATAATTTAATACGTATTTTTCCCATTTAGTCTATGTGGTTTTTTTTTTCTGGTATGGCATCTCGCAGTGTGACCACTTGGGGTCAAGACTGCTTAACCGGACTATCCTGTGGGTGCCTTAAGCGAACTCAAAGCCTCCAGCCAGGGGCATGTTTACTTATTAACTAAGCGACTGCGCACTAAGGGCACCCCCTGTGGGGTACGGACCTCGGCTCAGGGCGTCGCTGGGTAAGGGAGGACAGCAAGGAACAATTGGCTAGCTCAAATCGGGGTTATTATTATTAACAGGGGAGTTTAAAGCTACAGGCTCAGCTACGCCACCAGCTGGCTCGTTATTACCGATCAAGGGAGATGAATTTACATTTACAAGGGGTGTTCGTCGACGCGGTGGACCTCGGCGCCGAGGTCGGAATGAAGATTTGTGTGATCTGTGTTTGCGTACTAGTGTACTAGTAGCACTACTACTTTCCTGGAGGAGGGTAATAGGGTCATCGGGTTCAGAGAGTGCAAGTCGCGGACGGCGGATTTTACTGATTCTAGAGGGGACATAATTAGCGGACGCGACAACCAGAGGGTTGCGGTGCTTCGCGGCAGAGTTAAAGAAACGCTTGGAAAGGCGTTTCAAGAACTGACGGATGGTCGGGATTTTAAGGTCTAAATGGAGGTTTTCGTTCCGAACGAACCAAGGGGCTCCCGTTACCTTTCGGAGGCGACGGTTTTGGAGGGTCTGCATTCTATGGATGTGGTGGGACTTTGCGTGAGCAAAGACTGGGCCCGCAAAGGTCATGATGGGGCGAATGCACGCTGTGTAAATACGCAACTTGCACTTAAGGGACAACTTGCTGCGTGCATTCATAACGGAGTGGAGTCTACCGAGACCAAAGTAGGCCCGCGAACGAGCCTTCTTTATGTGCTCTGAAAACGTAAGGTGCTCATCGAGTCACACCTAGATATTTGGCTCGCTTTTCCCAGGGGATCGTCTTGCCAAACATGGTGATCGGTCGGGGGGGTTTACAGTATTTGCTTCGCTGTCTCGTAAAGAAAACAGCTTGGCTTTTATCGGGATTGACTTCGATTCTCCACTCTCGAAACCACTTGTCGAGTGCATCGACAGCGGTTTGGAGAGTGCGAGAGATCGTGTCGCGAGCTATGCCCTTATAGTAAATGGCCGTATCGTCTGCGAACAGAGCCAACTGTGCCATTTGACTTTTCGGGATGTCGCTAGTGAAAAGTGTGAAAATTAAGGGAGCAAGCACAGAGCCCTGCGCGAATAGGATGGGGAGAGAAAAGCGCTCCTTCGATACGATAGCGAAAGGTGCGGTTTGACAAAAAGTCTCGTAAGATGAGCACGAGACGATCTGGCACACCAAGTTTGTAAAGCTTATATAATAAGCCGTTGTGCCAGACTTTGTCAAACGCTTTCGCTATATCGAAGAAAACAGCACCCGTCATCGCACCGCGCTGGAAACCAGCGCTGACATGCTCGACGATACGGTGGACCTGTTGTACGCAAGAGTGTTGGGTTCGAAAACCAAACTGCTCGTTAGGAATAAGGCCCTTTGTCTCGGCATAGTCTCTGAGTCGCTTATAAATAAGTCTCTCATAGATTTTGCCAAGGACATTGAGCAGAGTCTATGTGTATGACGCTCCTCTTATTTATATTGCAGAGGTAGTATTCAGATTTGTGTGGGGTAGGCACCACTAAAAAGTGAAAATTAAAAACTTTTTACAAAAAAAGAACAACCGACTTCCAAAAAAACACTACAAAGTGAAAAATAACTTTAATTTCGGAAGTCGGTGGCAAAAAAAAAACGATGGTAAATAAAAAACCAAAGACACCGATTTCCGAAATTAAAGTTATTTTTCACTTTGTAGTGTTTTTTTGGAAGTCGGTTGTTCTTTTTTTTTTAAAAGTTTTTTCTAGTTAGCTTATCTGGTAAACTTTTGCCTTAACATATCAATTTTGGTAGATTTTCTTAAACTGGGACTGTGTACAGCCGCGTATTTACTTAGCGTCATCTTTATATAGTATTCTTTATAATTATATTCCTTAGAGTTTGAATTTGCGTGCGCGAACCTAAAAGTAAAGCTTGTAAAAACCATTGCAATCGGTTTCTGTAAGTCGTGAACCAAATCCGTGACAAAAATAAATTTACCATCAGATGCGTCGTTTAAAGCTTCGTATAAAGTTTAAATAAGTTTTCCCACGTTATAATTTCGTTTACAACAAACATAATTATATTATTAAATTGTTACCTTTTATATGTTTGGTGTGATTTTTTTTATTTTATAAATTATACGTGTTTCAAGTAACCGAATTTATCATTTATTTCGCTACACTATATTTTACTAAGTATTTAGTGTGATTTTATTGGATTATGGGAATGTAATTATACCTATGTACTTCCAACTCCATCCGATATTTGTATTAAGCCTGGCTTAACAATTATACAAATACATTCGTTCGTAGCGATATGGTTTGCGGCGACCCGCATATAAATTATTTCATAACGAAATTAAACGAGGTACAATATCAGCTTGTATTACGATTGCGGCAAATAACTGTTTGTCCGTTCCGTTATTATGTATAGCGATATGTCTGCACTGGACTGCTCTGTAATTATTATGTATAGCGATATGTCTGCACTGGACTGCTCTGTAATTATCCCGCGCTTTGTATTTCTGAACGTAAGGTTTTCTAACGAAATGCAATTACATTATTTTTTTTCTAAAATAATATTTAGGCTTCAGGCAGAAACACTTTACTGGTCCGGAAAATATTGTAATAATTATTTTAAAGAAACTTTGGAATATTTACTGCGTCTGTAAAGTTTCTTTTAAGTTCTAAACTTTTGGTTTGACTATATCTCATTGTATATGGAGTCAAATTATTTGAACAAACATGACAGGCAAGTAGCTTCATAGATGTTCTGTAAATGTTATACAATCGTCATGCCATGTTATCTCATAACTGTACAGAAGGAGTGCTCACTATGACGACGACTGATATAAAACGCCCAGAAAAGACAGGTACCTATTACACCTAAACAGTGTGATACAAATTGGGTCGGGAATTACTTTATTAACTACAACGATTTACTTGTAAAGAAAAAAGATCACAGAAAAAAATAGTAGACTTTCATACTTTCATATATTTCTATAATGACAGTTTTTTAAATATTTTCTTCTTAAAAGTCCCACAGACAATTCCACAACACTGCTCACGCTGCATTAGCACGATTCACGGAACGCCAAGCATTAGCCACAGCTGACAGACGTCGAAACACATCATGACCCACACATGTATACATACGAAATTCCCCAACAATTACCTACCGGGTTAGATTTAATCAAAATATCGTATAAATTAAAAGGATCGCGGATGGCTCAAAGCTCGGTCGCCGGCAGAGCGCGGTAATTAATCTAAAATCAATAAGCCCACTCGAATCGAACACGAGTGCTGTGTTTAATGCGATGCCTACTCATAAATGGAATTATTGTGGATTGACCAACGCGATATATCTGTATTACGAAGCTATGCTACGGCGGAGCGATGTACAAGCGGGGTGGAGACGCATTAATGGGTATGCTACTCTGATACCACTAGCTGAGGTCATAATATACAGGGTGTAAGTGTAAATAGTGGCAACCTTTTAAGGGGTCATTGTACTCATCATTATGAATAACTTTTACTATGGGACCAAACCTGAAATCGCGAAAAAAAATGAGCTGTTCCCTACATTTTGACGAATTATGGGAACATAAATCTACTGAACAGCTGATTTTCTTTTCGCAATTTCAGGTTTGATCCCATAGTAAAAGTTGTTCATAATGATGAGTACAGTGCTCCCTTAAAAGGTTGCCACTGTTTACACTTGCACCCTGTATACCTTCAAAGATACGAAAGGTGGATTAAGTGCAAGATGAGTCGTGTATATAGGTATCAGAAACCAGCTCATCAACAACCGAATGAATGCAAACGTTTACCATTTAAAGTTAAATGTTGTTATGAGAAATACATGGCAGATGGGAACTAGAATCCGTTCAAAACATTTTCAAACCCCGTATTGACACCTAAGCGATATTAAATGCTCACAAAGCGGCAACAAGCAGCACGCCGGCAGGACGTCCGCAATTTGACTGCACACTGGAGCGCCGTACAATAGATACTGCGGACGTATTGTGACTGCATTGAATGCGACTTTAGCACCACGGACGCTGGTCCTTCTACGTGTTCAGCATTCAGCGTTTGTACCGGCGCGGGCGACTTCTGCTGGCTTGCAAATTGTTTAGTCGCAAAGTTGCAGACAATGAACTCGTGGAGTACCTATTGAATGTAATGCGCGGGCTCTAGAGACAACTCACACTGTTCTCTGGAGATAGTAACTTTAAGTTCTATGCAAAGGCGGCTCACTTATGCTAGTCATACTTGCTAGATATCTCACCTCATTTAAAACGGATCGACAGGCAATCATAATACAGATATTTAGATACAGTCATCAAAATGAAATTGATTTGTGAAATTAACAATTAATATGCTAGAGTGCGATAGGTATACTCTAGCATATTTGTTCATTTCACAAAGAAAACATCTGGATTTCAATTGACAAACCATAATCCTATGTAAACTATAAAATTTAGAAAAACGTAACTCCAAACTACCTGTTACAGGGCACTAACTATCCTACAATATAAGCCAATTTTACGCCCCTGATCGATACGGAGTTATAAGACGAGTCCCTGTATGTCAAGTGCATCAATATCTCGAGGGCGATGTTCAGCGCCTGCTGCAAGTCGAATGGTGTCGCTGACGCGGCGCTCGACGTCCTTTGACGAATTGCCACCGCGACGCCGCCTTCATCGAGATTATAGGGTTAGCCAGCTTTAGAAGAAATAAAAATCTTAAAAGAGTAAGACCTGAGTAAGACTCTAACATAACATACTCTACCTCCGTGCAGCATCAGATCCTGCTTAGTAATTCTTGTGCGAGGACTACTTCAATACATTTTTCCTCTTTCACTTCATCATGACCGAATTTGGACAACTTAACTTGCTAAAGACATCCGTACAGATTTAGGTAATAACTTTTAGATAACCGAATATAAGTAGCCGCCTCTATGGGTAGCCGTACACTAGAGTGAATTAAAATGAAACTAAAAAACACATTCTTACAAATAAAACTGCAAACGATGAGTGTAAAGACGATCGCTTAGCAACCCTGCGGACGCCGCCGGATACAATTGTGCCGAGAAAAAGTGTCCTTTTGTCTGTTGATTGGATTTTAGCAATTGTTTGTTCCGAACCGTTCCGGACCGGGTGGCGAGGTGAGGCGCCAAATAAAACCGGATTGCGATCAATCAGACGGAACAGTTTCAAAGAGCATCTAGAAGAACGATTCGATTTTTTTATCACATTTCAAAAGTTTTGGCATTGCATTTGATCAGAAAAAGAATCCGTTGTGTTTCTTACTGTGATTTCCCGAAATATACAAGGTTGATATGAGCGAGAGGCATTAAATTGAACCACATATACTTTGTATCATTTTCAGCCTCTACATTAAAAATCTGTTAAATAGGAGCAATACTTTAGTCACAGGATTATTTTTTCGTTTTTCTTTGTTGAAACACGATGTATCTGCCCTAACAGCTGACTACCTACCTACGCATAGTTATCTAGGGTCATACACCTTATCTAGGGTCATACACCTTATCTAGGGCCATACACCTTATCTAGGGTCATACACCTTAAAAAGACAGATTTTTTGACGCTACGTTGTCGTTTTGTTAGGCAGGTCAGTGGAAATCTCTACAAAGGATGGATGGATGGGATGGATATAGATATTTTATTTATAAACTGTTAACACGTTAATTCTAATAGAATTGTAATTATTGAAATTAAATTATTTAACTGGTAAAAGCATTTTTTAAATAGTTTGAACTCCACGTTAATCGATTATAATTTAATCGATATTCCATTTTATCGAAACCTAAACTTAATTTTTGGATTTCTCATTTTCCAAATGGTAAATTGGGTTGAATTTTCGCATTTGGAAATAGAAAAAGATAACCCTTTTTTTAAACCATACCTAAACTTAATACAATTTGGCCTACAGATCCCCGTCTCCTTTCATGTATGAAAAAATTAGTTTTGTTCATATTTTTTTTTATTAATTATTCCTATGTTTTAGTAGTTATTCTACTATTGACAAAACAACAAATCCAACAAATCAACCATAGTAAAAATCGGTCCAGCCGTTTTTGAGTTAAAAATGGTGTAACTAACCCGACTTTGTTTTATACCTAGACTAGATAATAGATTAGACTAGACAGTAGTTAGATGAGGTGACACCGTCAATCAAACACAATGAGTTTATCTGTAACTAGCACTTCCCGCGCGGCTTCGCCCGCGTGGATGTTGATAAATATCCCACGGGAACGTACTACCAGGAATTCCTTCCTTATTCCTTGTCTACATTATAAAGGGAACCTCTGTGCAAAATTTCAGCTTTCTAGGTCCAAGGGTTTGGGCTGGGCGTTGATGAGTCAGTCAGGACTTCTCTTTTTATTTTTAGATATAAAAGTTTCATGTTTGTTATTTACATGTTTGGTTAACATTAATTACAAAATATAACATTCAATTACCTGTAAAAACTTTACCTGTAATAAAAAACCGACATTTAATGCTATTACCTAATTAAGTATAAATTCCTAACAAACAAGTTTATAGTTTTCACGATGGATCTAGTTCGATCCTGACGACATTATGCGGTCTGTCAAGGCAATGGAGCTAGAAGAGCGGCCTTTATTTAAATCTAGCTTTTCCCCGCGGCTTCGCCCGCTCATATATTATAAATATAAACGTTCCCCTTGAATCACTCTATCTACTAAAAAAACCGCATCAAAATCCGTTGCGTATTTTTAAAGATCTAAGATATATATGGACAGACAGACAGCGGGAGACTTAGTTTTATACTATGTAGGTAGACTAGGTAGTGATAAAGAAAATATATTTTCTTTACATATATTTTATTTTCTATTTTTATATATTACTAAGTGCCTACTTAAATTCGTAACGTCTTTCATCTTCCTCACGTTTAAACTTGGCAAACGTTAAAACCCAGAAATAATACCGTCTATTAGCAAATATTTTGTTACACAGTCATGTACTAGATCTTAAGGAACCTATTTGATCGTTCGTTCTATAACATTGTAATTTAACTTCAACCCAGAATATAGGGTCTCCTGGCCTATTTGCTTTCTGAAAGGGTCATGTTTGACTTTATGTTTTAATCTAATTTCTGCCTAGATTAACAAGTGATATGCTACGGCCAGACCGGCGCGCGGCGCGTCGAGTAGCGGGAGCGGGACGCAACCTCACTATCAGTAACTAGTCACTGAACCGCACGTCTGTAGCTCAGTTTAACACGTAACTTATTGTGTTACGCCAGTCTCATATTTCGTCTCGATCGTTTCGATTGCGAGACATTTCGTGTTAAATTCATTACCTAACTTCTTATGAATTAATTTTAATGTTTGTACTAAGTACACACTACTAAGATTTTGTGAACTAAACAACTTAGTAAATCCAAGATAAAATTTTAAATTACATTTTACGTGCATTTAATTAGGTTTACTTTTACATGATATTAATAGACAGGAATAGGTAGATCCACGATACTCGATAGCCGTACGCTATGAGCATACTTCGCCAAATACTTCAATAGAGACTCAACAGATCGCGTCCCGTATAGAGCTACCAAATTCCAGGCTTTCGCCTGATTAGCCAGGCAGTTTAGCACTTAATCAGGCGGCATGAAGTAGCCTAACTTTGCCGAATTATGTCTGACACCACACTTTTTTTGCAAAACAAGAAGAATTTCATAATACAGTTGATAATTTTAACATTAAAAATGCCTGAAAATGTGTCTAAATGAACCATTTGAATGTACTACTTACTTTGAAAAAAACATTTTTTTTTCACATTGGTGACACGTCCGCTATATCGCGCGTGCGCGCACGCGTGTTTGTATTTGCAAATCTATTAGGTTGCTTAGCTTGGGACTAGATGGCGCTGTGTGAAATGTCCAAGGATATTTATTTATTTATTTGTTTACGTTCTTGATGACGCTGTTTAATTAAAATACAAACACTATTTCATTTAGCAATGTCTTTTTTTCTTAGCACTATTTATGTGTTTTAATATCCTAACCCCGCATTCTTCGTGAAAATCAGACATTTTTACTTCATAAGTCAGACATACATTTCTTCAGAGATAGTAGTAGTAGTCTAGTACCCTAGTCCTGTACACGATCCATTAATAATCATAAATAATTATTTATTTATTTATTTTCTCATCACAAATGTTGTTGTGGACAGGAGACATTGAGATATTGAGTCCGTATTTGGAAGTTTTTTTTGCAAAGCCGGGTATTTTATACATACGTTACATTGTTAAGCGCTATTAACATCTTTATATGATACAAATGATAGTCACTATTCATAAAATTCTCGCTTTTATTAGCAGAGTAGACAAGCTCAACACACGTTTGACCACAAGACGCGTGCGTCCGACTGCGTCCCGCTTTGCAAACGCGGACTTCGCGCTTTGCAGTCGCTTTGGTCGCTCAGGTGTGGCCGAAGCTTTAGCCAAGAAGCACAACTAAAACACATTCTTACTTTTAATTGACTTTCAAAAAGCACAGCTATTATCTCGTGTCAAGACAAATTAAGATAAAATTATATTCGTAAAGTATTTCTGAATAAAACATATTTTATTTCATTAGATAGGTAAATCTGGCATTAGTCGTCGTCATCTGGCGTTCGTAATTTGTAACAAATCTTTAGTCAACTACATAGTTTCTAGTTGATAATTTGTTTTAGTTACAAGAACATATATTTAAAACATAAAGTGAGATCGGAACCCTGCGGACGGCGACGTGCGGCGCGGCGCGCAGGTCGCCGGACCGGGCTCAAGGCACCCATTATTACCTGTCCGAGACGGGGCGCCTCGCCGTTTAATGTCATTCAAACCGTTTCCCGGCGCTGACAGGGTTACAGTGTCTACGAAGATTTACTGGAAATTCACCATCAAATTAAGGACATTAGGATTAATAGGATAGAGTTAGATATGTCAGTCAATGTTTGCATTCAACTAGGAACACAATAAATGTTATCACGCTTGAATTGCTGAAAAGGATATAGAAGTCTCGGTAACCTATTGTAGAGTACATAAATATTATCTGCATGAAATACATTTCGTTACTGATAGTATTCAAAGCCATGCAATAGGTAAGTAAGTAAAAAATTTTTGAAAACGTTGCTAAAACTAGAAAATTCAATATCGGAATACGATCCCACGACTTTCATTAGAGATTTTTTCATTGCCAGTACAATTATATTAAGTAAGTAGGCATGGTATATTTTACTATCTAGTAAACAAAGTTATTGGGTAATTATAACAGTTTTCTAATTCACCTCACTGCTAAGACAATTAGCGATTCGGTCATTACATCGCTCAATTCGTTCCTGTACCTAAACAGATGAGTATAGGAATATCATAATAATATTATTATGATAAGATTGAGTACAAGACTGGTGTTCGCTAGACACGCATATTCCTTACAAAGAAAAACGTCGTAACGCGGTGGTCGGGATTTCATTAGATTCCTGTCACACGACAATCACTTCACGACAACCTTGCGGTAGATAAAAAGCCAGGTATTTTCCGGTACGTCCCGTGCAGGCGCGAGGCGGTAATGCAAACCTCAACAAAGAGAGGCATTACCCGGCGAGGCGGATCAACACGTTATTACCTATCGATATTGACGGCATCAACACGGTCGCACCTCTAGTGGCACCTCCGGTGGCGCCCGAGAAAAGATTGTTTACAAATTGTTAAAAAGATGCAAGAGTTTGGTTGTCAAGAAAAGACTTAAAATAAAGGGTTAACGGTAACACGTGATGTGTCACCTAATATTATCAGTGCTAGCAGTCAGACTTTCACACCGGAGTAGGATGACATTACATAACTATTGTGACAATATTTTGTGTGACAAGTTACCTTTTTTTTTTTTTTTTTTTTTGAGTGTGGGAAATCATCAAATAACTTCTCCCGCTATGGGTGGAGTGGAAGGGCGTGTCAGACTTTTACTGACTAAAACCCACCCGTGTTCCTTCAGTTGCCTATGGCAGGGCCGCGGTAACCTCTTCAGACAATCCGCGACGTGACAAGTTACCTGTAGCTAAAGCCTGAAGCTTTCCAAACTTGTAATGTACAATCAGGGAAGTTAATTGTTGAGAAGTAGTGCTAGTAGTATTCTTTGACAGCTGTATGAAATGTCATACAACTGTAAAATAATGACAGTTGTGATTTGAATATACGGACAGTTTAAGTTGGTATAATTTCCTTGACTTTACGTCTTTTCTAAAAACAAACTTAGAAATCTTTCTTCACGTTGAGATAACTCGTACAATTTCCAATAAGGGCCCGAGCACACGTATCACAACCGCAACCGCGCCACAGCAACAACACGTAATCAGGCGCCAATTTGTGTGAACATGAATAGGTAATTCACAGGACCACATTCTGCCGTCAAAATCAACCGTGTGTGCGACACCGACCACGTCACAGCCACAACTCTACCACAACGCAACCACCGGCGAGATCACCGGCCACACCGCAAATACAACGATCTGTCTGTCTGCAAACACTAACCACAACGTAACCACATCGCAACTACTAGCGATAACGCAACTGCAACAGCGACAATATTGACACACAAGTTCACACAACCATTAGTACAAGCGACTAGTGCCGCTGCGATGCGATGGTGTAGTTGTGGTACGTGTGAACGGGCCCTTAAGCTAAATAACGAAGCTGATAGAGGTGATCGCTTGCCGTTCGCTGGTATAGATAGGATCGCACCTCTACGGCGTGGGAGATTGTTTACAGATTGTTTGGACAATGCAATCGGCTCACAGCTAACAGCGAGCGTGGCGAAGAAATAGGGAAACGTTGGCGCTTAGAGTCCTTTAAAAAAAGAAAATTGTTTGGGACACGAACAGGAAATACAAACAGTAAAAAAGGAACATGTAAAACTAACAACTGATCGATGAGTATTCTGAGCTTTTTAGAGCCACATAGCTTCATTTATTCGTATCTTTTCTCAAATGATGGTTCAAAAACAGATAACCACACAAAAGTGATCACATTCATAAACAGATCCGAGACTATGAAATCTCTACACTGAGTTTTATTCATAAGTGGTTTATAGAGCCCAAAATAATGATACCTGCACGTTATGGGAACTAAGGTACATTTATGATCATTTCTAAACTCATAGCTACGTTAACTGGACTTCATCATCATCATTTCAGCCGAAAGACGTCCACTGCTGGACATAGGCCTCCCCAAGCTCCGCCACTTCGACCGGTTCTGTGCTTCCCGCATCCAGCGGATTCCTGCGGCATTTACAAGGTCATCGGTCCACCTTGTGGGAGGCCTTCCAACGTTACGTCTTCTAGTACGCGGCCGCCACTCGAGAATCTTTCGGCTCCAGCAGCCATCTGTTCTTCGAGCAATGTGCCCTGCCCATTGACACTTAAGTTTGGCAATTATTTGGACTATGTCGGTTACCTTGGTGCTCCTGCGGATCTCTTCATTTCTGATTCGATCACGTAGAGAAACTCCAAGCATAGCCCACTCCATTGCCCTTTGGGTGACCTTCTAATAAGGCCCATTGTGAGCAACCACGTGTCAGTGGCGTAGGTCATCACTGGCAACACGCACTGGGCACAAAGACTTTCATCTTGAGTCACTGCGGTATGTGAGAAGGGAAGACATTGCGAAGCTTCCCGAACGCTGCCCAACCGAGTCGGATTCGACGATTGACCTCTTTCTCGAAGTTGGACCTACCTAACTGGACTGTTTGTCCGGTAAACATACTCGTCCACAACTTGGAGTGTAGTGTCTTCGATCTTTATGAGAGTAGGTGCTTGGGTATGACATGACCTTTGTCTATCTGGGCTTACACAACTAATATTGCCATCGACAAGCTAACAAGAAAAATGGAGCGTGTTAAAAATTAAACCAAAAAGATAATTGCTATTGAAGCGAAGAACACAGAGAGGCGTGGAGAATGGGCTGAAGGCGCCCACTGACTGGTTATGTTATGTATCGAGACATTCTCATCTCTGCTCGGCGAGACAGATTGTTTACAAATCGTTTACTACACACTGCGACGATGCAATCTGTCCGCCTCGTAAAAGTGAGGCTAAAAGACATTAAACTTACATTTGTAAGTATTTTGTTAGGCAGTTGGCAGATGTTTCTGCTACGAATCATTGATTTATGTTGCATAAACATTATATTTCATTTATTAACACATAGATACAATTATTTATAGCCATTAATTGGGCAGCCTTTTGAGCCACGTCAGCTATCTTAGTTTTGGAGCGAAATTAATCCGTTAATTTAATGCCTATAATTATACTGTGCTCCATTGCTCGTTGGCAGACCTTGAGTTTGGTCGGATGTTAGCCAAATATCAAGTATGTGCACCATAGGTTAAGACGAGAAGATACACATGTCCATGAGCCTGCGTTTCAGTGCCATAGGCAACCCACCTTTAAATAGTTCCTTCATGGACTCTTCCAGGCGTTTTCCGTTCCTTTTGTAATTTCTTTATCTTGCCTCGCTTGGAAAGAGACTGCTTGACCCAGGTAAAGGTATTCCGGACATGTTGTTTTGTCTCCCGTCTACTTTTATGCTTCTAGGTGTTTCGTTGCACATTACTTTGGTCTTCGACACATTCATCTTCAGTCCAACCTCAAGGCTTGCATTACTAAGTTCTTGGAGCATCCGTTCAGGTTCAGTGGCTGAGGATGAAAAGAGAACAATGTCGTCAGTCTCGCTTCGCCAAGGACAATGCCTCTTTCCCTCTATTCGGCTGCCAACTTATCGAGGGTAGGTACTGGTGAATACACTACATAAGTACTACTATTTATTTAATAAACTTGCAAAACAAATAATATTTCTACACATTCATAATATTTTTATGTCGGCCGCGATAAGCGCGATTCAAGAAAACTGGCCGCCCACAGTGCGCCCGCGCATCCCACAACCAGTCCCGACCTACTCTCGACGCGGAGTGGTTAAAGTGATTTGCATTCCGCTACAGTACTGTGCTAGTCTGAACTCTTGCACTACACATGCGCGATAAGTTGAAACCTGAGCGCAGTTTAAATACAGGGTGGCCGGAACATTGACGTCCAAAAATAAAATTTCGGTCCCTCGTATCGTGGGGTATTCGAATCACCCCCATGTATGTTCCGCGACTTTTCATAGTTTTCGAGTTATGAATTTTTTTCTGAATGTTTGAAAATTTTCGACCTGACCAACCTAAAAAAATTCTAAAAAAAAAAGTAGAGGGTTTTATCGAGTTTCTTTTTTTGCAACTGAATTTTCATAAGTAGTACTTTTATGCATAAAATAATCAGCTTCGTAACTGTGATGAAAGTTATGAAAATGTTGATCTAAAGTGAAAAATTTACGTTCGGTAAATTATGACTCAAATTTTCAACTTTAAATTAAAAATCTTAACAGGTGACTTCATAATTCCTAAGTAGGCTTCAAGAATGCGCCAGACTCTCAGCTTTCATAATCATAAAAAAAATGAAGTACTTAATAGGGCTACTTTGTTTAAAATCGGCCTTCAAAGACAGCGAGGTGGAAAAATTCTTAAAATTACCCATCTGAGTAATTATTTTTTTTTGGCTATTTTCTCGTTCCTAAGTGTAAGGTTAATTAGCCAAGATGTGGGTATTTTTTTATTTATAAAATCCTATCTAGTAGGCAACCATGCATACAATGTATTAATGTTAAATTTAGTAAATATTAGAATAGTAGTTATTATTACTGTCAAATATGAAATCGACTATTTAATTGTATCGAATCACAGTTAATTAATGGCAACACTTGGTATGACAATTTTGACGTTTGAAAGCAAGGTGAATTTGATTAGTTCGTTGTTCGACGGCAAAACCGAACACTTTTGAGAAAATAAATCAGCTTATATCAATATAATCATCGTTTAATTTGAGAGATAAAGAATAGATCCTTTATCTCAGAAGTGGGATAACTCAATTACGTCCACAATTTTGAAGAAATATTACAAAAATAACGACGTGTTTTTGTTGTGTACGAAAGTCACTGTTTATTATCCGAGTAACAAATGGATAAAACTAGCGGTAATCGCAAGAGCAATGAGCGTAAACATCGTCGTGGCCGGAGCAGAGAAACAAGAACAAGCACTACGCAAAAGCGGAAGCACCAAAGTCAGCGATCGAACGATAGCGATGGTTCGTTGGACTGTCGTCATAGTGGAGGTCGCAGTTCCCGTGAGCAGCCCACGAGATGCCGTCACCAAGTGAACCGGAGTCGCAACCGTGACGGTTATCGCAGTCGTAGCAGCAGCTATGAGCATCGTCGGCGACATCGTCCCAGCCGGGGCTTGGATAGAAGACGCAACAGGCGAGGCCGCAGCAGCCGCTCAAAATCCAGCATCGAGCGTCACACACCTCCACTTCCTGACCAAATTCGTATGTTAGACGGTCTTGGAGAGGGCATCGACGCTGGTGACCTGTTTCTTCTGTGGCGAATCCGGTGAGTCGTTTTCATGTTGTTTGGATGATGATGATGATGATGATGATGATGATGATGATGATGATGATGATGATGATGATGATGATGATGATGATGATGATGATGATGATGATGATGATGATGATGATGATGATGATGATGATGATGATGATGATGATGATGATGATGATGATGATGATGATGATGATGATGATGATGATGATGATGATGATGATGATGATGATGATGATGATGATGATGATGATGATGATGATGATGATGATGATGATGATGATGATGATGATGATGATGATGATGATGATGATGATGATGATGATGATGATGATGATGATGATGATGATGATGATGATGATGATGATGATGATGATGATGATGATGATGATGATGATGATGATGATGATGATGATGATGATGATGATGATGATGATGATGATGATGATGATGATGATGGGAGGCGAACGAGGACAACCTGATAGTGCGCGACGTGGCGGCTGAGTTCCGCGACGACGCGGCGGCCATGGTGGCCGCGGTGCGCGCGGCTACGGCGCGCCTGGGCGGCGCGGGCGAGCTGGACGCGGTGGGGCTGCGCGCGGCGCTGCGGCGCGCGTGCCTGTGCGCTCGGCCGTCGCTGGAGCTGTGCCGCGCGCTGGTGCCGCTGCGTGACGCGGCGCTGAGCGGCGCCATGCGCGCGCGCGACGTGCCGGCGCTGGTGGCGCTGCTGGCGTACTGGCGCGCGGCGTTCCTGAAGCACGGCGCGCGGCGCTGCGGCGCGGTGTCGTGCTCGTCGTACCGGCTGCGCGCACTGCTGTGGGCGGCCGGCGTGACGGCCAGCAACAAGGTGCTGGAGTGCCTGGTGCTGCGCTACGCGCGCGGCGCCGCGCTCTCGGCTGAGGCGTACGTGATGGCGCTGGCGCGCCTGCACCTGGCGCACGGAAACCCATCTTCTGCCCACATGGTGACTGAATCGATCCGAGCAAATCTTGACGTTTCCGATAGATATATATACATGAGCAATCAGTGCAGATAATGAATGGCATTGAGAAATCGATGTCGCACATGATTATGATTGCAAGATAGTGAGTAAGATTATACGATGTGAGCACAATTTGTCATATGAGGTCAGTGCAGATTATGAATGGTACCAAGATAACGGTGCCGCACAGTTGACCGAAGATCGTGACAGATTGTGCAAGAAACAAAGAATGAGAATGCAGATCAGATCCAGTTTCATGAAATTGAATTGCAAGATAGTGAGTAAGATTATACGATGTGAGCACAATTTGTCATATGAGGTCAGTGCAGATTATGAATGGTACCAAGATAACGGTGCCGCACAGTTGACCGAAGATCGTGACAGATTGTGCAAGAAACAAAGAATCAGATCCAGTTTCATGAAATTGAATTGTCATAAAGATTTGAACTAGAACTAGATAAAACCGATAAGCTAAATTGAGATAAGTAAACTATTTGTGACAGACATAAATTGTGATAAGAATATAGTATCTTAGTTGAACTTTATAGTAAAGAATTTATATTGTGATAATGAATTATTGAAGAATGAAACTAGTTGTAGAAGGATGTACTGTTAAGTACTTATTACCTATATTTTGTTATTTTTATTTTATTTTTATGTACTATCAAATTGATTATTAACAATAACAATTTTTACTGAACAAGTGAGAGGACTCACTTACACAGGATGGCCGCGTTGTAAGGTTAATTAGCCAAGATGTGGGTATTTTTTTATTTATAAAATCCTATCTAGTAGGCAACCATGCATACAATGTATTAATGTTAAATTTAGTAAATATTAGAATAGTAGTTATTATTACTGTCAAATATGAAATCGACTATTTAATTGTATCGAATCACAGTTAATTAATGGCAACACTTGGTATGACAATTTTGACGTTTGAAAGCAAGGTGAATTTGATTAGTTCGTTGTTCGACGGCAAAACCGAACACTTTTGAGAAAATAAATCAGCTTATATCAATATAATCATCGTTTAATTTGAGAGATAAAGAATAGATCCTTTATAAGGTTAATTAATGATAAGAATACTGAAAACTAACCACATTATATTCAATATTCATAATTACCACACGTGGGCGAATGAAAATCCACTCGAAGTGAGAGCTTCGACATTTCAACATCGCTTCAGCGTTAACTTGTGGTCTGGTATCCTCAATGGCGAACTAATTGGTCCGTTTGAACTGCCGTCCAGACTTGATGGAGAAACATACAAAAACTTTTTGGAAAATGAACTTCCATTGTTGCTGGCAGATGTGAATCTCGAACTCCTCAGAAGAACGACTAAAGCATAGAAGGAAGGCTAAAAACAGAATTCTGTAACTACCTTTATTCCCGTTCTATTATTAGGTACGATAAAGGTACGATAAAGGATGTGGGAAAGAGATGAATGTTTTACTCTTTGTTTTACTTTCTTGGCATGGTCACAAGATCAATTGTCATTTGGTTAAAAAAGTTATAGTATGACACCGCCAAATTTGATAGTACTTTGTTTCAATGTCTGACAGTTCGTTCATTGAACTAGCTGACTTATTCGCGTGTTCATTGTTTACGTGTTTGTCGTAATCTTCCATGGTTTTGCGATGTTTTAATAATATTTCTACTGTTAGATTGCATGAATTCTTTGTTTAACTACAAACAGTGAGTGTGTGGACGCTGTGGAGCAATTTCTTGTGTGGTTGGGGGCTGCCAGTCCCATTCATAGCGAAAATAAAATGAACAATAAATATTGACCTTCCATCGGTAAGTTTTTGCTCAATTTCTTGTTGCATATGATCTGATAAACGAATATAAATACATAACAAATATTGCTGTGTCACTATATAGCTGAAACCAGTCGTAATATTTATTCCAATAGAAGTTATTAGCGAATATTCGGAAATTGTTTTGGGGTTATCTTGATCAGCCATAGTGACGTAAATAATGTTGTCGATACTTTTCTTTTACAGATTTCCTAGACGATGTGAAAAAAAATGGATAAATTGTATTGGTAGACGAAATTGGACTCGGCCACATAATATGCTCCAAGCATTTTACTTTGTATTCATTTGGTAATGAACCTATGAAATGGATGTAGCATGTTCTTTAAGTCGTCACTTAGAGAACATGCTGTTCCTACATTATTTGTTATGGATAGAACAGATGAAATGGTCTGATATACAGGATGAATTTTTTATCATGCACCAAATTGAAATGGGAGATTTTACTCATCATTATGAACAACTTTTACTATGGGAACAAACCTGAAATCGCGAAAAAAAAATCAGCTGTTCAGTAAGTACATTTATCTACATCAAACTCGTCAAAATGTACTGAACAGCTGATTTTTTTTTCGCGATTTCAGGTTTGGTCCCATAGTAATAGTTGTTCATAATGATGAGTACAATCTCCCATTTCGATTTGGTGCATGATAAAAAATTCATCCAGTATTATGATATAATTAAGGTATTTTATTGGCAATAAATAGTATCCCGTTCAAATTAAAACTTGATTTATTACATTACAGGAAATACTTATGGAAGTCTGCGAAGGACATAGCGCAGTACACCAAATTAAAAGAACCGCTCACCATCAACAGCAATCTAACATGAAGACAGGTATAACATTTCAGAAATATGTTCACTTGATATATGCGATACAATGATATTCTAATAAAAATATCATTGATGCGATATTATTCTTCTAATTATCCCAGTCGGAAATATAATCGTGTGCAAATTTATTTATTTATTTTTAATAAAAAATACGTAATTGTAGGATCCCATAGCAATGAAAGTTGAAACAGGACCTAGTACATCGGTACAGATTAATGAATCGCCACTGATATTGAAATCTCGTGAAATCATCTCACATCAGTCAGGTAAGACATACAAATAAAATTATTTACTTAACCCTTTCAGACCTGGCGTCCACAATTGAGGACATAAAATATAATCTTAGTTAAAAGTATTACTTTCGCTCATTCGTAGTGAAAAACGGTTGTATTCATTTGTGCACATAATAAGTCAACAAAAACACTACAAGTAGCGGCATCTAGTATCATTTTTTAACATTTTTTCGTCAAGTTTCATCCAGTGATCGTACGTGTTTCGAACAGCGCAGGTAAGCTGCTATTTTTATTCCTAAATACATCGATTTTGCGAAAAATTTGCATATACATAAATATGTATCAATAAGTTATATCACTAAGATTATGTATGATTTATTTTATGAGTCATTTATTGTTTCTTTATATAAAAATTATAAACTTTTCGATTTGTGCTCAATTGTGCCCATCAGGTGTCAATTGCCTTTTCAGCGTAATATTCAAATAGTGTAACAATTTTTGAAAAGAAATATGATTTTGTAAATCTATCTACTGTAATTTATGTAATTTACGTTGTTTTTGCAACATATTGTTAGTACGAATACATTATCTAACATTTCTTTAGAAATATTTTCAGAATAAGTCTTCTACGAAAAATGTTTACGCGAAATGCATTGAGTCTTCTTCAACGTGCCGAAAATCTCTCAGACTTGTGAGTTATCTTCAGATGACGACGTGGGAATGGAAGTAGTTTTGCTCGAGAATCGCGATCTGTTCGATTCGGTGCAGATGCAGTTAACCAAAATCAAAGGGAGATCTTCCCCCAGACCTACTCTGATGATGATGAAACGGATGATATTTTTCTCGACAACATGGTCGTCCCACCTGATAGAAAGAAAGAAAGAAAGAAAAAAAGAAAGAAACAAAGTTCCTGACAATTCTGATGGAGTATTTGAGAGCAAACCAGGAGCAGCTTATTCAAATGAAGATATTTTTAGGAATCTGACACCAAAGTCGAGGAGAAGCGATTTGTTGAAGTTGAAAGGCCAGAAATCGTGAAGAAGTAGGTACAATCATGCAATGGGAGGAGTTGACTTGCTTGATCAACTCATGAGCTATTTACAAGACATTCATAAAATCGACAAAATGACATCTGCGCATGATATTCCCCGCATCAGATCTTGCAGTTGTTCAGGCTTTTCGGGATACCAGATTGACAACGAATTACTCGGAGTCCCGATAAACAAACGACTCACTTTGCTTCACTTTCGTCGCAGATTAGCAGAAAGCTTTGTTGTGCTAAATAAACAGGTTGGTGTCGCTAAGAGAGGCTGTCCAAGTGGCAGAAGCCCGACGTCACCCGTAATTATTCCCCGAAGACCAGAAGTTCGCCCTGAGAGTGAAATAGTTCATGACGGGGTTGGACCCCTTCCTGCACATGGTGACGGGGCTGGAGCACGCTCAAAATGGTAGGATGCAAGGAAAAATCCCGTGTAAAGTACATTTATGCCTATCAAAACAATAATAAAAATAACTTTTTAGCATTCCACACGAGGCTTTTATATTTCTAGTATTTTTTCTAACTAAATGCTAAACTTAGATTTATATAATAATATCGGTACCAACGGAAGATACGATTTAATTTTTATTTACTTTATTGCTTTTTTATCATAAAAAAAGTATAATAACATTAATAACAGTATTTATTAATTTAGAAAAATGCCCTAATCATGAATCGTAATTATAATTAAAGCCGGATGGTCACATTTGTGCACACAAAGAAAAACCGGTTTTTCTCAAAAACTTGACTCGCAGGATTTTTTTTATAATTTTTTTCCTAGTTCTTAATGCCTATTATAACACTGAAAATTTACTTAAATCCGTACGAGAAAATAAAAAAAGTCAGGTCTGAAAGGGTTAAATACATCTGAATTTTACTCTATGTTCACAAAATTAATAAATGAATTTGAATTTGAAATAAAAATGATGATAAAAAATCTTACATAAATTTTATTGAGAACTGTTCGTTTTAGGAATCCTTGACACAGATGACAATAACAAATTCAGAAATAATTGGATTCCATCCCGATTCAAGAAGACTGCGCTTTTGCCGAGTTCCTGGTCGCCAGAGCCGACTCCAGAATCCTCAGGAAGTTCATCCGTATTATGGTGTGGGCTGGAATTCGCTTAACAGATTATTAAAGTTGCTAGGCATTTTATTTTTTTATTTAAAATATTATCTGGTCGTTATTTATTTTTTTATGTACGAAAAGTTTTTGTCGCTTTGGTACCATTTTGAATTTTCATAATAAATTTTATTTTTTCACTAACAACCATTTTATTTAATCAAATAATTCAAATCTCTATTAAATTACGCTTCTACTGATTTAAAATAATGTGTTACATAAAAAGTATTAAAATAAAAATTATTAGGTACTTTGAATACCCTTGTTCCCTAGACTTTGTTGAGTAGACTATGATGTAATCTAAAATTCAAATAAATATGAGAAAGTAAGTTGGGTAGTTCTCCGAGGTCCCTCAAAACGCGGTCACACGGTCATAATTCCTAACCAATTAAATATTCAGTCTTAGGACCAAATACAGATTACTCTTTATTTATTTATGTGTATAATTTCAACAATAAATATCTAAAATTATTTATAATATTTATTTAAAAAAATATCTAGTGTCGAAAACGGGAGCAAAATCGGTGTTCTTCCAGCGTCACACTGTTCGCGCTCACGGCAAACTTTAATAACTTTTGTATTCTATTAATAAGCATATAATGTAATACATCAAATTAATTGTGTTTAATTAGGCATCATAATGACCAAAGAATATTAATTGTATCGCGTAATGTACAATAGTTAATAGGCATTATGTCTCTGTCACACGATTTTGCTAGTTTCGCGAGCGCGCAACAAAACTGCACTTATCTTCCAAGAGGAGCAACTTTTCGCTACCCGTTTTAGCTGCGCGGACGCTCAGTAGTGTCCCGGCATCAGTGGAGGAGACAAATACATTCATTGCTTCTAAACAAAAAAATACGAGATAAGTTAACCTTTGAATATTTTCAAGTAGCCTTGCTAAAGAAACTTTCATGTGCAAATTTTGAAGGATAAATGTTTATAATTTTCCAACTTATTTTGAATGAAGGAATAGTATAGATCTTCGAGATTATTCCCAAGTACTTTGTTCGTTAATTTACCCATAACTTTAATAGTAATTCTCAAAAATGTGAAATTTTCGTTACTTTCGTGGCACAATTTTCGTGGTTATTTGTCCACGAAAGTCATCTAGCGCACCATGAAAGTTATATATCTCCATTAAATAATGACTTCAGATTTTTTGTGACGTCGCTGATGCATTTACTCGATTGTCGCGAATCTCAAAAGAAAGATGTTATGTATTTGTATATGTATGTACTTAATTTTTTTTCTTGTAACGACTTGTGTGTGTTTCTGTTTGTATGTTTTCTCGTAGCCAATTTAACAGTTCACCCCACCTTAACCTGTGCTGTTTAGCCAATAGGCTAATTGACAGTAAGAAAAATACCTTATAAATTTTATTATGAAGAGTGTTTGTCAGCTATAAGTATAAAAATTCAACTTAGACAAAAATAATATGTAATCTACTATTATAGCAGCTGGCAAAAAATGGTGTGTTTTATGATTGTAAACATTTGAAATAAATAATCAAAAGAACACATTATCTGTCAGCAGCTACACTAGTATAGTACCTAAGTAATAATTATGTTAATGTTGTCAATTTTCAACAAGTAATCCCGTCACGAATCTGGAAAATGACCCAAAAGCTAGATTGACCAGACACTATACCGAAGACATCCCGGACTTCAGCTTGTACGAGATTAGGATGGCTCTGAAGCAGCTCAAAAACAACCAGGCGCCGGGTGATGAGGGAGTTACGGCCGAACTCTTGAGGGTCGGAGGAAAACCCGTTCTTAAGACCCTCCAGAGGTTATTTGATTCAGTCATACTTGAGGGCAAAACGCCGTAGACATGGAACAGAGGTGTGGTGGTACTATTCTTTAAGAAGGGTGATAATGCTCTTCTTAAGAGTTACAGGCTCGTCTGACGCGTCTCACTTCTGAGCCATTTCTACAAGCGGTTTTCAAGAGTCGTCAAGAACCGTCTCGCACGCAGGTCTGACGACTTCCAGCTTTCTGAACAAGCCGGATTCCGTAAAGGCTATAGCAGCGTAGACCACATACATACGCTGCGGCAGCTTATACAGAAAAATGAAGCCTGCCTCTCTGCTACTGCAGTCTCTTCAACGGTGCCAGATCGACTATCGGTACATTGAGGTGCTGAAGTGCCTGTACAAAAACGCCACTATGTCAGTACAACTCCAGGACCGGACCTCGAAACCTATACTTCTGCAGCGAGGGGTGAGACAGAGAGACGTTATGTCTCCGAAACTGTTCACCGCTGCACTGGAGGATGTCTTCAAGGTTCTGGACTGGAAAGGGCTAGGCATCAACGTCAATGGCAAGTACGTCAATCACCTTCGGTTTGCTGACGATAGTCATCATGGCTGAGACTATGGAGGAGCTCATGTACTGTTACTAGTAGGTACTGCTCGATGACCTCAGTAGAGCTTCCGAAAGAATCGGTCTTACAATAAACATCGATAAGACAAAGGTCATGTCAAATGCCCATGTAGCACCTACTCTCATGAAGATCGGAGACACTACACTTTAAGTAGTGGACGAGTATGTTTATGTAGGACAAACTGTCCAGTTAGTTAGGTCCAACTTCGAGAAAGAGATCAATCGTTGAATCTGACTCGGCTGGGCAGCGTTCAGGAAGCTTCACAATATCTTCTCGTCTCACTCACCGCAGTATCTCAAGACGAAAGTCTTTGACCCAGTAGGTGTTGCCAGTGATGACCTACGGCACTGAAACGTAGTCGCTCACAATGGGCCTTATTAGAAGGCTAAAAGTCACCCAAAGGCCAATGCAGAGGACTATGCTTGGAGTTTCCCTACGTGATCAAATCAGAAATGAAGAGATCCGCAGGAGAACGAAGGTAACCGACATAGCCCGAAAAAATGCTAAACTTAAGTGGCAGTGGGCAGGGCACATTCGTAGAACAGATGGCCGATGGGGCCGAAAGCTTCTGGACTGGCGGTCGCGCACCGGAATCCGCTGGATGAGGGAAGCACAGAACCGGTCGAAGTGGCGGTGCTTATAGGCCTATGTCCAGAAGTGAACGTCTTTCAGCTGAAATGATGATGATGGTGAAGTAAATTTCAGTTTAATTGCTGGAACAAAAGCTGAGTTAGCAACCTATGTTACTAATAAATAACAATAAGCTGATCTCAAAACAGTGACGGTCTCAAATACAAGTTATAAACTTCAATCCACAGGAAATTTAAGAAAAAATAAGGATTTAAAACTATATTTTGCTTGTAGAAAATACGTTTGTAACTTTTGTGGCGTCTTTCATAACTTTCGTGGGATCCGAAATTTCAAAATAGAATATCTTTGTAGTTTATGCACCGATTTTCATATAATAAAAATTGCACTTATTACTTTTACAGCGTCTTAAATGCATGCCCATTTATTTGAAGATTACTCTAAAAAAAAAATTCGCCACGAAAGCTACGCGGAGAATACTTTTTGAAGAACTACCCAGTTGCTAAAAACATTTGCAAAACCGAATGTCTCCCACTTCTTTTCAATAAACTCATCAGTTATTATGGCAATTAAATACATTCGGGTTTAGCCGGGTCAGATTTAATACATGAAGAGCTGTCGGGAACCAAGGAAGACTTTGGTGATGATGATGACAAACTATTTAGTTCATACTTAAAGTATTGTTTCATTTTGAACGAGTATTGGGATCATAAGTATGCTTAGTTACTTCAAAAATTTTGGTACACACGGCTACAGATCAAGCTATACATTTCCAGTATAAGCTGATCTCGCATTGTATAGGATTTCCTTACAATGAGCGGTCAGTGTAAACTGGAAATGCTGGCAATGCATAGCTTGATGTGTAGCCGTGTGTACCTACGGTTATTATTCTAGGCAGTATAAGAAAGAATGTTATTGTAAATTCTATCGATGTTGAAATTTAGTGGGTACATCACTAGTCGAAATAAAATGAATGACAACCTACAAAATTTCGAAACGTCTTCTGTATACGTGTCCTTCTTTAACATCATAGCGGCTCCATATGTCAAAATGAAACAAATATATTGAGTTCAGTTGCTATTTTAGCACTACTTCTATGCTTTAGTCGTTCTTCTGAGTCGAACTCAGACGAACCATGGTGTTGCAAAATGACGGCGCCCCGTGTCACTGTGCAACCCAGGTCCGAAATTACTTAGATGAAACATACCCCAACAGATGGATCGGACGCAGCGGACCAATTAGGTGGCCTCCACGCTCACCTGATCTCAACCCCATCGATTTCTTTATTTGGGGCTATTACAAGGAAATAGCATACGCCCGAGACTGTTCAAGTGAACAAGAGCTGAGGCAGTTGATTGCAGAAGCTGAACGTGTTGTGAGAGAGAACAGAGACGCTTTTAGACGATTGCCAGAGAATTTCTTACGTAGGTGTAGAATGTGTATTGCTGCTGGTGGTGGCCACTTTGAAAACCTTTTGTAAATGTTAAAAATAAATTAAGTACTTTTTTCACATTATCATCTGTGTTTTATTCAAAACCACTTTTTACGTAAAACTTTTCTTACCCAACTCTGAAACTATTTGTTGGTTAGTTTTCAGTATTCTTATCATTAATTAACCTTAGGAACGAGAAAATAGCCAAAAAAAAATAATTACTCAGATGGGTAATTTTAAGAATTTTTCCACCTCGCTGTCTTTGAAGGCCGATTTTAAACAAAGTAGCCCTATTAAGTACTTCATTTTTTTTATGATTATGAAAGCTGAGAGTCTGGCGCATTCTTGAAGCCTACTTAGGAATTATGAAGTCACCTGTTAAGATTTTTAATTTAAAGTTGAAAATTTGAGTCATAATTTACCGAACGTAAATTTTTCACTTTAGATCAACATTTTCATAACTTTCATCACAGTTACGAAGCTGATTATTTTATGCATAAAAGTACTACTTATGAAAATTCAGTTGCAAAAAAAGAAACTCGATAAAACCCTCTACTTTTTTTTTAGAATTTTTTTAGGTTGGTCAGGTCGAAAATTTTCAAACATTCAGAAAAAAATTCATAACTCGAAAACTATGAAAAGTCGCGGAACATACATGGGGGTGATTCGAATACCCCACGATACGAGGGACCGAAATTTTATTTTTGGACGTCAATGTTCCGGCCACCCTGTATAAAGATTTAGACGATTTATTGCTGCGGTGTTCCCGAGTAGCAAAGGCTATGTTAAAATGTCCGTATTTTTTTTAAACACAACCTATGTTCCCTGAGAACACCGCGCAGATAATATCTAAATCTTTATATTTTAACCGCGCACATGTTGTCCGTTCGCTTTTGGCTTGTACGCTTGTGTGCGTTATGCTTACCGATAAGTACCCTTTTATTCTTACTTTCTGTGCTTATTTCTTAGATATAATAAGCTAGCTATTATTCCTACCTACTTGAATTTCTTTCCATCGCCCCGAGCCACCCCTGTTAAGAAGTACCAGCAACAAGCGTGTAGGATTAACAATATTTTTTTCTTAAATAATGTGTGATTACAAAACGCGTCATCATCCCACCTAAACGATAAATAAAAAAACCGGTCAAGAGCGAGTCGGACTCGCGCACCGAGGCTTCAGTTCCGATTTCTGAAAAAGTGTGCTATTTAGAGACATCGTTTTATTTTTCCTGTAATCTTTACACAAACTTCTATCACATAGAATAATTTCAGATTTTTCTCTTTGCAAACTTCGGAGATAAGGGGGGGAACGGTATTTTTTTTTACATTTTCCCTCAAAAGTCGAAAACTATGCAACCTAAAAAAAAGAAAAAAAAAATTGAAAATGTGCAAACAGCGCTCTCTCATATGATATCCCACATGCTCTAGTAGCCCCCACTTTCAATTTTTAAGACCCCCTTTCAATCCCTGTTGCAAAAAAACATAAATATTTTTATTTCTTTCTTATTTGCAAAATAGTTGGGTAAATGACATCTAAAACTGATCCAAATTTCAAGTTGATAGCATTAGTAGTTCTTTAGATATCCAGCTGTGAGAGACAGACAGACAGACAGACAGACAGGGTTCCTTTTTTACCATTTTGGTACGGAACCCTAAAACCAGCTTCATTCCCAACACACAATTAAACCCATTGACAATTAGGATCGCTCGTGCACAAAAACAAATTAATTTCCTTTATTTACACAATCAATTCGGGGCGTGTTTTAAATAAGTTAAATCAACATTTCGGGGTGTCCCCGCACCCTGCCAGCCACCGGGCGGCAGGTCGCAGCCGGCGTGCTGCGCGGAGCATCACCATGACAGACACGTCCCCGCTTTCATTAACTGGAAACTGCTGTTTTTTCATACGACACGCGAGGGATTTATTGCTGGAACAAATTAAAACTTCCAATATTTCGATTGATGCCTTCCTGTGCAGAACATTGTTAAATCGAGTTTTCGGAAACGAATTTACTCGTATTGACGTAAATTTTGTATAACGATAATAAATTAAACGTGGAACTCGATAATTACGGCTGCATACTTCTGTGCGGCTGTCGGAATATATATTTCTGTGCAATTATCTTTTACACAACCAACGTTCTTTCTGTCCATATTTGTACAGCAATCGCATTAAAAAAAAACATGCTCAAACTAGGGCAAACGTTTATAAAAACAGACGAAAATGGGTTAACCGAATCACCGGACAATACGCGAATACGCAAAGCTCGAGTGCAGTGAAGTGCGCTCGTAAAGCGGAATGGTATGACAGTACGACACTGCTACTGTGTGACAGCAGAAGTCCCACTGTGTGTGTGAGTGTGTGTGTGTGTGTGTGTGTGTGTGTAGACAAGGTTGGCACAAGGATACGAAACCGCTCCTGAAACCCCCTTATTTTTTTGATGGAGAAAATACCTGTGCGCGTACCACACCACCCGGTCAAATATAGTGTCGTTATGTGGGGCTTGTATTTACACTCAGTATAAATTCCGCCTCAAGGACTTCCAACTATTGTTGCATTTGTTGATTGCGCTGTAAAGTTCGCCTTCTATGAAGGTTCAACTTTGTTCTACCCATCGTATGAAGTAGAACTTCTGCAGCTATGGGCTCTGCGGTGCGGTAGCGTCCGGTCGCATCAAAGGGTTTATGCGCGGTCCGGTCGGACGGCGTTATTGCCCGCTGGACGGTTTATGACGTCAGAGCGGTACAAACATTTACTCGTTTATCTTTGATACTTGAAGCTCCTCATAAAGCGTGACGTCATTATTAGCGGTGCACTGGACTGCGAATGATATAAACGTTTGAGTGAATGAGTCAGCTTGCCAACTCAACTTTGTAACAAAGTACATCATTAAGGATGATGCGCAGTGGTAACCCGCGAAATTGCAAAAAACCAAAAAAATATCGAATTTCGCGGCTACAGCGCAATCACCTTAAGTAAAGCTACTGTGGAGATATTGATATGCTTCAGTCATTGATGTAGAAATTAGGAAGATATGGTTTGCGCTCCTAGACGTGATCCGCATAAATTGACCACAATCGAAGTGGCGTTTGTGTAGCACGTTAAGTCTACACAAACTTAAGTAATTCTAAGTATTTTGTCATAAATGCGTTTAGTTCCGGTGCGCGTGAGAGCCTATATAGCTTCTATCTCGCGCGTCAAGCTAGACAGCCATAATGCCATTTCACTTACACACCGAGCTAAGCATTACCACACTTCAATGTATGCTCTTAAACGTATATTGTCATTCAATATTTAAAGCTCACGTAGTTCAAAGCATCAATAAAAAATGCCGCGCACACAATCCATGCATTGATCACACCGCCATGCCCTCTTCACGTGGTTCCCTGCGAGCGAGGCTGCTGGCTCGGGCACTAGCACTAACTGTGTTGGCGCGCCTCCAAGCCACTACACACCAGCTCACCAGCCACAGCTGACTCTCACAACTTGCGGCCTAAGGAGCACCTGTTTGAAAGTAGTCTTGAAAACTTTTGAAATCTCAGACTTGCGTCCTATTTCTAAAGTTTATCGATTCTTGATGCCACGAATTTGATTTAGACATACTTCATTGGTTTATGCACCTGTATGTTTGTCTGTAGGAGCCAGTTCAAGTTGTATTGAGTTATCGGATTCTTATCTGGTGATGTATACCTTATTAACTAAACAGGCGTACGCACATTCGTTACACTCGCCTTCTAACACCAATTGACAAGAATTACAAACGTAAAAATAATTGTGACCTTTAAACATGGCGCACACTATGCGACATGCGATTACGACAGGCTGCGGCCAACAATTTTCATATATTTTGTTCAAAGCTCTGCACAGTTGGCGTCAAGTTTCAGAGACGCAACGACAGGCTGAGGGAGTCGCACTTTCTCGCTACTTATCGCAATGACTAGACGCACGGTGCGCGCGCACATCTAAGGCCTCTACCTCGAATCTTGCGGGATCTTATGCGTACATTTAAATGGACCGGTTCTCGAAAACAGCGGCGCGGGAGCGGGGCGGGACAATACGAGACGCGCCGCCGCCGCCGCCGCCGCCCCGCTGCCCGCGAAATTCGAGGCAGAGGCCTAACGACAGTCGCATGCGACAGGTCAGTCACTGACGCTGTCAACACTGACGCTGACCCATGTGTTTGTATCGCGAATCTCAACAGGGATGTCAATGTTTTGAAATCAGATTCAGACGTGGAAGCGCGTCGAATCGAATACTCAAAGTAAATGACCGCGTCCTGCACGACATCTGTCGTAACGACTATTCACAGGCGCAGAGACAAGACGCAGCAAAAATGTACCATTTGCTTCAAATTTTAATAGTTTTCATTTAGAATTTGCATACTTTGAATTTCGTTTTCAAAGTGAGAATTAATAACACTACAACGTGAAGTAGGCATCCAGGCTACGTTGCTAGTTTTTGTGCCACATCTGGGACATCGTTACAAACGACAAATGGAATCTGTTGAGCTCACCAGCTGCTATAACATAATGCTCTGGCGCGGCAGCGAGCGGTTTGCTGTTCAACATTCAATACAAAAGGGGTCAAGAGTGAACACTGTAGCTTTAAACACTGAGCTAAAGGAATAATAGCATCGCCACCGTTTTGGTAATGATGAACAATTAAGTATAATTATCGAGTTAAATTTAATATCAAAATAAAATTCATTGTTCGCTTCAAAATGTTAAGCTATGTGTACGCTGGATGTCACAACGAGCTATAAAGGCAATTAGTGACAACGGTACGTAGGTAATGGCCTATATGGGCCAATGCGCGATTTGGCACCGAGCCAGCGGCCGACAGCGAACGGTGCAACACTACCATAGTACCAACGTGCAAAAATGTACAGAAGAACAGCGATTAGTCAATGACTTTGAAAATTGCATAGAAAAAATAGATTTTAAATTCTAATGTTAACATATTACAGTGTTCCTTTTTCAAGCCAGTGACTTGGGCCACGACAAGCTTCACGGGTGCTTCTATAGGGGTCTTTTTTCAGAAATCATCAAATTCTATTTGTAGTTATAGTTAATTTTAAAAGAATAACGGTGGAGTTTCTTGCCCATTCTTTTCCATAGGAAACTACTGTTTGGAAGGGGCGACTAGAATCAATTCTATTTTCTTGTTAATTTTTGACGTTCATAAATGCTTTTTTTTGTGCCTATTTGAAATGAACGATTTGACTTTGGCTTTAAATAAAGCTGAGCTGTCAATTATTGTAGCAATCTACTTTGTGTGTCGTGTGTGAGAGATTGTTTACAGAAATTGCAGGGAGTTAAACTGCTGTCGTACCTATTACACAGTACTCCTCCTTGTCACACTTCGGCGTAGTCACCGGAAAAAATGGCCGCTATTTTTCATTCGTTTCGAATATCAAACATTATATGCCATCATCATCAGCCTATCCTTTTCCCAACTATGTTGGGGTCGGCTTCCAGTCTATATTACATGAAGCGACTGCCTATCTCACCTCCACAACCCAGTTACTGGGTAATACGATACTCCTTCGTAAGACTGGTTGTCAGGCTTTCGGGCTCCTGACGACTTGTAACGACTGTCAAAGAACCACGAATGACAGCCGAACTAGCCAGCTTAACGTGCTTTCCGAGGGACGGAGAGGTCTCTGTATGTAAAGATGGTCACCCATCCACGGACCAACCGCGGCAAGCGTAGCGTACCTGATCGATCGACCCGCGTGGCTGTTATTCCTCAGCCACAAGCTCCTCCTCAACAAACATTGTACGCCGAATTTTGTTAAATATTTCACACTTTACATACCTAACTGCGATTCGCTACGCAGAAACGTTCTTTCATAGATGTTTCAACGTTGCACATTGACATTTTCACTGTAGTTTTATGGACCTAATAATGTACTATTATTAATTTAGCCCAGTAGAAATCGACATTATATAAAAAAGGCTAAAATCGCAAAAGATGATGTAGTTCTGATTTATTGGTATGCTATGTATGTTGGACCAGTTAGGCACTTACCTACTACTACTACTATGTATGTTGGACCAGTTAGGCACTTACCTACTACTACTACTACTACTATGTATGTTGGACCAGTTAGGCACTTACCTACTACTACTACTACTATGTATGTTGGACCAGTTAGGCACTTACCTACTACTACTACTACTACTATGTATGTTGGACCAGTTAGGCACTTACCTACTACTACTACTACTACTATGTATGTTGGACCAGTTAGGCACTTACCTACTACTACTACTACTACTATGTATGTTGGACCAGTTAGGCACTTACCTACTACTACTACTACTACTATTACTATGTATGTTGGACCAGTTAGGCACTTACCTACTACTACTACTACTACTACTTAATCCAAATTTGCAACTTCGAAAAACTTATGAAAGTAAATTCAATGTATTACAGCTACATTTCAATGACTTTTCTCATAGGACTAGCGATTATTCCAATATGTTTATCCAGACGGGAGCAAAACTTAAAATTGTCAATTTTCGGGAAAAATAGATCATCTTCCAAGAGCTTGATTCCTATAGGGTTTATAGAGCTGCAGTTGAGCATACATTATTGCACAATTAAATAACTTAAAAATACTGGATTTTGTTGTTGAAAAACGCATAGTTTATGACTTTTAGAGCAAAAGTGAAAAAAGTCCCACAATATCGCAGTTTTTCGCGTGGTGCGCCGAGAGCACAAGGTTTCCGAAGTTGCACATTTGCATTAACACTACCCTAACTGGTCCATACAACATACTAAAAAAGTAGAATTGCATCAAGCTTTGCGATTTTAATGTCGATTTCTACTGGGTTTAATGGATTGAAATGAAATTCATGTCTCGTTGCTTCTCCACTCCTGAGTTCGATTTCAATTACCAAATTACTGAAAAAAATATCTTACGTTTTCAGGAAACAAAAATGCCTATTAGATCTTACTAACATAAAATTTTGTATAGGTAATACCATAATAGAACTCGTGACTACGCAAAAAAAATATTACGATTCACGAAAGTTCCTCTGCAAAAGTATACCGAGAAATATTTTGATTTCCCTATTGGTAAATAATTTGGAGAAATATCTTACTAAATATGATTACGAGCCCATAAAAGTTTATGAATATAATAATACCTTCTACCACATTACATCGATTTCCGATGCCCATGTAGACGCTCGAGAGGCTCCATATTAACTGAATACAGATCCCAGCAAAGCGGCTTTACAATGACTGTAATCTTACTTTATTACCGAAGATAGGTAGGGCTTCATTAATACCAGATAGGAGGCGGCGCTCGGCGCTCGGCGCTCGGCAGCCACCGCCTCACTTTGCTATAGAACGATGAGGGTCTGGAGAGAAAATGTATAATGTGATAATGTCGCATCGTGTACTTTATATTACATTTTTGATTTCTGAGTGAGTTGAAGTTTTTGAAAAGTTTAAAAATCTACATAGGAATTTTATAATTATGATAGATAGATAATAATAGATAATTAAGTATGTTAATTTATTATTATTATGAGAATAATAAGTAATCTAATCGCTAGGAGAGAGTTTCTTTATGTTAATATCGAACACCATTGAATTCCATAAATAATCTTCTGATCACAATGAACCGTACGTGCCCGGCTGGATAGGTTATAAGGATTTCAATTAAAAATTTAACAGAAACTGCTCCTAGCCGAGGACTTCCGAACACTCCCGAGATTCCCAACAATCGTCTCGTGGAGCGTCATTGGCGACGCTCGCAAGCCTCTCGTACTCACGTGAGTCGCAAACGTAAGAAAATTCAAAGAGCTTTACGAGTGTACAGGTACACCTTGAAGTAAAATTGATTTCGTTTACCTTATGAGAAATAGGTCAAGAGGCGTATGTCAAAAGAGGAAAAAATCCCGAGAGCGCGAAAATTATATTTTTGAGAATTTTCCGCTAAAAAAGTCTTCTTGTGAAGTGCAAGATCAATCTGTAATAATTGTGCCTAAAATATTCTTGATTTGACAATCTGTGGGCAATGTTCAGTAGGTACTCATCCTCAACATAAATTTGAATTTCTCGATCAAACGCATCAGTAGAATGCTGAAAAAGCACTTGATAATAATAATCTATGACGAGTTTAAAATAAGGAATAGGATTCTTAGTAATAACGTTTTTGTTGCTTGTTGCATGTTGATTATTTTCAGATTTCAATTTGAAATCCAAGCGATTTGTTTTAAGGAAAATCTTTACCAACGCGAGAATAAAACCCTTCGGAAGTCTGATAATTTTAGTCGACGAGCCAATCCCAGGTCCCACTTCAATCGTCTATAACAAGGAGTCAAATTAGAGCAGTGAATGGACCTCTAATCCTCTTTCAAGACTCCCATTCCGACATTAACGATGTCTGTCGGATTTACTCCTTTATTAAATTCACTGCGAACGGCGAACCGTCCCGAAGTGCAAACACAATACGACACTGTGTAACTGGGTGCCAGATTACAAGCCATTGTAGCATTGTCAACGTGGAGCACGCCTGTTACAAATGTTGTTTTGGAAAACGTTTTTGCTTGCTATTATGTTGATGTACGCTTTGTGATGGGTTGTTTCATTACTTGTTCAGGTGTGGCTCTTATTGAAATATCTGGGCCTTCTATGAAAACTGTAAGCTGAATATGCTCAGATACAGTTGCACATACTAAAAGGTTATTTTGTTAGTCAGAAGAATGATTGCTGCCCATAAAACACGACATTTAATGGAACTTGCACTAGAATCGCCTATGTCGAATAATTTATGTCGTGAAACTTGTTGGCATACATTGTAGCATCTGAAAACCTTAAAAGTAAACTCCGGCAGCTCCTTGTTTCTGTGCACAACATTTTCAGCAGCATTTAATTATGTAATGCGAGTAAACACACCTCTGTAAGAGTGGCATTTAATTTATCCGTCAGCTAATTTAAATAAGTAAGGTAGCCGACCGAAAGGGACCATTTGGATAAACACGGCTACGTCGCAACTCGCAGCACAATATCGGCGTCACGCGCGCCGCATCACTCCGCGTCTCACGTGAGTGGCTTTGTGCTCGGCTGCTGGCTGTGCCCGGCTGGCGGCGCGTCGTCGGCTCGCCGAACCCCACGGTGACGCAAGGGATGCACTGACGGTGGACTGATATTGCCGACACGGTTGGCGCACTGGTTGAGCGATTGACTGCTGCCCAGCATGTCGCGGGTTCGATTCCCGCACGGAACAAATATTTGTACGACCTACAAGTGAGCAAATGAGCAACTGTGTCCTCTTTAATGTTTAAGATAAGTTATTGTAAATCTGCACCTTTTCATAAATAAACGATTTTATTATTATTATATTATATATTATTAATATATTTAAAGGCATTACATAGTCTTTACCAGAAGAGGTCCTAATATTGCGTGGGTATGCGGGCTTGGGGATGGTAAGTAAATGAAAGTCAATGATATTCTCAATGTAAACGACGTTCTCCCAGGTACGTAAGCGCGTGCGCAAATCCTTCACCTCACTGCTCTGCCAGGGTAAGCACCCTCATTAGTAACATCACAATCTCAATAATCAATCCCACCGGCTTTTCTATAAATCTACCGCAATACGCTTAGCTTTCAAAACTGTTAGCGGGCGGCCGCCTTCCTAGTACCTGGGATTACGTCAAGTTGACAGCTGTCATGATCGTTCTAAAATCAACTTCGTCGTAAAACTTTTAGACGCGCCGTCACGGCCACCCTGACTATCACACGTCCTCGTGTGCTTAGTCATCCTGATAATATGGTCTCTCTGAAATACCAGAAGCAACAACATTCCAGTTGCATCAGCTCGTCCATTCCTGACATGCTACGTAAGGATCTCTCATTTAGTAGCAGCACAGGCTACACACAGCGATTACACATTGCATGGGCTGGGCGTGCTAGGCCCCACCTCCAACCACCAACTTACCATGCGGTGTGGACCGGGCGCACAAGGCCCTTTCGACCAATCACCAACTCTATGCGGCGTAGACCGGGCGTACTGGGCCCTTCCGACTAGCCACCAACTCACTATGCGGTGTGGACCGGGCGCACAAGGCCCTTTCGACCAACCACCAACTTCACTATGCGGCGTAGACCGGGCGTACTAGGCCCTTCCGACTAGCCACCAACTCACTGTGCGGTGTGGACCGGGCGCACAAGGCCCTTTCGACCAACCACCAACTTCACTATGCGGCGTAGACCGGGCGTACTAGGCCCTTCCGACTAGCCACCAACTCACTGTGCGGTGTGGACCGGGCGCACAAGGCCCTTTCGACCAACCACCAACTTCACTATGCGGCGTAGACCGGGCGTACTAGGCCCTTCCGACTAGCCACCAACCCATTGTGCGGTGTGGACCGGGCGCACAAGGCCCTTTCGACCAACCACCAAAACAACATGCGGCGTGGACCGGGCGTACTGGGCCCCTTCGACCAGCCACCTAAACAACATGCGGCGTGGACCGGGCGTACTGGGCCCCTTCGACCAGCCACCTAAACAACATGCGGCGTGGACCGGGCGTACTGGGCCCCTTCGACCAGCCACCTAAACAACATGCGGCGTGGACCGGGCGTACTGGGCCCCTTCGACCAGCCACCTAAACAACATGCGGCGTGGACCGGGCGTACTGGGCCCCTTCGACCAGCCACCTAAACAACACGCGCCGTGGACCGGGCGTACTAGGCCCCTTCGACCACGCATAGCAAATCCTACACAAACACAAAACATTTGACTTCATGCAAACTACTCGTAACACTGGCTAAGGCGTCCCTTCGACCAGCCGTCAACTCCTATGACGACTTGAACCGGACAACCTAGACCTTGACTAGGCATCATCTCATATGACGACACCTAATAGGAGCTGACCCGGACAACTGTAATAGGCATCCCTTCGACCAGTCGTCATCTCATATGGCAACATGGACCGGACAACCAATCAGCATCCCTCCGATCACTCACTAGTCTCACACATTTCTCAATTGATCTCATAGCCTCTCAGACTATACGATCGGTGCAATAATACGATCCGGAACATCGGCCTGCCTTAGCCTGTTCCTTAGATCATCCAATCGACGTCCGCTACACACACCATAGGACATCGACTCGCATGAGCCAGTCCCTCTAACACACACACACACCATAGGACGTCGACCCGCATGAGCCAGTCCCTCACACTTATACACTCACACACCATAGGACGTCGACCCGTATGAGCCAGTCCCTCACACACACACCATACACAGTTAATCTCACACATTAGTAGCAGTGTTACCTTTAATTACGTTTCTTCACTCTTCACTCTTCACTCTTGGAGACCGAGAGGGTTCCAGAGCTGGCATTATCGTAAGTGAACTACAAATTGACAAGGTATCACTGTCATTACCAGATGATATCCGCTCCGCTCCCCAATGGAGGACCGCCGTCTTGGCCTCCTTCAAGTTATTAGTTAAGGTAGTGGCTATATTTACTAAGCCTTCATAGCCCCTGGGTACAGCACTGAGAAAATCAAGATAAACAACAAAAAAAACAAACATCACCTTGGCCAACACAGGGGTCGAACCCTGAATCACACGCTCAGCAGCCGTACCAGCGACCACCAGACCAATAGGTAATAGGTAATACGGGCTGGTATCCGCAACTCCACGACAGTGCGCGTATTTTGCGCATGGGTGGGGAAACCGGTTATTCAATCCACCCCAGCTCCCCAAAGAAGGCCAGCAGCGCCCTGACACTACCGACAACCTCCCAGATGGTACCTGGGTTACCGAAATACTTTGCCCTTTATGCGGCGACCACCGGGCAGCCCAGAAGCACTGAGCCGCTGTCTCGCCGCCCTCCATGCAGGCCCCGCACAGCGGACCGACTGTGACTCTTATGACAAAGAGGTGTTTATTAAATGACCCATGGCCAGTTATAGCAGCTGTAACTATACGCAGCTGTTGTTTAGTTAGTCGAAGAAATTGTTTCGTGACGCGGCCATCAATTGTAGGGAGTGCTTCCTTAGCCTGCCTACACTCACCTTGGTCCGACCATAGTTTGTGATGCTGGTCCCAGGTACGTTTCCTTACCAGAGTGCGCAAGTACCCGAAGGGGCGCGGCACTATGGGTTCAGGTCCCACTGGTGCCATGCTCGACCCCCTTCTGGCAAGTTCGTCGGCTGCGTCGTTGCCTAGCGAGCCGCTGTGTCCCTTGACCCATTGAATGGTTATATTATTGAGTCTACCCACCTGGTTGAGACACTGGTGGCACTCGTTTAGTAGCCCAGAGTCCACTGTGTGAGTATTTAGCGCTTGCAGAACAGCCATGCCATCTGAGAGTATGCGGATTGAGTGGTCCTTAACTTCCCTGGCCATGATGGCAGTAGCGGCCAGAGAAATGCCCATGCACTCGGCCTGGAACACCGTGTTATGGACCCCCAATGGTGTAGCTATGTGTATGTTGAAGTCCTCCGAGAAGATTCCAGCACCTGTGCCACTACATGTCTTAGATCCATCCGTGAAGATGCGCAGCTCTGCGGGGCACAACCCCTCGCATTGACGATCTTCGTGAAGCTGGATCTTGTATTTTTTATCAAAAATAAATTGTTTGGGTACCCGGTCATTTACAGCTTTCGTAATAGGGAACTCCTTATTGAGGCCCTCAAGTAGCGCGGTGTGTGGTGAGTTAGTCTTACCCCAGAGATCTAGTGCATTAAGAAGTACCGCCGCCATCGTTGCTTCCTGCTGTATGAACAGGTGAAGAGGTGGTAAACCCAGTACCTGTGGCTTCAACTGCTGCAGTCGCAGTAGTCCTCATGCAACCCGTTGTCGCCGTGCAGGCTAGTCTTTGCATATGTTGTAGTTTATTGGAGGCTGTAACAAGTGGTGCGGGGCCACCAGACCACAGCCCCGCAGGTGACAATGGGGCAGACCACTGCAGTGTACAGCCACAGTACAATTTTCGGGGATAGGCCCCACTTCTTACCTATCATTTTCCTGCACCATCTTTCTACAATACGTAGCGCTTGCCGAGTGGGGTTGCAGATCGCTCCTGTCACCCTCCCCGACACAAGGATTGCGAGATCATCTGCATAACCTATTGTATAATAGTGGCTGGCGTTGAGTTTGGTGATAAGGTCGTTAATCACTAAATTCCATAGCAGGGGTGACAACACCCCGCCCTGGGCCTTTGGCTATCATGGCTAACTGCTGCTCACCCTCAAGGCGAACCACTCGTTTACTTAACATGTTTGTAATCCAGTCCGTTAGTACCTGTTTTATTCCATGTCTGGAGAGGGCGCTGCTGATGCTGGAGAAGTTGATTACCGTGTAGCAGTATCGTTTTCAGAGCGCCGTCCCTCAGCTCCCTGTTACACAGCCTTTCCATAAGAGAAAGGAGGTCAGGCTGATTGGTCAACCACCAGACCAATGAGGCAGTCAAACAATTAAGAATCACACATCAAACATACAATCATCACTATTAATTTCAACAGGAATACCCGCTGAAACACATATCTGCTTAAGATTATTGGGTAATTAATAGTGTGATCAGGCACAAAAATTAAAGATTTTAGTGACAAGTATCATACCTGGAATTAGAAACAAACTTGAACTTGCGAGTTACTCTCCTCTAAACTTGTTCCCAGTTGATGTTGACAGGATGCTTCAAGCTTGATATCCGTGATATCCCAACTTGATTCCACAATACTGATCACTCCCAATGACCCATGTGTCATTAAGTTTAGGCCTATTTTTTAGATTCTGGTTTTTGTTTGAAAAGTATTGGAATCCCCTCGTAGTCTCTTCAAAGAAACTAAAGAGTTGAGCTAAAGAGCTCAAAACATTATTTTATTTCAAATAACTCACAGACACTTTTAAATTATCAAGGTCCAAGTAGAAATGATATGTGAATTTAATTATCTTGATATAGCTTTACTTACTTTACCATTGTGAACGGACAAACATGATAAAACCCAAAATAGTTAAAATCAAGATTGATTATTCCCTCCATGACGGTCACATAGCAGGTTGAGATGCTGTTTCACTAATTCCTTAGCCGAAACCTTAACATTTCATTAAAATAATTCTGAATCTGCATGGGGTGTCCAAAACTTAGCAAGTAGAATTTCTTTAAGTAATTACTGGTCATAAAATAATTCTGAATCTGCATGGGGTGTCCAAAACTTAGCAAGTAGAATTTCTTTAAGTAATTAGGTACTGGTCATGTTAATATTTCTTTAAGTAATTACGGGTCATGTTAATACTGATTCTTAGTTTGCTTAGCAAAGAAACAGCGTATACCTTCAAGGAAGGAATTAAATAAGGCCAGTAGGGACCTACCTAATATATCAAGGCCACACAAACTTCTACTAGCAACAATAATTCCAATCAGTCAATGTGTGCTTTGGAATTTTCATAATCAAACCAAGTTTAATGAAAGATGACTTACATGCACTGCTTCAAGTGTTGTACTTACAAAGATTAAGCGTTATATGAATGCCCATTTCCGAGGAATTCCCGTTACGTCTTTATTGGCAACTTGCACTGATCACTGGTTGTTTTATGTTTAGTTATTTCACTGGTCTCCCCACTACCTTGCCCTCGTAATCCCACTTCGGATAAAGGCATTACATAGTCTTTACCAGAAGAGGTCCTAATATTGCGTGGGTATGCGGGCTTGGGGATGGTAAGTAAATGAAAGTCAATGATATTCTCAATGTAAACGACGTTCTCCCAGGTACGTAAGCGCGTGCGCAAATCCTTCACCTCACTGCTCTGCCAGGGTAAGCACCCTCATTAGTAACATCACAATCTCAATAATCAATCCCACCGGCTTTTCTATAAATCTACCGCAATACGCTTAGCTTTCAAAACTGTTAGCGGGCGGCCGCCTTCCTAGTACCTGGGATTACGTCAAGTTGACAGCTGTCATGATCGTTCTAAAATCAACTTCGTCGTAAAACTTTTAGACGCGCCGTCATATTTGTTCCGGGACTGGGTGTTTTTCTATCCATAATATTATGTATGTATTTACAAAAAAAAAAATGTTTATAAATAGTTTATCAGCCATCTCGTTACCATAACACAAGCATTAGGTTGGTTAGCTTGGGACTAGATGGCGTTGTGTGAAATGTTCAAGGATATTTATTTATTTATTGCTCAAAAGGATGCTGAGCGATGTTCTGAAAGCGGATGTATGTCCCTGAGAAAAACGATCATAAAGTCTTGCACATGTCTCAAAATATTTTGACCTTGTCGTGGACATCAGCCCTCATCCTACTGAATAAACATTTCGCTCGCTCGCAGAACCGAGAAATACCTCTTCTGTAGAGTATCCTGAACGAGTTGGTCCAATGGCAAGTCTGAGTGATGAAACGGCGCAGAGTGTGCTTTACTGGTCGGTATTACACGTTTACTAGCATTGTTGTGTACGGTGGCACAGGTATCAGTGCCGTAGAGATAGGTCAAGCTACTGATAGCGGTGTAACTGTCGCAGTGAGATGGTTGTAGCCGTGATATAGTTATATCCCTAGGGATATAGCTATCTACCGCTAGCCGATGACGTTCGCACGGACGTAAAAATATCGCGGCGGGATTCACGATATCACGCACTGAATTTTCAACTCTCGGTGTTGAGCCGAGCTTCGAAAATCCAACCTAATAACAACAGAGTGCATCCCAGCGCGTTGAAAAAAACACCACGTCCGTGCGAACGTCGGCCAATAGTAAAGTTATATTCAACACAATTTTATTTGTTAGTGAATAAATAAATGAAATGGATGAAATGAGTGAATGTTTATGAAAACTGTCGGCCCTAATTTTGCTACTGTGACCAATTTCGACGTAGCGCTCGCCGGCCGCTACAGCGGACCGCTCGCTTTGCTTGTTCGGCTCGCGCGTAGTTGGTCACAGTTCTAACATAAGCTATTTGGTCGTAGTGCCCTAATACTTATATTCATAGTAAGATAGTTATGAACCGCTTTCATTATCGCATTTCGCTTATAATTATGATTTCATAGATATATCCATAAGGATATAATTATATCACGGCTAAAACCACCTTACTGCGACATAGCCACTAGACTAGGACTTGAAGTCGACTAATGATGATCCGATGCTAACATAGCTTAGATAGGACACTATCCTGTTGGTGATACAGAGAGGAAGACATATAAGGATAGAGCAACAGTGTTTATGACAAAAAAAAGGGCTCAAACTCAAAGGATTTATTTCCAACAAAACAATTACAGGCACTTTTGAATAGACAAGGGGTCGGTCAGTCAGAGAGATGAAGCTAGTTGTCCATTCCAAAGCGTAGTAGGTTTCTATATTGATACCTCCACCTTTCCTGAGAAAAAGGGTCTTAGTAGACTGACAGATAGAGAGACAGGCGAACAACGAAGTGATCCTATAAGGGTTCCGTTTTTTTCCTTTTAAAAATCAATTCAAAAATTAAATTAAAATAAGCCTTGGAAGCTAAGACATAACCAGGCCCTACTGACGGCACCCGTTCATGAACCTGACGCATGGATTAGCATCATTCAGCTCAACCATTTTGAAGAGAGCTAAATCGAGAAGAGAGCGCCACTATCAGCGAGGCATTAGAGTGAGCATGACATGCTCTCAGCCCCCAGGGCTCATTCAAGTCAAAGAGAGACGTATCCAGTAAATGGTAGCTTTAAAGTAGGTACACAGTACTCACACATGTGCTATGCAATTGTACAATGGTAGAGATATTTTCTTTTACCATCTGTTTATCGGCACACGATCATTACGCTGCCCATTTTGTTTCTTGGCTAACAAACACTAAAATGTCTGCGACTAAAGTGTTGCTATCTGTGAATTAGGTAACTTACTTTCAGCACATAAAATAACTTTCCCTTTATTAAAAGTTATGAAAGTAGAGTTTTAAAAAAGCTCGACTGTTATTTCTCATTATATTTCGTCTAAAATTTTAATTAAGTCCAAATAGTTTTTTGCTTCATGATTTTCAGAGTTATCATTTCTTTCTGCAATAATTATTGGTTGGTCTGTATCTTGCAATCCACCTTGCGAATATTGTGTCGTAAATTCGGGACACACAAATTTGTACACAAATTGTTTGCCGTCATTAATCACCCGCGTTGCACTCGCAGATTGCCCCAACGTTGGTGAAACGCTGGACCGCATTCCAGCCCACCTTCCGCATAGGCTTCAATGTTAGCGTAAAATGTAGTAGATTTTTAGTAAAGGAAAAAACGGAACCCTTACAGGATCACTTAGTTGTCCATGTGATCTGTCTGCCGGTCTGTCAAATACGTAGGTCTACGGTCCCTTGGAGCTTTAAAAAAAAGTTAAGGTCAGCAACGCAATTTAAAAATACGGCCATATATGCGACATATTTTGCTATTATAAATTTGCAGTTGGAGAATTGACCGTGACGTATATCAATGTATAGACGAACATGTTTTTCAACTACAATACTAAGTTTGTTGTTGGGATAAATTCTTTTCAACTATCAACGGAATCCTTCATTGTGCTTGGTCCGATACGCTCTTGGCGGGTTTTTTTTCTAACTATCTATTTCGCAAACATTGTTTTGTTCCGTAAGCCGCCATTGCTCGGCACTATTAATCGCCTGCAGCGCTGTAACCGCAGATTGCCCAACGTTTTGAGCTCAATATCGGATTGTATTTCTATCCATTATATGTATTTCTTTATTGATGTTCGCAAGCGGGGAGTATTTCTGAAATAGACAACGTTTTAGGCTTAGCTAGATTAACTAACTCATATGAAATGTTTGAACATTAACTGAGCCTGTTATGTTCAACGAGTGGTGCTTCAAGTTACTTATTAAAATTCATAGTTACCACTGAATTTGTAAAAAGTATTTTCTACAAACTACATAATCTCTAGTCTTTCCATTAAATTTTAATTAACCTTTCAGGACACTTCATAAAGACGTAATTTTCTTTTTATTGTAATTAACAAATTAACAAAAAACACAAAATGTTCGAAGTAATTAGCTCCCCTAAATTAAAATGAAGTGTTGAGAAGTGTCCCCGCGCCGCGCCGCACCGCGCGCCGCCGACACTCCGCCCCGACCTCATATAATATTACTGGCTCTGTTTGACTTTAAATTGTTCTTGTGGAATCCGAGACGGCCATTGTGCGATATATTAGGATTTTAAGTGGAATTTCGGACGGAATGGAATGACAGGTCTAGACGGCGACGCGGGCGGTGTTGGGGGGCAGGCCGAGTATGCGGAGATTTGAAGGTCTACATTTCTGCACGTTTCGACGATATTTCTTTTGCTTTTCAATATTTTACATTACGGGTTTGAATGTGAATATTTGGATACGTTTCTATAAAAGGTTGCGCCCTCGGGAATGTGTATAAATTGAAAAAAACTCGCATATTGATGTGCTTGGGTTTCCCTTGGATGCCAAGGTGTAATAGTCTAATCTATGTATAGGTATATTTAAATAAAAATGAATAGCTCAATGTGTTGCTTAGCGTAAAACTCGAGAACGGCTGGACCAATTCAGCAATTTTTTTTTAAATATTAAAAAAGTTGCCGCCGCGCCGGGATAATTGGAAAATGTGCATATTCCATGGGAATTTTGTGAATTATCGAAATTTGGATAGACCAACGTCTGTTGGGTCAGCTAGTACAAAATATTTTTGTAATTTACTTTACATCAAATAATATTTCAATATAAAAACATTAAAGCTTATTTATTTTACAATGTCTCTTATATAAAGGGCAACATCAGGTATTAGTACGTGTTCTTCACCTGTAGGAGACCAGCATGCACAATGCAGTTTACAACAGACTAAACTAACAAAGTTAAAATATTAATAATAGGCCTAAAATATCTCTATACCTCTAAAACTGGCCATTATTTTTTTTTTGATCACATATTGACTTTTAATCAGCATGTTACAGGCTATATTGTACCATAATATCAGCCAAATTTCCCTAATGGTTTTTTCCTAACATTTTCCTTTAAACAGTTTTGGTAAAATTTTGAAAACGTTTATACATTTTTAAAGGACAAGTTGGTTAAATCAAACCAACAAGCCCTAAAAACAAAGGTATTAATGAAATTGTATTTCAATACTTTTAATAACGTTGTGTTCTACATTTACCTAGGACGGTTAATTTCTACAACTGATACTATGCATAAAGAAATTGATAGAAGGATAGCTAACACTTGGAAGAGATTTTGGTCCCTTAGCGAAGTGATGAAGAACAGAGACATGCCAATCAAAGACAAAAGAAAAATTTACAACATATGTATTTTGCCGTGCTTGACTTATGGTTGCCAAACTTGGGCATTAACAGAACAACTAATCCATAAAATAAACGTATGTCAAAGTAGTATAGAAAGAAGTGTAATTGGAGTCAAAAGAAGAGATAAAGTAAGATTATAAGAAATAAAAAGTATAACTAAGTTTAAAGATGCGAAAAAAATATGTAAAACACAAAAATGGCGATGGACAGGACATATGTTAAGAGAGGAAAAAGAGAAATGGACAAAGTTAATAACAGAATGGTACCCAAGGGATGGAAAAAGGAGCAAAGGACGACAAGTGAAACGTTGGGAGGGCGACGTCAAAAGAGTAGCTGGTCCAGACTGGATTCAGAGGGCGAGAGATAGAGAGAGGTGGAAATCTTTAGAGGAGGCCTTTGTCGAAGGACAAGCTGTTTAAAGAAAAAGTATACTGAACGTCGATATTTAAGAAAATTAGTAGATATAATAGACAAACAATTTAGTAAACATTGTAGAACCAGCAATAAAGGCTTATTTTATTTTATTTATTTTTAATAACGTTGTGTGTGTTTATTTATCCACCACAGAAATGGATATCACAATATAATGTGTATTTACTTATAAACTGAGAGACGTTAATGAGATACCCGCGCCTGTTCAATTAATTCCTACCAATTATTTCAATTATTTCAACTGTGTTTTGTTCGGCCCCGCGACCTATATCAATGAAAAGCCTCTGTCAACATTAAATTATTTCAAATTAATTAAATTCCTCGAGTTAGTTTCCATTAATTACTTTACTCCCCTTTACAATGTAGTTTGGAATAGTAGAACATCGTTCGTGACTAATTTTCAGGTTTTCAGACTTGAATGTTGTGCGGAGAGTCGTTTAATATCTCTTCGGTATCACGTTACGACATTTTTTATTACAGTCACTTCGGTGAACATGATACCTACTTTACGTATTAAAGTAAGACAATCTCGCAATTAGATGGGGGATTTGAGAGCATACCCCATTCCTCATACAGTTAAAATCAACCCAAATTCAAGTCTATGGGGAGCTGTTAGAATCCTCGACCATAAACCACCGAACTTTTTCAAATTGCGTGAAAACAATCCATTAATTCTGTTTTCCTTTTATCCCAATACATAAATATAACCACATTACACGTGGAATTTCAGGCGACTTATAAACTTCCATTTATAACGTCACGACAAAATCTAAATTGTAATAAGGATTTACAAGGGGTCCGGTGTCCCGTCAGTCCGTCGTGCGACGAAGAGTAATGCGCGGTCTGACAGTGAGGACAGTGAGGACAGTGAGGACACGCTGCTGTATCGATGACCAGAGGATGGGAATATTCTCGTTTGGTTTGTTATGAGATGTTGAAGTTATAACGGTTCAAGATTTTGGATGATAGATTTGTGCGTGATTAACTAAGGGAACTATAACTCATCATCATCATCATTTCAGCCGGAAGACGTCCACTGCTGGACATGGGCCTCCCCCAAGCACCGCCAGCCATTTCGAACGGTTCTATGCTTCTCGCATCCAAATAACCATAGACAAGGAAGATTATTTAGGTCAATAATATTTTTAAAACTCTATGCACCGGAATGGCAATCCAAACGTTTTCATGATTTTTTATTATACTAATTGAAAATTGCACGTTTTACAATTTAATAGAGAGTTTTAGTTTGGTATACCCGACAGCTTTCCGCTACAAAAAAATATCTCTTTACAAAATTCATATTTGAACTAAAAAGTCGGACCGATTCCGGGAAAAAATAGTTTTGTTATTAAAACAAATATGCCCAGCTGACGTGTTGGCGCATCCCGGGCATTTGGGAGCATTCCCTGCTGTAGGTACGAGAGAGAATAATGGACACTCAAAACTAATTGCTCTGGTATTTTCTACTCTACTATGTTGGGAATAAGAGTGAATGTGAAAAATGAACCTCCGTTTGCAGGATCCCGATCCATTGTAAGACTTATCCAGGCGGACTGCAGCTAGATATTGATTCCACGACGTGACATATGACATACTACAATTTATATGAAAATACTGAAGCAAACATTAATTTCCTCAGCCAACAGCCAAATCCAACAGCGAAATAATACTAAGAACCGTATAACTGTCTTAAAACTTGTATCCCTTGTTGAAGGACTTCCTCCAACACATCAGCACGCTGATACTGCGAACTCCTCGCCTCGTCCAAACTTGTACTGTACTAAATTCATCCAACCCTTTCTTAGCGGAATTATGACGTAATCAAATCACGGGCGGCGAGATTACACGGCCGTGTTTATAATTTTAATTAGTTTGGGAACTCGCCTCCGCTTCGGTGCGGCAAGTTGTGACGTCATCTTAACACCGTCTATCTTGATCCAGTATTTGACTTGGACGAGTTAGTGTTAATGAGGAGAGACACTGCCAATTTATCCCGCTAGGAGTCGCATCGTCGCTGGTATTGTTTATCTATCAAACAGCATATTTTTTAGGGTAAGAGCGCGTTTAATTTTTATATCCTTGAAAACCTTCAACAGAGAAACAGCTGACTGTTACCAGTGATAATGATGTCATCTATAATTAGCTTTGCTTCCCATTGTGTGATTGTGTTGAAAGGGTGACATAGTGGCTGATCAGTTTTGAGTGGAACAGTCATTTATTGGACGCAGATAATAGTTAAGCATTATTTATTTTATCTGTTAACTGCTGACAAACAAAAAATTAAATAAAATAGGTACCTACTTGAGAAAATCTATTAACAAACTCTTAGAATATTTTGACGTGCATACAAAATACCCTGATCCTGATTACGAATTTCTCGCTTCCCTCCACTTTTTAGTTCCTAATGATTCATATCCGTAGATAGATATTCACAAACATATCACACAAGAAGGTTTATGTGGCAATCAGGGAGTGTGGAGCAACAAAGGTGGCGTCTGGCAGATTGTCAACAAAATAAATAAAGTATAGATGTCCGTCGCGGCTGACGTTCACAATTAACGAGCGGTGTCGTGTCGCTGTCGTCTCGTTGCCACTTAATGAAGTGAAATTGATGTGACCACTATGTTAAAAATGTTTGAGGGTAGTTGTCGTTGAAGTGAAATTGATGTGACCACTATGTTAAAAATGTTTGAGGGTAGTTGTCGTTGAAGTGAAATTGATGTGACCACTAAGTTAAAAATGTTTGAGGGTAGTTGTCGTTGAAGTGAAATTGATGTGACCACTAAGTTAAAAATGTTTGAGGGTAGTTGTCGTTGAAGTGAAATTGATGTGACCACTAAGTTAAAAATGTTTGAGAGTAGTTGTCGTTGAAGTGAAATTGATGTGACCACTAAGTTAAAAATGTTTGAGGGTAGTTGTCGTTGAAGTGAAATTGATGTGACCACTATGTTCAAAATGTTTGAGGGTAGTTGTCGTTGAAGTGAAATTGATGTGACCACTAAGTTAACAATGTTTGAGGGTAGTTGTCGTTGAAGTGAAATTGATGTGACCACTAAGTTAAAAATGTTTGAGGGTAGTTGTCGTTGAAGTGAAATTGATGTGACCACTATGTTCAAAATGTTTGAGGGTAGTTGTCGTTGAAGTGAAATTGATGTGACCACTAAGTTATAAATGTTTGAGGGAATTCACTTCAACGACAACTGTCGTTGAAGTGAAATTATTTGTACGTATGTTCCTACACCCAACTTATTTTCTACTTGATATCAATCATTATAGTCACTTAACAAAATAAAATAACGTGTAGGTATCGTAAGTAACCAGAAAAAAATATTTTGTGGGTAAAGTCAAGACCACAACTTGTGAGATGTTATTTTCAGTGAATATAAGACGCGCCTAAAGCTAAGCGCCATTATAGTCACGGTGCTGCGGGTCGCGCCGGCGCGGCGGGACGCGTGTAGAGAAATGCTACTTCAGTACGTCCCCTCAGGCGGAGAAGATAGAGTCATTTCCAGGCGTTAAACACACGTAAATGCTATATATGCTATGCACGTGTGTTTAACGCCTGGAAATGCGCTAACCCTAGGTATTCGTCTCCGCCTGTGGGGACGTACTGAATTAGCATTTCTATACACGCCGGCGGGATGCAGTGCGCGCACCGCATTGCAAAAATGCGCCAACGCACATTGGGAGCCGCGGCAAGCTGCGGCATCTAGTTTATCCAGTCCAGTGCAATTGAAAGTTCCGACTAAGAGCTGTATTTATTTAATCTACGAGGTTCTTATGTACCTCCTTTTTGAAGTCGGTTAAAAATACGCCTGGCGAGCGATCCGCCAGGGCACTAAAGAACAAACTTATCGTAATTTTCGCACTAATATAAGGACTACTAAAGTAAATCACAGATCATTTGTTTGCCATTTTCACATATTGGAATATTCTAAAAACATGCCTTTTACAGGAATGTAATTCACTCTCATAACGATGTTGACAACAATTATTGGAAATGCTGAACGTTCATATATAAAAAGACAGCACAAATCCTCAAATCTCCATAGAATGATTATAATTGGACTTTTGACGTGGCCCCTTAGCCTCAAATCACACCGATAGAGAAGCTGCGGTCGGTAGCTTCTCGTTTTCTCGTCGGCATCGCCGCTTTGACCGGAACCTTTTCATCCATTCAAGCGATACTATGTATTTTATGAATGCAGATAAAGTTTAAAATGCTTTGAAATAGAAACTGCTCGCCACTGTCCTGCCAGCCGCTGCTCTTTCGGTGTGTTTTGAGCCTTATTGTGTGGCGCGGGCTCACCGGAGCCCACCCGGAGCAAAGAGATTACTGCTCAAAACGATGTGCTTACCCGATCCACGTGGAGATCAAAGGAAGCTATTTAATTTGTTTAAAAGAAGCGAATGTGTCTGTGTGTCCTACATGTCTGCTCCACTGGGGAACTGAGTCGTTCCTGAGTGTACTGCAGTGACTTATCTAAGGAGAAAATTGTGACTGCACATTATTTGGTGTACGACTTCATTTGAAACTGGTTTAAAGTCAGAGAGAATTTAAGTTTATAAACTATCCATCTCTGTTAAAACTTTGTGTTGTCTTTAAAACGTCGAGTTGCCAAGTCAAACTTTGTAGACGGATTTTGTAAAACTTCTATTTCAATAGTTTTATCCACTCTTGCGCTTTGTTACAACATCCAGAACAGCTGTTGCCAGCCATAATCTACCACCGAATAAATCAAAGCAATATTGACCACGCTCGCGCACTTGACCAGTAAATCGACCAGGTCCCTACTAGCACAGTTGGAGTTGGTGAGGGTGCACAGTGCAAACTTAGCCAGGGGAGACTATAGTGCGTACGGCGGGTTCAACGCGTAATATTTAGCCCTCGGCTGTAATTACAGCGAGCGCCAATTACGAAACACTACTCAATTTCTATCAGTACGTGCGGTATAGAGGACTGTGGGGCGCGCCAGCCGGCCGGGGCAGGAGGCAGGCGCGAGCGATAAATGATCCCAATTATATAAATGACCGTCTTAATAGTGGAAGTTCAAGCTTCAACTTTTAGGACCTAAAGTAAGCGAAGAAAAGTCAAAAATCTTCTTTTAATATCTCGTGTCTTTTGTAAGTCGCATGTATAAAAATACAAATTGACTATCGTAACAACTAATGGGTTAACATCTCTGGTTTACTAACTGGGTGACGTGTGTCGACTGGTTTCTTTGTTTTGTCCTCAACAATAACTTGCAGTTTAGTAAAAGTAGCTCTTGATTGATAACAAGTGCCAAAATGAAACTGGCGCGAGACGGTTGTGAATAGAGGCATTTAACCAATTTGGACTAAGTATAAGTAGGTATATGTTAACTGTGGCAATTTTTATTCCCGCACACGTGTTGGAAAATGAGAAATCGCACGCGTGTAAAATATATTGCATTGTGAACCTAATCGTAGTGCGATATAAACCAGTTTTCGAGGAAGTGTATTGAAATAATATTTAATAATTTTATTTTCTTTCTAAGAACCGACTTGTCTCAAAAAGGTAAAATGGAACCAGGAAACATTAAAAAAATCAGAAAAAGTATTTGCTTATTGTATTATCTCCCGCTACAGCTCCTCACTCAGTCCGCCGCTGGCTCCATCGGCCTGTTCACCTTTACTGGTGCGGCAGGCGTTCTGTTATTGGTCGGAACGGCTGTTACAGCGTGGTTAGTGATATTACCGCGTTAGCGACGCTTGCGGCGACTTTCTTTGAATACTTCGGCTCATGGCTATTGCTTAAATTAGTGGGGGTAGCTGTAGCTGTGGGCAAGTAGAGGCATCATGAGGGAATGGTGCCACTTGAGGAGTTTTAATGATTGATGTTACTTTATTGAGAGTAGAAACTCAGATATAACAATAAAACCGGTCAAGAGCGAGTCGGACTCGCGCACCGAGGGTTCCGTTCCGATTTCTCAAAAAGTGTGCTATTTAGAAACATCGTTTTATTTTTTCTGTAATCTATACATAAACTTCTATCACATAGAATAATTTCAGATTTTTCTCTTTGCAAACTTCGGAGATAAGGGGGGGAATGGTATTTTTTTTACATTTTTCATCAGAAGTCGAAAACTATGCGGCCTAAAAAAAAGAAAAAAAATGTTTGAAAATGTGCAAACAGCGTTCTTTCATATGATATCCCACATGGCCTAGTAGCCTCACTTTGAATTTTTAAGACCTCCTTTCAGTCCCTGTTGCGAAAAAAATATAAATATTTTAATTTCTTTCTTATTTGCAAAATAGTTGGGTCAACCTCATTTGAAATTATTCTAAATTTCAAGTTGATAGCATTAGTAGTTCTTGAGATATCCAGCTGTGACAGACAGACAGATAGACAGACAGACAGACAGACTGAGTGACACCATAAGGGTTCCTTTTTTACCATTTTGGTACGGAAATATCCAGCACCATACCTACTTAAAAATACCTTTCAATATTGTTATCGTGAGATAACAATAGATATTTTCTAGTTTTATTCAATAAAGTGGAACGGTGAGCTCCTCGTATATTTTTAGCTTATCAGCGCAATGTCATTATTTTTTATCCTGAAGTAATAAGATCTTGACATTATAATATCTCCTCGATCCTCTACACGTACCTGCGACAGTAGATAATCTATTACGACGTGTTTCGCTATTTTTAGCCTTTAGCCTGATATTTCATCAGTAGGTACTTCATTATCCTGTAAAGCATCAGGAAGTAGGTCAGCAGTAGTGTGGGCGATGGCCTAGCTAATACCTGTTACTTACGCACTGTTGCTGCTTGTTGTTAACTGGCCTGATGAAGCCAGTTTGCATGATAATGTGAGGCGGGCCGCGGGACGCCTTCCATTAAGGCGCAGATTTCCTGAAATGATCAAAAAGGTGGTTTTTTAAAGCTGTGTATCTCATAAACCGTAAATAATTTTGACATGTAAAAAAAATATGATATTTTCAAGTCCTTTTCGCATACAGTGATGGAAGCCAAAACATAATTAAACATAGTTTAATGCACCAAAAAAATCTTTAAACATACCTCCTAATAATCTTTAAAAGCTGTTTATCCCCTCATTAGCAATTATAATTATAATTAAAAATATACCATGAAATGTCAAATTCCAAACTGCATCCAGTGATGGATTACTTTTTATTAAATAGTTAATTTCTAATTTTATACGATTTTATTTGCACTTTTACGACATAATTCCGGTGCGCGTGAGAATCGTCTATCTCGTGCGTCAAACTAGACAGCCATAAAGCCATTTCACTTACACACCGAGCTAAACCAAGCTTGGAACCAGGGCCTTAAGTTGTGTTTTGTAGCCGTGAGACACAACACGGAACCTTCATAGTTTTGTAACGTGACTTTTATAAATCTGAACATACTATAATATGGTAATGAAGCATGTATGTGTATTATAAGTTTATAACCTATTTATCTACTTGTGTACCTTATTAATAACGCAAATGGGATATTTACCATGTTTACTGTTTTTGAGTTCCCGATATTTCGGCACTGTTGCAAGAACCATGATCACGGATAAACAACAACTGCAACAGTGCCGAAATATCGGGAACTCAAAAACAGTAAACATAACAATGTTAGTGACCATGACAGTTTAAAAACTTATACTTGTGTACCTATTCTATTGTGAAAAATCCTATGTGATAGAAGTTTATGTAAAGATTACAGGAAAAATAAAAGGATGTCTCTAAATAGCACACTTTTTCAGAAATCGGAACGGAACCCACGGTGCGCGAGTCCAACTCGCTCTTGTACCGGTTGTTTTTCTTAATGAACTGACACTTCTTATTGAAACTATCCATCAGCATTACAAAAACCAAAAGTAGATTATTGTAATATTGTCGAGACATGCATACATTATCACTTATGTACGAATATTTGCAAATGGCGGCAACTTAACTTTCGTTATAAATCAAGTGGAATGTTACCGCGCGATATAATTGGGTGATTTGTTCATCGTCTCGCTGTTATGGTACTACCAGCGGTGTCGTCTTATTTCGCTAATATCAGTTGAGACGTGTATAAACTATTATATAATAAATAATTAAAATCATTTTATTTCGGTTTTGTTGTTAGTAATTTAACGTTAGTATTTTGCGTTGCGTAGTTAGTTAGTTAGTTAGTAACAAGAAGGAACTTAAAACACTACTGTTGACAAATTAAAGACAAGAGACAATTAATGACAAGACTGTACACAACGAGAAATTGACACAATGGTATCAGCTTTCTCACAAATTGTCCTATTATAGCAGAGGAAGTGTCTGCCGCCACAACCATCAAGATACTATAGCGATACTATTTCATATCTGTTATGATTAAGGCAAATTGGATTGTACAGACAGCAACAGAGATAAGTAACCAGTGTTGTAGTGTGCGTGACACTACAAAACAGTATTGCTACTGTTAAAACGATTCATTACGTACAACACACAATGCCCTCACGCACACATCGCGTTCATGTGCGAGTGAGTGCGCTAATGTCTTCTCAATTATAGTATAACATAATTTCGCGTTGAAAACTTAAGCGTTCGTAGCCCAACGAATAAGGCATTATACTTCTGAGTACTACGGTGTGAGTTCAAATCTCTGAAGTGATGATTCTTTTTGCGATTTATTATTTTAAGCTAAAGCAATTAGAACAATTTTTGTTAAGAAAATGTTTTATTTATTTAAAATTGCTTAAATAAATAAAACAATTTTTAATAAATATCTTTATTTAAAAAAAAGAACATCAAAAGTGAACATGTTTTATTATAAATACAACAATATGTTTAGAACATGCTATTACATCTTTTTATACCATTATATAATATGTATACAACAATGGGCGGAGTGAATAAACATGTCACATAGGTAGATAACAAATATAATCTGATCCAGTAACAATAACATCACTCACACACTCCTACCTACACAGTACCGCCGACTTAATTTATTATGGCTAAATATGCTGTGAAAGTATTAAGTATTTCGTTTAGGTATCTATTATAAAATAAAGTCGCTTTTCATGTCTGTCTGTGTAGCCGCGTTGTTCTTCTAACGCCACAGATTTTGATGCGGTTTTCACTATCATGATAAATATTTAACTTATATATTATAGAAACCTTCATGTTTTAACAAGTCGTAAAAACCGTGCGAATCAGGGCCGGGTCGCTAGTTCAGTTATATACAGATATGAATTACCTACATTTTTGAAAATTAAAATTAAAATAAAACCATTTACCACCTGTATCGGGAACAGTAGGTATTATAATTATTACCAACCATTATTAATTATTTCTAGGAAAATAATAGATTTAAAAACGTTAAAATGTCTGAAATTTAAAGGTAGTATATAATATGTATGTTACGATAAGTCGGTGGTGATTTTCGACGAAGACAATTTTCATCAGTAATTATGACGACATTGTTTTGTCAATCGAAGTGCCGATATTCCGCAATTTTGACGGTGCACGGTATATAACAAAATTTTACGCGTCGGTTTGCAACATGTCAAACCGTCTGCTTGCAGGTGGTTCCGTACAGTTTGCATAATGACGTTGTGTGCTGCTGCTGTTATGCTGGTCTAAGCGAATGGATCTGATGTATGGGTGGCAACAATTTCACGCACGATGCCGAGGCGAAACATTTGTGTAAGCCAATGGTGTCGGTCCAGGCAGGCGACGGTTTATTTCGCTTGTCTCAGTGACAATGCACCCACAGTCAAACGGTTTTTCTCTACAAAAAAAAAAGTGAAAATATTAGGTCTAAACATACACCTCCCAAATTATAAATTAAGAAATAAAAGTTACACAATATAAATACAATGCAGAGAATATATATTTATATACTTAAATACAATTGATATATAAGGCTAGTGGTCAGTAATAATAAAAATTATAATACGATAAAATGGAAATAAAAAGGCAGGGCGAGTGACCTAGGAAATACATAATATCATACTTATAAAAAATAAAAAATAATATAATATAATAATGACACAAATAAAAAAAACAAACAACAAATAATATAATATAATGATGATTTTTTATTTTTTCTAAAAAGTATTAAACAATATTATTATACTTTATTTAGAATAGAAATCTTTTGTTTAATTACCATACATGCAATTTACATTTTTAAATATTTTAGATAAAAAATGAAATCTTTTAAAATTGTATTTTATTATTATTATCTAATCATTTACAAACATATTCATTATTTTTGAATATTTTATTACAAAACACAGATAAAAACTATTACTATAATACTGTGTAAACCAATAATGGAAATGATTAAATAATTATCGATATAATGAGTGGCTATGCAGTTAACAAAAATTGTATTTATTTGTTAACTGCATAGCCACTCATTATACTAAATTCAACTATTCCGGTGTCATTTCCTATTAGATTCAACTATTCATATCCACAATTCGTTAAATGAGATACAACAGACAATCATAATAAAATTACTGGGTGGGATCACGGTGACATAATAAATTAATACATTCTAATAATAATTTCACTCACCGATAGCATTGGGCGCCTTGCGATTTCACTAATAGAAATATTTTTTTTCTCATGCAAAACAATAATCTGAGCTTTTTGAAATCTTGTTAAATGATGCATGGTCTAAATTAATCAATATATCACAATCACAAACTTCAAGTGCAAAAGAAAGAGTATAATGTGTAGTTGCTAATGCAGACTGACTACATAAGTTCACAATTAAAGGCAGGAATATATTTTTAAAGCGGGCAGTTAGCTTCTAAACTGGGAAATAATTTTAAGTAGGCGAGAAACTTGTGGTAGATTCTCAAACTGGTCAGAATATCGCTTTATTCAGTTAGTATATTCATTTTAAATTACAAAATCTCAAAAATAATATTTTAGTAAACTCGAGGCTCGAACTCAGATCATTCTGTCACTGTAGGTTGAATGCTTACCTGTTGCGCCACGAGAGCAACTATCCTACATTGCGAAATTATGTTACACTATCATTTAAAAGACGTCAGCGCACTCACTCTATGAATGGGATGTGTGCGAGGCTGTCATTGTGAGCAGTACGTACAGTAGGATATAGTTTTGTAGTGTGCGTGTCTGGTTACTTAATTCCTTTGGCCTGTGTACATACAGACAAGGGTAAATTACCAGTGAGTACTTTATTAGAAGGAATCTCTATGCCATTTATACTAAGCCGTTTATAGGTAGAACCAATTCAATATGTGTTAGCGACGCGCTCATACTTTTACATTCTTAGTTAAGTAGTAGTAATAACATGTACTTACTTTATAATATGTACCTATATCTAGTGTAGATGTACGGGTCGCTGGACCCCCACCAACACGCCGGCAGTTGAGTCCGTGCGAGCAATGCAGGCGGGTGCGCTTGTACTTGTACCTACCTGTTACCTAGTTTGTCATTTTATTTCCGTGTCTTTTCCAAAATATATGTTGTCTGAGCTACCTTCTCGTTTCTCTTCGCCGGTTACCACCTACTACAACCTACAAAGTGGCCAATCGAGCCGGATCAACAAAAATTAATGTTTGTCACGCCACCAGTGAAAAAAATGGCGGGCACGCGAAGCACGGTGCGAAGCGAGCGCGCAACGTAGACTTGAACAACAACAGGCAGCTCAAGAAACAAAGACTGAAGAGTGTCAGCCTTCAACCAGTGCAGCAGTCAAAAATATGGTACTCAAAACACCTGTGGCATCGCCGAGCGTCAAAACAGACAACACGTTACCAAGGTCGAAAGGTCATTCCGACACATCATCGGTAAAAGCTCGAAAGGCACAGTTGCTTTTGGATGCTGCAAAGCAAAAGGCACAGATACGACTGGAGCTCATAGACAGACAGCTAGAAGCGGACTTAGCTGAACTAGAGGAAGAAGAAAAATACAGTCCACGCGAAGAACGCACTTGCGACGTGGAGCAATGGCTGGAACGGAGTCATCACGAATTAATGCAATCGGCCCCCGATCATGGCAACCCCTTGGGCAAGTTGCATCCGCCTGAGACACAACCAGCCGCGCCTGCTAATGCCGTCCTATTTACGGCACCAGCAGCACCACCTGGGCTAACTACGTCACCGCAAGAGCCGCCACCTTCAGTGCCACATCTGCCCATGGAGTCGCACCCACACACTGCACCCGCGCCGCCACCGACGGCGGAGGCCACCAGTATGCAAGCGACTATTCAGATGCTAGCCGGCGCGCTGAAAGACCTGGCTTCTACGAGTGCACCGAATACCAACCTTATAACTCGATTAAGCACGCCGAAGGATCTTCCAGAATTTTCGGGAGACCCACTGGAGTTTCTGCAGTTCAAACAGGCCTATAAACAGTCTACCGAGCTCTGTAAATTTTCTCCTGAAGAAAACCTGTGGAGATTGAGAAAGTGTCTCCGAGGAGCTGCCAAAGAAGCTGTCGCAGCCTTACTTATATCTGCTAGTCCACCGTGCAAAATCATGTCAACTTTGGAGTTACGTTTTGGCAATGCTGATCTAATAATATCAAAAATAGTGCAGGATATCAAGAAATTGCCCTCAATGTCACAAAACTATCATAATGAAATAGTGTCATTTTCAGTGAAAGTGCAAAATCTAATACAAGCAGTGCGAGCAGTTGGACGCGAAGAGTATTTACAAGGTATGAGCATTGTTTCAATTATATTGTCCAAGCTGCCTACAACACTATTATCTAAATGGTCTGATTATAGTTTCCCGCTCATTAATGAAGGACAGAAATCCCGTATGGTCATTTTATCTGATTTCTTGCACGATGAGGCCGTAAAGATATCAGTTACATCAAATATCTATTTTACAAGTCATCGCACTGATCAAAATAAAAACATCCATCATAAAAACAAAGATAGTTCCGGCAATCGATCTCAAACTATATTATTGCAAACAGATGATGATAATGATAATTGCAAATTCTGTCGTACCTCGAAACATAAATTAACTGAATGTAAACAATTCAAGAAGGCATTACGTAAAACCAGATGGGAATTCGTAAAACGTAACGGTATTTGTTATAAATGCCTACTGTCGCGCCACGCGCGAGAAGCGTGCTCAGCACCGCCTTGCGATAAGAATAGCTGCGGCGAGGCGCATCACAATCTACTTCACTACGTCGGAAACAAGCCGAAAAATGAAGCTGGAAGTAGCCAGGTTCCGGAGCCGAAGTCAACGCCTGTGCAAACGTCGACGACGACGGCGACGTCACCGACGTCCGCCGCCGATAATACACAAACAGTGACGCACATAAACGCGAGTGAAAACAAAGTGTTACTTAAAGTCGTACCTATACGTATACATAGTGCTAACGGCGTGTTCAGTGCAAGTGCCCTCCTTGATGACGGATCGACCGTCTCGCTTATCAGTGCGGGGCTAGCGAAGCGCGCAGGGCTTCGTGGCCGCTCAGAGACGATGCGCATTCGCGGAGCCTGGTCTGATGATGAACTGGTATGTGAAACAACTATCGCGAATGTTACATTATCAGGTATGGACAATAAGATGCATAATATTAAACTTAGGTGTGTAGATAAATTAAACTTACCTTTGCAACAACTTTCTGTTGTCGATTGTAATAATTACAAATACCTACTTGGAATAAATAACAAATTATGTAAACATGTTGTAAAACCTGAGATTTTAATAGGTCAAGATAACTGTCACTTATTGTTACCTCTCAAAGTTATAGTAGGTAAATTATATGAGCCGTCCGCTACTTTAACTCCCCTAGGTTGGTGCATGCACGGTATGTTGCGAAGGCCGCATGTGCGGCGCGCGCGGGTCGCTGCCGGCGCCGTCGAGGCGCACGCCACTCTGCTGTTGAGCTCGGCAGCTACAACCACTGCGGGCAGGGACGAGTGCATACTACGGGAGCTGCACGAGGAGGTGAGGCGCTCATTTGCTGTAGACGCCTTGGGAGTGTCAGGTAAGCCGAGACAAAATATTAATGATACTCGTGCCGTCGCGCAGCTGGAGAAGTCTGTTGAGCTCGTCAACGGTCGCTGGTATACAGGTCTGCCTTGGAAGGATGAGGCCTGCACCATGCCCGACTCCTATCCTAACGCTCTGAAAAGGTTAAAGGGGATAGAAAGGAAGATGGCACGGGACGATGGTTTCGCTGACAGATACCGCGAGCGCATAAATCATTTATTATAAAATGATTACGCTCACAAGATGGAAAACCGACCGCCGGCACCCAGGACATGGTATCTACCCCACTTCGGGGTAGATAACACCAACAAAAAGTCACTTAGGCTAGTGTTCGACTCTGCCGCTCCAGTTGGTGATAAATGTCTCAATGATCATTTGCTCACAGGGCCGGACTTGTTGTCATCTCTTTTTGGTATAATGCTGCGCTTTAGGGAACATTCAATTGCAGTAACTGGTGACATCAAGGACATGTTCCTTAGGGTCAAAATTCGCCCTGAAGATCAAGACGCGTTTAGGTTTCTTTGGCGGAACAGCCCTGACGAGCCAGTAGATATTTACATTATGACGTCACTTATTTTTGGCGCTAACTGTTCTCCTTTTGTAGCTCAGTTTGTTAAAAATATAAATGCGCGTCGTTACGAGTCCTCATTACCAGCCGCTGTTAATGCGATATACAAATCGCACTATATGGATGACTATATTGATAGCCTGCCGGATGACGCGACGGCGATAGAAATAGTTAAAAATATAACTAAGATTCATAGCAGCGGTGGTTTTGAAATACGTAACTGGACAAGTAATAGCATTGCTGTTTTAGATAGTGTTCCAAAAGATACCTTAGGTACGGCCAGCGTCAGGTTCAAATTTGAACAGGAGTACCATGGCGAGCGTACCTTGGGACTCATCTGGTATCCTGGAGAAGATGAATTAGGTTTCGACGTGTCTCTGAAACGAATACCTGAAAATATTATTTTAAATAAGGATAGGCCGACTAAAAGAATCATGCTGCGAATAGTTATGTCGATTTTTGATGTACTAGGATTCTTAGCACCATTTACTATTCAGGGCAAAATTATGTTGCAAGATACCTGGCGCTTAAACATAGGCTGGGACGACGTAGTACCCGATAGTATCTACAATAAATGGTGCAAATGGATTGAGTTATTAGAGGATATAAAGCAAATACGTATACCTAGGTGCTATAATAAAACTATTGTGTTTCAAGGTGTGAGCGAGACGGGACAAAAGCCGGCCGCAGAGCCTGTGTTGATAAGGCGACCTCCTCCCGCCGCCGCACCCGCGGCCCCCGCGCTGGAGTTATCTGCTACGAGCAGCTGCTACGAGACGTGTGGATCGGCTACGACAACCGCTACGTGTGCTACGCCGGCAAGTAATAATTATACATGCTTACAGCTGCATTTATTATGCGACGCATCTGTTCAAGCTATGTGTTGTGTGGCGTACTGGCGGTGGATAGTCAATGGGAATGTTAACGTTGCATTTATAGCAAGTAAATGTCGTGTTGTACCAGTTAAGCCCATGACTGTGCCCCGAGCCGAGCTACAGGCGGCGCTGTTGGCTGCACGATTGGCTGATACCGTTCTGAAGGAACACAGATTAACGCCCGAGCGACGATATTTTTGGTGTGACTCCACTACCGTTTTACAGTGGATAAGAAACAACATACGTAGATATAAAACGTTCGAAGCGAACCGATTAGGAGAAATTGATGAACTCACGCGTATTTCCGAATGGAGATATGTACCTACCAAATTAAATGTAGCAGATCTTGGTACTCGTGATGAATTTAACCACACAATGTTTCACAGTGAGTGGTTCACAGGTCCTGATTTTTTATACAAAGAGGAGTCCTTATGGCCTGCTGACGTCGTGAACCCCGACATCGACAGAGACGACGGGAGTTTAGAGTGTGTGGCTGTGATGCATGAGCCTACATGTAACTTACCTGTACCTGAGCCGCAGCGGTTTTCCTCCTGGCTTCGCTTGCTGCGAGCTACGGCCGTCATTCTGAAATTTATTGACAGATGCAAGAGACTTACCGGCGAGGTGGACTGCGATGCGATGGCTCGAGCTGAGATCCTGTTGCTGAAGAAGGCGCAGATGGACTCGTTCTCCGCCGAAATATCTGCAATCAAAAATGGGAAACACTTATCACGAGAGAGTAAGTTACTTACCTTGTCACCGTATCTAGATGAAACTGGTTTGCTCCGACTCGGTGGCCGCATCGATGCTGCGTCAGACGTGGACCTAGAAATGAAGAGACCAATTATATTAGATGGAAAACATGATATAACGCGTCTTCTTGTCCGGTACTTTCACATTAAGGCAGCACACGGGAACCAGGAAATGGTTGTCAATAACCTGAAACAGAAATATTGGATTGTTAGAATAAGGCCAACAGTTAAAAGGGTGGTTTCGAATTGCATGCTTTGCCGCATAAGGAAATGCAATCCTCAAGTACCCAGAATGGGTGACTTACCTCATGCTCGAGTAGCACATCACCAACGACCATTTTCATTTTGTGGCCTGGACTTGTTTGGTCCAATGGAAGTGACTGTGGGCAGAGGAAGGCAGAAGAGGTATGGTGTTTTGTTCACCTGCCTCACAATACGGGCGATACATATCGAGCTTGTTCCGTCACTCACGTCAGACTCTTTAATTATGGCGCTGCGACGGATGGCAGCACGGCGAGGATGGCCCTGTCATCTATACTCTGACAATGGCACCAACCTTAGAGCAAGCGATAAAGAGCTGAAGCAATCAGAGCAGGCACTTAACATAGATGCTCTCAAGGCCGTCGGCGTGAACAACGACATGCAGTGGCATTTTATACCCCCCTCCAGTCCTCACTGGGGTGGGGCCTGGGAGAGGTTAATTCGAAGTGTTAAAACATCACTTCGAGTTATAATGAACGAACGTGCTCCCCGCGAAGAAGTGCTGCTTACTCTGATGGCGGAAGTGGAGAATATAGTAAATAGTCGTCCGTTGACACATGTCTCCGTGGACCCTGAAAGCTTAGAATCTTTGACTCCTAACCATTTTCTTTTAGGTAGCTCATCCAACACACCTGTCATTGGGACTTTCAATGATTCCGACATGTATCTACGCAAACAATGGAGAAAGTCACAAGCGTTAGCGGATATGTTTTGGCGTAGATGGTTGAAAGAGGTTCTCCCCGACTTACTGCCTCGAAGAAAGTGGAACGAGGAGGTAAAACCTTTGCAGGTAGGTGACGTAGTGCTAGTGGTTGATCCTAACAGTCCTCGTAGTACCTGGCCGAAGGGTGTTATTCAGAACACATGTCCAGGAAAGGATGGACGAATCAGACTGGTCGAAGTGAAGACTAAGACTGGTGTCTGGAAGCGACCTGCAGCCCGCGTCGCGCGTTTTTCACTTGTTGAGGAGTGCTGAGCCAGCACTGGGGGGGGGAATGTTAGCGACGCGCTCATACTTTTACATTCTTAGTTAAGTAGTAGTAATAACATGTACTTACTTTATAATATGTACCTATATCTAGTGTAGATGTACGGGTCGCTGGACCCCCACCAACACGCCGGCAGTTGAGTCCGTGCGAGCAATGCAGGCGGGTGCGCTTGTACTTGTACCTACCTGTTACCTAGTTTGTCATTTTATTTCCGTGTCTTTTCCAAAATATATGTTGTCTGAGCTACCTTCTCGTTTCTCTTCGCCGGTTACCACCTACTACAATCTACAATATGTATGTCAAGAGTAGAACTACTTGTAACTCAACCGCACATTGTATTACTCTAAAATATTTGACAGACTAATTTTCACGAAAAATTATCCATGCACCAAAAGAAATGTAAAGTTACTTTTAAGTACGTACACACTCCCAACACACTCGACCGCACACAATGACAATATCACCGTCATGTATCATTTCAAACGATACATAAACAGCGCTTTCTAAATGAGTAATTCCACCAGTATCTAGCGACTGAACGCGCAACTCACGCTCCTAGCCTCGGAGCCTCTTGGAAAGCAATTACAGCCACTCAAACGTATAATGGCGGCGCCGCGCGGTGCAGCGGAGCCGCTGCCGCTGCCGCCCGCTGCTTGTGCCAGACAGATGAGCCCAACTTTTACTGTGTTACTTTTTGTTGTTGTTTATGTTTTTTTGTAAAGTGCGTTAGTTTGTTAATGTTGTGTTTATTCTGTTTAAAAAAATACAGGGTGTAAGGGACAGCCCTCCGCAAACTGATAGGGTGAATTCAGTATGTCATTCTAAGATGACCGGTACATGAAATTTTTTCAGGAACTTTAAGGGAATCCAATAAACCTGATTTGTTTGTGTTTTTGTGCACAAATCGGAGCGTCTATTATTGGTTGGGAGGGGTAGGTAATAGGTATGCGGTGAGTTCGATGAACTCTGTAGCTAGACAGAAAGTGAACAGCTGATTTCACGCATCGTTGGTTAGAGTATTTCTACATCCATTGCTGGTTTTTTTTTTTTGCAGTTTTTTTACATAAATGGAGTGCTACGAACACTCAATGCAATTTTACATTGAAATAATGAAAATGTAACTGAAAAAAAAAAAAAAAAAAATGAAAATTTTTTCTGAGAAAATTTCTGGTGCAATTTGAAAATGAAGAGCTGAATGCACCCTGTTAGTTTGCGGAGGGCTGTCCCTTACACCCTGTATGTATTGCTTTTCTGTTTGGAATACTAACTGAGCGAAGTGTGTCTTGTTTGATCGTTTCTTCTACACATATGACCAGAAGCATCTGCCCTACGGTGGAACAGTTACGAATTATTATAATTAGGTATCTATTGAACTTACAGTGATAGAATATCTATCAATGTTGAAGTTAATGAAGAACAACGATTTGAAAACTTCCACACAAAAACTAAGTTTTAAGAACACTAGTAGACGAAAGGCGGAACAACAATTAATGCACTTTAAAAATGAAATTTGAATTAAGACATTAGGTATTAGTACGGCGCCGCGGCGTAGCATTAATTTATATCAATACATTACATTCATTGAATAATTATTAATATTGCGCTGCAGTTCAGTGCAGTATAAAGTAACAGTGGTGTAATAGCGTCACTAGCACTCTTCGGGAGCAATTAAAGCTACTCAAAAATGTAATGGTTCGTGCGGAGTGGGCAATTTGTGGCATGCTGTGGGATTCTCCACAAACAAGTACCTAGAAGAGGTTTTTTGTTTCTAATAGTTTCCGTTTTGCTGAATATACGTTAACGTTCTTCGTTGGTGCTGGTGGACTGAACATGTTGCGGCTTATTGTTTGCCTAATTTATTATTAACAAAATTGCTCAAGCGAAGGCTGCAGGCTGTTAAACATATCATAGAAGATCTATTTATACAAGAAGTAATTTAACAACAGCAATAATTTTTAGTTAGTTTTTTGCAAACAAAACTCGATAGATTTTAACAATCGTTACGTCGACCATCATAATTCTAATCTAATGAGCAAACGAGCAAAGACAGATATATTCTGAGCTCAGCTAATGTTACAGTTGATACTAACATTGAATGCTCTACAGACTTTCCGTCAAAATTGAGCGATTTTATTGCTCACCGGCTTCGAGTTCAAACGAACCGCTTCAGTGTTTAACTTGGAGCCAACTATTGAGAGTGGGAGGAAACTCGGCCAGTTCACAAGTAGCCAGTGGGACGCTTTGTTGCGCATCATACATCATACAGTTCAAACGAACCGCTTCAGTGTTTAACTTGGAGCAAACTATTGAGAGTGGGAGGAAACTCGGCCAGTTCACAAGTAGCCAGTGGGACGCTTTGTTGCGCATCATACATCATACAGTTCAAACGAACCGCTTCAGTGTTTAACTTGGAGCAAACTATTGAGAGTGGGAGGAAACTCGGCCAGTTCACAAGTAGCCAGTGGGACGCTTTGTTGCGCATCATACATCATACAGTTCAAACGAACCGCTTCAGTGTTTAACTTGGAGCAAACTATTGAGAGTGGGAGGAAACTCGGCCAGTTCACAAGTAGCCAGTGGGACGCTTTGTTGCGCATCATACATCATACAGTTCAAACGAACCGCTTCAGTGTTTAACTTGGAGCAAACTATTGAGAGTGGGAGGAAACTCGGCCAGTTCACAAGTAGCCAGTGGGACGCTTTGTTGCGCATCATACATCATACAGTTCAAACGAACCGCTTCAGTGTTTAACTTGGAGCAAACTATTGAGAGTGGGAGGAAACTCGGCCAGTTCACAAGTAGCCAGTGGGACGCTTTGTTGCGCATCATACATTTTTGCAGCAGTGGTGGCCCAGCGGTAGCGGCCGCGACTTACGAGTTGTAGGTCGTAGGTTCAAACCCGGGCAGGCACTTTACTTTGTCTTCCAAGTTGTAGTATTTTTTTTTTTGTTTGTACTAGCTTAAATATCATATTTCAGCTTTCTAGGACTTCAGGAAGTAAAGTACCCTAAGAATTTTGATGATCATCAGTGAGTCAGTGATGAAATCGGGGTTTTTATAGATATCAATCAAATCTAAAGTATAAGAGCTATGCAATTGAAACTTTATAGGTTTAATGAGTCCTATTATTGCTTTGTTTATCTGGTAGGTATAATCCAAACCCAAGTTATGAGGGTTCAAAATGTCGACGAAGCGCTTCGAGAAAAAGTAGGTAGTGCCCTTGCGCTTCGCTTGTCTCGTCTTGGCGGGGGAACTTCCGTGCCTCCAAATTCTCCACAAATTATTTTTTACATAATCAAAACTTTTAAAAATATTTCCAGTTTACATGTTAATTCTTGTCTCCACTCCCGCCCTGAAAAAATAAAATTGCAGCGCAAACAACGTTTCTCTTCAAAGCGGATCAACTTCAGAAATATATCATTACGCTATGTTAATTGCAAGCGTTATAATGAACTTGATATTTCGAATAAATTGTACCGCTATGTTGTGCTGAACTATTCGTAGTTTTGCAAAGGTTTTGGCGACCACACTCAAATAGTTTATGCAGCAATTTGGAGCTTTGTTATAAGCTCAGCGTGGTGTGGTTTTGATAGTATCGTGTGTAATTTCAATTGTGGAGGGATTACAATGCAGCCGCGCGCTGCGTTATACCTATTATTATAATGAGTGGGTTTAACAAACTCGTTAGTAATGTTAGTATTTAGGTACGTATATACCACCTGGAGTAGGTAAAATGGTTATTTTAACTCAGTGTTTTATGAAGATCAACTTACCACTTAATAACTCAATTGTAATAGGTAGAAATACAACAAAATATGATCGAATTAAAAAATTCCGATACAAAGTAAAAGCAAATAAGTAGTTTGTGAGAGCAAATATTAATCTAAACCCCCACTCTGGAGTTAAGAGTAGATAATACCATCTCCCAGTGAAAGGGGTCAGCTCCGAGCCTGGGCTATCTCCATACTTAACCTCTGTCGGCTTCTTTAGGGAAAATTGATTGCAAAATCTACACCCTTGCTATTGGCTCTGGGTGAAGCAGGGGTAAGACCGAAGTTTACCTACGATGCGACTGATGGAAAAAGTTAGGTACCTATCCAATTATCAGGATCTTTGTATCCATTTTATTCTTTTCATTGCCCTTACAACATTGTTTTAGTATAATAACGCTTTTTGGTAAAATAAACTTATCTTACTTACGTTCCCACTGCTGGGACACAGGCTTCCTATCTGTGAGTGGGTGTGGGATGTAATCCACCACGCGGGCCCAGTGCGGGTTGGTAGATGTCACATGTCTTCGAATTTTTGGTTCTAGGACATGCCGGTTTCCTCACGATGTTTGCCATTTTGAGAGCAGCGGTGATGAAATAAATTACACAAAGTAATGCGCCTGTCTGGGTTCGAACACACGATCTACAACTGGTAAGTCGGGGCCATTACCACTGGGTCACCACTGCTCCCCATAAATAAGCTTGAAATACTTTAATTAATTCATCATAAATAAAAAAAACACATTATTGTCATCAGAACCAACCAACAATACTTAGGTATAACAAGGATATACTTTCCGTCAACGCAGCGTAGACGCAGCGTAGACGCAGCGTGGTGGCAGCGTCGCGTCACTCATTACACGTCTCAGTTGTTCTAATTGCTTTCCGGGCGCGTGGTCTGGCCCCGCCAGCGGGGGCCGGGTGCAGGGCGCCAGCGGGGGCTGGGCGCCCGTGCAGTACAAAATACACCCGCATACTTCACTTTAATACATTGCCTGTTTGTCGATGCCATCGCAGGGAAATATTATGTGGCTTAGCGAGTAATTGAGTAATTTTATATGTGAGGTGCGCAAATATGTTTCAAAATTAGTGGCTAGTATAATACTACTGTAAAATTTAACTAATAGTTATAAATTAACTAATCCTTGATTAGGTAAGTAGGTATTATACACTTATATACTTACATAATTACAATTGTCATTAGATATACCTACTACGTCTCCTAACCAGTACAGCACATACAATTACATCAATGCAGTGGCCCGGCCACTGGTTAGCATACAATCGCTCCCATGTAGGGTGGCACAGCACTCGGTCACCAGAACATCCTCGAAAAACACCTCATTCGAGGCGATGCATAATTCATCTGTCATCGACATGAAACTTGCACGCGCCAGCCCTCGCTCTAGGTCGCATCAATTTTGCAACAGAGCCGCCTGCCACGCGATACATTGCGCGCTGGGCTCGCACGACAATAGCGAGGACGCTTACCAGCTGCTCATTGGACGGACGGCCGGCTATAAAACATGTTTTTTATTTGGCTGGCTTCGTGCGGCATGATTACTATAATGTTTTGTAGTTTATGGTGGATTTTGTTTTAGGGTTATGTTTACAGACCTGTTTTCTAAGTAATAAGAGTTAGTTTACCTGTTACAGGTAGTTTTACATAGACTATGCAACGAGAGAGAAATTATAGAAAGTTTGCAACGTAATAAAACAGCCAAAAATTATCAGATAGGTACCTAGTACGGGAGAGTCTGAGGGCGCAGAACAGATAAGTATCTATTTAATTTTCAAAAAATTAAAGAAAATGTCAAAGAGTGTTGAATGTGGGTGTGTCGGTGTGTGTGTGTGGGTTAATGTGTAATGTGTAAACACAAAAGTATAGAATGTGCGTAAGAAGTAAAACAAAATATTGCAATGTAAGGTGGTCTAAAATATTGTTGTTTTATTATTTATATTATTTATTAAATAAATATTGTTTTACTTAAGGCGAGTATAGTAGTGAAATTGTCGTTTTTGAAAGCCTATTTTTAACAGCGGAAGAAATATTCTCTAGCGGGTCCGTGCGACGACTGTATGGGACTACGGGTCGACGACTGTGCTCGCCTTAACATTCTCACCCGGAGTGGAGACTGATCATCGCCAATTGGAGCCATTTTAACCAAAAGCTGTATCTGCGCAAGCTAAAATAGAGATTTGTAATTTCGTTTTTTCATGTAAATTGTGAGTGCTATATTTTATGTCTTTTGTTTTATTTGTAAATTTTGCATTTTTTTCTTTTCAGATCTTTTGTTGGTCGAAATAAACGTTTTATATTCTATTCTATTCTAAAAAAATCATTTTGGGGAACTTGGAACTTGGGGAGTTAAGGCACCACCAAATTGAAACAAGATTCAATAAAAAACACGTTAAAAGATATGAAATTGCACGTAATTAATTTCGCATTCGACTCCAGTGCGAGCGAGCGCTGATTAGCGCGCGCTCTATGCAGACACTAATGAATCAATCAATCGCAGTAGCGGCTGCAGATCAAACAGAATCGCATGCATGAGTGCGTTCTATCTAATATGTACGCAGCGCCGGGAACTACTCATAACGTGGCCATACTTCAAGCATAGGTTTAGAACCAACGCAGAATTTTTGAAAACAAAATCTTTTGAATAGGTAACCGAATATCTTTACAATATAAATACATTCATTACGGTAATATTTTTTTCACATGAATTTTCAGTAAATTGTTTTCGTACAGTAGTTTAAGTAAACCTGCATACAACGTACGTGTTTTTAGTAAACCTGTCGATCAATATTCTGTAAGATTAGATAACATACTTACTTTTATCCCGAAAACGAAACAGCTGTTTACATGTGCAGAGTTTTGGAAACATGAATGCCTATACATGAATGTCCACGATACATTTGTGCTAATTTATTAAATCAAAGTAATAATACTAACACTAGTTTGTAAGCTCGCAATACTAACAAATATGGATGTAATCGTGTAAACAATTCGATGAATCTGAAATAAATGATTATTTATTTATTTATTTATTTATTTATTTAATAAGTTTTCATTTGCGGATATATGCATTGTTCAGCTGCTAACAAAACGGAAAACATCGTGAGGAAACCGGCATTTCCTAGAACCAAAAATTTGAAGACATGTGACATCTACCAACCCGCACTGGCCCCGCGTGGTGGGTTACGGCCCACTCCCTCTCACCGAGAGGAGGCCTGTGTCCCAGCAGTGGGAACACTATAGGCTGAGTATGCATTGCTCGGGAAGGCATAACATAGTTAATTAACAAACCTTTTTGATCAGCGACATGTTGGACATGTCGAACAAGCAAATAACATATTTGTGCTTGTGCGAATATTCGAAACAATAGTAAGTTTACAATGACTAAATTATTATTATGTATCAATATAATATGGTTACGACACACAACATTAATATAAATTTCGTATATCTAATGACGTTCCCAGTCCGCACAACAGTAAGTATCGACCACTTGAATCACTGCAGCCAGTCAAAGATCGGCCACACAGATAGTCAGCCCGTTACTACACTACTTAGTTCGAACGAAAATTTTATTTTTTATAAATTCGATGTTAAAATAGATAATTAATAGTTCTAAATAAGTGCTATGCACTAACAATGCCCATGTGTTCATTTAATGTCGTGTTGTTGTTTCCCCGTTGTATAAACATGTTGCAAACTACATATCATTATTTCCGAATTAATGTGCTATCTCGCGATACACTTTATAAGTTTTCGCGGAACTAGCGAGACTACTGAGAAAAATGAGTTTATGTACATAATATATTTATATGGCTACGAACTATCTACAATGAAACCGACTACATTGCAGCGACACTTATTCAGTTCTGAACTTTCTCATCTCACGACTTTTCAAAACATTTTCAGCTCCAATTACTATGCAAAGGGAACCGACCTGACACGTGCGTTATAATTAAAAGACTAATTAGGAACAAGCCTGCATATAACACCGGAAAACGAGACTCTAGTCCTCAAACTGGAATAGAAGTGAAAATGTAATGCAGCCACATGCAAATCTACAGAACATGTTGTATAGACAAACACAAAACTTGAACATACCTGTAGGTACAAAGTAGGCTAAGTAGGGTTCTCCTAAACAAGAAGAAATACAAATGAAAGAAGCATTATCAAAGAATCCCACAGGTACAATATTTCGGCATCCGGCAAATTTTTAATGAACCACAAGTTAGTGGAACATATTGTTTGTTACATCGCCTAGGCAGACGTTGCAGCTGCATATCTCTAGCAATGACGCTATGACATAAAGCCAGCAGACGAAGTACAGGGAGCCATGTCTGAGTGCGACTGAAGAGCAGTAAACACAGGCGCATCGGAATTGCTAATCGCGCCGCCAACCGCAGAGCCACTACACTGCGCGTTGCACAGCCAAGCTTTAAACGCTCGCCTAGAATCTGAGTAATGGATGCAGTAATGGATGCGAGACACGTCATTAAACTAACTCTGTAAGTTTACTAGATATCTTGCGATCGCGGAATGAGCCTCAGACATTCGCTGTTGGAGATTTTTCAGCTCTTTATGAACGGAGCTTTATTAGTAAGTTGTGGTGTTTTAACGCTAAAGATTCGGTGATCTGCTTTAAATTATAAATGAGTTCATAGACTTCAGTTACGTCTTCAACTAACGTATTCAAGTTATGAAAATTATTGTAACACGATAATATCGCTTTGAGAATGTAATTTACAAAATGAAAAAGCAACAACTTTTGCTATCTACATCTGCGAAGACATTATACTTACATTTCCAATCCTGTGACAAAAGGGTCGATTTTGTACTAAGAAACGTAGCCCCCCGATTTATTTCAAAGCCCAATCCCGCTGCACATACACGTATGTTACCCGCGACAGTTTGTGTAGTAAACAAGTGAGCGCGTATTTGTCACAGTTAGCGTGGAACGTGCGACGGCCCATGGCACACGGCACGGCCCCGCCATGCCGTGTGCCATGTTGTCGTGACGTGCCACGATTCTAACGTGCCCGTGTGTGTGTTGGCAGTTTATAAGATAAAAACAACATGTAGTTCGTATTTTCAAACAATAAATCTTCTAATTTCCACGGTTTATATTCAAAACTTGACGTCCATAATATTACATAAGTACTCAGGTCTAACAACGGATCTAAGTCTAACATTCAAAAGCATACGAGCCATTCACATGCATTCCGAATCAAAACACTGCCACTTTCCATTCAGTACTCAGCTTCCTCAAAGTTCACCACTAAGAGCACACAGGCACTGCGTGGCACAAAACTTGGGCTTCATTAGTGAGTGCTACAGACGTGGCCGAAATCCCGGAGGCCCAATAGTTGAGGAACCGCGTTGCATCAGACAGACAAGAGGCGTGAGAGCCTCTCGTCACACGATGTCATTAAACAACGCCACAATTAAGGTCTGTATTGTGTTTCAAGTTTTCTGAAGAGCTGTTTAGATTTGAGTTGTGTTTGTTGTGTATTTTGTACTTTTCATTTGTATCTAGATCAAAAACATAATAAACAAGTGCCCTCTAAGTTAGTTGAAAATTATTGACTTTAAATTCCTATAATATCACATAATCATTTAAAATCTTAGTTTCAAATATTAGCTCTAGCTACACTATATAATGTTTCTTTTTAGGGTTCCGTACCTGAAGGGTGCCAAACGGAACCCTATTACTAAGCCTGTCCGTCCGTCTGTCTGTCTGTTAGTGGGCTGTATCTCATGAACAGTTATTATAGATGACAGTTGAATTCAAAGATTGTGTGTTTCTATTGCCGCTATATCAAAAATAATAAAAATAAAATAAAGTTAAAAATTGAAGGGGGTCCATAAAGTAAACTTTTGATTTTGTTGGTTTTTTCTTACCCTTACATGTGGGATGTCTTTGTCTAGAACACATTGACTAGAGTACAAATATAAATATATATTTTTTTATCTTCAAAAATGAAGAAATATCGGCCCAAAAGTTGTCAGTTTTAGACCATTTTTGTACGAGCTTTATCGCAACAACTAAACGAGTTAGGTCAGATTCCTAAAGGCTCTTACAGACAGAGGCGATATCGCGTCGCGACGCGATATTGCGATATTATATCCGCAGAACAATTTCTATGGAATCACGCGCGACCATACACACAGGAGCAACGCGATATCGCCTCTGTCTGTAAGAGCCTTAACTCGTTTAGTTGTTGCGATAGATTTCTGTGTATTATGTATTTAGTCATAATACTGTATTTAATCAACAAATACTAAAAAGTCAGTGTCAGGTTTTATCTTGTGATCAAAACATGATTAGCGAGAATAAAAAATATGTATTCAGATAATTTTGACCGTACAAATCATCAATACATCTCTGTATGTTAGATTTCGTCCGGGTTTGTCTGATTTCCGAAATCCGATCGATACGGACGAAGTTTAACTTAAAAAGATGTCATATTGATGATTTTTATGGTTAAAGTTATGTAAATACATATTTTTTATTGTCGCTAATCATATTTTGATCAAGATGCAACCTGACACTGACCTGCAAATTGCAAAAATTGCAAGATAATATGATTTTCGCGGGCTACCACAGCGCACCCCTCTTAAATAAAAATAATTATTAATATTTTCAAATTAGACTTAGTTATAAGGTTAAAGCTTTGACTATTTTCTGAAAAAATTTAGGAAGTAATTTATTATTATTATTAATTTGGAGGAATACCTACGAACAAACCAAGCGAACAATATAGCATCCATCAAGTACAGAGATGATCCATCAATTATTACAATCCAATGCCCGCGAAACCATGTTAAAGCATTTCCATTACAAAATCCTTTATTGTAGCGGTATCAACAAAGAACATTGAATATTTAAATATTCAATTGAGTGTGCTAACATGAACAATTTTAAAGTCCTCACGTTAATACTATATCGGCACAGAATTTGAACAAGCGATAGGAAATGAATTTCTATTTGGAACCTTTTGTTAACATTTCAAAGCAACTGTTGGTATTTGACATCTCATTTGAATTTAATCTGCTCAATGTTGGCTGCGCGCGCTATTTGTGATGTGAAATTTTGATAACGTTTGTACGGTGACCTCTGCATTTGTGAACAACGAATTGGAGCAAATGTTGCTCGTACGGTACCAGGTAATGTGAAGGAGTATATGCAATTCAGTTTAGTGGATGTTGCCATGGCTACTGGCTACCATTTGTGAGCTCTTGGGTGCTATCACGAGACCAGCCACGTCTTGTTGAAAATTATATTAGGAACCGTCTAGTGATACTTGGTTGTGAATACTATCATTGGCGAAATATAACATATCTAGGTACTCAGTTCACAATAATATAATATTGCTTCAACAAGAACAATTTTCAATGAATACCAGTAAATTCCAATCTAAATATTCAATCAAATAGGATTATTCACTGAAATACGACTGATATGAAATCAGAATCGAGAAATAAAAATATAAAATAAATATAAATATACTTGTACATTTCACACAACGCCATCTAGTCCTAAGCTAAGCAACCTAATGCTTGTGTTATGGTAACGAGATGGCTGATAAACTACTTATATACATTTTTTCCATTTCATTAATTCATTTCATTTTTTTTTTTTTTTTTTTATAGGTATTAATTCCCAATAAGTTCATTTATTCAATAATTGTATCTATATAAATTGATAGGATTCACTGATTTGGTTTTGATTACCAGTGACTTTATAAATAAAAAACCGGTCAAGAGCTAGTCGGACTCGCGCACCGAGGGTTCCGTTCCGATTTCTGAAAAAGTGTGCTACTTAGAGACATCGTTTTATTTTTCCTGTAATCTTTACATAAACTTCTATCACATAGAATAATTCAGATTTTTCGCTTTGCTAACTTCGGAGATAAGGGGGGAACGGTATTTTTTTTTACATTTTACATGAAAAGTCGAAAACTATGCGGCCTAAAAAAAAATAAAAAATAGTTTGAAAATGTGCAAACAGCGTTCTTTCATATGATATCCCACATACCATAGTAGCCCCACTTTAAATTTTTAAGACCCCCTTTCAGTCCCAGTTGCAAAAAAAATATAATTATTTTTATTTCATTCTTATTTGCAAAATAGTTGGGTCAACGTCATCTAAAACTATTCTAAATTTCAAGTTGATAGCATTAGTAGTTCTTGAGATATCCAGCTGTGACAGACAGACAGACTGAGTCACACCATAAGGGTTCCTTTTTTACCATTTTGGTACGGAACCCTAAAAAGAATATATAATTAATGAAGTCACTAAGTATATTTTTCAGCAAAACTGACGGACTCATTAACTCATAATCAGCTAAATATTGCTTCAAGTATTTCTGATGCCGACTTGCGTATTTTCTAAACACATAGGTATCTACTATAAGTGCCATAAGCTCTGGATCACTGCATACGGGTATAAATTCCATCACCAAGGTACCACATAACAACACTACATTCGATTCAAAAGTATCCAAGTTAATCAGACTTAGCTGCAAACTCGTCGAAGTAGCACCAGATCCTATTAAAGATAATCGTCTCAGATACTTCCCGCGGCCGGAAGCAGCTCGCACCACTGGGACGAACAATGGAACCCGTGTTTTGTTTTAACAAAGGATTTATCTCCCACTTATGGGGATATATTCAGCCGTGTTTGGGAGAGCCCGCCCTCAATAGCCAGTTAAAAGATCAAAAAGAGCGTGCGGTAGACATTTTCAGGGATATTTAATGCCGGTTTAAAATTACATATTGTTTGGAATTTGTTTTGCTTCTACGAGTATTTGGTATTATTTGACGATATTTTAATAAAGACAGCTGTAAGAATTTCCATTTATATGTAATAAAATGGTAACGATATTATGGAGGCACCGATGTCTAAGGATATCATTTCATTAATTTCTTAAGATCACTAATAATAAGTATTATTCCTTCCTACTTTGACATTATTTTCTTCTTAACATCTTCGTCACTAAAGTAATGAGCTCTTATCACTATCTCAACTTATTCATTGCCACCTTCCAAGACAGTGCATTTTCTTAACACCACCAGGCCTGCATCTGTCACTAGCATCAGATATCTTGGTAAGTGTTCCGCTGCTGTCTCACTGCAGGCTTCGATAGCGTCACCACCGGCGGCATTGTTTCGCGTCACGACGCGCCGCCTGCGTCAGGACAGATTAATGTGATTGGAACTTCATTTTGTATTTGCATTTCTAAGAAGGGGTATTGTTTTGACACAATCTTTGAGGATGTAAGTAAACACAGAAAATCTTCTGTTCGAGCGTTCAATTTCCTTATTGTTTATTTCGTCATTTACAATTATTATTACTATGCAGTTTTTTTTTTACTTTTTGTAAAGTGTGCTGTATACGAATATTATTACGATGAGGAAAATTCTTCAAAAGAGCCTAAACAGACCATCTCTCTACATTAACGCTTTACAAAATCTACAACCTAATTATCCTGCTTACCCAAAGACGTCGCTTGTCCAATTATCCTGGCAGTGTAACAGTAATGATGCGCAGTATCCTCGCGGAGGAGGTGGTCCGAGATCAGCTGTCAAATCAAGTGAACTCCCGCCGGAACAAGTTGGCGCCGGAGGTCGCTTAATGTGACTCGCGGTAGATTTATGAACGGAGTTATGTTTACCTAAGTGTTTTAGTTCAGCAAGATACTGAGAATAAATCAACTGTGCTAGAAGATACAGTATTAAAGTTGAATTATTTTAGTAAGTACTTACCTACTAACTATGTTATCAGAGAATTATAAATGATACGGTCGTTCACGTTGAAACTGTCCTGTCGTGAAATGACTACAACAAGGTGAGTTTCATATTTTTGTTATTACAGCAAACTAAGTAAATGCTACCTTTGCTCAAGTAAATATTCGAGCACTTCGTGTTAAGATGTTTATTTCAAATACAACAGCAGTGTTAGTTACATTATAAATTATGTATAATATGAGTTTAAAGTGGCCGTAAAAATGTAAAGCACGACTTACATAATGAAGCAAAGAATTCTAATAAGGATTCCTCTCAGTAAATGAATGTAATTCCTTCGCACAAAACCGTTACTTGTCCAATTTGCCGGCGCAGTGGCCACCTGCCCGCGCTGAGATCAGCCGTCAAATCAAATGAACTCCCCGCAAGTCCCGCACCCTCCGGCCGCAACGAACAGAATATCATTCCAATGGATAGTAATGTGACTTGGAGCCAAGTTTTGTCAGCTTTATAGTTATAAGAACTTTAAAATGTGAGCAAACATGCGTATGTAGGTCCAGAAAAAAACACAAATTAAACCACAATAGGGACTTAAGACTTCATGCCACAGCAGACATTATTTAATGGCTCACTAAGTCACAACTAAAATGATGACCTCAAATTATATTCAATACTAGCACTTCCCGCGCTTCTTCGACCGCGTGGATGTCGGAAAATATCCCATGGGGACAAAAATCCTTCCTTATATCTTGCCTACATTATAAAGGGACCCTTTGTGCAAAATTTCAACTTTATAGGTCCAGTGGTTTGGGCTGGGCGTTGATGAGTCAGTCAGTTAGTCAGGACTTTTCTTTTTAGGTTATCTACTGTACGGAACAGGGACAAACAATATCAACACCAACATTATATAATACGTTTTTGCTGTATCTGTCAAGAAAAGTATAGAAAACCATAATTAACATCAACTTTATTAAACTTGAAAGCCTCGCGAAATATGACGAGTTAATTAAGAAATTCTTCTTAAATATTTTCTGCAGTCCTAACGATCTTTAAAATTTGTTCCTTTTAATAAAGATTTAAGCTCCCTTTATTAAAGTTGGCGTTAAGCTGTGGTTTAATATACAGGTATTTATTTACAAGCAAGCTAACCTACCGCTTCGAGTAAATTTATACTTGTAATTATATGGAGGCGTCCTCTGAATATATTAGTGGCGTGAATTTTATTAAAGACATTTATCTTAATTTTGACTAACTTAGTCGTTTCTAAGTTTCAGAATATTGACTTTGTTTTGTTTTGTGTTACTTACAAACTTTGAGTTGTTCAGCTAGTAATGAAACAAGTAAATATAAAATTGTGAAGCGTAAATTGTTTCGGATTGAATGAATTTGAAAATATATCCTCAGTTGTCAGTAATAGTCAGCTAGTGGGTGCGTCGTACTACTACTTAAAATACTTCATTAAAATCGGAACAGATGTAAATTTTAAAGAAAATGAACTCTTGTCTAATAAATGAAATGCTAAAAAGCAGGTTATCGTATCATTTCGCGTTAATTTAGATGACGTCAAAAAGTAGCAGCGTTAAGCGACTTCTGTTGCTGAGCGTACCATGTGTGTGCCCAAAGTATTATGAATTAGTGACCTGAAATGAGTGAGAGGTACACCCATGTTGCCGGTGCACAGAAGAAGATGCGTAATATTTCAAAAATTTCGCCAAGCGTATAAAAAACGAGAAATAGAGATTATAACTAGGCCAAAAGAGTTTCTTATCACAGAGCAAGAAAGTGAGGAAAAAGAAAGTCGTCTAAGTATCACCACAAAATTTTAAGACAATTCGCGTAAAAAAAACAATTGATTTGGAGACATATTATTAAAAAAATCCACCTGACAAAATAATATACCTACTTTTTGAACCTATTGTTTGAACATACATCCTTTTTGTTGATTAAGTGGAAGCTGATAATAAGCTTAGTAAAGATCTATCACATAAAGCATAAGTAGGTACATAAATTCTACTGTACGGTGATTCATGCTGTACAGTAAAATAATCCTTCCATTTTTATTCCTAAAACTTCTCACGAAAATTATGTTCCATTTCACTCATTAAAATATATTTACACAACTATATCTACCATATTAGTATTTGCTTACTGTTTCAAAAATGTATTCAGCGTATGGAGTAACTAACCTAAATTAAAGAAGTGTGTTGCAGCCGCGGCAACCTCCTAATGAGTGTCTCTGCGAGGTGGCTCCCTAATGAACTCCCAATGTGTATATATACCGGCACACCGGCACACCGGCACACGCTACTATTATAATTAACGTACTGCTTGCAACGTCATTAATTTACGATTTTAAGGTTATGATACTTTTGGGTAAATAAATAGGTATTTTTCGGCGTTAGTCTGGATCTGGAAACTTTATTGAACTGATATTTAGAAGCCACCTGATGTTGCTTGTCTCTGGCTTATTTGAAATTCAGAATTTTATTATCTAGATAAATTTGACTTGAGGGTTTTGTTATTTATAGAATTGTATCAAAATGAATCTTGCATGCGATACAAAGGATTGAATGTTTGTAAGTTTGTACTTCAACTATTTGAATTTAACTTGAGGTGAATTTCCACGAAATATAATTATTTCGTGGAAACGAAGCTTTACTTTGCAATTCAATTTAGGTACATTTCTAAGCAAATTGTAGCGAGTGTCAACAAAGTCGTACTTTCTGCTCTACTTAGTACTTACTCCAGTTTGTTAGAGCTATATTAATAAATTACGAATAATTAAATAAGCTTAGCAATCAATTCAGTAGTCACAAACAAAAATAATCAGTTGTATTGTGCGGTCGTCAGACATTTTCCCGCCAACCTCCAGAGAGCAGTAAAGTGGGCAATACCTCGCGGTGAACTTCGGCGCCGACTTACAGTTTAGATAGATGAAATATTTAGTTCACAAGTATTTCCAATACTCGCTCTTGTTTATCAAGAGTTTCGGAATTCTTGAACGGTAATAATAATATATGATACTTATTGTATCAAATTCTCTTCAACTGCGTTAAATTACTTTTAGTTTTAATAATATAGTTATTTATATTGTTTGAGTTGATTACATTAAAATAATAAAGGATTAAGAAAATAAAAATGTCGCCAAGGAATTGCTTTTTTAATAATGTTTATTGAAAAAATCCTAAAGAACACAAGAATGTCCTATATTCAAGACATGATAATTTACAGTTTTGCCAGTTGTGTAAAATTGGAACTCAATTAAGGCAAGGGAACACCATCATGGATGGACCACGAACACCGTAACAGCCCCCTGTGTGACCCCCGGCAGTGAGCAGCGTGCTAGTAATGTCCTCAGTTTATGAGCATTGATCCTTCAACACGTAGTCTGTCCGATAGTTAAAGTTTTATGACGGGAGTAACAACTGCTTGATTAAATTTTTAATGTCTTCTTTTCATGTCCTTTCTTTGTTCCTTTATTAATTCCTAGCACTATGGAAGAATTCTACGTAATTAAATTTAAGCCACTCAAATCCTAACTAGGAATTTAAAAGTGATTAATTTTAAACCATCGTTTTATCATCGACTCTGTACTTACCTAGCTTTAAGTATCCTTGTAAGACGATCCCATAATGTAGTGTTTGAAACCCTAAGACATATTCATTTGGAATAGCTATATGAATGTGACGTCATATCAAAAATGCCCGTGGTACATCAGCTAATACATTCAAAATAACAGGTATGCTCACGGATTATTATCCGTTCACCGCACGGTGACTAGTACATTACCATAACCACCCACACCAGCACACGTCCCCACAAACTTTACTAAACAGATCAGCGACTGGATGAATTAAAAGTAACTGAGTAAAACTAGAGTACGTGATTACTCGCCCCCTCCCACCTCCCCCCTTCCAGTGGGGGATGCGTGTCCCCCGGCTCGTGAAATGTGCCACTTTGATCATAGTTTCTTTGTAGTTTCCACTTCGGTAGCGCGGGAATGTTTGGAACCATGAATAATTTATAATTGCATGTTAATACCCACTTTTTATAGTTTAAAATATACGATTTATGGAACGAATTAAAATATTGAACGGGTCGTTGAATAAATTAAGTAAAACAGAGCTGTCGATAGCAGATTGAGGGTGTTTTATTCAAAGTGATTAAGGTAACTAACTGATTTTTGTATGACTTTTTCGGCTTGGACAGCATCGCCAGTCTAGAAGCTGAAAGCAGTTGCAGTGTGTAAATTACTATCAAGTCAATTAACTCTTCCACAACAACTTCAATATTTTTGTCACCCCCTATAAGCTTACAACCCCAAAAGTTGTCCAACATGTATTCACCCCACAAAGGTGTAATGATCCGTGAAGTGGTCGCCGGTCTCACCCCTATGGGGGGGGGGGGGCTAAAGGGGGGTCTGATTGTTAGTTACGTGTTAAATGCAGGCTCAACCCCAGGGCTGGTAATTATGGTGGCTTCGAGGTAAGGGCCTAATGTGTTTGTAAGTTTTGTCGCCATGTCACACTAATACTTAGGGGAAATGGAATGATTTCTGTTTTTGGGCCTCTGTTGATGTAATAGAGGTGCCTACTAGACCCGCGATACTCGTTAAAATGCATTTCCTCATTACCTCGTTAAACTTGATTAAGTCTGATCCCCGCATGATCTCTCCTAGTTCACGCAAATATACTCGAACGTGAGTGGATCCATAAATGAAAGGTGATTGTCCGCAGTAGTACGCATGGCTACACCAAGCTATAAAGGGTTATTGGTAAAACACCAGCAACCTCTTAAGGGGTCATTGAACCAACCATTATGAACAACTTTTACTATGGGACCAAACCTGAAATCTGGCTATTTGATAAGTAGACCTCTGGCGCCTGAGGGATTTTGACGAGTTTGATGTAGATAAATGTACTGAACAGCGGATTTCTTTTTCGCGATTTCAGGTTTGGTCCCATAGTAAAAGTTGTTCATAATAATGAGTACAATGACCCCTTAAGAGGTTGCTGGTGCTGTACCAATAACCCCTTTATATTTCCAGTATAAACTGATCTCGCATTGTATAGGATTTCCTTACAATGAGAGGTCAGTGTAAACTGGAAACGATAGCTTGATGTGTAGCCGTGTGTACATTCAATTGTTCTCAATAGTTAGCACTTCAGGTATTCAAAGCTTCATATTTCTTCTCTCTGAAGTTTAAATTGTTTATCTTGTGTAATAATATCCAAAAGACTCGGCCTATTAGATACTAAGATTTTCTTGAGAAATATAAAGTTTTATATTTTTCAAGAAAGTCTTAGTATTTATTAGGCCCGAGTCTTTTCATGAAGCATGCCCTTACAATCTCCAAGGAAACTACCAAGATTTGTACTACATAAGCCTCTCATGTAACAATTCAAATTGTTCCATAATTCTTAACCTACCCGACCTCCAATTAACTTCAACGTTGCCGCGAGCGATAACTCTAACAGTGTTGCAGTACTAATGCTGGCTGGCTGTAACCCGAACTAGAATATTATACCGTTGTGCCGACAATGTAAAACGAACTGCAGCCCGTGTTTGAAAGTCGTTAATTGTTCGCTTTACCTTATTAAGTTCGTTGCAACCAAGTTTGACAGTAGGTTTCATAGCATAATTTAAATTGTCAGTTTAAATCTACTGTAAAACGTTTCGCTAAAGTTTAAATTGATGCTTGTTTTCAAATTCATCGTTAATAAGATAGGGAAGCGAAACTTTATGAGAAACATCCTTCTTTGTCTTGAAACTTAGGGAGATGGTCTATCATTAAACAGTCAGGTAATAAGTATATACAGGCTGTTTCTTTTAAGGTGTCAAGCCAGTGCAAGCTGATAGCAGAGTACCATACCCCCATGTATGTTCTACGATTTTTGTAGTTTTCAAGTTATAATTTTTTTTCCATATTTTTCATAATTCAACGATATTGATGACTTTACAAAAAAACTTTTTTTTGAACAAGAATGTACTAAATAGGGCATTATTTGCTGAAATGGGTCGTTGAAAGTGGTGTATCATATTTTTTTATCTTTGCATATTTTTGTCAACCCTGATATTTACTATTCCTCTACGTTTAAGCAGAGCTCAGTTGTTAATTTAAAAAAAAAAATGTATATACTATGTAAATTATCAGCTTATCTCGTTACCATAACACAAGCATTAGGTTGCTTAGCTTGGGACTAGATGGCGTTGTGTGAAATGTCCAAGGATATTTATTATTATTTATTTATTATTATTTATTTTATTACTTAACCACTACTACCATTGATATGAAATGAGGGATCCAAAATAACTCGAAAAGTACAAAAAATCGTAGGACGTACATGGGTGTTAAATCGATAGGTATGGTACTCTGCTAGCAGCTCGCACTGGCTTGACACCTTGACACCCTGTATATGTAGGTAGAGTTACAGCAATTCACTCCTATACCGCCACGGCTGTTGGCTACAAGCACACCGACCGCGCGCTGCCCTCGATTGGCGTCAGCAGCAACTATTGCACGACCATGCTAACGTAGTAACATCTATCTGCCATCACCAGCCCACTGCCGCGCGTGTTTATGGGATCTCTTCAGGATGATCCCTTGTGTCTACAAAGGGAAACTGTGCTACACTGTGCTGTGTGTGTGTGTGTGTGTGGGCTTTTGCTAAATTATTACGATTTCTGCCGAATTTCAAAGTATGACACGTTTGTTTGTTAGGGTTCCGTACCTAAATGCCTAAATGGTAAAAAGGAACCCTTATGGTCCCACTCAGTCTGTTTGTCTGTCCGTCTGTCACAGCTAGATATCTCAAGAACTACTAATGCTATCAACTTGAAATTTGGAACAGTTTTAGATGACGTTTGCCCAACTATTTTGAAAATAAGAAATAAATAAAAACGTACATTTTTTTTGCTACTGGGTCTGAAAAGGGACTTAAAATTTCGAAGTGGGGCTACTAGGACATGTGGGGTATCATTTGAAAGAGCGCTGTTTACATATTCTCAAACATTTTTTTATATTTTTTTTAAGCCGCACTCTCAGTCTTCGACTTTTGATAAAAAATGTAAAAAAAAATACCGTTCCGCCTCCCTTATCTCTGAAGGTTGGATAGAGATAAATCTGAAATTATTATATGTGATAGAAGTTTATGTACAAAAAAAAAATAAAACCCAGTTTTTTTATTTCTCTAACCCATATGAGTGTTTAGTTTTAAAGTGTGTGGACATAGTCTCGCTACTAACCTCATCAATTTTTAACAGTTTCAAGCCTCCTGAAACAAAAGTACTAGCCAAAAATATTCAGCACATGTATGCGTTAATAAACATAGCAGACACAAACAAATACGGTGTGTAAACATTGCAAATTGAGTTGTGTGTGCGACACCCCTGGCCCCCAGCCCCCGGGCCCCCGGGCCCCCGCGCCCCCGGCACAGGCTCCAAGTGGATCCTTTCCTATTTGCCAATTTTTTGGGCAACTGCGTCCATCACGACTGGCTGGCTGTGGCGCGGGTAAGTCTGATTCCTGCGTAGTTTGGGGCTCTTATATTTACTTTGTGTGTAAATAACCAAACATTTGGATATTATAAATAACTGTATAATTATACTGAAAACTAAATAAGCAAAACATAAGACTTTTCTTTTTATTCTAACACGACATCCACGCTGCTTTGGCCGAATAGCTTTTGTTATATTTACATCAAAATAAGTTGCCCGAGAAATTAATGCCAATTTTTCGGTCCAAAGCTGCACCGCTTGCAAAATAACGAGCGATCAGAACATTGTGATGCGCGTAGATTGCAAGATCTACTTAAATGAGTGAATAGAAAAGTTAAGTTAAGAACTGTTTGTAACTTTTCTGTACTAATCGTGACCTGTGTGTGAACTTCACTTCATGCAAATGTAATAATTAAAGTTCTGTGATTTTGCTGCTAATTGAAACTCTAACTTACATGAAATAAAAATGTAGACGAGCGAGCACATTTATTTGAGTAATATTTTGCTACGTTCTTGCTCCCCGGCGACTGACGTGGTGCACTCCAAACGGCGGGAAATGTAAAACAGTTTAACAAACTACCAACTAATGTAATAAGTACTAAAATAATTCGGTGAAAATAAGTTTTGATCAACTTTCAGTATTTAATCCCACTTTTGACTTTTAAGCATACTTTTATGCTCTAAAGATATCCTGCTGCCGTCACCTATACGTATTGCAAGTGTGGTGATTGCGTTTAATGTTGCCACTTGGATGGCCAACACTTAACATAATATTTACTATCTATAGTCGTTAGCAGGCAAATTAAGAACACTAAGAAGCTTAAAACGGCCACATTAAGCAATTCCTCTAAAAGCGATTCATTTCCTGAATTCATAATTAAACTTCAATAAAGCAATTCATAATTTGTGGACCATTTTACGAATCTCCATACAAAACTATCAAACAGATGAATTGCGTGATATGAATTGTACCTACGCAGATAAATTATGAATTGTCAGTTTGTGACCGTTTACGATTTCAAATATGATTCATAAATACCTATTATCTTATTATGATTCTGCCAAAGTGGCCGTTTTAGCCCCCCTGTTGCCTGTCCGCAATCCGGTCAAAAATCCCTTATTCACATGGGTAACTCTTCACTTTTTGTCTTACACCGATTAGCTATAGTATATGGTAACCCGTGTGTAGCCGTGGCGACTGGCTCGCCGCAACAGCTCGTGTGTAGCCGTGGCGACTGGCTCGCCGCAACAGTTCGTGTGTAGCCGTGGCGACTGGCTCGCCGCAACAGTTCGCTGCTCTAACTCTAACTCGACAACTTTACGTCGACAAATTCTAATAGTTCGGGTTAGTCACCGTTTGTGTTTGTCCGAGATTCGAGTTTGTAAACAAAGCATTGATTTTACTTTCCTTTTAAATGCTTTGGTTTAATAACGTTTGGTTTAGTGTTATACCCGTGTAATACCTATTAGTTAAGTTTATTTAGTTTGTAAAAGATTTACTTTAATAAGATTTTCCAAACGAGCGAAAAATAATCTGCTCTCATAGTATTGGCTACTGAGAGATCCATTGCTCCATTCAAATACCCACCATCACAATAGCTCCTACGAATCAGTCAATAGACATGCACTTCACTTTACTAACGCCCCTGCTAAGTCACTAATAGGGATGTTTCCGGGGTAAAAAAAAAAGTCAGTCAGATAATAAAAAAAATATTAAACAGGTATTTTTTGCTTTAACATACTAAAAAAAATACTTAGATAAAACGTATTAAAGTTGGGGAGTGGGGGCTCACTACGTCACAACTGCATTTAACAAACTATGTATAAAATCTAGCAAGGAGTGACGTCGTGCCACATTTTAACTGAATGTAGTTAAAGTCGTAATTTTTTGAGTAAAAAAAACCAGTGAAGAGCGAGTCGGACTCGCGCACCGAGGGTTCCGTTCCGATTTCTGAAAAAGTGTGCTATTTAGAGACATCGTTTTATTTTTCCTGTAATGTTTACATAAACTTCTATCACATAGAATAATTTCAGATTTTTATCTTTGCAAACTTCAGAGATAAGGGATAAAATCGGATAAAACGTAAAAATAATACCTGTGGTGGACTGTATTAGGTTGGAGTAATAAAAGACTTCTTGCTGTTGTCTTCTAGTTTATTCTTCTTGTAGAGCTGGAGGCCGACTGACTGCCTTTGGTTTTACAAGTAAGGCTTTTTATATGCCCCAGTGGCGTTAGTTCTATCCCTACTATTTCCCACGCTTTGGGTGGTCTAACAAAGTACTGGCTACGCTATTTAAAACTATTGTAAACACATAAAAACAAACTTTCTTAGAATTATTACAAAAGGCTAAAGAAATGCATATCAATAGACACCGACAACAAATAATTCGTTTCCTAAAACTAAGAAAGATATTTTGTGCGGATTACAATTTACGCAGAACTGTTACCTATTCAACAAAAGGTCTCGACAATAATGAGTTCCTTTAACAGTGCCGCTAGTAAACATTTTAGAATATAAAACAATGCATTTTACTGCGAAAACGCCCGGCGATAAGCAAAACAAAACATTTCGGGCGCCGTGGGAATCTCTAGCATCTGTTGGACTTAAAGCTGCATGCTAATTTTCCACAAACTAAAAATACCACATGCCTAAAGACTATGATATTACCACGCTAACTAATGAAGCAGCTATCCTGCACAACTTTCATAGTCTTTTAATTTATACTATGCTCGGCGTCCGTAACAGCTCTCCCCCCGGCGCAGCTCGCGTAGCCTCCTCGATCTTCAATACGACGACGAGCTTGCTCACGGGGCGTCGGAAGACGCCGGCTCTGGTGCGCACCTCGACGACCCTGATGCCGCCGTCCGGTCCACGATGCGTGCGCTCGACGACTCCCATCGGCCAGGTGTTCCGGGGCAGCGTGTTGTCGACCACGAGGACCACGTCGCCAGCTTGCATTGGACGCACATCGTTCTGCGGCTCGCCGCGAGGTACCAGAGTGGGTAGGTACTCGCGCAGCCAGCGTCGCCAGAAGTGGTCAGCGAGTGCTTGACTAACTCGCCATGTTCTTCTGTCAGCCTCGTCGCAGGGTCCCGTCGTTGGCAGCCCTTCCGATGACCCCAACAGGAAGTGGTTGGGTGTAAGGGCCTCTGGATCGCTGGGGTTCACGCTAACGTGGGTCAGTGGTCTTGCGTTGATGGAGAACTCGGCTTCGGTGAGTAGAGTTCTCAAGACTTCTTCTGCTGGCGCCTTCTCTCGCAGAGTGATGCTGAGAGCAGTCTTCACGGAGCGCACCATTCGCTCCCACGCGCCACCTTGGTTGGGCGCGCCAGGAGGTATGAAGCGCCACTCCATTCGATGCAGTAGCCCCTCGTCTCGCAGGGCAGGCATCCACTCGGCGTAGGCGTTGCGTAGCTCTTGGTCAGCTCCGCGGAAGTTGGTTGCGTTGTCGGAGTACATCACTCGGGGCCACCCTCTGCGTGCGGCCATATGTCTCAGCGCCATGATTGCTGAGTCAGTGGAGAGTGATGCGACGAGCTCGATGTGCACGGCGCGGGAGGTGAGGCACGTGAAGAGTGCGCCCCACCTCTTTTCTCGGCGTCGCCCGACCTTGACCATCATTGGTCCGAAGTAGTCCACCCCGCAATTAGTGAACGGGCGGTGGAAGGGGTCAAGGCGGGCGTGTGGCAGGTCTCCCGTAGCTGGCGTTTGCGGCGTTGCTCGCCGTCTCTTGCAGAAGGCGCAGTTCTTCTCGACAGCGCGTACTGTGGGCCGTAAGTGGATGACCCAGTACCGCTGTCGCAGGTCGTTCGTCACGCGCTCTCTGTTGGCGTGACCCGCAGCGCAGTGCTCCCGCAGTACAAGGAGCTTGGTCAGCTGATGACGGCCATCCAGGATGATTGGCCGCTTCGTCTCGGTCGGCGCGGAAGAGGCCTCGATCCGGCCCCGCACCTTCAGGACATCGTCTTCTAGTACTGGATCCAGCCGGTACAGCCGGCTCGCTTTTGTCAGCGGGCGTTCAGACCGGATCCTCTTCAGTTCCTCGCCGAAACTGTCTTCTTGCGCCTGTCGTATCAGCTCGGCCTCAGCGCGCTGGATGTGGCGATGTTCCATCGCTGTTGCTTGTCGACGGCAGATGTCGGTGAAGGCGATTGCTCGAGCGGTGGCCCTCACCAAGACTTCATACTTCGAGAAACGGGCGGGGTTCGGTAGCCAGCTGTCTCGTTCTGTCTTCTCGCTGATGTGGAGGACCTCTTCGTCCTCTTGCTCGGACGTCGTTGTTCTAGGCCATTGCTCATCTGGTAGGAACAGGAAGTCGGGCCCCTGGAACCAGCGATCCGTTGCACTGATGGGTGTGTCGACGAGTCGCGTGGCGTCGTCGGCTACGTTGCTTGCGGTGGGTAGCCAACGCCACTCTTCTTTCTGGGTTAGCTCGGCGATTTCCCCTAGTCGGTGCGCCACGAATGGCGTGTAGCGTCGCATGTCGTGGTGAATCCAATGTACCACGGTGGATGAGTCGGTCCAGTAGGTCGTCTGGCTGATGTTGATTCGATGCTCCTTCTTCACAGTGTCGGCGAGTCTTGCTCCGATGACCGCAGCTTGCAGTTCCAGGCGTGGTATGGTCTGCGCTCGTCGAGGCGCCACCTTAGCTTTGGCGGCGACCAACACGACGTTCAGGCTCCCGTCGACATTCTTCACTCTCCAGTAGGCCACGGTCGCGTAGGCTTGCTCACTGGCGTCGCACAGGATGTGTAAGTCGATGCGCTCGTACTTCTGTGTCACGTAGCATCTTGGTAGTCGAAGCTGGGCGAGCTCGGGAAGACGCGCGAGCCATGATGCAAAGAGTTCGTTCTCTTCTTCCGGAATCTGCTCATCCCACGTCGTCTGGAGGCGCCACAAGTTCTGCAGTATGATCTTCGATCGTATGGTGTAGTGGCTCAGCAGTCCTAGTGGGTCGTAGATGGACATCACGGCGCTGAGGGCTTCACGTTTGGTCGGCGCGCGAGTTCTTGTCCTTACTTCAGCTGGAACTCGGCTCATCGACGTGTTGAATCCCAGCTCATCTCGTTCTGCGTTCCAGAATAGTCCCAAGATCTTGCTCTCGGGCTGATCTCCCCCCAGTGTTGTGGGAGCGGTGGCGTGCAGTTCTGGTGGCACGTCGCGTAGTACCGACTTGTCGCTGGAGCTCCATCCTCGTAGCGTGAATCCCGCATGCGCGTGTACTGCTCTCGTTTCTTCGACCGCCTTCCAAGCTTCCTTCGTGTCTTCGTAGCTGGCTACCAGGTCGTCCATGTAGTGACTCTTCTTGATGGCTTCCAGCGCTCGTGGATACTCCTGCCCGTGTACATCCGCGTTATGGTTGCGGACATAGTGGGCCATGTACGGGGAGCTCGCTGCGCCGAAGATCATGCTGGCCATCTTGTACTTCTTTGGAGGCTCTACTCGTTCGTCGCCTCGCCACAGGAACTGCTGCGCTGGTTGATCTTGCTGTCTTATTCGGATCCTCAGGAACATTTCTTGCACGTCCGCTGTGATCGCCACTGTCTTCTCTCGGAATCTGAATAAGATCCCTGGCAGTGATGATAGTGGATCGGGCCCCTCCAGCAGCTCGTCGTTCAGGCACACGCCGTTGCTTTTAGCCGCTGCGTCGAATACCAGCCTATGCTTGCCGGGTTTGTTCGGGTTCTGCACGGCGAAGTGTGGCAGGTACCAGCAGATGGCGCTCGCTTCTTCCGATCCATCGCACGGCGTTGCGTACCCCTTATCCAAGAGGTTGTTGATCTGCTTCGTGTATTCAGCTGCGAACTCAGGATCGGCGTCCATCTTTTGTTCTATCTTCTTTAGTCAGCGGAGCGCCTGCCCGTAGCTTGGTGGCATGATGACGTCATCTCGTCGCCACGGCAGTCCAACTTCGTACCCGGTGTCGATCTTCTTGGTCGTTTTCCTGACGATGTCGATAGCTCGCTGATCGGTTTCCTTGACTCGAGGCTTCCCCTGGATGCCGAGTGCGTCGATCTTGAAGTGGGCTTCGACTAAGTCGTGGAGTTCTTGCTCGCTTGTCCTCGGCGTTCGTTCAGGCTCGAAGACGTGCAGCACGTTTCCCTCTTGATAGATGGTCTTGCGTGGCGCGGTTCCGTGCACCACCCATCCTAGTTGTGTTCTTGATGCGGCCGGTTGATCAGGGCCGCCGACTCGTAGCTCGCGGGACACGATGCATTCCCAGTGGTCTGTCCCCATCAGGATTCCAGGACGGGCCACATCGTAGCACACCTCTTCTGGTGTCAGGTCCCTCAGATGCTCGTAGTCCAGTAGGGTGTCAGGAACGGATTGACGATGGAGGCGGAGATTCTTCATAGTCCTCGCTCTGACCTTGTAGTTCTCGTCGCTCTTCAATCCTCTGACTTGAATATCCACCAGCTGACTCTTCATCTCTTGCTGTGACATGTTGACCCCGTTCAGGTGGAGAGGTTGCGCTGGTCCCTCAGCTCCGATGCTCGCTGCTAGTTCTTCATCGATGAGGGTGATTGTAGCTCCTTCATCCAGTAGAGCATACGTCTTCACCTCCCCCCGTGGTCCGGCTATGACGACAGGGCACATCTTCAGCAAGACTGCTCTTGGTCCGGCAGCTGGTCGGGTTGCTAGGGAGAGGACCGCTTCCTCCTTGGGTGCATCTGTCTTCTTTTCTTCAGTCTTTGCTTCTCGTACTTGATGAAGAGTCGCATGATGCGGGCGGCGACACTCGTCCACGCCACACGCCTTTGCTTTGCAGTGTGTGCGCCTGTGTTGCTTCTGGGCGCATTTGAAGCATATCTTCTTCTCCTTTACCAAGCTCCATCGCTCGTCCACAGTAAGTGCCTTGTACTTCGGGCACTGTGTCAGGACGTGAGCTTGCTCGCATTTGGGGCACTTGACCTTTTCTTCTGCGCTCTGGACCGTAGTGAAGACGCTCGCTTTCTTCTTGAGTGTCACGATGGGTCGAGTATCCTTCTTCTGGCTTGTGCTGCTCGTAGACGGGGTGTATGTATACCGCAGTGCTCTGTCCGCTTCTCTCATCAGGAAACGGGATAAAATGACGATCTCCGGGTCAGTCGTTCCTTCGTGGTCGTAGGCGTAGTCGCACCAGCGGGATCGAAGATGCGGGCTGAGCTTGTCCAATACTTCTCGCGTCATCAGGGGGTTGAACAGGTAGCCTCTTCGGTCGATTGTCTTCAGCACGCAGATGATGTTCTGCAACTTGATGGCGAAGCTGTTGAGTTCGGCTGCTGATAATCCAGGTTTCGGAAGTTTCTTGAGGTCTTCTAGTGCTCGGTCGATGATGACTTCAGGTCTTCCAAAGCATTGCTCGAGGGTCTTCATGATGACGTCCGGATCTGTAGCTGTATGCAGAAGGGCGGCCACGGCGTCTCTTGCTTCCCCTTTGAGGCAGCTCCTTAGCCTCTGGATGTTTTCCGCTGCTGACACTTGGTACATCTCGGTCGTATCTCGAACTGCTGCTTTGAATGGCAACCATTCGTTGGCTGCTCCGGAGAAGGTCGGCAGGTCAGTGTGTCGAGGCCTGGGTCTGGCCATCTTCTCCAATGTGGCGGCCAAGTGCTCGATGCTGTTCTTCCTTGTTGGAGTTGGCGATCTTCCTCGCGGTGCTTCGAAGCGTATTTGCTTTGGCTCTTCCCTGGCTTCCCTGGTTCCTTCTTCTTCCCGAGAGTTGAGGGGGTTCGTCCTCAACCAGTTGTCCACTTTCTGATGTGGTTCTCCACGGGGAGGAGTGGCTTCTTCGTGCACGCTGCCTTCATCGTTGATCGCGGATACTTCGGCTGCTAGTCTCTTTTTGACTAGGTCGGCCTCCAACTCCAACTCCTTTCTTCGGATCGTCGCTAGCTTCTCTGCTGCCTCCAGTTCCGCCATCCGTAGTCGTGTTGTCACGCTGGTTGTTGACCTGACGGATCTAGTCGGTGATGGCTTTCGTTGCTCCACAGTAGCCTGAAGTCCGGATGGTCCCGCTGTACTGGCGTCCGCTGATTTCCAAAATGGTGATGCCGGCGGGTCCAGTGAGATTCTTCTCAATCGTTCTTGCTCTATTCGTTCAGCTTCTCTGCGGCGCGCCTCCTGTTCTTGGATGCGACGCTGCTGCTCCTCGATTTCTGCTAATTCCCCTTGGCTTCTGGTGACCACCATCTTGAAGTTTTTTCGACTCGGCCCTCTTCTTTCTTGACCCGGCCCTCGTTTTCTTTACGCGGCCCTCTTCTTTCTTGATCCGGCCCTCGTTTTCTTCACGCGGCCCTCTTCTATCTTGATCCGGCCCTCGCTTTCTGCACGCGGCCCCTCTTCAACGTGGCCCCTCTTCAACGTGGCCCCTCTTCAGCGCGGCCCCTCTTCAACGCGGCCCCTCTTCAACGTGGCCCCTCTTCAACGTAGCCCCTCTTCGACCCGGCGACGATCGGGTACGTCGGGTCGGTATGGCGGCGCGTCTTCAACGTAGCCCCTCTTCAACGTAGCCCCTCTTTAACGTAGCCCCTCTTCGACCCGGCGACGATCGGGTACGTCGGGTCGGTATGGCGGCGCGTCGTAGGTACGTCGATTCTTCGGGACCGGTCGTTCGATCGGTCGGTCGATGCAGTCGGCCTCGTAGATTCTTGCTCTTGCCGCAGATTTCTTCGTTTTTCTGCCGCTTGGTTGGCGCTGGTTCTTCGTTCTTCAGAATTATCCGCTGCTCGATGGACCAGACTGTGGTGGACTGTATTAGGTTGGAGTAATAAAAGACTTCTTGCTGTTGTCTTCTAGTTTATTCTTCTTGTAGAGCTGGAGGCCGACTGACTGCCTTTGGTTTTACAAGTAAGGCTTTTTATATGCCCCAGTGGCGTTAGTTCTATCCCTACTATTTCCCACGCTTTGGGTGGTCTAACAAAGTACTGGCTACGCTATTTAAAACTATTGTAAACACATAAAAACAAACTTTCTTAGAATTATTACAAAAGGCTAAAGAAATGCATATCAATAGACACCGACAACAAATAATTCGTTTCCTAAAACTAAGAAAGATATTTTGTGCGGATTACAATTTACGCAGAACTGTTACCTATTCAACAAAAGGTCTCGACAATAATGAGTTCCTTTAACAGTGCCGCTAGTAAACATTTTAGAATATAAAACAATGCATTTTACTGCGAAAACGCCCGGCGATAAGCAAAACAAAACATTTCGGGCGCCGTGGGAATCTCTAGCATCTGTTGGACTTAAAGCTGCATGCTAATTTTCCACAAACTAAAAATACCACATGCCTAAAGACTATGATATTACCACGCTAACTAATGAAGCAGCTATCCTGCACAACTTTCATAGTCTTTTAATTTATACTATGCTCGGCGTCCGTAACAATACCGTTCCCCCGGTTCCCCCATCAAAAGTCGAAAACTATGCGGCATAAAAAAAAAATAGTTTAAGAATGTGCAAGCAACGTTCTTTTATATGATACCCCACATGCTCTAGTAGCTCCACTTTGATTTCTCAAGTGTCGAATGCACCCCATGTGTGCATAAGAAAAACCCTTTTTTTGTTAGGTATATAAGCTTATATCACATATATATAAATTTAAAAAAAACATTATCCGATGGAAAACCAATCATCATCATTAGTTGTGAACCTATGGAGTACGTAGCTAACCCCCCCTCCCCCCCCCCCGTGTCAAATGCACCCAAAGTGTGCAAAAGGACAAAACTTTACATAATAGGTATATAAGCTTAGATCACATATATATAAACGTAAAAAACATCATCCGATGACCATAAGGGTTCCTTTTTTACCATTTTGATAGGAACCCTAAAAAGAAAAAAAAACGTACCCAATATTTTTTTAATAATCCACATGTCGGATAAAACAACATTTTTTACTCATCATACCTATTGATGAAACACGCTGACGTCCCTGAACAACAGCACATAATAGTAAATACCCACTTCACAAGTAACAACAGTACTGTATGTACCAGTTGAACAGTTTCACAGCAACTTGACTCCGTCTAACGAGGTTCGAGTTAATACTAATTGCTTTACGATTGTTGCTGGGTGTGTGGCTGCACATATTATATCATGTGTGTTTCATCAATCGTGTATACAGGGTGTTTCTTTTAAGGTGTCAAGCCAGTGCGAGCTGATAGCAGAGTACCATACGTATCGATTTAACCCCCATGCATGTTCTACGATTATTTGTAGTTTTCGAGTTATAATTTTTTTTCGATATTTTTCCTGATTCAACGAGATGATGTCTTTAAAAAATTATATCTTTTTTTGGGTCAACTTTGAACAAGGATGTACTAAATAGGGCATTATTTGCTGAAGTCGGTCATTGAAAGTGGTGTAACTGAAATCTTGTGATTTTCATATTTTATAATTTGTTATTATCTTTGCATATTTTTGTCAATCCAGATATTTACTATTCCTCTACGTTTAAGCAGAGCTCAGTTGATAATAAAACCTGTTTTTTTTTGTACCTACTACTATCCATAACCACTACCACTGATATGAAATGGGATCCAAAATAACTCGAAAACTACAAAAAATCTTAGAACATACATGGGGGCTAAATCGATAGGTATGGTACTCTGCTATCAGCTTGCACTGGCTTGACACCTTAAATGAAACATCCTGTATAGTGGAGTCATCATGTCTGATTGGCAAGCTCGTACACACACAAAAATAATAATTATGTTCCAGATCTCAGTAAGGTTACCAAGTTCTTATTTCATCCTTCCATTTCACACTATTCTGTAAGGGAAATTCAATATTAAGCAAATTAACACCTTACGTCAATTTACAACATTGCGGATAATTTTTGTTGGTAGCCAATTTGCTTAGCAATTAGTTTCCCTGACTGTACCTATTCACTTTATATCTTCCACATCAATACAATCTTACTCGAAAGTACGCTCACTATCGTGCATCAGCTTGTCTCTGACCAGAATTTCCAGGAGTATTGTTATAGATCCCTTTTGTGGCTGTTAATTCACTTGAAAATAATCCCTTCCTCGAAACAGCCACAGATCTGGAAGTTGTTGTAACTTGTTACATAATAACACGCGTGTACTCCCCGAAGGTGTAGGCAGAGGCACCACCAGAGCTGATCTATTGCCATTAAATAAAATAAAAATAATTTATTTCAGACCATTAGCCCATTTGGGTTAGAATACAAACAACTTATAAACTAATGATAGTACTTAAATCTACCAGAAGTTTATTGTTATACAGTACTTGCACTCGGTGGCATGGAGGCGTATCCAATGCCCCCAGTTTGGGGCTGTCCCACCTGTCCGCAATAACCCTCAGAAAGCTGTTGGGGCTGGCGCGAATCCGGCTCATGATGGATGCGCAGCGCTTACGCATAAGTGCAGGAAACCCATCTATTCCCGCCTCTGCAAACATACCCGAAGCACTGCAGTAGCGCGGCAGCCCCATCAGCACCCTTCTTTTTTTTTTTGAGGGTGGGAAATCATCAAATAACTTCTCCCGCTCTGGGTGGAGTGGAAGGGCGTGTCAGACTTTTACTGACTAAAACCCACCCATGTTCCTTCAGTTGCCTATGCCAGGGCCGCGGTAACCTCTTCAGACAATCCGCGACCCCAGCGGCGTCGGCCCTATTGGACCCCGTCACTTGCTGACATCTCTTTGAGGCGCTCGTGGAACACAACGCGCCGTTGACTCGGGCCTGGTCCTTACTGGACGGCGAGCTACCCGCTGCTCACTGTCCGCAGGCCCGCGCCAACGGTGGCCGGAAATCGCCCCGCGATTCCCGCCGCCCAGGGCGTCTCCTGCGGCGACTGAGGGCGTGAGGCTGCCTCTCCCTCACGCGTTCCGCCTCCTCCTTCGCGAGCATCACTGCTTCGCAGAAGGAGGTGACGGCCTCCCATGCACTCTCGCTCCGCACCATGGCCTGGACCAGGCATTATTGTACTGCACGCGCACAGCGTTGTATGTCCTCCATTAACAAGAGCCAAATGCAGACAGGCTGCTATACTGAGAATTTCATTTCATCAACTCAACCTCGGGCGATAGAACCTAAGGTCCTCAGCAGTAGAGTTCGCGACCCTTTTATCAACAGGGCAGTCAAAAGGACGAGTAGATGGTGATCGAGAAGTCGTAGTATTGTTATCCATGACTGCCACGAAATGCAATCTCAAGGAAATAAATAGCCCCTGGTATCTACCACTTCATATTAATGATCAAATTGCGATCATCAGTCCGTCTGCCAAGCTTAATGTTTGGGCCGTGTACCACGTTTCTCTTATGTCTGGTTCTTTCATTCATCTCTGGGGAAGGTTCACGTGCAGTCGCATCCGACTGACGTGAAGCTATGTATTATGTACGTACTCCACTCGGGTGTATAATGTGGCATGTGTTCCGTCTTGGGACATGAGCAGTTTTGCAAAGTAACTTAAATTATTTGCATAACGAATGAAATTACTAAACATAAGTAGGTAGTGACATAGGTATAAGATCAGAAACAAGAGGTTTTCAATATACATAGTCTAATCTAAGTCGCCTGTTTTGTCCCACTGCTGGGCAAACGGCTTCATTTCCCTTTTCTACACAGTTCTGTCTCAAAGACGTGAAGTGTGAAAGACCAGCGGTTAGAGTAACATAGAATGGGGAGAATACAAACTCAAACTCAAACTCAAACTCAAAGCATTTATTTCAATTAAACCAATTACAGGCACTTTTGAATTGTCAAAGAGTCGGTCAGTAGGTAAGTCAGAAAGTTGAAGCTAGTTGCCCATTCCAAAACGTAGATCTATGGAGAAGAACGGGCAAGAAACTCCACGGACACTCTTTTAAATCAAAATATAGTTACAAAATATTGGTTACATCATTCATGTTGAAATTATACATGTGAGAACGATGAACGTTAAAAGCGTCCGTAATAAAAAAAAAAAAAAAAAAACAATTCAAAATTAAAATTAAAATAAGCCGTGGCAGCTAAGGTATGACCAGCCTCCACCAACAGCGCCCGTTCACAAACCTGATGTATGGATTCGTTAAATGATCCAACACACGCGCCACCATCAGCGAGGCATTAGAGTGAGCATGACACACTCTCAGCCGCCAGGGCACATCCAAGTCAAATAAAGACGTACCCAGTAAATGGTAGCTTTAGAGTAGGTACATAGTACTCACACATGTACTAAGCAATTATACAATACAAAGGTGATTGAGTCTACACAATGCAAAGCTATTCTTACAATCTTCAGCAGTTCCAACAGTATCTTCAAATGTTAATTAATTAGTTGAGGTTGTGGAGCAGGACCAGCATGGAGCCAAGCATTTTTATCATTTATGTAATCCCCCAACTTATAATATGCCTGCCTGCATAGTGTGCGTTTTACACAAGTTTTAAATTTCGTCTCATTTAGTTGAAGTACGTGTGGAGGAATTTTATTGTAACATTTTAAACAGTACCCCATGAACGATGAGTCTACTTTAGCCAGCCTGAAACCTGGTTGAGCTAATAGGTCCTTATTTCTAGTATTATAATTATGCCTTTCACCTCTTTTATTAAAAAGATGTAAATTTTTTCTTACGTACATGATGTTTTCGTAGATATATTGACAAGGTACCGTCATGATGTTAATATCCTTAAACAGTTCCCTTAGAGAATCGCGCCTGCGAAGATTATATATGGCTCTGATGGCTCGTTTTTGCAGAATAAAAATGGACTCGATATCTGCAGCCCGTCCCCAAAGTAAAATACCGTAAGACATGATACTGTGAAAGTAACTAAAATAGACTAGCCTCGCGGTATCTACAGTAAATTGACGGATTTTTCTGACAGCATAAGCTGCTGAACTTAGCCGTCCTGCAAGTGATATTAAATGAGGACCCCATTGTAGCCTTGAGTCGAGCGTAATCCCCAGGAAAACGGTTTTATCGACGAATTCTAGTTTCTCTTGATTCAATACTATCTCACACACACATGTCCATAATTCTCCGTTTGAGACATAGCCATGGTAGATCTTCTTTTGACGACACGGTTGGCGCAGTGGTTGAGCGATTGACTGCTGCGCAGCATGTCGCGGGTTCGATTCCCGCACGGAACAAATATTTGTACGACCTACAAGTATTTGTTCCGAGTCTGGGTGTTTTTCTATCTATAATATGTATGTATTTACAAAAAAAAAAAAAAAATGTATATAAGTAGTTTATCAGCCATCTCGTTACCATAACACAAGCATTTAGGTTGCTTAGCTTGGGGCTAGATGGCGTTGTGTGATATGTCCAAACATTTATTTATTTATTTATTTTATTTATCTTTTGGACGATCGTAGGTCGCAAAAATTGCACTGTACCTACTGGTTTTTTGGGATGTTGTTATGATAGATACCACAGTGTAAAACCAAGTTTGCAGCTTCGAATGCGGCCTGTGCAATTGCGTGGTTTTCGAAAAACGTCGCAACATTTGGACTTCTTTAAGTTTTTGGCTTATAACTTCTAAATAAAAGATACATCCTACGGAAAAGTCACCCACTACATTCTTAGCCCAACATTCTTACAGAACCTACCACCGTAGTTGGCAGGTGGCACAAGTAGTTGGGGGTAGAGAAAGAGCCCATCAACTGGGGGTGGACAAGAAATAATTTTGAGCTATTTTGAAAAATGGTTTGACGTGCTGTATGCAAATTTTAGAAGTTACAGTGTCAAGTTACAGTGTCAAGTTACAGTGTCAAGTTACAGTGTCAAGTTACAGTGTCAAGTTACAGTGTCAAGTTACAGTGTCAAGTTACAGTGTCAAGTTACAGTGTCAAGTTACAGTGTCAAGTTACAGTGTCAAGTTACAGTGTCAAGTTACAGTGTCAAGTTACAGTGTCAAGTTACAGTGTCAAGTTACAGTGTCAAGTTACAGTGTCAAGTTACAGTGTCAAGTTACAGTGTCAAGTTACAGTGTCAAGTTACAGTGTCAAGTTACAGTGTCAAGTTACAGTGTCAAGTTACAGTGTCAAGTTACAGTGTCAAGTTACAGTGTCAAGTTACAGTGTCAAGTTACAGTGTCAAGTTACAGTGTCAAAACTGAAAAAAGTCTGAAAAGTTCAAGGTTTTTCGAACACCACGCAGTTAGCACAGGTCTTTCGAAGTTGCAAACTTGGTTGAACACTATTGGTATCTACTTTTTTTTTTGGATAGGAAATCATCAATAACTTCTCCCGCTCTGGGCGGAGCGGGAGGGCGTGTCAGACTTTTACTGACTAAAACCCACCCTTGTTCCTTCAGTTGCCTGTGCCAGGGCCACAGTATCTCTTTCGAATAACCCGCGACCCTGGTTGGAATCTACACTAACATCCCTAAAAATCTGTGCAGTGCAATTTTTGTGTCTACGGTGAGTGGCCTAGTCTTACAACTTAATATTTTAAAAAGAATTGTATCAATGGTGGTCGAAGTTTAGATGCACCAATAGTTCTTTCTGTAAGTAATATGATAATCTCATTTCAAGCTAACAACTAAGTTACCTCGACCGCTCTCTACGGCGGGCAGCTAAGCAGCTAATGTTCCGTTGTCTTTTTGTTGCAGTCACGAGGAAGCGATTCCGATGAAACGGAATAAAAGGAAACTGAAAAGCTTTGGTATTTGAATCCGCTTTGTGCAGCTTGCTCAGTTTGATACACAGGTGGACAGGCTTAGCAGTGTCTTTATGTATCGGTGAAGCATGTTATTATTATGTTATTATTGGGAGACCCGCTTTTCATTCGAGGAGTGCAAGCACCATCAGTGTAACCAGTGACGTCCAATCAACGTTATCCCCCTTATTCATAAAAAAACTAAAACGCTTTACAAACCTATTTTAGTTAAAATAAACTTTTTTACAAAAAAAAAAATAACCGACTTTCAAAAAAAATACTACAAAGTAAAAAATAACTAATTTCGGAGATCGGAGGCAAAAAACTAAAATACAGACCATTTTAGTTTTTTGCCACTGATCTCCGAAATTAGTTACTTTTCACTTTGTAGTATTTTTTTCAAAGTCAGTTATTTTTTTTTTTTTGTAAAAAAGTTTTTTATTTTTCACTTTTTAGTAGGTCAGTTTGTAATTTATCTAAGTTACAAAAGCCTACATAATGTTAACTCCTCATCATCTTTTACAAAATATTGTTTTTCCCGATACAATAAGGACGTTCATAGTTGAAGAGTCCTCCTAGTAAGGAACCAGGAGAACTGGAACTGATGGGGAAGTCACCATCAGCTCCACTTCACCATATGCATTGTGACGAGCATAAATTGCTTAGCAACCATATTAAAGTAATCGAATCGCAACCCAAGTGAAATACGTGTTATTGATGATTTGAGTTGAGAGTGTGAAGACAAAACACTATTTTTAACCGACTTCTAAAAAAGGAGGAGGTTCTCAATTCGGATGTTTGTATTTTTTTTTTGTTTTTTTTTTTTATGTTTGTTCGCGCATAACTCCGTCGCTTGCCAACCGATTTGAAAAATATTTTTTTGTTGGAAAGGGTATACTTTCCAAATGGTCCTATTTTTGTCAAAATCCAGTTCTGATCCTGGAGAAATCGAAGGAACTCGTCAAATATTATAGGCACACCTATAGCGATTTAAGTATTTTTTATAGCAGCTCGTGCATTTGCTCTCGGAAAGCACCACTTGGTGAAGTGGAACTGATGATGAAGACCACAGATGGCTACCGGAACTACTCAATGATAAATATTTCACGGGTTGCGATTCGATTACTTTAATATGGTTGCTAAGCAATTTCCGCTCGTCACACAATGCGTGTGGTGAGTGGTTGTTGAGGAGTTCTCCTGGTTCTTACCAGCAGAACTCCTCAACAATTAACGTCCCAGCATCGGGAAAAGCAATATTTTGTAACATGTGATGAGCAATTGACATTAGACTATTGTAAGTAACAATAGTGTAATGTCAGTTCGCGCGCAGCCGCGCTATGAAATACACGTCGTCACGCTGCATTTGTCGATCTCGTGATCTCGCGAGATCTCGTACGAAATTTGACGAGATACAATCTCGTAAAATATGGCCGGGATCTCGCGAGATCGGGATCTCGGCGAGACGAGATTGCATTCCCTAATTGTAACTTATACAAATTATAAACAGACCCACTAAAAAGCGAGAAATAAAAACTTTTTAACAAAAAAAAAAAACCGCCTTCCAAAAATCACTACAAAGTGAAAAATAACTTTGATTTCGGAAGTCGGTGGCAAAAAAAAAGAAAGCAATTAAAAAACGAAAGACACCGACTTCCGAAATCAAAGTTATTTTTCACTTTGTAGTGATTTTTGGAAGGCGGTTTTTTTTTTTGTTAAAAAGTTTTTATAAGTAGAATAAGTTTGTAGAGCATTTTAGTTTTTTTATGAATAAGAGGAATTATTGGTAATCGTAAATGTAACCCCTAGAAGTTATAGCTGAAATTCAATCAATCAATCTGCCTGCCTTTTCCCAACTGTGCTGAGATCGGCTTCCAGTCTAACCGGATGCAGATGAATACCAGTATTTTACATGGAGCAACTGCCTATCTGACCTCCACAACCCAGTGACTGGGTAATACGATAAGACTGGTTATCAGACTTTCGGGCTTCTGACGACCCGTAACGACTGTCAAAGATCCACGAATGACAGCCGGGACCAACGGCTTAACGTGCTTTCCGAGGCACGGAGGAGTCTCGGTACCTATATAAAGATGGTCACCCATCCACGGACCAACCCCGGCAAGCGTAGCTTAATGTGTCGGATCGACCCATGCGGCTGTTAGGTACTTAGCCACGAGCTCATCTTCGAAGTTACAGCAGAAATGATGAGCTAAATAATCAAGACTGTGCTGTGACAGATGATTTTGTTTCCTGGTTTTACTTATTTTAGATCTAATAGAGAGATATAAAACCAAGCTTCATAAAGCATCATCGCGCATCGTCAGTACCGCATTTTTACTTCCCTGTTATATTCCCTGATATATCCTATAAGCATTGCAAGAATCTACCTCAATTTTTTTTATTTCACCACAGAAATTAAAGCAACAATAACGGTAGAAGGAAGGAGTTTCAGTTAACAAACTAGAAACTTTTAATTAACTTGCCGGGTTACAATGAAAGTAATGAGTCCCCCCGACAGCGACGCGAAATAGTTCACACTGAACATTTAACTTTGCTTGATTAATTGAGACGAAAACAGTTTAAATACATTGAACCTTTTTTTTGAGGGTGGGAAATCATCAAATAACTTCTCCCGCTCTGGGTGGAGCGGAAGGGCGTGTCAGACTTTTACTGACTAAAACCCACCCGTGTTCCTTCAGTTGCCTATGCCAGGGCCGTGGTATCTTCTTAAAACTACCCGCGACCCCAGACTACCCGCGAGCCCAGACTACCCGCGACCCCAGACTACCCGCGACCCCAGACTTCCCGCGACCCCAGACTACCCGCGACCCCAGACTACCCGCGACCCCAGATTTCCCGCGACCCCAGACTACCCGCGACCCCAGACTACCCGCGACCCCAGACTTCCCGCGACCCCAGAGGTTATACTACAGAACTAGTAAGTGGTAGTTAAAGTAGGTATCCAACCAGGTAGGGGTAGGTATCATTTGTTGCCACATTTGGTACGCGAGGGTTGCAAAACAAAGTTGGTTAGTTTATTTAGTTCTTCTGGTTTGTCTAACTGATACTTTGAAAATATCAATAACTTACGTAAACCCTTTTAAAGGATAAAAGGTTTCGTTTGTTGGAGCCCTTTTTTACGAAGATAATTAGTTTTTCTGCTGTTTTGTTGAAATTGTTCAAAATCTCATTGCAATCCATTTTTAGGGTTCCGTATCTTAAAAGGAAAAAACCGGCCAAGTGCGTGCGGCCGACCACACACCATTGTGCGTGGTCCGACACACACTTGGCCGGTTTTTTTTCCCTTCATAAAGGGTTCCGTAGTTGGGATGAATTCATCCCAAGAACAAACATTGTAGTTGAAATACATGTTCTCCCATACATTCCAACTGTAAATGTAAGTTTGTACTCACAATATTGAGAGATTTACCATGTTATTTTGACACCACAGACTTATTATAGGTTTTCCTGTAATCTACAGATAAAGAACTATTTTCTGTGTTTTATTTTTAATTTAAGGCTCAGTAGTTTCGGAGATAGCGGGGGGGGGGGGATGGTCAATTATCGTCTATATTCTTAAATAACTTTAAAACAATTTATTTTAAAATTATAAAAAATATATATTTGAGATCCTCATAGTAAGTCCTTTTATTTGATATGTCACACGGTATAGTTTGCAAAACTTTTTTTTTAAATTTTCTTATTTGCCCCCTAAAAGTGACCCCCGTATTCATAATTAATTTATTTACTTTACCCGTACGTGTTTGGGTCACAGAAATCTATATGTGTACCAAATTTCAACTTAATCAGTCCATTAGATTCGGAGAAAATTGGCTGTGACAGACGTACAGACAGACAGATAGACAGACAGACAGACGCACGAGTGATCCTATAAGGGTTCCGTTTTTTCCTTTTGAGGTACGGAACCCTAAAAACTGAACCCATAGAAGATCACTTCGTTGTCCGTCTGTGTCTCTGTCTGTCATTGTGTTAAGACCCTTTTTCTCAGGAGCGCGCAAAGGTATCCAGTCGAAATTAATATCAAATACGGAGGTCCACAGTCTCTTGGCGCTCTAAAAAAATAATTTTTCTAAGCTTCTAAGTCAACGCAATTAAAAGATAAGGCTTATTGCGACATATTTTGCACTTCTCGTTGACGGAGAATCATGAAATTCAATACTCAATACTTTTATTGCATTCTACATGTAGGTATTCTTTGGCAAGAAGCAAGGTCTCACAGCACAAGTAAAGAAAAATGAACGAAAATTGTTTGTAGTTTTATCAAATAAAATAAAATGCAAACTTATATTTGTAGTTGGAGAATTGACCGTGTCGTCAATCGGTCGTATCGATCGACAATTTCATCCCAACTATCTACGGAACCCTTCATTGTGCGTGGTCCGGCTTGCACTTGGCTGGTTTTTTTTTGAAGATTAATAACTCCTATTAGTAGGTACCTACTGGTTCTTGTCCAAAAAGCCAGCTTGTCCACCATATTCTACTCTGTTTGATAGTTATCTTGTTCTACCAAACCACAAACACACATTCTTGACACTTAGTTATCACTGATGTACATTTTCCGTTGGTGGCTCCCTTAGTTGGCACTAGCGGCACCGCTTAGTGGCAATTCTCCAGTCATTAAGGAAACGACTTGGATTTCAGATGGCTAACATTAATTTGCGCTTGTATTTACGAACTGCTCGATTTTATTGAAGTTAAATATACAATGTTTTACAATGGTAATATCTTGTGGCTGGGATAAATGGAATGGATTTTGTTTGTAATCTGCAGTGAATGTTAGCTTTATGAAGTTGATCAACTATCTATATCGGGAAAGAGTTTTACTATTTAATTTAGAGTTAGTAGCGATCAGTAGTCGCACACTAGTTCTGCTGGTGTTTTATTGCTAAGTTAAATGAGCCTACTAAGTTACTGACAGAAGAGGAAAGAAATAATAATATTGTAGCTTGTAACTTAATTGAATCTGCCTAGCCTTTTCCCAACTATATTGGGGTCGGCTTCCAGTCTAACCGGATGTAGCTGAATACCAGTATTTTACATAGAGCGACTACCTGTCTGACCTCCACAACCCAGTAACTGGGTAATACGATACCCCTTGGTACGACTGGTTGTCAGACTTTCGGGAATCTGACCACCCGTAACGACTGTCAAAGATCTACGAATGACAGCCGGGACCAACGGCTTAACGTGCTTTCCGAGGCACGGAGGAGTCTCGGTATGTAAAGATGGTCAACCATCCACTGACCAACCCCGGAAAGCGTAGCTTAACCTGATGGATCGACCCATGCGGCTGTAATTACTTAGCCACGAGCTCCTCTGCTTGTAACTTAATTATTAAATTAAATTCAAAAATAATTAAGAAAATGAATGTGAACACTGATTCTCCCTCAACGGTTATTTTGTTGACTGCGAGTCCCCCCGCCCCCCTGCAGACGGGCAGCGCAGACGCAACCGGAAGCCGTCGCGCCGCCACGAACATTAAAAAAGGAGAGTTTTTCATAAACCGCGCGTTATTAAGGCCGGGGACGCAATATGTGGGGAAAACAATTGTACGCGAACAATACGCCCGCCATTGTACCTGCGAACGGATTAATTTGGCGCTCGGCTGCCTCCGCGCGCTCTCAGATGTTCGCGGTAGCGCCGGATTGATTGTTGCAGGCTTACACTCTACTACGTAAAGATATAATGCAGATAAACTGGTTTTTAATCTTGCTTCTGGTGACCTTGGATAACCTCGAAACATTGAGTCTACAAATACGATTGTTTTTATCGTATATTATCTAATTATAAAGTTTTAAGTAAACTTTACATGGTGTGATTATTTGAGTAATTAAGTAACGTTTTGGTTTTCAATTAAAAAGATTTAACTCTACCAAACTATATCTGGTTTCAAAAACTGTCACAAGACCGTAGTAAGAAAAACAAATTAAAGAAATGAAAATTACTCTTCATCTTTCCAAGATATTCTTTTAGCATTAAAATGTGAATATTTTCCAGCATCAAGTTAGGTCACAAAGCGGAACACTATATCAATGCCGAGCTAATAACGAAGTTAAATAACGGTAACACGGCCACTGCGGGCAGCAATCATAACTTTGCACTTAAGCTGTGGATCCCAAGTTGGGGCCCTTTGCACAGTGTGCTCTGCAGTCTACTTTGCAGAGTACAGTACTCTGCAGCGGTAAGTACCCCGGGGGAAGTGCGCTCGCTGTCTGAGCTTGATTAGCGGGAGATCGAATTACGGTTAGCGGTAGTAGTTTTGATTTAAGCGGCTGGATTTTGGGTTTCGGTGAGGAAGCGATGTGTTACGATGGGAGTCTTTATATAAATGTACACGTACTTAGTTTAAGTTTTGTTTTTATTTCATTGCTATATTAAAATCTTCGTTTACCTGAAAGACAAGAATAATTTGAGTAAATTATTTTTGTTTGTCAGCTATTGTTGTAAGTTAAGTATTTTTTTTCAGGTCTTTTATGTGAATGTTAAATAACTTACTTCTTAGTCTACTGTGAAAAATGTTATAGTACCCAAAATCGCAAGGTATTCGAAGTTCTGCTTGATAGTAAAACCAACCCCATAAGTCCATTTTATTTATATTGTTTCGGTGATGCCAAGCGTGGTGGTTTGGCTCATAAGGTCCCGATGCCGCTGGCTTGTGTGTGACACATGAAATGCCCGCTGTACCCGCTGTACCAGTCCTCGACATAAAGAACCGAGCGATTGTATCGCCGTTTTTGAACTCCGCTTTGTGACCGCTTGGTGCCGTTTCGAGTCGCTCACGTTCAATATCATTTTCTAGAAGCGAGTTTAGCTTTATTTGGTAAATGTTTTCTTGGAGTGATTTTTGTAAAAAAAAAAAAAAAACACTATTTTAAGTAGGTATGTCATCCAAATATAAAATTGTAGATAAGTATGTTAAGAAACAACCGCTTATTTGACATATAAACTTAAATTAAAGTTATTGGTGTAAAATTGAATCTGATATAGACATGAAGATAATACAAAATTAAAATTAAGGGATTTGATAGATATTTCTGTAGAAAATATAAATACAAAAAAGTAATTATTTAGTATACCTTTTTTGTATTTTGATTTAATTTAAAAGGAACAAGAAAAAATCACTAGATTTTTTATGTTACTTGTAATACGACAAACACTATTCCACTCTAAGGCCCACCATCCGTGAATGGTTCCACAAAGCTCCTCATCCTAGTGTCCAAACACAGTGCAATTGGACGGCGGTCCACATTATGTGCAGTCGGGGACGGCTCAATGTTCGGCGTTTGCAATGCTAATAGAGGCTTGGTGCGCCCCCACTAACTCGCTTTGCATCGCATATTGTTTGGAGTGACCAGCTCTTTGAGGCCTAGACGAGGAGATAAGTGAATTGGAAACTAGTTCTGTTTTTGTTTACTGGTAACGAGGATGAATGTACCCGGAAGTTTCATGGGTTGAAGTTTGAACAATAAGTTATAAACAAAATGTAAGCAGTGCTTACTGATAAGGATAACGTAACACAGAAAAAATGTATCTTTCAAAATTTAGATAATTGATAAACGAAAAACCTCAACTTGAACAAGACAAGCATTTAAAAGGTTACATTTAAATTATTGTCGCCTCAAAAATCCTATCGACCGATTATGTACCTTATCTTGTAAGACGAAGAAGACTAGTCTGCACGACACAGGGAATCCTAGTGTGGAGGCTAGTGTTATAGGAATATTGAATGCTTAAATTCTTGCACAATAAAGTTTTTTATTTTTTTTATTTATGGAGTGTACATAAATAAAAAAAATAAAAAACTGGAGAAATTGATAGTTGGTCAAATTGACACATTACATGAACACTTGCCTTTGTATAGCCATTTCATATTATAGTTTGGGATTGGAATATATATCAATTTGGTAAACAATAAATATTCCTAACTGTACAATTATATCACATGTCCACAATGTTCTTCAAGTTTTAAAAGTGTATGTGAATTAGGTCAAAACTTTAAAATTAAAATACCGAATTTGTAAATTCATACCCTACACACAGATCTATGGACTACCAAATAATCTCTTCTTATTTCCATTAGAAATAAACTCCTTCAATATTAGTTTGTTCCAGAAGCATTAAATACATTGAAAGCAGTAATTCAGATAGTATGCGAGCGAACCTCGTGTAAGCACGTACTTACGAAACAATTCCGAGCATGTAACGTCAACTCCGAGCTACTCCGCGGAGAGAAACTGCAACCTAATGTTCTGACTATCGTATCTTTGTATGCGTACTCCGTACAGTTTGTGGACTTTTTATTTTTTGTTAAATATTTATTGTTAGCTTCTTATCTGAGGTCGTGGGGCTTTCGGGACCGGGACCGCGGTCCCAGATTCTACCTTTATTATTTTAGAGTAGTATTTTGGGACCACAAATAAAATAAATAAAGTCATGTCTTGGGAAAGTACGGTCAACCCAAAAATTTAGAAGTTATACAAATAAAACTATTTTTACACGACGCCAAAAAGAAGTGTAATGTTTTCAGCGTTCGTATGTTTGTGAGTTTCTTTATTGCACTATAACTTTTGAGTGCCTGAATTTGAATGTATGGGGTATCGTTAGAATCCTTACATCATCCCGAGGGACACTGGCTATAATTTTTTTTGAAAGAAATGACGGCAGTATGGCTCCATTTTCAAATATGAAAAAAAAATCTTCAATTATTACAATATGTTGGCATGGCAGTCGTGTTTTTTATTTTTTATAATTATTTATTTTTTATCATCATCATCATCATCGGATCTATTTTTATAAAACGAAAGGCAGCATATCCTTTTTCCAACATATTATTTACGAAAACGCAACAACTCTTTTTAAAATTGGCGTCACGTGCCATACGTTTTTATAAACCTTAACATCTTGACAGCGCATGAGGGCAGATGTCAGTTAAGTACCTACTTCTGGAATGTCTTTACGCCACAATAGACCAACTTCGAATCTACCCGATGGCAAACGCTTAGCCGTAGATTCTAATATTTCTAGAGCATACTTATCCTGCTTGGAAAATGAATTTTGTTAACTGTACTTTAACTTCTTTTTTCTTGTGGTTCCAAAATACTACTCTAAAATAATAAAGGTGGAATCTGGGACCGCGGTCCCGGTCCCGAAAGCCCCACGACCCTTATCTGGATAATTGAGTGTATTTACTTGTACTTGATATGGATTGGGGTCGAACGAACGAAGGCCGCGATCTTCGCAGGGTGCCTGTAGCAGCCAGAAATCGAGTCGAATGGCATGCAGTTGAGGAAAGGCCATGTCCAGCTGTGTGGTACTGTAGGCATCAGCTACAGCAGTCAGTACATCATCATGAGATGAAGATGATGTACTTGATGTAGGTTATACAGGGTGTAAGTGGAAACAGTGGCAATATTTTAAGGGGTCATTGTACTCATCATTATGAACAGCTTTTACTATGGGACCAAATCTGAAATCCCGAAAAAATTATCATCTGTTCCCTACATTTTGACGAATTATGCGAACATTAATGTACTGAACACCTGATTTTTTTTTTCGCGAGTTCAGGTTTGGTCCCATAGTAAAAGTTGTTAATAATGGTGAGTACAGTGACCCCTTAAAATATTGCCCCTGTTTACACTTAACCCTGTATTATTCCAGAATTGAAATCAGCTGTTCTATTTCTATGTAATCATATTGTAATTTAATGAAAAGAAAAAAAGAACTTAACTACCGATTGCCAGCAACTTTTGGTGGCTCAGATCTTTTGGTGGCTCAGATCTTTTGGTGGCTCAGATCTTTTGGTGGCTCAGATCTTTTGGTGGCTCAGATCTTTTGGTGGCTCAGATCTTTTGGTGGCTCAGATCTTTTGGTGGCTCAGATCTTTTGGTAGCTCAGATCTTTTGGTGGCTCAGATCTTTTGGTGGCTCAGATCTTTTGGTGGCTCAGATCTTTTGGTGGCTCAGATCTTTTGGTGGCTCAGATCTTTTGGTGGCTCAGATCTTTTGGTGGCTCAGATCTTTTCATAGTTTATTATTATGTGCTAAATATATTCACTAGTGAGCACATCCTTAGTTTGTAGATACCGTTCTGAATCCACTTAGTAGTCATAATTACCTATACGTTGATTCTGTAAAATTGTAACAACAACTCGCTTCTCACATCGCTATTCACTCTCACTTCGCATCACTTCTGCTCACTTGTTTTTTATTTACACTTTGAATTTAGAACGCCAATCAAGAAAAGAAACTCACAGCGGATTTCGAAGTTTAGAATGAGGTCTTACAGAATCACTCGGCTTATATTCGTATCACCACCTAAAAAGTGAACACTCTGAAAGTTCCAGTAACTAATTATAATAATTTTAATTAAGTTTTGTTTATAGTAGAGAAATAAAAAAAATCTGTTCCAATAACTAGGACTAACATTATATTTAGAGGTAAAGTTTAACATAAATCGCATGAGTTATTAATTCACGTCATCCGGGTCGTTAACACCGGTCCCGGTCCCGGCGCGTTTCCCCTCCGGAGCTGCGCGACTCTCGCCCCTACGGCACCGCCGCTTTATAATTATTTTAGATTATGTGTCGTGTCAGTAATTAGAGGAAATAAGGCTGTGGTAGCCATTGGATTATCTCGCTTATCTTTCTTTATTAAATTATCACTTCAGTAAGAAAACGGCTTTTAGGTTATGTGATTACCAAAATACTGGTTATGGCGTGCGGAAAGGTACTTAGTAGAATTTTCAGTTCAAATTTTTTGTCGTCATCCCTATTGTACCTTTATAGTGAATTTACCCTAGTTTATGGTGAAAGAAAAAACTTTTTAACAAAAAAAAAACCGACTTCCATAAATCACTACAAAGTGAAAAATAACTTTGATTTCGGAAGTCGGTGTCTTTCGTTTTTTATTTACTTTCTTTTTTTTTGCCACCGACTTCCGAAATCAAAGTTATTTTTCACTTTGTAGTGATTTATGGAAGTCGGTTTTTTTTATTAAAAAGTTTTTATTTCTCGCTTTTTAGTGGGTCTGTTTATTTGTATAAGTTACAATAGTCTAATGTCAATTAAACAAATAAATAAAAGGTTTATTCACAATAAATATACAGAAACACATTTAAAATGTACATTACATTACAGTTCATATAATGCTCATCACATGTTACAAAATATTGCTTTTCCCGATGCTGGGACGTTAATTGTTGAGGAGTTCTGCTGGTAAGAACCAGGAGAACTCCTCAACAACCACTCACCACACGCATTGTGTGACGAGCGGAAATTGCTTAGCAACCATATTAAAGTAATCGAATCGCAACACGTGAAATATTTGTCATTGAGTAGTTCCGGTAGTCAGTTCCACTTCACCAAGTGGTGCTTTCCGAGAGCAAATGCACGAGCTACTATAAAAAATACGCAAATCGCTATAGGTGTGCCTATAACATTTGAGGAGTTCCTTCGATTTCTCCAGGATCACATCATCAGAACTGGATTTTGACAAAAATGGGATTTTAAACGCGCGTCGTCAGCGCGTTTAAAATACGTCGTGTGCTAAGTCCTTAAAAAGAATTGTTGTATTGTTAAGTATAACCAATAATTTTAGTTACACAATATTTGCGAAATTCCGTAATGAATACATCGAGTTTATGTTGACTGCATACATTAGCATATAAAGTGCAAATATTAGCTGCTTGTAACTTGCTCAAGTTATGTACGAGTAGCACTGCACTAGCGCACACACACTACTTGCTACTGCAATCCTGGGAGTTGCTAACTGCTCTCAATTACCTTACACTTTCATATAATATTGGAGAATAGCCAGTGTGTTTACTGTAGTTTTTTTATTGAAAAGATTTTAAATTAAGTTTGATAATTCCCGGAAAGATATTGAATCAGGTTAGTTTCCTCTGCAAGACTGATCACGTGATCACACCACTAGTACACAATAAAAGTTAAAGTCAAATCAGTTAAGTACTACAGTGAGAGTTTTGCATTAAAATCCAGGATAAATGCGATAACTTCCCTAATACTTCATAGGACATCATCATCTGAACATAGTGTTCCAACTATTTCTTTATTTGACTGTATGAAAGGTAAACTGACCAGGTAATTACCCACCCGTATCTATCTATTCAATCATATTTGAGTCCTTGCAGAAAATAAAGGCCTATGCCCGACAGAACAGCTGATTTACCAATTTAAATGAACTCAAACTCAAACTCAAACTCAAAGCATTTATTTCAAATAAACCAATTACAGGCACTTTTGAATTGTCAAAGGGTCGGTCTTGGGTCGGTCAGTCAGAAAAATGAAGCTAGATTGCCCATTCCAAAGCGTAGATCCTATGGAGAAGAACGGGCAAGAAACTCCACGGACACTCTTTTAAAATCAAATATTTTACAAAATATTGGTTACATCGTTCATATTGAAAATATACATGTGAGAACAATGTAGAAAGACGTGCACGTTAAAAGCGTCCGTAATAAAAATAAAAAAAAGATAAAAACTAAAAACAACTAAATTAAAAAATAAAAATAAGCCGTGGCAGCTAAGAGACGACCAGTCCCAACTGACGGCGCCCGTTCACGAACATGACGCATGGATCAGCACCAATTAGCTCAACCATTTTGAAGGGAACTTAATGATCCAACACACACGCCACCACCAGCGAGACATTTGAGTGAGCATGACATACTCTCAACCGCCAGGGCACATTCAAGTCAGTGAAAGACGAACCCAGTAAAAGGTAGCTTTATATTAGCTACATAGTGCTCACACATGTGCTATTCATTTATACAATACTAAGAGATTGAATTTAAACAATGCAAAGAAAAATTTTGTTTCTTCTTAATCTTCAGCAGGTCCAACATTATTTTTGAATGCTAATCAATTAGTTTACGCGTCCTTGTGGAGCAGGAATGAATGACAATGAGATACACGTCATTATCTCCCGTGCATTGGGACAACACACCGGACAGGCTGTTGGTCGCTTCGTGTGTACGCGCATGCGTGGAGGGACACGTGGAACTAGCTGCAGTAGCCACTAGTTCAGGCCAGAGTTGTAACAGAACCTCGCCTCCGCCTTCGCAAATGCGTCACATCCGCAAGACATCGTACCACAGTTACTGTTTAAAGGAGGTCTAATTAGGAAAATAGGCTCCAAAACATAGCGGAGACTCTTTGATGTGATGGAGATATGTATAACTCGAAGTTTCAAGCTCCTATGTCAGCGCCACGGCCAGGTTCACATAATCAGCCTACAATGTTCCCACTGCTGGGACACAGGCCTCCTCTCGGTGAGAGGGAGTCGGCCGTAATCCACCACGCGGGCCCAGTGCGGGTTGGTAGATGTCACATGTCTTCGAATTTTCGGTTCTAGGACATGCCGGTTTCCTCACGATGTTTTCCTTCACCGTTTTGAGAGCAGCGGTGATGAAATAATTTACACAAAGTAAAGCGCCTGCCGGGGTTCGAACCTACGTCCTACAACTCGTAAGTCGCGGCCAATACCACTGGGCCACCACTGCTCTCCACGGCCAGGTTCAGCGGCTACCAAGTGACCAACTGTTTAGTGGAGCCGCTTCAATTTATGAATCACGTGTCTGCCCCTTCTAAATTTTTATTACCAAGCGGTCGATTTTTTCATTAATTATTCTGTTTTTCTTTATTTTTCCACCTCTGCCTCCGTTAACCTCTCCTTACGTGGAGGTCCAGCTCCGCACCTCCACCTCCACTAAGATGGCCTCCGTTACATCCACGGATATCGAGGAATATGGCATGGAGGCGTGGCACATGTCGCCTCCACGCGGTCACAACTGACCATAACATACGCGCGATGGCGGTAAGCAAAAGGGCGGGCACTTTCTAGTTGCCTCCCATTTTGTACAATAATAAGAGTGCGTCGAAAAACTAATCACGTGTGCCGTATCTATTTCTTTTAATTTTGCGTGAGGTCTTTTTGTTTTTTTGGAGGACACTTGAACTTCAACAAATATACAGGGTGTCCCGTAAATAATGGATCAAACGTAACGGGTAGGTAGCTTACCTAATTTCCAACAACTAATTTGAATATTTAAAAAAAAACCGTTACAGTAACCAGGATATTAATTTTTTTTCGAATTTTACGATTTTGTCTTCCAGAATTAAGCTTTTTTAATGCTGTCGCTGCAAATGATGACATTTTTAGGTATGATTTTTATTTAACATTTCTGAATAGCTTACTAATGTTATAAGATACCATTTTTTTGAATACCGTTTTATTTGCCTTAGAAAAAAAATCTTGAGTTGAAAAGTTTTTTCTTTACGATGTTAGGACCAAAATTGAAAAAATTCTCCTGTAAAAAAAATGTATGACACCGAAAACCACCATTATTTTAAAAACTTGTACATTTAATAAGGTTTGCAAATTGGTATAAAACTTACGTCTAGTCTTTATCGTTACAAAGATATTGCTATGAATGTGATGAAGAAGACAGAAAATAAATTAAATTGGTACTATTCCATTTTTTCATTTTCGTAATGGCTTATGCTTGAATGCTTGTAATCGAAGCAGGTAGTTAAGCGGCTAGCATATTCCGACCCGATGACGTCATCTGTCCGGAATTTGGGACCGCTACCTGTGGCGGAGTTGCACCTCAGTCAGCGTGAAGGGGATAGATAGCGCCGCTTTTGTATTTTTGGTAAATTGGTATGAAGTTGTACATTCTAGTCCTTGTCGTTACAAAGATAATTGCTATGAATCTGAGAGGTGCTCCAAATCAACGTTAATAAAAAAAATAAAAAAGTGTGTACATTTAAACTTTTTCTTTAAAATGTGTAACTGTAGTATTTCAGAGGCAATGTTCATTGAATTATTGAGGCGTATGCAAAGAATTAGGAGGCCGTACTAAAAAAAACAGTTAGTTCAAATAAATCGTTTTATTTGGTTTTTACAATAAATGTTCGAATTGCCTTCCCTCTACAAGAATGCAAAGTCTGCATCTCCTAATAAAGGAAGCTCTTATCCGACGGACAAAACGGCTTTGGTTTATTTCTGATGCAGCAGATTGGATGCGCTGTCGTAATTCTTCTTCCGACGTTATTGGATTCTTGTAGACCCTGTCTTTTAAACATCCCCAGTAAAAAAAATCTAGGGGATTTAAATCCGGAGATCGCGGAGGCCACAAAATTGGTCCTAATCGGCCGATCCATCTGTCCGGATAACTTTCATCAAGGTGCGCCCTTACTGCCGTCGCATAGTGAGCGGGGCACCCATCATTTTGCAACCACATTGCTTGCCGTACGTCTTCTGGAACGTTTTCTAATAACCTTGGCAACTCATTCCTTAAAAAATGGAGATAATATTCGGCGTTTAGAGTAGCTGGTAGTTCAAAGGGCCCTATTATTTGGCCATTGATTATTCCCGCCCATAAATTTATTTTAAATTGATGTTGGCTCCTGTCCTCTCGCATCAAATGTGGGTTTATCAGCTGCCAACTGTGCAAATTATGCAAATTTAAATATCCATCTCGGCGGCATGAAGACTCGTCACTCCATAAAATCTTGTTAAAAAACTGCGGGTCCGCCCGAATCATTCTAAGCATCCTTTGGCAAAATTCTATTCTTGGCTGGTAATCACGCGACGTCAGCGTTTGAACACGTTGCACGTGATATGGGTGCAATCGGCACCGTTGTAGCACTCGATGCACCGTCGATCTAGAAATTCCTACGCGTCGCGCTATGACGCGAACGGAGACTGACGGATCTTCCTCGATTTCTCGAAGAATGACTTCGTCATTAACTTGTCGCGGTCGTCCTTCACGGGTACCACCAACTCCGGTGCCAAGAATTCTTCCCTCAAGAAGCGCGTTATGCACTCTAATAAAGACGCGATAATCGGGATAACGAACCAGGTTCGGGTATCTTTCACGGTACAATCTTGCAGCCGCCCTGGCATTACCTCTTGCTTCTCCGTAGATAAAATGCATTTCGGCGTACTGCCGTGGCGTGTATTCATAACGAGGCATTGGGCTGAATAAGGTTTCAGCGCTACTGCACACACGTACAAGCACACACAAACGAATGTTTTCGGAGTCCGTAGGATCGCCAAGTCGTTTGTCCAATACGCAAAGAGTTCCAAATCGATAGGCAAAGCAAAGTCCAAAAACACAGCACAAGTCAAATTTTACAGAAGAAAACACCGAGCCACTGACCGGGAGCGAAAGTTGTCTGACGTAGCAACTCGAAGAGAGACTAGTTACAACTAAACTAATAAAATCAAGCAACAATGGAGCCTGTACGAGTGAAGGGCGCAGGAAAGAACAAAAGAACCTGCGCAACTTCATACCGATTTAACCGATTTACCAAAAAGCGGCGCTATCTATCCCTTTCACACTGACTGAGGTGCAACTCCGCCACAGGTAGCGGTCCCAAATTCCGGACAGATGACGTCATCGGGTCGGAATTATGCTATCCGCTTAACTACCTGCTTCGATTACAAGCATTCAAGCATAAGCCATTACGAAAAGGAAAAAATGGAATAGTACCAATTTAATTTATTTTCTGTCTTCTTCATCACATTCATAGCAATATCTTTGTAACGATAAGGACTAGACGTAAGTTTTATACCAATTTGCAAACCTTATTAAATGTACAAGTTTTTAAAATAATGGTGGTCTTCGGTGTCATACATTTTTTTTACAGGAGAATTTTTTCAATTTTGGTCCTAACATCGTAAAGAAAAAACTTTTCAACTCAAGATTTTTTTTCTAAGGCAAATAAAACGGTATTCAAAAAAATGGTATCTTATAACATTAGTAAGCTATTCAGAAATGTTAAATAAAAATCATACCTAAAAATGTCATCATTTGCAGCGACAGCATTAAAAAAGCTTAATTCTAGAAGACAAAATCGTAAAATTCGAAAAAAAATTAATATCCTGGTTACTGTAACGGTTTTTTTTTAATATTCAAATTAGTTGTTGGAAATTAGGTAAGCTACCTACCCGTTACGTTTGATCCATTATTTACGGGACACCCTGTAGATTGAAGGCCAAACTCCGGATATCTAGGTATGGTTACCTCCCCAGTTCAGGACTCGTTTAGCTTCGCTTCCCAGCTGCAAGCTGCTCACTGTCGGTGCTGCAGGGAATGTGATGAGAACATAGTGCAGGTGCCGTCTTCTGGTCAGAATGTCAGTTAAATGTCGGACGGGATTTTTCGTTTCAACTTGCCAGGTTTTTTATTCATTATTTTACAGCGTTTTATTTCGTTTTGTATTAAAAATAGATTAATGATAACTACACTTGTTAGATAGATAGATAGAAGATAGAATACTCTTTATTATGCACACCATAAAAATTACAGATATAAATGTTGAAATGTTACATAGGGTGACACAATGGGCGGTCTTATCGCTAAAAGCGATCTTTTACAGACAACCTTTGGATGGATTATGGGGAGAAAGGAGAGAATACTGTAGGTAGTCTGTGGTGTACCATATATACATACAATTTATACATACATACATAAATACAGATACTTATATATACTACTTAATAAAGAGCAAGGAACTATACACGTAATGACGATATTTAAAGAGAGAGGAAATGTTTTTTCACCAAAATTTTAAAAGTTGACAAAGATTGTGCACGCCTTATCGACACGGGCAAGTCATTCCACAATCGTACTGTACTGTTAATAACTTTCACTTACATAAATGTTTTATTAATTAAGTATTTTAACAATTTATAATATACTAGCTTTTGCCCGCGGCTTCGCCTGCGTGGATGTCGGAAAATATCCCACGGGAACGTACTACCGGGAATTCCTTCCTTATTTCTTGTCTATATTATAAAGGTAACCTCTGTGCAAAATTTCAGCTTTCTAGGTTGAAGGGTTTGGGCTGGGCGTTGATGAGTCAGTCAATCAGTCAGTCAGTCAGGACTTCTCTTTTTATTTTCATAGATCGAAGCGATTGAATAACCATATCACTCACAGGTACTTATTTTATTACGCGACTGTAACTAAAACCTGATATTTTACCCAAACCCGCTACATATTAAAATTCAACCACAGTTTTATTCCCAGTAATCAACATTCCGAGCCGGTAGGCTCCACCAAAGTGGCTGTAAAGTGTGCACGAAAAACATTTTTATTTTGAATACTTATTCGTTTGAAAGAGCCGGCGGATTTTTGTCAACGTATACGAATAGTCGCGCGGCGTACGTATCGCATAGCTACAGCGGCAGCGGTATGCGAGCAAAGTACAATGGGGCCCATCCAGATACGCCGCTGGTTTTGTTCAACTACCGTATTTTGTTAATTAAAAACATATGTACGAATGGTTTTGTTTTGTTTAAAAGTTTGAGACATTTTGTTTTTATTGTTTCGGCTGAAAACAAGTGTTATTGTTTGAATGTTGATGTTAACTTGGAAATGAAACATAAACGGAATTATGTATTGCGGATAAAACGTAAGCGAAAATCAGGTAGATAAGAATCGCACGACGAGCGACGAGCTACGGGCTACGAGCTACGAGCTACGAGCTATGAGCTACGAGATACGAGATACGAACTACGGGCTACGAGATACGAGCTACGAGATACGAGCTACGACCTACGAGCTACGAGCTACGAGATATCAGCTACGTGACTACGAGGCCACGAGACTACGGGGCTACACTCTACGTGGCTACTTTCATACAGTCTATTCTGGATTGAATATTACTAATTTCACACATTGTTTACAAATTGTCTATAAATTCAGTATTACTATGAAGTATGTTAATTAAATTTCCACAAAGGTTTTTAGATAGTATAATTATTATTTGAACAATTCTACTGATTAGTCTGGATTTGTGTCCCATTGATGGCAATAAGCTCACCCCCTTACATGGGACTTAAGGTGACTGCACAGTAGTAGCCCGCGAAATATACATTTTTTTCCATTTTTTGCATTTTGCAGGTGATAAAAATGTGATACGCGGCTAACGTGTAGTATTTATATAATTTTAACCATAAAAACTTTGTTCCAAAAGTCTTGATTTCAGAAATCAAACTTAAAGAGAACAAAGCCAGCTTAAAAAGATGTTTTCATGATTTTTATGGTTATAATTATGTAAATCCGTATTTGTTATAGCCGCGTATCATATTTTTATCGACATACAACCTGATACCTACTGACCTGAAAATTGCAAAAAACGTAAGAAAATTTGAATTTCGCGGCGGATCCCCCTTAAAGATAACTTGCGAATATTGGTGTACTATCGGTACACCTCTGCTTAACCCTTCGGGGAAATAAGACGTGATGAATGTTATGTTCACAAATAAATGTATTACAAGATTTTTTAAAGGAAAACTTTTTTTTATTTTCAATACTCTTACAACACACCAAATGTCACAAAAGCTACACAAGCACATATATACTGCATGTAGCAGCACAATGTGAGTTGGAAACAAAGCGTCAGTGTGCGCAGCTTCCGGCGCGACTCCGGAAGTGACGCGCGCGGCCGGCGACCTCTGGCGGCGCGTAATTAAATGCAAGTATAATTGCGCCACGCAATTATCGAAGCACGGGGTCGGTGACCTCCGGGGAAATCTTCACAATGTTTTACTTAATCGTCTCCTGATGGGTTTTCTGGACTGGAATAAATTGTGGAAATAAACGAGTAACTTTGTGACTGATTAAGTGATCTTAAAAACTTTAGGCGGCTGTTCTGCTGTATCCGAATCCATACCAGATAAATGTAATTTAACTGATTTTGAAACAACATTTTGATTTATGAAAACAAATTAATGTTGTTAACATAATCTCACTTTATTTTAATTTAATTGTTGTATTGATCGCGTTCATTTCAATATAATTACTTATACCAATAAATAAGGCAGAACGCGCGCAGTGGCGCAAATCAAGCGGGTATTGTGTTAATGACCGTTAATTATGACCGGCATTACATTGACAGCGCGGCCATCTGTTACGTTGTGTACCGTGTCGGTAACGCAGGCTCCGATGTGCTAAGTAAGACATATTTATGTCGTAAGAAGCTTTTGTAAAAAATTACTATAACAGTCTTAAGATTATTGCCCGTTTTCATGCAATGCCTAAAAAAGCGCACCGTTAGATTTTCATCGCTTGTCTCAGCGCCGAAAGTTGAAAATCGAACGTGCAATAATATTTAGGCGCTACATTTGGATGTTTACCCTGTTGTAACACCACTAGGGGACTAATAGTCCCCATCTTTATCCTGTTGTAACAACGCAACGGGATAAACATCTAATTCAAGTAAGAGGTTCATAATAAGCCGCCTATCACTAACTGTCTCGTTGGTTTAGTGGTGGCGACGGCTGCCTGGAGAGCTCTGGAGAGTCCTGGGTTCGTGTATAGTTGTATCTCACGAAAGCGGGCGAGCCATACTTGTATGTGTAAATGTTACATGCACATTGTCTTTGTGTGCGTAATCTTGGGACCGCGTTACCAGCAGTTAACACAAGAACACGAGTCTATACGCATTACATCTACATGTACGGCTTACCCGCTTTCGTGAGATAATGCAACTGTACCGGGCAAAGTGAGATTTGGTTTTCCTTTTCAGATTCTGTTGCAGCCCAGGTTATTGAGCTGGCTATTACCTACATTAGGTCTTATAATGAAACCGGCGAAATGTGGGTTTGCACCTTACACTTGTGTTTACTCTTCGGTGAACACAAGCGTGATGTACTCGCCGTGCTGTCCCTCAGCCACACAACCAGCTACTTTGACACAAACATTAGGCTGCATCAGTGAGAACACTAAGCGCACACAGACGTCTAGGTTTAAGACATTCCGCAGTGTTTGTCTCGGCCGAACTCGCTCGCATAGCCCTAACATCAACGTTGTCCTATACAAACACATGCTCTATAACTACACACGTGTGTGTGTGTGTGTGTGCTGCAGGTTGGAGATAATATAGCTGCGTAGGTTTGTTTACAGGTCATCGCCCCGATGTACACAGTAATGTTGCTAGAGATACCAAGATGATACACAATTACTGTATTAATGAACAAGTGCCTTAAACAGCAATAAATGGTTATCGAAGTGAATAGTATTTTAGCTACCATAGTTTTTATTTAATTTAAATATTTTAAGTCAGTTAACTTTGAGAAGGTTCAACACTTCTGTTCTTCTACGTCTAGATATTTTGTACTAGACTATCTCAGAATACTTTATAGAATTCCTTCAAGACTGTTCTTATAATTTGAACCAATGTCAACTCTCTGATGTCCAACAACTCGAGAGTAGTAAACTGCCTTTATCGTGACGTGTGAATAATAAAACTGAACATACAAGCATGTTGGCATCTCGTGCGCTGAGGCCGGCGCCGAGATAGCACGCGGATGGTAATGTATTTAACAATCACTTGCTCGTTGTACGATACTTTTTGGAAAATATTTTTTGTTTTTCTACAGGCAATTATAACTCATAATTACTCTTTTTGAAAGCACTGCAGTTGCTAATCCAAGGGTTTGAACTTTGATTTTCAGATTTACAAAAAAAATGAAAATGAAAAATGTATATAAGTAGTTTATCAGCCATCTCGTTACCATAACACAAGCATTAGGTTGCTTAGCTTGGGACTAGATGGCGTTGTGTGAAATGTCCAAGGATATTTATTTATTTATTTTTTATTTAAGTCTTGAAAACTGATTTTCTAATCATAAAGTTATAAACGTTGAGTAGTAGTAGAAGCCAAATGTAACCTGAAAATTGTAAACAAACCAAAACACAAACAGACATATTACGATCGTCATGAAGCTTTTGATGCTGCGCCAGTAATTTCTCATGAAATGTTCTCATAAAATATGTAACGTGAGTACGTACAAGTTCATTTGCCGATTACCTCGCAGGCATCTCACATAACGCCACGTTTTAAAGCCCATCAAGGCATGTCTCCTATTCAGACAGTATTTATCCAATATAAGGGCGCATAAACTAATTTAATGTCCGTCGTATCGACGAGCGAACACCCGCTTTACTGCTCAGCGTTTAAACGTATGGCCGTTTTACGGCCCTGTAGCGTTACGTCGCCTTTTACAGCCACGCTGCGCCAGTAATACACTCTGACAGTTTTTATAAGTGTTATTATTGAAATAATGGACGTTTTCGGAGGGTGAGTTAAGCGATGTATTGGGGAGAGGGATAAACAGAAAGTGTTTAACGCCTCACGACTCGCAGAGGAAGACAGGAACCTTCTCCCGAATATTCCTATTTTACGATGTCATTGGGTATCGTTTTTAGGGTTCCGTACCAAAGTTGGTAAAAAAGGAACCCTTATGGTGTCGACAGACAGACAGACTGAGTCTGTCTGTCTGTCACAGCTGGATATCTCAAGAACGACTAATGCTATCAACTTGAAATTTAGAACAGTTTTAAATGACGTTTACCCAACTATTTTGCAAATAAGAAAGAAATTAAAATATTTATGTTTTTTTTGCAACAGGGACTGAAAGGGGGTCTTAAAAATTCAAAGTGGGGCGACTAAGGCATGTGGGGTATCATATGAAAGACCGTTGTTTGCACATTCTCAAAAAAATTTTTATGTTTTTTTAGGCCGCATAGTTTTTGACTTTTGATGAAAAATGTAAAAAAATACCGTTCCCCACCCTTATCTCCAAGGTTTGCAAAGATAAAAATCTGAAATTATTCTGTGTGATAGAAGTATATGTAAAGATTACAGGAAAAAAAACCATGTCTCTAAATAGCACACTTTTTCAGAAATCGGAACGGAACCCTCGGTGCGCGAGTCCGACTCGCTCTTGACCGGTTTTTTCTATCTTTCGCTCCTATTTTCCAATTAATCGTTGATATTAACTGCTCATACTATTTCGCAATCCATGACATCTACATGTCCATGACATATCCGTTCCCTAATTACTCCAAAAACTAAAAAAAAACAAGAAATTCATCAGTTGTTGAGCAACTAAGTTTCAGCTTAAACTGAAGTTAAGCAGCGCTTCAGTCATTAACGGAGACAGCTTCTTGCTAGCACTTAATCACCTGCCTCACTTAATGATCTACTTCACGAATGAGAAAAATTGTCGCGAGAAAATATTAAACATGATTTTTATACAATGGAATTTAATTTTTGCTACATTTTAATAAGTAAGGAATTTATGTGGATGGGAGTTCTCGAGTATTTAGGTAGGCGCGATTGTAACTGCTTAAAGCGCTGCCCTAATCGGGATACCGTAAAACGTTCACTTTTTCGTCGCACAGTTAGTCGTATTGCTACTAATTACAAGCCCAAAAAATACAGTGTATATTAAAGTATATAAAAAAGACTTATACAAAGATATCGTATAAAAACGATCTAGCATTTTGAAAAAAAATCGCTAAAAAGGAGACGCTTTTCGTCTCCTTTTTTGGGATTTTTTTTTGTAACAATAATAAGGGCTAAATAAATACGTATAAATACGTACGTTCACGACGTACGTACGTACGTTTTGACTTATTGGTGTAAATATTTTTTTTTTTTATTAAATTAAAACTGCGAAATAACTTTCTTAATGGCGGACACGAGATTCAACTAAAATCAAACGCATCGTCATTTTCAACTGTATTTGTATACGACTAGCTTTTGCCAGCGGCTTCGCCCGCGTGATGTCGGATAGTATCCCACGGGAACGTACTACCAGGAATTCCATCCTTATTCCTTGTCTACATTATAAAGGGAACCTCTGTGCAAAATTTCAGCTTTCTAGGTCCAAGTGTTTGGGCTGGGCGTTGATGAGTCAGTCAATCAGTCAGTCAGTCATTCAGGACTTCTCTTTTTATTTATATAGATAGATACTCGTAGATATATAGATTTACTACCTAACCTTGAAGATTTGCGTCTTACTGCGCCTTAATAAGGAAGGTTCCTCTGACAATTTGCACCTACGTATCATTCTGTCATTACACAATTGGATACTTTATTATTTTCTTCCTGCGTAGGTACCTAGTATATTAGTTTGATATTCAGTTGCGCTCTGTGTGCGCACGACCTTACTGTCACTTGTGCTGTGAGCCTGCATAATCCTACTGCTGGCCAAAGGCCGCTCTCCATGACTTCCAGCTCTTTCGATAACGAGGACCACTGATCATACAACTTTATCAAAGCTACATACGTGCACTACCTATATAAATAATAATTATGTATATTGAATTTAAGCTCGAGCTTGAGATATTTACACTTTATTGCTTACCTTTTTATTATGTGCAAAGAGATAAGTATCACGTGCCTGTGGTAATGAAAAGTAGCATAATCGACTAATTATGTGTTAAAATCTATGACGGCGCAGCCAGTGGGTCCGTCTCGTTTTGTTACGAAGCTACTGGAATCACTGGAAAGGTCGGATACGAGTGATACTGCCTGGTGCTCTCTCTACTACTCTAGCAGCGTCGCATCGATAGTGGCGTGGTGGCTGTTTCCTGATGACAGAGAGGATGTCAGGGGAGCCGCTGTTGTTGGAAAGAGATACCGCGGCCCTGGCATAGGCAACTGAAGGAACACGGGTGGGTTTTAGTCAGTAAAAGTAAGACACGCCTTTCCGCTCCACCCAGAGCGGGAGAAGTTATTTGATGATTTCCCATCCACAAAACAAAAAAACTGGACAAGAGCGAGTCGGACTCGCGCACCGAGGGTTCCGTTCTGATTTCTGAAAAAGTGTGCTACTTAGAGACATCGTTTTATGTTTCCTGTAATTTTTACATAAACTTCTATCACATGGAATAATTTCAGATTTTTCTCTTTGCAAACTTCGGAGATAATGCCCCCCCCCCCCTTATCTCCTCCGAAATAGGGGGGGGGAATGGTATTTTTTTTTTACATTTTTCATCAAAAGTCGGAAACTATGCGGCCTAAAAGAAAATAAAAAATAGTTTGAGAATGCGCAAACAGCGCGCATATGATACCCCACATGCCCTAGTAACCCCACTTTAAATTTTTAAGACCCCCTTTCAGTCCTTGTTGCAAAAAAATATATATTTTTATTTCTTTCTTATTTGCAAAATAGTTGGGTAACCGTCATCTAAAACTATTCCAAATTTCAAGTTGATAGCATCAGTAGTTCTTGAGATATCCAGCTGTGACAGACAGACAGACTGAGTCACACCATAAGGGTTCCTTTTTTACCATTTTGGTACGGAACCCTAAAAAGGGAGCCTCTGTTGTACCACGTCCACGACGAACTGCTATATTCCAGCACACTCCTGATGACATTGAAGCTGCTGAACCACTAATACGACGAGCACTTCTGGTAAAGGATACGCTGAGCCATTATATTTAGGTAGGTACACGATTTGTTTTACATATTTGAACTGAGGCTCAAAGCATTGATTATGTAAATGGAAAACAAAACAAAGAATAAAATCGAACACCTACCTCACAGAATGCCAAGTTAGTACATTCAGCAACAAAAATCGACTAACACTTCGACGGGTGCAAAGTAAAAAAAGCAATTTTGAGATTTTTTTTATTATTGCAGTAACTAACTAAAAATATCATGTTTTACAACATGGCAAAAAAAAAACAAAATATCTCTTAATTTTTTGTACTTTTATCACGTAAAAGAAGACAACTACTCCTGTTTTGTAAAATTGCACGACGTAGATACGTTTAACTACCGCTGGCCGTTTCTACGCGGGGTGCGATATTGTTTATTTTTTATTACGAAACGACGCATAAACGACCATCTGCCATATGGCTTTTTCTACTGTGAGATTATTATGTAGGTTATCGTATCATTTCGTGTTAATGACAAATGATGATGACAAAAGTAGCAGTGTTAACCGACTTCTTTTGCTGAGCGTACCTACTGAATTCTCAAGTACTTATTAAACTCCTTTATTAATTTGTAGGGGATCGCTTGGAAGGATTTCGTTTGACTTGTGTGACGCTCGACTGACCCAGATAGGAGACGGCAGAACAGTTGTGGTTTTTATAGAATACATAGTTGGAGTTGCCAACTTTTGAACGTTTTGTACTGCTTATTTTTTATTGAGAAACGGTAAAACAGTTTATTAAATTTGTGTTTTATGTATTTTTTGGGAGTCTATGAAAACTTTTTGTTCACCAAAACGAATTATAATTTTCATTTTAATATAGGTCCTCGTTGTTTCTATGAACAAAAACTTAATTGGGTTAAATTCTATTAATTAGTTTTTGATAACTTCAAAGCCAAAACAAAACATAACATAACAAAAGAAGTTAACTAGTGATAAATAAACTTTTGGGTTACTATGTGAAGTGTTTTACATGTGGGACACACTCGCTACTTAATACACAAACAGTTATAGTGTACAGTTCAGGAACTAATCTGGACCGTACAATAACACTATAGTTTAAAACCATCTTACAGAGAAATAAAAACAATGCTCCAGGAAACCGTCCTCCCCGTAACAGCAACATACATTTAATTTGCATAATCAAAATATTTGGGCGTGTTCCATTCATGGTCCGCAATGAAAGCGATCGCCTGACAATAACCGTTCACGCCAAGCTCCGCAGCCGGTGACGGTGACCCACTGGAGGCAGGTCTTGGCAAATTTCAATTTGCCTGGAGGAGGCCGTCGTGCATGCATATTGGCATATCAAAGACCTTTTCTGGCATGGAACACGTGATAGGCGTCAGCGATTTGCAACGTGGCTATTGTTATAAGTATTAAAATAGTTTATCAAAATAACATAGAAATAAAACACAAAGTTCAATCAATTCAATCTCAATCAATTCTGCATTCAATGTGTTACACAGATAACTACTAAAACCTTCAACGCTGAACTAGCCTGGAACTAATGTTTGCGAGGCTTTAAATGTTAAAAATCTGTTCAAACTTTAAAACCACGCAAATAAAACAAAATTGAATTTACTACTTACGTAGGTACGTCATTCGTAGTTACATTGTGGAGTTGCAGTTTTACCTGAAAAAAAAAGTCTTCTATTTGAATGTGTCAGTTTATTATGAATATTTGCAAAAATCATGGCAGCTGAGTAATCTTATCCTACTTCTTTTCAATTTTCACAAAACAAAACGCTCTCTGGTAGTTGTTCACTTGCACCACACACACAGCCTGCACGGTTTGAAGTTACTGCCTTGTTTAGGGCCCGAAAGGGTTAACTACTACGCCCGAATGGATTACGTAGTTATTAATGAGCTACCAAGGATTAAATTTAACTAAATGGATATCACAATGACCTCTGACCAGCACTCTTTTACAGCGGAATTAAACCGAAACTCATTAAGTTCTTAAAGCGGATTCTAAACGTGTTAAAATGTTTTCTGTGTGACCATTTTGTGTTTTTACTAATGTTCAAAGGATACGTGAGTTGGGTTCTGTCACGTATTAATTAACACTCTACATTCTGAGAGGAGGTGAGCTTGAATTATTTTCTGCTATTGTGAGACTTCTCAAAATTTCGAGAAGTCTTTTGATAGTATAAGCCCTTGAATAGGAGGAACAGAGGAGCTCGTGGCTAAGTTATAACAGCCGCACGGATCGATCCATCAGGTTAAGCTACGCTTGCCGGGGTTAGTCCGTGTATGGGTGACCATCTTTACATACCGAGATCCCTACCTGCCTGGAAATCACGTTAAGCCGTTGGTCCCGGCTGTTATTCGTGGATGTTTAAAGTATATGTTAGGGAAATTACTAATATAATAAAAAATGACATAAGAATAATAATAATTGATAACAAAAATTAGTGATAGTCGCGCAATTTATAGATATGTTTAAAATAAAAATGGTATGATATGGTAATTATTAATATAACAATAAATGATAGTAATAAATAATCTAATATAATAATAAAATAATATAACAAAAATAATAATGCAATTAAAATACTTAGAAATACGAGTACTTAATAATAAATTAAATTGAATAATATAGCAATAATAGTTATTCATGATCTCCTAAAACACGGCTTCCTCTCTCCTACCCTTTTGCTGTGCCCTACAGGGTCCATAATGATCTAAATTATATATTATACCACCTAAGTACACATTATGGTAAAGCATTAAAGATATTGAGTATTGAGTATTGAGTATTGAGTATCTTTGACAGTCGTTACGGGTCGTCAGAAACCCGAAAGTCTGACAACCAGTCTTACCAAAGGGTATCGTATTACCCAGTTACTGGGTTATGGAAGTCAGATAGGCAGTCGCTCTATGTAAAATACTGGTATTAGGTGGTTAGACTGGAAGCCGACCCCAAAATAGTTGGGTAAAGGCGGCAGATTCAAGCCCTTTAATATGTTTTACTTTCATTAACTTCGATTGAGTTTTTGTTTTCAGTCAGTTTATAAAATAATCCACTTCTTCGAGGAAAACAAGTACCAATGGTGAACAAATTCTTGAAATTAAACGCGTTCAGCATAAAACACGAATAAGGTTAATGCTACGGCTAGACCTGCGCGTCAAGTCGCGGGACGCGGGACGCGACCCCGGAGCGTCTACACGCGGAACTGGGGGCCTACTCACTAATTCCGTCCGTCTTCCCGTCCGTCCGTTCATCCGTCCGTCTGACATTACGATCCATCAAAACAAGTGTAAAAGTTAAATTTTTCGGACGGTCAAAACCACATCGGGAGTAGGGACAACTGGCAAATCGTGTTGTCATTCATACTTCGTTCGGGCCCCGAACCAATCATCCATCCGTATGTGATATGGAGTAGGAAATGCCCGTAACAAAGGCCGAAACTACGGGCTTCGTGCTTAGGGAGTAGGCCCCCTGTTACGTGCACTCCTGCGCGACTGCAGCGCTGACTGCGAACCTCATTGTTAGTGAATAGTCACCGAAGCCTACAGCTTAGTTAAAAAAAAAAATTAAAATAAAAAAATTTTGGATTGCCAACTTTTTGCAGTTGGACAAAATGAACGAGAATGCTTTTGAATGTATGAGAGAGCATGTTCTTCAACTACAATGTTATGTTTGTTTTTGGGATAAATTATTTTCAACTACGGAACCCTTCATTGTGCGTGGTCCGACATACACTTGGCCGGTTTTTATTAATATTAATCCTTCCGTCTCTGCCAATTTTAAACTGTTGAATAAAATGGGATAATGTTAAAAATAAAAGCCAAACTTTAAAAATAACATACCTAAGGTAAACAAACACTGCTACATTTTTGCCTACGGGCGGGCGACCATCAATTTGTTGGCCTTAGCATGTTCTTATTATCCTTGAAGAGTATGCTGTAGCCATCTTCTATCTATTTATATAAATAACTAGCTTTTACCAGCGGCTTCGCCCGCGTTATGTCGGATCGGATATCTATCTATGGAAATATTAAGAGAAGTCCTGACTGACTGACTGACTCATCAACACCCAGCCGAAACCCTTGAACCTAGTAAGCTGAAATTTTGCACAGAGGTTTCCTTTATAATGTAGACAAGGAATAAGGAAGGATTTCCTGGTAGTTTAGTTCCCGTGGGATATTTTTCGACATCCACGTGAAATTCACTACCAAACTTCAATGTTTATGGTATGGTTGTTCCACTCATCGACCAGTAGACAGGAATAACAGTTGAGTTAGTTTTTCCACACATAGTTTATGAACAAATCACATTTCTTAGGACTGATGTGACAATAAAGTTTCTAAGTAACTGAACCGCTGAGTATTTAAGTCTTGAAAACTGATTTTCTAATCATAAAGTTATAAACGTTGAGTAGTAGTAGAAGCCAAATGTAACCTGAAAATTGTAAACAAACCAAAACACAAACAGACATATTACGATCGTCATGAAGCTTTTGATGCTGCGCCAGTAATTTCTCATGAAATGTTCTCATAAAATATGTAACGTGAGTACGTACAAGTTCATTTGCCGATTACCTCGCAGGCATCTCACATAACGCCACGTTTTAAAGCCCATCAAGGCATGTCTCCTATTCAGACAGTATTTATCCAATATAAGGGCGCATAAACTAATTTAATGTCCGTCGTATCGACGAGCGAACACCCGCTTTACTGCTCAGCGTTTAAACGTATGGCCGTTTTACGGCCCTGTAGCGTTACGTCGCCTTTTACAGCCACGCTGCGCCAGTAATACACTCTGACAGTTTTTATAAGTGTTATTATTGAAATAATGGACGTTTTCGGAGGGTGAGTTAAGCGATGTATTGGGGAGAGGGATAAACAGAAAGTGTTTAACGCCTCACGACTCGCAGAGGAAGACAGGAACCTTCTCCCGAATATTCCTATTTTACGATGTCATTGGGTATCGTTTTTAGGGTTCCGTACCAAAGTTGGTAAAAAAGGAACCCTTATGGTGTCGACAGACAGACAGACTGAGTCTGTCTGTCTGTCACAGCTGGATATCTCAAGAACGACTAATGCTATCAACTTGAAATTTAGAACAGTTTTAAATGACGTTTACCCAACTATTTTGCAAATAAGAAAGAAATTAAAATATTTATGTTTTTTTTGCAACAGGGACTGAAAGGGGGTCTTAAAAATTCAAAGTGGGGCGACTAAGGCATGTGGGGTATCATATGAAAGACCGTTGTTTGCACATTCTCAAAAAATTTTTTATGTTTTTTTAGGCCGCATAGTTTTTGACTTTTGATGAAAAATGTAAAAAAATACCGTTCCCCACCCTTATCTCCAAGGTTTGCAAAGATAAAAATCTGAAATTATTCTGTGTGATAGAAGTATATGTAAAGATTACAGGAAAAAAAACCATGTCTCTAAATAGCACACTTTTTCAGAAATCGGAACGGAACCCTCGGTGCGCGAGTCCGACTCGCTCTTGACCGGTTTTTTCTATCTTTCGCTCCTATTTTCCAATTAATCGTTGATATTAACTGCTCATACTATTTCGCAATCCATGACATCTACATGTCCATGACATATCCGTTCCCTAATTACTCCAAAAACTAAAAAAAAACAAGAAATTCATCAGTTGTTGAGCAACTAAGTTTCAGCTTAAACTGAAGTTAAGCAGCGCTTCAGTCATTAACGGAGACAGCTTCTTGCTAGCACTTAATCACCTGCCTCACTTAATGATCTACTTCACGAATGAGAAAAATTGTCGCGAGAAAATATTAAACATGATTTTTATACAATGGAATTTAATTTTTGCTACATTTTAATAAGTAAGGAATTTATGTGGATGGGAGTTCTCGAGTATTTAGGTAGGCGCGATTGTAACTGCTTAAAGCGCTGCCCTAATCGGGATACCGTAAAACGTTCACTTTTTCGTCGCACAGTTAGTCGTATTGCTACTAATTACAAGCCCAAAAAATACAGTGTATATTAAAGTATATAAAAAAGACTTATACAAAGATATCGTATAAAAACGATCTAGCATTTTGAAAAAAAATCGCTAAAAAGGAGACGCTTTTCGTCTCCTTTTTTGGGATTTTTTTTTGTAACAATAATAAGGGCTAAATAAATACGTATAAATACGTACGTTCACGACGTACGTACGTACGTTTTGACTTATTGGTGTAAATATTTTTTTTTTTTATTAAATTAAAACTGCGAAATAACTTTCTTAATGGCGGACACGAGATTCAACTAAAATCAAACGCATCGTCATTTTCAACTGTATTTGTATACGACTAGCTTTTGCCAGCGGCTTCGCCCGCGTGATGTCGGATAGTATCCCACGGGAACGTACTACCAGGAATTCCATCCTTATTCCTTGTCTACATTATAAAGGGAACCTCTGTGCAAAATTTCAGCTTTCTAGGTCCAAGTGTTTGGGCTGGGCGTTGATGAGTCAGTCAATCAGTCAGTCAGTCATTCAGGACTTCTCTTTTTATTTATATAGATAGATACTCGTAGATATATAGATTTACTACCTAACCTTGAAGATTTGCGTCTTACTGCGCCTTAATAAGGAAGGTTCCTCTGACAATTTGCACCTACGTATCATTCTGTCATTACACAATTGGATACTTTATTATTTTCTTCCTGCGTAGGTACCTAGTATATTAGTTTGATATTCAGTTGCGCTCTGTGTGCGCACGACCTTACTGTCACTTGTGCTGTGAGCCTGCATAATCCTACTGCTGGCCAAAGGCCGCTCTCCATGACTTCCAGCTCTTTCGATAACGAGGACCACTGATCATACAACTTTATCAAAGCTACATACGTGCACTACCTATATAAATAATAATTATGTATATTGAATTTAAGCTCGAGCTTGAGATATTTACACTTTATTGCTTACCTTTTTATTATGTGCAAAGAGATAAGTATCACGTGCCTGTGGTAATGAAAAGTAGCATAATCGACTAATTATGTGTTAAAATCTATGACGGCGCAGCCAGTGGGTCCGTCTCGTTTTGTTACGAAGCTACTGGAATCACTGGAAAGGTCGGATACGAGTGATACTGCCTGGTGCTCTCTCTACTACTCTAGCAGCGTCGCATCGATAGTGGCGTGGTGGCTGTTTCCTGATGACAGAGAGGATGTCAGGGGAGCCGCTGTTGTTGGAAAGAGATACCGCGGCCCTGGCATAGGCAACTGAAGGAACACGGGTGGGTTTTAGTCAGTAAAAGTAAGACACGCCTTTCCGCTCCACCCAGAGCGGGAGAAGTTATTTGATGATTTCCCATCCACAAAACAAAAAAACTGGACAAGAGCGAGTCGGACTCGCGCACCGAGGGTTCCGTTCTGATTTCTGAAAAAGTGTGCTACTTAGAGACATCGTTTTATGTTTCCTGTAATTTTTACATAAACTTCTATCACATGGAATAATTTCAGATTTTTCTCTTTGCAAACTTCGGAGATAATGCCCCCCCCCCCTTATCTCCTCCGAAATAGGGGGGGGGAATGGTATTTTTTTTTTACATTTTTCATCAAAAGTCGGAAACTATGCGGCCTAAAAGAAAATAAAAAATAGTTTGAGAATGCGCAAACAGCGCGCATATGATACCCCACATGCCCTAGTAACCCCACTTTAAATTTTTAAGACCCCCTTTCAGTCCTTGTTGCAAAAAAATATATATTTTTATTTCTTTCTTATTTGCAAAATAGTTGGGTAACCGTCACCTAAAACTATTCCAAATTTCAAGTTGATAGCATCAGTAGTTCTTGAGATATCCAGCTGTGACAGACAGACAGACTGAGTCACACCATAAGGGTTCCTTTTTTACCATTTTGGTACGGAACCCTAAAAAGGGAGCCTCTGTTGTACCACGTCCACGACGAACTGCTATATTCCAGCACACTCCTGATGACATTGAAGCTGCTGAACCACTAATACGACGAGCACTTCTGGTAAAGGATACGCTGAGCCATTATATTTAGGTAGGTACACGATTTGTTTTACATATTTGAACTGAGGCTCAAAGCATTGATTATGTAAATGGAAAACAAAACAAAGAATAAAATCGAACACCTACCTCACAGAATGCCAAGTTAGTACATTCAGCAACAAAAATCGACTAACACTTCGACGGGTGCAAAGTAAAAAAAGCAATTTTGAGATTTTTTTTATTATTGCAGTAACTAACTAAAAATATCATGTTTTACAACATGGCAAAAAAAAAACAAAATATCTCTTAATTTTTTGTACTTTTATCACGTAAAAGAAGACAACTACTCCTGTTTTGTAAAATTGCACGACGTAGATACGTTTAACTACCGCTGGCCGTTTCTACGCGGGGTGCGATATTGTTTATTTTTTATTACGAAACGACGCATAAACGACCATCTGCCATATGGCTTTTTCTACTGTGAGATTATTATGTAGGTTATCGTATCATTTCGTGTTAATGACAAATGATGATGACAAAAGTAGCAGTGTTAACCGACTTCTTTTGCTGAGCGTACCTACTGAATTCTCAAGTACTTATTAAACTCCTTTATTAATTTGTAGGGGATCGCTTGGAAGGATTTCGTTTGACTTGTGTGACGCTCGACTGACCCAGATAGGAGACGGCAGAACAGTTGTGGTTTTTATAGAATACATAGTTGGAGTTGCCAACTTTTGAACGTTTTGTACTGCTTATTTTTTATTGAGAAACGGTAAAACAGTTTATTAAATTTGTGTTTTATGTATTTTTTGGGAGTCTATGAAAACTTTTTGTTCACCAAAACGAATTATAATTTTCATTTTAATATAGGTCCTCGTTGTTTCTATGAACAAAAACTTAATTGGGTTAAATTCTATTAATTAGTTTTTGATAACTTCAAAGCCAAAACAAAACATAACATAACAAAAGAAGTTAACTAGTGATAAATAAACTTTTGGGTTACTATGTGAAGTGTTTTACATGTGGGACACACTCGCTACTTAATACACAAACAGTTATAGTGTACAGTTCAGGAACTAATCTGGACCGTACAATAACACTATAGTTTAAAACCATCTTACAGAGAAATAAAAACAATGCTCCAGGAAACCGTCCTCCCCGTAACAGCAACATACATTTAATTTGCATAATCAAAATATTTGGGCGTGTTCCATTCATGGTCCGCAATGAAAGCGATCGCCTGACAATAACCGTTCACGCCAAGCTCCGCAGCCGGTGACGGTGACCCACTGGAGGCAGGTCTTGGCAAATTTCAATTTGCCTGGAGGAGGCCGTCGTGCATGCATATTGGCATATCAAAGACCTTTTCTGGCATGGAACACGTGATAGGCGTCAGCGATTTGCAACGTGGCTATTGTTATAAGTATTAAAATAGTTTATCAAAATAACATAGAAATAAAACACAAAGTTCAATCAATTCAATCTCAATCAATTCTGCATTCAATGTGTTACACAGATAACTACTAAAACCTTCAACGCTGAACTAGCCTGGAACTAATGTTTGCGAGGCTTTAAATGTTAAAAATCTGTTCAAACTTTAAAACCACGCAAATAAAACAAAATTGAATTTACTACTTACGTAGGTACGTCATTCGTAGTTACATTGTGGAGTTGCAGTTTTACCTGAAAAAAAAAGTCTTCTATTTGAATGTGTCAGTTTATTATGAATATTTGCAAAAATCATGGCAGCTGAGTAATCTTATCCTACTTCTTTTCAATTTTCACAAAACAAAACGCTCTCTGGTAGTTGTTCACTTGCACCACACACACAGCCTGCACGGTTTGAAGTTACTGCCTTGTTTAGGGCCCGAAAGGGTTAACTACTACGCCCGAATGGATTACGTAGTTATTAATGAGCTACCAAGGATTAAATTTAACTAAATGGATATCACAATGACCTCTGACCAGCACTCTTTTACAGCGGAATTAAACCGAAACTCATTAAGTTCTTAAAGCGGATTCTAAACGTGTTAAAATGTTTTCTGTGTGACCATTTTGTGTTTTTACTAATGTTCAAAGGATACGTGAGTTGGGTTCTGTCACGTATTAATTAACACTCTACATTCTGAGAGGAGGTGAGCTTGAATTATTTTCTGCTATTGTGAGACTTCTCAAAATTTCGAGAAGTCTTTTGATAGTATAAGCCCTTGAATAGGAGGAACAGAGGAGCTCGTGGCTAAGTTATAACAGCCGCACGGATCGATCCATCAGGTTAAGCTACGCTTGCCGGGGTTAGTCCGTGTATGGGTGACCATCTTTACATACCGAGATCCCTACCTGCCTGGAAATCACGTTAAGCCGTTGGTCCCGGCTGTTATTCGTGGATGTTTAAAGTATATGTTAGGGAAATTACTAATATAATAAAAAATGACATAAGAATAATAATAATTGATAACAAAAATTAGTGATAGTCGCGCAATTTATAGATATGTTTAAAATAAAAATGGTATGATATGGTAATTATTAATATAACAATAAATGATAGTAATAAATAATCTAATATAATAATAAAATAATATAACAAAAATAATAATGCAATTAAAATACTTAGAAATACGAGTACTTAATAATAAATTAAATTGAATAATATAGCAATAATAGTTATTCATGATCTCCTAAAACACGGCTTCCTCTCTCCTACCCTTTTGCTGTGCCCTACAGGGTCCATAATGATCTAAATTATATATTATACCACCTAAGTACACATTATGGTAAAGCATTAAAGATATTGAGTATTGAGTATTGAGTATTGAGTATCTTTGACAGTCGTTACGGGTCGTCAGAAACCCGAAAGTCTGACAACCAGTCTTACCAAAGGGTATCGTATTACCCAGTTACTGGGTTATGGAAGTCAGATAGGCAGTCGCTCTATGTAAAATACTGGTATTAGGTGGTTAGACTGGAAGCCGACCCCAAAATAGTTGGGTAAAGGCGGCAGATTCAAGCCCTTTAATATGTTTTACTTTCATTAACTTCGATTGAGTTTTTGTTTTCAGTCAGTTTATAAAATAATCCACTTCTTCGAGGAAAACAAGTACCAATGGTGAACAAATTCTTGAAATTAAACGCGTTCAGCATAAAACACGAATAAGGTTAATGCTACGGCTAGACCTGCGCGTCAAGTCGCGGGACGCGGGACGCGACCCCGGAGCGTCTACACGCGGAACTGGGGGCCTACTCACTAATTCCGTCCGTCTTCCCGTCCGTCCGTTCATCCGTCCGTCTGACATTACGATCCATCAAAACAAGTGTAAAAGTTAAATTTTTCGGACGGTCAAAACCACATCGGGAGTAGGGACAACTGGAAAATCGTGTTGTCATTCATACTTCGTTCGGGCCCCGAACCAATCATCCATCCGTATGTGATATGGAGTAGGAAATGCCCGTAACAAAGGCCGAAACTACGGGCTTCGTGCTTAGGGAGTAGGCCCCCTGTTACGTGCACTCCTGCGCGACTGCAGCGCTGACTGCGAACCTCATTGTTAGTGAATAGTCACCGAAGCCTACAGCTTAGTTAAAAAAAAAAATTAAAATAAAAAAATTTTGGATTGCCAACTTTTTGCAGTTGGACAAAATGAACGAGAATGCTTTTGAATGTATGAGAGAGCATGTTCTTCAACTACAATGTTATGTTTGTTTTTGGGATAAATTATTTTCAACTACGGAACCCTTCATTGTGCGTGGTCCGACATACACTTGGCCGGTTTTTATTAATATTAATCCTTCCGTCTCTGCCAATTTTAAACTGTTGAATAAAATGGGATAATGTTAAAAATAAAAGCCAAACTTTAAAAATAACATACCTAAGGTAAACAAACACTGCTACATTTTTGCCTACGGGCGGGCGACCATCAATTTGTTGGCCTTAGCATGTTCTTATTATCCTTGAAGAGTATGCTGTAGCCATCTTCTATCTATTTATATAAATAACTAGCTTTTACCAGCGGCTTCGCCCGCGTTATGTCGGATCGGATATCTATCTATGGAAATATTAAGAGAAGTCCTGACTGACTGACTGACTCATCAACACCCAGCCGAAACCCTTGAACCTAGTAAGCTGAAATTTTGCACAGAGGTTTCCTTTATAATGTAGACAAGGAATAAGGAAGGATTTCCTGGTAGTTTAGTTCCCGTGGGATATTTTTCGACATCCACGTGAAATTCACTACCAAACTTCAATGTTTATGGTATGGTTGTTCCACTCATCGACCAGTAGACAGGAATAACAGTTGAGTTAGTTTTTCCACACATAGTTTATGAACAAATCACATTTCTTAGGACTGATGTGACAATAAAGTTTCTAAGTAACTGAACCGCTGAGTACTTAAAAGTTTGAATGTGCGCAGACTCGTACATTCGAGAGACTGACACAATAGTATAGCATCCTGTCTTTTGTCTACTTTATTAAGGACACTAACAAAGACGAACTTCACTTGTTTCCGCCAGTTTTATTAACAAAAAAAGAAATGTCCCAGAAATTCGTGGCTCTATTTGAACCTACAGAAAAGCCTTTATTAGGAAATTTTCTTAAACGACACAAATTAGGAGAGATTCCTGTGACAAATTGCTTGAAGTACCTTTCGTCATTTCCTTTTGCCGACTGTAAAAATAAATGGCCATATTTTGCGATCTCAAACTTGATTAAATCATCTGAACAACTAAAATCAGTTATTATACGAACTTCTCTTTAGCAGCAAGAGACTTATTAAAAAAAAAGGTTCATCTTTAAACCCAGGTTTAAATCATGGACTCTTTTTTGAATTTAGAACTTTATTCTGACACCTTTAGTACCGGACTAAGTTGTCAGTTTTGTATAAAAAACTGTATTTCTATCACAGCTATATGTTCTTACAAAAACTGTCTCGATGGTTTAAACCACGACAGAAGAAAAACCTCGTTTTGTAACAAGACCGATGATATTCTGAAATATTCAAATTCAAATAGCCTTTATTAACAAACTTAAAACTAATTTTTAAATATCGCTGTGAATATCAGACATCTGTAGGTTTGTCTTGCTCACCAGCATAGGCCTCCCCAGACCCTTCCAAAGCACACGATCTTGTGCTGCTCGCCTCCACGCGGCGCCTGCCGGCGAGCTGAGATCATCCTCCCATCTACGAACCGGCCTTCCCCGTTTCCTCATCCCCTCTCTCGGGTACCATTCTGAAATATAAACTGCAATAGTATGGTTTCGAACTGTTTCTAACAATACTCTAACTTCAGTGAGCATACCATTATTTCTACATAATGACAGTAATATTGCTATCAATAAATCGTGCGTTAAAACAGTCTAAGCTGTGTGAATTCCCTAACTGCACAAAAGCGATATCATATCGAATGTAGGTGCACATTTTCTCATCGGCTGTTTGTTTTCTTATGTTAATTTTGCCTTCGCTTTTCGTCTCAACAACAACAGCTTAAGTACTGTGATGTAGAGGATCATGATCTTGATATCAGCCCGTACTCCTTCCCCGAGCTGATTGACTCAATATGATAGGTACTCTTGAGCTGTGAAAGATACCTACTAGTTTACCTATACTGTACAAGGTTATCGTAAGAGAAAATGAGATATAAACCGAAGGGCTCCTTTGATCGGTGCGATCACGTAAATATAAACTGAACGAGTTTCGCTGACGACGTTGATTTCCTCTATTTGTTATCTGTTAGGCATAACATCGATAAACACATAGGTAGACCAAGTTATGCAATTTGCCTCAAACTGGAACTCCCATAAAACAATATCGGAACACCTGGTATTGTTTAGTGATGTGGCGAATCGATATCAATTTTCGTTCTCGACTCTTTGTTTTTGAAGTGACAGTGTTTTGTGTGCAAGTATTTGCAAACGGTTCTTTCAGCATTTTTCCAATATAGTACTTACATATTTTTATTCGACTGCCGGGGAAGGGCAGGATTTCTTTGAGTGGATATTGTTAAATTGTGTGGAATAGTTTTTTCCTAAAACTGAATAAAAATTCACAACTAGCAAATACCTAAACATACGTTTTATAAGACTTCCTAAAAGCCTAGTTTACAAATAATGAACTCATTATTTCACTAGCAACAGGAGTTTACATATCGATCAATTTTGGCACATCTCTATGTGAGGCGTTAGCCCAGGAGCTCGTATATTTTACGTCCGCGTAACACGCTCAAATGCTCTTTTTATAGTCGCGGAGACGGCCAGTAAATTTGAGTGGTGGCTGGCCTAAGCCTTTGTAAGCCACACCACGTGTAATTTCGTTTTATTAAGTTCCCTCTCCTACACTATATTAGAGTCAGCCTCTTGATATGGATGTTAGTTATTGCAACCATTATTTGTTGCGCGGTTGTTGTGTTTTAGGTACCTATTTGTGGACGGTATATAAAAGAAGAGTTGTAGTAAGTGTAGTTGTAGTAAGTGTAGTTGTAGTAAGTGTAGTTGTAGTAAGTGGGTAAGTAATGATGCTATGTGTGAGTACGAATTATTAGATTTGGTAAGTGTAGATATCATTAAAGCAAAAAAGCCAAGGTAGAGGCATTTTGTATTGAACTACCTACAGTAATTCAGGTACAGTTCATAAATCACTCTCGAGCCCAGCTGGGTTGATACTCAAAAACGAATAAACTTAATCTAAATAAGCACGAAGGCGCGGTTAACGCAGAAATATCAAGTCTGACTAATTTACACAACGTCTTATATTAATAAGTGAACATCAAAGGAGTTTCGTCAAAGAGGATTCCGCCGCGAATTGTTGCGAGACTTGCGACAATTAGCGTGGTCGCGAGAAAGTGACGCAACAGTGGAATTTTAATAAAGCGTTATTTACACTGAGTAACGAATTGTGACGATGCCGCCGCTTTGTGTAGCTGTGTCGTGAGATTAAGGTGCGGTTCTGTGCACGCGACACTCATAAATCTGTAAGCCGAAACGTTGAGGCCAGGTGTTTCAGTGTCGTTTGTTAAATTTCTTTAATTGTGTTTGGAAAGAAATATTTGGGGTCTGTCATGGTTTTTGTTTTGTCTCAGTTTTTATTATGACGGCGCTTCAATATTTTAATGGGTGTTAGTTAGATTTCATAGATGTCGCTGTTAGTTTAGAGTCTAAACTAACAGCGACATCAATGAAATCGAGAGTGTTGTGAACATGAATTATCTGTGTCTGCTACGTCACATCCGATCACACGACACTGACACAACACCGAGCGCTTGCGCATTGAAACGACGACTTACAGGCAGTATGGTTTGAGACTCGGTAGGGATAACACAGACGTGCTACGCATTCGGTGGAGTGTCCTAATAGTGTCTACGTATTTTGATAAGATAAGATAATTTTTTTATTTGCGTAAAACATGGTATTACATAGGTGTTATTTGAGAATATCGGATCATACATGTTTTGCTCTTAAAATTAAAGCATGCAAACTGTATAAATTAGAATTAACTCCTACTAGGTATAATGTCAAAATTCAAAATAAGTCAAAAACTATAACGTCAATCAAATAGAGAATAATGTACAAACTTACTAGATATATATGTCAAAATTACAAGATTAATGTCAACAAATTACACGATTTAAATTACAACCATAATCCATTCCATAATCATACAAAATAAATAAATAATTTCATAATAATGTCAGGAAAAAGATAAAAATGATTCAATCAAAAACTTTTTCGGCTAGAAATTCGGAGACACTATAGTAAGCTTTTTGCAAAAGAAACATTTTTAATTGAATTGACATTTGTTATGTTATTATAACGGTCATTACGTGGTGATTATTTTAAAAGGGAATTACGATTGAAATAATAAAGTGATTGTGCTATAAATATAGTGCCTCTATTTTCTTCGCCCGACAATCCACGCCTACCTACAAAGTGTAACTCAGGAATTGCGATCCTATTACCTAATATCGCTGATGAAGGCCGAGTTCTTTCATATAACATTGAAGTGGTCAATTCTTTTATTTACTTGAACATCAACTAGGGAAGCAAGTCTATCCAAGGAACTTGTAAAATGAATTATTTTACTGTAATAGAATAGAATAAGTTTTTAAACTTTCATGGTCACTAACATTATTATTAACACAAACGGGATATTTACCATTTTTACTGTTAGATTCGAACAAGAAAGAGGGTAGACCGATTGGTCTGCTCATAAAACACCCACCCGCAATAACTTCAGTTTATCCGTGATCATAGTGCTTGCAACAGTGCCGAAATATTGGGAACTGGAATCTAACAGTAACCATGGTAAATATCCCGTTTGTGTAAATAATAATAGAATATAATAGAATATTGATTTGCCAGAAACATGTTCTGTGTACAAAGGTGTTCATGACATTGCATAGTGCTACATGTCTCACCGTTTTAACGGTATGCACAATCTATTTACAATTACATTAAATCAATGAAGTAGAGTAAACAATTTACATTACATTAATTTAAAAGGACAATGGATGTATAAAGCATGGTCCATTTTGTATTTCGTAAATGTATCACAAAAACTTTTATAATTCACTATACTGCTCAATAATTTAACTGTTTATAAATACATTGTCGGCTTCACATAATAGTTTTACTTATTTTATTTCGAAATATGTTTTTTTAATTACAGATCTTATGTTTACATGGCCAGTGTTACCTGAGGGGCAATTCTCGTATTTTTAACAACGTTCGCAATATCATCTCAAGACTCAATCTGACAGAAATTGTATAGCGTTTACCTTCATTTTTGACATTTTGATTGACGCTGGCATGAGATTGTGAACGTTTTTAGGTACGAGAATTGCCCCTCAGTCGTCGCCATACCATTCCGTGCAAATTATGAAAACCTAGTTGGAAAAATCAACCGTCTGCAAACAAATCACCCACAACATTCATGAACCGCATTTCAACGACTTGTAGCTTTGACACTTACTGCGACTGCTGTTAAAATGACAGCAGTGATTCTCCGTACGCGTTTACTTATTAACAAAACGGTATTTCATACTGACATCCTAATGAACCGCAGTGCGCGAGTGTAGCGAGACTCCCTTTGATTCCGTAATCAAAAGGCACATCCAATAGCTCATACGAGTTCGTACGCAGCTGCTAATTACGTACAGTCGTCGACGCGTCTCCCTGCACCGCGCCGCGCCGCGCCTTCCCGCGTCTAATTGTTTACGCGCCGTTCGGCTCACATTAATTGAGTTACCGTTTGAAACTCCCTTTTATTTTACTAAATATAACGTTTGAGATGTAGGAGTTAATAATTTTCTGACAAATAAATTAGGAGCAAATTATTGGCAGCCTTGGAAGTAATTGTGTTGCTGTAACCGTTACACGCTCGTTTCAGTCGTCGCAATAAGGATGAAGACGTATTACGATTGGTAGTTTATGAGCTCCTAAAAGGGAAGTGGTTGTAACGTTTTATGTGACTAGATGTTTCCGAGTACCTACCTAGGTAAATCGCGTGATCGTGGCTGTTAGCACCCTGTTGGAAAGAATTAGATGAACACAAGAAATCTTTAGAAGAGCTTATTTATGTTACTTCAAGCGTAACTTTGGTTTGTGTTTGAGTTCTGACATTTGGTTCGTGCAAAAATTGAATTTATTATTACTGTATTCTTCTAGAAATGAGTGAAACAAATTTGCAGAATTCTCTCAACTGTCAATCGACCTCCTAGAGGCCGGTAACAATGGAAATTTAATTGTGTCTCATAATATGATAGTTGAATGTTTTTATGGATAATCATAAATAGTTTCTTTGAACGTTATCTCGGCAAACCTGCATACAAACAAAAAATTGTATACGAGTCGCGACGTCTTAAACTATGTCTTTATTAAATTAGCCTATCCGCTATTATGTCCTGAAAATGATCAATTGGTGGGCGTGTCAGTTTGTAAAGACTGGGGCAGCTCACACACTTAATCTTATGGCTAATGGAAGGCCATATGCGAACGCTCACAACAGACGCCCTCATCACCACTTAGCAAGTATTAGTTATCGCAACATTTTATCACACAGACGTAAACAAATTAGTCTCCACTAGCCCCATAGTCCAGTCAATAAAGGAGTACAGTGTGTGAGCTGAGACCTAAGCGATTCCTTCAGAATCTTGTTCAGGGTGCTTAGAAAGTGAACAAGGGAGGCTAGCCGGAGTTGGGAAAAGTTCCCACTTCTACCAAATGAAAGCTTTTAAATTAGACCGTGACGGTCCTGGCAAGGGTTCTTTCTCCAGGGCATCCGCATCCTCAGTGGCGAGTGGTTCTTGCTGAAGGCGCTCTACATCGTCTTCATGTTGTCCTGTCAACTGACACGCTGTTGAGGCATTTCCCTCATGGAGGCCGCAGAACAGTTCAGCATTGCTTTCTACATTTACCACAATCCTTGGTGCGGTGCTGGTGAATCTTTTGTTGTTGGGTCTCCTACATGTTTCCACCCCCACTCTTGAAGGGGCAGCTCATTCCCGAGCCACTGCTGCACTTTATGGAGTGCTGTTTAGCTGCGCTGTCAGTTGGTGGGAGAGAGATGATGTCAGATGACGATGATGATGATGATGATGTGTGTGGTGGTAGTTGGGGATGGTGGGGTTGGTGTGGTGGTGGGGGTATTTGCCACTGACCTCTTGAACGACTGGAGGCTGACTGCTGGGGCAAACAATAGAGATACTATAATATTGACAGTTTTATAGAGGCCCGAGGAACAGGGTGTAAAGTACACTCATCCTCCATAGAAAAGGAGGATCCTCCAACCAGACGGGTGTTGTGTCTGGTGGGCAACGTTGATGTTGGGACGTTGTATATGCTAGTCATGCGGTAAACTCTGATTGCGCGATGCAGGATTTTGCGTGACGTCAGGATTTCGCATGTGGCGATGTAGATGCCGCCACAGTTTGCTTTTACAGTTTGAAATACATCGTCTGCAAGACATACACTATCGCACTCTGATTTAATGTCAAGTGACCAATGGATTTATTTTATAGCAATTATTTCTGAAAAATATTACAAAATAAAGTAGATTTAGATATTTTTAGATACAGGCCATTCTACAAAAAAAAATTCATAAGGACTTCTCTTTCTCCCCAGTGTCACCATCAACATGCCAGCTGCTGTTCCTCATGGAGCCTCCTCCTCGGCTGTCGTTCTCCAACAGCACGGGCGCCAGGGTCTCGTGTGCGGCGCACGGCACTCCAGTTCCTATCATATCCTGGCTTTCTGAGGATGGCGCACCGGTGTCTGATGTTTCTGGGCTGCGGTAACACTTTTATTATATTATTGTGACTTCATTGTAGCTTCACCTAGCTCGGATTCAGCATTACCAAAAAATTACACACAATCACAAATTATGAAAACTAGTTGTGCCCCGCGGTTTTAACCGCGTAGACCGGGATATAAAGCAACCTATGTGTTAATCCAGGGTATAAGCTATTTACATTCGCAATTATGCTGTTTTGCGGAGAACACAACTCGAAAACATTTAAAATTATCGTAAACTGATAATTTTAAATAGTTATTATATTTTCGAGTAACTATTTAAAATTATCGTAAACTAATAATTTTAAATAACTAGTTATTATATTTTCGAGTTGCTATTATTTATATCACACTCTGTTAATATTTGTATTTCAGCCAGATTGAGCGAAATCTCATGTTACGACATTAAAATCCAAAGAGGATCTGAAGCATCACTAACGAGATTGTGGCATGCGGAAATGCATTTGAAAATGTCTCCACCGTAAAGTGTAGTTCACACAGGACGGCTGCCGCACCGCACTAAGCCGAGCGGTCATCTCTTTACAAATGGTTTAAACCCAAATTTATAGCTCGTTAATCTTGTCTGACCCTTCCGCGTCATTGGTTCTGAATGAATTAATGCCCGCCCTCGGCCTAGGATTAGCGCGATGCTTGTCCGACTACGGAGCGACTCCGTACGGAGCTACCGATGCGTGAATATTGCGTGACGGATGGCGCACGCCGCCTCATTTGCTCGACCACGATAAACGTGGAGGTTCCATTGATACATTAGCCGTGTCATCGGATAGGTTACGGGTTGTGGGGAATCAATAGAGGTTATATTCAAAACGATTAATAGTAGAAAACGAATAAAAGCAGTAGCTGCGTATTTATTTATTTACTAGCTTTTGCCTGCGACTTCGTCCGCGTTTCCGTCGTTTTTCGTAAAAAAGTACCATATGTCCTTCTTCACGGTTCAGTGGTTTTGATGTAACAGACAGATTAACTTTCGTATTTTAGTAGGGAAATATAATATGTCAATCCACAATACTGTTGAAAAATATCGCAATAAGGAACCGCAGAATATTATTATTAATAGCTGTGCCCGCGACTCCGTCAGCGTGTAATGTATTGGACTGCTAAGCTATCGGGAGTTGCACGTGGTATTGTGAGTCAACCATAAAAGATAGACATATGCTGTTGTGGGATATTTTTTAGATAATTTTATGTAGAACATTTCCGTCATAAATGATTTCTATGTAGCTTTAACCATTAAGGCTGCACACGCGACGGAAGCTTAAAAAATGGAACAACTTCTCCCGTTTTCCCAACATTTCCCTTCACTGCTCTGCTCCTATTGACTGTAGCGTGATGAAAAGTATACTATAACCTCCCCAGGAGTATGAAGAATAATTGTACCAAGTTTCGTTAAAATCCGTCGAGTAGTTTTTGTTTCTATAAGGAACATACAGACAGACAGACAGACAGACAGACAGACAGACAAAAATTTTACTGATTGCATTTTTGGTATCAGTATCGATCACTAATTACCCCCTGATAGTTATTTTGAAAATATATATCATGTACAGAATTGACCTCTCTACAGATTTATTATAAGTAATAGATTTAATACTTCAAGCACAGAAATGTACAGAGGTGGTCTTAATGCCAGAGCCATAGTAGTCGTGTTGAATTTTAATAAGAAATCACTAAAATAGTAATGACAAACTCCAGTTCAACTGCAGGAATCGAAAACCCTGCCATTGGTTTTTATCATTGAAAAAAAAACGACAAAATCTTTATCAGCTCAGCACACGAGTGAAATCCAATTGAAACGAAAGTTAAAAGTGAAATGCGATGACGTCACAAAGAGGCTCAGATATCAGAACCAGACATACGTCATATATCGCATTCTGTGTGCTGATCGTTTAGCGTTCAGTGTTCTAGTAATCCTGCGGGCCAGATCAATACACGTATCGGCTCTTTGCCGTCCGTTCCCTGACTGGTGGGCTTTTAGCGAAGCTTGCCTCAAGCGTATAATTTTTTTAGATAAGGGGCTGTGTTTGAATTTGTTTAGGGTTCAAATTGCTGTGGGTGTAGGAGTATATTAGTGATTTGTCAATACAGCAAAATCTGTACCAAAACTGAGACTTAACTTTATACAACGGTACATACGGTAAATATTATGTACGAAGTCTTTACGAGTATTAACTATGGAACAAGTGTTATCTCCGCCAACACATCAGCTACTCCGGCTCAACCTGTGCTCAATGGGGTGATCACTGCGTCACTTCAGGCTTCGCTCTAGTGAACACTTAACATAATTAACATTGTATTCAGTGTTCACATACTCATCAATTTCAGTTTCGGAGAACCGGGTTTCATCAGTAGATACTTCAGACCCTGTACTTACAGCTGCTGTTTTAGAATTTAAAAGATAAACTTGACGCCTGCTTGAGGACTCATTGCTTTGAGCTATTCTCATTTAATTATTGCCAAACATTTAATGATGTCCCATAGTATCACCAAAAAGTGAATAAGTGTCCTTATCGTTTTCTTCACCATTTTGCTTTTGCAAATGTTGTACACAAAGATGCTTAACCTGAATAAGAACATTGAACACAGGAAACAACAAGCTGACACATAATTTCCACATCACGCGGTTCACTGACTGATCGGTTTTCTGAACCAATTTTCAATTTTCATTAGTGTCCGGCCAATTTGGCGCACCGCTCTGTAGGGGCGCACAGGGCAGACTCGACGCGGTCGTTGCGTGAGAAATGATTAATAAATTATGTATATGAACGGTGGATGGGAGCTGTGAGGCGGGAGAAGTGAGCGAACAGCGGTAGACCGCCTTTGAGATTGAACTGTGAGAGGTAAATGTGTATTTTCAAAAGGGAACCAAAATTAAAATTGGATTGTATAATTTAATATAGGACATTATAATAATATAGGATATAGGACTCGTCAATCAAGTGTGCTCAGTTAGTACTGAATACAAAATTAAAGTTCTTTCTCGGAAAGTGTCACCAAAGTGCTCACAATTGTCCTTCATAATTTCCCTTGTTTCACTGTAAACGTGCTAACATTTAAATATTCTGTTTGTGTGAGTTATTATAACTTCGCAAGCAATTAAGTTCTTGTTTTGCTTAGTCCCAAGATTTTAATGAATTATTCCGAGGATTTTGTGGCTAGTGTTTTGTTTGAAGGTAGTGTGGCCTTAAAACCTTCTAAAATTTTAATTAAATAAACCATTATAAAAAGTTTCAATTCACGTTGATCAAATTGATTCAGTGTTTTGTATACTCTTTTGTTAATCATTTATTTATAACAGCGGTAACATAACGCCCTGCGTCAGATAAGCAAGATGATCAGCAGTCTGCCACAATTCAGAGCTATCCGGAACATTACTATTACTCCTAGCATACCTTCCTGAATTAAACTTGACATTATTTAAAAAAAAAACTTCGAATTTTTTTAGCTGACAAAGCGTATTATAGTGTGCCGGAATTTTTAATGGAGAAAGAAATGTCTTAATTACTTACTCTTGTTATGATTAGAAAATGATGAAAATATGACATTTAATTTTTTATTTAATTTAAATTTAATTCCAATACGAAATAGTTGACTGCAGACGAATTGTGTATTTGAATTGTAATTTGATTGACATTATTTCTCTTTATTATTATTGTGTATTAGAATCTTGTACTTTTGCTTGCCATCATCTGGTTAAATATGGTTGTTGCTATTTATATTTTTTATGTCACCATCTTTTGTACCTACCCATGTTTGCAAAATAAAATATCTTATCTTATCTTATCCTTCTGTATATATTTTTTGGTGTCTTAATTATTTAAAATATACCAGTATGTCCGAATTTCGTCAATTTGTTTGTGACATACTCTATGCATAATCACCTCGCCAATCTCTACTCTCCGCTGCCTCTCTAGACTTGATCCCACCGCGTGCAGTTCATATTCGCGTCATGCCGACCGTTTGTCTTCGTTACGGTAATAACCGCCTGACGTAATAACCTCGTGCCTCGTCTCCAGAATACGGCCGCGTCAGCTGATGTCACGCTTACATACGATATTTAATGTTATTAGCTGTCGCACGGAAAATATGAAGGGACCCGATAATTATGCGAGGCACCATTATTTACTGAAGTGAAAAAGATATACCGGTAAAGGTCTGAAATTGAAGTTGGCTACACAAAATGTAGGTATGGATTTAAAGTCATGACTATGTTTACTTTGTAAACATAAAAAGTGAACAAGGTACAAGACAGTAGTTTGGTGCCCAGCCATGAAATTAATGTTCTCACTTGATGGTTAGGACCATCCATACTTGGAAGACTTGAGAAGGCCAAAACACTGCAAATTATAGTGACCATTGACTGTTGCTATTTTTTCTCCATCACCATCAAATTACCCGTCATAATACCTCGTACGAGGTCGGTGTGCAAAAACTGTTCCCGGCGAAATATTACAACTAAGCCGGGGCGAGTTCACGTAGGAGCCTCGTTTGTCTTCGTTCCGCTTATAATTTGCTGCAAGCCAATAATTGTGGATGATGTATTTAGCTACTAGCTATCTCATTCCTTCATCCCCTACATCCTCTATGCCAACGGAACAAGGTCTATTATCTTCTGGAGCAATCGTATCGTTTACGTGGTAATATATTCACTTACCAAACATATCTAGGTAAATTGAGTCGGTGAATGGTCCTTCGTAATGTTTTTCATTTGCGTTTTTCATGATAATATGATTTTTGCAATTTAAATTTCGGTCGATGAAGAATTGGATTCGTTATAACCACTTCCAGTAAGTGTTAGCTTTTTCATGAGTAATTGTTTAACATCGGTTCTGTTAAAATGAGTTTTAGCGGTGAAGGAAATAAACTCAAGATTTCTTAAAAGTTATAAAATCGACAGTTATTGAAACGGTAAGAGCTGGAGTACTTGGGAGCAGTTCTTAGTATTAGTAAGTTCTGGTTTTAAATATTATAGACATTTTACAACAGGTAAATTAAAATCATTGTGGTTTTGTAATAAAATCTGCTTTGCTCTAGAAAAACCTTACAGAAAATTGCTTTGTAGGTGTTAGTCAGGCGTCATGAGGGTTTAAAGAGCCAAAGTTCTAAAAAGACGAAAGTGCCTTTTTCTCTCGTCGAAATCTTCCTTTTCGACGACATGATGCCAAAAAGAATAGAATAGAATAGAATAGAATAGAATAGAATAGTTTTTTTATTTGCACAGAAAGTAGGTACAAGTTACAGGTGTTTTAGTTTAAAAGTTCCTTATACTAACTACCTTAACTAAGGCATGCAAACAGATTAAGCTATAATATTAAAGACATTAAAAATATATACATTCAATCAAATCAGTATAAGTTTACCATGTCAAGAAGAAATTCAGCAAAAAAAAATTGAAATAGGCAATACAGTCAATACAGATAAATTAAAAATATAAATGAGATTAGTACAAAATAGAGATGTCATATTATCAATTTAAATTTTTATCGGTAAAAAATTCGCCAATTGAGTAATAACATTTATTAATTAATAGATCTGTCAATTTCTTTTTAAAAAGTGGAAGTGTCTCATTTTTTATTACATCGGGTATTTTGTTAAATATGGTCGGACCCATACTGTCCTGAGAATGTCCTGAGAAGTTTCCCCTAAAAATATTTAGTTGCCAAATAAACTTCAAAAGCTCTACACAAAGCCAAAGGCAGCCAACAATTCACTTATCAATAATTTTCAACTTGATTTGCAAGTACCTACAGAATTTAATCGTATTCGCAAAACAAACTTTCAAAGTCACGAACTGAACAAGTTTACGCGTGCATAAGTTAACTCTTTATGTAAGAGTTAATAGGGTTTATTTCTCTTTGTCGGGGTGTGTGGTAACGAGGTGGGAATGCCGTCATATTTCAGTGGGTGGTGTCTATTGAGGCGTGAACCGCGATAAGGCCAACGTCTCACTAGCTGACGACACTTTTGGGAACAAAATGTTGCGGTGTTCTTTAAACAGCGTTACCTCGAGATTTTTCTTTAACATAAGCATACTTTGCACTTCATTAGATACAATATGCTTTTATGTTACTCGGATTTATGTCTGTGTTCTAACAATGATGTAAAGGATTTAAGAACATATAAAACTCAAGTTTTAAAAGTCAATCAATCACAAAACAACATCTTAGCAGTATATTGTTTGCTAATTGCAAATCTGATACTACAATCAATATACGTACATCTGAGGGGTAATTCTCATAATTTTTAAGAACGTTCGCATTCTAATCTCAGTCGCAATCTGTCAAAAAACCCTCTAATATCCCTACATTTTTGACATTGATTGTCGCTGAGAAGACACTGCGACTTGAATTTGAACGTTTTTTAAGTACGAGAATTGGCCTTCAGATAACGTTGAAAAGTCATTTTAAAACAATGCATTAGTAATATTTTACTTCCAAGAAGTAGGTGAGTATCAGCGCTAATTACAACACAGTAGCATAAATAGAAGGAAGAAAGAAAAAATGTAAATATATAAATATCTGATAATGTCACTTTGTCATTTGATCCGAAGTATCAAAGTGCTAGTTATAAGTTCCGATACTGACGCAAACTGAAAGCCTCCGAGTGATTTAGTTGCGTAAGTAAACTACTCGTCCTTTGTGGGCGATACCGAAAGTTGAGCAGGAGTCATAAAACACAGTGATGTGTCATCCCATGGCGACGCCGCCATAGATGGCGCATCTATTCAATAAAACATTTTATGAGTTTTGGAGCGACGGAAACATTCACATGGATGATGAAATGCATGATAAGATGGCTGTTGAATTAATTGGATTGAATGATTATATGGAAAAAATTGCTTTTGTTGTTTTTCGTTGGAAAATGGTTGTGTAAAGTTAGTGGCCTGCAGCTCATAACTGAGGTCTACCTAGTTCCCTAAAACTACCAGAAGTCTATAAAATAAACTTTTTCTGCTAAAGTGTGAGTGCGTAATTATAAAGTATTAAACTGTGGTTACTTTCCTGAGAAAGTGCTTTTTGATAGCTTTTGAATTACTTTTACATGATAATTATTTTGTATATTATTATATTTTTACATGTTATGCTTTTACAAGATAACATTCATGTTATTTCAGAAGTAAGACAACTACAAGTTGCAGGAAGCGTTAGGATATAAGCTAGTCATACATAAACGTCACGTCCCGACTGCGCTCAATCTTAACAAGATCGCCGGTCGGAGCAAAATGAAATATATCTGCAAACACAACATCTGCTTTGCAACTAAATAAGATTGTTATGTAATTTGATTTAAAAAATATTTACTGTGTTGTTTCCAGATCACTTTCTTTCGAGATTATTATTTCCTTTATTTCATTAATATATATTTAAAAAATACATTTTTAAATATTAGAATATAAAAAATATAAAAACATTTGTTTCCAGATCATTTTCTTTCGAGGTTATTATTATTACAAACCTAAAAAGTTAGTAAGCTATGTAATCATGACAATCGCTAGAAATTAATATTATAAAATAGAATGGCCTCGTTTACTTGAGCATACATAGGTACATAATACTTAACTTTAGCAAAACCCTCAAACGCAAGGGCTTAGTCTAGTCTGAGGGATCAATGCGAGCTCAAAGTAAGTTTTATCGATAATCCGCGCATCTCTTAGAATAAGCAAACATGAATTTTAGGGGTACATACCTATTGAATAAAAATATTTTTAATAGACGTAGTCTTGATGAAATTTTAATTTACGCTCGCTCTTCATCGTCTTTATAAGATATATTTAAAAAAACAGTTGCTATATTATTGCTACTCGATATGAGTGAAAACAAAGGACGCTGCACATTATTGCACATTGTCCACCCGTCGTTCCGCACGCCGTACTTTATACTAGTCATCAATATTCCCAGGATCCGGCCAACAATTACACATGTACCCACTAGCACAGCTCTTTGTAGGCGATAAGTTGGTACGCGTTCGATCGTCGGATGAATTTTTACAATTTACATGAAAATTGGCGTCCGGTGACGCGTGTGCACAATTATCGGTGCCGACGCCGGACGCCACGCGCCGGTCACTAGCCGGACGGCCGGACAGCGGACTGTGCTATGCTTGCTGTCACACGAAATTTTTGTTCTACGCTTTTTGGAACGCCATCCTGAACTATTCGAGTATCGTCCTGCGGATGTGAAAAGTGGATTAAGTTAGTTGTTTTTCTTTGTTCCCAGTTTACGGAAAAAACCGTGTGCTTTGCTTTTTATTTAAACAAAAATTAAGATCATCAAACGGCAGTCCTGATAATATGACCATAAACAAATTAGATTATTTTAGCATGTGAAAAACCAGACATAATTATGATTGTCTACCTGAAAATAATCTAACTAGACTCCAAAACACAATTGACTTAATATAAAAATACATTTCACGGATATCTCGCTCTCGTGTCGCCCGCGCCTGGTTATATTATGATACCGTGCCGGGTGCATGCCCACCGGAACCTCTTCGTCAGCTGTCCTATCTCTGCCACCAATATTGACGTTTATTATGCTTTGTGGCACTCAATACATTTGCTCTGTAGTGTACTTTTGGGAAATGAACGAAGATTGCCGATAAGAAAAGGTTTGAATACGTGTTGACTGCAATGAAGGAACGAACGAAGGACTCTAGAAGGAAAAGTCCCAATTAAAATTTTAGTGAAATAATAATGAAGTACAGGTTTTATGGCTTATGTAGCATTTAGCAGATTTTATGAATTACTTGAAACTATAAAGGTCAATTTCTATAATACCGTAAAACTTATCCAACTATAACCCCGTTTTAAAGTTAGTCCATAGGAACAAATTAGCGCGTGTTCGACCGAGACGATCAGTCATCGCAACTGTAGCGCGTATAACTTCTGACGTCATTAATATAACACGAGTGTGTCCCGTGATGTCGTTGGCCCCATACATCTCTGTCAGGCCGATCGCGGCGCTGGGAACCGGTAACCGATTGCTGTTCGCTTGTTTCATTTGAAGCGGTTTAGTTTATATGGATTTTGTCAAGGGTTTTTTCAAGTAGACATGAATATAGGAGAAACGCTCAAGAACTAAAACGATTTTTGAGGCGCTTTTCTATGGCAGAAGAAAAAAGAGCCGCAAGCTCCTGAAATTCTCCTAAGAAATTTGGTTACAAATAAGGAATGGAAGTCAGACAGCTCCGGTACAGTTACCTCCGTCATTTGTAATCAACATTCAGGGCGCGACTGCCGCCAGTACCTCACGAGGGTTGACTGAAGCTGTTAGGTGTCAATCGTGACTACCTTGCGCACACTGATGTTACTGCGTTCTATGGTCGGACTTGTGGCGGTTTAATTAGCTGCAGTAAACTGACACTTCTAATGTTATTTTTACCGTCATTTCGCTATCAAATGGGAACATTTTTTAACGAAATGACAGATAAGAAGTGTCATTTTACTGCAGTTAATTTAAAGTTTGAACATAGTCACATTGTGTGCAGTAAGTTATATTTATTGGCAAGATTTGTTTCTTGATCAAATTTTGTGATACACTAAAACTGTTTTAGTCAAACAAAATTAAATTACTTACTTATATAAGATTATTGCAGAAGTCTAAATATCGTTTGAAACGAACAGCCTGTTTCCTTAAGGCTACTCTTTCGAAAAAAGCTTAAAAACAGCGTGCAGATGAAGCAGTTTTTCGCCGGAACCTACAGAGAAATTACATCTGAAACAAATTGTTAGTAATCTACATGATATGAATCGTAATTTGGTTTAGCCATAATTTTTCTATCGGTATCACATAATAAGAAAAAAAACGCCAAATCACCTCCAAATCGTTAAGATGAAACCATTTTACTCCTTCATTTTTTATCAAAAGAATATAAAAAAAATATCTACTACTTTGCAATACAAACGAAAATGATTTGGTTTTGTTACTTTTTAAAAACATGTATTTTTTTTATTATAATAAATTAAAAATGCGTCTAATTTGGGACAGCGCTCCTTGATGGGCGAGTCCTATTACTGGCTGGACGTACGACGCGTTACGTGAGCTCAGCACAGAACGCGCAAGCTAACCACTCAAGGTCATTGGGGTATAGTTCGGCCTTAACACTTTTACTAGATATTTTTACTTTTTATGAGAGCAATGGTAAATTAATCCGATAACCACTTTCCAGTAGTTTCACACACTTCAACGATCCCATTGTTAGTTTACAGTTACCGCGTCGTTACGACGGAGAGTTACAAAATATTCCTTGGTAGTCAAAGTATCTTTCTCCACTGTTGAACATGGCTTCTCTGCCAAACCTTGCTTGTGAAGTTTTGCGTACATTTCGCGAATATAGTTAAAAGTTTCGCGTATTTTGAGTTAATGTTTATCAACCGCAAAACAAAGTTCTACTATGGAATATTCCGGCTGTCGGCTCTGGGGGTGAGTCTAGATGTGAGCATTATTTCACTATTTATGTTATGTTTCGTGCTGTAAATATTTGCGACGCCGCTGAGTGCTGCATATTTGACAATAAATGTTTTCTTTCAACAAACTTCCCAGATTAGTTTTGGTCAAAATTGCCGGCCGGGACATTTCATGCATTTATAATTTAACAACTATGCTGTTACATGAAGTCGGTTAAGTTGTGGAACAATTCCGATAAGAACTTTCTAGCAGAGGACAGCTATTATATCCTTTTTTGGGTTAAGTACCAAAATGGTAAAAAGGACCCTTATGGTGCGACTCAGTCTGTCTGTCTGTCCGTCACAGCTGGATATCTCAAGAACTACTAATGCTATCAACTTGAAATTTGGAACAGCTTTAGCTGACGTTTACCCAACTATTTTGCAAATAAGTTTTTTTTTTTTTTGCAACAGGGACTGAAAGGGGTCCTTAAAAAATCGAAGTGGTATCATATGAAATAGCGCTGTTTGTATATTCTCAAACTTTTTTTTTTCTTTTTTTAGGCTGCATAGTTTTTGACTTTTGATGAAAAATGTAAAAAAATAGTAGATTGTTATACAAGGGTGGAAGGCAATCAATTCCTATACGAGGTATTTAGACTATAGTCCGAGTAGGAATTGGTGACTTTCACCCGTGTTAAACACTCTACTTTTCATTTCGAATATAAGGAAAGTAAAAAATAGCAGTATTTCTAAAATATGTATTTATTGATAAAAATACATGTGTGCCTATTTATTTGAACGAAGCAGGGACAGCTTACAGAGTTAGTATCCTGCCAAATTATACTCTTTTTTAAATTTTAAAGATGGAACACACCGCGTCACCGCCGCAGGCCGTCCCGCTTACTAGTTATTTTTTCCCCACCTCTTATCTCCGAAGCTTGTGTGACTGTACCCCAATTACCCATAGCCGATAAAAATTTCGTTTTTCCTAAATTATGCTAACATTAGTGTTTGGGTCGGTTCCCCCTATTGGGGAAAGGTAGCGCTCCACCCCGCGCTACCCTGTAGAGCTCGTCTCCAGACGGGACACTCCCCCACCGACTATCAGGAATGAACTCATAGTTATGAGAATATATTGGATGTGGTTGTAGAAAGGTAATAAATAATTAAGGGATGCAAAGTATATTATTATAAGACTTGTGAGTAACCCTTACGCTGGCGTAACAGGCAATTGATCAGTCATTACTCACACGATACCTCACATCTACGCTCGAAGCGCTCAGAGCAAAACTTCCATAAAGTGACCCAAGCGGCTGTACAGCGGCATTGAGTCGACACATGCACTCTTGGTGTCATGTTCCCTAAGCAGTTCTTGCGAACTGATATTCGTGACGAAGCGGCGTTCCCTGCGGTAACCGTGCGACCGTCCTTGTCTAGCAACGGGTCAGCCAGTTCCAGCGGCATTGCGTCAACATCATGCTCTGAAGGAGACATGGTCCCTACAGTCCTAAGACTGGATATAAAATAGATGTGTTCCACCCATCCCCTGGAAGTTCACTTCTTGCACAACTAGCATATCTGCAAGACACCGTGTTCATGTCAGTCTGACCGAATTATTGGTCTAAGATAAAGAATAGAATATATCAAGAATTACTTGATATTAAAGGTGAGAATCAAACTCAACAATCATTATTTAATATAGTTTGGATAAACTCTCTTAAAGCCTATTATTGGCCGGAGGCAAAGAATACACAATTCAAGAATTAGGTACTTGATAGTATTATAGTAATATAGAATAAAACCTCAATGGTTACTATTTAAAAGAGTTCTGGATCGACTCTTGAAGGTCTACAGACAGTCCATAACGCCCCACCCTTCATCACTTCCTAGTGTTTGGCTGGGGAGAAGAAGTGACGCAACAAACTCGCCAGTAACACGTCTCTGTCTATTTTACAAGAAACTCTATTGTAATATTTTGAAGCTAATAAGACAAGAGGGTATGCAGAGGTATATAATATATAATCATGTTTTAGTATTATTAATGTTATACCGCCAAACTCTCCCCTCTCGCACCTAACCGCGTACCTAATATCTGTAACTCAATCCTGTAAATGTGAAGGAGGAAAGGGATCGTTACGCTTGCACTTAAATCCATTATTTATGGCTACGTTAATTTGTCTGATTACAATATACCCATAACAGTGAGACCCGGGAACCGTTTTACAACGTTAATATGTCTCATTGTACGTGTTCTGTTAGACCTAACGCATAGAACCTCTGAGGACACTAACACGGTTTCTAACAGAACACGTCTCCTAAGCACTAAATAAATGTCTTACTCAATCCTATGACAGAGTACTGCGAAGTCCTACAGCCATTGAGGAAGACAAGTGTTGTGTAATTCTAAACGCGTACTAATGTGTTTTACACCCTTACGGCGGCCTAGCCCCTTTCTACTAAGATAACACAATGCACAAGCGTTTCGTAGACTCAGTCTCTAGCAGAATTCATTATGATCGATCTTGATACACGCCGAAGTGGAATATCGTCACTTCACATTTCATTAATCTTCCCCATTTTAGAGGTTGCGTTGCGGCTATCAGCGGCATTGCTTCCAAGTAGCATGTTTCGATAAATAGTGACGATTCAGTAATAGGCCTACTAACAGCCGTGTGGAGGGTTTTATCGAGACATGGTCCCTAACGTTCTTAGAACGGACTACCAATCCAGTTTTGGGGTAATACGTGATTCCTAACCCCGCTCCCGAAATGTACGTTATCAAGACTTCACACAACACGCCCTGTAGCGAGACCTTTTTAGAAGTAGGGATCATCACCAACGTTTAGTTGCTTTGTAATTGTAACCAATTACAGATCGGCTTTATGCCTAGTTTGTTGTAAACGAACTGAGTATTTTCGGTTCTGCCTTCCATAAATGGTGCGTCAGTTAGAGATCAGTGTAATCGTCATGAGTTGTCATAAGTCTAATGTCTGGATGAAGGCCTTCCCCGATTCCTATAACCAACTGCCAGTGATAACCTTCTACTGAGGTATTGATTAGGATATATAGGGTCTAAACTCATCTCCGCCGTCAGCCCAGGATAATTATATAGTGAAAGACTCACCCAGTGGCTCCAATGCACACACGCACTCACACACACATACTCATTTAGTACTAAATTACTCTAATCTGGGCGTTAACCCAACTATATTTAACTTAATAATTAATACTTGCTGTCCTGCGACAGCCTACTCCAACATGGCCTTTTGGTATTCACTTTATCTCCTAACATAACTAGCCTAGATCGGACGTCCGTATCTTATAGCGGTCTCAAACCAACTGTCCTAACCTTTCTTTCTACTCATTGTTCTTAAAATCACCACGCTGCGCTCCTAGGGGCTGAGACGGGTGTTTTTGGTGTCGGGCCATTCCCCGACCTATCCTTTTGTTTCAAAGAACCGCTGAGCCCCTCTAGCTCAACACATGTGTCCTCCTTTGTCTAATCCTAAACAAAGCATCGTCTTGTTCTTAAAATCAGAAACAAGATATTGTTCTAAATTCATTGGAACTTAGATAACTTATTGCATTCGTCAGTCGTTAGTTTTAGCACCCTTCCTCTCATTAAATAGATAATTCATGTCTCCAAGTGACTTGATAGATGCGCTGGTTTAAAACAATAATATAATATTTTGTTATTAAGTTGAGGTAAGCGGCTAACAGTCACATTCCCCCCTCTGAAAATCAGACGCGTGACGCAGTATAGCGGATGAGCTTTCACAATAAGTTGAGCTCTGTCTTCAAATGACAGCATTATAACTAGAATATTCAGGTCTGCTAGGTTAATCTAATCAAATAATGAATTAATAAGTGTTCCAGTTGGAACATGAATCCAATCCAATAAGAACGAATCCAATAAAATAACAATAAGATGTAACGTCTGCTATAATTTAGTACTGTTTCGCAGAAGCATCTTCAACCGATGCTATAATTTCTCCATAATATTAATTTGAACTTATTCATCTTGAAAATACTCTTGTACTTTATTCAAATTACTTTACCGTGCTTCTAATAAGTCCCGAGAACCTGTGCATGCTTATAATGTAGTTCTACATACCAGGGTCTCTTCTAAGAGTATTTGTGTTATTGAGCCGCTTTACCCGATGCTCCTTTGTTCTAAACTCAGCCTATCGTAGTCGCCACTGGATATGCAGTCGCATCAAAGAGTAGCTGAAATAGTCCGCACATGAACATATTAGATTAGGTATATTCCAATTGGACACCCCCCTCTGATTCTAAAAGGTTAGAGCAGTTTCGAAATCTAATAAGAGTCGAAACGATACTGATTTGAAAATATAAGTAGGTATTTTTGCTTATTAGCAAACAATGCTGTTAACTTCCTCAAATTATAAAATGTTGACAAGAACATTCTCTAGCATCTTGAACTGATAAACAGAGCCCTAAAACATAAACCTATAACATTTAGTGAGTTATCAAGATAAGGTTAGCTGAAGTGTCTAATAAACGTGAAACTTAGCTTCGTAACAGGAGTCACGCTACAGCTGTGCTGTTGAAGTCAGCCGATGTCAGCTGATTCAGGAGAAACTTTAAACCAGCGCATCCCACGAATCAAAGGTTGAGACATTGCGTAGTCGCAGTCGACGGAAGACTCAAATATCCTGGAATTTGAAATAAGTCCACACGAGTATTCATTCTAATTTAAGGCATAGGCTGCAGATTGCAGAGTTGGAAAGATGTATGTTTATATACCTTCTTGGTACCTATCTTTTTCCTTTTATAAAATATCATTGTTGATTATACTTTATTCACATTACAATCTAACTTAGTAGCTAATAACTAATAAGTAATATAAATATAACTTAAATTGCTAACTAACCATCTATAACATTATGAAATCGCCCAGTGGCTTCTTTCCTAATTACTTCACGTAAACAGAACACACGTGATTCACGTGTTCTTTATAACTTTCAGCACTTACACTACAGACTTGGTAAATTGAGCGTCATTTTATAAGCTTTACGCTTCGTAGTTCTTAGTCACTAATAATATTAGATTTAATTATAATAAGGGTGTGTCTTATATCTATTCTCATTCACACACATTCAAATTGGAAACCTCAAACTTATATTGGAATCGAATCCAATAGCACTGGAATCTAGACCAATAATTAACAACTCATGCGGGAATCTAACCCACAAGCCGTGACACAGGAATCCAATCGTGTCCAAGCACTTATAAAACCAAAACAATACATTAAGCAGGAATTGAACCCACTATTATAAGTTGAGAAATTCAACTTCGATAATCAAGCCGTTACCTAATTTAATAAAAGTTATTATAGCTGTTGTACTCTTGTCGCCTATAAGAATTAATAGAACCTTAAAATTACGTTATTCAAGTACTTATAAGACAATACATCAAGCGGGAATTGAACCCACTACTAGTAGTTGAGAAATTCAACTTCCATAATCAATATCTAAAACAAAAGTTATTGTAGCCGTTGTAACTTGTCGTCTCTAACAATTAATAGAACCATATAATTACGTTGTGTTTTCATTGTAGTAACCCTTAAGCTGTTCTTTCTCGTTGCACTGAAGTGAATCAGTACATTTAATGACGAGAATCCTGGTCACGGCACCACATGTGACTGTACCCCAATTACCCATAGCCGATAAAAATTTCGTTTTTCCTAAATTATGCTAACATTAGTGTTTGGGTCGGTTCCCCCTATTGGGGAAAGGTAGCGCTCCACCCCGCGCTACCCTGTAGAGCTCGTCTCCAGACGGGACACTCCCCCACCGACTATCAGGAATGAACTCATAGTTATGAGAATATATTGGATGTGGTTGTAGAAAGGTAATAAATAATTAAGGGATGCAAAGTATATTATTATAAGACTTGTGAGTAACCCTTACGCTGGCGTAACAGGCAATTGATCAGTCATTACTCACACGATACCTCACATCTACGCTCGAAGCGCTCAGAGCAAAACTTCCATAAAGTGACCCAAGCGGCTGTACAGCGGCATTGAGTCGACACATGCACTCTTGGTGTCATGTTCCCTAAGCAGTTCTTGCGAACTGATATTCGTGACGAAGCGGCGTTCCCTGCGGTAACCGTGCGACCGTCCTTGTCTAGCAACGGGTCAGCCAGTTCCAGCGGCATTGCGTCAACATCATGCTCTGAAGGAGACATGGTCCCTACAGTCCTAAGACTGGATATAAAATAGATGTGTTCCACCCATCCCCTGGAAGTTCACTTCTTGCACAACTAGCATATCTGCAAGACACCGTGTTCATGTCAGTCTGACCGAATTATTGGTCTAAGATAAAGAATAGAATATATCAAGAATTACTTGATATTAAAGGTGAGAATCAAACTCAACAATCATTATTTAATATAGTTTGGATAAACTCTCTTAAAGCCTATTATTGGCCGGAGGCAAAGAATACACAATTCAAGAATTAGGTACTTGATAGTATTATAGTAATATAGAATAAAACCTCAATGGTTACTATTTAAAAGAGTTCTGGATCGACTCTTGAAGGTCTACAGACAGTCCATAACGCCCCACCCTTCATCACTTCCTAGTGTTTGGCTGGGGAGAAGAAGTGACGCAACAAACTCGCCAGTAACACGTCTCTGTCTATTTTACAAGAAACTCTATTGTAATATTTTGAAGCTAATAAGACAAGAGGGTATGCAGAGGTATATAATATATAATCATGTTTTAGTATTATTAATGTTATACCGCCAAACTCTCCCCTCTCGCACCTAACCGCGTACCTAATATCTGTAACTCAATCCTGTAAATGTGAAGGAGGAAAGGGATCGTTACGCTTGCACTTAAATCCATTATTTATGGCTACGTTAATTTGTCTGATTACAATATACCCATAACAGTGAGACCCGGGAACCGTTTTACAACGTTAATATGTCTCATTGTACGTGTTCTGTTAGACCTAACGCATAGAACCTCTGAGGACACTAACACGGTTTCTAACAGAACACGTCTCCTAAGCACTAAATAAATGTCTTACTCAATCCTATGACAGAGTACTGCGAAGTCCTACAGCCATTGAGGAAGACAAGTGTTGTGTAATTCTAAACGCGTACTAATGTGTTTTACACCCTTACGGCGGCCTAGCCCCTTTCTACTAAGATAACACAATGCACAAGCGTTTCGTAGACTCAGTCTCTAGCAGAATTCATTATGATCGATCTTGATACACGCCGAAGTGGAATATCGTCACTTCACATTTCATTAATCTTCCCCATTTTAGAGGTTGCGTTGCGGCTATCAGCGGCATTGCTTCCAAGTAGCATGTTTCGATAAATAGTGACGATTCAGTAATAGGCCTACTAACAGCCGTGTGGAGGGTTTTATCGAGACATGGTCCCTAACGTTCTTAGAACGGACTACCAATCCAGTTTTGGGGTAATACGTGATTCCTAACCCCGCTCCCGAAATGTACGTTATCAAGACTTCACACAACACGCCCTGTAGCGAGACCTTTTTAGAAGTAGGGATCATCACCAACGTTTAGTTGCTTTGTAATTGTAACCAATTACAGATCGGCTTTATGCCTAGTTTGTTGTAAACGAACTGAGTATTTTCGGTTCTGCCTTCCATAAATGGTGCGTCAGTTAGAGATCAGTGTAATCGTCATGAGTTGTCATAAGTCTAATGTCTGGATGAAGGCCTTCCCCGATCCCTATAACCAACTGCCAGTGATAACCTTCTACTGAGGTATTGATTAGGATATATAGGGTCTAAACTCATCTCCGCCGTCAGCCCAGGATAATTATATAGTGAAAGACTCACCCAGTGGCTCCAATGCACACACGCACTCACACACACATACTCATTTAGTACTAAATTACTCTAATCTGGGCGTTAACCCAACTATATTTAACTTAATAATTAATACTTGCTGTCCTGCGACAGCCTACTCCAACATGGCCTTTTGGTATTCACTTTATCTCCTAACATAACTAGCCTAGATCGGACGTCCGTATCTTATAGCGGTCTCAAACCAACTGTCCTAACCTTTCTTTCTACTCATTGTTCTTAAAATCACCACGCTGCGCTCCTAGGGGCTGAGACGGGTGTTTTTGGTGTCGGGCCATTCCCCGACCTATCCTTTTGTTTCAAAGAACCGCTGAGCCCCTCTAGCTCAACACATGTGTCCTCCTTTGTCTAATCCTAAACAAAGCATCGTCTTGTTCTTAAAATCAGAAACAAGATATTGTTCTAAATTCATTGGAACTTAGATAACTTATTGCATTCGTCAGTCGTTAGTTTTAGCACCCTTCCTCTCATTAAATAGATAATTCATGTCTCCAAGTGACTTGATAGATGCGCTGGTTTAAAACAATAATATAATATTTTGTTATTAAGTTGAGGTAAGCGGCTAACAGTCACACTTGCATAGAGAAAAATCTGAAATTATTCTATGTGATGGCAGTTTATGTAAAGATTACAGAAAAATAGAACGATAGGTATCTCTAAAACAATATCGAGAACGGGTCTTATCGCGATATTCTTTTTTACGAGGTAAACAGGTTAGGTAACAGGTTTTATAATGTGTACAAATCGCGAAAGTTTAAAAAGTTTGATATCTCTAAATAGCTCACTTTTTCAGAAATCTTGACCTGTTTTTTTAATTTATCACCACTTTCAGCGTCACTCACTCTGTACCTCCTAAAACCTCCATGTGCGTCATTTCCTGGTTGACGAAAGCCGGTAAGTGTGTGCATCGATCTCAGGTCGCATCCCCGCTCGCTGGTCGCTCTCCGCTCACCGCTCGTTAGTGACGGACACAGTTTGTTCTACACGCTCATGTTCAGCGGATATTGTATGTTTGACACTTTTTAGGGTTCCGTACCTCAAAAGGAAAAAACGGAACCCTTATAGGATCACTCGTGTGTCTGTCTGTCTGTCTGTCCGTCTGTCCGTCTGTCACAGACAATTTGCTCCGAATCTAATGGACCGATTAAGTTAAAATTTGGTACACATGTGGATTTCTTTGACCCAAACACGTACAGCTAAAGTAAATATATGAATTTTGAATATGAGAGTCACTTTTAGGGGGAAAATAAGAAAATTAAAAAAAAAAGTTTTGTAAACTGTACCGTGTGACATATTAAATGAAAGGGCTTACTATGAGGGTCTCAAATATATTTTTTTTATAATTGTAAAATATATTGTTTTAAAGTTATTTAAAAAAATTGACGAAAATTGACCATTCCCCCCCCCCCTTATCTCCGAAACTACTGAGCCTAAAATTTTGAAAAAAATATAGAAAATAGTTCTATACCTGTAGATTACAGGAAAACCTATAAGAAGTCTGTGGTTTTAAAATAACATGGTAAATCTATACAGGGTGTCCCGTAAATAATGGATAATCTCTTAAGGGGTCATCGTACTCATCATTATGAACAACTTTTACTATGGGACCAAACCTGGAATCGCGAAAAAAAAATCAGCTGCTCCCTACATTTTGACGAGTTTGATGTAGATAAATGTACTGGTCAGCTGATTTTTTTTCGCGATTTCAGGTTTGGTCCCATAGTAAAAGTTGTTCATAATGATGAGTACAATGACCCCTTAAGAGATTATCCATTATTTACGGGACACCCTGTATATATAAAAAAATCAAAGTCCTGACTGAGTCACTGACTAATATATCAACGCACAGCCCAAACCAATTTACCTAGAGACTTGAAATTTTGCACATAGATACCTTATATAGTGTAAACATCCACTAAGGAAGAATTTTTGGAAATTCCATCCCTAAGGGGGTAAAATAGGGGATGAAAGTTTGTATGAAAAATCCTATCCCTTGAGTTAATAGACTTGAAACTTAGCACGAATATTCATCTATAAGTAAATTATAAAGTTTATCATTTTTAGTTTTCCTAAACTACCCCCTAAGGAGGGATTGGGGGTGTCAAAGTTTGTATGGAAGAACTTTAACACGCGGTCCGATTAACTCAAAACTCAGTTTTTATACTTGAGACCAAAAATTAAGACTAACGTGTATCAGGGTTTTCCAAAAATCTACCCCTAAGGGGTGAAAAGTTAATTTTATAGCGGAGGATTTTATTGGGGGCTTGATTAACTCTAAAATTGGTGTAAATAATGTTTGAGTCAAGTTATGGAAACATACCAGACGATTTTTGAAATTCTTTATTTGTGTTCGTGAAAACAGAGATACAGTTTATATGAAAAATCTTATTAATTTGGTTAATGAACTTGAAACTTAGCACAAATACTTGCATAAGTAATTAATAATGTTTGTCATTATTAGTTTTTCAAAACTACGCCTCAAATGAGGTTAGGGATGTTAAAGTTTGTATAGAAGAATTTTAAAGCGCAGTCCGATTAAAAAAATGGTACTTTTAGTCAAGTTAGGAAACTTGCCAAACGAATTTTCACCGATTTTGACGACATATAGCTGATGTTTTAAGGAGTAACTTAGGCTATTTTTATTTTAGAAAAATAATTAGGGTTCCGCGCAAGAAAATTAAAATCCATGAAATCAGACAACCACGTACAGTCCAGTACAAACTTACTAAGCCTCCGCTGTCTATTACGGCTATAACAACAAATAATAAAAATAAAGCAAAGTTAAAAATGTAAGGGGTCGATCCCCAATCTGGAGGCAAAGGTCCTCGCGCACGTGTGGGAGTGGCGCGAGGAGGCGAAACGCCGGGGCGTAACTCCGCTGCCGCGAGAAATCACGGTACAGCGGACAGAGCTCCGGCGGGATCTCATGGCGGCATGGAGAGCGCGACTGTCGCAACCCAGCGCTGGGCACGCCACAATAGCGGCGATAAGTCCCCTCTTTGAGGAGTGGTTAGAGAGGCGCCACGGCGTCCTCACCTTCCGCCTGACGCAGGTCCTCACCGGACACGGTTGTTTCGGGAGGTTCCTGTTTCGAATAAGGCGGGAGGAAACGCCCGGGTTTTTCCATTGTGTGGATCGCCCGGAGGACACGGTGGAGCATACAGTGGAGGTCTGCCCGGCTTGGGCAGAGCACCGCCGTGTTCTCACGGAGGCGATCGGCGGCGGCGATCTCTCGCGTCCGAGCCTGGTCCAGGCCATGGTTCGGAGCGAGAGTGCATGGGAGGCCGTCACCTCCTTCTGCGAAGCAGTGATGCTCGCGAAGGAGGAGGCGGAACGCGTGAGGGAGAGGCAGCCTCACGCCCTCAGTCGCCGCAGGAGACGCCCTGGGCGGCGGGAATCGCGGGGCGATTTCCGGCCACCGTAGGCGCGGGCCTGCGGACGGTGAGCAGCGGGTAGCTCGCCGTCCGGTAAGGACCAGGCCCGAGTCGACGGCGCGTTGTGTTCCACGCGCGCCTCAAAGAGATGTCAGCAAGTGACGGGGCCCAATAGGGCCGACGCCGCTGGGGTCGCGGGTTGTCTGAAAGGGTTACCGCGGCCCTGGCATAGGCAACTGAAGGAACACGGGTGGGTTTTAGTCAGTAAAAGTCTGACACGCCCTCCCGCTCCACCCAGAGCGGGAGAAGTTATTTGATGATTTCCCACCCTCAAAAAAAAAAAAAAAAAAAAAAGGGGTCGATCCCCATACAATAAACTTTTCATTTTGAAAAAAAATAAAAATTTTAATCTAGCATGTGGGGTGTCATCGTCTAGAACTCATTGAGTAAAGTACAAACATATTTTTTTTAATCTTTTAAAATTAAGAAATAGGGGGCCGCAAAAGTTGTAAATTTTAGACCATTTTTGTACGAGCTCTTATAGCGCAACAATTCAACAAATTAGGAATTTGAAACTTCTTTATACAATGTAGGTACCATGAATACTGTATTTAATCAACAATACTGAAAACGGCGATTCATATATTCAATATTTTGTTTAAACATGGGTGATTCTGCAACTGCAAAAAATAACCTTGTAATTCACAGTATCATTATACAATAAGTAAAAAGTTATCTTTGCGATTGTTAAACATATAATATGGTACGGAAGCCTTCGTGCGCGAGTCCGACTCGCACTTGACCGGTTTTTTTTTACTTTTATTTTGTCGATCAAGCAATACACAGTAAAGTTGCCGTTTCGTCGAAATACCCTTCTCGTTCAAATACATTCGGCAAAGTCATCGTTTTATATTAATAAAAATAATTTAAGGCTTAAAACGTAAATTATAATTAATATAATATAAAAATGTTCGTTCAAACTCTAAATTCCTCACCCATTTCAATTCGAAGCACTTTTTTATGACTTCTCACAATCTTTCATCAGCCGTGAATTTTCCAGCATGTGGGCGTTTATTAGAAAAGTTGGTTCTACCCTGATTAGTTTCCGAAGCGAGTAAATATGACTGCTATATTAAACATTTATGAATGTGGGCGGGGCTCGCCAGCGCCCCGCCAGGGATTTAGTTTGGCGTTAATCATAAAACTGTTTGTTCACCGCAAAACGTCAACGAGACGTCAACGAGAAACGAGATTATTCGAACCAAACGTTGACGTCCCGGTGATGGTGTGTGGTGGACTCGCGGCCATAGTATGTAAATGTGTGTATCGCTACTTCGGCGCCGTCATCTCGTTCTCGTTGACGTCCCGTTGGCGTGGCGATGTACCAACTGCCTTAGGCTATTTATAATACCTAAGTAAAATTACGGGAAACTTCGCTTCATGTTCGACGTTATCCCTGAAACTGGGAGGTCAACTTATGTTATCGTTTAGGCGCTAACGTTTAATTTGTTTCACTAAACTTTTGAATGTTGAAAGATGAAGTTACATAGGTGAATTGATTATTAAGATTTTAGAGATAACGCAACCCGACTTAACGCTTTGGTAGAGGTCTCTTTTATACTGAAATAATGGATAAAAAACTCATGCGCAGTAAGTGAATAAGTATAGCGAATGAAAAATAAATCAAATATTAAACAGAAGGAAGTAGGAGAACTAATTTTCTTTTAAAAATTCAACGTAACCATTAATTTTTATTATATATATTAATTTTCGAGTACAGACTGGAATGCGGAGTCAGACAGGGGGGATTAAGCTCGGGACTGCTATTTAACATTTACGTCAACCTGCTTATCGAGCGACTGAGTGGTGCACATGTCGGCTGCCACATTGACGGAACGTGTGGCAACAATGTAAGCTATGCAGACGATATGGTACTGCTCAGTCCATCGATAAGTGGTTTGAAGAAGTTGCTATCTACCTGCGAGACCTATGCGGAGGAGCATGGCTTAATATACAACTCGAATAAGAGTGAGCTTCTCGTTTTCAAAGCACCTGGGCAGCAGCCGCGCAGTGTTCCTCCCGTAAATCTCAACGGTGTAGCATTGAAGGTTGTCAATAGTTTCAAGTACCTTGGCCACATTGTCACGAGCGACCTAAGGGACGACGTAGACATAGAGAGGGAGCGCAGGGCGTTGTCTGTGAGGAGCAATATGCTCGCCCGCAGGTTCGCTCGTTGTACTACAGATGTCAAAGTTACCCTTTTTAAGGCGTTCTGTCAATCGTTTTACACGAGTGGCCTGTGGGTGTCATACACGCGCCGAGCCTACAACGTCCTGCGTGTTCAATTTAATAATGCTTTTAGGATGCTGTTGGGACTGCCGTGGCGTTGTAGTGCTTCGGGCATGTTCGCAGAGGCTCGCACAGATGGTTTCCATGCCATTATGCGAAAGAAAGCGGCCTCCTTACTGCAGCGTCTGCATGGTAGTAACAACAGCATTCTAAAAATGATCGCTGCCAGAGCGGATTGTCCCTTTCAGAGACACTGGGTGGGGACAGTCCTAGGTCTGGGTTAATAATAATAATTTATTACTTTCTGTTTGAAAACTAACAATACTAACCTAGTACATAAGAATTATTGTTACTAACATCAAAATACTAACATATTTATGGACGTAGTCTGAAATAAAGTTTTATTTATTTATTTATTAAATTTATTTACGCTACTTCGGTGTATTTCCCACACAAAACAATGCAACATCAGAGGCATGAGGGGAATATAAATAAAATAAAAAATCTCCAAACACAGAGCAGTCACTCGCTATAGACAGCGCGTGTTTGGACCTCTAATTTAACTTTTATTCAGCGCCGAGACTTAATTTCAGTTGTGAAATCTGTTCCTGCGCGTAATTCATGCGGGTTCGTTTGTTATTTGCTTACATTTAAAGTACTGTGACGTTGAGTTTTTGGTAAAGAAAATAAGTTCTACAAGAGCTACGTTGTGTGGGTTTCTGAGGCTAGCGTAGAGTACTCGTAGGCATTAAGGATTTTATTACAATCTGTAATTCTGAACAATAGAAATGAGAACACTGTTTCCTTATTCTTCTATAATTGATTGATCAGAAACGCATTTTTTTTATCATTAAGAACTAGTGGCAGCATGATAAATAAATGATAAATGATTTATTTTCTGTAAGTAGGTTTGTACAAACACTTTTACACGTCAAACATATTTTTTTTTAAACTAGATGAGTTCGACGTTTCCTATCTGACTACTCTGAGAAGAAACGCCGAAACAAACTCAGAGGTCACAGTCTCTTTTAAAGTCCAGACATAATCTTGGTCAGATCATGTGAAGACCATGTAGATTGCAGTCTGAAATGGTCTTTTGATGAAAGAACCACACAGATTGAGTGGACCTGTCCAGTCAGTGCACGCATCATCACGAGTGCAGTTCATGGAATAGATTAATTAATAGATCAAGATAATAGAGGAGCTCGTGGCTAAGTAATAACAGCTGCACGGGTCGATCAGTCAAGCTACGCTTGCCAGGGTTGGTCAGTGGATGGGTAGTGGATGGGTATGGGGCTGGGTGGGCTGGGTGGATCTTTACATACCGAGATTCCTTCGTGCCTCGGAAAGCACGTTAAGCCGTTCGTCCCGGCTGTTATTCGTGGATCTTTGACAGTTGTTACGGGTCGACAGAAGCCTGAAAATCTGACAACCAATCCTACCAAGGGGTATCGTATTACCCAGTAACTGGGTTGTGGAGGTCACATAGGCAGTCGCTCCATGTAAAATACTGGTATTCAGCTGCATCCGGTTAGACTGGAAGCTGACCCCAACATAGTTGGGAAAAGGCTAGGCAGATTGATTGATCAAGATAGTTAATTTCTGAGCTATTTTGTTGAATTTATGACGAACATTATTTCTACTCTTGCTACAATTCAAGTCATAAGTCATAAGTCATAAGTCATAAGTCATTTAATCATTTGTTAACATAGGTACAATAATAGTTGTTAAAAAATATATATACAAGCGCGCTATGCTATACCAGAAGGCGTACAAATATTTATGGATGTCATTTAAACATAATTTATTAATAAGTTACATGATTAATATAATTTAATTTCTCAAAAATAAAAAATAAAATAACATTATTATGTCAAAAGGAAAAAAATATTTAAAAAAATAAGTTTACTACATCAATAATCAATATAAACAAAAAAAGTGAGAAAAAATAATAATAATAATATAACAATTCAAATAATATAAAAATGTCACGTGTCAAAAGAAAAAGACATAATCACAGTCAATGAGTACGAAGTAACTAAAGTAAAAAAAAAAAAAAAAAACAGTCATTGCAATTTGTCTGCCAAAAACTCTGAAATGTCGTAATACGCTTTATTCAACAGTAAACATTTAAGCCTTTTCTTGAATAAGTTTATGTTTAATTCTTTAATTGAACTAGGAATGTGATTGAATATGATTGGTGCCATACAAAAAACACTTTTTCGCATCAATGCTGTATGGGACCTTTTTACGCACAAGTTATTGTTCTGTGGTCGAGTTCGTTTGTGATAAAATGATATTCTAGTAAACAGGTCTGGATTGGTTTTAACAAATACAGCTACCTCAAAAATATATAAGCAAGGAAATGTCAATAATTTGTATTTGATAAACAATGGCTTACAAGAATCTAAAGTGTGGAGTCTGAACATTGACCTAATGCACCTTTTTTGTGCTTTAAAAACTAATTCCCTGTTGGTTGAGTTACCCCAGAAAATTACACCATATCTCAATACTGAACTCACCAAACCATGATATGCTGTGACTAAAGCATCGACATCAATCACTGTGGTCAGTTTGAATAGGGCATAGGCTGATTTGCTAATTCGTTTAGTTAGCTCCTCCGTGTGTGCTTTCCAGTCCAATTTTTTGTCAATCGTTAATCCTAGGAATTTGGATGTGTCTACTTGTGTTATAATTTTATTGTTATAATATACTGTCATATTGGTATTCGCACGTTGGCTAAACATCATTAATTTCGTCTTATCAATATTTATTTTTAGATTATTATTATCTAACCATTTCACTATGGAGGTTATTGTCTGAGTGACAACATAATTGTGGCTTAGATCATCAGTACTTTTAATGGTCACAGTGCTGTCATCAGCAAACAGTGTCATGGGGTGCCTTGTTACTTTTGGTAGATCATTTATATATAATATAAAAAGCGGAGGCCCTAAGACGCTGCCCTGGGGCACACCATAAGCAACTGTGCGATAACTAGACTTATAGGATCGTTGACATTTAGTTTTGGGATCAATATCGTTTATTTCAACGTACTGTTTCCTGTTCCGCAAAAAAGAATTTATTAAACTGAGGATATTCCCCCTAATACCGTACGCATCCAGTTTATCGAGCAAGATATTGTGATCAACATAGTCGAATGCTTGAGTCATGTCACAATAAATTGAACAAACAGGTATTCTTTTGTCAACATTCGTAGTAACATTGTTCAAAAAGTCATATATTGCCATATTGATGGTTTTGTTTTTCCGGAAGCCTTTCTGTTCGTCTGTTAATATGTTTCTTTTATCTAGATATTTAAAGATTTGAATATAAATATATTTTTCAAATATCTTAGATATTACTGGCACAAGCGCAATGGGTCTATAAGACTCCAAGCATTCCTTGTCTTTTTTTTTAAACAATGGTTTAATTACAGCGGTCTTTAGGTTGGTTGGGTAAGTACCATGTGATATGCACAGATTGAGAATATGGCTCAGATGACCACCAATGCAGTCTGATACATGTTTAATTATTTTGGTAGAGATGCCATCATTACCTACACTGCCAGAATTTTTCAAAGTTTTAACTATAGCACAAATGACATTTTCATGTCAACGGCAACAATGTCGATTATAAACGCGAAAGTAAACGCGATTTGCAACATTCATATATAATCCAGAGCAATGGTAATTGAAAATCGCCTCTCAAGAGCTGTAAAAGAGTGAAGAACTTCTCCTAGAGCGTAATAAAAAGATTTCGAATTGGATTTTTCTATGAAAGAAGATTTTATTGCGTTACGTTCTATTCTTAGCTGCAATTTTCTATTGCTACTTTGTATTGGGTTGAAGAGCAATTGTTTATTATATTTTATTACGGAATGATAGTTTTATCAAAATTTAGTTAAGTGGAATGGTCAGATTGTCTTACTATTTAATTTTTTCAGTAGCCAAATTTTAGAATTGTTTTGTATTTTTATCCGAATACGGCAAAGCCAGAGAAGGGTTCTGATTTTAACAGGCTGTGTATGTATGTTTATCTGTCCCCTCATAACTCTTAAACTCCTCGTCGTAGTTTATCAAACGAGGTATCTTCGGAAGCGTCTTATTAATATTAATAGTTTTTAAACTTTTATCTCTTTTGAAACTGATCGGGTGGTCGATTTTATGTTCTTGAAATACCTACTGTTTGCTATTTTCACGTTTATCATTAGTACCATTGATACATTAGAGGGTAGAACTAATTATTTTTTGCCTATCTATCCTATCTAATATAGTAAATGCGAACGTGAATAAGTTTGTTACTGAAATGATTTCGGGCATAATATGGCTATACCATGACCTGGTTTAGGACATAGGATACTTTTGATCCCGGTAGTACGTTCCCGTGGGATAATTTCCGACATCCACGCGGGCAAAGCCGCGGCCAAAAACTAGTAATTTATAATATTAAAATCCTCAAGTGTTTATCAAAATTGGATTTATTACAAAATTTACAAAATTTAGGTTTTTCATCGCATATACATAGCTTATCTCAAGTTTGTTGTATTCATAATAAAGGAACACAGCCAAAAATAATCTCAATGTTGTCCTCCAGCGAACCTTAGTTAAAATTCTTTTACTTTTCTTATCTCGCCACTTCCGTGCGAACATCGCCAAGTAATCTAGAAACATTGTTGACCCAACAAAAGATGATTCTCTATTAAAATTAGCTCGTTCAAACTAATCTTTTTTTATGAAAGACGCTTGCTTTACATTACAAGGCTGTGTCTAAAATACATTCAAAGTGTTCTCAGTCGTTATCCCGGTGCGTAATGGTCGGTGTGCCCAAGGGATTCCGACGGAAAATTGTGCGGACAAAAGGTATCGAAGGATAAACCGTGCGTACCTCTCTACCTACTTGTGAGGCGAAGAATTTCACTCACACATGCACACCTTTTTTGGGCCTACAGTTAGGGTAGGCACACATTGAAGAATTTCATGTATGTGTTAAATCCTCAAGTCGAGTGAGGTAATGATACATTGCAAGACAATGACTTTGAGCGCTACACATACATTTGCATAAAGCAAAACATACGTCCACGAGTACATAATGATCGTCTTATGTACGTGTGCATGACATCATTGTGAAGGTGTTCCTGTGCATGTGTGTGTGTGTGTGTGTGTGTGGGTTGATTGCGATGAAGTGGACGCTCTGTTCGCGGGGCCAGATTTAGGTTTGTTAAAAATAATGTCTTGCGGTATGAGTCCCTCCATTCCACGTCGGAATTCTTTTGTCTGGTGCCAAATTGTTCGGATTCGAAACGTATTGTTATTTTTTTCTTTCATTTTAATGATTCCTGCTTTTCAATTTGAATACCTCTCTTTTCATTAAAAAATACTAATGCTAATGACGATATGATATTTTATACTTTATTTTGGAGTATTCTCTGTAAGGCTTAAAATAATAATATAATAGGTTACATGTACTTAGTTATATTATTTGATACACGAATGTTACGCACAACCTGTATCACCTAAATCCGAATTTAATCATCCTATTTACATAGGCTTTGCCCAGTTTTATTTCAATTCGCATTGTACCGTTTATTTTGCTGAATTTAAACTGGCGAAATCTGGATGTAAATACTAATGTACAGTCTGCCTAACCCTTGGGGTATTACAGGCGTGACAAGACGTAGTAAGGAATTACTGTACAGGGTGAATTTTTCAAGTGGGCGTGGATGGCCAAATTCGAAACTATGAGGAATATTGTAATGCTGAATGCAGTACAATCCTTAAGACGTTGAATCCAGCTATACGTATTTAAAACAATGGTCATAATTTTGAACAATTAATCAGTTAAGGTTTAATAGGTAGGTAACATAAAAAAGTATTTTGATAATAATGAGCTCTTTCCTTTAGTTTGCCGTATGTCATTAATTCCCAGAATTCGATCCTTACTAGCGAATCTTCCTTACTATCGAATGGTGTAATAATACAGAGTCTGTTTCGATTCCTGGCTAGAAAAATTGATTTTTCAAAAATCCAGGGATGCAATTTAAGTTTTCATCAAAATCGAGTCCGAGACTCTTTTGAGTACTTTTTGCTATTCCTCACATTTTCGGATTTGATCCACGCCCACTGAAAAATTCACCCGTATACTGGTAACTGTTACTACGAATTGCCAGATTACGATTTTGGGATTCTGCCTTCCCGTTATCCCATCATCTCGTGTCACGGATTTCCCTAAACAGTATCGAGATGGACGTACATTTAGGTAGTAGTATCGCTGTGAAAAAAACGTTCTCCGTGACACGTTCTGACCGATCGATCTCCGTGATCGTTATTTATCCACGAGCCCTTCAATACAACAATACCTAGAGCTACCTACACAGCAATCCGGCGCACAAGCCGGGCTCAACTTGCCGTATTATCATAACATTCAAGAACCTTGAAGGCCTATATTAATCCGTGGATTATCGTCAACGCCCTGACGTCCTAAGCCGGGTCTACACTCGATAAACTCCGGCTAATATTAATAATGTTGGCTTTACATAGAATTGTTTCGTGCGCGTTTGTCGAGCAAACAATCGGCCCTTTGGGTTCGCTCGTAAAACCGGCCTCGTCAGTGTGCTCTACGCACTACATTATGTGTAGCGGAACTGGTAAGGGCTGGCACTACTGAAAAGCGTAAAATTTACTATTATACTTACATAAATAAAAACTTTTCATGCACACTGGTATTAAATGAGAACACAATTTTATAGAAGAAAATTTACAATTTTTGTACTCTTAAAATACTACCTAAAATACTTCATACTAAATCCTAATTGTCACACTATTTTTCACATAACTGAAATAATATTCGCCCCTTCCCTTTCCGCGACTCCCTTACATTCCATCCACGAAAGACATAAAGCAACACATCTCCACACTCAAACAGATAATCTCACATCACCCATAATCAATCAATGCAACCCATCAAACTGCGTCCTACAACAAACAAGCCAAGCCCAAGTTCCGTCAAATATTTGCCAGCGCTCTGCGGGCTAGTTGGGATAGCCCGCGCCTCGCCCACTCCTTGCCGGGCTTTGCCCCCGCCGCCCTCGTTACAACGATAGATACCCTTGATGAATTTGTGCGGGCAAAGTCGTCACGCCGCATTAACAACTTTTGGGCCGATTTGAATATAGGACCCTTGTTTGACTTTACATGTTTAGGGTTAAATATGTATTATTTATTTTATAGTTCTGTTGGAGTGGCTGCTTTGTTTACGACTACATTGTGTTCCTGGAGTAGAGGGTTTTATGTTTTGTAGGTATTTTAAAGCGATAAAATTGTTTATTTGTGTAGTTTGCCTTGTATACAGGGCGTTACACGACTTTGCCACAGGGAGGTAAATCCTTAAATACTGTAGATAGAAAAAATTACTGAATGAAGACTTTATTTTTATTTTAAAAACAATACGAACTGTATTCAAAGAATATTAAATAATCGCCTGTCTAAACCGGGAATCGAACCTGCTAAATGTGAAAAAAAACCTGTAATTTTACTGTTTCTTCTAATTACTCTGACTATGTCTTGCTTATATCAACTGACTTTATTTATTTATTTATTTATTTCAGAACATGGAGGACTTACAGCTAATAAAAACAAACAAAAAAGGAAACAATAGTACCAAAAAGCCAATTACAAGTCCTTTTTTTTTTTTTTTTTGAGGGTGGGAAATCATCAAATAACTTCTCCCGCTCTGGGTGGAGCGGAAGGGCGTGTCACACTTTTACTGACTAAAACCCACCCGTGTTCCTTCAGTTGCCTATGCCAGGGCCGCGGTAACCTCTTCAGACAACCCGCGACCAATTACAAGTCCTCACCTATAGATTTACAATAATAATTTATAGTGTGAGCACAAAAACAAAACACACATCGCCCAAATAGTAATGACCAATTTAAATACTTGGTTCACAATTAAATGACTGAGAAAATTATAAGTTACTAAAAAAAAAACAAATAATATAACCTATCGCTACTTGAAAAATTTAAGGCTTAAGCACCTTCTGGCCGAATTCACACTAATTGTAAATGGATCAAAATCATATTCCTTGCATATATCATTGAAATCTCTGCTTGCGCGCACGATATAACTATTCTGCCTATAATTCGTAGATGTGTGAGGTATACGTAAGGGTGGATTATGTACTACTTTCTACTTTATTATAATTTCAAAGTATTACTAATGAGTACACATTCGAGAAATTATAATTTCTCTAATATAATAAGTGTATGATAAAATAACAATGTGATATGAACATAAATTGTAGTACCTAGTAGTAACTCTTTGTGTGTTCACAGTAACAATGCGGCTGGCTGATTATAAAAAAAATAATGTGTTCCATTTTAAAACGTCTATTCTTTTGTTTTAGTGAATCTCATTTACAGTGTTGTGTGAATGTCTGCAGTAAGTTTACAGGGTTTTTTTATATTTAGCGGGTTCAATTGCCGGTTCAGACACACGGTTTGAATCCAGTTCGTATTGTTTTTAAAATAAAAATGAAGTCTTCATACAGTAAATTTTTCTATCTACAGTATGTATATAATTTACTTTCCCTACACGTGGCAAAGTTTTGGGTCGCCCTCTATTAATCTTATTTTTTGGCATTCAAATAACTGGAACGCCACAAATATGTAGTAAAACCTCATGACTAAACCATGATGCTCTTAGTGTAAAACATTCGTTATTAGGGTTCCGTAACAAAATGGTAAAAAAGGAACCCTTATGGTGTCACTCAATCTGTCTGTCTGTCTGTCACAGCTGGATATCTCAAGAACTACTAATGCTATCAACTTGAAATTTAGAATAGTTTTAGATGACGTTGACCCAACTATTTTGCAAATAAGAAAGAAATTAAATGATTTATATTTTTTTTGCAACAGGGAATAAAAGGGGGTCTTAAAAATCAAAGTGGGGCTACTAGGGCATGTGGGGTATCATTATGAAAGAGCGCTATTTGCACATTTTCATTTTTTTTTCTTTTTTTAGGCCCCATAGTTTTCGACTTCTGATGAAAAATGTAAAAAAAAATACCGTTCCCCCCCTCTTATCTCCGAAGTTTGCAATGAGAAAAATCTGAAATTATCCTATGTGATAGAAGTTTCTGTAAAAATTACAGAAAAAATAAAACGATGTCTCTAAATAGCATACTTTTTCAGAAATCGGAACGGAACCCTCGGTGCGCGAGTCCCACTCGCTCTTGACCGGTGTTTTTTTGTTTTGTTTTGATAATGCATGCAAAAACACCGACAACTACGCATACATCATGCATGTCCCAATATTATTCGTACAAAAATCTTGAATTCCTCACAACACGCAAACATTCCCACTTACCTCCGCTTGATGGAACATTGATTATTATTCATTATTCACGTATTGTAATGAAAGCGCGCACACACACCCTTACATGCATACACTGACGCGACCACATCTCAACTCAGGGGATTATGTGCTGTGACACGATGACTTACGTCTCATGAGGATTACACTTTCGTAGAACTATGGAACGTACGTATGGTTCGTTCCATAGTTCTGCCGTACAGTACCGTATGTACAGTCAGCTGCATCAATTGGGTACCCCAGTTGTATTAAAATTTTAATACCACTGGGGTACCCAATTGACGCAGCTGACTAACAAATAAATGCTTTCATTTATTCCGTCATACAGTTCTAGGACTTGCAATTATACCTATATATTATTACCAGGATCTATTGGCGCGATAAAACCGGTTGTAAGGGCACCATCTTGTTTTTTCAATACATTTCTCAAAAAAATCGTACAAATATTTACCCTCAACGTCATTCGAGCGTCAAAAAGTGTTTGTAGCACTGTAGGTAGCTACACATACAGGGTGGCGGACATCGACGCACAATCTACTAACCGTTACCGTGGATTCAGTACGTGATTCTGAACCACCCTATGTTGAAATTTTTACTCAGTTATTAAAAAAAATAAATTGCTGTTCCATACATTCTGACCGCGTAGGTCTGTATTGCACTATAAAACAGCAGATTTTTTTTTGTGTAACCTACAAAAATTTTTTACAGTAGGGGTCTAGAATCCATGTTCTGAAGACATGGTTACAGTTTGCTGCCACCATGTAGAATGTGTCTAGTGTCACCGATAGCAGTATGTCCTTTGGCAAATGAATGGAACATGGTAGAATAGTGTCCGGTGATAAATATGACACAGTTTAAGAAGAAATTCAGCGTGGCAAAGCGTCTTCTGTGTCACTTATACCTGAGCTGTGTCATATTAACGACCGGGTACTATACGATATTGAGCATTGAGACATTTTTTAAACCACACTCCATGAAAAATGCTGTTCGTTTTGGAAATTAAATATCAGATTTTAATCATTGATTGAGGTGAAAATGATTGAACACTAAACACTTAAAAAAATTGTATGCCCACAAACTGTACACCCACCAACTCACACTAGACAAGCGCGGTGGGTTAATTTGTCTAAACCCCTACTCTCTCATGAGCTGGACTCCTTTAATAAAGATTGGTCCTTGGCAGTTCTGGACAGAGAGAGGGGGAGAGAGAGTGGGGAGGGCTTTGCCCAGCGGTGGGACAATTATGTGTAGTAAAAAAAAAACACTTAAAATGGGCATAATTTTCATTTTTGTATATTTTTAAGACTATTTAAAGATAAAGATCCTTTTATTTGTCACAACATGCGCATACATGCAAGTTATGCATGCAGGATGTCACAATATTAATATTTCGTACGTACATATTTCACCCGTAAGGTTTAATGTTTTGCAATTGGAAATACAACTGAACAATTCCGATACAAAGCCATTTATTCAACTATCGGAGAATCTACATTCTAGAGCCCATTCAGAACTAAAGATCGGTCCTAATACCGGGCGTCTTCTCTAATCCCTTAATTCCGCTGTAGCCCAAACTTCGCACAGTCGTACCCCACGGTATTCAATATTCCGTCGTGAATAATTCATGTATTACCGACATACGATTAGGATGTACATCAGATTTTATTTCCCTTTCTGAAGCGAATTACACTTGCTAATGTTAGGATCACAGTTTACGTATGTATGGGACAGGAACGACTATTGTTATGAACGCCTGAGAAATTTATTACAGAATTAATGGATTGAAGTTGTGTAGCATTTATATTATGCTTCCTTTAGAACTTATAATCTTTCCAACCATTTATTTTACTTTAGCGTCCATGAAGTATAGCACTTTTTCGTCTATGGTTGCCTGTCAATAAACATGGGCGTGCTTATGTCAAAAGTCATAATTGGTTTGAAAGAGTCTAATAAGATTTTTTTCCACAGTTTTAGTTACAAGCCCGGTTGCTGAAATCCTCAGATAAACTCTCAGTAGATATAGACTCAATAAAGTTATACATAATGATAAACGTCGGGCGCGTTTATGAACTACCCATTTAACAACTATGAAACTAAGAACTAGTTCCTCAGCTGCCGCTAGATGGATCTGTATAAGAGATCGCGTTTAAAATTGATTTTATTATTTTAATTCGTCTTTAATACTAGTTTTATTTGTAATAATATTTTGTAGAGTGTAAATAAGTGGCTTAACACTGTTTAAGTTAAAAAAATATGTTATGTCGAATGTTAGATACGTCGATATTATGGGCGGAATTAGTCTATGACATTGGTCAGACCTCAGAAGAACAACAAGCATAGAAGGAAGGCTAAAAACAGAATTCTGTAACTACCTTTATTCCCGTTCTATTATTAGGTACGATAAAGGATGTGGGAAAGAGATAAATGTTTTACTCTTTGTTTTACTTTCTTGGCATGGTCACAAGATCAATTGTCATTTAGTTATAAAAAGTTATAGTATGACGCGGCCAAATTTGATAGTACTTTGTTTCAATGTCTGACAGTTCGTTCATTGAACTAGCTGACTTATTCGCGTGTTCATTGTTTACGTGTTTGTCGTAATCTTCCATGGTTTTGCGATGTTTTAATAATATTTCTACTGTTAGATTGCATGAATTCTTTGTTTAACTACAAACAGTGAGTGTGTGGACGCTGTGGAGCAATTTCTTGTGTGGTTGGGGGCTGCCAGTCCCATTCATAGCGAAAATAAAATGAACAATAAATATTGACCTTCCATCGGTAAGTTTTTGCTCAATTTCTTGTTGCATATGATCTGATAAACGAATATAAATACATAACAAATATTGCTGTGTCACTATATATCTGAAACCAGTGGTAATATTTATTCCAATAGAAGTTATTAGCGAATATTCGGAAATTGTTTTGGGGATATCTTGATCAGCCATAGTGTCGTAAATAATGATGTCGATACTTTTCTTTTACAGATTTCCTAGACGATGTGAAAAAAAAATGGATAAATTGTATTGGTAGACGAAATTGGACTCAAAAAAGCACAGCCACATAATATGCTCCAAGCATTTTACTTTGTATTCATTTGGTAATGAACCTATGAAATGGATGTAGCATGTTCTTTAAGTCGTCACTTAGAGAACATGCTGTTCCTACATTATTTGTTATGGATAGAACAGATGAAATGGTCTGATATACAGGATAAATTTTTTATCATGCACCAAATTGAAATGGGAGATTGTACTCATCATTATGAACAAACCTGAAATCGCGAAAAAAAATCAGCTGTTCAGTACATTTTGACGAGTTTGATGTAGATAAATGTACTGAACAGCTGATTTTTTTTTCGCGTTTTCAGGTTTGTTCCCGTAGTAAAAGTTGTTCATAATGATGAGTACAATCTCCCATTTCGATTTGGTGCATGATAAAAATTCATCCAGTATTATGATATAATTAAGGTATTTTATTGGCAATAAATAGTATCCCGTTCAAATTAAAACTTGATTTATTACATTACAGGAAATACTTATGGAAGTCTGCGAAGAAGGACATAGCGCAGTACTGCAAATTAAAAGAACCGCTCACCATCAACAGCAATCTAACATGAAGACAGGTATAACATTTCAGAAATATGTTCACTTGATATATGCGATACAATGATATTATATTAAAAATATCATTGATGCGATATCATTCTTCTAATTATCCCAGTCGGAAATATAATCGTGTGCAAATTTATTTATTTATTTTTAATAAAAAATACGTAATTGTAGGATCCCGTAGCAATGGAAGTTGAAACAGGACCTAGTACATCGGTACAGATTAATGAATCGCCACTGATCTTGACATCTCGTGAAATCATCTCACATCAGTCAGGTAAGACATACAAATAAAACTATTTACCTAAAAAATGTTGATAAAAAATCTTATATAAATTTTATTGAGAACTGTTTGTTTTAGGAATCCTTGACACAGATGACATAACAAATTCAGAAATAATTGGATTCCATCCCGATTCAAAAAGACTGCGCTTTTGGCGAGTTCCTGGTCGCCAGAGCCGACTCCAGAATCCTCAGGAAGTTCATCCGTACCAGGGCGGAATGATTATGGTGTGGGCTGGAATTCGCCTAACAGATTATTAAAGTTGCTAGGCATTTAATTTTTTTATTTAAAATATTATCTGGTCGTTATTTATTTTTTTATGTACAAAAAGTTTTTGTCGCTTTGATACCATTTTGAATTTTCATAATAAATTTTATTTTTTCACTAACAACCATTTTATTTAATCAAATAATTCAAATCTCTATTAAATTACGATTCACTGATTTAAAATAATATGTTACATAATTAAAAAGTATTAAAATAAAAATTATTAGGTACTTTGAATACCCTTGTTCCCTAGACGTTGTTGAGTAGTCTATGATGTAATCTAAAATTGAAATAAATATGAGAAAGTAAGTTGCTAAAAACATTTGCAAAACCGAATGTCTGCCACTTGTTTTCAATAAACTCATCAGTTACTATGGCAATTAAATACATTCGGGTTTAGCCGGGTCAGATTTAATACATGAAGAGCTGTCGGGAACCAAGGAAGACTTTGGTGATGATGATGACGAACTAGTTCATACTTAAAGTATTGTTTCATTTTGAACGAATATATTAAGTATTGGGATCATAAGGATGCTTAGTTAATTCAAAATTTTAGGTACGCACGGCTACAGATCAAGCTATACATTTCCAGTATAAGCTGATCTCGCATTGTGTAGGATTTCCTTACAATGAGCGGTCAGTGTAAACTGGAAATGTATAGCTTGATGTGTAGCCGTGTGTACCTACGGTTATTATTCTTGGCAGTATAAGAAAGAGTGTCATTGTAAATTCTATCGACGTTGAAATTTAGTGGGTACATCACTAGTCAGAATAAAATGAATGACAACCTACAAAATTTCGAAACGTCTTCTGTATACGTGTCCTTCTTTTACATCATAGCGGCTCCATAAGTCAAAATGAAACAAATATATTGAGTTCAGTTGCTATTTAAGCACTACTTCTATGCTTTAGTTGTTCTTCTGAGGTCAGACATAAAAAGAAGTTGTGTTGTTTCCATGACTACTACTTTGTTATTCTTTAGAGACGTCAAGGAAAATAATGTCAAATAGTTATGGAACGGATAAACGGCCAACATTGGTCAGATAAGTTAACTTAAGTTTAAACGGAGTTTATCTGACATTGCGGTGTTCGGAAACACACTTTCACAAGTTATCGAACCAATATCGTTATTGGGTAGATAAACTATATGTAAAAGTGCCTTAGAAACTGGACATTAGATAGTAAGTGAGTAAAATAAAAAAAAATAAATAAAAATAAAGTGTTTATAGTCATCAAACCAATTCGATTCAAAGTGGTGACCCACAAACGAGTGTTGCCAAAACAGCATAAGTACCTATAAAATACCAAATCGAGAACAAAACAAAATAATAAACAACAAAAAAAAAATACACGCGTAGCGACAACTCAACAGCGCACGCATTCCGTAGCAAATAACAACTTACTACGAATAAGCGTAGTCGGCTCCGGCGTAGCAAATCACGTAGGCGGCTACGACGTAGCAATTCGCGTAGGCGGCTACGACGTAGCAATTCACGTAGCGTGTAGACAGCAACTTTTGAAAACACGAATTAAAATTCAGTACGACTGTATCAGCAATACACAGATCACGTTATGTGACGTCACAATTTTTCGCTGATGTTTAGAACAGGATGTACTAAACAATTTGGTCTGTATTCACGATAATTCAGGTGAATGCTGTATGCAAATGATTTGCAAAGCTCACAGCTTGAACTCGCTAGTAAGTATGTTCATCAAAGCCTTTGGAGCGTTAGTGACAGTAACCGCCAGTTACTTTGACGCGCGCTAATTGGGAAGTAACTGATGTTAAGTGGCAGCGCTACGCTATATGTGAATTTATCTTTAGCTATTCAGCTTTTGCGAGACTTCTTTTAAAATGCATTTACATTTGTGTAGGTACTAGCTGCGCCCCGCGATTTCACCCGCGTAGACCCGGATAAAAAAGGGCCTATTATTAATCCAGGACATAAAGCTATCTACATACTAAATTTCATCCAAATCGGTCCAGCCGTTTGAGCGCGAAGAAGTAACACACACACACATAAACTTTTGCCTTTGTAATAATTAGTGTGAAGTGTGATGTAGTCCGGTAATTACTGATTTTTAGTAAAATTCTCATTGGCTTAAGTATTTTCTAGTTAACTATTCTAGCAGCGGTAATTTTAAAGGGTTTTAATTCATTTATAAACAAATTTAGACTAAGTTAATATATTAAATAAATAAAAAATAGATTAAGAAGAAAATAAATTAAGATTTTTTCGTTAATAGATTAAGTTCCTAAATTAACTAAAACTATTAAAAAACTAAAATATGGCGTCGAAAAATTCCTCCGCATCGCTGTCGACTGGTAGAGTACCCAAGAGACTGGCGGCATTCCGACATGGGTAGACTGTTGATCCTAAAACTGTTATGTTATATTATAAGACCTGATTGTACACTGTTACGCAATAAATCATTCTTATTCTTATTCTTATTGCATTGCGGTATTTTCTAAGTTTCTTGAGTTGACATCATGCGTTCAAACTCAAACTCATCTATCTAGTATAAGGGGAGCAATCAGTCTGTGTGTACCTACTACAATCAGTCTATCAATTTGATATTAATTAATACACGTACGATTTCCCTTAATACGTTGCTAAATATAGGACTCACAGTGAACTGACGTGTTAGCTGCACTGACGTAGGTACATGTATAATGAACATGTACACAGGTAGGCAAGGACGTGCTGCATCATTAGCAGCCTTCAGGTAAATGACGAGCATCGATACGCAGGCAAGTCTGATTGGTACTTATAATCAATATTTTAAAGAATATATGGAGCAGCTGAGATAGTGAATAGAAAACACAAATCAAATCAAATAAAATCAAATCGTTTATTTGTGATGCATGGGTTACATACAGGTGTTCATTACATAATTATATACTTAATAATGTTCACGCCATGATCAGCAACTTGGGCATACAAATGATTAAATAAATGATAAATGAGAATATGATTATACACACAGTATACATTATACAGGGTGTTCGGCGCATGGACCGACACAATTTTTTGGGGGATTGGGGGGTCATTTGCTAGGTTTCACCTAAAGACCTCCATGTCCTAAGTGTGACGGTGATTGAGATATGTTTTTTTTTGTTCTTTCTTTGAATTACCCAAAATCTCGCCTTTGAATCGATATATTTTTTTTGTTTATGGTTGCAATAGAACAAAATAAATTTTATAATAGTCTGCAATGTATTTTTATTCTAAATAAATTATTATTTGATGTAATTGATCAGTAGAAAATGACTTATGTGCTTCCAAAGTCTTAAAAATGTTTAAATGTATGAAAAATTACTACTCTTAAATTATTTTTTTTTTTTAAATGAAGCCATTTTGACCTTATTTTTATCTCAAAAAGTTCTTTAGCTTGTACCTTTTCTAAGGGTATGCTACACGCTATGAAAAACCATTCAAATGTAGTCAAAATACTAGTTAGAGAGTCAGTTATGGAGTGTTTTAAGAAAAGACTTATTACGGTAATTATATTTTTTTATTTTATTTCGAATAATTAAAAAAATTAATTAAAAAAATTATTTTATTCTTTTACAATCATAAACAAAAAAAATATATCGATTCAAAGGCGAGATTTTGGGTAATTCAAAGAAAGAACCAAAAAAAACATATCTCAATTACCGTCACACTTAGGACATGGAGGTCTATAGGTGAAACCTAGCAAATGACCCCCCCAATCCCCCAAAAAATTGTGTCGGTCCATGCGCCGAACACCCTGTATACACAGGGTCCATCGGGTCCCTACCTGTAAGTGATGGGGGTAAACCTCAGAGTAAAGGCAGCTGTGCTGTGGCAGACTGGATGTGGAAGGTTGAAAACGGGTCGCGGCGGAACTTGGTGGAAGCCATGTCCAGGCTGCAGTGGTCGGTCTCTGCTGATATACCGACTTAATTGATAATTGGCTTCACTGCTTGACAGTCAAAAGATCATTTCTTTGCTAAACTTTTCCAGATAAACTACGTTACGTTGAGTTCCTTAAGTTCTGAGTTTAGTTACACGATAACTGACAAAATGCTTGCACTGGGTGGAAAAGTCCACATAAATCTGTGTGGTTTTTTCCTCAGAAGACCATTTCAGACACGGATCTACATGGTACTCCATAATATGACCAAAATTATGTCTGGACTATATATAACTTTTACCCCTGAGTTTGTTTCGCCATTTCTTCTCAGAGTTAACACTAGTCTTATACTTAAACCATGCTTTTTAAAACTATTTTCACAGTTTGTCTATGGGATTAATTACTAGGTACCAATATAACTACAACACAATTTACATAACAACCTCTAACACAGACCTCGCGTACTTTACTAGATAGGCAGCAGGTACTACTGTACAACGTAATGAAAACCGCATACATTTAGTCACACGAACATTGCGTGGTACATAAAAAGTCGCATTGTCATCGTTACTACACGCCACCTTCATCCAGGAAATAAGGTAGATATGCCAAAATAAGTCCTCACCGAAATAAGGTAGATATGCCAAAATAAGTCCTCACCGAAATAAACCCAACAACGAGAAAGTTCATGTATCTTTAAGTTGGCACTTTAAATAGGATATTTAATTCGTTTTAGGATACTATACTAAAATTAAAAAATATCGTGTTTTATGTGATAATTAATCACAGTAGCAGTTTTAAAACTTGTTCAGAAACGTTTTGTAAATTAAATACTTTATTTAATAGGAGTGCTCTTTATTGATAAATTAAACTTCATCACCTGAAGAACTGCCAAAGCCTTCAATGTTCCCTGAACCACATCCACCGCGAGTCCTCACTCCGCGCGCGCGACATAACCCGGCCGCCATGCAATATTCATGCGCGATGAGTCACGTAAACACCGACATGATTATTTTATCGTGACCTTACACGGTTATTGGGGAGAGACGACTCTTACGCCGGGAGATTGATGTGGACTCGCCCATATGACTCTCAGGTTGAGCTGGAAATATTTGAGTGGATCTAGAGTGACTTGCCTACTGTTTGTTTATTAATTTCAATTGAAATGATAATGTTTTGTGAAAAAGAAATAAGTTATGAACCATATATTTGAGAGAGAGAAAAATCTAGGCTATGTAAGAGAACAAGATCACTATTCACATTGCAAGGAACATGTAACGGTGCTGTAAAAATAAGTGTTATAGATTACTCAAAGGTAGTCCCTATAATCTTTACATAATCAGCCTATAATGTTCCCACTGTTGGGTAGAGGTAGTGGGCTGTAATCCACCACGTGGGCCCAGTGCGGGTTGGTAGATGTCACATGTCTTCTACTTTTTGGTTCGAGGACATGGTTTCCTCACGATGTTTTCCTTCACCATTTTGAGAGCAGAGTGATGAAATTATTTACACAAAGTAAACCGCCTGCCTGGGTTCGAACCCACGACCGACAACTCGTAAGTCGGGGCCGTTTCCACTGCGCCACAACTGCTCAAATCTGTATAATTTGCGTGTAATTGATCATATGCTCGACATAATAATGATGGCAGCGAGGTTGCCAGTGCGGTTTAGTAATAATCAGCGCTTAATTTATGTGATTTTTAATGACGTAACATTATATTGGTAAACATTAGGATGTTTACTTTCACGTAAAATGTAATCAATTTACACTTCAGCAACTGTAAAGTTATTACTTCAAACATTTATTATAAAGTTCTAAATTATTATCGGTTCTGTGAAATAAATTTTCGATCAAAATTCAACATCATTAGAGACCGATTTTATCAATATCGAACAGAAATAGTCATGGAACGTTAACAATTGAAGCAAATTGGGAATTGAAAATATTGTCAATTTCTTTTGGGAACAGAATTTGTATAATAAACGGTTAGATTGGGCAAGGTATCCGAACGAACTCTACAAAATAAATTGGTTACAAAGGCAGACTTTCCGTTCATAATTAATATTCGAGAATATTTTATTTGTAATTGCAACTTGACAAGCTAAGCTAGCGATTAAAGCAACTGATTTATGTATTCAAGTGAACAATAACAATAATGAAGAAGGTTCATTGTGCAGTGAGAAAGACTTAAGTAAAGCTTAAAGTAAAACTACAGAAATACTTTTAGGTACAGTCACCCGCACATGAGTATTAACACTTGCACTGCGGAAATCGCTCTTACTGCTATGACATAAAGGGGCTGTCAATGCCACGTTGCTACCACTGAAGCTGCCTCTCGGTCTAGTGTGCGGTCTACCAAGGTTAGGCGAGTTTCTCAGGCGGCTGTTTCTCAGGTGGTCGCGTGCAAGAGCAGATCAAGTTAGAAATGATAATTTGACAACCGTTAACTTAACTTGACTATGTACAAAACCAAAACAACTTTTCCACCACAAATTATTTTTATAAGTGCTCAAGAAAGAGCTACAATAAATCTGGTGCCCGACCTATAGTCCAGCACATATAACGTACACTATCGTTTTAAACGCGACTGTTATAAATGGCGCGGGGCACAGTCCGACCCGACTTCCATTCAAACGTTATTTTTCTTACATTCACCGACATTTTTTATCCAAACCAAAAATCGTGGCTCATTTATCTTATTCACAAACCCGCGGATTCTATTAAAAAGATTTTCTTATTCAAAAACGCCAAGGAATTGAATCGGAATGGAAAGGAACAGTATCTGCGTGATTAATTACGAGGACAGTCACAAAAGTGAGTGTTTTGTTTCAAGTTATCATTTGTATTCAAAGAGATTATTCAATGAAAAGTTTGGACACTGAATAGGACCGTGTTTGAAGGGCGCTAAGAAAAATCGTTTTGAATTTGAATAATGTAAGTGTTGAAAAGAGTCGCTGGTTTAATTACACGGGTTCAGGGACTGCTTTCGTTATTATTAAACAGTTTCTTAAATAAATTATAAAGGTGATGAATTAAAACAGTAATATTGAAGAAGTATAAGTAATTATTTTTTTGTAGTGTTTGTGTTTGGACACGATTTTTATGAAAGAAAACATTTTAAAAACTGTACGAAAAAGTGAAAAACTTTGGTTAATCTATTTAAATCCATTCCATTCAAATCAAATCACAGTAGGTATTTCTAAAGAACGCCAACTCGAATACCTTTAGCACAGCTATAGAATACACGATTTAGAAAAGCCTAATATGTGAGAAACTACATCAAGCGGATTGAATCAACTTCGCTCTTGTGAAAAAACCAAACCAAACCAAACTTACAAACTTTTCAGTGTAATCGCTAGTCATTTTTCTGAGCTGCATAGTCCATAGCCTAAGTTAAAAATACGAGGTACTAATAAGATCTAATATCAAGTAACGACACACCATGATAACTGAAACTCAATAAACTAACGCATAAAAATTGATGACACTCCTTTTATGAGTTTAACGTAACTCAGTGAGTTACCACAGCTAGGTCTGAACCGATCGCAAGATATTACCTACAATAAGGTCTATCGTAACTCTTGGACCTCAAAAGTCGACGATATCCGTTAAATCCATGATTGAGGAACCTGCTCCGACCCGCACACGTAACAACCTTTTTTTATCTCTCGTCAATTTTGTGTGCCTGGCTTTAGAACGTTTTTTTAGCTTACTTCAAATGAGTAAATGCTTAAAGGAATAGTTTTTTCGAATTGGTTTAGGGAGGCTCTGCAAGGCTTTAATAGATCAAGACCTTTGTCTGCCTAACAAGCGGTCAGTTTTACCTGTAATACCGAGTAATCGCTCGGAGTCTTCTTCATTTTGTTCTAACTACATACACATAGATGCTAGATTTTTGCAAAACTGCTGATCTACACTTATTCATTAACTAAATTCAAATTCATTTATTAAACTTACACATAGTTCACAAACAAACAATAAATTAACATGCATGAAATTATACCAACAAAAATTCTACATTAAAAAATTTAACAGCGGATCCAAAACTAGGCACAGCCTGTATCTTGGTGACCCAAACACTACACAAAGTTAATAATTAAAAAAAAAAATGTTTATAAGTAGTTTATCAGCCATCTCGTTACCATAACACAAGCATTAGGTTGCTTAGCTTGGGACTAGATGGCGTTGTGTGAAATGTCCAAGGATATTTATTTATTTAATTAATAATTTAAATCATTCTGCTAGTGCAAGATGATATTGATAATTTCATAATATAAATTAAAATAATAAAATACTAAGATTTATAAAAATGTGAGTAATAAAAAGAAGTTAATTTACATGTATTAAACACACAAAAACAGTTAAGTTGAGTAAATGTGGGGCGTGTGTGGCTGTGTGTGTGTAGTTGCGTATTGTATCGAGTGTGGTGGGTATTAACGTAAGCTGCAAATTAAACTTTCTGTTTCCTCATAGGTCCGGCCCAGTAAATGTGGGGTGTGTGTGGCTGTGTGTGTGTAGTTGCGTATTGTATCGAGTGTGGTGGGTATTAACGTAAGCTGCAAAGTAAACTTTCTGTTTCCTCATAGGTCCGGCCCAGTAAATGTGGGGTGTGTGTGGCTGTGTGTGTGTAGTTGCGTATTGTATCGAGTGTGGTGGGTATTAACGTAAGCTGCAAAGTAAACTTTCTGTTTCCTCATAGGTCCGGCCCAGTAAATGTGGGGTGTGTGTGGCTGTGTGTGTGTAGTTGCGTATTGTATCGAGTGTGGTGGGTATTAACGTAAGCTGCAAAGTAAACTTTCTGTTTCCTCATAGGTCCGGCCCAGTAAATGTGGGGTGTGTGTGGCTGTGTGTGTGTAGTTGCGTATTGTATCGAGTGTGGTGGGTATTAACGTAAGCTGCAAAGTAAACTTTCTGTTTCCTCATAGGTCCGGCCCAGTAAATGTGGGGTGTGTGTGGCTGTGTGTGTGTAGTTGCGTATTGTATCGAGTGTGGTGGGTATTAACGTAAGCTGCAAAGTAAACTTTCTGTTTCCTCATAGGTCCGGCCCAGAAACCATTCTTTAACTTTAGTTTTAGCCTCAGAGTACATTTTCGGTATAGTAAAAGTTTTACTTATAGCATTGAACACTTGAATGGGTAAAAAAGACGAAAACCGGGTCACGAAGAGGGTTTTTGTTTTTGGAAGTGGGAACTATATTTTTACTAAATAAAGTTGTACCATCAATGTCTGTCATCAATGTCAAACAACCTTGCTATATTTAGCAAACAAAGACAACACAAACTAACAACAGAACTAACTGTTAGTTAGCAACAATATTGTTCCCAGCAGCTGCGATACTTCAAAGAAAGTAACTTCGTGGGAAATCTTTAAGTTTTTGTAACTCTCGAACATAATATAACTTCTTTTTTAAATATTTTTCAACATTTTCTTCTCTTTGGTCTCTTAATAGGCGACGGTTTGTGAAGGAGGACGTCCGTCGTTAATAGAATTAAGCCTTTTACTGGAAAATGCAGATTTTGATCGTAAAAACGAGCCGTAAAGTTGACGAGGCGTTAGCGGTTAACTGTTAGTATGCTTATCCGTACTGTATAATTAATAACCTAACTGAAAGGGTTCTGTAAGTTTTGTAGTATAGCAGTGCTTTCTGTTGTGTATTTTGCTGTTTTTAGTCAATATTACGGTTTTAATATTTATAAAATAATCACCCCAAGTAATCTTTTAATATTTATACGTACTTTGGAATCGGTTACCTACCTAACAAGTGATTTGGTTGCCATAAACGAAATAAACACAGAGATATCAATTAAATTGATAAATATGGTATGTCATTTTGTTCTTCCATAATTCAGGTAAATAACAATTAATTGGAACATAATAATTGTAATCAAGCCAATGAAACTGAGTACGTTACTTAATATTGGATTACAATTTTGTAATAAAATATTAAACAACGGTTCGGTTTCAGTTTCATTCCAGTTAATTGATACTGTGAACATAATTTTTAAGTGGCTGGTAGTAACCTTCAACTGATTACTTTGTACACTAGCGGTTTGAAGTTGAATAGGTATCGGAAAGTAACAGTTTTTTTTGCGGCACAGTATTTTATTTTGACATCATTGAAAAACGTAATAGAATATTTGACAAAAAATATACACCTTTGTACGAAAAACTCCGACAGTAAGTACCAAGAAATACATTCTTGGTACTTACTGTCGGAGTTTTTCGTACAAAGGTGTATATTTTTTGTTGTAATGGCCAACAACTGTAGCTCAGAAAACGTCTGAACGAGTCGCTTAGTCCCGTCGCACAACTTTTATATTAAGTTAAAGCAAACGAAGTCCCTGCAACAGGTGACCCTGCTCCATGGTGTGTTTCTAAAGAAATGTAGCAGCACAACGTCAAGAATACGCCATTGCAATGTTGTAACCGCTTTAATTTTCCACCTGTGAATTATTGTGCTTAACGTTTAAATTTTTGTTACGGTAAGTAGAAAAAGTTACGAAGTTAAGAAGGGAATGCAACCTACGACACTGCTAATGAAATAATTACTAACTTACTATGTACGATACAAATATTATAGTCCTTACCTTTTGTGGTACTTATTCCCTTTTAGTGTTGTTATCTTGACCTGTTGAGGATCCAGTCTGATGAAGGCTTTTAAGCAACTCGAGTGTACTTTATATGCTGCACCGGTTGACGTCTTCAAGTCAACGTCAAGGTTGTTCTACGGCTCTGGGGGCCTACTCCCTAAGCACGAAGCCCATAGTTTCGGCCTTCGTTACGGGCGTTTCTTACTCCGTATCACCTACGGATGGATGATTGGTTCGGGGCCCGAACGAAGTATGAATGGCAACATGATTTGCCAGTTGTCCCTACTCCCCATGTGTTTTTGACCGTCCGAAAAAATTAACTTTTACACTTGTTTTGATGGATTGTAATGTCAGACGGACGGATGAACGGACGGACGGAAAGACGGGCGGAATTAGGGAGTAGGCCCCCTGTTTCGCACATGAGTCGCAGCATTACGCTGAGCGATGGCCGTGTTTGCGCGTATGTAGCGCATATTTTCCCCATGTTTGTTTTATGTTATGCTTTAATTTTACTTTTATGCAATATACAACGTGTCGTTTTGCATCCTCATCAAATTTCAGGGTGTGATACAGAACATCAAACCGAACAACTTTCTCCATGGGACCAACATCGTATTCGCGAAAAAATTTTGAAATTTTGATTGAACGACGATTTGCGTCGAGTAGGTATTGAAGTTTAAGTATGGGATGGCTGATTATTTTTTTCTTTATTAAAAAAAAAAAAAAATAATGTTACTGATATTTCACTCTCAAAATCGGTAGATGTACATCCCTAACTTCGGAAATAGATAAATTTGATAATGATTTCTTTATAAATAATCAATAGTAATTCGTTTCTATTAACCCTTCAGCTGGCTTTCCTCTGTTGTAAAATTACTCAGTCCTAATTCACAGAGCATTCCTACAGTTCATAGCATTCTAAAGGCCCGTCCACTTTGTCCGCAGGAGCGCCCTCCCGAACGGCACGCTGTGGCTGGGCGCGTTCTCCGCGGCGCAGTACCGCAGCGACGTGCACGCCGCGCTGTACCGCTGCCGCGCCGCCAGCGCCGCGGGCACGATACTGTCACGCGACATGCGGCTTGAAGCGGGTCAGTAAGAAAACAGACTTATTTTTCTGCACCTAAGATAAGATAAATTTATTTGCTCAAACATGTGTACACATACAAGAATAAAAACGTGCATGCAAGATAACAATAAAAACAATAGGTTCAGACATGTTTGCCACTTAATATGGCATGCAAATATGAATAATTTATGTTTGTTATTAATTTAAGTAATAGACAATATCATTAATTTACCTTGATTTTAGCATACAGTAATGAAATTATATCATAAATGTCAACAGTAAATAAAAATAATTAATAAAATCTATGTCAAAATAAATGCTTCTGTCAGAAATTCCTTAATATTATAATATGCTTTGTCAGTTAGAAATGACTTAAGTTGTTTCTTCAATTGTACATTATTAAGCTCCCTCCAACTTTACCTACCAACCTACTATTTTTTATTATTATTTTCATTATTCATGGAGTACCCCATAAGATCTACATTCTGAATTTAACCTGCTATTGCTTGATTGGTAATACACCATAGCGCCGTCACGGATATTTTTTGAATAATATTAACATTGCTCCTGTCACATAAGTATCCTGTACTATTTGAGTAATATTTGTATTATAAGGGCCCAAAATTCTCACGGGTATTCTACCCATGAATTTAAACAACTTCCACTATGGGACTAACTCTGAAATCTCGAAAAAAAAATCAGCTGTTCAGTACATTTATCTACACCTGAGGGGCAATTCCCGTAATTTTAACAACGTTCGCAATATCATCTCAAGACTCAATCTGTCAAAAATTGTATTAAACGCTACACAATTTTTGACAGATTGAGTCTTGAGATGATATTGCGAACGCTGTTAAAATTACGGGAATTGCCCCTCAGATTCGTGAAAATGTAGAGAGCATCAGAATTTTTTTCGCGATTTCTAGATTTGGTCCCTTAGTAAAAGTTGTTCATATTCATGGGTAGAACACCCTGTGAAAATTTGTCCATCTATTTTAATAAATAAATAAATAAATAAAATAAAATAATAAAATTATATTTATTTGTTCAAGACTTAAACCTTTACAGTATTACATTTATTATGTAATTAGACTAAGATGGCAAGATACAAAACTAGTGTAACTGGGCTTAAACTAGGAGGATTCCTGTGCTATAAGCACCAGTTACTTCCGTCTCCACCGTTTCGAGCTGCCATCAAGTGCGGTGCGGAGCAAAACAAGTATTATACTGTAAGTACAAATTACAATATTATGAAATTAAAATTATTAATATAGACATGCGTGAGTGTGGATATGTATGTTCGTATGAGTGTGTGTGTATGATTGTGGGGTGTGTGTCAGTGTGTGTAGGGGTGAGTGTGGATGTGTATGTTCGTATGAGTGTGTGTGTATGATTGTGGGGTGTGTGTCAGTGTGTGTAGGGGTGAGTGTGGATGTGTATGTTCGTATGAGTGTGTGTTTATGATTGTGGGGTGTGTGTAGAGGTGTGTTTGTGCGCGTATGTATATGTATTTGCGTGTTGTGAATGGGCCTGAGTGGCTTAGTGTTTTATTTTATTTTATACTTTTTAGCATATTTTCTGTATTTTCATAATTTAGAGAGAGAAGGAAGTGGAATGGGACCTTATAATTATATTTGTATTCACTTTCTCGAAAACGGCTCTAACGATTTCGATGAAAGTTGCAATATAATGGGAGCGAAAAAATCGATCATATAATACATAATGATTTTACACGTAAATAGTAAATGAGCAAGCAACTATTAAGTTATGTACTTGTAGCGTGTAGCGACGCGACGCGACGTGTCACGTCGACCGCAGACGTGCGACATTCTCGTAGCGTGACGTTTGCGGTCTCATCGCTGACGTGTAGCTACCACTGCTTCCTTGGCTTCCTACACATAAATAGTTTCATTAAATAGGTATTACGACGAACTTAAAGGGAATTCAGGAATAATCTCGAGTAACATCTAGGTTACAGCGAACAAATTAACATCGATGTTGTTAAACCAGTTCAGACTTACAATTTACGGTCTCCATAAAACACAACCCTCATATATTATTACACACATTCTCACACACACATGTGTAATTGTATATTACATACAAATATAAAATATGTTGACTTGGTACGTCATAAATCCTGTTCTGGAAACACGCGTAACGTGCGGAGCGCACAGCTGCACTGCGACATGCCACATACATCATCTAGATTTAGTCACACCTTTAATTCTTGATAATCGTTTTATTGTAGTGATCAGTAAGGTGGCTAAGAGGAGCTGGTGGCTAAGTAATAACAGCTGCACGCCATCTTTACATACCGAGACTCCTCCGTGCGTCGGAAAGCACGTCAAGCCGTTGGTCCCGGCTGTGTTTCGTGGATCTTTGACAGTCGTTACGGGTCGTCAGAAGCCCGAAAGTCTGATAACCAGTCTTACCAAGGGGTATCGTATTACTGAAAGGGTTTAGCGGTTAAGGGGTATCGTATCGTATTACTCAGTAACTGGGTTGTGAAGGTCAGATAGGCAGTAGCTCCATGTAAAATACTGGTATTCAGCTGCATCCAGTTAGACTGGAAGCCGACCCCAACATAGTTGGGAAATGGGTAGGCAGATTGAATTAGTTGGGTGGCGACCGGTACCTACTGAGCCAGAAATCAATCAATGAACCTGTAATTCACAATATAGGTACTAGGAGTGTTGTTAGGTTGTGTACTTTTAGTTGTATCTACCTTTATTTTGTCAACATTTTCCAAAAAATGAGAGCAGTGGTGGACTGGTGGCCCAGTGGTAACGTCACCGACTTACGAGTTTATAGGTCGTGAGTTTGAACTCAGGTAGGCGCTTTACTTTGTGTAAATATTATCATCGCCACTGCTCTCAAAATGGTGAAGGAAAACATCGTGAGGAAACCGGCATGTCCTAGAACCAAAAAAAAATCGTAGACATGTGACATCTACTAACCCGCACTGGGCCCGCGTGGTGGATTACGGCCCACTCCCTCTCGAAGAGAGGAGGCCTGTGTCCAAGCAGTGGGAACATCATAGGCTGATTATATGTTTCCATAATTAATGAGCAAGATAAAAAATAACTAATGAGCAAGTCTGCAAGCGTAATTTTTAAATGAGTTACAGCTAAATAAAATTGCTTTGTTATACTCGTAATTCGATCAAACAAGCCTTTGACTAAAAGTACTTTGATGAATAATTGATCAATCCGTCAACGAATTACGCTTTAACCACTCTTGAACTAAATTATTTTATGCAAAACGCGCGTCAGTAACAAAAGAGTTAATCCAAACGATGTGTAACCAAAGTATCAGTGAAAGCGAACAATAAATAAATAAACCATTTATTTCATGTGACACAGGCCCGTAGATAAATACCTTAATATATATATTATAACTAGCTTTTGCCAGCGGCTTTGCCCGCGTGGATGTCGGGAAATACACGGGAACACACTACCCGGATTTAGGCTTAGGTTAATTAACCAAATGAATAAGATTTTTCACATAAACTATATTCCCTGTTTTCACCCCCACAGGAGTGGAATTTAAAAAAATCGTTTGGTATAATTCCGTACCTAACTTGACTGAAACATTATTTACACCAATTTTCGAGTGAATCAAGCCCCGCAGTAAAATCGTCCCTGTAAAATTAACTACCCCTTTTCAGCCCCTTAGGGGTAGATTTTCAAAGAACCTTGATACACGTTTTTCTTCATTTTTGATCTCAAGTATAAATTACTGAGTTTCAAGTTAGTAGGACCGCGCGTTACAATTCCTCCATACAAACTTTGACAACCCCCAATCCTTCCATAGGGGGTAGTTTAGGAAAACTAAAAATGACAAACTTTATAACTTACTTATATAAGTATTCTTGACAAGTTTCAAGTCTGTATTTTGACGACACGGTTGGCGCAGTGGTTGAGTGTTTGACTGCTGCGCAGCATGTCGCGGGTTCGATTCCCGCACGGAACAAATATTTGTACGACCTACAAGTATTTGTTCCGAGTCTGGGTGTTTTTCTATCTATAATATGTATGTATTTACAAAAAAAAAATGTATATAAGTAGTTTATCAGCCATCTCGTTACCATAATACAAGCATTAGGTTGCTTAGCTTGGGACTAGATGGCGTTGTGTGAAATGTCCAAGGATATTATTATATTATTAACTCAAGGAATAAGATTTTTCATACAAACTTTTATGCCCTATTTCATCCGCTTAGGAATGGAATTACCAAAAATCCTTCCTTAGTGGATGCCTACACAATATAAGTTATCTATGTGCATTATGTGCAACATTTCAAGCCTCCAGGTCCAGCGGCTTGGTCTCTGCGTTGATATGTCAGTCAGTCAGTCAGGTCTTTGAATTTCATATATCTAGAAGACACAATATAAACAAAAGTTGTGTTAATAAAATAGGCTTATGGCTATGTTAACCTTTTTGAGTGTTGCCAGCAAAATACGTTTAGTGTCCAACGTATAGTGACTTGCTCACTCAGAAATCCTAGTATGTACCTGCTTGTAGTAGTCCAAAACTGCAAAGCGTCTCTTTGTGCAGAGGAAGAGAGAAGGAACAAGCATTAATCAAATCACCAAGTTCACACACAGCGAATGACCATTAAACATACAAGTGCAGGATTACGTACAATTACGTCAGTGGTAGTAGCTACAACCACAGTTACCTCACAGTCAGCCAGGCCTACCCAGGCCCACATGGCCCACATTTGGTCCGTTTACAACAAATCATTCGGGCACGCTGACAGTCGGCATGTAGGTCGCGGGGCTGCGGCGGCGCGCCACCACGCGATGCGATTCATTCTGTTTTATTCAATGGTCAACGGCTCTTTGTTTGTTTTCGGCTCTTGGTTCAGTTAGGTATAGCTTTTGTTATGTATCGGAGTCTATGTAAAAGAATATGAAGTCATATTTATATATCCAAACTGTTTTGAAAAAAGTAATGTTATGTACTAATTAGTTTGTATAGTTGATCTCGTTGTTTTACCACTCAACGTTGATGAATATCAGTTGCAAGGCATAAATCGTCCGGGCCATTCGATCTAAGACCAATGTGAGGGTTCGATAGTTTTAACCTTAGAGAAGTTACAATGTAGTGCTATGAATTTTTGTTAAAAGAAGAAAAGCAAAAATTATACATTTTTGCTTTTCTTCTTCTAACAAAACAACCAATACCTACATTTTTGCATTTTAACTAAATCTTGCTCATTTAAACTGAGTGTGTTGTCCTGTACTTAGACATTATAGGATAAAACTTTTTTATCAGTATTGTAACATGACTATAAATAAGTTCTTAAAATACTACGTTCTTGTCATCACACATTTGATAAAAACTATTCAAAAACGATCATCACAATCTTCCCCTGACCTCTTTCCAACATTAGGAAATAACACGACACCAAATATTTGTGGGGTCCAGTTAATGCGAATACTTGAGACGATTCTGCGGAGTTAATCTGGCGTCACGCGTCTCGCGTCACGCGTCATGCCCGCTTCCCGCACTTCCCGCCTCACGTCCGCTTGTCACGTCGAAACGCGCGTAATCCCTCGCGCGTAGCCCCGACCGCTCACCGAATACTTCGCACAATCTCATCGCACACAGATTATTTTGCAGACGTGACAAGTATAGCTTGGAAAATACCTACGTATGTACAGACGCCAGCACATCAAGCTACTACAATCTGTTAAATTTCTTTAATAGTTTTTCATCTTTATCGCTAAAGCATTAGGTTCAAGGTTGATTGGGAAAATTTGACAGTTTCGGGTGGCTTAATCTGCTGGCGTCTGTACGTTTACTAAACTGTTGATGACATACAAATCCTTGGTAAAATAATCCCCTGTCACTTTTACCCGCTGCCAGCACTAATTATTTACCTTTTTTAGGGTTTCGTAGACAAATAGGAAGCCTTATAGTTTCGCCATGTCCGTCTGTCTGTCTGTCCGCGGCTTAGCTCGTAGAGACTCTTTACAAAAAAGTCTCGTAGAGACTCTTTACAAAAAATACAAAAACAATAACCCCCCTGAAAAAATTAATAGAATAAATATAATAACCAACTTATAACTGCTCCTGATGCTATAGCACAAACATTCAACAACTTTTTTATTGATGACATTTCAAAACTAACGAATAATACAATAAACTACGCTAATATTCTAACCCATAACAAACCAAACTCCTGTTTCTTAGCCCCTGTTACCCCTAACGAAGTTGTCAAAATAATTATGACATTAAAAAACACTAACAGTACAGGCTGTGATGGAATTTCCACTAAAATAATAAAACGTGTAGTGTATGAAATTGCTCCAATCATCACCTACATAATAAATCAGTGTCTTGAAGAAGGAATTTTCCCGACATATTTAAAAACTACTGTAGTTACACCAATATTCAAAAAAGAAAACACGGAAGATGTACGATGTTATAGACCTGTCGCTCTCATTCCAATAATGGCTAAAATATTTGAAAGAGTACTATATAATAATCTTAGTGAATATTTTGAAAAAAATCAAATAATAATATATAATCAAGTTGGATTCAGAAAAGGGAAATCAGTTAATACAGCAATGCATCAGTTTTTACAAAAAGTTATAACGGAACTAGATAAAAAAAAATCAGGTCACAGCCCTATACATGGACATGTCAAAAGCTTTTGATAATGTTGACCATGGACTACTACTACAGAAACTAGAAATTTACGGAGTTCGAGGTAAAGCACTAGAAATAATCAAATCCTATCTCAGTAATAGACTACAGTTCACTGAAATAACACAATTATGTCCATTCACAAAAACAGAAATTAAATATACATCGAGCCCAAGATCTATAAAATATGGTGTACCTCAAGGTTCGATACTAGGACCACTACTATTTCTCATTTATATAAATGATATACCTAATGCTATTCGGCACCCTATGGTTTTATTTGCAGATGACAGTACGGCTCTTTTCACAAATAACAAAAATAAAAATCATGAACAAGAAATAAACGATTCCCTATCTAAATTAATAAATTGGCTTACAATAAATAATCTAAAAATAAATCTTTCAAAAACCCATTACATGAACTTCAAGAATAAAAACGCAAAATCAATTCCATTATCTATTGAGCACAATAACGCAACTGTGTCTGAGGTTACTAGTACAAAATTTCTAGGTATCTATATAGATTCTAATATGACATGGAAAACGCATGTAAATAGTGTATGTAACAAATTAAATCAATTCTCTTATGCCCTCTACATGCTCAAAAAAGTATCTAACCAAACCACACTGCTTAGTGCTTATCATGCTTATGTGGGATCCACTCTATCTTATGGGATACTATATTGGGGATACTCATCTGATAAGGAAATTGCGTTCAAGGCACAAAAAAAGTGTATTAGATCAATATGTGGGATACACCAAACCAATTCATGTAAACCTCATTTCGTAAATCTCAAGATATTAACCCTCCCTGCTCTATATATCTACGCGGCCTCAATTTTAGTTAAATCAAATATCAGTAGCTATGACACATTAACAAGCAGTAGACTCAAAAATACATTACGCAATAAAACATCCCACACTGCAGTGTATAGCAATAGCATTTTTTGTATGGGCATCAAAATATATAATAAGTTACCCATAGACATTAAGAACCAACACTCAATTGGTATTTTTAAAAGGAAGCTAAAAGACTTCCTGATTAAAAAGGCATATTACTCTGTAAAGGAATTCCTTGAAGAAAAATAATTATATAATATATAATACTAAATGATTGTTGATACTTGATAATTATAATGTGATATAAACTGTAAGAATAGTCTGATATAATATAAAATGTATGAACAATGATAATTATTAATGTAATGTAAATTGTTTAACTGTAGTATTGAGTACCTATACTTTTTCATTTATAACAATTTAAATTGCAATGCCTTAACAGGCAACTAAGTTCTAAGAACCTATATATTTGTTAACATCTTCAAAATTGTACACTTAGTTCGCAATAAAGAATTTGAATTTGAATTTGAATCTTTATTAGTACTAAAAAGCTACTTTACTACTGTACTACTTTATTAGTACTAATTTGGATAATCAGGTATACTTACATATGAATCACGCCGACGAACTGGTAAAACAATGTCTTGAAAAAAAAAATGAGAAAAAAAAATGTTGTAGGTTAGGTACGAGTACCTCTCTTGCACTTAAAGTGGGGATGATATTTTTTTCTCGTCTAGCCCACGGTGTGGCATATCGTTGGATTAACCATTCAAAAATATTTCGAGTCTGTGAAAACTATTTTTGATTCAGAGATCCGTTTGCGTGATGCGTTAAGCTTTAAATTGCTAATTTTCGTTAGAGTCAAGTGTCCCTTCCTTCTGCCAGCTAAATAGTTGTTTTTGGATATGTGAATAAATTCACGGAAGTAGTAGTTATACGGAAACCTGTCACAGCTACCTACCACTAGCTATCACTAAACTTTACAAGTTAAGGAATAATATTCGACCAACCACATTTGTAGTTGGAATACTTGGAATGTATGGGAGAACATGTTTTAACTACAATGTTGGGACAAATTCATCCCAACTACGGAATCCTTCATTGTGCGTAACCTGAAACGCACTTGGCCGGCCAAGTGAGTTTATTTAATTTATAAACCCAAAAGGACTAAAATAAATGAGTTGTTTTGCTACTGAAACTGAATCCGTGATTATAACATTCGACAACAAATGCTATGCAGGTACGCACGGCTACACATCAAGCTATACATTTCCAGTTTACACTGACCTCTCATTGTAAGGAAATCCTATACAATGCGAGATCAGCTTATACTGGAAATGTATAGCTTGGTCTGTAGCCGTGCGTACATAGCATTTGCTGTCGGAATCAATTAACTGTTAATTGACGTATCGAAAATCAAATTATTATGATTGCCTAACTAGTCAGTATTCCCAGTAGAATATTTGTTAGCAGTATTGAAAGCCTAAACCAAAATTCTAGGTAGGTACAAACAATATTGAGCATTCTACCTGTTCTATGTCCCCATGCCGTCACTCTCTATTCCATTAGCGACGTTTTTCTCCCAATAAGCACTTAAGCAAGTTTAAGGGGCACATCGTCGGTAAATTGTGTTTCACTGAAAAAGTATACTGTTTCATTTTCATCTATCAAGTAAAGGTTTTAAGGGCAGCAAGTCAAATATTTTGAGACTTTGAATTCAGGAATTTCATGGAAAATTTTGATGAAGTTTTTCAATAGATAGAGAAAATTTAATTACCTTTTGCGAGTTTTGGGTAAAACTTAAAATGTTAAAGTAGGTATTATTCCCTTATAAATCCAAAAGTGACGATAAAAAATAATGTTTCTTTAATCTGAGTTTAGAAATAACAGAATAAATAAAATACACATGTAAGTACGTAAACTACGAACAAATTCTTTTATCCTATAAACACGTTTCAATTGAATCTACAAACTCCTTAGAGCAGCAAAAACTGCGTAAAACTCTCTTTATGTTATTTAGTATTTCCGATAGCAGTTCGGAATACTACAAGAAATCCTAATGTATTCAGAACGTGTTGTTCAAAGCGCTATCGAAGTTAGTTTTATTTAGCGGTACATTGTCGACTATCCAGTTTAACGATAATAGCTGCCTATGGAAAAAGAGCAATGGACTGCGAAATGAAATTTAATATTTATCACGGGTTTGCTTTTAAGTTCTTTGTAAATCTTTCGTGTAAGCGGTGTAAAAAATGTTTATGATTTTTTTTGTTGAACCTGGAGAAATGTCATAATCCTGAATCTCCGTAATTCTTTTCATGCGTAATTTTTTTGCGTAACAAATAATATATTAGTTTGGTGATTTCATGATGCCTTTCATGGATAACAAAAATGAAATGCAGAAAAAACGCTTTATTCATAACCATAACACAAAAAGAAAACTCGTGGGGCTCGTGGCTAAGTAATAAAATCCACAAGGATCGATCGATCAGGTTAAGCTACGTTTGCCGCGGTTGGTCCATGGATGGGTGACCGTCTTTACATACCGAGACCCCTTCATGCCTCGGAAAGCACGTTAGGTCGTTGGTCCCGGCTGTCATTCGTGGATCTTTGACAGTCGTTACGGGTCGTCAGAAGCCCGAAAGTCTGACAACAAAAGGATATCTTATTACCCAGTTACGGGTTGTTGAGGTCAGATAGGCAGTCATGTAAAATACTGATATTCAGTTGCATCCGGTTAGACTGGAAGCCGACCCCAAAATAGTTTAGAAAAGGCTAGGCAAATAATGAACACAAAAGAAAAACACAAACACTTCGAAAAAGATTATAAAAATCTAGCAGCCATTACACCAACCCTATCATTATTAGTACGAACAACCATGACGCATTCGTCCCATGAGATCCTCCATAAAAACGCAACACAATTCCCAAGTATTATCGAATCAGCACCCTTCAATTTATATATTTGATTACGCGCACTAAACGGTTAGGACCTTTCTTTGTCGTGTAGAAAAACACGTAGAAACGTGACTTGTATGCTTATTTTCAATCTAACGTATAAAGGGACCGAGTGTGACAAGAATGTGAAACGGAGTCGCCCGCGAGATGGAAACTGACTTGCGGACTGTGGGGGCGCTCTCCTGAGAACTGTGTTGTGGAGCGATTCCTGCAGTCATTGGAACTTTGTCGAAGTAAAGTTGTGTGGTTGTCCTATGGAGTAAGTTTGTAAAGATGCTGGTAGGCGACGTTGCTGGTTTTCTTTGAAGTTTAGCTAAAGATGTCGGACAGGGAGTTCAGTTTTAAGAAGGAATTTTGCATGAAATATTAATGTGTTGTAGCCTGAAAGTATGAGAGGCAACATTAGAACGTGTTACCTTAGACATATTATACCAAAACTTTATAATGTCGTATATAATGCTTTGTATGTTTCAATCATGATAAACTTAACTGGATGGTATCCAGTGTTGTTCCGGAAAAAAATCACTCTACCCCATCGTTTTATTTATCTTTAATTACTGTCAAGATCTTACTAACATCGAATCTCACATAGCACCACTACCTACAAACGATCCTCAAACACTGGCCTACATCACCTCCCACTCAAATAACACCCTTACCCCCAGCTAATATGGTTTTAATTCCCTTGTAAATTGCGGCCCTTGACCTCCAGTATTGACATGCTAAAGTCGGGATCAATCTCTCAGCCTTCGGAATGCAAATACAATTCTTTATGGAGGAGGTCTGGAGGGTCGCAGTAAACCTTCGAGATTGAGGTCTGTGCCCCTCAATATCCACGCTTTGTGCAAGGCGCGAAAAAGGTCAGTTAATGGAATAAGGCCCGCGAAATACGGACGGTACTTGAACGTCCAATTTTCGCCGGGATTTTTTTGATGTTAAGGTATAGGAATTAGGTGGCTTCGAGATTCGGGTTCGAAGATTTTTTGTTGATGGGATGGAGGTAATGGCTTATGTTGTTGGATGAGGTTACACCTTGCCCACACGAGGTAAACTTTATAAATATTCGTTTCGTTCAAATATGTTCACCTGTACACTGTGATTCTGCTTGCTCTTACAAAGGTTTTTTATTCGAATCCAACCTATAAATAGAACAGGACAATACGAATATTTGTAAAGCTCAAAAAAACCGGCCAAGTGCGTGTCGGACCACGCAAAATTAAGGATTCCGTAGTTGAAAAGAAATTATCCCAAAAAGAAACTTAACATTGTAGCTGAAAAACATGTTCTCTCATACATTGATATACGTCACGGTCAATTCTACAACTGCAAATTTAAGTTTGTAATATTTTTTTATGTCATAAAATTACAAATTAACGATTTTCAGACGTTTTCCTTTACTTGTGCTGTGAGACCTTGCTTCTTGCCAAACATGATTCTAGGTCAGCGGCAAGTAGGTACCATAAAGATTTTGATTTACTTAATTGCGAGTGTCAAAATATGTCGCATAAGTGGCCGTATTTTTTTACTGCGTTGACTTAGAAGCTAGATTTTTTATAGCTCCCAGGGACTAGACTTACGTAACATGATATCTCCACACGTTCCTGAGAAAAAGGGTCTTGACTAACTGACAGACAGATAGACGAACAACGAACGAAGTGATCCCATTAGGGTTCCGTTTTTCCTTTAAACAAAATGTTTTATTTTTGTTTATTTTGTGTACCTACTTGCGCGAGCGCCGTGCACTCAGGTAGCTATCGAGACCTCACTGCCTTTCCCTGCCCCTCCCCCTCTCACTTCTAACAAAGAGAATAGGAACATTGGTCAATAGGAAACAGTCGTTGGTCGCATATTTTTTACGCTACTTGTTTTGCGACTTACTCCGGCTTGTTATTTTTGGAGTAAAATTAACTTATTTATGACTATCTGGCATTTCTTAAGGATCTGATTAAAATGATTCTGTAAACCATTCATGTATGAAATCCCTCCATGAAGTTTGCGCTTGCGCGCGGTACGCGTTAGGCGTCACCGTCATGTTGAAGCAAATATTCTTCAAAATCAACACCAGTTTCCTCGCTCAAAATGCCTTGGTTAATGAGTTAGGTACTTACTTACTTATTTTTTACTTACCTCATATAAAACATTAAGTACCTACGTAGTTTAAATCTGATGTACGGAACCCTAAAAATCCTTAAAAGGCAATCATTGAAGTGGTAAAGACTTTTGTAATATTGGTACAACTGTACAAGAAAGCCACTTCACTGATTGACTTGACTTTCTATTTCTTTTCGGTTACACAATACGCCCCACCTCTTTCTTCGGTTTTTTTTAATCTCCGTCTTCAGAAGACTTTTACCACCATTATATAAATGTGTACCCCATACTCAATCGCCTATCCATGCTCAAAAACCCCCATGGCTAGGGTAGGTGCACCCATAACAGCATCTACAAAAGCCCGGTGGCACAATCTCCAACGTCAGCTTTCTCGCACACTTATCGGTGGCTCTTGTATCAGCCGATTTGCCACTCGCGGTATCTCGACGACCACTTGACGGCTCTTTTTGCTCAGCCGAACAATGGCGGCCCACAATGGCGATACAGTGTAAGCTCCGCTTTACAGCCCGCATCGGAGATTGAACGCTGTTTTGTCGTGTGTGGCTACACAAGTGGGGATTTCTTCGGGATCTACATTGTGTTCAGTGGTGAGGAGTCTGGCGATGATTTTATTTACATGGCTTGAAGAAAGTTGAATGAATTTAGTTAATTAAGTTTGATTACTTCGGCAAACAGAATTATCTACTTAATAATATAAATAATCCAGAAACTGTTCAAAATTCGTGTAGCAATCTAAAAGCTTAATTAGGTATAGATCAACGAACGTACCAAAGAAATAAGCAAATGAAAACCAGGTTAACAAAATACTATAAATAGACTTTAATTAACATCAGAGCTGAACGTAATGAAGAACATTTGAATCGTAATATTCCTGAACAATTTTATTGACACTACCAAAATTATATCTGAAAATAATACAGTAGTAAATCAAAGAGCTTTAACTTGGGACTTTATTGAAATTACACAAAACATAATCCCGCTTTATAACTGGGACTAAACAAATGAAGTTGAGCGTTTTCCAAAAGTCCTTCTGTCGGGAGTGGAATTAATGGCCCTCGAGCTGTTCAGTAAAAAGGGCTTTTGTCCCGAGCTTGCTGAGGGGCGGCACGCACTGAGCACTGAGCAACTGTCACGTAAGGGCTGAGGGCCGATGTGTCTAATGTATAGGTGCGGTGCGGGATGAAAAGTCATTTCGTGATTGTATGAGATTTAATGAGACTGGCCTAGTTTTCCTGGGGTAAAGCAATCTGTGGGTGTAGAGTAGATGGCGCAGCCTACTGTTTAGATGGTAGCACTTTTATTTTTAGGGTTCCGTACCAAAATGGTAAAAAAGGAACCCTTATGGTGTGACTCAGTCTGTCTGTCTGTCTGTCTGTCACAGCTGGATATCTCAAGAACTACTAATGCTATCAACTTGAAATTTAGTATAATTTTAGGTGACGTTGACCCAACTATTTTGCAAATAAGAATGAAATAAAAATAATTATATTTTTTTTGCAACTGGGACTGAAAGGGGGTCTTAAAAATTTAAAGTGGGGCTACTATGGCATGTGGGGTATCATATGAAAGAACGCTGTTTGCACATTCTCAAACTATTTTTTATTTTTTTTTAGGCCGCATAGTTTTCGACTTTTGATGTAAAATGTAAAAAAAATACCGTCCCCCCCCCCCTTATCTCCGAAGTTTGCAAAGCGAAAAATCTGAAATTATTCTATGTGATAGAAGTTTATGTAAAAATTACAGAAAAAATAAAACGATGTCTCTAAGTAGCACACTTTTTCAGAAATCGGAACGGAACCCTCGGTGCGCGAGTCCGACTCGCTCTTTACCGGTTTTTTAAATAACACCCGCTGATAATATTTAGTGAGTAAAACGTCTAATAATAAATCAAACTTTCAATAATCGTGGGTCCAGGCGACCAAAGGACTTTTCGTGGACACAATAGACAGCAGCGTCCTACGATTTTATGATGGGTCTATTATGTGTAGCAAGCGAGTTGTTTAAGGCATTACAACGACAAGAAGTGCCCACAGAGAGTGATAATTTCATTCTGAGTAGTTTGATCTAAATACATTTCCTTAATACAAAGGAGAAGTCGATTGAACAACTTAAGTAAGTTCAGCCGGTTTGTCAGAAACAGAGTTTTATTTTATGCTCGATAACAGTAAATAAATACAACACTTTACTACTTAAATTGTACTGCTTGGAAGTATTCCAAACGATATCCGGAGAGAGGAAATAGCATAAACATGAAATAATAGTTTAAAGCTTTCTTATGTCGTATCAACCCATAAACGTCACAGATAGGAGTGACCTCGTAATTTGCTACTTGAGCGGTTGAATATTGATCACAATATTATGATGTTATTCGTATAGGCGGCGGCTATAACCGCTTTTGGGTTGTGTAGCTGTGGACCGAGGAATGATGGCTCATTATAATAAGACCCGTGTGTACACTAAGGATGCTGCTCATCCCTTTCAAATGTAACGATTGCTCAGCTCAACTAAATTATTGTATGAAAACTCGTCTAATTGGCCGGAATAATAAACATTTATGGAACTGCCATTACGAAGCCATTGTAAGTAAAATAAAAAAGAATCTATAGAACACTCAATTCACTGACCGCACATCACAACTTTCTATTGAACTTTAACAAAATTTATTCCTGAGTGAAAAAAATGTGATTAGAATGTTAAGTGGAGTTTTTGTAACATTTCTCCGAGGAAAGTTAATTAGTCGGGAAGTCGACGTCCGCTGGCGAGCACCAGGTGTTCCTTATTGCCGCTCGCTTTACATGCATAACGATGTTTGCCTGACCAAGTTTTTGAGGTAAATGTAGTATTGTGTGTATAGCACCTTATTTTGACTTTTGTAGGCTTGATTAAAGTATTTGTATGCAACCTCTGTGCTGGTAAGCCGTAAAAATATTGGGGAATCTTCTCGAATTTTCAGTTTTATAGTAGTTCAGTATGTATTATGTAGATATATGTTTTTGATCGTTGGTTGGGAGTAACTAGAAGTCTCAAAACTGTTAACAATACGTAGACAGAACGGTCTACAAGCTTCATGAAATTTTCAGATTCCAGATTAAGTACGTTTGGAATTCATTATATTATATTATGAAATGGTAAAGTAAAGCGGACCAGTGATGGCCCAGTGGCCCCAACTTAGGTACGTGTCAGAGGTCGTGGGTTCGGACCCAGGCAGGCACATTATTTTGTGTAATTTATTTCATCACCACTGCTTTCAAAACGGTGAAGGAAAACATCGTGAGGAAACCAGCATGTCCTTAGAACCAAAAATTCGAAGACATGTGACATCTTCCAACCCGCTCTGGGCACGCTGGTAGATTACAGCCCACTCCCTATCAAAGAGGCGAGGCTTGTTTCCCAGCAGTGGGAACATTAAAACTAATCATAAAATAATAAAAAAATTAAGTAAAGAATTTGTAGATTAAACCTTTCAATGCTCTTAACCGAGTTTTAAAACTCGACTAACATCGTTAAAGTTTGTTCAGTTATCTTCTACACTTATTTGTTTGCGCATTATCTGAAATAGCTAAGCGTTTTCTAATAGAACTTTTATCGTTACAAATCTTAATGCCCTCGTATCGTAATGGAGTACCGCACAAAGTGAGGGGGACCAAGCTATAAACGTTCACAAACCCTTCAGTTTATAGAAGTGGGACCAGGAGACATCCGTAGCTATGAACTTGTTATAATAAATAAGGGAAGGTAGTGTTGGTATACATCATAGAAATATAAAAAAACAGAAGTAGCAAGCGGTCGCAAATGTGTCCGCGCGACATGCTCAGTATGAGCCGTTCATAGTACAAATTCCGTCTCCGCGAACTAGTGCGCTTTCGACTGTGACCGTGACAATTTATAAGAATACCGTGTTGTTCAGTGGTTTCTTGTAAAAACCGATGCCATGTAAATCATGGAATCACTTTCCATATGTAAGTATCGTCTGACGTCTGTATCGGTGTGGTTCGCTGTCAAAATTTTTTTCTAATAAAAATAAAAAATAATAGTAAATGTGCATTGGTATCAGTTTATTAGTGATCACAGTGTCAATCAGCTTAATATACATTGAAGTGAGCAATAAATAGTGCGTTTTAGAGTCCGTAAATCATAGAAACATTGCAAATCCGGAATTAGCGAAATTATATGGTTACCCGCTATTATCAACACATATTCGGTGAAGTCACCTTGACAACAGAGCCATCTGTCCTGCTAGCAGCGAACGACCTATAGATCAGTGACGGCAATCGTTGTTGTTGTTGTTGTTGCGGCACGTAAATCCCCGATATCACTTGATAATCAAGTTCACCAGTCGTCGCAAAACATGCCGGGAAACAAGTGCGGAGGTTGCGGACGCTTCATATCTACGCTAGAGGGCGCTAGGTGTGGGAAATGCCAGGCGATTTATCACAAGGTATGTGTGAACGTCCCTACGAAGGCCAACATAACACCTAACTGGCGTTGTCCTGAGTGCAAAAAGAATATTGCTCGAGACAACAGGTCCGAAACCCCTGTTAGGGGTCCCATGCATAGTCCACCTACTGACAACACAGGTATAACAATTATAGCGGGCTCTAGTACACTTAGCACTCCTGAGGCAAGTTGTAGAAATAATCTCACGCTGACTGCCAGCCCAGTTAATGCTGCCGCGACGCCCCCGTCGCCTGGAATTTCAAGTGCCGGCGTCACCACTCGGGATTTGTCGCCTGCAGCTAGTACCGACTTGCAGGTGATCATTGGAGAGTTGAGGGCGGTGCGTGCGGAGATTCAGGTGTTTAGAAAGGAGATGGAGGTGGAAAGGGCGGAGCTTAAAACCACTTTAAATACCTGCAGCACGCGCATCGATGGTCTGGAGGCCAGGGTGGACGCACTGGAACAACGCGCTACTTCGAGTTCTACGAACTCAGCCAGCGTGGACAATATTGTGGAGGAACTGAGGCGAGAGATAAACGACAGGGACCAGGATCTTCTTGCTAATGACATAGAGGTGTCAAATTTACCGGAGATGAAAATGGAAAACCCAGCTCACATAATTAAGGTCATAGGCCATAAGCTGGGGGTCAGCCTTGACGACCGTGACATAGTGAGTGCAGAACGCGTTGGTGGAAGGCAGCTTAACGCGACTAGTTCGGCAGGGCCGACGGAGTCTCGTCCTCGGCCGATGGTCGTGCGCCTTGCTCGTCGGGACCTGCGCGACCAGCTTCTGGCAAGTGCGCGAGTGCGACGTGGAGCGACCACTGCCGACCTCGACTTGCCCGTCCCATCGCAGAGGTTCTTCCTCAACGAGCGGCTGACGAAAATCAACCGTCTGTTGTTTCGTAGGGCACGGGACACTGCCAGTCTCCTCGACTGGAAGTTTGTCTGGACCAAGCAGGGCCGCATCCTCGCCAGGAAGATGCCAGGAGACAGGGCGCAGAGGATCCGCACTGAGGAAGACTTATCCCGTGTCTTCGGAACTGGAAATGACACGGCCTAATTATTATTATTGTGTATGTTTATATGTCAACAGTTTTATTTTTTATGTTTCTGGAAATGTGCGTTGCAACCTACACTGTTATGTATTAGTTTTATACTGGATACATTTACACACTTACAAACTTATATACAGGCTTACATACTGGATACACTTACACACTTACAAACTTATATACACGCTTACATACCTATATTCTAACATTATACTCTTATACTATATTTACATCAATTGTTTGTACAAATTCTATTTACACTTGACCTACTTATTCCTAATTATGTACAAGAAAAATTTTCAATCATCGTATTGTTCACAATTACATTCCTACTATCACTGCAGAATTATGATGTCACTCACTGATACAATCTTTTGGCAGCACACAGTTCTAAATAGTGTCCAACTGTACCTCCACACAACACCTTCCTACTCTCAGTTATATTGGTACCATACCTACACATTTCTACAATATATACCTACACCTACTTGCACTGATGGCTCCTAGTAAACAAATTAAGTTTGGTCTACTGAATGCGGGCTCTCTAGGTACAAATCAGGATGAGTTCTTGATCGCCATGGGCAACCACTCTGTGGACATCATGGCTATCAATGAGACATGGTTACGCAAGGGGGAAGAGGACCGCGCTCCTAGTGTAGCTGGGTACAAATTTAGGCACATACCACGACCTTTGACTACAAGAGGTGGGCGTGGCGGAGGGGTTGCTTTTTATATAAGGAATGGCATTAACGCGCGTGTAAGAGCTCATCCTGAACACCCTAGTGTGGAGCAGCTCTGGCTGGGCCTGACCATAAACAAAAAAAAGCTTCTTATTGGGACCGCGTACCGTCCGCCTTGGCAGGACTTGGAGCTTTTCCTTGATGCCATAACTGCCAGTATTAGTGCTTTAGCCCCATATGATAATCTGGTGCTGCTGGGTGACCTAAATGTTGATCTGTTGGATGCAAATAGCTCTAAATCAAAACAGCTTAAGGTTTTTTTTAGTTACTTGAACCTTGTTCAATTGGTAAAAACTGCGACGCATTTCGTGGGTGGCAGTAGTTCGCTCATCGACATCGTATGCACTGATGCTGCAATGCGTAATGTTGAGGTGAACTGTATCAGTGAGCTCGGCCATCACTGTTTCATTACATGTGAAGCAGTTTTTAGGAAGCCCAAGGCTAAACCTAGAATGGTTGAGTTTCGCCCCTTGTCAGACATTTTGCCGGATCTCTTCCATAATGACCTGAACATGATACCGTGGTCTACTATAGGAGATATGAATGATGTTGATACCATGGTACATACTTTCAACACATATATGATCCAGCTTTTTGACCTTCATGCTCCTATAAAGAAAAAGACTTTTTATAAGCGGCCCACACCTTGGATCACTGACAATATGCGTCTGTTGTTCAGGTTGCGAGATGAGGCTAGGGTCAGATATCGCAAAACAAGGGAGCCGCATCATAAGCGATACTGTCTGGATCTTAAACATGAGGCTGCTGCCGCATTAGGGAGGGAAAAGACAGCATATTTCACAAAAAACATCAACGATCAAAGTAAGGATCCTAAATTATTGTGGCGTAATTTGAAATCTGATGTACTTCCAGACCATAAAGAAAGGCTACTCCCAAGTCATTTTGACAATCCAGACAGTATCAATGCGGCTTTTTTGAATGTTCCCGGGAATAGTAATGACAACATCTCACAAATGTCCTACTTCAATTCTCACAGGCACAGTTCAGCCGAGTTTTCACTCACTACAACCAACCAGGAGACAGTTCTGAGGATAATCAGGAGTCTAGGCTCAAACGCTCAGGGTGTTGATGGTATCAGTTTGGACATGTTAAAACTCACATTGCCAAATACCTTGCAAGCCATCACTGATATCATCAACAGATCAATAGAATCACGCACATTCCCTGGCCTTTGGCGACGTGCAATTGTTCGCCCCATCCCAAAAATTAGTGATCCAGCCAATTTGAGGGATCTCAGGCCAATTAGTATTCTGCCTTGTCTGTCAAAGATTCTGGAGCGTGTAGTGTATCTACAGGTAATTGAATACTTGGAGGCAAATAACATTCTCCCTGACCTTCAGTCGGGCTTCCGTAAAGGTAGAGGCACTGCAACGGCTCTGATAGATGTTGTGGGCAATATCCTGGAGGCACGTGATCGGGGGGAGGGGTCGATCTTGGTCCTACTGGATTTTTCACGGGCTTTTGACGCAATTAACACCAATTTACTGTTGTCCAAGCTAGCATACTATGGTTTTGACTGTGACGCTGTGGATTGGTTTAATAGTTATTTAACTGATAGGTCTCAGTATGTGCAGATCCACAAGGAAGATGGATCAACTGTGTCATCCCCTCCACTCCCTGTGTCTAGGGGAGTCCCACAAGGATCGATTTTGGGCCCTTTGCTGTACATCCTCTACAGTGCTGATGTTATTGGTTCCTTTATTAACTGCAAATATCACATGTATGCTGATGACATCCAGTTGTACACGTCTTTCCATGGGGATGATACGGCATTGGCAGTGCAAAGGGTTAATGAGGACCTGCATCGAGTGGTGACCTGGTCTGAAGAGAACTCTTTGGTTCTGAACCCTTTGAAGTCCAAGTTCATGGTGCTGGGTACTAGGAAACAAGTTGCTGCAATATTGTCTGCCAAACCGGAGATTGTGATAAAGGGAGAGAAAATTGAACGAGTTGAGCAGGCATGTAGTCTGGGTCTAATCCTGGATCCAGAGCTGCGATTTGAGGCTCACATAAAAAACGTGCTGAGAAATTGTTTTTACAGGCTGAAGGTATTATATGGTATACGTAAATTTCTTAGCGTACCTCTCAGAAAACAACTGGTAGACAGTCTGATCCTATCTAGGCTAAACTACTGTGACACTGTCTATGGGCCGTGCTTGCTAGCTAGGACAGATAGGTTAATTCAGCGAGTTCAGAATGCCTGTGTTCGTTTTTGTGTCCACGTCCCTCGTAGGCATCATGTGACGCCATACATAAACCAACTCAAGGTACTGAAAACGGCTGCCAGGCGAAAGCATCATCTAGCGAGTTTAATGTTTGGCATTGTAACAACCCATAAGCCGCACTATTTATATGAAAAACTCACTTGGCGTCAATCTTATTATAAGTATGGTCTTCGTTCTTCAGTTGGCCCACTAAGGGCTCCGCGACACAGGACCGCAGCTTTCAGGGGCAGTTTCAGGTTTGCGGCCACACACTGCTGGAATGATCTTCCACCACCAATACGAGGCCTGAAAACAATAAAGTCATTTAAGTATCAATATAAAAAGTTACTACTGGATACACAACTTTCTGTACAATAATAGTTGTAGTACAACATGGTATCCTATGTTGTTTACCTACCTCATGGGTCATGGCCTGCAGTCCTTGATTTCGGATCTTCAGCAGTGCTGTGGCATGGCTTTTTATGCCTCTAGTCTGCTCGGTTAACTTGTAGCGATTCCCTGTCACTGTTTTATGTTGTTGTCCTGTAGAATGGAGAGTACAATTTTAATATGTTCGGTATTTTATATTACTTACTCTATTTTGTCCAATGCAATTTATTTTACAATTTATAACCAATGTATTATTATTATTTATTTCATTATTATTTCATTTTGAGTACAATATCGTACATATAGTGATGTTTATCTTTAAATTAATTATTATCTTACCATATTTGTTTCAAATAAGCATCAAGCAGATTGCACATGGCGGGTCACCCTCCAACTCCTTAGGTTTGTCTCATAATATTGCACATTTCACTCATAAACACTAATAAACATTGTCACATTCATTGCTGTAGCATAATACACCCATTACATCATAGTGACATCATGTTTCTGTAATTCTTTTCGCCATTTTGTTTGATTACGTAATTTCCAATTTTTCTGTGGTTGGTTGAGTAAGCTGGAGCACTTGTCAAAATTGACGCATACGCATATCGCGAACTCTCTGGTTTTTTGATTTTTGTTTTTGGGCTCGGAACGCGGTGAAATGTTGCCACATAATTTAATTTATTATTTTGTCTTTTGGTTGATCTTGGATTATTAGTTTATTACTAAACGTATGTAATGTTCAATTTTTTGTTTAGTAACTTTTGTTGTATAAAAATTAGCTCTTATTTTAATGGTATTGAATTTGCTCATTTGTGCGCGCCGATACAGCGTCGTTTTGTGCCTAAGGCCACCTCAGAACTTGTAAGAGTATTTTTGTTCTGGCCTCGGTCATAGAATAATACTTTGTTCAATGTTTACCTAATCTTTACGAGTTCTGAGATGGCGATACGCCGCCGGTTTACGCTGAAAACCAGCGCCTTTGACTCGTGCCTTCGTGCATGGGTCACGGCATTTTGCTGAGCGTTAACCGTTTCGCGCGTTAGTGACGCATAATTAAGTATTTGTTGTTTTTCTTTATAAGTTTAAAATTTAGCTACCCAATTGTTTCTTAGTTTTTAGGATTATGTAAAAAACGAAGTATGTGCGTCATTTTTCGCGGGAATAAAGAGTTTTTCTTTCTTTTCTTTTCTTTCTTTAAGTACAAGTATTTTACCGTATTTGTCTTTAAAATCATGAAAATGACAAAGGGAAAAAGTGGAGACACAGGGTTCCGATACATTTTAACAGGGCACATCTCCTTCTTTCTTAAATCTATGGTACCTATACATACTATAGGTACATTGTTATTACGAGCATTATTATAACAATACACACTTGTCACTAATAGCTTTAATACGTCCTCAAGTCTCAGCTAACATTACATCTTGAAATAAAACACGTTCCTTCTAAGAAAACTCCTTCTAAACCTTACTAACAAGCAATTCAGGCCCACAACAAATTCAATCTCCTTCCGCCCAATTGTTTTCCCGAAACAGAGCCCAATAAATATTATGAATAATTAAAAAACCGCTGTTCCTTTGCGAGCAAGCTGCTCTTACAAAATCTATTTATTTCTTATACAAAAATTAATCGAGTCTGTTTATGGATGAAATCTTCAGAGTACGGCAGAAAACACGTTTTTAATTTACAAACACCTAGGCGGCTTTGATGTCGCACAAAAAGAAATTAATTAAAGAAACCGTTTTCGCAGGCTCCATTCAGGAAATGAAGTATATTGATTTTTTATCCGGTAAGAATAAATCGCGAATAGCCGATTAGAGAAAATTCCAATTTCAAATCTGTTCGTTCTTTTTAGGGTTCCGTACCAAAATGGTAAAAAAGGAACCCTTATGGTGTGACTCAGTCTGTCTGTCTGTCTGTCACTGCTGGATATCTTAAGAACTACTAATGCTACCAACTTGAAATTTGGAGTGGTTTTAGATGAAGTTTAACCAACTATTTTGCAAATAAGAAAAAAATAAAAATGTTTATATTTTTTTGCAACGGGGACTGAAAGGGGGTCTTAAAAATCCAAAGCGGGGCTACTAAGGCATGTGGGGTATCATAATAATATGAAAGAACGCTGTTTGCTCATTCTCAATTTTTTTTTAGACCGCATAGTTTTCGACTTTTGATGAAAAATGTAAAAAAAATACCGTTACCCTTATCTAAAAAGTTTTCATAGAAAAAAATCTGAAATTATTAGAAGTTTATATAGAGATTACAGGAAAAATAAAACGATGTCTCCAAATAGCACACTTTTTCAGAAATCGGAACGGAACCCTCGGTGCGCGAGTCCGACTCGCTCTTGACCGGTTTTTTCTGGCGGCAGTTCTATGTTTATTCAAACTTGGTTCGCAAAAGATTAACACTTCGTTTCCACAATTTTATTTGTAAGTAATCGAATCAATTGATTAGTGGTTCTAATGAAAAAATATTCCTTGCTCAGTTTTATTCATTTTTACGAATGGAAATTGTAGTGAGACGCTGTTATAACTTCGTGAATATTTAGGCTTGTTATTGTTGTGCTGCGAGACAAAATCTTCGATCTGACAGTAACATAATTAACATAAGTAACATAATTAACGCCTTTATCCCCGCGTGTTTAGGTTAAGAACTGTTAGATGAAGGAAAATCTTTAAAGGGGGTTATTCATGTCAGATGTTTCCTCTTGTCTTGAAGTTCCGGGGTGCTTGTATTTCCGTGTATGACTGTATTCCCGAAAGAGGTAGGCAGAAGTGTTAATAGTACACAAACATTTCGCCAGTCATACTAAAGCCCATGTAGTAGCGATTGTGGTTGCAATTAATGCTCCTATTTCTTCAACAATTGAAGCGTTGATAAAGTAATAAAGAACAGACAGTTTGAATAAATAGGATCTTCTTCAACAGCTATACGTAGCTACACCTCACAACGACCGCCCAGAGATCGAGCTCGTAAAACCAAACAGCTGAAAGTTCCACCGCAGCGATAATTGGCTACAATACAGCATCATACTCATTTGCTTGACAGACTAACGCTTCAGTTAACCAACATTTTGTTTGGAGCCATCGGCGGCGAGGGAAATCAGAGTCCGGCGGATGTTTATTATTCAAGGCGGACTCGCCGCGGATTTCATTACTGGTGGATCTGCCGCGAGTGGGGGGAGGGGGGTTGACATCTTATTATTTTTGACTGACTGCTTTGTTTATGCGGGTATAATTGGGTGGGTATAGTGCAGCTGGTGCTTAGAGGTACTGTTGACGGAATGTTTCATCAGAAGGTTGGTGTTTATCGTGATCCTTACTCTCTATTGTAATAAAATAGTAACTACACATACACTAGTAGTTACTGTACATTAAATATCTTAGAAAAAAGTAGTCTGAATGCCGAAAATATAGTTTGTAGTTTTTTGTCAGTGTGTCTCTTAGTTTGGGGAGAAATGACACGAAAATTCCCAGTTGTCCCCCTTTGAGGACAAACATTCGGGGACAGATGGGGATACTCCGTATTTTTCGAATTGACGCAAAAACGGCTGAACGGATTTGGATGAAATTTGGCACACAGATAGTTTATAACCTAGATTAACTTGTAGGGTACTTTATTTTAATCCCGGTAGTACGTTCCCGTGGGATATTTTCCGACATCTATGCGGATGAAGCCGCGGATAAAAGTTAGTCTCACAATAAAAGAACATCACACCCACTATCCCACTTTTGAAGAGTTAGGCAGAGGTAACATGTAGTGAGGTGGTCACCTCATACCGTAATCATAAGCAGCGATGAAAAAGTTTGAACAAACTTACTGATCTAATGAAAGGTACGAGATATCAATATCAATCTGCCTGCCTTTTCCCAACTATGTTGGAGTCGGCTTCAAGTCTAGCCGGATACAGCTGAATACCAGTATTTTACATGGAGCGACTACCTATCTAACCTCCACAACCCAGTTACTGGGTAATGCGATATCCCTTGATAAGACTGGTTATCAGACTTTCAGGCTTCTGACGACCCGTAACGACTGTCAAAGATCCACAAATAACAGGCGGGACCAACGGCTTAGCGTGCTTTCTGAGGCACGGAGGAGCCTCGTTATGTAAAGATGGTCACCCATCCACGGACAACACCGGCAAGCGTAGCTTAACCTGATGGATCGACCCGTGCGGCTGTTATTACTTAGCTACGAGTTCCACTACAGGAACGAGATATCAATAGCGAGGTAAAAAAAGTAAAAAAAAAACATTGAGTATTGAGATTTTTCCTTGTAAGTACCTACTTATAACGCTCAGTTATTTAGAATACAGTGACTTCTATCTTGCTAATAATTTTCACATTAAAATCCTAACAACAGTTGGGATTTCAATTCAACTCCAAACATTGTTTACCCACATTTCAGGCTGACACTGCGAAGATAAACAAACAATTCTGTAACACCTTGCTACACATTTTATTGTATAATTCGCTGTCACTCCTCATGCGACCCCCTGCTTGAAGAGGGGTAATTCCTGTGGAACCCCCCACTAATGTGCTACCTGATTGCTGTCACTTTGTCTACACAACACACACTTCAGTTTCCATTGCGAGTTTTAATTAATTTTATGGTTTCTGCTCCGTTTGGGACAGAATTGGGGTAAGCTGATTATGGTTTGTGGGGAAGAGATGAGACAGTTGGGTTTTTGAATGTCACATTGTAATGTTAAGACAAGAAGACAATAAGAAAATCTAAGCAAGTATGTTATGCAGGTACAAAGTCTTCGCAATTCCCTCAAGCCACTCACACATTTGTGCGTTTATTAAAACAGGCAATGTTCAATGTGGTATTTCTATAAAGAATGCTAATAAATTGTTAATGTTTCCGCTATTTGTTGTTCAATTGTTATAACCTGGTAAATAATTTGTGATTTCATCTCATAATTCTCTTTTCCTTATACAAATTTGTTTGGTGTCGGCGCAACATGTCTTTTTCTTTCATACTCTATTAGTCGTCATCTCGGTAGTCACTCCCTTTCTAGCTATATCATCTTTCACACAGTTCATTCATCGTTTCTTTGGTCTTCCCCTACTCGCATAGCTATCCACATTCATACTCAAAACTTTTCTGACGACATTTCCCATAAAACTCCGCATCAAATGCCCATACCATGACAACCGATTTCTACACAACTTTTCAGTCACTGGTGTCACTTTCAGACTTCCTCAGACTTTTTTCTTCCTCACTTTCTTCTTCTTCCTTTCTTTTCTTCAGAATGGATAGAATAAGAAATGAGTATAGAAATACTCATTTATGTGTATCACCACACATCCCTCTTAGCATCTCTCTTCATCTCTCTCTTAGTGTAATGCATGCGTTGCCTTTCAATTATCCCTTTTGTGGCCCAACATTCAAATACATACAAACGGCCTCGTATGTATCAGAATGTTAATATTTTGGTTTAAAAAAATCTTAGATTAAGATTTTTTTATTTTTGAAGTTTATTTTTTTACATTTAAGGGAAATGCGGGAGTCAAAATCGTTCCCGTGACCTGTCGCCATTTCACCCATCCAGTGTTTATCATGTGCTTAACAGTCCAATCTACTTCGCCATCGCTGCACGAGTGAACTTGCCTTTAAACATCTTTTACACGTTTCCACCACCCTGTATGGACCTTTCCTTCTATCATTTTGTATGTATTATTTTGTGCTTTTATCTGATTACAACAAACCGTTTTGTTTGAAAACCCAACACCTAAAATGACGAGTGAACAAAACAGACTCAAAAACAGAATCCGAGTCAAAGCCGAGGGCCCCAACTTAATAATTGGATTAAAATTGAACCAGTGGAAGAAATCGGATTACCCCGATTTACAGATTTTTATAACTCGCTTTTCAATAAAATGTTTGAATATTTCTTGGAATACTTATTACGACGTTGAATTTCCGGTCAGTGAATTGTATATTTCCATATTATTAACAGTAGCCTGTTATCATTCGAATGCATGGCAAAGGCTTCTACAGACGTTTACAGATCAATAACGAACATAGATCACATTGCCTTCTCACAGTAATGATAATTTATCAAGGTTTCTCCTACAGAATTCAATGTTTGGAATCATTTATCTCCGAAACAAGAAATGTCTATACTATCAGGTTACGGCGATCTATCTTATCTATTCCCAAAATAACAAAAAAACTTCGTAGCCTTTGATACGTGACCACGTAATATTCCTGATCCACAACAGATAGTTAAAACAGTTAGGTTAGGTCTTAGGTCCTTTGTCAGCAAGCCATAAAGTTTTTTTTTATACATAAATTACGTAGAAGTTACAAGGTACTCACACAGAACAGTGTGAATCAATTCACACTGTTCTGTGTGAGTAATTAAAACAAACTTTTTGTTTAATTTTCCAGTGACCACTAAACAATAACCGAGCCGAACTTCTAACCGAATCTCCAAAGCCCAGTACAATGGGCGTCCAAACTACACATAATTGATGCATGCAGTAACCGCTAACCCAATTCCGCTGGACGTGGGCCCGTTTAATTAATGACGTCACTCGATGTCATGTCATCATTACGGGGGTTGCGGGGGAGTGGGTTGAAGGGAGGGTGGGTCATATAATGAGTGACACACTGATCTAGGAGAGCTATCGAGCGAAGGATTATACTGATAGAGTTTGTGTGTGCTCGTGACTTAACGCGGTCATCACGGACTCAGCATGAGGGCTCTGCGTGGATGTGTGATGACATTCATTAATACCTACATAACATCACGCCTGTATTCCCCGAAAGGGTAGCAGAGGAAGGTATACAGGGTGAATTTTTCAAGTGGGCGTGGATGGGTAAATCCGAAACTATGAGGAATAGCGAAAAGTACTCAAAGGAGTCTCGAGCTCGATTTTCATGAAAACTAAAACTGCATCATTGGATTTTTGAAAAATCCAGGCAGGAATCGAACCCCTTGATTTTGAAAAAAAAAAAACACTGTTAGTAATATTACACCATTCGATAGTAAGGAAGATTCGCTAATAAGGATCGAATTCTGGGAAGTAATGACATACGGCAAACTAAAGGAAAGAGCTAATTTTTAACAAAATACTTTTTTTATTTTTCTGTGTTACCTACATAATAAACCTTAACTGATTAATTGTTTTCAATACACAGCTGGATTCGACGTCTCAAGCATTGTACTGCATTCAGCATTACAATATTCCTCATAGTTTACATCCACATAATTACAATATTCCTCATAGTTTACATCCACATAATTAGAATATTCCTCATAGTTTACATCCACATAATTACAATATTCCTAATAGTTTACATCCACATAATTAGAATATTCCTCATAGTTTACATCCACATAATTATCGTCAGTTATGTTAAGTCCCATGACTAGTCAGAATTTGTGTTCGGTTAACAGCAACAGACTCGCCTCCTATTCATTATTATTATAAATAAAAAGAGAAGTCCTGACTGACTCACTAACTGATTGATTGACTGACTCATCAACGCCCAGCCCAAACCCTTGAACCTAGAAAGCTGAAATTTTGCACAGAGGTTCCCTTTATAATGTAGACAAGGAATAAGGAAGGAATTCCCGGTAATACGTTCCCGTGGGAAATTTTCCGACATCACGCGGGCGAAGCCGCTGGCAAAAGCTAGTTAATTATAATAAGGGTGAGCTTATTGCTAAATTCAGACCGCGGACAGTTACTGCACAATTCATGATTGGTAAAACACTTGGCTGACAGTCCCATTGGTTTCATTCATCTTCATTTGCGACGACAAAAGTAACATCATCATTCACGTAATCATTTGAACAGGAACAGGTTTGCATTAGTTACGTAAGGATATAGGGTGACTGGTAATTAGTGACCGATACTTTTTAAACACATGATTATACTCATGATAACAAACAAATCGCAAAAAAAAAATCTGCGGCACCCATACATTCATGTTCGCATAACTCGTCAAAATGTAGGGAGCAGCTGATTTTTTTTTCGCGATTTCTGGTTTGGTCCCATAGTAAAAGTTGTTTGTTATCATGAGCAAAATCATGTGTTTAGGTATCGGTCACTAATTACCAGTCACCCTATGTACACGTAACGCTACTGAACTGATCGGTTCATTCCAGAATTTAATTACTGATTCTGTTAAGCTAATAATTACGATTGATTTTACTGTGAATATCACAAATAAGCCATTCAAAATGTTTGGTTGCCGAAATATGCTTTAATCGATACGAGTAACCCATACCTAATCCTACAATTAAATCATAAATAGCCCTAAAATTAAAATCACTACCTAGAACATAATATACTGCTTGGCTTCAAGATACAATCTTCCAAATCCAACCTTGACATCACGTTATTAAGGTATTAAGTTAGATCTAGAATATCCTAGATCTAGCAGTCCAAAACATTATTTTTAGGGTTTCGTACCTCAAAAGGAAAAAACGGAAGCCTTATCACACTTATGAGGATCACTTCGTTGTCCGTCTGTCTGTCTGTCAAGACCCTTTTTTTTAGGAACGCGTGGAGGTATCAATTTGAAATTAATATTAAATACGTAGGTCTACGGTTCCTTAAAGTTCTAAAAAAATCAAGCTTCTAAGTCAACGCAATTAAAAAATACGGCCATTTATGCGACATATTTTGATACTCGCAAGTAAATCAAAATCTATAGAGTACCTACTTCGCGTTGACGTAGAATCATGAAATTTGGCAAAAAGCATGGTCTTACAGCATTAATAAAGGAAAAAGTCCAGAAATTGTTAATTTGTAATTAAATCACAGATTTTTTTTTAGGATTACAATGTTAAGTTTTTGTTTGGGATAAATTCTTGAACTACGAAACCCTTCGTTGTGCGTGGTCCAACACGCACTTGGCCGGTTTTTTCCACAGTGTTCAGCATACATTACTAGCTCAGTAACAAGTGCTCGCTAACAAGTCTCCTTCTGTTGCAGTGATGGACGTGCCGTGGGACGTGCGAGTGCAGTCTTCGCACGGCGTGGCGGGCGGGGCTGCCCTGCTGACGTGCAGCGTGCCTTCCATCGTGAGGAGCCATGTGTCAGTTGCCAGATGGTTCAAGGACGGCAATGTGCTGGCGCCGCTGGCTGCTGAGGCCGGTAAGCCTATTTAAAAAAAAATAATTAGGGACTTTTATAACCGCATTGCATATGATTGTCCCATCATACCCTATATAAATACTGCTATATGGATTATATTTGGGTCATACAGAAGAAAAGACTTTTTGCATCGAAGTCTAGTTGCTTTACCAGCATAGAGCATACCAAATAGATAGAGAATAAGCAAGCGGGTTTGTGGTCAGCATACTCGTAGCTGAACGAATTGCAGTCGGTACTATTGATCTGAGCAATATATTTTATAGAACCGTTTAATGTAATTTAGGGATAGAAAGTGTGTACTGTTTGCCGCGGAAATTGATAAACAAACTTGCAAAAAGCGGTAACAGTACTCAGGTACCTTAGTCTGTAGTTATGTACAGCAGGTGTTCAGAAGTGGATTGGCACGTTACAAGTCGTATTTGTGTGACACGGCGACACCGTGTGTGCGCGTGTCTATAGTATAGAAACAACATATAGAAGAAGGTCGTAAGTCCAATCGAAACGTCAATCTATTAAATAAAAAAAAAAAAAAAAAAAAAAAAAAAAAAAAAATTAAAAAAAAAAAACATATATATATAATTTTTTTTTTTTTTTTTTTTTTTTCTATGTGAGATTGCCAATGGACTAATAAGGTTAAATTACAAACAATAAATTGTTTTACGGATAAATCTATTTATAACACCAACTTATTTATAATTCTCCTTTCAGTAATCAAAAATTATCATAAGAATAATGTCTTTGACATTAGTCTCAATGTCAGAAAGAAACTTTGGCATGTAAACAAAAAACAGATTCCAAAACTTGAATCCTTACAGAAATTATTTCAATAACCAATTGATCCAAAAAACTTCAGCAACCCATCAAATATGATTTAGAACTCGATAGAACTTTTTATTTTCATTCGAAAATAAGTAAGTTGAGTAATCAGCTTTGAATAAGTTTTTATGTACATAGTATAGGTATTTACAGTTCCAGAATCTTTTTATTGCTCCCAAAAATGAATTCCCTTCTGTCAAATATGTTTTTCAAAAGTCCTAACCATTCCTCCAGTCCCAGTAGATACATCGTCTGGAAAGTTTCCAACAATACCGTCTCAGGACCTTATAAAATCGAAATTAATTTTCACGAACGAGCCAAACGGCCGATTATTGCTTTCGAAAGGAGAAAATTAAGAATTTTTCGTGAATCCAAGTGTAGGAAGCGGCTGTCGGCGGCAGGAACAAGGGAGCTGAACTTGCTTTATGAGTTCCGAGTTCTCGATTAGAGCCAGAAAATTCGATTAATGTTTTCATTTAAGGACGCTTCCGCTCTTTTTCGATTACTCTTCGAGGTAATGACTCATTCAACTTCTTGGACATTTTTCCGGGAGATTGTTTTTAAGCTCAAGTTTACATTTGTTTAAAGAACTTGTTTAATGTTCGGCGGTTTTGGTATTTTCTGTTTATCATGCTTATTTTTAGGGTTCCGTACCTCAAAAGGAAAAAACGGAACCCTTATAGGATCACTCGTGTGTCTGTCTGTCTGTCCGTCTGTCACAGCCAATTTGCTCCGAATCTAATAGACCCATTAAGTTAATATTTGGTACACATGGATTTCTGTGACCCAAACACGTACAGCTAAAGTAAATATATGAATTTTGAATATGAAAGTCATTTTTAGGGGGAAAATAAGAAAATTAAAAAAAAAAGTTTTGTAAACTGTACCGAGTGACATATCGAATGAAAGGGCTTACTATGAGGGTCTCAAATATATTTTTTTTATAATTTTAAAATTTATTGTTTTAAAGTTATTTAAGAAAATAGACGAAAATTGACCATTCCCCCCCCCCTATTCTCCGAAACTACTGAGCCTAAAATTTTGAAAAAAATATAGAAATTAGTTCTATACCTGTAGATTACAGGAAAACCTATAAGAAGTCTGTGGTCTTAAAATAACATGGTAAATCTATATATATAAAAAAATCAAAGTCCTGACTGAGTCACTGACTAATATACGAACGCATAGCCCAAACCAATGGACCTAGAGACTTAAAATTTTGCACATAGATACCTTATATAGTGTAAACATCCACTAAGGAAGGATTTTTGGAAATTCCATCCCTAAGGGGGTAAAACAGGGGATGAAATTTTGTATGAAAAATCCTATCCCATGACTTAATAGACTTGAAACTTAGCACGAATATTCATCTAAGTAAATTATAAAGTTTATCATTTTTAGTTTTCCTAAACTACCCCCTAAGGAGGGATTGGGGGTGTCAAAGTTTGTATGGAGGAACTTTAACACGCGGTCCGATTAACTCAAAACTCAGTTTTTATACTTGAGACCAAAAATTAAGACTAACGTGTATTAGCGTTTTCCAAAAATCTACCCCTAAGGGGTGAAAAGTTAATTTTACAGCGGAGGATTTTATTGGGGGCTTGATTAACTCTAAAATTTTGTAAATAATGTTTGAGTCAAGTTATGGAAACATACCAGACGATTTTTGAAATTCTTTAGGTATCTGTGTTCGTGAAAACAGAGATACAGTTTATATGAAAAATCTTATTAATTTGGTTAGTGAACTTGAAACTTAGCACAAATACTTGCATAAGTAAGTAATAATGTTTGTCATTATTAGTTTTTCAAAACTACGCCTCAAATGAGGTTTAGGGATGTTAAAGTTTGTATAGAAGAATTTTAAAGCGCAGTCCGATTAAAACAATGGTACTTTGAGTCAAGTTAGGAAACTTGCCAAACGAATTTTCACCGATTTTGACGGCATATAGCTGATGTTTTAAGGAGGAACTTAGGCTATTTTTATTTTAGAAAAATAATTAGGGTTCCGCGCAAGAAAATTAAAATCCATGAAATCAGACAACCACGTACAGCCCAGTACAAACTTACTAAGCCTCCGCTGTCTATTACGGCTATAACAACAAATAATAAAAATAAAGCAAAGTTAAAAATTTAAGGGGTCGGTCCCCATTACAATAAACTTTTCATTTTGAAAATAAAAATAAAAATTTTAATCTAGCATGTGGGGTGTCATGTCATTATTTCATCACCGCTGCTCTCAAAACGGTGAAGGAAAACATCGTGAGGAAACCGGCATGTCCTAGAACCAAAAATTCGAAGACATGTGACATCTACCAACCCGCACTGGGCCCGCGTGGTGGATTACGGCCCACTCCCTCTCACCGAGAGGAGGCCTGTGTCCCAGCAGTGGGAACATTATAGGCTGATTATGTGTTATGTGGGGTGTCATCGTCTAGAACTCATTGAGTAGAGTACAAACATATTTTTTTAAATCTTTTAAAATTATGAAATAGGGGGCCGTAAAAGTTGTAAATTTTAGACCATTTTTGTACGAGCTCTAGCGCAACAATTCAACTAATTAGGAATTTGAAACTTCTTTATACCATGTAAGTACCATGAATACTGTATTTAATCAACAATACTGAAAACGGCGATTCATAAGGTATTTTGTTTAAACATGGGTGATTTTCTGCAACTGCAAAAAATAACCTTGTAATTCACAGTATCATTATAAAATAAGTAAAAAGTTATCTTTGCGATTGTTAAACATATAATATGGTACGGAACCCTTCGTGCGCGAGTCCGACTCGCACTTGACCGGTTTTTTGGTGTTTTCGGTGTTTCCTTAAAGGAACATTATTTTTGACTTCATCTATCATATTTTCTGTTGAGAAGGGCAAAAGCAATTTCATTGTTTTCTTTGTTTATCTCTTGAGTGCACTGTTATGAATGTAAACAATTTCCTTCTGTTGGCTGTTACAACTTCCGCCTGATAAGAATGAAGCGGAAGCTATCTTTAAATCTAAACAGACACCAACTCAATTTTATCTTGAATGAGCAACGAACAACAGATTCAATAGAAGGTTACTAAAATATCCATTGAAGCCAAATGCTAAGATAACCGCAGATTGAGTGATGCGTAACACAATTATCGACGGTATCCGGCGTTGCTTCAAATGTCTTAATTAATACAATTCCTTTTAGAATTGTGTGAAATCTAAAATGGTATTAATTCGCTTCACTACTAAATGAACCAAATTAAATTCTAGTTTATATTGTAGCTGTTCTTCCTGATGTTGTCTTCTGATAATATCATCATCATCATTCTCCTGCCCTTAACCCAATTTAATTGAGGTTTGCGCAACATATTCCTTTTTTCCACACTTCTCTATTAGTCGTCATCTCAGTAGTCACGCCTTTTCTAGCCATATTATATGTCACAAAGTCCATCCATCGTTTCTTTGGTCTCCTACTATTGTAGCCATACAAAATAGATCATTCGTCAAAATCGGTTCAACCGTTAGGCGTAGAGGAGGTCACAATGGAACGGACATACATAGGTAATAAGGGCTGGTATCCGCAACTCCACGTCAATGCGTGTATTTTGCGTATCGACATACATATACACATACACATATACGCGGCAAAAACATTACCCTCCTTCTAGGTCAGTCGGGTGAAAACAATCACATCAATCACAAGTTCCAATTAACTCTTTGTCTGTGCACCCTGTTGGGGTAGGCACAGATGTATTACACACATGTCGCATAGTAGACAAGTCAATTGTGTCTAAACTTTCAGAAAAATTGTCCGGACAATTTTTCTGAAAGTTTAGAAATAATTACAGTCTGTTTGTACTCGTATATAGTTACTGCAATCCACGAAGACGCGGCCCACTCTTCTTCCTAAACGCTTACAGTGCAAGTGTGCACCATTCCGCTGTGTTTTAGTTTTGTGATACACACTATAGTATAGTTAAAATCTCGCTGCAGACTCGGTCATAAATCATTCGAGTGTTTCGCTCTCTTTCCCACTCACGGGCCTTATGGGCAGACCACACCCACACGTAGTCCTGTGCATTACTGCAGTCGATGAGTGATATCGATAGTTTTATATATTTATAAATGGGTGATAGAAATTTACTACAAAGCATATTAAATATATAAACAAAAGAACGTATATATAAAACTAAAAATAGAAAATTAAAATTAATGAATGCAGTATGTTTACGTGATAACCTTAATTATTCTGTTATCTATAATGGCCGCGCGCAACTAGCGCACATCCCTACTCCGATTATGATTTATGACCAAGTCTGCAGCGAAATTGTAACTATACTATAATTGCAGTAATTAACTATAGTTATAGGTAATTAGTGCGTACACTTGTACAATGTTCCATACTTGTACTGTACGCGATTAGGAAGAAGAGTGGGGCGCGTCTTCGTGCGCTGACTATAAACATATTTGAATAACATTTGACATGTGAATGACGTGCTGCCTGCTGTATTTAAGAGTGTCGGTGCACTGGCCGTTTTTCCAGCATATGCTGTCGTCGCGCTCGTAGTTCGGGTTCGTACGAACAACGCTCGCGGTGATTATTACGTATCCACGCGACAATCGCTTTCTATTAGGACACCTGCTTATAGGCTACTAGCTTTTGCCCGCGGCTTCGCTAGCGTTCATTTAGAATTTAACAATCAATTCGGGTTGTGCTCTGCTTGTAATAATACAGGTTGTAAGTGTAAACAGTGGCAATCTTTAAGGGGTCATGTACTCATCATTATGAACAACTTTTACTATGGGAACAAACCTGAAATCGCGAAAAAAAAAATCAGCTGTTCAGTACATTTATGTTCGCATACTTCGTCAAAATGTAGGGAACAGCTGATTTTTTTTTTCGCGATTTCAGGTTTGGTCCCATAGTAAAAGTTGTTCATAATTATGAACACAATGACCACTTAAAAGATTGCCAATGTTTACACTTACACTGTATAATTCAATCATGATTCGAAAGACACGTGGCGCCATCTATTATCATCAGAAGGTTATTGTTGTTTTCCTCGGGGACAATACTTTTTTTCGGGATGAAAGGTACCCCATGTCCGTATTTGTACACCTGACAACGTATATGCAAAGGGGAATGCCTGAAAAATGCTTGAAATAGACAGAAACTACTTACAGTCCTTAATTCTATTTAGAATAAATTAGGTATAATGAAATAATTCTCAAGTTTGTATACCTAGGGTGAAAATATAACGATCTTTAAAATATTTAACTTGATATCCGTCTAATTCCTTCTTATTTTATCATGGAGGTCAGTGTTTATTTGACATGAGTAATCGACATTCAGCCAAACAGGAATCGTCAAATAATCTGTAACGAATATTTTATGGAATTATTGCACAGTTATCATTCATTTAATATAATTCGACCTATTTATACCGTAAATCTAATTAAAATAATACTTAAATGCATGTCAATATTAATTAAAATCAAATTATTTTCAAAATAGAAAACGTATCGTAGGCTGTATGCATCATAATGTCCTTTGCCTTACTGACACTTTGACATTACTGCATTTAATTTTTTCGATTGTTGATTTGATCGATTCATGGTTTTGCGTTTGCGACTTGAGTTACTAGTATATTACTTTTTAGGATATTTAACGACGACTTTGGCCATTTTTTAAGGATTTTGATTTTACTTCTGTACGCGTTACCCATTTTTGAACACGGGCTTAGATTGGACCCGCCGAAACTTCGACTCGGCTTTTTGACGACGGACCTGAACCTGCTTTATATTATACGACGCTGCTATTATTTCGGACTTGTGCCGTGTTTATTTAAAAATGGATAGAAACGTACACTGTGTTAATTGCTATCTCGATATTGCATCGATGAGACATAATCTTATATCAGTGCAAAATGATGAAGTACGTCATTTAATACAGGCATGGATAACACCACAAGCTGTAAGTACTGAGACTCCCTAGGTGTCTTGCCTATTTATGTTGAACGCACTGACATACAAAAATAAGTACATTATGTTTTGTTCTTTTTCACAGGTTGAACAAGACAGTGTTGTTTGTGATGCATGTCTAAGATTAGCAATTCAAACTATCACCGAGACACCAGGAACCAGACAACCAGATAGTCGACAAGTAGGCATATATAGCATCGTTATTGTAACTGCCTAGTGGGACGGCGAACAGTTGGTACCTGTGCTCATACTATGTCAATAATATTATGGTACTTAGCTGGCCCCGGTACCAATCCAATATCTATCCTATACTGCACAGTTTCTTTATGATATATTAGTGGTTTTTAATGATGATTAAAACATTTAAATGCTGTTTTGTTGTATAATTATTGCCTATTAATCCTTAACCTTGACTTAACCTATATTTTAGAAAAAAATATTGGAACTGGCTTCTACCTAGTTTTTTGATAATTATTGAATTTGTAATGGATTCCCTACGATTTGTAGTGCAATTTGGCGTATATTTCATTGTTGTCCATTTCAAGCATTTTTTTGTGTGGCTGATGGGCAATTCCCTTTCAGGATGATCGGTTCAGTGGTTTAGGCGTGAAAAGGTAACAAACAAACTTACTTTCGCATTTATAAGGACTAGTTATGATTGATTACTTTATTTTATATCTCGAAAATTTCTGTCAAGTTGTAATTAGCTAACATTGCGATGCGTTGTTTCTGTCGTTGATTTTAATAATCCTATTCTATATGGTTGGATTTCGCTACGTAAACAAATAAACTATTCATGAAAAGTTTATCGAAATCCAAATGATTGGATCTATTCTATGTGCTGAAATTTTTTGTAACATCGATAGCACCAGAAATTGAAATTTTATTCATACAACCGCATCACTAAACCATACACAATTTCCAGTGGTCATTGTTATTAGCAACTTTAGCAATAAAAATTGTGTAGACTTATTGCAATGATTACCAAAACATTGATAGTTGTAGTAACTGCTACACAAAACCGCCACCGCAGCATCTTACCTACCAGATCCCGTAACCAAACAGATGAATAATGAATAAATAATCGTCTAGAGATAACGTTACCGCGTCAGACGTGTGTTGTCAGTTCCTATAGCCCATTGAATTTAGTGGGGTTGCTCCTTGAAGACAAGGTAATCCCGTGTGTAGGCTCTTCTACGAGAGGCAGTTAGAATTTGTTTAAAGATCATTATCATCATTCTCCTACACTTATCCCTATTTATTTTGGGGTCAAAATCAAAATCAAAATATTTTATTTCACATAAACCTACATGGGCACTTATAAAACGTCAGAAGCTAGGTGCACGGTTCCAAATTGGTCGTTTCCTATGGAGAAGAGCCGGCAAGAAACTCCATGGTTATCCTTTTAAAAATAATTGGCTTTTACAATATTTTCAAATAACAGTTATTCTTATTAGGTATGTGAATGTGTATGGTCGGCGCACCAAGTCTTTTTTTTCATACTTAACTAGTAGTCGTCATCTCGGTAGTCACTGCCTTTCTAGACATATCATCTTTCACACAGTCCAACCATATCGTTTGTACAATCCTGTAGTACCCTAATTGCGTAACACATTATCAATCAGAGTTTGAATCATTTTGAAACAAATTGCTAATCGATTGCTTCATATGTTCGACAAATTTGTCTGCTCGACAACGTAAATAACGCAATGAATGTTGTTGAACTGTCAAAATGAAAACTCCGATTGATAATGTGTTACGCAATTAGGGTGACGTCAAATGAAGTTTAGGGATGTTAAAATTTGTATAGAAGAATTTTAAAGCGCAGTCCGATTAAAAAAATGGTACTATGAGTCAAGTTAGGAAACTTGCCAAACGAATTTTCACCGATTTTGACGGCATATAGCTGATGTTTTAAGAAGTAACTTAGGCTATTTTTATTTTAGAAAAATAATTAGGGTTCCGCGCAAGAAAATTAAAATCCATGAAATCAGACAACCACGTACAGCCCACTACAAACTTACTAAGCCTCCGCTGTCTATTACGGCTATAACAAGAAATAATAAAAATAAAGCAAAGTTAAAAATTTAAGGGGTCGGTCCCCATACAATAAACTGTTCCTTTTGAAAAAAAAATAAAAATTTTAATCTAGCATGTGGGGTGTCATGTCATTATTTCATCACCGCTGCTCTCAAAACGGTGAAGGAAAACATCATGAGGAAACCGGCATGTCCTAGAACCAAAAATTCGAAGACATGTGACATCTACCAACCCGCACTGGGCCCGCGTGGTGGATTACGGCCCACTCCCTCTCACCGAGAGGAGGCCTGTGTCCCAGCAGTGGGAACATTATAGGCTGATTATGTGTTATGTGGGGTGTCATCGTCTAGAACTCATTGAGTAGAGTACAAACATATTTTTTTTTTATCTTTCAAAATTAAGAAATAGGGGGCCGTAAAAGTTGTAAATTTTAGACCATTTTTGTACGAGCGCAACAATTCAATAAATTAGGAATTTGAAACTTCTTTATACCATGTAAGTACCATGAATACTGTATTTAATCAACAATACTGAAAACGGCGATTCATAAGGTATTTTGTTTAAACATGGGTGATTTTCTGCAACTGCAAAAAATAACCTTGTAATTCACAGTATCATTATAAAATAAGTAAAAAGTTATCTTTGCGATTGTTAAACATATAATATGGTACGGAACCCTTCGTGCGCGAGTCCGACTCGCACTTGACCGGTTTTTTTTTGGGATTTTTTTCTTCATGTAACTAAGTGCTTTGTAACTTTATCATTACTCTCCCCACATGAAATAAGTTTCCCCTAATGTGATGTCGAAACAAAGGTCCCAGCAATAATTAACTGCGCCCCAACGGCAAATACTGACGAGTTGCTAATCCGTCTCCCAAGAGCCCGAGACTGCGAATAAGTTTGCTTTTTGTTCCGACAACTTGAACGCACAACATTCGCCTACTTCCCCGTAATGGAGTCTGAGTGTTTTATTAAACGTTATTTACTTATTTTTTCGTCTTTTAATGTTAACAAAAACATCAGATCATTGCTATTTTTCTATTATTTTGCTCAGATTTGTCCTTCCAGATTTAATTCTTCGCTCAACCAAAGAATGCCCTGTCTAAGACTGTAGCTACTGCAACATTACCATTTAACGGTTCTATCTGGATTCTTTGCGCAGTCATTTATTAAAGAAGAGCGGTACAAATTGCATAGGGAACTTTACTCAATTGTCGGTGCGCAGCGGCAATAAGATTCAAACTTTACGTAAAAGTTAAGCGTCGCTAATGCAACTTTAATGTTCGTCTTTGATGCAGTTGCGACGAATTACCACTCACTGCTCAAACAGATAACTCGCGCAGTTTACACTGGAAGTGATTTATTAAGAATGGCATCATTGGATTAGGTGCAAGGTACCTGTCTCCTAAATCAAAGATGGCGTACGGCTCATGAATTGGCACGTTGGTTTAAACAGACAAGACTAGTCTGAGTCGGATGAAATAGTCCAAGTCGGGTAACTTTCGGCTTAGTCAAGAATTTAGCGACACTTTTACTTTGTATAACTTAATTATAATTTTCTCTTAAACTGTCTTCACCAGCCAAACTTAACGGTTAAATTCTCTTCTATTTTCTTTGTTAAAAACTAACGCAAACTTTTAGAAGTTGGACAAAAAGAGCTAATTTGCACCATCTAGTGTTCCGCAGCAGATGCAGTAAGCTGCCGGCGGGAGCGGGCAGTTTCGCCGGCGTTTATGCAGATTCCCGCGCGCTTGCAATATCCGCCTGCTGCCAGTTTGAGGAACTCACAGTTACTGCTTCTGAAACACGCTATTCTTTACATTAATTGATGTCTGTCAGTTTGTGGTTTTGAATATTGTCATGAGTTTACGTAAACTTGTATTGAGGGTGCATTCCTTTGCGTGAAATGCAGTGAGGCTTTCGTTAAAAACAAAATACATAGGCACGTAAACTTACCTCGCTCGTCAAGCGTGTAAGTATTTGATACCCACAAAATTAAATGTTGATTACATGTTTATTTACTTAGGTTAGTAGTTCATTTCAAAACTGAATTTACCCAGTACCAAAGTATTTCTAAAATTAAAAAAATATTTATTACTAGCTGACCCGACAGACGTTGTCCTGTCTTGACTATGCTTATTTTAATGTAAACGCGCGAAGTTAAAATAGTCGTTAAGTTTTCTGAAATTTTCCAATTTTCTGCGAAATTTTCTTAATTTTTTCTTTCATAAGAACCTTCTCCTGACAATAATAAACACAACAAAAAAAGAATTAGCGAAATTGTTCCATCCGTTCACGCGTGATGCGATGACCAAGGGAAATAGGGATTCATTTTTATATATACAGATTGCATTTAATAATATAATTAACTTTTTCAAATATTATATTTTCAGCACAGCTAAATTAAGGTCATATTAATTTCGCCGCTTTAAGATGAGTGGTGTAAACTTGGCAATACGTCATGAGCGTGCACACTTAGCACAAGCGTCATTTAGCTCAGCTCGCTCTGTTCGCTCAGCTGGGTTTTACTGCTTTCCGGAAAATAAACAGCTAATGTATTCTACATGTATTGCTACTTAGATGCTCTCGGCGTTAGAATAATACGGATTGTCATGTAAATGTTGCCATTAAGGAAGCCAGGCCTTGAAGGCTTGGCAACAAAACAGAAATTATTAAAAAAACTTCACTTACTTTTGAACCTTAGAATGTTTTATCAAGATTTATTTATAAAAGAACTTAAGTACTTGATATACAGGGTGTAAGGGACAGCCCTCCGCAAACTAACAGGGTGCACTCAGCTCCTCATTTTGAATCATATTCCACCGGAAATTTTCATTTTTTCAAAAAAAAAATTCAGTTACATTTTCATTATTTCAATGTAAAGCATTGTGTGTTCGCAGCACTCCATTTATGTAAAAAAAAACTGCAAAAAAATACAGCAAAAAAAAAACCAGCAATGGATGTTGAAATACTCTAACCAACGACGCGTGAAATCAGCGGTTCACTTTCTGTCTAGCTACAGAGTTCATCGAACTCACCGCATACCTATTACCTATCCCTCCCAACCAGTAATAGACGCTCCGATTTGTGCACAAAAACACAAACAAATCAGGTTTATTGGATTCCCTTAACGTTCCTGAAAAAATTTCATGTACCGGTCATCTTAGTATGACATACTGAATTCACCCTATAGGTTTGCGGAGGGCCCTTTACACCCTGTATATTACTGATACTATTACAACTATCAGGTACTTATAGTATTTTTATTGTTATCATTCATGTCAACTTCTTATCTATATATATTAAATACTTATTGTGGCACTGTGGTAGGGATTATTTCTATCTTGAACATTCTATTATTTGTAAAACAAATCAATGAACAATTTAAGTATCAACCAAACTACCTCCTAATCCTACCTATATTCAAAATACTTTTAACATCCTCTTTCCATTTCACCATAGACTCAGTTTACATTTAAACTCAAATTAATAACCCTTATTTTTTGACTTCGCCGCAGTCGGGTAAAAAGGCCACATCTTGCGTTAAGTGTGGATGTTTATAGACCCTTATCGAGCTGCGCCAGACGTTCCTCCAGCTTATCTCGCGCCACCCATCAGCTGAACCACCCTGTGATGCCTCCATCTATAATATAAATGTCACAGTCAAAACTGTACATCGGTAAAAACCATTTTTGACTGCAAAAATCTAAAACTATTTTTAACCAGTTAAAACTATCTCAACAATTACTAAAATTTACTTAGAAACTTAATAGTTCGGTAGGTTTATTTTTGTGACCCTTTTTAAAACTTTTTTTGTGTTATTTATTTACTTTACCTACTATTTATGCAGAAAAATATATTGAGATACCTACATCATATTTATAATTTGGAGTACAAAGGATGTTTTAGTGATTCTAGCTAGATTATAAATTACTATTACTATTTATTTTCAAGGTAGGGCCTTAAGCCATTCCGTAAAAACTAATTTTTAATACAGGAAACGGAAAACGTATTTTCAATATGAACGATGTAACCAATATTATGTAAAATATTTGATTTAAAAGAGTGTCCGTGGAGTTTCTTGCCCGTTCTTCTCCAGGATCTACGCTTTGGAATGGGCATCTAGCTTCATTTTTCTGACTGACCGACCCAAGACCGACCCTTTGACAATTCAAAAGTGCCTGTAATTGGTTTATTTGAAATAAATGCTTTGAGTTTGAGTTGAGTTTGAGTATTAACTTAATAACGGTTTTGATAGACACCTGTTAATACTAGTTTTGACTGTTTAAGAGTTTTGACTGTAACATATAGGTACATTCATTTAACAGCCCGGCATTTACTTTCATGGTTATTTGAATGACGTCCCGTTCATAAAACCGACATAAAACAAGTTAAGGCCACGATAAGGGATCAGTTAATTTTTAGACGAGGTTCTTGTCTTTAAGAGAGAGAAAATGTCCCTATTACTATCGATATGGAAGTGTTGCTTGTTGCTTATCTGTTACCGATTGCCATCGATGTGAAAATGTTGCATGTTGCTTATCTGTTATCGATAACCATCGATATGAAAATGTTGCTTGTTGCTGATCTGTTACCGATTACCATCGATATGAAAATGATGCTTGTTGCTTATCTGTTACCGATTACCATCGATATGGATATGTTGTTTGTTGCTTATCTGTTATCAATTAGGATATGTTGCTCGTTGTTTATCTGTTATCGATTACCATCGATTTGGAAGTGTTGTTTGTGGCTTATCTGTTATCAATTACCATTGTTATGGAAATGTTGCTTGTTGCTTATCTGTTATCGATTACCATCGATATGGAAGTGTTGCTTGTTGCTTATCTGTTACCGATTACCATCGATATGGATATGTTACTTGTTGCTTATCTGTTATAAATTAGGATATGTTGCTCGTTGTTTATCTGTTATCGATTACCATCGATTTGGAAGTGTTGCTTGTGGCTTATCTGTTATCGATTACCATCGTTATGGAAATGTTGCTTGTTGCTTATCTATTATCGATTACCACCGATAAGGAAGTGTTGCTTGTTGCTTATCTGTTGTTATCTATTACCATCGATATGGATGTGTTGCTTGCTGTCATCTGTTTTCAGGTGAAATAAGCTACCTTGTTATATATTTTGGAAAACTGCGTTCTTAACTTTTCATTTCTGAAGTAAACAAACAAGGTAGATTGTAGATATTAATGTGTAACGGACACATGATGCTTTTATCTTTTTACTGTTTTAAAACTTTGTTTAGTACTTAAATAAACCCGAAATAACTTGAGTTTTAACTCAACAACGGCTATGGAAGATAAATGGCAGATAAATGTTAATCCTACATCGCTGACATTGTCTTCAGAGACAGATACTTTACAAATTTTACCATAAATTACTCTCAAAAGTAATTTAGCAAGTTGCGAAATGAAATTAAAAGTAAATCAGAGTCTTTCTTACTTTATATAAGAGTGAGTTCTCTTGTTGTTCATGGCCCACTTCTGTCTCTGCTAAATTAAATTTCTTCAACAGAAACTAATTTAAATAATAAATTGATATTCATAATTCTCTTTTAGGATTAAAGAAAGTAATTTAAACAGGTGTCAGATACCGTGAATATAATATTTCCACGCTACTTGCTTTCTCTTAAGAATTTTAATAAAATTATTTCTTAAAAATATAAGCAATTCTCGTAAATTTGAGAAAGCTTTTTTAAAATTAGAACAGCAGCTAAAAACATTACCTTTTTTTCTGGGTCAGTCGGGTAACAATGATAGTACTAGCTCGTGATTTCTAGTTGTATCGACATTCCAAGATTTAATATTTCTGAAATACTTAACTAACTTCGCCAATCAAATAGGTACTACCTATGAGAGCTCAGATAATCCCATTGTTGAAACAAAATAAAATAATTAAAATATTTAGACATTTTTAACTCTGTCAATGCGCAAGTTCATTTTGTTCAGTTGACAATCGACAATTATTTTGGCACAAAGGGCTCAAAAGGGCGTTAATTAAAACTTTGTTATACTGTTCCGCGCCGACGGGCAAGGCGACATGTACTGTGACGTCACAAGGTAGGCACGACTCAACTGTATGTTACTCATGAAAGCAAACAATGCAGTTATTTTTTCAGCGTTGTAGTAATTGTTAACGTTGATTAAAATTTTTTCGATGTTACGCAAATAATGAAATTGTAGGTAGTAGCGAAAATCAAAATAAACTGTAAAATGTCAGTTGGACAAATAGATGTTATTTCAATGAATCGATTCGAAATCGGACCCTGCAAGGTTTATCTGCATTTCAGAAATGAACAGTAATTTTCTGTCTGTAATTGTTTTACCTGAGTGACCCAGAAGGAGGACATTTGTATAAGTCCAATCAATTTGACCGTACCTAGCCCACAAATAAGTAGGTATCCATAGACTCCGCGCCACGCATATCGAAAGTGAAGCACAGTAAGTAGCTGGACCGTTTGTAGAAACACGCTTCACGGACACATTTAGATCATAGTATGCCGCGGCCGGTCGGCATTAAACACGAGCGACGGCGTCTTTGCAGGTACTCAAATCATGCACACATAGATCGGTACGGTGCTTCACTTTCGATAAGCGTGGTGCGGTCCTCCTTTTTTATATGTCTATGTAAGTACCATTCTTTTAAATTTATAAAAAGTGTGATGTTAAATCTGTAAAACATCCTCCTACCCTTATATTTATGCAAAAACGCTTAAAGCCCAAACAAAGTAACAATAGTATCGACTGGATCAGTTAACAGTGGACAATCGTGAAACAAAGCGCTGGAGTGCGAAGGGGTCCCGAGCTAGTCGCGCATTTAGAATTCATTGAAAAACTCCCGCTTGAAAGTTATCTGATCGTAAACGGTGACGACCGGCGAGACGCCGCCGCCATGCTGGTACGCTTCCACACACAAGCGTTCTGAAACGGAGGAAAGGTTATGTGAAACGTGTTGAAGACCTTACTGCTCATTTGTTTTTGTGTGTATTCAATTCTGCCCCCCATGTCATAATTACAGTAAGTCAAAAAATGTAAATGGTGGGAAATCGCACATTTGTTTCGAGATGTTTAAATTCAAAACTCATAACACCAGTAACACGACTTACTGTAATTATGACATCGGGGGCAGAATTGGTGACGAAGTTTTGGTGGATTTTGGAATAATACAATTTGTTAGGGCCAAAAAATATCTTTCATTATTAAACCCAAGGAAATTCTTAAATTACCTGAATTATCAGATTTAGAATGTATCCTAGCTAAACGGTTCAGTTATGATCCTTGTAAACGATCAACCAAAAGTCTGAATGTTATCAACACAGCTTGTAAAGAAAATACAAACAATCTGCCTAGCCTTTTCCCATCTATGTTGGGGTTGGCTGCCAGTCTAACCAGATGCAGCTGAATACCAGTATTTTATATGGAGCGACTGCCTATCTGACCTCCACAACCCAGTAACTGGGTAATACGATACCCCTTGGTAAGACTGGTTGGCAGACTTTCGGGCTTCTGACGACCCGTAATGACTGTCAAAGATCCACGAATGACAGCCGAGACCAACGGCTCAACGTGCTTTCTGAGGCACGGAGGAGTCTCGGTATGTAAAGATGGTCACCCATCCACGGACCAACCCTGGCAAGCGCAGCTTAACCTGACGGATCGACCCGTGCGGCTGTTATCAGGTTTCAACTTTAAACTTTCAAATAGCTGTTCCAATTATTTTGTATGTCTGACTCGCAAAGCGTTATACAATTTCTATGACGTCACTTTTCGCTCCGACTGTCCAACACAAGGAGTACGTCGCGTTGGTCAAATGGTGTCACCCCGCGCTATAAATGGGTAAGTGCACTCGATCGAAGTTGTCTCCTAATTTCAAAGTCATGAGCGTTTCACTACCTCCACAAATAAATTGGTTTCAGAAGCACCATCCTATAAAACCGGTGGCCCAAATTCATACATAAGTAGGTACAAAGCAGTACATAGCCAGTGAACGAGATTAAAATGTAGAAAGACGATTCTAGTAGATGCCCTCATGACTTTACATAGGAAATCATCACAGTCAAAGTTTGTTGATCGGCAGCAGTTATTACCAATACACGTTGACTGCCAGACAAGATACAATAGAAAATCTACAGGGTGACTTTGAAAACATGCGACAAATTTTAAGGGGGTGTTCTACGCATCAATATGAACAACTTTTACTAAGGGACCAACATCGAATTCGCAAAAAAAAATTACCTTCCCATATTATAGTTAAAGGTATTGGACCCTTTTGTAAAAGAAGGTCGGATTTTTTTTTGCGAATTCGAAATTGTTCACATAGTAAAAGTTGTTCATATTGATGCGTAGAACACCCCCTTAAATTTTGTCGCATGTTTTCAAAGTCACCCTGTATTGTTTGCCGTGTGTGCGCAGTGGCAGACAAAACAGTTGCAATGACAATGACTGATTGTGGCAGTGACTTAAGGCGCGGACTGACTACGATTTTAAACGGCACACAACCGCGTAATCTATTGTCACCATTAGCTGGCTTGAAATAAGGTTGAAAATTGAAAATAATATTTGAATTGCCGAGATGTGACTAAGCTGCGAATGTGCATTTTTTTTCCGGGTTTTCTTTATATTATTCAGAATATACACAATGCGTTAAATAATGGTCCGGATAAAGTTTTTAAAAATGCTACTTCTATTAAATTCTTATAAAAAGAATGTCATTATTGCTGAAAATACAGAGATGTTCAACGCCACAATTTATTTTTGTCGAGCAACTTCCAAATTTTTTAATTGGGAACATCAAACTATTTTTTACTATTCTATTCGGTTATTTTTTATTAAAACCTTCTCTGTCCACTGTATTTTTTGCGTGGGATAGTTTCATTGCGTTACGTCATACTCGACAATCCAAGAAACCAATTTTTGTGAATATTGAGCTAATACCGCGACTTAAGTACATTTTTCTAGTGCTTGTCTCGAGAGGAGCTCGTCACTAAGTTATAACAGCCGCAACGGTTAATCCATCAGGTTAAGCTATGCTTGCCAGAGTTGGTCCGTGAATGGGTGACCATCTTTACATACCGAGACTCCTCCGTGCCTCGGAAAGCACGTTAAGCCGTTGGTCCCGGCTGTCATTTGTGGATCTTTGACAGTAGGTACGGGTCCTCAGAAGCCCGAAAGTCTGACAATTAACCAGTTTTACCAAGGGGTATCGTATTGCCCGGTTACTGGGTTGTGGAGTTCAGATAGGCAGTCGCTCCATGTAAAATACTGGTATTCAGCTGCATCTGGTTAGACTGGAACTGGCCTTTTCCCAACTGCGTTGAGGTCGGCCCTCAACGCAGTTGGGAAAAGGCTAGGCAGATTGATTGTCTTCATTAATTTTTAGGGTTCCGTACCTCAAAAGGAAAAAAACGGAACCCTTATAGGATCACTCGTGTGTCTGTCCGTCTGTCACAGCCAATTTGCTCCGAATCTAATGGACCGATTAAGTTAAAATTTGGTACACGTATGGATTTCTGTGACCCAAACACGTACAGCTAAAGTAAATAAATGAATTTTGAATATGAGAGTCACTTTTAGGGCGAAAATAAGAAAATTTAAAAAAAAAGTTTTGTAAACTGTACCGAGTGACATATCAAATGAAAGGACTTACTATGAGGGTCTCAAATATATATTTTTTTTTAATTTTAAAATTTATTGCTTTAAAGTTATTTAAGAAAATAGACGAAAATTGACCATTCCCCCCCCTTATCTCCGAAACTACTGAGCCTAAAATTTTGAAAAAAATACAGAAATTAGTTCTATACCTGTAGATTACAGGAAAACCTATAAGAAGTCTGTGGTCTTAAAATAACATGGTAAATCTATATATATAAAAAAATCAAAGTCCTGACTGAGTCACTGACTAATATACAAACGCACAGCCCAAACCAATGGACCTAGAGACTTGAAATTTTGCACATAGATACCTTATATAGTGTAAACATCTACTAAGGAAGGATTTTTGGAAATTTCATCCCAAAGGTGGTAAAACAGGGGATGAAAGTTTGTATGAAAAATCCTATCCCTTGAGTTAATAGACTTGAAACTTAGCACGAATATTCATCTAAGTAAATTATAAAGTTTATCATTTTTAGTTTTCCTAAACTACCCTCTAAGGAGGGATTGGGGGTGTCAAAGTTTGTATGGAGGAACTTTAACACGCGGTCCGATTAACTCAAAACTCAGTTTTTATACTTGAGACCAAAAATTAAGACTAACGTGTATTAGGGTTTTCCAAAAATCTACCCTTAAGGGGTGAAAAGTTAATTTTATAGCGGAGGATTTTAAGCGGGGGCTTGATTAACTCTAAAATTGGTGTAAATAATGTTTGAGTCAAGTTATGGAAACATACCAGACGATTTTTGAAATTCTTTAGGTATCTGTGTTCGTGAAAACAGAGATACAGTTTATATGAAAAATCTTATTAATTTGGTTAGTGAACTTGAAACTTAGCACAAATACTTGCATGAGTAAGTAATAATGTTTTTCATTATTAGTTTTTCAAAACTACGCCTCAAATGAGGTTTAGGGATGTTAAAGTTTGTATAGAAGAATTTTAAAGCGCAGTCCGATTAAAAAAATGGTACTTTGAGTCAAGTTAGGAAACTTGCCAAACGAATTTTCACCAATATTGACGGCATATAGCTGATGTTTTAAGGAGTAACTTAGGCTATTTTTATTTTAGAAAAATAATTAGGGTTCCGCGCAAGAAAATTAAAATCCATGAAATCAGACAACCACGTACAGCCCACTACAAACTTACTAAGCCTCCGCTGTCTATTACGGCTATAACAACAAATAATAATAATAAAGCAAAGTTAAAAATTTAAGAGGTCGGTCCCCATACAATAAACTTTTCATTTTGAAAAAAAAATAAAAATTTTAATCTAGCATGTGGGGTGTCAAGTCATTGTTTCATCACCGCTGCTCTCAAAACGGAGAAGGAAAACATCGTGAGGAAACCGGCATGTCCTAGAACCAAAAATTCGAAGACATGTGACATCTACCAACCCGCACTGGGCCCGCGTGGTGGATTACGGCCCACTCCCTCTCACCGAGAGGAGGCCTGTGTCCCCGCAGTGGGAACATTATAGGCTGATTATGTGTTATGTGGGGTGTTATCGTCTAGAACTCATTGAGTAGAGTACAAACATATTTTTTTTATCTTTTAAAATTAAGAAATAGGGGGCCGTAAAAGTTGTAAATTTTAGACCATTTTTGTACGAGCTCTAGCGCAACAATTCAACAAATTAGGAATTTGAAACTTCTTTATACCATGTAAGTACCATGAATACTGTTTTTAATCAACAATACTGAAAACGGCGATTCATAAGGTATTTTGTTTAAACATGGGTGTTTTTCTGCAACTGCATAAAATAACCTTGTAATTCACAGTATCATTATAAAATAAGTAAAAAGTTATCTTTGCGATTGTTAAACATATAATATGGTACGGAACCCTTCGTGCGCGAGTCCGACTCGCACTTGACCGGTTTTTTGCAAATGATTGCATCCCACCACGACTGTCGCGTTCAGGCTCACTGGGTGGCAATATTAACGGGAAGATTGTGACTGTATTTTGTACCTACTAGGTAACATAGATCTTAAGAAAATTGTTACTAACACTTATATGGATTATGTCCGAAGTAAATAGAAATAAATAAATAAATAAATCAAGTAGGACTTCTGAGCTAACTTTCTTATTAGTACCTCCAACCTCCCCCCACCCCCCATCCCCTAGCCTAAGTCACGGCAACTTCCTAGTAGGATGTCGATGGATGTATCGAAAGGGAAGGTTGCAGCTCAATCAAATAGAAAGCTTGTCAGTGTGCTCAGCCGTGCTTTGACCGCACGTTATATTGAACCTTGTTACTGTTATATCTGCAAATAGTTTACGATAGACGGCAGTCCTCTAATGTATCTGTCGAGATCTGTGGTAGCGCTAGCCTTTTGTTAAAATTGTTCTCTCGGAACGACAAAAGATTTTATATTTCTGAGACAGCTAAGGAAAGCTCGTGAAATCAGAACAACTTGTATTATATGCCCATTATCGTTTACAAATATATAAAGCTGAAAGAAAATAAAAGCAACATTGTAACAACTAAGTTGATAAATAGATACTCCTGTTTACAGTATTTAGACCCCTAGTCTCCTAGAAAGAGAGAACGACAATTTTCTTCAGGGAACCACAAATGTTTTTTACTCCTAATTTTGACATCATATAAAAATCTGCCTAGCCTTTTCTTATATATGCAGCTGAATACCAGTATTTTACATGGAGCGACTGCCTATGCAGATAGGTAGATCTGACCTCCAAAACCCTGAGTAATACGGTAACCCTTGGTAAGACTGGTTATCAGACTTTCGGGCTTCTGACGACCCGTAACGACTGTCTAAGATCCACCAATGACAGCCGGAACCAACGGCTTAACGTGCATTCCGAGGCACGGAGGAGTCTCGGTATGTAAAGATGGTCACCCATCCACTGATCAACCCCGGCAGTGGATGCGAGACCATATTTACATGTTGACATCATATCTCGAATCTTTTCAAACACGATCGTCTTGTCCCAGGTGGCCGTTACATAGTGGGGGGCAGTCGCAGCGACATCCTGGTGGTGCGTGACGCGCGCCCTGAAGACGGCAGCTCGTACTCCTGCGAGGCTCAGCACGCGCTCACCGGCGAGAAGAGGCGGAGTCCACCTGCTATGCTCACTGTTTCACGTTAGTATCTTCTTTAAACCCTCAAATGTCGAGTGCACCCCATGTGTGCATAAGGACAAAACTTTACATAACAGATAAATAAGCTTATATCACATATATATAAACGTAAAATACATCATGCGATGGAAAACATATCATCAGTAGTTGTGAACTTATGGGGTTCGCAACTAACCCCCAACCCTCCCGCTCGCTGTGGTTTTCGGTCTAAAATTAGCCCTACTCAGACATCTGAGGAGTTCATAGAAAGTGTAGTTAAACCTCTTAAAGGGTCATTGTACTTATTATTATGAACAACTATACTAAAGAACTAACCTGAAAATCACAAAAAAACAAGCTGCTGGTTCCTAAATTTGGTCGAGTTATGCGAACATAAATGTATGGGGCAGCTGATTAGTTATCCTTAGATTGTTGTTATTATCACGGAAAATTTGGTCGAGTTATGCAAACATAAATGTATGGGGCAGCTGATTAGTTATCTTAGATTCTTGTTATTATCACGGAAAATTTGGTCGAGTTATGCAAACATAAATGTATGGGGCAGCTGATTAGTTATCCTTAGATTGTTGTTATTATCACGGAAAATTTGGTCGAGTTATGCAAACATAAATGTATGGGGCAGCTGATTAGTTATCTTAGATTGTTGTTATTATCACGGAAAATTTGGTCGAGTTATGCAAACATAAATGTATGTGGCAGCTGATTAGTTATCTTAGATTGTTGTTATTATCACGGAAAATTTGGTCGAGTTATGCAAACATAAATGTATGGGGCAGCTGATTAGTTATCTTAGATTGTTGTTATTATCACGGAAAATTTGGTCGAGTTATGCAAACATAAATGTATGTGGCAGCTGATTAGTTATCTTAGATTGTTGTTATTATCACGGAAAATTTGGTCGAGTTATGCAAACATAAATGTATGGGGCAGCTGATTAGTTATCTTAGATTGTTGTTATTATCACGGAAAATTTGGTCGAGTTATGCAAACATAAATGTATGTGGCAGCTGATTAGTTATCTTAGATTGTTGTTATTATCACGGAAAATTTGGTCGAGTTATGCAAACATAAATGTATGGGGCAGCTGATTAGTTATCTTAGATTGTTGTTATTATCACGGAAAATTTGGTCGAGTTATGCAAACATAAATGTATGGGGCAGCTGATTAGTTATCTTAGATTGTTGTTATTATCAGGAGGATGTTGCTGGTATCCTTACACTACTCGTATAGGAAGATATGAAACTAAATTTAGAAGACCTAAGTCTTCTATAAATTTGATTTGATTTGTTTTTTATTTTGGTTTTTTTTATGTTTTTTTTTTTCTAATGAACTTTTTCTTGCAGAAGCATCATCAAGTATGGCTCCGAGAATGTTGACGGTATCTGAAGATGAAATGGTGCCTCAAGGTGGTGACATCCGACTAGTGTGCTGTGCGATTGGAAGTCCGCCGCCCACTTACAGGTACTTAGTCAGAATACATCAAAACTTCCAGTTTATACATACGTTGCATCCAATGCGAGTTTACATACCATGTACTTACGTGAAAGTTTCTCCCACTGACGCCTACATTTTGGTACTGCGACGCCATTCAGTGCAATTTCACTAGTTGTGAAGTCTGTTGTGAAATCGTTTGCACAAAAACTTTAGTGATGGATAGTTGCAATGGGAATCCCACTTGGCTACGTTCCCATTACAGCGGGCCAGCTGTTCAAGCTGGCCATCCAAACGAACAGAATAAATACATTCCTAAACTATGGACATGCCGACAGAGCTGGAAAAATTCCAGCTCACGGAGTTCGTCACTGGAAAGGCTGGAATTTACTATCTTACTAGATTAATTTACTATCATACTAGATTAATTTACTATCATACTAGATTAATTTACTATCATACTAGATTAATTTACTATCATACTAGATTAATTTACTATCTTACTAGATTAATTTACTATCATACTAGATTGGTTGTTGCGGAGCTCTGTTGTAATAAAACCTATACCGTCTTCTCAGTTGTCGTCGTCTTGTCAGTTTTACAAGCTGACATCTTACATGTGTCGGAATAAAGTTATAAATTCAAAAAAGGGTCCATGGTTTAAACCTGGGTTTGCAGATGAACCTCGTTTTGTCATAAGGCCGAAAAAGTTTGTAGTCTCAGGTTGTTTTCAAATTGCTATTGATCTAAATAGATGACATTACACGACTACTTTACCCACTTGTAATTATTCGACCACTAATCCAAGTATTTATTAGATACGTTGAATGGAAATGAGAACCCAAAACGGAGAAGTACCTAGATAATTATTTGGGAATTAAGATAAATAGTTAGATTTTCACCGCTGTTAGTACAAGATTTCAAAACTATGATGTGTTATGACGTAATAATTTCACTATGGATTTTGGCAAATTAACCTTGGTCAAATTCTTATTGGCCTATCAACTTCTGTGTACTCCTATCCGATAACAGTTTCGGGTTTCACAAAGTCCCGTACTTAAACATTCTACCATTTCCAGCTGGTTCCGCCACTCCAACGGCCGCCTGAGCCCTGTCTCCAACAGCATCAGGATATCGGTGTCAGAGCAGGTGCTGATCATCAGACGCGCGCAGCTGTCTGACGCGGGCGTGTGGACCTGCAGGGCGCACAACCAGTTCGGCGAACAGAGGAGAGACGCCAGGCTGAGGGTCAGGTCCAGGCTGGTCGTCAGTGTGCATCCGCAGTTACAGGTGAGGACGGCTTTTCTTTTTTACTATAGGACTTCTATTTACTTTTGCTATTAATCTCGTGAAGCTCCTTTTTAGGGTTCCGTACAAAAATGGTAAAAAATGGTGCGACTCAGTCTGTCTGTCTGTCACAGCTGGATATCTCAAGAACTACTAATGCTATCAACTTGAAATTTGGAACAGTTTTAGATGACGTTTACCCAACTATTTTGCAAATAAGAAAGAAACTTTTTTTTTTGCAACAGAAAGGGGTCTTTGTTTGTACATTCTTAAATTTTTTAAATTTTTTTTTTAGGCCGCATAGTTTTGACTCTTGATGAATAATGATAGTATGATTGTGATTGTGAAAAAAAAAAAGAATGTAAAAAAATACCGTTCCCCCTTATCTCCGAAGTTGCAAAGAGAAAGTCTGAAATTATTCTATGTGATAGAAGTTTATGTAAAGATTACACGAAAAATAAAACAACATCTCTACATAGCACACTTTTTCAGAAATCGGAACGGAACCCTCGGTGAGCGAGTCCGACTCGCTCTTGACCGGTTTTTTTTTTTTGGTAATAATGGGTAGAGAAATTCTAGTGTACAGTTGCACTCAAAGTATGAATAGCACTAACTAAAACCCATCTTATTTCCGCATCCTATTATTTTAAAAGTCTGTCGACACCCAATTGTTCTCGCACTCGAACATTTCTCCACAACATTCAAACATTATCTTCGTACAAAAGGACGTGACCAATACGCACTACTCGATCGCATTATTCCGAACTTGTCAGAGAATAAACACTAAACAGCGTACGTTTCAGGCCAAGAATAACCTCCCAACATTTTCTTTTATTACATAAAGAGGGCTAAAAGAAAACACAATTGTCCCAAACGTCCCGACATCAGTGTTTGGACGAGCGGCTAAATTCCCGTCAGCGGCGGGTGACGTTGCAAAAATTGAAAAATAAGTATTCAGATCACAGAGCGACGAGACACATCGCGCGATGTGATCCTAGCGGTGCGCTCATCGAATATAGACTAGATGGTGCGAGGTCGCTGTGCTGGCGGGACTGTCTGTTCGTGCTGTTTCTTCCTTTCAAATTGAACCGGGGAATTAGCTTTTCTTTCAGAAACCAGACTAAAAAGAGGGCATTCTTATGTACGATCACACGATATAATTGAAATCTTAGGACTAAAGCCGAGTATACGCGATTCAGCGCTGAGCATACGCGTCTTAGCATCACCGGCCGAGTGGAGCCGAGTATACCCAATTCAACGTCACCGACTCGAGCGTGACAATTTCGTTCACTGTTCAGAAAGAGAGCAAAGTGCGCCTTAAAAAGTTTTCACTTCAAAAACCACGTTAACAGAAGCACATGGTCCAAACCGTGATTCTAATAAACATTGTAATGTAATCATAATTATAATTAAAACAATGGTAAACGGTACGACGTCTAGAGCAGGATGGATAGAGCAGTGGTGGCCCAGTGGTAACAGCGCCGACTAACGAGTCGGTCGTGGGTACGAACCCAGTCAAGCGCGTTACTTTGTGTAATTTATTTCATCACCACTGCTCTCAAAACGGTGAAGGTCAAAACCGGCAAGTCCTAGAACCACAAATTTGAAGACGTGTGACACCTACCAGCCCGCACTGGGCCCGCGTGGTGGATTACGGCCCACTCCCTCTCTAAGAGAGGCGGCCTGTGTCCCAACAGTGGGCACATTATTCGCTGATTATGTGTGTTATGTTTATGATATTGTCTGAGCTCAGACTTCCGGAGAAAAAGTAATTGAAAATTCCGGTTGAAATTACGCTGAATTCGTTCCCAGGAATTTTATAAATTTTTCTCTTAAATCATATCGCTTGAAATCGCACCACGTGTTTTTTGAATTTTTCATTTAGAGGGCTATTAAAAATGTATTAATTATGAAATGTACCACGAAAATAGTTATTTCAAGATTACTTGTTATGTGGGAGACACAAAATTGACATAGTTTACTTTGTACTTAGTTGAGGAGCTTATGGCTAAGTAATAACAGCCACTCGGGTCGATCCATCAGGTTACGCTATGCTTGCCGGGGTTGGTCCGTGGATGGGTGACCATCTTTACATAACGAGACTCCTCCGTGCCTCGGAAAGCACGTTAAGCCGTTTGTCCCGACTGTCATTCGTGGATATTTGACAGTCGTTACGGGTCGTCAGAAACCCGAAAGTCTGACAACCAGTTTTACCAAGGGGTATCGTATTACCCAGTTACTGTGTTGTGGAGGTCAGATAGGCAGTCACTCCATGTAAAATACAGATATTCAGCTGCATACGGTTAGACTGGAAGGCGACCCCAACATAATTGGAGAAAGGCTAGGCAGATTGATTGACTTTCTACTTACAGCAGCTTGAGGAAAGGTATATCAAGCCATAGGTAGTCATAGGTAGCCACAGCCATCACCAACCTAGCTATATCTATGACCCACCACCAGTGACTGGAACTCCAATATTTTGACCTCTGCCCACCATCAAGTTATCATCGTCCACTTTCAAAATCACAAACCCTATGAATAAATTAATCATTTTACATGGTAAATTCGCTTACATGAAATGTAAACTTGGAGATAATATCGAAAAATGTTTCCTGTGAAAATACGGAACATTTTAAATGTTTCAATTATGTTTCGTGCTGGACGGCTGCGTTAGTTGCGTTGCACTAGCACTCAATGACACGCTGTACTCGTCTATTTTACATTTTCTAGGAAATGTTTTGAATGGAAAAAATAGTAACTGGTAGCTTGAACATTCAACGATTGATAACAATGGAACTGAACAAAAAACAGTTTTTGTACACTGCGGTAAAATATAATATTTCAGTATAATTAAAAATTGATTTCAAAAGACTTTTACCAAATGTTTACTACCACTTCAATAATATTTCAATCATAAAAAGAATTTTTAACCTATCAATAATAATAATAATAATGCTGACCTTAAAGAAGAAGTCACAAGAATTTGGAGACAAGAAAAAGTTTACGTTATCCCGATAGTTCTCTCCACGACAGGCGTCATTACCAACCATCTTCTCCGTAGCCTCAAATTAATAGATTTAGAAGAATCCATTTATATCAACCTACAGAAAGCAGCCATCTTAAACACTTGTAGAATAGTTAGGAAATTCATGCAGTTAGACGAAGAAAACACACGCTCATCTTAAATACACACCACACGCTGCATTTACTTGGCTTTTGCTCGTAAATGTAGCTAAAACCAGCCTACGAGCTGAGAAAAAAAACACACTTGAAAATAATAATAATAATAAATAATCTTTATTTATCAAAAAGCCAAATACAAATTCGTCCATCTCAACCAAAACTTAAAAATAAATAAAAACGCCATTATTTAATTACAACGCTATGCATAATTGAGACAGTGAACGTCTGTGTCTGTGCTAGTATAACCTGTGTTACAGACACAGGCGCCTTCCTCGAACAGTTCATTGACAAATAGGTGTGCGCGGTGTGGGTGTATGTATGGGTGTGTGTGGTTTGAGTGGATATGTGTGTGTTTCTGTTTAGTTGAGTTTCGTATGTGTCAAAGTATAAAAATAAATAAGAAAATTAAATCTGTTTTTAAACATGCTAGTAAGATTTTTTGCAAAGAGTTGTTCAGTCTCATCGTACGTTAACTTTTGAAGAAAACTACTAACAACAGTTTTACATTTAAATTTAGGTAAAGAATATACGTCATCTATCGCCCTTTGCTTTAATTTTTTCAACATTGTTTAACCAAAGATAACAATCAATCTGCCTAGCCCTTTCCCAACTATGTTGGGGTCGGCTTCCAGTCTAACCGGATGCAGCTGAATATCTGTATTTTACATGGAGTGACTGCCTATCTGACCTCCACAACACAGTAACTGGGTAATACGATACCCCTTGGTAAGACTGGTTGTCAGACTTTCGGGCTTCTGACGACCCGTAACGACTGTCAAAGATCCACTAATGACAGCCGGGACGGGACCAACAGCTTAACGTGCTTTCCGAGGCACGGAGGAGTCTCGGTATGTAAAGATGGTCACCCTTCTACGGACCAACCCCGGCAAGCGTAGCTTAACCTGATATATCGACCCGTGCGACTGTTATTACTTAGCGACGAGCTCCTCTAACCAAAGATAACACCGCATTTTATTTCGTAAAAGAATTTTTTCTCAATGTTGATCACTTTGATAACTAATTAATTAGGTACCTACATGAAAGACAAATCAATATATTTGTCTAGACATTTATTGTTTCAGACATAAAACGTTGATTCTGGGTTTTAATTAATTCTAAGATTCAGCCCATCAAATTGAATAAAGCAAACTTGATTCGCTGTAATTTAATTCACAAGTAAATATCGCTTGTACATAATTTGATTAAGAACTGAACAAAAGTGTTTTCATTAGTTTATCCTCAGATCAGAAGTTTGACAATAGCTTTTGACACGCGAAATTGATGAATTTAGAACAGTCTCTTGTTGCTGTGTACCTATAGTTTTTAATTAACTATTCTTTGGAAACATAATAATGCTGTAAACAAAATGTTTACCTGACTTTTGTCAACAATCAGAGGGGCAATTCTCGTATTTTTAACAACGTTCGCAATCTCATCTCAGTCTCAATCTGTCAAAAATTGTATAGCGTTTACATACATTTTTGACATTTGATTGACGCTGGCATGAGATTGTGAACGTTTTTAGGTACGAGAATTGCCCCTCTGTTGTTTTTCTCCTGCCATACTCTAAAATCTATAAAATGAGCAACTGAATTAATGCACATTATGAAAGTAGTTTGTTTAGAATCGTTTCCTAAATGAATTTCTGACATTTTTATTATACAGGGTGTAAGTGTAAACAGTAGCAATCTTTTAAGGGGTCATTGTACTCATCGTTATGAACAACTTTTACTATGTAACCAAACCTAAAATCGCGAAAAAAAAATCAGCTGTTCAGTACATTTATGTTTGCATAATTCGTAAAAATGTCGGGAACAGCTGATTTTTTTTTCGCGATTTCAGGTTTGGTTCCATAGTAAAAATTGTTCATAATAATGAGTACAATGACTCCTTAAAATAATGCCACTGTTTACACTTACACCCTGTATATACGTATATTTTTATCCCAAAAATAATTAAAGCTACGTTAATTACAGTCACTTTTCCGCTATAAACCAAGTCAAAACAAATCAATTATTATTATATTATTATTAATAAAAAAAATAAAAAAAAAATGGGCAAAGTACCTACTACGCTAAACCCTGATACGTGTGCCACTGTGTGCGTGCGCACATTTATAATGATGTGACCACAATTTTCTCCCACAATCAGTATAACTAATTTAATTAATAAACGATGTTCTATTGTATACTAGTAAAAATTCAGTGTATGTATTATTTATGAACATAAATATTGTAACGGGCATGTTTGCAGGTGTGCGTTAATTCCGGGATATGTCCAGCAAAGTTGCTTTTCGTGTTGGTCTGTGTGACGGCTCAGGTCTTCTTCAAACCTACCCAATGGAGTTTAACGCGTTTTTCCCTATTATTTAGAAGGTGTGTAACTAACTTAAATATAACAGAAATCTCCAAGTTTTCACCCGTAGGAAGCAGGGGCGGGTCGCTAGTTAGGGTTCTGTACCAAAATGGTAAAAAAGGAACCCTTATGGTGTGACTCAGTCTGTCTGTCTGTCTGTCTGTCACAGCTGGATATCTCAAGAACTACTAATGCTATCAACTTGAAATTTAGAACAGTTTTAGATGACGCTTACCCAACTATTTTGCAAATAAGAAACAAATTAAAATATTTATAATTTTTTTGCAACAGGGACTGAAAGGGGGTCTTAAAAAAATGAAAGTGAGGCTACTAGGGCATGTGGGGTATCATATGAAAGAGCGCTGATTGGACATTCTCAAACATTTTTTTTTTCTTTTTTTTAGGTTGCATAGTTTTCGACTTCTGATGAAAAATTAAAAAAAAAATACCGTTCCCCCTCCTTATCTCCGAAGTTTGCAAAGAGAAAAATCTGAAATTATTTTATGTGATAGAAGTTTATGTAAAGATTACAGGAAAAATAAAACGATGTCTCTAAATAGCACACTTTTTCAGTAGCACACTTTTTCAGAAATCGGAACGGAACCCTCGGTGCGCGAGTCCGACTCTCTCTTGACCGGTTTTTTTTTACTTTAAAATCATTTTAGGACACCTGTTCTCTTTTTGATTTTTGCCACAGCCTCATATTTTATCTACATAGGTACTATTCCCCCAGAGTATGTAACGTACATGACGTATCTTTGACCATAGCAATAAATTATTCACGTAAGTACTATGTCGAACAGCATTCCTAGCAATCCCTGTCATAGGGTTGTCGCTGTACCGGACATGTCATCGATATAAGCCGTTTGTGAGCATTCTCAACCATCCATAGACCGCCCTATCACTTCCTTATTGCTGTTCAGCTTCCGACAGAGAATAGGGCACCGGGCTGTCGAGCCCGAACATGTTGCAATATGAAAGGGATTACATCAAAAAGATGGGCAGTATTACTAGGTAAACAATTATTGCGATCCAAGAATAATATGCAACGTATCGTTGTTTTAAAATAAAATAAATAAATAAAACTTTATTTCAGACTACGTCCATAAATATGTCAGTATTTTGATGTTAGTAACAATAATTCTTATGTACTAGGTTAGTATTGTTAGTTTTCAAACAGAAAGTAATAAATTATTATTATTAACCCAGACCTAGGACTGTCCCCACCCAGTGTCTCTGAAAGGGACAATCCGCTCTGGCAGCGATCATTTTTAGAATGCTGTTGTTACTACCATGCAGACGCTGCAGTAAGGAGGCCGCTTTCTTTCGCATAATGGCATGGAATCCATCTGTGCGAGCCTCTGCGAACATGCCCGAAGCACTACAACGCCACGGCAGTCCCAACAGCATCCTAAAAGCATTATTAAATTGAACACGCAGGACGTTGTAGGCTCGGCGCGTGTATGACACCCACAGGCCACTCGTGTAAAACGATTGACAGAACGCCTTAAAAAGGGTAACTTTGACGTCTGTAGTACAACGAGCGAACCTGCGGGCGAGCATATTGCTCCTCACAGACAACGCCCTGCGCTCCCTCTCCACATCCATCGGTTTTGCATCCTCGTCACAGAGTGTGATACAAAACATCAAACCGAACAACTTTCTCCATGGGACCAACATCGTAATCGCGAAAAAAATTTTAACTGTCCCATAGAAACCTTCAATACATACTCGACACAATTGTATGGAACGACTGATTATTTTTTCGCGATTACGATGTTTGTGCCATGGAGAAAGTTGTTCGGCTTGATGGTCTTCACACTCTCAAACACCCTCACACCCTTAAATTTCACGAGGATACAAAACAACACGTTGTACATGAAACTCTATGAACCTTTGGTGATCAAATGGCAATGATAACAATGATAGGAAGTAGTTTTGATTAATTCAAACAAGCGACAACTACCTTTTCATCTAAATAGCAGGAGAATTTAAATATTAGAAGTATGTATGACAAGCCTTTATGTTACCATTACTTACCCAAATGTTCAACGTAAACGCATCGTTACTCACCGAATTTCATTACATTTCGGGCAAATAAATTCCGTACCAATACTAAACGTAATGAAAACCCAACACATCGGCTCAAAGACTCGTAGGTATCCCTACCATTGCTAGCAGCCCTAATAATCCAGTTTGAGCCGACACGCGGCGTGACGTAGTCACTAGGTGATGTCCTCTTGAATAATTCATGAGGAGAACTCGAAGGATCGTCTTGAGTCGACTCGCTCGTATTTGTCGCTTGTTTATCGAGTTCCGACAGTAGCGGTAATTGGGTTAATTCGTCTCTTTTTTGTCACCTGTCACCATGGGCGTGGACTATTGGTTTTTAACCTGAATATAAAATACAGTGCAAGTTGGATTTCAAATGTTTTGGTTCAAAAGTAAACAAACAATACCGTTTTCATGTTGGTTTATATTTCGCAATTAAGCCCTGTGTTATTTTGAGAAAGTTATCTTTTTCAAAAATATTCACTTAATTTTTTTTTTTATACAAGTTGTAAGTACACAATGTAAGTAAACAATGGCAATCTTATAAGGGGTCATTGTACTCATTAATATAAACAAGTTTTAAAACAGGACCAAACCTGAAATCGCAAAAGAAAAATCAGCTGTTCCGTACTTTTTCACGATTTATGCGAACATAAATGTACTGAACACTTGTTTTTTTTTTCGCGATTTCAGGTTTGGTCCCATAGTAAAATTTGTTGATAATGATGAGTGCAATGACCCCTTAAATTATTGCCACTGTTTACACTTACATCCTGTATATAGTGCTGCTAATTTTTGTAAACTAAAATTCATCATCCTTCCACAGGTAGCCAACTCGGGAAGCTCTGTGACCTTCAACTGCTCGGTGGAAGGTGGAGACGCTCGGGTTAGATGGTTACACGACGGGGTCCCAGTGGGGGGCGGTGAGCGGGTTCTAAGGGTCCATGGGGTCGTCAGGGCTCACAGAGGGATGTACCAGTGCTTCGCTGAGAGGGACCTGGACAGTGCGCAGGCGGCTGCTGAACTCAGGCTGGGAGGTAAGAGGAAGATGTATCTGTGTTAAGAAAACAAAATTTTTTAGATGTGCCAATGAGCACGTCTACGTCTGCGTTCGAGGAACTGTGAGCATTTTAAGAGCAATTCACAAAAATAAAGCAAGTGTATACACGTAGTTCAGTCAGTGTGTACGCACTCCTAAACCAATATATTACTAGGACTTCAATGTTTTTCGAAGTGTATGAGGAAGAATAATACACGAAGATTCGATAGTTCTGCGAAGTGGACCTCGAGAGATTTATTATAGACGAGAAAATAATATTATAGGATGTCATGAGACAAAACTGCAAAATTTTACTCGCCTATTGAATATATCAATCATGTAAATATATTCCGGATTTTCCAATCGAATCAATCAAATCTAATTATTTATTTTTGTGGCACTTATAGCGGTCATACCCGCCCGTTATGCTCACCCATCACTCATCCATTACAAAATCCATAATTCCTTATTGAATTTCGCAACAAAAATATAAAATCCAGCCTGAAACATGCGGCTGACGCCTGAACCCTGATCAGTGCTCGTCCTACTTCCATCATTCATTGTTAGTCCAACTCAGAAAGTGTTAATTCTACTTTGTTCAGAGGAACCTCCACAAGTACCTACTTATTTTACTTAACGTTGTATTTATATTAATTTCGCAGTTTCTTCGAATTCACCCGTTTGACGACACGGTTGTCGCAGTGGTTGAGCGATTGACTGCTGCGCAGCATGTCGCGGGTTCGATTCCTGCACGGAACAAATATTTGTACGACAAGTATTTGTTCCGAGTCTGGGTGTTTTTCTATCTTTAATATTATTATGTATGTATTTACAAAAAAAAAAAAAAATGTAAACAACCTGTAACGTTAAATGCGCAAAACCTCTTAAGGGGTCATTGTACTCATCATTAGGAACAACTTTTACTATAGGACCAAACCTGAAATCGCGAAAAAAAATCAGCTGTTCAGTACATTTAAGTTCCCGTAATTCGTCAAAATGTACTGAACAGCTGATTTTTTTTTCGGGATTTCAGATTTGGTCCTATAGTAAAAGTTGTTCATAATGATGAGTAAAATGACCCCTTAAGAGGTTTGGCGCATTTAACGTTACACGTTGTATAAGTAGTTTATCAGCCATCTCGTTACCATAACACAAGCATTAGGTTGCTAACCTTGGGACTAGATGGCGTTCTGTGAAAAGTCCAAGGATATTTATTTATTTATTTACTTTTGGAAGACCAGTGTAAAGTTTCAGAGAAGTTGTGTTGAAAAATGTAAACGTATACAGTTGCATCATCACATTAAATAAGCTGGATTTTGAGTACACGCAATATTTCCTTTATAAAATCCCGATTAAGCTCATGATGCCGAATAACATTATTATAATTCTTTTTTGAAGTGTCGATCTCTCTGTTTGTGAAGGTATCAAACATGTGTTGCTATCCGTAACAGCTTTATTTATTTTATCTTCGGTCCAGAAAAACTCGATAGTCCTCACGGAATTAATTCCCTTCAACAAATGTTCAGTCCCATGCCGAGGGTCCATTTGGAATTAATGGACGGTTCAAGGCCATTCCCACGTATTTGTTTAGGACTTGCCAGTTTCGGCATTGTGTTTTTGGGATTACCAGATCGCTTTTATTTCTACCTTTTGTATTTATTTTGCTAAGTTATAATGATGTTGTAGGGATAATTTTTTGAACTTAAATGTATTCTATTGCATATATAAGAATTAGACATCGATATGGTGTCCTCATTATTTTATTTTTATATTTTACTGGCTTTTGCCCGCGGTTTGACTTGCGTGGTGGTCGGTTACCACGGGAACATACTACTTGGATAAAAAGTATCCTAGATGTCCTAACCAGGTCATGTTATACCAATATGCCAAATTTAATTCAAATCCGTTTAGCCGTTTTAACGTGAATGTGTAACAAACAAACAATTTCACTTTCGCATTTATGATATTAGTTAGAATTAGGATTACCTAAAGAGCAATTCATTCACAATCGTGTCGGACGAGTAGGTTTTAGCATGTGGTTTTGACCTCCTATCGATGAAGATATTCACATTATTTATTCTCTTTCTCTTGCGGTCCGTTTATTACATTAAAAATGAAAGCTAGAATACAGATTGTAACTTGTGAAAACGTGAAACAAAATTTGAAAACCCAAAAACCAAATACAGGGACCAAAACATTTCGTTTCTCGAAATGAAAATTGCTTTCTGATTGGTCGATTAACGTCCTTTGAGAGTTGATTGGCCAATTGGAGGCCACTTCGTCGTGTAATTACCAATGGTGTAATTTTGCGGAGTGCAGTGCTGTGTGAATTCGTGTGTCGTCGGGTTATTGATTAACGGGAGCAGTAATGACTGGCCCGGCCATGCGTCACCGCTGCCGTGACGGCAGGGGCAAGTTGAGTGCGGCAGCGACATGTACACTTGCACGAAGTTTTCCTGTGGCAGTAGGATGGGAGGAATTATTGATATCTGTTGGTATTTACCGTTCCCAGAAGAGTCCCTATATTATTGTGTTTTGTTTTATTTGGCTATGGGCTTCGCAAGTCTTTTTCGGTCAGAATACAATATTAGCTCTCGTTATTTTTCGTCATTTCTAAAAGCGTGTACACACGACCCTAAAATCAGGGGCAATATCAGGGAAGTGGTGGGGAGCGCCTTAGATCGCTCCCTTGATCGCCTCGTGAGTAGGCAAATCGTAATCAGTATTATTATTATTACCCCTAACTCAGAAATTGGTTCGGGCGAGCTCACGATTTAGGGCTGATTATCGTCAAGGGAGCGTTGTCAGTCCGTGTGTAGCGAAATCGGAACCGATTTCACAGCAGTGCGCGTGCGACTGTAGTGGCAACAGGACGTGTTTTTGTAAATCAATTTTTATTTCGTGCGGAGATATAGCGAAGAAAAAGCGAGAGGCCTGGACGAAAACAATTGATCTTTTCAAGGAGTTGTCGTATTTATGGTATACAAAACATAAAGAGTATTTTAACCGCGACATGCGGCAGGAGGCCTTTAAAATGTTATCTTCTTTCTTTCTTCTTTCTAAATAGCACACTTTTTCAGAAATCGGAACGGAACCCTCGGTGCGTGAGTCCGACTCGCTCTTGACCGGTTTTTTATTTTTTGAGAGTGTAGGCGGCATCTTGTATCGACGAGCGCTTTGCTGCACGCTGGGTTACGTATTAACTGGCAGGGACGTGTGTAGAGTAGTAGCCGATTTTATCCCCACCACCACTCTCCCGATATTGCCGCTGATTTTAGGGCCGTGTGTAGGCACTTTAAATGTAACCTCTTTATTTTGACTTCAAACAAATTAAGTGTTACCAAACGGAACTAAAACGCTACAGCATTCGGCGATGATGTGCTATAATATCTTGACTACTCCACAACTACATTAATCATAATATAACTGCAGCTTAAAACTTGACCCCGTCCATTTCCCCGCTCGGTGAGATCTATTGCAGGCATCAAACACTGGACCCGACCTACAAAGACATAGTCTACTATGACACACCTAAAACCTCACACACATACTCGCTCACATAGATACAGCCTGGAGCCGAACTAGGTCACGTAGCACAATGTACAGGAAACATCAGAATCGAGTGATGAAGAAACAAAACTTGCCAATGTTTGTTTTAAATACAACTGACATACATAATATCACTCCTGTATTTTGCATTGTTTGTTATGATTATAAAAAATAATAATCTTTAGCTATAACATAATTATTGCGATCACAAAACTAATTTGCAATAGGGTAGGTACATGCATGTATTCATTTTATATTTTTAATTCACTCTTTATACCATTACATTGTAGTAAAAAATATAAATAGTGTTTAAAAACACTGTAATCAAGTTTAAAAAAATATTTAAAATGTAGTTTGAGCTGTTTAAACGCCACCATTTTTACGCGCTCTGTTGATGACGTCAAATACTAGTCCATTGTTTACTACAGATGTAATCGTTTAACTTATTTTGAGAAAATTTCAAAAGCCAGTTTATATTTGAACCATGTATATTCCATAATGCATTGTGAAAAAGTGTCTGGTTATTCATTGTTATGGTTATAACATTATACCTACACCTATTGTGCATGTTCGTTAAATGGATGGAAGTATTACTATGTTAATCGTTAGTAGATTCAGCGGCAGGAAAAAATAGGCGATATTATAAATACGCAGTCTGACAGCGCTAATACCACAAAGTAAGAAATATACGCGCGGCCGGAGCCTGTAATCCCATTCAAGCCTTGCTTCAAAAACTTTGCGACTTTGCTGTTTATGAATATTACCGACGCAAGCATAATACATGAGGAATGGAAATAAAAAGCTGTTATTACTGCGATGTATACAAATAATATTTTTGTCAATTCACGAAACATCTTTCGTAAAATCCGGTTTTATTGCAGATCGACTTGATAGTTTTTCCGTACCTCAAAAGGAAAAAAACAGAACCTTTAGAGTGGTTTCGCACTACGTACAAATCAGAATCCGATCCGAGCCCGTGAAAATACAGTCCGGAGTAGTCGTAGAACTATATAAAGAAAAAGAAAAGAAAGAAAAACTATTTTATTCCCGCGAAAAATGACGCACATACTTTCAATTTTTACATAATCCTAAAAAATAAAAAACAATTGGGTAGCTAAAATTCAAACTTAAAAAGGAAAAACAAACAAATACTTAATTAAGCGTCACTAACGCGCGAAACGGCTAACGCTCAGCATAATGCCGTGACCCGTGCACGAAGGCACGAGTCAAGGCGCTGGTTTTCAGCGTAAACCGGCGGCGTGTCGCCATCTCAGAACCCGTAAAGATTAGGTAAACATAGCTGCGACCGAGGCCAGAACAAAAATACTCTTACAAGTTCTGAGGTGGCTTTAGGCACTAAACAAACGCTGTATCGGCGCGCACAAATGAGCAATTTCAATACTATTAGAGTAAACTTAAATAAGAGCTAATTTTTATAAAACAAAAGTTACTAAACAAAAAAACAATTGAACAATAAATACGTATAGTAATAATATAGTAGTAATAGTAGTATATGGTAGTTTACGCACTAGATATGTGAATCTCCATTCCGGAGAAGATTATTGATGGATCGAAAAAGCCATAGTATTATTTGTATGAACTGCGTCCGAACCGAATCCGAGCTGCGTCCGAGCAGAGAGGCAGCGGAGCGGCGGGGTATGTGGCGGGGGGGCGCGGCTGCATCCAGTTTAGTTCACTAGTATCGGACTAGTGCGTAAGCAATATCCGAATTCGGTCCGAGATTTCTAGATCCGTATTTTCACGGGTTCGGATCGGATTCGTATCGGAAGTAGTGCGAAACCGCTCTTAGAGGATTACTTCGTTGTCCGTCTGTCTGTCTATCTGTCTGTCAGTCTGTCAAGACCCTTTTTCTCAGGAACGCGTGGAGGTTCAATTTGAAATTAATATAAAGTACGTAGGCATGTCTCAAAGAAAAATTATGTGATAAAACTAACTTATCACACTAAAAAAACACTCATAAGCAGTTAAAGAATTGACCGTGACATAATTATACCAATGTACGGGAGAACATGTTTTTCAACTACAATGTTAAGTTTTTGGGATAAATTCTTTTCAACTACGGAACCCTTCATTGTGCGAGGTTTGAAACGCACTTGTCCATTATTTGTGGAAATTGCTTGACAGTGACCGTTTGCCGTCGCATTGCTTGACAGTGACGAAAGACACCAGCAACATCGTTTGCCGTCGCATTGCTTGACAGTGACGAAAGACACCAGCAACATCGTTTGCCGTCGCATTGCTTGACAGTGACGAAAGACACCAGCAACATCGTTTGCCGTCGCATTGCTTGACAGTGATGAAAGACACCAGCAACATCGTTTGCCGTCGCATTGCTTGACAGTGACGAAAGACACCAGCAACATCGTTTGCCGTCGCATTGCTTGACAGTGACGAAAGACACCAGCAACATCGTTTGCCGTCGCATTGCTTGACAGTGACGAAAGACACCAGCAACATCGTTTGCCGTCGCATTGCTTGACAGTGACGAAAGACACCAGCAACATCGTTTGCCGTCGCATTGCCAGCTTCAAAATCATTTTTTTTTTATTTTACATTACTTTAGTGGCTTGTTTGGAGAAGAGCTGGCAAGAATCTCCACGGTTCCTCTTTCAGAAGTAAGCCGGCAAGAAAAACTCCACGGTAACTCTTTCAGAGAAGAGCTGGCAAGAAACTCCACGGTTACTCTTTCAAAGGTAAGCCGGCATGAAAAACTCCACGGTAACTCTTTCAGAGAAGAGCTGGCAAGAAACTCCACGGTAACTCTTTCAGAGAAGAGCTGGCAAGAAACTCCACGGTTACTCTTTCAGAGAAGAGCCGGCAAGAAACTACACGGTTACTCGTACAGAGAAGAGCTGGCAAGAAACTACACGGTTACTCGTACAGAGAAGAGCTGGCAAGAAACTACACGGTTACTCGTACAGAGAAGAGCCGGCAAGAAACTCCACGGTTACTCTTTCAGAGAAGAGCCGGCAAGAAACTACACGGTTACTCGTACAGAGAAGAGCTGGCAAGAAACTCCACGGTTACTCTTTCAGAGAAGAGCCGGCAAGAAACTACACGGTTACTCGTACAGAGAAGAGCTGGCAAGAAACTCCACGGTTACTCTTTCAGAGAAGAGCCGGCAAGAAACTACACGGTTACTCTTTCAGAGAAGAGCCGGCAAGAAACTACACGGTTACTCTTTCAGAGAAGAGCCGGCAAGAAACTACACAGTTACTCGTACAGAGAAGAGCTGGCAAGAAACTACACGGTTACTCGTACAGAGAAGAGCCGGCAAGAAACTCCACGGTTACTCTTTCAGAGAAGAGCCGGCAAGAAACTACACGGTTACTCGTACAGAGAAGAGCTGGCAAGAAACTCCACGGTTACTCTTTCAGAGAAGAGCCGGCAAGAAACTACACGGTTACTCTTTCAGAGAAGAGCCGGCAAGAAACTACACGGTTACTCTTTCAGAGAAGAGCCGGCAAGAAACTACACGGTTACTCGTACAGAGAAGAGCTGGCAAGAAACTCCACGGTTACTCTTTTAAAAATATGTAATTGGCTTTTGCAATGTTTTCAAATTACACTGACAGGTATGGGAGGCCAACAAGTACTTCAGTTGCATTGCCTCTTGTGCTTGAAATTTTACCGCTACAGCCTGTATTATTCTCCGTATGAGGCCTTTCACAAAGAGCTTTACTTACGTCTTAGAATGCAATTCAATTAGCAACATTACTAAAACACCATGTTTCAAGTAAAAAACCTTTTCACTTTACTACAAAAGCTTTGTAACATAAGCTTCAACAGCATCTTTTGCAGGTACTTCAGACTTTAGCTCATGTAAAGGAAAAGAGTGCAGAACAGTAAGACGGTCTAAACCTTTAGTTAAGTGAAACCTGTTCTGTGCGCACTCCGCTACAATGCAGCCACTGTGTATTCTAATGAAATGTACAGAAAAATACCCAGTGAGCAAACATTCTTATTTAGTTGGAATTTTGTCATTCGCTTGCAAAGGAACGGGAGTAGGTATGCCTGGTACGTAGAACCGCTGAGAGCAGGCGAATGTTTTGGAAATAAACGTGGGCTAGCTAAGAATGTAACAAATGAATGTGATATCCGAACTGTGAAGCATGCCTTGGTGATCAACAAATACTTTTTAAGTCAAATTGTGGTGAAAGAAATTATGAAATAGGTACTACTATTTTTAATGTGTAGGTACCTAGAAATTACTACTTAATAAGTAATATCATGTAGGTACCTCCCCGTATTACATACTGATGTGGTGGTCTCAAATATGATGAATTCATGGTAGCAGTTTACGCGATGATGTCGAATACCTTGTAAATTATGACACATTAATTTTTTTTGGAAAAAAATCGGTCAAGGGCGAGTCCGACTTGCGCACCGAGGGTTCCGTTCCGATTTCTGAAAAAGTGTGCTATTTAGAGACATCGTTTTATTTTTCCTGTAATCTTTATATAAACTTCTATCACATAGAATACTTTCAGATTTTTCTCTTTGCAAACTTTGGAGATAAGGGGGGGGGGGGGAAACGGTATTTTTTTACATTTTTCATCAAAAGTCGAAAACTATGCGGCCTAAAAAAAAATTAATAAATGTTTGAGAATGTGCTAAACAGCGCTCTTTCATGTGATACCCCACATGCCCTATTAGTAGTCCCACTTTGAATTTTTAAGAGTCAGCCACTGTTGCAAAAAAAAAATATTTCTATTTCTTTCTTATTTGCAAAATAGTTGGGTAACCGTCATCTAAACCTGTTCCAAATTTCAAGTTGATAGCATTAGTAGTTTTTGAGATAGCCAGCCATAGCCAGCTGTGATAGACAGACGGCCAGACAGACAGACTAAGTCGCAACATGAGGCTTCCTTTTTACCATTTTGGTACGGAACCCTAAAAAGATCAAATACTTTCAGTACCTACTTACCACGACTACCCACCTGCAGTACTTACCTACATTTGTGTTTTTACTGCCTCGATATTTTTTTTGCCAAGTTTGCCTCTTCTCCGTACGTCGCAAGCACCACCCACCATGACTAATACCTTACCTATAAGTCCACCTCCTACTGCGAGGCATGGTGGCCATAACTCGCGCTATAACGTCGCGGACAGCGCATAAGTCAGGCCGTGGGATAATCCGGATAGCTCTAATGGAATAATAGAGACGATCTATGACGTCATATATTTACGAACTAGCTGGATTGCTACCAGTGAGATATGGCCATTATCATTTTGTTATATTGATTGTGTAGAACTGGAACATTGAACATGGGACATGGTATCAGTTGACAATTGACGACATATCGGTGAACATAAAAAAATCCGGCCAAGTGTGTGTCGCACGCACAATGAAGGGTTCCGTAGTTGAAAAGAATTTATCTCAAAAACATACTTAAATTGTAATGCCAAAAAAAAATTTTTTTCGTGATAAAATTACAAATTAACAATTTTCTGACTTTTCCCTTTATTTGTGCTGTGAAACCTTGCTTCTTGCCGAATTTCATTTCATTCTGAATCAACGGGAAGTACCCCATTGGTTTTGATTTACTTGCGAGTATCAATATATGTCACATAAATGGCCGTATTTTTTTATTGCGTTGACTTAGAAGCTTGATTCTTTTAGTAAGGGACCATAGACTTACGTATTTGATATTAATTTCAACTTGATACCTTTACGCGTTCCTGAGAAAAACGGTCTTGACAGACTGACATGCTTGAATATATTTTTCCAAGTGATGAAATTACAAATTAACAATTTTCGGACTTTTCCCTTTACTTGTGCTTTAAGACCTTGCTTTTTGCCAAATTTCATGTTTCTAGGACAACGGGAAGTACCCTATAGGTTTTGATTTACTTGCGAGTATCAAAATATGTCACATAAATGGCCGTATTTTTTTATTGCGTTGACTTAGAAGCTTGATTTTTTAGGACTCTAAGGGACCATAGATCTACGTATTTGATTGATAATAATTTCAACTTGATACCTCCACGCGTTCCTGAGAGAAAGAGTCTTGACAGACTGACAGACAGACGGACAACGAAGTGATCCTATAAGGGTTCCGTTTTTTTCCTTTTGAGGTACGGAACCCTAAAAACACATACAGTCAAACGTAGAACGTCCTGCGTTTTAAAAGTCGGTTAATAAAACCATAGAAATCGATTTACTTAATATCACTTAATACTAGGTAATCCTGATCTGTGCTTACCAAATACCATCGAATTGGTCTAACAATTCATTTCTGATCAAATTGTTCGCGCATTGAACATCGAATTACGCCTTTATAATGCAACAATTCCATCAGAAGCCGGGTACTAACTGAAACGTACAATGATATCTGGTGACCATTTGCATCAAGTTATAAATTGGCTCAGTGTCGCGTTTTACGGCAGCCATGTCCGACTGATTTGTGACGTTAGGCGTGTAATGCACGAGCATGGAAACTTGTAAAGGGTTCGCAGATGACGGTGTTAAGTTATGAAACTGACTATCAAGCAATAATCACTTCTGTATGCCTATTTAGTTCTCCAATAACACATACAGCTAGGGATTGATCACACTAATATTATAAATGCGAAAGTTTGTGAGTGTGTGTATGTTTGTTACTGCTTCACGCTCAAACGGCTGGACCGATTTGGATGAAGTTTGGTATACAGGGTGTAAGGGACAGCCCTCCGCAAACTGATAGGGTGAATTCAGTATGTCATACTAAGATGACCGGTACATGAAATTTTTTCAGGAACTTTAAGGGACTCCAATAAACCTGATTTGTTTGTGTTTTTGTGCACAAATCGGAGCGTCTATTACTGGTTGGGAGGGGTAGGTAATAGGTATGCGGTGAGTTCGATGAACTCTGTAGCTAGACAGAAAGTGAACAGCTGATTTCACGCGTCGTTGGTCATCCATTGCTGGTTTTTTTGCAGTTTTTTTTACATAAATGAAGTGCTGCGAACACACAATGCAATTTTACATTGAAATAATGAAAATATAACTGAAAAAAAAATTGAAAAAATGAAAATTTTCCTGAGAAAATTTCCGGTGGAATATGATTCAGAATGAGGAGCTGAATGCACCCTGTTAGTTTGCGGAGGGCTGTCCCTTACACCCTGTATAGATAGCTTATACCCTGGATTAACACAACTACTTTTTATCCCGGTCTACGCGGGCGAAACTGCGGGGCGCAGCTAGTTAATAATAAATAGATTAAGTTCAGCGCTCGTTCCTTATGTGTGAGATGAGATCTTTGCCCAGAGGCTGAGATTATTAAGTAAAATATTTTCTATTAAAGCTAATCGGTGATTTAGTTCAAAACTCGCTTTTGCTTCCAAGATTAAGATAACTATCTCCCTGGCAATGGCCCAAGAAATTATTGCACTACAAGAATATTTTATGAAATAATTAAATCTGCAAAGAGCAAGCAGCTAAGCTCCCGTTAATTCTTCAGACTAAGACCAACGTTCAGCGCGAGCAGTTTCCATCGCCTGCAAACTTAGAGGGGCTTGTTTTAAATATTTTCATTCGCGGACTCAGCTTGAGTTTGGCAACTGTTTAATACTTGTTAAAACTACTTTAAATTAAAATAGTTTCAAAGGATATGATCGCTCATTAATGAGATGTAAAGAGATACAGATTTGTCTAAGGTTTGAAATGCACATTACATTTTATGGGAGCTTTATAAACTGTTAATAAGTAACGCCATCTAGTATATTTTGTTGGAACAAGCGCTGTGAACATTCTTCTCATGTAATAAATTGGTTCTCAAGCAAAACTTGAATTCATACATATGCTTAGGTACTCTCGCCATTTTATATGGCACAAGAATTTTATGATAAAATGTACACAACATGATATATCATTTTCAATCTGAGAAGAGCGAGCGGTCCAGAGTCTGCTTATTTCTAAGGCTTCTGCTCTAAAATCTTAAAGGGTTTCTTGGAGATAGCCTTTGCCGTTGCCGCCGCGAACGGTACCTAATAATATACATATGTTGATATTGTGTAATAAGTTTATTGTACAAGAAGAAGCACATAGAACACATACACTAAATATGATAGTACAAGTGGTAGTCAAAATCAGGTTGAACAGCTGGTTGCAGTATGTACTTATGCTATTTTCTGACAGTTATTTTGGTAATTACTCTTAGAAAATAAAAAATAATTGACAATGTAATTTTTTAAGAGTAAATTCCAAAATAACTCAAAAAATAGCATACATAACAAATACTAGCGCTCTAAGAATTTATCCGAGGAAATTGTCCTTCGATAATCACGAAAAACCTCTAGAAGTACGACGTTGCAAGCCCGCGCGCGATCGACGCTCTTAAGAACAATAAAGTAGATATTAAAAATTGAGCAATAATTTTCTGAAAATCCATTTTAAACCTCTGAACACATTTTCAAACAAACATTCTGCATTCCATTGAACACCCTTTTACTAAAGCCTAATGCGAAAACAATACAGCAACAAATGAATGACCGCTTGTTCCCGTTTCGAATAACACATTTAAGGCACGCAGCGACCGGCGGGCTACAGATAAGCGCATCGCACACAATTATACAATTAGGCGGCTATCAGCGGGCATCTGATATAAATTCGCGCAAAACGATGCACCGTTTACAAGAGCTAGCTTGTGAGCGGGCGCCGTGCCAACTGGGGGAGGGCTGAGGGAGGAGTGACAGCGGGTCTGCTGAAACATGCCATGCTGAGAATGCCGTGCTTGGTAGGAGATATAAGTGTCTTTATAATTACTGCAACGGGTCCCTGTTTCTATGTATATAGGTACTTTTTTTTTCATCTTCATCAAAATAGCAAAATTATATCCTAACACCAAATCTATTCACGAACTAAAACATGGCGACAAAAAATTCATCCGCATCGCTGTCGACTGGTAATGTACTCAAGAGCCTGGTGGCATTGCCACGTTGTATGGCATGCTTAGCCTCTGGCCAAGGTAAAAGCCAGCCCTTGGGTCACGGTAAGGTCCTACCTACATTGAGATATTATGAATCATCTATAATTTGTATAAATAAGTATGTGTAGTTAACAAGCGCTTCTCGCCATCAAACTTAAAAGTTTGGCGAGTAAAATTGTTTTTAATTAAAAATTTAATGTATGTTGATAAAATAAATAATAAAAAAAAAAAAATAATAATTTTGACTTTCAAGTCATTATCTTCAATAATGATCAAACAAAAAAGGAAAGAAAATTGAAACAATAATTTATGTATGTAATTAGAAAGATCGTTAGTGTTATCGAAAAAAACCTGTCAAGAACGAGTCGGACTTGCGCACCGAGGGTTCCGTACCATCATTTATATGTAATTTTTGTTGATGATTTCTGAAAAACTGTGCTATTTAGATACATCGTTTTATTTTTCCTGTAATCTTTACATAAACTTCTATCACATAGAATAATTTCAGATCTTTCGCTTTGCAATCTTCGGAGATAATGGGGGGGGGGGGGGGACGGTATTTTTTTTTACATTTTTCATCAAAAGTCGAAAACTATGCGGACTAAAAAAAAGAAAAAAAAATGTTTGAGAATGTGCAAACAACGCTCTTTCATTTGATATATAGTAGCCCCACTTTGAATTTTTAAGTCCACCTTTCAGTCCCTGTTGCAAAAAAAATATAAATATTTTTATTTCTTTCTTATTTGCAAAATAGTTGGGTAAACGTCATCTAAAACTGTTCCAACTTTCAAGTTGATAGCATTAGTAGTTCTTGAGATATCCGACTGTGACAGACAGACAGACAGACAGACAGACAGACTGAGTCACACCATAAGGGTTCCTTTTTACCATTTTGGTACGGAACCCTAAAAAACCGCAGTTGGCAATGCGTGTGCTAAGTTTTTTATGATAGTTAAAGCAATCGCCCTATTTTTTGCTCGGTTAAATGGAGTCACAACGAATATTATAATCAAAATTAATTTTCATCTCATTATTTTTAGCCCACCACTGTCTCCTCAGCTTGCACCCCACGCTGACATATTGTCTGTCACGGCGTCCGGTGCGGCCTGTAATAAAGCTCTCAGAAACGCTGGCCGCTCACAATTTAGACCCTCATAATTCCGGCAGCCATTGTATTCATTCGTTATTATGTTAGTGTAGCGGCTAATTGAATTTATTTGCCAAGATTTATGACAGGATGCCGACTGGGCTTATGCAGCTGAATGTTTTGGATGCTGGATACAAATAGATTAAGGGTGTAATGAGCGAGTTAAGTTGTGGTTCTGTGGTAAGTGAAAGTTAAGGATTCTAATATAATTCTTCAGTAAATGTTGCTGCCACAGCTAACAATCTTTTGGCGTCGACTCGAAGTTAACTCTTATAATAAGTGAAATTGGTGAAAACTTTTGTTTGAGCGTCAAGTATGTGGTTGGAATTTTGGTCGGTCTCGCGTGGGGTGTATTGTTTCAGTTATTTTTATTGTTTGATGGTCTCAAAGATTACTTGTACCTAAACAGACAATACCTACGCTGTTCGACGTTAAAGCAACTGCTAGAAACCTGTTTTTACATTTCATGTATTTTATGAATTCTCTAACAAACATTACAACATCTTCGCGGCTAACAAGAGTACTTATTAGTAACGCACCACGTTTAGAGCATAACTGCACGCTTAATGTTAATACTCCTCGTGTAACGACTTCAGTAAACTGTATAAAATAATGAGCAATAAACATTATAAAATGTTCTGAGTGGACTAAGTAAGTGCTTGCAGAAAACGTTGTCCTGTAGCTTCCACCTGCGACCTAATGTTATCTAGCACAATGTAGACACAGGCAGGTCAACAATTTTATTGTTTTACTTGGATAGTATATAGTCTATATTTGCCTGTTTGTAAGTTAATTTTACTGTTCCTAGTTATTCTGGTGCATTATTTGTAGTGTGGGACCTAGTGTAACAGTAGTATATAGGAGAGTCTGTTGCTAGTCCGCCATTCGGGTTTATTTAATTGCCTCTTTATATACAAACAAAGGATTATATCCCGCTGCCTCTCCCACATCACTCAGTATCTAACATATAACATAAACAATGATGTGTCGGCGTCACGAGTGCGATAAATCCGCCGCTAATGGCAGATACCCCGTTATGATCTGTGATAAACGGCCGCCATACATTCGGTTGTACTCTGATTGGATTCTGTTGTGATGTAAGACTGTTGTTTGGTAGAATATTTGGTGGGTAATTATTAAGAATAGTGTGGCTATTTGTAATCAGTGGGTGGAATTATTAGGATACCGGCTCGATTAATATTGAATAAGGTATCCTTGTGGTTTGTGGTGATACCAGCTGCAGAGAAAGAATTTCCTTTACCAATAAAATCTTCACAATATATGTTTACAGACACTGCCCCTGAACTGCACTACACGTTCATAGAACAGGCGTTACACCCTGGACCTTCCCTTGCGCTGCACTGTGCTGCATCCGGCAGCCCTCCACCAAGGTTCACCTGGTTGCTGGATGGGCAGGCTGTTGAAGAACACAATACACCACAAAGGTACGTAAAGGTTGTCTGCAAAAGGGAACCTTAGGTAAATCATTCAGGCTGGTTGCATTCGATGCCCAAACTTTACAAAACAAATTTTATAATTCGTAACGTGTTTCTTGTTTTATATCTTACGAGACTAGGTTTCTCTATGTTAAAATGTGACCTCTTTTTGATGCATTTTTAAATGGCTGCCCATCCTAGAGGTATGTTTTCGAAAGCAATATCGAGTAGAATGCTTAAATGAGTGTGCGATATAGGACGCTCACATAAAGATTGAAGAAACAATTTGGGCAACGGGTAGTATATTGCGTCGTTCCAATTTTCGGAGTAAGATTCCCAAGGGTTTTTAACTTTAGCTATTTTGGTTATACAACTATACTAGCTGTTACAACGTCCCATATGTGTTCTCGTGCACATAATGATGGCATAAAATTTCGTGTTCTCTTTAAATAACTATTTTTGAATTTGACACCGTTGCAGTGGTCACTGGGTGGTCTTTTTTTACAGGAAAATATTGTGTTCTCAAAATTATTATTTTGTTACTCTTGTCAGAAGTATAACCCAGTTCATGAACTCGAATGGTGACGTTGTGAGCTACATGAACCTGACGTCAGTCCGGCCCGAGGACGGTGGGCGCTACAGCTGCAGGGCACACAACTCCAGGGGAGCTGTCGAACATTCCACCAGGCTCAATGTTTATGGTAAGTCCGCTTACGGCTTAGCCTTCGAACGTGACCTTCTTATCCTAGATTCATCGTGTATCTTATTTCCTACACAAGACCATTTCAAACAGGAAGGTTTGTCTACTTTTCCAGGACCACCATCGATAAGGAATATCGGCCCCATCCGGGTGGTAGCTGGTGTCAACACTACCATCTTCTGCCCATTCTCTGGATTTCCAATCAGGTTGATGGAGGTGCATTTGCTTAGTAAAATTATAAGTTTCATTTTTGTTTTGTTTTCGTAGTTCGATGTTAGATGACCTTGACTTTACCCTTGAAAGTAGTCGTGTTAATGTTTCTTCTTTGTAGCCTTTTCCTGTCCTAAGTAGTTCTCCTAAAATATCAAGATGATGTGAATGAAACGTAGTTTTCTCACGCAATAAAAATACTTTTTAGTCTTCTTTCCTTTCACAAAAATAAAGTAGTACTAATAACCCGAACTAGAATAGTTGTAATACTGTTTATTGGACAGGAAATGCCCATAAATAATTAATCCTTACTTTCCTACCTTTCAGTGAGATCCACTGGCAACGTGGGGGGTTAGACGTCAGTTCTACAGGAGGTCGTGCCTTATCAGGAGTGGGAGGAGAACTGCTGCTGTGGCCGGCGGAACCTGCTGATGCTGGAGTATACTCCTGCAGGGTGACGTCACCATCGGGGCAGTACGCCCAGAAGGATGTTCAGATTTTCGTCAGGAGTAAGTTGATCTACCACATTATAACTTTGTTGACCTTGATTCCTAATGTTTGTGTAATTGAATTAATCTAAAACTTCTATGAAATATTACAAAACATTAATCACCGTATTTGATTTCAGATCCACCAAAAATAGCGGGATTTATGTTTCCACTTGACTTAGTAGAAGGCAGCTCGATACAAGTGTTATGTGGGATCACCTCTGGCGATAAACCTGTTTACTTCTCTTGGCTCAAAGATGGTCAGCATATACCAAATGGCTTACAGGTAAGAGGCTTTCACAGGCAATGCATGGACCTATGTAAGTCAATTAATGGGTTGAAAGACACTGAACGAGGGCCATCTGGGGCCGTACAGTTTTCTGCGTCCGTACAGTCTTCCGTAGAATTAGCTTGTTTGAGGAATGTGGTAATAATGTCTATGGTTACGAAAATATCTCTCTTATAATTGAAAAAATATTTTATGTTCTGTGTTTTATTTCTAGGTTCAAGAGAAATCTCTAGATGAATTCAGTTTTCTAATATTTTCTCACGTGACGTCGAAACATAGCGGTGACTACACGTGTGTTGCAAGCAATTCTGCGGCAGAAGTAAACCATACTGCTAGATTGGCTGTTAAAGGTAAGAGAAAAGTCTTTTTTTAATTTTATTGGCATTGCATTATGTTGCGAAATGTTGGACGTTGTCGGTCTGATTGTGAACAATGATCCAAAATGATTTATTTCATTTCAGTGGCGCCAACATGGGTGTATGAGCCTCAAGATATTTCAGCCCTCTTGGGGACACAGATCCTGGTTCACTGTTCAACCAAAGGATATCCTGAACCAAGGGTCTCCTGGCTCAAAGGTCATGGTGAGTACAAAGCAATTTTATTAACAAAACAAATACTGAACTAACTCACTATACTGCAAAGCTATTCTACAACTTAAATAGCTAGATTTTTTTTTCTACAAAGTCACTAATATGTCTCGAATTTTTTTCAGGGTCAGGAGTAAGTGATTTTCGACCAGTATCAAACCTGGACCTGCAGTTCTCCATGCTTCCCAACGGATCTCTGAGCATAGCCCCAGCAGCCCATCATCACGAGGGACAGTACATGTGTCGATCAGAGAACGGGATCGGAAGGGGACTGTCGAAGATTATTGCTGTTTCTGTCAACGGTAGATAATAAGATTACTACTATACTAGAAAGGTTTAGGTGGTGAATAAAAAAAGTATTAAAAAAAACTAAAAACCCGACTGCGGTAAAAGACTTAAGTTAAAAAAAAACTGAAAAGCTAAAAACAAGCCCATTTTAAATTAAATAATAGTTGGAAGCAGGCGGGACCCATTTGAGTTTGAAAATATAAAAGTGGAATGGGTCCCGCCTGCTTCCAACTTTTATTTAATTTAAAATGTTTTTAGCTTTCAGTTTTTTTTTAACTTAACTTAACCGCAGTAGGGTTTTTAGTTTTTTTAACTACTTTTTTTATTTCCAGCTTTTTATGTTACAAATGTGAAAGATTTCGCAGACGTTTTAATTATTGTAAGTGTTTTTTACGATTTGTCACTTCGAGGTACTTTTAACCATGTAAGTTGTATATATTTTTGTAATTACCTTTTAAAACCCTTTATTTTGATATCCCACTCAATGGTATTTAAAGAAAAAAAAATTTGGAGTGCACAATATGGCTCCCCAAATCCGCCCTTTTACTTTGAGTTTTATTTTAATGTAGCCAGTGACACCCGCGCTACCAAGACAAATCTAAAGACGTATAATTTATCCAAACCCGTTTATTCGTTTAGGAGTTACGAGGGAACAAAGAAACGGACATACATACATACTTACATACATACTTAAACACATCCTTTTGGGCTTCGCCGCAGTCGGGTAAAAAAGGTAAACAATCTTGATGTGATTTTTTACACAAACACATAGTAAATAAACAAATAAACTAGTGCTTAAACTAATGGTTCAATTGATTTAGTAATCATTATTGTTGTATTTACATTGGTTTTTAGTTACATTTTATTTTTAAACTAAAAAAAGATAAAAGACGCATCAAGATTGTTTACCTTTATTTCACTACCTAAACCTTTCTAGTATAGATTAGATTTTACTTAAGCCTGCCTTCAATAACTATCAAGAATTTCTCTAAATAAGATAAGGAACCAGGCGTTACGTTGCAGAATTCGATGACTATCAAAATAATGTTACGCAATTTCTATAATTTAGTTTTAATTTCAGGAAAAACTATATCCAGTATCCATGATTGCATAATATTTTTTCTATTATAAAATACATTTATCATAATGTAAACTTACTTTTCAGAGCCCGCCCATTTTGAGTTCTCCTCACGCAACATGACAGTCAAAAGGACTGCGCAGGCGACACTGCAGTGTGACGCACGAGGAGACCCGCCCATACAGCTTCAGTGGACGCATAACATGAAGAGAGTGGACCTTACTACTTACAGGTATATAATCAGCATATAATGTTCCCACTGCTGGGACACAGGCCTCCTCACTGCGAGAGGGAGTGGGCCATAGTCTACCACGCTGGCCCAGTGCGGGTTGGTAGATGTCACATATTTTCGAATTTTTGGCGATGTTTTCTTTCGCCGTTTTGAGAGCAGTGGTGATGAAATAATTTACACAAAGTAAAGGGCCTGTCAGGGTTCGAACCTACGACCTACAACTCGTAAGTTGCGGCATTTACCACTGGGCCACCACTGCTCTTCACTACTTACAGGTAAATATTATTAAAAATATTCGTACCATTTACTTGTAAAGGAGTACTGGGTCTGGTGTAGAAAAGCATTTATTATTAAAAAAAAACTACGTGCAAACACGCCAATAACTGATTAAATAATCCAAAAACAATAAATATCTTTATAAAGGGGACTTTCACTGTAGTGTACTGTGTTGTTTCCAGAGTATCAGTATCAGAGAAGCGGTCAGAAAGCGGCGTGAGTTCTCAACTGAGTGTAGCGCACGCCGAGCGGCACGACTCGGGAGTGTACCGCTGTCGTGCTGAGAACGCGTATGGACGAGACGAGCTGCTCATCTACCTGGCTGTTCAGGGTAACTAACCATATTACTGCTCTGAATATTATTCGATCAAATTAGATATCGTTGGCTTTGACTGTACACAGGGACTTGTAGTTATGTCCTGCCGTCCAGTTTCGTACACTAATCAGCGTTGTGCTTGATCCAAAACTACCAAACTTACATTTGTTGCTTTGCTTCGCAGTTTTTCGCAACTGAAGGATTCGTTATGTTAATTGTACGGTTTGCACCGTACACCTTTTACTGATTGATATGGAATGAAACTAGGTGATTTCACTTGATCCGTGTATTGAGTCCACGACCTTAACTATTGATTTATTTATTTATTTCTTGATAAATGAGGTATTGCCATGACGCGGTTGGAATGTGAACTGAACTAATTATAAAATGTGTGGCGTAAACTGATGATTTTTTTGAATGTGCGGTTGCACCGTATACAGTAATCAACTGATCAAAGTCACTTTCTCATACAAAGTTGTACCTATAGTCTCTTGCAAGTGTAAACAAATCAAGTTAAATTCGTATGCAATCACTCATTAAGGGATTAGTGACACATTCATCTGTATTTTACCTCACATCTTTGTTCAACAAATATTGTATAAATAACATTGATAAATTTTAATTGAAAAAAGTATTTGTAAGTAGCGCTACAAGTAGGCATCCACGGCTACGTGTCCTGATGCATTTGTTCACATTCATCACACACTTTTAGAACAGACCATACAATTTATTTTGCCTTTTCCATTTTATCATTTAACCTACTGAATCAACAATCATAATCCCCCGCAGAGTTCCCGGAAGCCCCGCTCGGTCTGCACGTGTCGCGGCGCTCGGCCCGCGGCGCCAGCATCGCGTGGCGGCGCGGGTACGACGGCAATGCCCGGGTGCTTCTCTACCGGCTGCAGTACCGGGTGGTGGGGGATGCTAGGAGGCCTGATGCGGGGGACTGGGCTGAGGCGCCTACCAGGGATGTGCCCGCTGAAAGAGTGTTGGCGAGGTGAGAAAGTCGAGTGCTAGACTTACAATAGTAACTAAAGGTCCCAACATAATGTTTTAAAAGTAATTGGTTTGAACTTCAGTTTACTAGACTTTGTGACTTTAAAATATGAGAAAATTCACAGGTGGTTCGATCAAAACTCACAATTTTAAAGAAGTTTGCTAAACTAGTCCAGCGCGCTTAGGATGACCGTCATAGAAACAGGTTTTGTCGACGGAAGAATAGACAAAATAGCAGATAGTAGAAATGTTTGTACGCATTCTACGCGTCTAAGTATGGCAACGTGTAATTTTGTCTATTCTTCCGTCGACAAAATGTCGTCATGCTACGCGTGCAGGCCATTAACGCTCCATACGTTAAGGACGGTGCGCAGTGGTAGCCCGCGAAATTCAATTTTTTCTGAGTTTTTTGCAATTTGCAGGTCCGTGCCAGGTTGTATCTTGATCAAAGTATGATACGCGGCAATAAACCATATGTATTTACATAATTTTATCCATAAAAGTCATCAATACATCTCTCTAAGTTAGATTTCGTGCAGATTCGTTAGATTTTGTTCGTTTGAGGAGTCTGCACGAAATCTAATTTAGAGAGATGTATTGATGATTTTTATGGTTAAAATTATGTAAATACATATGGTTTATTGCCGCGTATCACACTTTGATCAAGATACAACCGGACACGGACCTGCAAATTGCAAAAAACCAAAAAAAAATATGAATTTCGCGGGCTACACAGCGTAATCACCTTAAAGATTAATAGTATTAAATTGACCCTTTCGAAGCCAAACTAAGTCAAACGGCAATTTTACTAAAATCTATGCAAATAAATAAACTTCACTTTTTAGTTTACTAATTACAGACCAGATCCAGATGCCACCACTACGGAAGTGCACCTGGAGTACCGAGTGGAAGGGCTCCGGCCAGCCACGGCGTATGCGCTGCGCCTCGCAGCGGTTAACGCTATCGGCGACAGTGACTACTCCGATCCTGTCATCGTACAGACCTTGGAAGAAGGTAAGAAATAAACAAATATTCTTACCTTCTTTAGGTATCAAATAGACTAAAGTATTTTTTTTATAATCACTACTGACCAAGGAGTTCAAAAAAAATGTTAGTAGAACTAATTAGAAGTGCTTCTTTGCAGCTCCGTCTGAGCCTCCTCACAATGTACAAGTGCAGGCGACCGCACCAGGAGAATTGCTCGTCAAATGGCAGGTGAAATGTTTATTCCTAATTAAACAGTAGCTTCTCTTCAGCAGATAAAACTTTTTTTCGTGCTTCACTTTACTGTCTCAATTTAAAATGCCTATCCAAGGAACAATATTTTTTACTCAGGCACCACCGCAAGAGTCCTGGAACGGCGAGCTCTTGGGCTACGTAGTGACGTGGCACGAGGCGACCTCCGCCGCGGACAACAAGACCGCTGCTCTGACCGCCGCGGGCTGGGGCGCGGCGCACGCCGTGCTGGTGGCGCTGCGCACGCACGCGCAGTACGAGGTCAAGGTGCGCGCGTTCAACGCGGTGGGGGCCGGCCCGCCATGCGCGCCGCTTACTGCTACCACATTAGAAGGAGGTGAGATAGTTAAAACGAAAGCGTTAGGGTAGCCCATAGGTAAGCCGCAGAGTACCCCGTAGTTAAGCCGCAGGGTAGCCCGTAGTTAAGAGTTAGGGTAGCCCGTAGTTAAGCAGCAGGGTAGGCTGTAGTTAAGCCGCAGGGTAGCCCGTAGTTAAGCCGCAGGGTAGCCCGTAGTTAAGCCGCAGAGTACCCCGTAGTTAAGCCGCAGGGTAGCCCGTAGTTAAGAGTTAGGGTAGCCCGTAGTTAAGCAGCAGGGTAGGCTGTAGTTAAGCCGCAGGGTAGCCCGTAGTTAAGAGTTAGGGTAGCCCGTAGTTAAGCAGCAGGGTAGGCTGTAGTTAAGCCGCAGGGTAGCCCGTAGTTAAGCCGCAGAGTACCCCGTAGTTAAGCCGCAGGGTGGCCCGTAGTTAAGCCGCAGGGTAGCCCGTAGTTAAGCCGCAGGGTAGCCCGTAGTTAAGAGTTAGGGTAGCCCGTAGTTAAGCCACAGGGTAGCCCGTAGTTAAGAGTTAGGGTAGCCCGTAGTTAAGCCGCAGGGTAGCCCGTAGTTAAGCCGCAGGGTAGCCCGTAGTTAAGAGTTAGGGTAGCCCGTAGTTAAGCAGCAGGGTAGGCTGTAGTTAAGCCGCAGGGTAGCCCGTAGTTAAGAGTTAGGGTAGCCCGTAGTTAAGCCGCAGGGTAGCCCGTAGTTAAGCCGCAGGGTAGCCCGTAGTTAAGAGATAGGGTAGCCCGTAGTTAAGCAGCAGGGTAGGCTGTAGTTAAGCTGCAGGGTAGCCCGTAGTTAAGAGTTAGGGTAGCCCGTAGTTAAGCCGCAGGGTAGCCCGTAGTTAAGCCGCAGGGTAGCCCGTAGTTAAGAGTTAGGGTAGCCCGTAGTTAAGCCGCAGGGTAGGCTGTAGTTAAGCCGCAGGGTAGCCCGTAGTTAAGAGTTAGGGTAGCCCGTAGTTAAGCAGCAGGGTAGGCCGCAGTTAAGCGTTAGGGTAGCCCGTAGTTAAGCCGCAGAGTAAGCCGAAGTTAAGCCGCAGAGTAAGCCGAAGTTAAGCCGCAGGGTAGTCCGTAGTTAAGCCACTGGATAGCCCGTAGTTAAGAGTTAGGATAGCCCGTAGTTAAGCAGCAGGGTAGGCCGTAGTTAAGCCGCAGGGTAGCCCGTAGTTAAGCGTTAGGGTAGCCCTTAATTAAGCCGCAGGATATCCCGTAGTTAAGCCGCAGGGTAAGCCGTAGTTAAGCCGCAGAGTAGCCCGAAGTTAAGCCGCAGGGTAGTCCGTAGTTAAGCCGCAGGGTAGTCCGTAGTTAAGCCGCAGGGTAGGCCGTAGTTAAACCGCAGGGTGGCCTGTAATTAAGCCGCAGGGTATCCCGTAGGTAAGACGCTAAAAAGTATTTTCATATATCCCTTACAATTTATAGGTCAGTATCCAGTTGTATGATGATAAACAATTGAGGCGACAGAAATGAATAAGCATTTAGCTCTTGGTTAGAATTGGATACAAATGTAATGTTTTCATGAAATGATCATTATATTATATTCCACCGTGCAACATGATACTGAGCTGTAGATTGCAAAAAAGAAACGTAAGATTCGACTTTTCACCAGCCCGAAAAACAATGTCATCTAGGTTCCCTCCCAACCAACCCTCCAACCCTCAAACATAATAAATAATTTTTTGTTAAGCTCCCGAAGCCCCACCGGAGCGAGTTCGCTGCGAGCCGCTGTCAGCGCAGTCAGTGCGCGTGTGGTGGGAGCCCCCGCCACCGGCGTTAAGAGGAGGAGTGCTGCTTGGATATGAAGTTCTGTATGAGGTAATGTAATATTGATTAAAATTAATTGTTTACTTGAGTTTAACAACGTCCAATAATTCATAAAAAAAAAATGTACCGATTAAGTATGTTTGCTGTAACTTAATACCTACTGTTAACCTCAGCTTGTTAATATCATTATTTTATTCACTGTAATATTGTTTCTCATCAAGTGATTTTTTTTTTTTGTTTTATTTTGAGTAATAAAGATTCTTTAACCACAAATCAGTGGGCCAGATATTACGATACATCTGTATGTGAATGCGCTATAACTTCATCGACAAACAGTTAAGAATTTTAAACGTGAAAGGTCAAGAGCAGGGCCCTGTCGGCAATAAAAAAAAGTATTTAACACATGCGTATTTAACGTACTAAAACACATGGTCAATCAATCAATAGCATTTGCTAAATAACCCAGAAAACTACTGTTTCCATAGTAACTGAAACTCAAAGCATGTATTTCAACAAAAACAATATTACAGGCACTTTTGACTTGTTAGGGAGTCGCTCAGATAGAAAGATGAAGCTAGTTGCCCATTCCAAAGTGAAAGAGGTGTGAGGTTCACGGGCAAGAAATCTAGAGGCACTCTTTTAAATCAAAATATTCATTACTTACATCAACTTTTTCAACTCCTCAGACGGTCGACGAGCTAGAAAGCCAAGTAGAAACCCGTCGCTCCGGCGGCATGGAAACTGTCCTGCAAGCGTTGCAGAGAGCTGCCAACTACAGCATAGCCGTGCGAGCCAGGACTGCGGCGGGCACGGGGCCTACCTCGGAACCGGTCTATTGCGTCACACATGAAGACAGTGAGTAACACACACACACACACTCGTGCAGCAGCTCGAACACGGCACTGACGGCAGTAACTGCTGCCTATAGCACAGGAATCCTCCCAGTTGAAGACCAGTTGCACAAGTTTTGTATCTTGCCAGTAACTTAGTTCAATTTAAGGTAAAATATTCACAATTTTTACTTTTTTTTTCATAATGTCTGAAGACATATAGCAGCACGAAGGCTTTTGAATCTGCTATTCAAATTATGACGCTACCGTAAAATTTACGTCAACCAATAAAACTCCTTTTTTCGTTATAAGTAGCAAATAAATGCAATAATTACATGTGGGTTAAATTTTTTCAGTACCGGGAGCTCCGATGGACATAAAAGCGGTGGCAAGCTCCGAAGATACGGTTATTGTGAGCTGGCTGGCTCCGCTGCAGAAGAACGGCAAGATCAAGCACTACACCGTCTACAATAGACCACAGAGGTTGGTCTTTCACAGCGATTGTACTAGAACCACACCATTATAGCGTCAAAGTTAAAAAGTGAAGTCACTTAACATCGGGGTGTAATCCGGGTGTAAGTAATTCTCATCAGGGTGTAAGTAATTCTTATCGGGGTGTAAGTAATTCTCATCGGGGTGTAAGTAATTCTCATCGGGGTGTAAGTAATTCTCATCGGGGTGTAACTCATTCTCATCGGGGTGTAAGTCATTCTCATCGCGTTGTAAGTAATTTTCATCGGGGTGTAAGCACTTCCCATGCGGGGTAAGAACTTACCATTAGCTATGAATGTAAAATTGACGTATTTACTTGCTTAGAATTTACTAACTACTTCTTCAACATAAAAAAGATCTTGTTCTATTAAACAGGACAGGCCAGCACTCGCAGATGATGGTTCTCCACAAAGACGAGGAAGAAGAGTATCAGGTTGAAGTTCGAGGTCTACAAGAACATCAGGTCTATGAGTTCTGGGTGACGGCAGCCACCGCCTCCGGGGAGGGAGAGATGAGTGCTATTGTGGCGAGGAAGCCTAACGCTAGAGGTGACATTTATATTACATATCTTATTTTTAATACATTTTCAACTATAAACAAACCTTTACCCTACTACTCGCACTCACAAGCGTCAGGCCCGCTGTACACGGCACGGTTATATTACAGTACGCGGCGTATAAGCCGCGCCGTAGAAAAAACGTGTGAGCTTGTACATGACACGACAAACAACCGGACGTGACAATTTTTTTATGTGCCATGTTAAAGACGTGCGACATGAATAAAAAAAAAAAAACGAAAAAAAATCAAGAAGAAATAGATCATCATTGCTTATTACGTCTTGAGCAAGCGTGGTGATCAATGCTTGTGCCTTCTCCTTATGAGAAGAGGCCTGTCCTGCCCTTGCTCTGCAGTGGGACTGTCATAGGCTGGTATTAATAAAATTTGCGTTCATTGAAGGACCAAAAACTACTTGGATGGTCGGAAACGTCACTTAGACGTCAAACATCGATCTGCGTGATTTAATTTATAAATAATATACTATCTCAATTTATGTGGCCTAAAAGTACAGTAATACACTCTGAATAAGTTATAACTTCAGTGACAGTGTTATCAAACCTTGAAACTGCAAATACGTAATGAATTAGGTGATAACAGTGCAAGTGTCTAATTCACCATAAAAACAGGTTTGGCTGTAAACTATTCATACAATAAGTCTACGAACGGAATACTGGGTCATAGTAACAACAATTATTAACAAGAAACAGTCGTTGAGTTGATATTTTTATATTTACCGTAAACAAAGAACAGATGACTCATTAACGGTGTATTTAAACGACATAGACCAACCCATTGACTCTCATTGACCAATCACACAAAGTTGACTGCGACTTGACATAAGAATCTTCGTTCAGAAATATTACTTTACTGTATTGAATACCAGCATTTTGAGACGACGTTCCGTTACATGCAGATTTACTTATAAACTCTCTCCGTACCTCTAAGTAGATATTAAAACGTGAAAAATAGCGACAAATTAAGTGCCAAAAACGGTCTTAAAAAACGTAAACAATGAATGTGTACTGTTTTTGATATAGAGCTACTACATTTAGCGAGATAGTATAATAACGAACAACTTAAATAACAAGTTCGTAATAATAGCGTGCGACAAGAGCCGAGGTCGATATACAAATCGAAGCGAAACCCAAATCGAGTTCTAAAACTTCTATTAACGACCGTAAGATGGCAGCAGTGGTAACTTGCTATGCATGTAAAAAATCTGTTAACATTAAAAATACTGCATTATGTTCTGTGTGTAACCAAAGATATGAGTTGAACTGCGTAGGGTATCCTGAACAAGTATACCGTATGATGGATCAGGAGTCTAAAAAGAAATGGAGATGTAGGACATGCATTCAAAGTAAAAAACAATCTAACAGTGAAGAATCCAACGTCACGATAAGGCGAAAACAAATAACATCAAAAACACAATCGCTAACACAAAAAAGGAAAAAGATTACAAAAAATGTTACTAAAGAATCTTCAACCCCCGAAAATACTCCCCAGAGGTTAGATTCGCATATACTTAGCGACTACGACACGTCGGATGAATCGTATTCTTCACCTGTTCAATTATCTAGGAGTGTAGATCACACAATAACAGACACAATTACAATTACAGAAATGAAAGACACAATCTCGCAATTAACGCAGGATTTAAATAGTACGCAACACGAACTGGAGAACACGATCCTAGAAAACAACGATCTCCATAAGCAAATAAATAAACTAATGGCAGAAAACACCATGTTAAAATCACTGTGTAGTTCTCCAATAGTAGAAGTCAAATCTGCCAACAGTACTAAAAAGAAGAAGAGAATTTCCATGATGTCTCAAAGCATATTCACGCTACCTTCGTCACCAACTTCAGTGGAGGCACCCAGCAGTCCTTATTGCAAATATGACACATCTCACCTACAACAGCAAATAGCAGAACTTCAGCATAAACTTGCAGATGCTAATCAAGAGATCACACTACTTACGAAAGGCAATCAACTACCTATCAAGGAAATAACATGCAAAACGTTGATGGACAATTCTGGAAAGACGGTGCAGCAAGATCATAAGTCACCAACTGGAGATAATACGTGCGCACAGATGCCAAAATTGGATATGACGCACAATGATACAAGATTTACGCTGCCATTGAAAAATTCAACACCAGAGGAAAATACTACAACAACGAGCGTGCACAACGAAGACAAACAAAGAAAACTGTGTGTAATGAGTAATAGCGCACAAAGAGGCATACTACAAGCTATTGAAGAAAATTTTTCTAAAGAATTTAATTTCTGTAGTTATTCATTACCAAACTCTAAAATACAGCAACTATTAACTGACATAAAATCAAAATTGAGAGACTTCAGTTTAAATGATTATTGTATAATTTTATTAGGAGACACTGACATTAAATATAGCAATAACTTTATTGATGTAATAAAAGTCATTAACGAAAGCTTGCTACAGATAACCCACACAAATGTAATAATATGCACTCCTACCTATATACGAGGAGCGCCTATATATAACTATAAGGTTGAGATGTTCAATAACCTACTTTATATGGACGTCCAATATCATAAATACGCATACTTTTTTGATACAAATTATGACCTAACATTTGAGTTTGACATGTTTTCATATAAATCAGGTAGATTAAATAAAGCTGGAATACAATTCATATTTAAAAATATAATGAATAGGATCAAAATTGACTTGGAGTTATTCCCTTACGTAACTAGTGACAAAAATAAACAAAGCTCACAGTTTTTTCTTTAATAATAATATTCACATTCTGCAGGACGTTTTCGAAAACAAAGAGCAACATTTTAATATTTTATTTCAAAATATCCAAAGTCTATATAATAAGCAACACTTAATGGAAGCATTTGTCAGCGAAAACCAGACATATCAGGCTATATGTATTACTGAAACATGGCTCTCGAAAGATAAATTAAGCGTGATTGACTTTAGCGGCTATAGAGTCGCAGCATCCTACTGTCGAGAAAACCGTGGAGGTGGCGGAGTTTGCATCCTAATAGAAGAACACAAAGACTACATAGAAAGATGTGACATAACTGAGATGTCACTTGAATATATTTTAGAAGTTTGTGCGATTGAAATGCCTAACGAAAATTTGCTATTAGTGACAATGTACTGGAACAGAAGGGAAGAAAATCTATTTTATAACCAACTCAATCAAATACTTGCATACATAAATAATAAATACTCGAAACTAAACACAGTCATAGGTGGTGACTTTAATATTGATATTCTTAAAAATAACTCCAAAGTTAACGCTTTCTTAGACCTTATGTCCGAATACAAATACACACAGCACATAAAACAGCCCACGCGCATAACACAAACAGCGTCAACGTGCCTTGACCTAATATTTACAAACTATAAAAACATAGATTTATATACATCTGTAGAAGAACTGGGTTTTTCAGATCATTGTGGTACAATTATAAAATTTAAAATACCGCAACGACCGAAGCCAACCACTTGGTATACTGAAAAACGACTGTACAACAAAAATAACACTGAAAGTTTCAAATCTGCATTAAAGTCAGTTAATTGGAGAGATATCATTATAGAAACTAACGACGTTAATCAAAATTATAATGTTTTTAACGATTTATTAACTAATATACTAAATAAAACTATACCAAAAATGAAAACTAAATTAAAAACACGTTATAAAAAATATTGGTTATCTAAAGGAATAAAGATCTCATGCACAAACAAAAGATTATTAAAAATTTTGAGTATTAAGTCTGACAATCCAATTATCAAAAAACACTATAGAAAATACGAAAAAATACTAAAGCAGTCGGTGATAACATCTAAAAAACAGCATTACATTAAAAAAATTAAAATGTCTCAAAACAAAGTCAAAGCTATGTGGAATATAGTGAACGAACGGACTAACAAAAAAACACTTACAGATAAATATAACATACAATTACAAATTAATAATACTTTAGTTTCAGATCCAAAACAAATAGTAAACAAGTTCAATAATTTTTTTGCATCAATCGGTGAAGAGACCGGCCGTGAGGCCAAAGGTCAGCCAGTACTAAATCCTTCTGAAAATACCCTATTTCTTAGACCTTTAGATTGTCGAGAAACGCATAGAATCATACAAAATCTAAAAAATAAAAAAAGTCACGGAATCGATGAACTACCCCCCTCTCTGATTAGACAGTGTGCAGATGAACTTGCTGTACCCTTTTGCGTTTTGATAAATCAGTCCTTTGAAGAGGGTACTTTTCCTGATCAACTTAAAAAAGCTATTATAAAGCCATTATTTAAGAAAAACTCAAAAGCTGACCCCAATAATTACCGGCCCGTAGCTCTTCTACCGACTGCTTCAAAAATTTTCGAAAAGGCTATGTGTGACCGTGTGTACAGTTTCTGTGAAAAATATAAAATCTTTGACGAAGCTCAAAACGGGTTTCGTAAACATCGGTCAACAACCATAGCTGTCTATAAATATATGCAAGAAGTTATTAATATTATAAATGATAAAAAATATGCGGTGGGCATACTTTTAGACATGACCAAGGCATACGACAAAGTACAGTTTAAAATTTTATTAGACAAACTATATGGAATAGGAATTCGTGGAACTACACATAAGTGGTTTGCGTCCTACTTAAAAGATAGAGAGCAATATGTGCAAATAGAATATTTTAACCACGACCAAAAACAAATAATTCAAATAAGGTCCGAAAAGAAGATTATAAATGCATCAATTCCCCAGGGCAGTGTTATTGGATGTCTCCTATTCATCATCTACATCAATGATCTTCCAAAAATTATGAAAGAACCATGTGTGCTATTCGCAGATGATATATCTATACTTACCACATGCCAAACAAATAGTAATATTAATAAACAGTTAAACACAATATTGAATAAAACAACAAAATGGATGAATGAGCATAATCTTGAGATAAATTATAAAAAAACCAAACTAATGACTTTCTACCCTCACCAAAAACCCCCATTACCTGTTAACTTCACAACAAATGGCACAAAAATTGAAGTAGTTAATGACTTTACGCTTTTAGGACTCACAATTGACACACATATTTCATGGAAGCCCCATATAAACAAAGTACGATCAAAACTCTCAAAATTTACTTACGCACTTCGAGAAGTCAAAAAAACTACAGACTTGCAAACTGCACTTACTACGTACTACGCCTACGCTCATGCATGGCTCAGCTATGGCATTATAATGTGGGGAAATAGCACAGACGCGCCTACGCTTTTCATTCTACAGAAGAAATTAACCAGGATCATAGTCAACATCGAACAAACTGATAGCTGTAAACCCTTTTTTATAAAACATAAAATCCTCACCTTACCATCTATCTATATCCTGGAAATATGCAAATTTGTTAGGAACAACATAAATTTTTTCACGACCCGCGGCGATAAACATACTGACCGATCTGTCAGATATAAAAATATGTTGATGTTACCCTCTTCGCGCATGAAACTACATTCCAATAGCCCTTACGTAATGTCCATAAAATTATATAATAAACTTCCTGATGCATTAAAAGACGAAACCAACGATACGACATTTATAAATAAGCTGAAGCAAATATTAATTAAAAAAGCATATTACACAATAAGCGAATACTTAGAGGACAAAAAAATTTATTAAACAGAAACAAACACCATACAAGTTAGTAAATAGAGATAAATATTATTATATGATTACGTTGAATTGACCAAATAGTTTTGTTAATGGATATAATTTAATAGACTGATCTTGATAAAATTAATATTATAATATACTTAATTAATGTTAATGACATATTTTAAAAATTGATTATTGTTATTTTGTTTCCTGATTTAATGTTATTTTATTTTAATTTTATTTTTGTTTCTTATTTTAATTTTATTTTTGTTTCTTATTTTAATTTTAATTTTTAATTTTTTACTCTTTTGCTGTGCCCTACAGGGTCCGTAATTGTACCGTAGCTTTAAGCCTTTGTAACACCTTTTCAAACATTATGGAATGCAAATAAAGATATGAATATGAATATGAATAATACTTTGTTACCTTGTTACTTTGTTACCTTGTTACTTTGTTACCTTGTTACTTTATTACTTTGTCACCTTGTTATTTTGTTACCTTGTTACTTTGTTACCTTGTTACTTTGTACCCACAATCATTTTTGACCATAAGCACATTCATTCCTTATGGTTCAAATGAATTAAAACTTGCTTTCGTGTACTCTTCAGCGCCAGCAAAAATAACGTCGTTCGGTCGTCGCTTGGAGGCGAAGACCGGCGGGCGCACGCGCGTGCGCTGCGGGGCTACGGGCGCGCCGCCGCCGCACCGCACGTGGGCGCGCCGTCGCCCCGCGCCGCCGCTCGCGCACGACACCAACTACCTCCTCGACGGGCCCTACCTTATCATACTGAGTTAGTACATTTATTTAATAATTAGCGAACCAACTCTGCGTCGCAAGGTTTTATCAGGATTTCTTTATGTTGTATGTTTAATATAAATGTATTATACACATTTAAACCCTCCGGAATAAATTCTCTACATGATGGTGAAAATCACAGTAGAATCCGTTACGTGGTGTACAAGAACAACGCCGTTACAGACGAAAAGCGACTATAATATAACATATTTAAGTGATATAGATTACTAGCTGCGTCCCGCGGTTTTACCCGCGTAGATCGAGATAAAAAGTAGCCTATGTGTTAATCCAGGGTGTAAGCCATCTACATACCAAAGAACATCGGCCAAATTTCTATAGAAGCTGGACCTGAGTTTTATTTTCAGTGTGCAGAAGCAAATTATAGTGAGATTTGATTGTTTTTATGTAGTAAACACCATCTCTTTCGAAAATAATATCTAAATAGCCAAGATATTTCAATAATGCAAAAAATACTTTTGAGGTTATCGGTGTCAGGAAATGAAAAGCACAGAATAATCGTCACAAGCGGCACCTAGTTATCAGTCTGTAAAACAATGCCAAGGTCAAACAACAGAAGGAAATCCAAAACAGTACAGTACGTATCACAATATTCACACTAACAACAACACAACAATGCGAGATTGCCGGGTGCAAAGACTACATACTACAGTATATTAGTGTCAAATTGACACCCGTTGTAATTGACAGTATTGACACTGTCAATCCATGGCGCGCGTCGATGACATATATATATGACGTTCCGTTGTACACGATTGAACAAAATGCTGATACTTACTATGAACCCACATAATTATTTTTATGACAAGAATCCAATACATAATAAAAACAACACTTGTTGGTTTGATACACGAATTGAATAACATCTAATAACTATTCAGAAAAACGTGAATAATTATAATCTTTGAGTACTAAATCATTTCTTAAGCAAAATGAATCGTAAAGGTGCGTTCTGAACATGTTATTCTAAATAATTTGCAAATTATGCTATTAAAAAAAAATGTGTTTGTGCTTTTTTTTCTGGCGACTTAAATATCTATTTCTTATGTTTTTTAAGACCTTAAAAAATACTAGATTTTTTCATATATATGGTATATCTATACACCACCGCCTCGTAGTCAGGTACGATTTGGCCGTCCTTCTTTCATCCAAATCGGTTTAGCCGTTTGAGCGTGAAGACCGGAGTCTCAAAGTTCCTACTGGCCCAGGAGATTTACCTAGATTGTTTGACTTTTCTATTTTGGTGTTTACACATGCAAAATGACTTTCAGAGGTAGACCGCAGTTCAGCGGATAACTACACGTGCACCGTGCGCAACCCGTGGGGCGAGGAGCGCGCCAGCTGGGAGCTGCGCGTGCTGGGAGTGCCTGCCAGACCGCAGCTGAGGCTCGCCGCCGCGGCGCCGGCGCGGCTACACCTGGTGTGGGAGAAGCCGCACACGGGGGGGTCCAGTTTACACGGTAAGTTAAGAATTATGTACTATTCATATTTCAGTTTAACTCTTTAAACGTCGATTGACACCCAGGTGTGCAGATAACAATACAAAATCTATTGTGCCCGCTAATTGGCGTGCGACGGGATATGGATACGCCACATTAATAATTCATAATAACATAATGTTGTTTCTTTAATTCTATAAAAAGCGTTTATATATCGAGATTTCCTGCACATAAGAATGTAAGGCATTAAGGCGAAAGCGCCAGGGTAGCCCGCAAAATTCAAAACTTACGTTTTTTGCAATTTGCAAGTCAGTATTTTAGGTTGTATGTTGATCTAAATATCATTCACGGCCGTATCTAATATTTATTCATAGAATTATAATCATAAAAATCATCAATACAGGTCTCTAAGTTCATATTACCTTATTGAATGACTATTTCATGAAATCATGAGATTTGAGACCAATGAGTTGGATTGCTGATTCTAATGATTATATAATTTTATAAAGCCGTATTAGTTACGACCGCGGATCATAGTTTTAATCGACATACAACCAGACACTGACCTGCAAATTGCAAAAAACAAGAAAATTTAAATTTAGCGGCCTACTTTAGCGCATCCCCCTTAATAGTTACAGTTTAAGACTAATTAAGACAGGTTAGCCTCACCTATATTTTCCTGCCACAGATAATTATGTAGAAAAGGTTGCTTTTTGATTTAAACGTAATTCTTAGCTAACAATTTATTTTGCAAGTGACCAACTCGTCAGGGCAGTTAGTAACCATTTGGTTAGAGCCACTCTCTCCTTTATCACTTACTCCTTTTGTAAAGTAGCTCGACTGCCTTGCTGGTCTCGTGCATGCGCGACTACTGAGCGTGGGGTGAAGTTGGTCGTGTGACACCCGCGTCCCTCAGATAGCACGTAAAGCCGTTTTGGTTCTGCGCTTTATCGCTCCCCGGTCGTGTCGGATTGCCGTGCCATCACACTACGAGAGTAAAGGAGCTGAGAGGGCACCTGTTTGCGCACACATTTGTGCACTATAGTATCTCCTGCATACTTGGCTTTCCTACTCCATCAAGATTGACCCCCGATTGCCGAAATACGGTCAGGCCTTTATATTTATTTTTTAAAGTAGCTTTTTTTTCTCATCGCCAGGTTACTTAGTCGAGCATTCCCGCTCTGATGACGGCAAATGGCACACGACACGATTACCAGCCGATACCAGGACCCACACCTTGGAGCGGCTGGCTTGCGGCACGCTGTACAGAGTGAGGCTGACTGCGTACAACGCGGTCGGTTCATCACCAGCCAGTGATGAGCTGGTGGTGTCTACTAAAGGTGGACGTAAGTGAAATTTTTAATTACTACTAGAATACTAATCATAATCCTAACTATCCCAACTATTTATCCTAACCCTAACTAATATTATATTATAAATGCGAAAGTGAGTTTGTTTGTTTCGCTTTTACGGTAAAACGACTGAACGGATTTGGATGACACATGGGTAGACCATAACCTGGATTAGGACATAGAATACTTTTAGTAGTACGTTCCCGTGGTATAATTTCCGACCTCCACGCGGGAGAAGCCGTGCGCCAAAGCTAGTAATTTATAATTTCCTCATTTTACTTGTTTCGTTTCACTCCCTTCAACCAGTTTGTTTTTTGAAAAGTGTCCGAAAAAGTTTTTAAATAAAATAAAATGCTACTGATATACCAAGACAAGATTTGTTGAATAATCTTGAACTAACACCTCATTTCCAGCTTCAAAAGCTTCCCCAGAGAAGGACCTAATAACGACCAACAGTTCCTGTGTCCGCCTCAACCTACTGACTTGGGACAGCAATGGCTGTCCCCTCACCCAGTTCGCGGTATCTGTGAGGAGTTTCGAGGAGTCCGCGTGGATCACCCAGACGGTGTCGCCAGCTGCCCAGCCAACTGTTCTGTGCGGCCTGGCGGTAGCGTCCTGGTTCCATCTGAAGGTGGTCGCCAGCAGCGCCGCAGGGACTACTCTGGGGAATTATTATTTTTCGACTCTAACAGAAGGTGGAGGTGCGTTGAAATGTTCGAAAAATAACTAGAGAAATCTTGAACAAATATCTTCGCTAAGCTAACTGACGTAACTGATTTGAAGCACAGTTTACAGGGCAAGCCATTTTTGTTTTTGTAAACTGTAGATACTTCGGTCTCGATTTTTGAATTATCATGGGAACCGTAAGGCATAGGTACAAATACGCCGATTCGACTTGGAAAATGTATAGATAGATAGATAGAATACTCTTTATTATGCACACCATAAAAATTACAGATATAAATGTTGAAATTTTACATAGGGTGACACAATGGGCGGTCTTATCGCTAAAAGCGATCTTTTACAGACAACCTTTGGATGGATTATGGGGAGAAAGGAGAGAATACTGTAGGTAGACTGTGGTGTACCATATATACATACAATTTATATATACATAAATACAGATACTTATATAAATATATACTTATATATCCTACTTGAAATGTATCAAATTACTATAGTTAGGTCGGTTATCGGCTTAGTCCAAAATGTCAGAGACATCAGGTAGTTTAACTAGCGACGATATTTTTCCCATAAAAAATAAAGTTGAACGGTGCAGGTACTTGTTTAATTTCCACGCGCTAGAGCTCAAATATCATGTCCATTGATTCCAGATCGGATACCAGCACCGGCTCAGTTCCCTCCCGGGGGTGACGAAGGTGACGAGCGGGCGACTGCCGTGTTGGCAGCGGCCGCCTGCGGACTGTTCGCTGCCTTGCTGTTGCTGGCAGCGATCGCATACAAACGGAGGTGAGACTACACAGGCTGAAAGTGTAAACAGTGGCAATATTTTAAGGGGTTATTGTACTCATCATTATGAACAACTTTTACTATGGGACAAAACCTGAAATCGCGAAAAAAAATCAGCTGTTCAGTACATTTATGTTCGCATAATTCGTCAAAATGTATGGGCAGCTGATTTTTTTTTCGCCATTTCAGGTTTGGTCCCATAGTAAAAGTTGTTTGTTATCAAGAGCACAATCATCTGTTTAAGTATCGGTCAATAATTACCAGTCACCCTATGTCTGTATTATCTGACACGACTGGGATTGTTAAAATGACATTCCGTAGACAAAGTTTTTGCGATAGTAAAGGTCTCAATATTTTTTTTTCTATGTTTCCAGCCCCTCAACAACATGCTTCAGGAAAGGTTATGAGCAAGGTGATATCTCAGAAGAAGAGGATAAGTCAGTAGAAAAGAGAGACAACCGGCGGAATTGCCAGCAGGTGTACACTTCATCACCCATCAAGCATCCCATTGGGAAGAAGGACCAACAAGGTATAGTTTTCTTTACTTATAATTTTCTGCGACTTGGATCTTTAATAACCTTTTCGACGCACACATCGTTTCTGAGAAACTTTTCTAGAACAAAAACTGGCCAAGTGCGTCTCAGACCACGCACAATGAAGGGTTCCATAGTTGAAATGAATTTCATAGGATTAAAATCCTGTGTAAAGTTGATTAGCTTTATCGTCAGTTTTAAATATCTATTAACTGTCCCAAACGTGTGTTCAATAACAACTTGTGTAAGAAAAAAATACACATTCAGCTGATGACAGTGATATATGTTCTCACCCTCTGCACTTATCTCTATCTCTACCTACTTCATTGTATGATTCTATTTCCATATAGAATAGAATAGAATAGAATAGAATATTCATTTATTTGCTCAGAACGTAGGTATTTACAATAAGGTGGTTACAATAACATAAAAGAATCCTTGTACATTCTACCATTTTGGCATGCAAACATTGATGCAGTTCATCATCAAATATGGGTACAAACACTGACACAAAACTAAAATTTATCAGCTAGAAAATCCGATACAGAGTAGTAACATTTATTTAATAAAAGTACAGTTAATTTCTTTTTGAAAGTTGTTACTGGTTCCTCTTTTATGGAATTAGGAATATGGTTAAAAATAGCCGGTGCCATACCAAAAACACTTTTCCTCAACAAAGCAGTCTTGTAACCACCTGTGCGTAACAAGTTTTGGTATTGAGATCGCAAAGCTACATCTCGGTGTCTGCTTTCCGATATACTTAAAAATAGATGTCGATTACATTTAACAAAAAGAGCAATTTCTAAAATATAAAGGCATGGAAATGTCAACAAATTATGATTTTTAAAAATTGGAACACAGCTGTCGGTAACTTTCAAACCAAATATTGCTCGTAGGCAGCGTTTTTGGGCTTTAAAAATACTCTCTCTTTCGGTACAGTTGCCCCAATATATAATCCCAAACCTTAAAATGGAAACGACAAGACTATGATATGCTAGTAACACTGTTTTGATGTTAACTTTTTTTTTAAGATTATAAAGTGCATATGCAGATGCGCTAAGTTTTTTACAGATTGCTTCTGCCTGTGCCTTCCATGTCAGTTGACTGTCAATTAAAATTCCTAGAAATTTTGTAACGTCTACCCTGTCCACCTCTTGACTATTATAATTTATATTTAGATCATTGATACGAAGTCTTTGGTAAAAATGCATTATCTTTGTTTTTTCTAAGTTTATTTGTAAGTTATTACTATTTAGCCAATTAATTATAATTCTAATGGTGTCGTTTATATCGTTTTCATAATTTTCATTACTGTCGCATTTTAAGAGTGCTGTACTATCGTCGGCAAACAGTACCATACGATGGTGGATTTGGCGTGGGAGGTCATTAATGTAAATTAAAAATAACAAAGGCCCAAGGACGCTTCCCTGTGGTACACCGAATTTAATTTCTCTATAGGAAGACACGTATTTTTTACCCAATTTAGACTTGACACATATTTTGTAAATTTCTGTCATCTGTTTGCGACCCGATAAATATGTTTTTATTAGGTTCAGAATATTGCCTCGAATACCATAGGCGTTAAGTTTTTGAAGAAGTATGTTATGGTTGACAAAGTCGAAAGCTTTCGACATATCTGTGTATATAGCACATATAGGCGTTTTAGTATCAACACTCGACATGATTATATTCAACAGGTCAAAAATTGCCATGTTTATATTCCTATTTTTCCTAAACCCGTATTGCTCAGGGCAAAGTATATTAAATTTAGTCAGGAAAGATGATATTGCTTCATAAATGACTTTTTCTATTATTTTAGAAAAAACGGAAATTAAAGCTATCGGCCTGTAGTTCGACATATCATCTTTACTGTTCTTTTTATGAATTGGTTTTACAATTACCGTTTTTAACTTGTTAGGAAATTTTCCTGATGATATGCTAGCGTTAATAATATGACTTAAAGGGCCAGCTATAATATTAGCAACAAATTTTATGACTTGAGTGGAAATCTCGTCATAACCAAAGCTCTTTTTGTTTTTCAATGATTTAATTATTCTAATCACGTCTTGAGGTATGACTGGCGGCACAAATATCGAGTTTGGGTTGTAATCTATTTTCTTAACGTCGTGCATTGTGTTATTAGGTATATCAGTAATTTGGTCAATGAAAAAATTATTGAAAGACTATGCTATTTCTTTCGGATCCGTTATTGTCTGGTTATTATTTGTTATCTGTGAGATTGGTTCCCTATTCATTTTGCTGTTATTTATTATTTGCCATGAGGTTTTTGCCTTATTCTTCGAGTTTTTGATCAAGTAATTATTTTGGGCATTCTGAGTTAGTTTAATTATTTTTTTAAATCTCTTCGAGTAATTAACAAAAGCGTTTTTATTTTCTGGTGACGGCCTCAGTCTATGTTTCCACAGTAAATTTCGTTGCCTTTTACTGCATAATCTTATGCCACGCGATAGCCACTTAATTGGCTTTTCTGATTTTATTGTCACTAGTTTATAGGGAAAACATAAGTCATACATGAGCTTAAATGTTTCAAAGAAATTATCATATGCTTTGTTCGAATCCTCTGTGTTATATACGTCAGAAAACGATAGATTTTGCAGATAGTTATTAAATTTAATGAGATTTCCTTTACACGTATCTCGGACCTTAGTTCTCCAGGTTTTAATTATGCATGATTTATTCACTTTTATCTTAGTTAATTGAGCTGTATGATCAGATAGACCGAAGTCTATTACTTGACAATGACATTTTTGTCTGGTATTGTGTGCAAAATTATCTAAACAGGAATTACTAATAGGACGTGTCGCTTCATTAATTTCCAAAATAAGATTGTAACTTAAGAGAAAGCATTTAAATTCCAAAGTAATTCTGTTATTTTTTAAAACATTTATATTAAAATCGCCGCATATAATTATTTTAGTGTGACTATTAGTACATATTTTTTTTAGAATAGCATCAAAATTTTCGTAAAATTTACTTAAATTAGACAGGTTGGGCGGTCTATAGATACATAATATAATTAAATTATGTTGTGTCATTTTAATGGCGCAACATTCTATTATTCCTGAAACCGAGTATTTCATTATGTCGGGTAATTCTATATACTCATGACCCTTTCTGACTAAAATACAGGCCCCACCGCGTTTTATGTTGCCTCTTGCATAACATGCAGCGAGCCTATAATTAGGTATATAAAGAAGATGTTCCTGGCCCGACATTATAAAATGCTCGGTTATGCATATGACATCTACAATTATTTGTTTGCTTAACAGCTCTTGAATGTTCACGGTTAATAGATCAGATTTATTTACAAGTCCGGCAATATTCTGATGCATAACATACATGTGATCAAAGAAAAAACTGGGTACGTGTGACCGCATTAGTGTTTAAATTATTTGTCAGATCAGGTTCAAGTTCAAGTGGTGACATTGAGTGATTAATATTATTTATAAGTAACAGTAAATTTTGAAAAATATTTGTCATTCCTCTGTTATTTAATTTTCTAGTGTATTTTGAAAACATAGTAAAATCGTAGAGTAAGTCTAAGTTGGAGTCTAGTACTGTTACATAATTATGTGACAGTAAATCTAAATGAAGTAAGTTGTTAAACGTTTCGATACGCCAGTTGAACATCGTCGAATAATCACTTAGTTTGAATGTAGGTAGGCACAAAATAATATTTGTATGCTGAATTTTTTCCAGCGTTTTCCTTAATCCTATTATGATTTCTACATAGTTTTTAGTTTTTTGAAAATCTTCTTCTCCAATCAAAATTACGCAGTAATCGTTAAACGAGTAATCCACAACTTTTTCATGCAAATTGCTGAGAAGTTGTAACAATCCACATTTCGGAGACACATAGTGACAGATCTGTAAGTTTTGGAATGTCTCTTCTGCGATAGACAGAATATTATTTGTTTTGTTAGCACTAACAATGCATATCCTATTCCTCGTAGATTTCACATTACCCTCTATTTCTGTCCTTTGAGTTGTTTTATTTTGTTTAGTGTTTGTGGTGCATAAAGTAATTGTTTGTTGTTTTTCCATTGTGGTACGTTTGTTGCTTAGCTTTTGTGTTTTTATTTCAGATTTAGGCGTTGCATTTTTGCAGTTATTCTCGCCTTTATTTTGCTTTTGGAGCAAGTAATCTTCTTCAAAGGAAAAATTCAGTTTGCCTTTATTTAAACTTTTCTTCTTAGTTAGGGTTGAAACTCTTTTAGGTGTACATATTTTTTTCAGATTTTTTATAACTTTCTCATGGTTAATTATGATATTTTTAAGTGAAAAATTCTCCGTTAATAAGTTTTCAATTTCACTATCCGCAGAAGCCAATTTTCTTCGCAAGGCATTAACTAATGTCCCTAATTCTGTTATTGTTTCATTTTCATTTTCATTAAGTTGTAGCTGAGGGCAACTTGTGTTATGTTTGTCGTAAGACGTAATAGATGGGTATTCGTTGTCATCGTCCACTGACAAGGATGCAAAAGAATTTTCTGTACTTATGTTTATTTTGCTTTGCTGTTTTCTAATGGTTACGTTATCAGTTTCTAGTGAAAACAATTGTAAATCAGAGTTGTTAGACATGATAAATATGGCGCGAGTCACTTAGTAGTAGATATGGATCGGCACAGATCAACACAGAACGCGATCCTTTCCAGCAGTTGTTCACTGTGCGACACTGTGCTGGTGGGCGGAGCTTACCGCTGACGGTCGCCTGCCGCGGTGACACGGTAAGACACAGATCGACACAGAACGCGGTCCTTTCCAATTACGCGACACTGTGTTTTTTCTTTATGGTTCGTTATTTGAATTTTTATATTTGTTTTTGAGAATAACTTGATTATCACTTATTATTTTTCAGTTTTGATTTCACAATCACTTAAATAGTTTCAGAAGACACACCACAGTATATTTCTCTCTATTATTAATTTGTTTTTTACGCAAAATAGAATTTAAAATCACAGCACTCGTTTCACTCGTGTTCAACCCGTTACGTTCCGTAAGTTCCTCCCATATATAAACTGGATAAACATATTTGGTTGCTATCTTGAAGGCTTTTAGTGAGGCTTGTAGGTACATACGCCAGCAGGTTAAACCACCCGAAACTGTCAAATTTTCCCAGTCAACCTTGAACCTAATGCTTTAGCGATAAAGATGAAAATCTATTAAAGAAATTTGACAGATTGTAGTAGCTTGATGTGCTGGCGTCTGCACACAAAAAGTATTCTGTGATGGGTTTCCACAAAACACGATTTTGACGTGGTTTGAACGTGGTAAGATATGCCTGAGCGGGGAATCATACAGAATTTGGACTCAGTTGTTTTTTTCTGTGCCAAGCTGCAGACGTGCGCGTGCGTCATGGAAATAAAAGCTGTGATAGGCTGAATTGATTGATATACAGGGTGGCCGGAACATTGACGTCCAAAAATAAAATTTCGGTCCCTCGTATCGTGGGGTATTCGAATCACCCCCATGTATGTTCCGCGACTTTTCATAGTTTTCGAGTTATGAATTTTTTTCTGAATGTTTGAAAATTTTCGACCTGACCAACCTAAAAAAATTCTAAAAAAAAAGTAGAGGGTTTTATCGAGTTTCTTTTTTTGCAACTGAATTTTCATAAGTAGTACTTTTATGCATAAAATAATCAGCTTCGTAACTGTGATGAAAGTTATGAAAATGTTGATCTAAAGTGAAAAATTTACGTTCGGTAAATTATGACTTAAATTTTCAACTTCAAATTAAAAATCTAAACAGGTGACTTCATGGTTCTCAAGTAGGCTTCAAGAATGCGCCAGACTCTCAGCTTTCATAATCATTAAAAAACGTAGGACTTAATGGGGCTAACTTTGGCCTTAATCGGCCTTCAAAGACTGCGAGGTGGAAAATTCTTAAAATTAGCTATCTGATTAATTTTTTTTTTTTCCATTTTCTCGCTCCTAAGGTTATTTAGTTTGCTAACCAAAAATGACTGCAGGAAAGCTAAGATTTAAACACGGAGATTTTTTTAAATGTTAGTTTAATGAATTTTGCGCGATCCGTTCTCGTGGACTATGGGTTGTAAACGAGGGTGCAACTCTTTTACCTGCAATAACAATCCACTCGAAGTGAGACCTTCGACATTTCAACATCGCTTCAGCGTTAACTTGTGGTCTGGTATCCTCAATGGCGAACTAATTGGTCCGTTTGAACTGCCGTCCAGACTTGATGGAGAAACATACAAAAACTTTTTGGAAAATGAACTTCCATTGTTGCTGGCAGATGTGAATCTCGAACTCAGACGAACCATGGTGTTGCAAAATGACGGCGCCCCGTGTCACTATGCAACCCAGGTCCGAAATTACTTAGATGAAACATACCCCAACAGATGGATCGGACGCAGCGGACCAATTAGGTGGCCTCCACGCTCACCTGATCTCAACCCCATCGATTTCTTTATTTGGGGCTATTACAAGGAAATAGCATACGCCCGAGACTGTTCAAGTGAACAAGAGCTGAGGCAGTTGATTGCAGAAGCTGAACGTGTTGTGAGAGAGAACAGAGACGCTTTTAGACGATTGCCAGACAATTTCTTACGTAGGTGTAGAATGTGTATTGCTGCTGGTGGTGGCCACTTTGAAAACCTTTTGTAAATGTTAAAAATAAATTAAGTACTTTTTTCACATTATCATCTGTGTTTTATTCAAAACCACTTTTTACGTAAAACTTTTCTTACCCAACTCTGAAACTATTTGTTGGTTAGTTTTCAGTATTCTTATCATTAGTTAACCTTAGGAACGAGAAAATAGCCAAAAAAAAATAATTACTCAGATGGGTAATTTTAAGAATTTTTCCACCTCGCTGTCTTTGAAGGCCGATTTTAAACAAAGTAGCCCTATTAAGTACTTCATTTTTTTTATGATTATGAAAGCTGAGAGTCTGGCGCATTCTTGAAGCCTACTTAGGAATTATGAAGTCACCTGTTAAGATTTTTAATTTAAAGTTGAAAATTTGAGTCATAATTTACCGAACGTAAGTTTTTCACTTTAGATCAACATTTTCATAACTTTCATCACAGTTACGAAGCTGATTATTTTATGCATAAAAGTACTACTTATGAAAATTCAGTTGCAAAAAAAGAAACTCGATAAAACCCTCTACTTTTTTTTTTAGAATTTTTTTAGGTTGGTCAGGTCGAAAATTTTCAAACATTCAGAAAAAAATTCATAACTCGAAAACTATGAAAAGTCGCGGAACATACATGGGGGTGATTCGAATACCCCACGATACGAGGGACCGAAATTTTATTTTTGGACGTCAATGTTCCGGCCACCCTGTATTATGGGTAATTTTTCTTCCCAGAAATGTACGAGATAAGTCCGTATGCGACGTTCAGCATGTCCGGCGGCGCCACGGGCGTGGGCGCGGAGGAGGGCGCGGCGGCCGGCACGCTGCGCACGTTCGGGCGCGCCGAGCCCGCGCCGCTGCAGGCCGCGCCGCCGCGCGGGCACGCGCACCACCACCTGCATCATGAGAACGCGGGTAAGTCGCACAGCACCATCTTCTGTCTGACTGCCTTGCTTCCATGCTACTTAGTATCAACGATATGACTGTGTTTTTCTCTTCCATTCTCCCCTGTCAGTTAAATCAACCCTCATTCATTCGATAATCTTTCTTGTCAGAATCAAAATCTGAATCAGAATGCTTTATTGTAAACATAGGTCAAATTACAATAGTGTGCGAGATGTTACAGATAGGTAGACGCTCTATGTTACAGATAGGTAGATCCTCTATGTTACAGATAGGTAGATCTTCTATGTTACAGATAGGTAGATCCTCTATGTTACAGATAGGTAGATCCTCTATGTAACAGATAGGTAGATCCTCTATGTTACAGATAGGTAGATCCTCTATGTTACAGATAGGTAGATCCTCTATGTTACAGATATGTAGATCCTCTATGTTACATATAGGTAGATCCTCTATGTTACAGAAAGGTAGATCTTCTATGTTACAGATAGGTAGATCCTCTATGTTACAGATAGGTAGATCCTCTATGTAACAGATAGGTAGATCCTCTATGTTACAGATAGGTAGATCCTCTATGTTACGGATATGTAGATCCTCTATGTAACAGATAGGTAGATCCTCTATGTTACAGATAGGTAGATCCTCTATGTTACGGATATGTAGATCCTCTATGTAACAGATAGGTAGATCCTCTATGTTACAGATAGGTAGATCCTCTATGTTACAGATAGGTAGATCCTCTATGTAACAGATAGGTAGATCCTCTATGTTACAGATAGGTAGATCCTCTATGTTACAGATAGGTAGATCCTCTATGTTTTGCCCAGAGGCGTTGTTGTGGTGGACTGGCTCATTCCGTCAACATATTTTGTCACTCTTTTATTTTCATACATCATCCATGCTCAGTAGCGCCCAACCATTCAAATATAATAATAACAAATGCAGCACATCTTGGTAAAATCCTATATCCAACAGTAGACTGGGCTGGGTTGTCTAATCAGCATTTCGTAAGATACCAATCAATCTGCCTAGCCATTTCCCAACTATGTTGGGGTCGGCTTCCAGTCTAACCGGATGCAGCTCAATACCATCATTTTACATAGAGCGACTGCCTACCCTTGACGATACCCTTGGTAAGACTGGTTGTCAGACTTTAGGGCTTCTGACGACCCGTAACGACTGTCGAATGACAGCAGAATGATTCACGAATGACAGCCAAGACCAACGGCTTAACGTGCTTTCCAAGGCACGGAATAGTATCGGTATGTAAAGATGGTCACCCATCCACAACTCCGGCAAGCGTAGCTTAACCTGATGGATCGATCCGTGCGGCTGTTCTTACTTATAGCCACGAGCTCCTCCTCCATTTCATAAGATACATGTTAAATTATTTTTCAATAATTTTCATTGTTTGTGCAATCGATAGACGAATACACGCTGTCTCGTGCCATGACGCTGATGGTGCGTCGCTCGGAGTCCGACTCTGAGTCCAGCGGGTCGCCGTGCGCCGAGTGCAACTCCAGCGTGTCCTACAGGATGCCCGTCACGCCGGGGAAAGGTACCTATCATTAATGTCTAATGTTATTAGTAGCACAAAATCAAAATCAAAATCAAAAGTCCTTTATTCAAATTAGGCTGAGAATCAGCACTTTTTGAACGTCAAAATTACAGTAAGACAGTCCCCACAAAACGCCCGCCCTTCACCACTTCCTAGTGCTTTAGCTGGGAAGAAGAAGTAGCGGAACAAACTCCCCAGCAGCACAGCTGTCTGTTCAGTTAGAAGAACTAGATTCTATACAATAGTACCTATGCAAAATAATTTACGCAACACAATACATTAAATTATATTTTTGTCAAATAAAATAAACAATTTTAGTACTTAACTCATGTAACCTGTCATTATGTAAGCTGATCCTGGAGAAAGAACATAACATAAACATTGTCTTGAGTTAATCACAGCGACCAACTATTCTTATCGTTTAAGTAATCGTTGATAGAATAGTATGCCTTTGAACAAAGATTGGATTTAACTTTAATTTTAAACGCATTAAAAGGCAAATCTAGCAAAGAAGAAGGTAGCTTGTTATAAAAAGCTATACCAAGACCAACAAATGAGTTATGAACCTTATGAAGCCGATGAAATGGAGCACGTAATTTGTCCTTATTTCTGGTGTTAATATTGTGAATATCACTGTTTTTACTGTACAAATGTATATTTTGCCTAATGTATAAGATGTTGGCGAAGATGAACTGTGATGCCACCGTGAGAATACCAATATCCTTAAAAAATTCTTTCAGAGAAACTCTAGCTCCTAGCTGGTAAATTGCTCGAACAGCTTGTTTTTGAAGAACAAAAATATTTTCAATATCAGCCGCTTTGCCCCATAGCAGAATACCGTAGGACATAACGCTATGGAAATAACTAAAATAGACTAACCGAGCTGTATCAACGTCAGTGTATTGTCTTACTTTCCTGACGGCGTAGGCGGCTGAACTGAGCCTTCCCGCTAGGCTTGATATATGTGGGCCCCACTGAAGTTTAGCATCTACTGTTATACCCAGAAAAACTGCTGATTCTACAGTCTTAAGTACCTCTTCATCTAAGACGATGTTGGGTCCCAGATTTCTAACATTCGGTAAGGCAAACTTTATACATTTAGTTTTCTTGGCATTGAGAACTAAGTTATTTGTCGTAAACCAATCCGTAACCATTGAGAGTGCACTGTTTACATCATCAAAATCATGTCTGTTTCTGTCTACTTTAAAAATAAGAGAGGTGTCATCTGCAAACAGTACAACATCACAGATACCTTTTAAATAGAATGGTAAGTCATTAATATACACTAGGAATAAGAATGGACCCAGTATTGAGCCTTGAGGTACACCTAACTGAACTGGTAGCCCGGAAGATTTCACACCATTAACATCTACACATTGGAACCTATTATGTAAATAAGAATTTATTACTTTGAGAGCTTCGTTTTGGACACCATAATGACGTAATTTACGCAAAAGCGTGTCATGGTGCACGCAATCAAAGGCTTTGGAGAGATCACAAAAAACTCCAATAGCATTTTGCGAGTTCTCCCAAGCGTTAAATATGTGTTTCAGCAGAGCAACACCCGCATCCGTAGTCGAACGACCTTTAGTGAAGCCATATTGTTCATCGTGAAGGAGTCTGTTTAAATTAAAATGTTTTAGCAACTGCTTGAGTATTAACTTTTCAAATATTTTGCTAAATGCCGGTAAGATAGAAATAGGCCTGAAATTTCCAACGTCATTTTTATTACCGGATTTAAATAATGGTATGACTTTGCTACTTTTCATGAGGTCAGGAAAAGTTCCTAAATCAACACATTTATTAAAAGTAACAGCTAGATAGGGGGCTACGATGTATATTAGGTATATTACTTAATAGTTTAATGGAGATGCCCCAGTAATCACCAGTGTTTTTAGACTTAAGTGTGTTAAAAACATTAACTACATCACGAGGTGTTACATGTTCGAAGCTAAATAAGCGACTACATTTGGGCACACTACTATGCAAAAGGTTTTCAGCTTTAGATGGGGACGAATTTAAGGAGCGAGTCGTAGTAATAGGTATGTTGGCGAAAAACTCATTAAATGCCTCAGCTACGTCAGCTGCTTTACTAATTAACTTATTGTCAACCATAATCTCAAGTTGTTTTTCTTGTTTCACCGACTTACCCGTTTTATTGTTAATAATTTTCCAGGTTGTTTTTACTTTATTATTGGATTTCTTAATTGTATCGCTTAAAAATTTAGATTTAGCAAAAACACAAATGTTTTTAAATAATTTTGAATATTTTTTGACATACTCTAGGAAAGAAGTATCAAACCTGTATTTTTTCAAACCGTATAACTCGTATAGTCTCGCTCTACTTTTATAAATACCTGGAGTAGCCCATTGATTAAAGCCAACGGAGGTGCCATTAATGTTAATGGTTTTGGTCTTGAAAGTAGATTGGTATTCTTTTTGCACAACATCAAAAAGGGCTCCATAGATTTCATTAGGATTCTCGTGTTCAGCTAGAGATGGAGTAATTCTACGAGCTATATTATTTTTAAACTTGTTGCAACGACTAGCTGTATAAGGCCTGCATTCTCTTTTATGCAGCTTTTTATGTAATGGCATAGGGAAGCTAGCTAATAAACCACAGTGGTCAGATGTTAGGTCACTTAGCACTAATTTATTTTTGACCTCACAATCACTAAATATATTATCAAGACATGTTGACGAAGTTGCCGTGATCCTAGTAGGTTCGAAAAACAAGTTAATTAAATTATAAGACCTAAACAGATTGAGAAGTCTAATACTTAATGGAGTAACATCTAAAATATTAATATTAAAATCTCCACATAAAATTATGCTTTTATTACTTGATTTTAACCTATTGAGTGTATCTTCCATAACCAATTCGAAACGAATAAAATCCCCAGAGGGGGGTCGATAAACGCAAATTATAATGTATCGCTCGAGTTCAACACAAGACAACTCAACAATGCGCTCAATAGAAAGATTAACTATATCTAAACGTTGTTTACATTTCAACTTGTTTGAAACAAGAACTAAAGACCCACCGCGAATAGCACTTTTTCTCACAAATGCACTTTGTACAGTAAAATAATCATCATTCATAAAGACTACTTCATGTTCTTTCAACCAGTGTTCAGTCAAACATAACACCTGAACATCATAGTTCTCCATAAATAAACTTAACTCTAACTCTTTGCCGGACAGACCCTGCATGTTTTGATGTACAACATTCAAGTTATGCGGCCTACCCATTGTCACACACAATCGTAGGTAATTCTGTCCCACTCCAGCAGTGCGATTCTGTAACCATCTCACCGTGAAAACTTAGGAGCGTGGAGTGAGCTGTCAATAGTGTCAATTAGGTACTAGCAAAAACAAACTCACTTCACCTAAGTTTTCACGGTGAGATTTTTACAGAATCGACCGGCTGGTCGAAAGACCAGATTCCAAAGCCTCCACTCTTGGGTTCGTGCAAAAATAACATAATTAAGCTACTCTACATGCCCCTAATAACTAAATCCCTGGTGATTTCGACTACGATGCAGACAAAAAAAAACATCCAGCAGTTTTTTTTTCAATTTCCTTCCTGAAGTTGTTTACTAAAATTATTAATATTTTTGTAGTAATTGAACAATAGTTGTACTTCCAGACGAGGTATTCCGTGCGGTGACGGACTCGAGCGCGGAGTCGGCGGCGGACGCGCGCTCCGTGTCGCAGCGACCGCACGACAAGTCGCGGCGGCGACCGCGGAGACATCACACGCCCACATCGTCTAGGTAAACTCAACATTAGGTAAACCAATTTCTGAGTAGGTATAGGATTTTTTTTATATATCTCCTAGATTCTGTGCGACTACGAAAATAATGTTGTAATGTCCCATACATGTTTTTTTAACGCGTGCAGTAACAAAACAGTGCTGATCAGTAATGTAATGACAATGAATGCTCTTAGGACCAGAATAGTTTTCTGAGGGCCACCAAGTGTAGCCATCTATCGTATCTTGCTTACATTTTCTAAAGTGAACATCTTTTGCCTCGCACACCTTTACTTCTTTCTGTCACCAGATGGCGTTGTATTTTGCTTCGTGCAATCAGTTGTTAGATGGCACTGTTTTATTTTTCCAGATACCAGCAGCGGCAGGAACAAGAGAGAAGAGATTTTACGATACACGTTTAAGTATGACGACAATAAAGACTGCTACAAGCGAAATACTATTAAATTGTTACCTAGCTAATTTACCGTTTTAGCTTTAAGAGATTTTAACACGAAAAATAAAAATGTAAATATTTTAGGATGTTTTGTACTATGTTGGATTTGAAAAAAACAATGCGGCCTATTTGGTACTTATCACTAAAAAAAAATTTACTATTTGAAATGAAGCGTTTCTTGTAAACTCCCACTTTTGTAGTAAATCCATAGTCGGTTAAACTCATACACTTTAACAATAGCTATTGAATATTAAACAAAACCCTGAATCATATCTGACGGATTGTAAAAAGTAGAACATAGATTTATAATAAGACGTCAATAATAATAAGTAAGTACAAGAATATTTTTATTGTTAGTGATAAGATGAGAAAATGCGATTTCCCGTTGACTACAGGGCTCGATAGATGGCGTTGTTTTATATTGTTGAATGTGTTCATCGTTTAGTATTATTTTTAAGATGCTCAAGAATACGATTAAGTTTACATTTGTATACTTGTATTACGAATTTTATATACCTTTTGCCCAGTGATGGTTATGTACTATATTTTGATTTACGGACAGAATTGTGGGCTATTATAGAACTATCTTATGACTTTTAGACCGTGTCCTTACCGAAAGCTCGTTTAGTCGCTTTCGTTTAGGACACAGGGTTACTGTTTTGTATAATACACCATTAATTAAAACAATGTGCCAATTAAATTTATACCAGCTAAGAAACAAGATTATGCTGTTATTTCATATAATAATTATTTTTGCTCTGTCAACGAAAACTAAGATTAGCCATAATTATACGATAAAGATATTGAATAATTATCCTCCCAAACACATTTTCTGAAGTTTTGTATTGAGTACAGTTGTACTAAATTGAAATGAGCCATTTACCTAATCACACAGTTGTAATTAAAACTTGTTTTATACTCTTGTAATTTGATCTGTAGGCTAACAATAGATATAGCAATAAACCAATCTACTCAAGTGTTACGTCACCTGTCACTGCCTACGTGTTTGCTTCTGTAAATATTTTAAAGGAAACGAAAAAATAAATCGATTGATTCATGTTTCGTGTTTTATTTTTATGGTTCTGTACCTCAAAACGAAAAAACTGAACACTTATAGGGTCTGTCTGTCTGTCAGTCTGTTAAGACCCATTTTCTCAGGAACGCGTGAAGATATCAAGTTGAAATTAATATCAAATACGTAGATCTATGGTCCTGGAAAAACCTATAGGGTACTTCCCATTGTCCTAGAATCATGAAATTTGGCGAGAAACAAGGTCTCACAGCACAAATAAAGTAAAAAGTCCGAAAATTGTTAATTTGTAATTTTGACCCAAAAAAAAATTGAGTTGGGATTACGTTATGTTACGTTTGTTTTTTGGGATAAATGCTTTTTTACACAAAATCAACTATTGAAAACGAGCAAAAGTTCTATTTGATTGCCAAAATACTTACACACCAGGCCAAAAAGACATAATCTTCGTCCAAGAAATAAGCTGCTATAATAAACAATCCTTGCCTCTTTAAGTATTTTCATATCTAAATATATGCACAAAACATTTAAACGCTCTTTACACAAAATTCAAAAGTTTGCGTCAAACAACTTTGCCGCTCTGAAGTAGGCTACAAATGACTCCGCAATAATCAATATCTATACCTTGACATATTAGACGAAGATAATATGTTACGCGCTAACGTCGCAACCACTAAACCTGGACTCGCCGCACGACTACATGCACCGAAACTCGAACATCTGTGATCACAGTCGCAAACCTATAGTTATCGATAGACAAGGACAGAGATAGGAGCCGAAAGGTCACCACAGTTAACTCGTTCCATAACAACTCTAACTAGTTCACAGGATAATGTTCCCTCTATCAATATAGTACTAGTTTTCTTGGCATTGCCATGTTTGCTGGCACTTGGCATTTAAGTGCGGCTCCTAGGAGCAAGATGTTTCAATTCCCTGGCTGGCACAGCGCCATTGCATTATTATCTACACTATCGTTGGCGATCATTCTGTAAGGAATTGGGGACATTTCTGTAATATGTTAGGCGTTTAAAATCATGTTGGCTTTTGTTTAAACAGTTGCAGATGTAACATTACTATTTTTAAGTTGTATTTAACATATCTCGGGACCCTGTGCTCCCGGTCCTTTGGAAGGCGTATGAGGAGCCGAAGCCAACTCGCAGAGGCCCCTTAGACGCTTTTAAATGAAGAGAAGGCACCAGCCGACGATTATCCCTGTATGCACTATGCCATTGCACCCAAGGACAACCACCGGTTGGTGCAGGACTATTGCAGAACATGGAAACAAAACATATCGGACTATAGGTTTGGGTTGAACTATGTCCCCTGCCTGACCAATGTTATATAATATACACAGATAAAATGGCATTAGTATCTTTATTATCATTTTCAACGTATTAATTTCATAATAACCAGCTAGTGTCCAGTGCGATCATCATTGGCACCACTACAACTGGAGGGTAATATGCACGACCGTATACTGCGTTTGGCGAATGGATTGAAAGAAAAATTCGTATAGAATGATATAAACAGTCAGGAGATAGTTGCAGTTGACTTTTCTGACTTGGGTCGCCGAAGTAAGGGAACCCTGTTGAGGAATCTATCGCTGTTTTGTTTGTTGCAACTGAGTTGAACTCTTAAAATTGTAAGATGCTGCAATCTGAAGTAAGTAATTAAGTTCTCGTTGTTAAGCTTTGGGCTGACCTAATTTCAATTAAATTGCTATTGATTTCTAAGAAGAAGCATACACAAACTCTGTTTGTGTATGCTGCCTCTTAAACCTTTGGTGACAAAATTTTAGTTTTAGTATTTTATTTTAGAAACATTTTAGTCCTTAAATATGCCAAAAACATGATCTAGACGTCTCGCCTCTTCTCACGTCACAATTTTAAAAGTTAGTGGGTTCTGTCAAGCACCACTTTGCTTATTTTCCGCTAAAAATTCCAAGCCTGCGAATATTCTTTGTCTACCTAAATTAGAGTCTAAAGTAGCGCATTTAATTCCGCTGAGTAGCTGATAGTAATCGATTGGCTACGAGTGCTACGCCGCGCTACGCCGTAGCACTCGTAGTACTACGGCGACGCTCGCTACGAGCTTCTAATAATAGCGAACAGAGGGGCAATTCTCGTATTTTTAACAACGTTCACAATATCATCTCAAGACTCAATCTGTCAAAAATTGTATAGCGTTTACCTACATTTTTGACATTTGATTGACGCTGGCATGAGATTGTGAACGTTTTTAGGTACGAGAATTGCCCCTCTGAGCTGCTGAGTTGTAATAACAATGATACTGGTGCCGATTCTCTTGTCAAAAATGCCCCTAAACTAGACTGAAAATCACCAAAATTTAGTTTATTCTTGTTAAACGACGAACGACGATTTTCCATTCAGAATGTACTAAAGTGACACAACGTAACTATAATTTAGTTTGACAGCACTAAGATGGCACCTGAGTTATTAATTTAGTGAAAATGGTAATTTTGCCATAAACCCCTAAAACTCAACATGTAGATAATCTTTTTTTTTCCATACAAAAAGTGAAAAATTCCACATACGCTGAGACTGCCTTCCCTGCGCCTTCGGTTCTAAAAAAAATTTTCGGGGTAGGGGAAACAAGTACCACGTGCAGTCGCGATTGTCAAATCCAATTTTTATTTTTTTATTTTATTTATACCTACTTGTACATAGTATAATAATTTAGTATTACCTTGTATATTTCAAATAAATGCTTTATTTACATACTATTGTTTAAGTAAATAAATATTTTAGTTATGTCAAAATTATTTTCAAAAGATTTTTTTTTTTGCAGAATAGCTTTAAGATTCTCAGCCAAAAGTAATAAATTTGATGTGATAGTTTATTAAGTATAGTTCGGTGTACAAGAGAATCGGCACCATTTGTTGAACTAACGAGACAATAAAAATTGTTCAGTTTATTGTAGACCGTCAGTTGAATCTGATACCCTGCGATTAGTGTTGAATTAGAAGGTGAAATGGTTCAAGTTTGTTCTGTTGTTGGGGTTAATAAACTTTGAGGTAAACAATACCTAAATGATGCTTGGAGTTTGCTTCGCGTAGCTTTATGTTTAGCTTCTGAGAACGTGAATAATCATAGTGTTGGGACAAAATACATAGTTTACATAGATTTCATTGATTTACTTAAAAGTGTAATTTTAGGGTTCCGTATCTAAGAGATACCGTGGCCCTGGACTAGGCAACTGCAGGAACACGGGTGGGTTTTAGTCAGTAAAAGTCTGACACGCCCTTCCGCTCCACCCAGAGCGGGAGAAGTCATTTGATGATTTCCCATCCACAAAAAAAAAGGGTTCCGTACCTCAAAAGGAAACAACGGAACCCTTATACGATCACTTCGTTGTCCGTCTGTCTGTTTGTCTGTCTGTCTGTCAGTCAGTCAGTCTGTCAAGACCCTTTTTCTCAGGAACGCGTGGAGGTATCAAGTTGAAATTAATATCGAAAACGTATGTTTATAGTCCCTTGGAGCTCTAAAAATATCAAGCTTTTAAGTAAACGCAATAAAAAATACGGCCATTTATGCGACTTTTTTATACTCGCAAGTAAATCAAAACCTAAAATACGGCCGTTTATGCGACTTTTTTATACTCGCAAGTAAATCAAAACCTATAGGGTACCTACTTACCGTTGTCCTAGAAACATGAAATTTTGCAAGAAGCAAGGTCTCACAGTACAAGTTAAGGAAAAGTTCGAAAATTGTTAATTTGTAATTTTATCACATTTAAATAAAAACAATATTTCTTTGGGTTTACAAACTTAAATATGAAGTTGGAGAATTGACCGTGATGTATGTCAATGTATAGGAGAACATGGTTTTCTACTACAATTTTGTTTTTGGAATAAATTTTTTTAACTACGAAACCCTTTGTAGTGCGAGGTCCAAACTTGGCCGGTTTTTAACGATAGATATGATATAAGTACTTCGACTTCATCATTCTAATTCATCCAGCAGGCAATCCTCAGTAGACTAACATAATCCGTTCATTGTATGTTTTGTAGTGTATATGTTTTCTTTTGCTATGTATTTTTGTGGTGTACAATAAAGTATATATAAATAAATAAATAATTTACTTTGGATAATGCATATATGTGACGACATATGTATACCCTCCTCCCCATGTACACGTATGTATACCCTCCTCCCCATATATGTGACGACATATGTATACCCTCCTCCCCATGTACACGTATGTATACCCTCCTCCCCATATATGTGACGACATATGTATACCCTCCTCCCCATGTACACGTATGTATACCCTCCTCCCCATATATGTGACGACATATGTATACCCTCCTCCCCATGTACACGTGTGTATGCACTAATTGGTCGACCGCAGAACAGCGGCCGCGTGATAAATTGCTCCTGCCATATGCCACCGCATATGGCAGGCTAGCTCAATTGTACCTATAGACACCACAGATAGATTAGTAGAGCAGTAGGTCTACTCTTTACAATGGACAGATATGGATGTGGAAGTTTCAAGGCAATTTATCAGTAGGTATACAAAATAGAATTTATAAAAAATCCCGAAAAAAAAAATACCGCATAGTTTTTAGTAGGTAGTTATGTCACACATCAGTAGTTAATTTATATCAGACAATTGTTTGCTAAGTTTGCTTGAACCTTGCTCATACTATTTTCACTGTTGAATTAATTTGTGGATAACGATGCTAGTTGCGTGATTACATATCTCGATGATTATACCGCACGGAACAAATATTTGTACGACCTACAAGTATTTGTTCCGAGTCTGGGTGTTTTTCTATCTATCATATGTATGTATTTACAAAAAAAAAAAATGTATATAAGTAGTTTATCAGCCATCTCGTTACCATAACACAAGCATTAGGTTGCTTAGCTTGGGACTAGATGGCGTTGTGTGAAATGTCCAAGGATATTTATTTTTATTTATATCTGTAAGTATTTATTTTTAATATTATTTTTTTTATTTATATCTGTAAGTACCTAAATATTAAGCATTATTACGCAATTGTTGATCCTGAAGATATAAAAATAAAATAAAATAAATCAGCTCAAGTTTTTTATAACTGTCTTCAAAAACGAAGAATAAATAGTAAGAAAAAAAATCGAGGACAAAAAATTTCGAAACTATTTAAATTAAAAAACCGGTCAAGAGCGAGTCGGACTCGCGCACCGAGGGTTCCATTCCGATTTCTGAAAAAGTGTGCTATTTAGAGACATCGTTTTATTTTTCCTGTAATCTTTACATAAACTTCTATAACATAGAATAATTTCAGATTTTTCTCTTTGCAAACTCCGGAGATAACCGTTATCTCCGGAGTTTGCAAAGAGAAAAATCTTTTTTTAAGTCTGTAACTACGCAGACTAAAAAATGTTTGTAATAATAATAATAAATTATGATTCTAATTGATTATTTTATTATTCTTTTTTTCTTTTTTTTTTTTTTTTTTTTTTTTTTTTTTTTTTTTTTTCTTTTTTTTTTTTTTTTTTTTTGGATAATGTAATAATATAATAATAATAATAATTTTTCTTTTTCATGCGGTTTGTGGCTAACCAGTTAGGGAGGAGCTCGTGGCTAAGTAATAACAGCCACACGGGTCGATCCGTCAGGTTAAGCTACGCCTGCCGGGGTTGGTCAGTGGATGGATGACGATCTTTACATACCGAGATTCCTCCGTGCCTCGGAAAGCACGTTAAGCCGTTGGTCCCGGCTGTTATTCGTGGATCTTTGACAGTCGTTACGGGTCGTCAGAAGCCCGAAAGTCTGACAACCAGTCTTACTAAGGGGTATCGTATTACCCAGTCACTGGGTTGTGGAGGTCAGATAGGCAGTCGCTCCATGTAAAATACTGGTATTCAGCTGCATCTGGTTAGACTGGAAGCCGACCCCAACATAGTTGGGAAAATGCTAGGCAGATTGATATTGTGGCTAACCTGGTGACAGAGTCTTTATGCCACCCAACAGATAGTAACTCTTCCGATACTATAACTTGATTGGTAAGTGCTTCGAGTGTCACGATCCTTATTTTTTTTTTTTTTTTGAGGGTGGGAAATCATCAAATAACTTCTCCCGCTCTGGGTGGAGCGGGAGGGCGTGTCAGACTTTTACTGACTAAAACCCACCCGTGTTCCTTCAGTTGCCTATGCCAGGGCCGATCCTAAGCTAACATAAACATTCCTGAAGTGAAGTCCAACTTAACACCCCATTTAATAATGTAATGTCGTCATCTCCCGTCCCCGATGGGTCAATTCGCACGTTTGAGTCCAGCAACCGACATGAATGCTAACACGCTGAGCGTCTCTGCAATTCTGCTGATCGTATAGAGTGACGAACGAACTGTGTCGGGGCTAGAAGTCATCTCAATTTACAAGGATTACTACGAGATTGTGATAACAGAAGTGATTTGATTTCGAGTTGCATATTTTTTGATGGCATATAGGGCCAAGAGTTGGTACTACTTGGTCAGATATTGCAAGCTAGATATTCAATATTTTTTAAGACTAGAAAGAAAAGAGGAGTCTTGTATCCTGTCAAGGTAGCCTCTCCTTTTAAGCGAAAATGAAATAGATATCTTATATCTTTAAAGTTGCGACATATTTAAGCAATTGTTTTTAGGGTTCCGTACCAAAATTGTAAAAAAGGAACCCTTATGGTGCGACTTAGTCTGTCTGTCTGTCTGTCACAGCTGAATATTGCGAAAATTACTAATGTACAGTGAACAGTTTTAGATGACGTTTAGCCAACTATTTTGCAAATAAGAAAGAAATATAAATATTTATATTTCTTTTGCAACAGGGACTGAAAGGGCGTCTTAAAAATTCAAAGTGGGGTTACTATAGCATGTGGGGTATCTTAAGAAAGAACGCTGTTTGCACATTCTCAAACATTTTTTTATTTTTTTTTAGGCCGCATAGTTTTCGAATTTTGATGAAAAATGTAAAAAAAAATACCGTTCCACCCCTTATCTCCGAAGTTGGCAAAGAGAAAAATCTGAAATTATTCTATATGATAGAAGTTTATGTAAAAATTACAGGAAAAATAAAACGATGGTTCTAAATAACACACATTTCAGAAATCGGAACGGAACCCTCGGTGCGCGAGTCCGACTCGCTCTTGACTGGTTTTTTTTTTTAAAGCTATGGCACAGCAGACAATCATGTAAGTTCACTAACCGACTTTTTTATTAAAATCAAATCTGCCAATGATCACCGCAATATATATTTGCTGAAAGAGGTTTGTGGACGTGGTAAGTATTTACTTAATGAAACTAAGTTGTTAATTTGTCAACGCCAGAGACGACAAACTCAGTTCCTATGGTAGTACCTGTCAAACGGTTTCTTCTCAACTCGTTGAAGGAGATCAAACGTAAAATTTTACAATCTTCGCTCCGATTCGTTTGATGTCCGCTTTATGTGGTTCAATTCCATTCATATAATGTTTCTGAGAATTTTTTTACTGTAAATCATCATCATTCTCCTGCTCTTGTTCCAATCTATTTGAGTTTGGCGCAACATGTCCCTTTTTTCTATACTCCTCTGTTATTTTTACTAATTATATAAGCCGAGTATAAAATAAAAATGGTAAGTGTTTTATTCAGTTGGTTGAACAACAGACTTTATTAAACCATGCAATGTTATTGTAATTACATTACACTGCAGACTTCTTTACAAGCATACTTCCATAGTAGTGATTTTGTCTGCAAGCAATGGTGAGATTCTAGGTTACCATGAATAACCTAGAATCTAGTCATTCTTCGTACATTCATTCAATCTACTATAATTGAATGAATGTATGAAGCAATCAATCTCCCTCGGCTTTTCCCTACGTTATGTTAGGGTTGGCTTCCAGTCTAACCGGATGCAGCTGAATACCAGTATTTTAAATGGAGCGACTGCCCATCTGACGTCCACAACCCAGTAACTGGGTAATTGGTAAGACTGGTGTCAGACTTTCGGGTTTCTGACGACCCGTAACGACTGTCAAAGATCCACGAATGACAGCCGGAACCAACAACGGCTTAACGTGCTTTCCGAGGAGTCTCGGTATGTAAAGATGGCCACCAAAGTAAAGATGATGACCAACTCCGGCAAGCGTAGCTTAACCAGATGGATCGACCATTGCGGCTGTTATTACTTAGCCACGAGCTCCAATGAATGTATGTAGCAATGTATAATAATTATGATAAGAAGAAAATATGAGAAATAAGGTGGCCAGTTTACCTTATTTCTCATATTTTTCTTCTTAAACATCCAATAAGTTCTATTCTGACGTATCCTTCAGGTCAGACTATAGGTATCTAATTAATTCAAATTAAGGATAAAATTATACAAACTAATTTTCTCATGAATTCCGCAGCAGCAAGTTCCATTAAACTTGCATAGCACATCGTATACTGGTATGCAGCGCTTGTATCGCTAACCGCGCTTTAAGTTTGTAGCTGTACAAGCACTCATTTTAATTCTCTATACCTACGCCACCAACGTCAAGAAGTGTCCTTTACCTTACTCAAGTCCGAACTTCAAAAACCCGCCGTGTTTACTACCAATTTACTTATATATCCCCCAAAAACTCAACCAAAAACTTTATTTCCAACAGTATAAGGATCAAATTCAAACAGCATTCAAGATTTCAACAGCATTGATTGAAGGTTTCCGGACGCATGCGCGTTTTCCGTGGCGGCCATTTTCAGGGAAACCAACACAATGCAACCTCCTGTATATATACAGACACTTGTTACACACATACACGAATGTATCAAATTTTCCGAAGGATGGTGGAGCTGTGTGCGCGCTGACTGGTGCACCTGTGTGCGCGGGATGCTGAATAAAGCTGCATCCATATGGACGGCTGATTGAGTTCATACGATTGTTTGCTTGAGTCCCTCTGCGTGGAGTTTACAAACGCCGAGTGGTTATACGAAGATTTGGAATACTTTCGATTATTCGTGACACGTCGCTTCAGCGTTTATTCCCATTATTTGAATTTAAAAAATAATAAATAAATATTTCGAGAACTTTTTATTTTTATGTCATTTGGGGTAAAATATGCATATCAGGTACAAAAATAATGTTCCTAATTATTTGATTACCCATTTGCGAAGTTCATAAATAATGTTTTAACAATGACACGGGTGACTGGAAAAAAGTTTTGTAGAAATCGGTTGTCATGATATTGTGGACATGTGATGCGAAGGATTGAGGGAAATATCGTCAGGAGTATTAAGTATGAATTTCAATGGCTATACGAGTAAGAGAAGGCCAAAGAATCGATGGATGGACTGTGTGAAAGATGATATGGCTAGAAAGGGAGTGACTACCGAGATGACGACTAATAGAGAAGTATGGAAGCAAAAGACATGTTACGTCGACCCCAAATTAATTGGGATAAAGGAACGAAATTATGAGGATATTTTAACAATCACTGTGCCAACATAATAACCCTTTCAACCATTTTCCCACAAAATCGTTTGGCGGGCCAGCAACCGCTGTTCCTTTTTAATCCCAAATCTTTTAAAAATGTAATCTAAACGGTTAATCCTGTAAATTGAAACATCAAACGAAATTAGACGAACGCGTTTGATCCCTACGTGTTTACACTTGCGGCCAAATAAATCGGACACAATAAAATTCGTACCGACAGCTACGAATTTGTTAGAACGAACCTCGTCCCGTCAAATTGCCGCTGAAAACACCGGGCCCATGTTAAAATATTTACACAATTTATTCAGGAAATGTTCGCCCTCTGGACGCGGCTCTACGTCTGACCTGACCTGGCGGGAGAGGGACACAGATTTAGTCAGCCTCGCGCCGCCACCGCCGGCGGGTGTTCGGCAAACGCGCTCTTTTACCATCCACTGTGTCCATCCCTCTCCTGCAAACCGATATCACCGTTCGTGCGAAAGAAAGGCACGAAAAAATCGCGTTAAAATAGGTACGTAGTAATTAAGTGTGACCGGCGGAATGCTGGGTTAAAGTCTATATGAGTGCACCCGTAATTAAATTTTGATGTTGAGTTTATGTACGTGCAAATGTATTCGGGCGTCGATTATACGTGGAAATGTGAGGTTACTTTTAATGTTTTGTACAATTCGTCAGCTGACATTAATTGTTTTCGATTGGTTCCCGAAAGTAGAGCATTATTTTGGCATTGATTATGTGATTCTGATAAATAATTTCTTAGATATTCTTAATTTTCTTTGGTTGGCATACTTAGAAACATAATATTTATGCTATCGCCCAAATTCATCTTAAAACCCCTGTAGCCTTGGTGTAGGTAGCGGGAAGTGTGTCAGACGCACAGCATCACAGCTAGAGCTATATGTGTCGTCATTAATGACTAGGAACAGCGCAGCTGGCTAATGGTATGTAATTTGTAACCCGTGTTTATACTGAGCGCAGGGTTTAACTAACTTTCTAAACATTGCACGCTCCGGACAAACATTTGCTGAAATAGGTACGAGATGTGTTTGCCAGATTTTGGCTGCATTGAGCCAAAATTAGACGAACAGTTTCAGCTTTAATCGCTTTTATGTTTCAAAGTCCTTTGTCTTAAGAAAGAGACAATAAAAACACAAGGTGCCACAAACTTATCTGACCCGGTGGGTTTAATTGCAACTAACGAAAGAAAGAGACAATAAACACACGTAAGGTGCCACAAACTTATCTGACCCGGTGGGGTTAGTTGCAACTAACGAAAGAAAGAGACAATAAACACTCGTAAGTTGCCACAAACTTATCTGACCCGGTGGGTTTAATTGGAACTAACGAAAGAAAGAGACAATAAAAACACATAAGGTGCCACAAACTTATCTGACCCGGTAGGTTTAATTGCAACTAACGAAAGAAAGAGACAATAAACACACGTAACGTGCCACAAACTTATCTGACCCGGTGGGTTTAATTGGAACTAACGAAAGAAAGAGACAATAAAAACACCTAAGGTGCCACAAACTTATCTGACCCGTTGGGTTTAATTGCAACTAACCAAAGAAAGAGACAATAAACACACGTAAGGTGCCACAAACTTATCTGACCCGGTGGGTTTAATTGGAACTAACGAAAGAAAGAGACAATAAAAACACAAGGTTCCACAAACTTATCTGACCCGGTGGGGTTAATTGCAACTAACGAAAGAAAGAGACAATACACACACGCAAGGTGCCACAAACTTATCTGACCTGGTGGGTATAATTGGAACTAATGAAAGAAAGAGACAATAAACACACGTAAGGTGCCACAAACTTATCTGACCCGGTGGGTTTAATTGGAACTAACGATAGAAAGAGACAATAAGCACACGTAAAGTGCCCCAAAAATATCTGTCCCAGTGCGGTGGGTTTAATTGAAACTAACGAAATCACTATGAAAAGTGACAAGGCTTGTCATATTTTGTTCACCGACATCGCCGCCGTTAACGGATGATAAGTTTGTGGCAATATAAGAAAGAGAAAATGTATGACGACGTTCATCATTCGTTCATCATTCAGTCACGATTAAAGAAAATATAGGCACTTAGACATTTTTGACAGGTGCCCGGACCTGACGTCTCAGTGCTGCCAAAAAACCCTCAATGTAAAGAATTTGGTTATACATAAATTGTTTATTATTGGAGGATAGATAGAAATCGATTTCGTTCTTCGTTACTACATTGGGAGAAAACCAGGTCCAGCGGCGCTGAGGTTTTCTGTAAAAGAAGCTATAACTAAAGAAGAAGAAGAAGAAGAAGAAGAAGATATAACTAATGCTGAAAGCCCGAAGGCAAATTTCAATGGATGATCGCCGCGTTTATTCCTAGTTCCCAAACCGTGAGGGCCTAAAATGTTTTTGTTATCGTTCTCCACTGTCCTCCACTGCCCACTTTGGCATTCAGAAATACCGTTAACAGATTTAAATTTTCAGCATTGAGATAATTTTAACTTTATTTCTTATAACATAAGAACCAAAATTATGGTTCTTGGCATTATTTAGTTTATTTATAACAACAAAGTGATTCCATATAGATTCCAATTTTTTGGGTTCCGTGCCTCACAGGGAAAAAACGTAACCCTTATAGGATCACTTCGTTGTCTGTCTATCTGTCAGTCTGTCAAGACCCTTTTTCTCACGAACGCGTGGAGGTATCAAGTTAAAATTAATATCAAATACGTACGTATATGGTACCTTAGAGCTATAAAAAAATTAAGCTTCTAATTCAACGCAATTAAAAAAATACTGCCACTTGTGTGACATATTTTGATACTCGCAAGTAAATTAAAGCCTTTCAGGTACTTACTTCCCGTTGACCTAGAATCATGAAAGGCAATAAGCAAAGTTTTACAGCACAAGTAAAGGAAAAAGTCCGAAAATCTTTAATTTGTAGTTTTTTTGCTTAAAAAACTAGTTTTTTGCAATTACAAAAACTGAACTTACATTATAATATATTAGTACTTTTTTAACTACAATGTTAAGTTTGTTTTCGGGATAAATTATTTTCAACTACGCAACCCTTCATTGTGCGTAGTCCGACACGCATTTGGCCGTTTTTTTTACTTTTTGAGGTGAACTAAAGAAATTTATGATTTTAAGTACCACTGAAAACAATACACATTACCCTTTACCTCTTTGTTAGTTTACAATGTAGGTACGTTAAAAACCAATAACAAAAATCGTTTAAAATCGTTCAACCAAATAAAGGCTCGGTCTTGGTAGTTGATTTACGACTCCCTCGAGACTGCATTATGATAGGAAGCCGCTATTCATAGCTACGATCTAATGGCACACTTTATTGGCGCACTCCAGCTACTTGAGAATCTGCTCACATCTTAAAACAACAATCTCGTGAGCAATCAAAACATTTCTCTAGACATAAAATGTTTGTAGGAATGTTACAACAAATATTATCGTTCATATTTACAACGGAACCCCTAACTATTGCTTCCGATTCTATATTCTGAACTTCGTGTTTTCTTTCGTACTTAATACGAGTTTAGAATAACTTTCGACTTTATTCTTACTTTGTTCACTTAATATTTATACGAGCTTAGTCAATCTGCCTAGCCTTTTCCCAACTATGTTGGGGTCGGCTTCCAGTCTAACCGGATGCAGCTGAATACCAGTATTTTACATGGAGCGACTGCCTATCTGACCTCCACAACCCAGTTACTGGCTAATACGATACCCCTTGGTAAGACTGGTTGTCAGACTTTCGGGCTTCTGACGACCCGTAACGACTGTCAAAGATCCACGAATGACAGCCGGGACCAACGGCTTAACGTGCTTTCCGAGGCACGGAGAAGTCTCGGTATGTAAAGATAGGTCACCCATCCACGGACCAACCCCGGCAAGCGTAGCTTAACCTGATGGATCGACCCGTGCGGCTGTTATTACTTAGCCACGAGCTCCTCTCCTTATACGAGCTTAGTGTTACATGTAATTTTACTTATACGTAATTTGAATAATGTGTTGGGTAAGAAAAACAGCAGATGATAACCCTCCCACGCTTGTATCAAATGGATATATAATGGGGCGGTGGACAGGCTTACGGGTAATACTTGTACCCTAGGATACCGTTAATATCATTTGATATTAGAGGGTTATCAGAATATCAAACAGTTTAATTAATAAATCAACGTTTGTAAGCGAAGCTTATGGATTGAGAATTGTTTATTGTTCTGTGCTACGTATTGTTTTGTTTGTTAAGCATAAAGGAATTGGATTGATAAGAAAATTCTTAGAGCCCTTGTTCTTCCCAGAAAACAATCTGTAGTTTTTAGGGTTCCGTACCTCAAAAGGAAAAAATGGAACCCTTATAGGATCACTTCGTTGTCCGTCTGTCTCTCTGTCTGTCAAGACTTTTTTTCTCAGGTATTTGTGGAGAGTATCATTTTCCAATGAATACCAAATAAATATGTAGGTCTATGGTCCCTTGGAGCTCTAAAAAAGTCAAGCTACTAAGTCAACGCAGTAAAAAAATACGGTCATTTAAGCGACATATTTTGATACTCGGAAGTAAATCAAAACCTGTACTTACCGTTGACGTAGAATCATGAAATTTGCCAAGAAGCAAGGTCACAGCATATGTAAAGGAAAAAGTCCTAAAATCGTTAATTTGTAATTTTATCACATATTTTTTGTTTTTTGGAATTACAAGCTTTGCAGTTGGAGAATTGATCGTCAGGTATATGGATATGGGAGAACATGTTTTTCAGCTACAATGTTAAGTTGGTTTTTGGAATAAATTCTTTCAACTACGGAACCCTTCATTGTGCGTGACCGGTGTTTTTTCGGGGTAGTACTCGATTCAGTCAACAACTTCATTCTATCATCATCTGTTGCCAAGCATGCTTCCGTGCTCCTGGTTCACTTGTGATTAAGATTCTAGGAATTTTCATATTTACTTGTTTCATATAACCAATTAAGGTGATTGCGCTGTGTAGCCCGCGAAATTCAATTTTTTGGGTTTTTTGCAATTCGCAGGTCCGTGTCAGGTTGTATCTCGATCAAATTATGATACGCGGCAATAAAACATATGTATTTACATCATTTTAACCGTAAAAATCATCAATACATCTCTCTAAGTTAGATTTCGTCCTCAAACGAACGAAATTTAACGAATCTGCACGAAATCTAACTGAGAGAGATGTATTGATGAGATGATTTTTATGATTAAAATTTTATAAATACATAAGTTTTACTGCCGCGTATCATAATTTGATCAAGATACAACCTGACACGGACCTGCAAATTGCAAAAAACCCAATAAAAATTTAATTTTGCGGACTACCACTGCGCATCATCCTTAACGAGCCATCTTTTGAGCGTTATATGTGACGTCGCCCGGCAATTACTTTAGCTTAACACGTTGACTGCTAGACAAGAGACACAACAGAAAATCTATTGTTTGTGTCCGCAGTGGTTGTTGCGTTGGTTAAGTTATTCACTGTCATCAACAAGTTCTCACCACCTTCCTTCCCAAACATTGTCAAGCCTAGTCTGACGTCAGTCACAGTAGCCATCAATGGGGCCGTCAAGCCGTAGCGAGGACTACTATCGTGAGCTACGTGATGCGACTGCGAACTAGTTCTGGAGGTAATCAGGTCAACGGACGAGCTCAACTGACGATTGGGATGTCACGACGAATATAGGAGTTTTAAACTTTCGTGAATTTCGGTAATAGTGCTGAAGTGGCTCTTAACCGAGATGGGATTTGAGCTGTATAGTATTACAGAGGTACTAGGGCAGGTCATAGTGCTACATAGAGCTACTGGTTTCATCCAGATCGGTTGAACTTTTATAGGATCACTCGTGTCTGTCTGTCCGTCTGTCACAGTCAATTTGCTCCGAATCTAATGGACTGAGTAAGTTGTTTGGTACACATATCAATTTCTGTGACAAACACGGACGTGTAACGTAAATAAATTAATTTTGATTATGGGGTCACTTTTGGGGGCAAATAAGAAAAAGAAAAAGTTCTGCTAATTTTAGCGTGTAACGTATTAAATGAAAGGGCTGACTGTGAGGTTCTCAAAAAGATTTTTTTTATAATTTTACAATTAATTTTTGTATAGTTATTTATGAAAATAGTCGAAAATTGATCTTTCCCCCACTTATTTCCAAAACTACTGAGCCTAAAATTTCGAAACGATTACAGAAAATAGTTCTATACTTATAAATTACAGGAAAATTTTGTCTTTAAATAATTATGGTAAATCTCTCAACATAATGCGTACAAACTTACATTTGCAGTTGGAATGGAAACGTGTTTTTCGATTAAGTACAATGTTAAGTTTGTTCTTGCGATAAATTCATCCCAACTACGGAACCCTTCATTGTGCGTGCTCTGACATGCGCGTGGCCGGTTTTATTATTACTACATAAACGCAATAGCTATAAAAAATTCCTAATCTAGCCCAAATCTAGTCATAAAATTGGCTCAGTTTTTCAGTCACAAACATGGATCTGACAATGTCACTGATGGTCCTCATGAATCCAACGTGACGCGACTCGGAAGTGAACCTACGATATCCAGGTTAACAGACTAGTTTGATGTCAATGACGAGTTCAATTTTATCTCTTTGTTTGTGTTAATGACTTTTTTTTTTAAATTATTTTTTACTAAGACCATTTACAATATGTTGATAAAAATCATTTAAGACAGATAACCGTTCTGCTGGACCTGAAACGACTTTAAAAATATTCTGCTTACACTATCACCGTTCTTATTTATTTTATTATATACATAGTTGCGTACGTATAATAATAACATATATTTTAAAGATTCACAGCTACAATTAAGTTACAATTAGAGTATCCATTACGAATTTTAATAAAAATTAACAATCATCATTAACTTTAATTTTCTATCTAAAATATCCACCGAGCGACGCGACGACGCAAAGGTCTACGACACTCGTAGAACTGCTACGCCGTAGCGCGTCTACGAGTTCAAATGGGTAATTAGGGAATTCGTCATGAGCCGAGCGTAGATGTTGGTAACTTTGTAATAAAATATGTATTTTGTTTGGAAATACTTTTCTAGTCAGAGACATGAGAATGGAAAATGTTCATAATTTTATTTTTTGTTGGTTGATTGGTCGTTTAAAGCGATAAAAGACTGATGGGCTTGTGTTCGTATATTTTAAAATAAAATTCCACTCAGTTGACCGGTACGTTTGTGGGCAAATGCAGCCGAGCTTGTCAACGAGTATGTATAAAATAACGTTTTATTCCTTGTTAAGTGGGTACAGTCAGCAACAAAAGTCGATTAACACTTGAAGTTTTTTAATATCAATTATTAAATATTTAATTCAAATCAGAACAGAAGTACTTAAAGTTTAAAGAAGTTAAACGAAAAAAAGCAGTTTATCGAATCATTTTGTGTTAATTTAGATGATGTCAAAAAGTAGCAGTGTTAACCGACTTCTGTTGCTGGCCGTATACCTGTCATGATTGAAGTCAATCTGATTGAGGAGTCGTCATCACCTGCCTAGCCTTTTCCCAACTATGTTGGGGTCGGCTTCTAGTCTAACTGGATGCAGCTGAATACCAGTATTTTACATGGAGCGACTGACATAAGAGTATTGAAGTTAAAATATGTATTATTGTTGCATAAATTGTTAAAGTTCCAAAATCTGGTGAAGACACTGACTCCTGTAACACGGGTACAGTAGTACTCAACTAATAAGGCGCGTCGTGAATCTTCGTTCGCGCAGAAAAGAAAGTATGGCCCCGAAGATTAACGAGATTGCTTAAAACTTACAATCAACCTTAGATCACTACTATAAGGTTCATAATACACTGCAGCTGTTAGTTCCATCTCACTCGCAAGTATGGCGGCTGTCAAGGGCGCGCGCTAAAATGGCGGCAGCTGCGACCAATAGCGGTACAGGAAAAGGCGTGGAGCGTGCCGATTGGTCAATAGCATTTCCCGCGCTTTGAAAATTCATCTTCTGCGCAGGTACATCGATAAGCCATATTAGTTGAGTACTACTGTACCTCCTAGCTCAGGAGTCAGGACTTCAATTGGAAATGTTACACCCTTTTTTATATCACTAAAACATTTTTTTTTTTTGTTTGACTCCACAAAATCTTGCGTCGCCAACTAAATGAGAAAATGATGAAAGATAAACAAGCATGATGACACCATGTTTCCCTGAGATGGGATCAATATCTTGAACGTACGTAATACCTTATTGTCAGGGGACATGACATATTAATAATGTTGCGGTGGCGGCGTCTAGGTAGGATGTGTGCGCCCGTGCCGACCTCGTGACTAATATCGAATACAACTTTGTGTTTATGTATAAGGGCTTATTACTTGGTCGACTATGTGTATGTGTGCGTACATATAGCTTTGTTTATATGTATTATGTAATAGTAAATTATAAATTCACTCCTCCGTGCCTCGGAAAGCACGTCCCGGCTGTCATTCGTGGATCTTTGACAGTCGTTACAGGTAGTCTGAAGCCCGTAAGTCTGACAACCAGTCTTACCAAGGGATATCGTATTACCCAGTAACTGGGTTGTGGAGGTCAGATAAGCAGTCACTCCCTTTAAAATATTAGTATGCAGCTGTATCCCGTTAGGCTGGAAACCAACCCCAACATAGTTGGGAAGGGGCTGGGAAGGTGATGATGATATTATATAAAGTATTTAGAATAATGAGAAAATAATCCATTAGTTCTATGAAAATTTACTTATAAATTTCGGTAAGACACAATATTTGAGTGTCTGATTTTCACTTTGTAATACATAAAACATTTTACTGAGAATACAATCTCGCCACATGTTATATAATAATAATAATTTATGTCATAAAAAAGAGGAAGTAGGTTGACAACTTAGGATAAGTAGGTATATACATCTGAGATGAGTAGGTAACAATACAAGTCTAACGTCCTAGCTAGGTTACTTAGTAGCCTGTATTAAGGACAATCAGCGCTCATTTCCCGAAAATAAGACAAAAATATTGATTAGACTGTTACATAATTATTATCAAAATTTAGAACAAATTAACAAAAGTCCAATACAAGAATGTGTGGTGTACGTGTTTTTGGATAGCAACCTTGTTTGGTTGGCTATCCAAAAATATGTGGGTGTCAATGATCGTTTTTATTTTTCATCTGATTAATTATCCTGAAAAAAATCTACAGTAAAGGTCATAATTAACCAGCAAATTCTAATACTTAATTTCCTGATTTATTTTTTAGATTTCTGGAAAGTGTGAGTTACCTACTCATTGCTGAAACCCACCGGTAGGCAAAACATGACAATGTCTACCTTTACCAAATCCTAAGCCACCGGTTACTTAAAGTTTCATCGACCTAAACCTGAAAGTTTAATAATATATCGGATGATCAAACGTCGACAAACAAAATTAAAGTTTGCGATTCCACCGTCAAGTACAATGGGCACAACTTGAGCCATGACTCTTGGCATGAATGTGAACCGACCAGTCCCTTTCCATTCACTCTCGAAGGGCTCAGGACAAGGGAAGTTTTTAACCATGGAAAGCGTCGGGAAAGGAAAAATACGCTACTTTTTACCCCATTGAATGTTTAGTCCCCATGGGATGGCGCAGCAATTTTCCTTGCCTCGCTATGGCGCCTTAACAAGTTACTTTAATCGAAGTGTTGCTGCCAGACTAGTTGACTTCGATTCTTAATTTTTATAAATAGAAATTGTCACCCAAAATAATAATTATACTAGTGTTATTAAAATAATTGAGTTGTAATTCGTGGTGCCTGAGCCGTGTTAATTACACTGTTTATAACTTAAGAACGGCTGAACCGATTTGTATTAAAATTGGTGGGGAGGTAGCTTAGAACTAGGAGGCGGACATAGGATACTTTAAAAAAAAAGAAACGTATAAAAAGTGGTATAACAACGGCTGGACCGATTTAGATCAAATTTTGTGTGTATATTTGAATGGGTTCCTGGATGGTTTGAAAGCACAATTGGACCCGGTAGGTGGCGCTGCAGTCGGGTTCTAGGATCGTTCAGACAGGACAACGTCTGTCGGATCCGCTAGTTATTTATAAAATTTGTTATGAACTAGTCAGTGTGTGCTAAGCAGATTTGCTTGTTTAATATTATCATCACTCAGCTACGCACAATATCACCTGCTTCTTAGGTATACATACGATCGCATTCCCAAAATTATATCGGTATAAGGTAAGTACTAAAACCGATTCCCAATCCCAGACTTAAATAATTAGTCGTATCAAATCTGCCGTCACTTTGAATAGATCCCCTTTATTATTTAAACCCCCATCTCTTGTCATGGCATGCATAATTGATCCCTCAGGCTCACGAGTGGCTTGGTTGTCTATAGTCTTCCATCTGGTTTCTGTTCAGGGTAATTTGACCGTTATTGGGACGTGTTAAGAACGAGGTCGGAAGTAGTGATTACGTTTGTTTTTGGAAACTAGACAAATAGGAGACATTGCAAAACAGATTGGAGTGGAAAAGGAAAAAAGTCTTTCAGACTGTCTGCGGCTGTTTGTGTGCGTGTGTGTGTATTCGGCTGAAGCGGCCATTGAAGTTTGAATTCACACTTCATGTGAGGGTGCACCAGAGTGAGCCCGTTGGTGTGTTTGTGTATGACTGAGTTACGTATTATGTTACTTTGTGTTTTGGTAGAAGCCATTCACTGTAATGATTTTTATGGTTCCGTACCAAAATGGTAAAAAAGGAACCCTTATGGTGTGACTCAGTCTGTCTGTCTGTCTGTCTGTCACAGCTGGATATCTCAAGAACTACTGATGCTATCAACTTGAAATTTAGAATAGTTTTAGATGACGTTTACCCAACTATTTTTCAAATAAGAAAGAAATAAAAATATTTATATATTTTTTTCAACAGGGACTGAAAGGGGGTCTTAAAAATTCAAAGTAGGGCTACTAGGGCATGTGGGGTATCATATGAAAGAACGCTGCTTGTACATTTTAATTTTTTTTAATTTTTTTTTTTAAATCACATAGTTTTCGACTTTTGATGAAAAATGTAAAAAAAATAACGTTCTCCCCCCTTATCTCCAAAGTTTGCAAAGAAAAAAATCTGAAATTATTCTATGCGATAGAAGTTTATGTAAAGATTACAGGAAAAATAAAACGATGTCTCTAAATAGCACACTTTTTCAGAAATCGGAACGGAACCCTCGGTGCGCGAGTCCGACTCGCTCTTGACCGGTTTTTTACTTTTGTTTCTCTTCTTAACAAAGTTAAGTTCTGCGCCTGCACTAGATCATTTTTACTAAGCACTTATTAAATAACATAATAAAGGCATTCTTTGTGTAAGGCAATGCTAGTTAACACTTATTATAAAATATCGCGTAAGATAATTAATTACTTCTCTCTGTTTTACAAACATATTCGGTATAATAATGATTTCCATGGAGATAGAAAATTGTTTATTTAAAATACAAAAAATATAAATATATTGTTTACATATTGTGTTGTGTTTAAGTGTAAATTGTGTATTGTTATTTGAATTTTTCTTTTCTTCAATTATTATTTTCTTTTATTTCTTTCTTGGTTCTTAAACCGGCTGCGCCATATATCGTTGTTAATGAAAGATATTTTGAAGCATTCAGGGTTTGGTTTATTAATCACTATCTTATATTTCTAAAGATACAACAGCCTCTTCTTATGTAGAGGCCTGTCCGGCGAGGAAAGTGCCGGTGAGGCCAGCTTATTACTAGTGTTGTCATTACAACCTTTTGTAGGATTTGATAATAGACTTTAATTTATACACCTAGTAACATCACACTGATAAATAATACAGGTACCTATGTAAAAAATCTCACACATGTTTAAGGTTCCGTACCCGAAGGGTCCAAACGGAGCCTTGCTGTCACTAACGAGTCCGTCTGTCCGTCGTTTGTCACACAGGTTTCACAGCCAAACGGCTGGAGCTACAGTCTTCAAGTTTTCACAGTATAAGCATCTTATTGCCCCAAAGCCACACAAATTGTCAAAAAATATTTTTTTTTAATTTTTTTTTTTTCCCATACCTACAGCTAAAGGGGGGCGCGAAAAAAAAATTAACAACTCCATCGATTGGGGTATCGTTATTTAGAACTTGTTGAGTAGATAAATACTGTATTTTTTAGTTTTAAAAAATATTGGAAAACAAAGGAACGAGAAGCCACCGTCAGTCAAAGTAAGCTTTTTTTACAAAAATTTGTTCTGAAGAAAGTTTTAACTTCCCATTGACCTATGAACTTGTAATTTGGTTATAATGTTTATTATTTCGTATATTTTAGTAACAAATACCAATATATTGATAAACCATGTTTGGTACGGAACCCTAAATGTGCGAAGTCCGACACGCACTTGGCCGTTTTTTTTTGCTATAATTTCAATGAAGTGTGAAAGACTTTTCCTTAAAGAAAATAGCAACTACAATGTTTTTGTCACTTGGATGGAGTTTCTCGCCGGCTCGTCTCCGTAGGGAACAACCAATTGGAACCGTGCACCTAGCTTCTGACGTTTATAAGTGCCCATGTAGGTTTCTGTGAAACAAAATATTTAGATTTTTATTTTGATGTCCTAAACAACAAGCTGATGCTATTCGAGACGTACATTTTACAGAAGTTCTAACAGGAAGCAAAATCCAAAATAAGAATTGGGTTCTGTAATTTGTAAAGCGAAGCAAAGTTCATAATTCAGCTACCCAATTCACATAAAATAGACCTATTATATCTATTCCGTGAAATAGCTCGATAATAGAATTAGCCACCACTCTAATGGTTAAACTGTGCCAAATTTAACTGATGCTACAGTGGCTGTAAGCTGATAACTGAGGAGTTGCGGCAACTAACTTGACTTGTGGTATTTCTTTAGTTGGATTAAATTCGGTTATTAATTCTAGTTGCCACTTCTTGTTTGAAAACTTGTCAGTACCTACTCAAATTAGTCCGCCTAGCCCTTTCCCAACTATGTTGTGGTCGGCTTCCAATCTAACCAGATGCAGCTGAATACCAGTATTTTATATGGAGCGACTGCCTATCTGACCTCCACAACCCAGTAACTGGGTAATACAATACCCCTTGGTAAGACTGGTTCTCAGACTTTCGGGATTCTGACTACCCGTAACGACTGTCAAACATCCACGAATGACAGCCAAGACCAACGGCTTAACGTGCTTTCCGAGGCACGGAGGAGTCTCGGTATGTAAAGGTGGTCACCCATCCACGGACCAACCCCGGCAAGCGCAGCTTAACCTGATGGATCGACCCTGAAAACTTACAGTACTATTCGGTTTAATTTTTCGGAGGTATACATACTTTTAAATATTATAAAGATCCATTAAGATGAGAACGAATAGCTTCAACCTGAGATTATGATTTTATCAGCTATGGCTATCATACATTATTGAATCCAGAAATAAATAACTAAGTTGTGGCCCACACCGAAAACTTTCCTTAAATCACGCCACTCACCACTGACAAAAGTACATTGTGATATAAGTGCGGTAAGTTGAAAACTACAGCCGAGGCGATATTGCCAGCCCGAGCCGTAGGCGAGGGCTACAAGAAAGCAGAGGCTGTAATTATCAAAGCGCACGTGTGTCATACGACGTTTTATAACATATTTGCGAGAAAATAAATAAAACTCGGACTTTCCTAAACGAATAAATATTTAAAAACACACTTTCTGAAAATTAATTTGCATTTTTGCTAGTTTTCCATACGATGAAATTTTGATCCGCTTTTAAGTATCTATCGGTCGGTTTTTCGGGCAAGAGGCTTAGAGTAGCCTTTTTCGCTGCCTCTGAGACTTCTGGGTCTGGCGGTGTCGAATGAATAAATTCATCATTACTTGACGACATTTTGAAATAAAAACAATACAGCGAAAAGAAAAAGCGTGCGGAATAATTTTTACTTGTTCACAAATTAGCGATGCGCAGGATCAGTGCTTTTTTTTTAAGGCAAAGGCACAAAAACAGCCAGTATTATTAAAGTAAATTAATATTTTTTGTTTTTGTTACAGACAATTAATAATTTAAGGTTGTAATTTATTGGCAAAATTAATTAAATCAAAGAATTTAATGTTTAACATTTAATTCTTTAATTTAATTTTATCCCAAAGTTAATTTTATTCATAAAATGTTGACCACTTTTCTGACATAAAAACACTTTGCTAAGATTTAAAAAAGTACCGTTGGTTTTAGACGGAGCATCATGATACACCGTAGGTGTTACCTTATTAAAAAGAAACTCATGCGTTTTACTTTACGATAACGCACAAGTACGTAATGACATATATTACGATATTGAAATTGGTGAAATAAGAGACCCTTTACGAGCAAATGCGTTATAAAAACTATAACAATCCAATTTCCTCTTGCCCCAAATAGACTTCGTTGGGACTTCAAAGAACGCTGTCATAAAAACAAAAAGCTATGATAAACCGCGCCCTCGTTCTCGCTAAGTTCATCAAAAGGATCTTATCAACGATTTATAGGTTTAACGTCCGTCCAGCCATTCCATCTAAGTACCGAAATTAAAACCTTTAAAATATTCTGGAACTTTCGAATGAAGTCGAAGCGGGGACGTAATCAAGAGCAGAGAGGAGCAAGCAGAGGGGTAACTGTTCGTTTGTTTAAGTCAAATAAGGGTAGCTTAGAGTGCTTCCATTCCCGTGCATCAGAGATTATTTCCGAAGTTCAGAAGAAGAATAAGTTTGGTCTCCCTAGCGTCCATCTTGGAATCCTAACTAATAGTATAAAAGCGAAAGTGAGTTTGTTTGTTGGTTTGTTTGTTTGTACCGCTTTAAATTTGGAAGACATAGGCTACTTTTTATCTACATACCACGCGGGCGAAGCCGCAGGCGGAAGTGCGGCTTTTTTCTCGAGAATTGTGGTAATTAATAATAGGAAGTTGTACTTCAAATGTTTCTAATACATTGAATTGTAAGTTAACACTGTTAAGTTTTTATGTAAGTCTTGTTACAGGCTGACAAGATTCTAAAAACAAATAAATTGAACCTAAGGTTTTTACTTCGTCATACAAAACTAAGTTATCCTATTTCTGAGAAAGTTTTATCATAACATCTAAGGTCTCTATGAAATAACTCGGACGGACGTAGAACTAAGTTTATTCTTCTTTATTTTCTTTCGTCCTCAGCTTCTACAAAACAGTTATCACAATAAATAATGCACTATGAGTATTTACTTATTATTAGGTAGGTACCCCGGATTTTGGAAAGAGTGTATACAAGGTGTTTGGCGCATGGACCGACACAATTTTTTGGGGGATTGGGGGGGTCATTTGCTAGGTTTCACCTAAAGACCTCCATGTCCTAAGTGTGACGGTAATAGTTTTATTTTTTTTTGTTCTTTCTTTGAATTACCCAAAATCTCGCCTTTGAATCGATATATTTTTTTTGTTTATGGTTGTAAAAGAACAAAATAATTTTTATTATAGTCTACAATGTATTCTTATTCGAAATAAAATAAAAAAATATAGTAACCGTAATAAGTCTTTTCTTAAAACACTCCATAACTGACTCTCTAACTAGTATTTTGACTACATTTGAATTGTTTTTCATAGCGTGTAGCATACCCTTAGAAAGGGTACAAGCTAAAGAACTTTTTGAGATAAAAATAAGGTCAAAATGGCTTTATTTAAAAAAAAAAAATGAATTTAAGAGTAGTAACTTTTCATACATTTAAACATTTTTAAGACTTTGGAAGCACGTAAGTCATTTTCTACTGATCAATTACATCAAATAATAATTTATTTAGAATAAAAATAAATTGCAGACTATTATAAAATTTATTTTGTTCTATTGCAACCATAAACAAAAAAAATATATCGATTCAAAGGCGAGATTTTGGGTAATTCAAAGAAAGCACAAAAAAAAACATATCTCAATTACCGTCACACTTAGGACATGGAGGTCTTTAGGTGAAACCTAGCAAATGACCCCCCCAATCCCCCAAAAAACTGTGTCGGTCCATGCGCCAAACACCCTGTATAATTACCTGTAAGTATTATGCGACTCCAATAACGGTAAAAATCACGTCGATCACAAAATGAACTCCATGACATGCACTCCGACCTCATACATAATTGGTAACTCGTAATAGACGCGAGTAGTAGAATTAAGAGCAGTCCCCGAGACCCGCAGAGAGGGCGCGGGGGCGGGAAGAGGGGCGGGCACTCATTTATCACCGCCACACTTCACTTTACCAACTTGTCTGCCAGATTTATGACCACCACGTAAAAATGTGTTTATGACTTGTAATTATACTTTTTGGAGTGAAGGAAGAATATAGAGTGTAGTGAATGTCGTTTGGAGTTGAGTACAGCTTCGTAAGAAGCTTCGCGGTCATTGAAGGTTAGGTCCAGTACTATCCAGTATCTCCTAGATTGATATTATGACGGTGAAATAAAAAGGCAATGTTGTGAAACAGTTCGAAGTAAGTGAAATGCAACTTTGTAGTAGTTTGTATCTACTGGTAACGCTCTAAGCAGAATCTGAGTCTAGTTTAGATTTCATTGGAACGTTTGATGCAGCTATATCTGCCCTAAATTTTCAAACCGGGATGTTTTGCCAGCCTCAAGACTACACAAAATGAACTGTCCCGTCGTGTCAAGAAATAGAAGCAACACGTAATGTGACATTGTACAGACACTACGATTTAAATTGAGAAGCAACACATGGGATTCAAAAACCTTATTAGAGAACTTAATGGATATTCCCCCAATTTCACTTCCCTTAATGCCCCTAATGGGCGTTGGGACTTAATCCCCATAAGTCGACGGTAAATCTGTTCCACGCACGCGAACTCGCGGACAAAAGTGAACTCGTTTTATACGAGTAAGTAAGTTTGTAAACATCACAAATTATTGCTTTGACATAGAAGTGTAATCAATTATTATAAGCACGGATTATCGCACCTATTTTAATTAATTATATTAATAAGCGTTCCGTGCTCATTTAATCTTTTTATTCAGCAAAATATCATTTCTTTTAGTACTCAAGAAATATTTACGATTTCGAACATTCTTAAGTAGGTACCTATACACACTATTCGACTTCACACACACACTACACTGACTATTCGTATAAGTAGGTACTTATACACACTATTCGACTTCACACACACACTACACTGACTATTCGTATAAGTAGGTACCTATACACACTATTCGACTTCACACACACACTACACTGACTATTCGTATAAGTAGGTACCTATACACACTATTCGACTTCACACACACACTACACTGACTATTCGTATAAGTAGGTACCTATACACACTATTAAGTAGGTACCTATACACACTATTAAGTAGGTACCTATACACACTATTCGACTTCACACACACACTACACTGACTATTCGTATAAGCCTTTAACTGTGACATCCCATACGAGTATAGCCGACACGAACTCGAGTAGATCTATACTGTATACAATTGAATAGAAACGCAAATTATATTTCTATTAAGTTATCTAAAGAATTCTTGTTTCATAAGAACTTTACAAGTGCCAACGGAACAGAAAAAGTGTTTGCAAAAGTTCTGAAGTTTCCTTAAGACTTGAGTAACTTTTTCGTTAAGTCCGCGCAAGTTTCCCTTTGTGGATGTTGAACTCTTTCACGGATGAATGTTTACTGGTGATTTCGTTAACATGTTTTTCTTTATCACCATCCAAATAACTGATTAGGAATAACTGACTGAGAACAAATTGGACTTTTGGAATATCAAAATTGACCGACTATTATAATTTTATAGCCTTGTTTACTACTTCACGAACACCTTACTTTTAATTGCTTTCCGTCACTTTGTCACTGGTCTGCAGTGTAGCACATACCTACCTGTATGTAGCACTTACTTACCTGTATGTACCTACTCGTACTGCACCCTGTACACTCGCCTTATACCTACCTACTTTACTTAATTATAGGTAGATACAGTCATGAGCATAAATACCTTCGTTGAATAGCAATTTTCTCCCAGAGTAGGTATTTATAGAAATTGTATGATGTTACAAACATATTATTTTCTAAACTATACTATTATGAACCAGTTATAAACTCAGAATTGCAATTTATACTAGAAAATTGCTTCTGAATTTTGCGTAAGTGTATTATTTAGGTTTGTAAATTCTCCTGCAGATCCTAAAAACAATCTTATATTATTCCTTTATTCATAAAAAACTAAAACGCACTATAAACCTATTTTAGTAATATAGAAGTGTTTTGTCTTCTTCTTTCAAACTCAAATCATGATTCCAAATAAATTGACAAAACACTTTTTTAACTATCCATCCGTTTTAAAGACTATCCGTCTAATTTACAAGTTTCATGGTTACAATTACAGGTATTCCTATAGAGGAGCTATAGAGGAGCTCGTGGCTAAGTAATAACGGCCGCTCGGGTCAATCCAACAGGTTAAGCTACGCTTGCCGGGGTTGGTGCGTAGATGGGTGACCATCGTTACATAGCGGGTTTCCTCCGTGCCTCGGAAAGCACGTTAAGCCGTTGGTCCCGGCTGTCATTTGTGGATCTTTGACAGTCGTTACGGGTCGTCAGAAGCCCGAAAGTCTGACAACCAGTCTTACCAAGGGGTTTCGTATTACCCAGTTACTGGGTTGTGGAGGTCTGATAGGCAGTCGCTCCATGTAAAATACTGGTCTGCCGTCCGCTTACTAAAAGGCCGTTAAGTGATTAAACCTGATTTTGAGTTACGGCCTAAAACGTGGGAAATACTGTCCCTTGAATTTGATTAGACATACAGCTATGTTTAATAGACCAAAATACTTGATAGCTGTTAAGCTTTCATTGTATGGGTTTTAATGCGTGCTAAGTGACATAATATTGTTTTAAATTAAGGTTTTGTGTTTTTGTCATGTTTATCTATTCCATGATGGGACCTCTTACAATACTAAAAAACGGCTGGCTGTTATACAGCCGTCTTATAGAGTTGTAATGGAATTGTAACCGCCATACATTTACTTTGTACAAAGCTAAATAACAGTTAAATCACTTAACCTTCTTTTTAGGGTTCCGTACCTCAAAAGGAAAAAACGGAACCCTTATAGTATCACTCGTGTGTCTGTCTGTCTGTCTGTCTGTCTGTCTGTCCGTCTGTCCGTCTGTCACAGCCAATCTGCTCCGAATCTAATGGACCGATTAAGTTAAAATTTGGTACACATATGGATTTCTGTGACCCAAATACGTACAGCTAAAGTAAATATATGAATTTTGAATGTGAGAGTCACTTTTAGGGGGAAAATAAGAAAATTAAAAAAAAAAGTTTTGTAAACTGTACCGAGTGACATATCAAATGAAAGGACTTACTATGAGGGTCTCAAATATATTTTTTTTTATACTTTCAAAACTTATTGTTTTAAAGTTATTTAAGAAAATAGACGAAAATTGACCATTCCCCCTCTTATCTCCGAAACTACTGAGCCTAAAATTTTGAAAAAATATAGAAAATAGTTCTATACCTGTAGATTACAGGAAAACCTATAAGAAGTCTGCGGTCTTAAAATAACATGGTAAATCTATATATATAAAAAAATCAAAGTCCTGACTGAGTCACTGACTAATATACCAACGCACAGCCCAAACCAATGAACCTAGAGACTTGAAATTTTGCACATAGATACCTTATATAGTTTAAACATCCACTAAGGAAGGATTTTTGAAAATTTCATCCCTAAGGGGGTGAAACAGGGGATGAAAGTTGTATGAAAAATACTATCCCTTGAGTTAATAGACTTGAAACTTAGCACGAATATTCATCTAAGTAAATTATAAAGTTTATCATTTTTAGTTTTCCTAAACTACTCCCTAAGGAGGGATTGGCGGTGTCAAAGTTTGTATGGAGAAACTTTAACACGTGGTCCGATTAACTCAAAACTCAGTTTTTATACTTGAGACCAAAAATTAAGACTAACGTGTATTAGGGTTTTCCAAAAATGTACCCCTAACGGGTGAAAAGTTAATTTTATAGCGGAGGATTTTATTGGGGGCTTGATTAACTCTAAAATTAGTGTAAATAATGTTTGAGTCAAGTTATGGAAACATACCAGACGATTTTTGAAATTCTTTAGGTATGTGTGTTCGTGAAAACAGAGATACAGTTTATATGAAAAATCATATTAATTTGGTTAATGAACCTGAAACTTAGCACAAATACTTGCATAAGTAAGTAATAATGTTTGTCATTATTAGTTTTTCAAAACTACGCCTCAAATGAGGTTTAGGGATGTTAAAGTTTGTATAGAAGAATTTTAAAGCGCAGTCCGATTAAAAAAATGGTACTTTGAGTCAAGTTAGGAAACTTGCCAAACGAATTTTCACCGATTTTGACGGCATATAGCTGATGTTTTAAGGAGTAACTTAGGCTATTTTTATTTTAGAAAAAGTAATTAGCGTTCCGCGCAAGAAAATTAAAATCCATGAAATCAGACAACCACGTACAGCCTAGTACAAACTTACTAAGCCTCCGCTGTCTATTACGGCTATAACAACAAATAATAAAAATAAAGCAAAGTTAAAAATTTAAGGGGTCGGTCCCCATACAATAAACTTTTCATTTTGAAAAAAAAAGAATAAAAATTTTAATCTAGCATGTGGGGTGTCATGTCATTATTTCATCACCGCTGCTCTCAAAACGGTGAAGGAAAACATCGTGAGGAAACCGGCATGTCCTAGAACCAAAAATTCGAAGACATGTGACATCTACCAACCCGCACTGGGCCCGCGTGGTGGATTACGGCCCACTCCCTCTCACCGAGAGGAGGCCTGTGTCCCAGCAGTGGGAACATTATAGGCTGATTATGTGTTATGTGGGGTGTCATCGTCTAGAACTCATTGAGTAGAGTACAAACATATTTTTTTTATCTTTTAAAATTAAGAAATAGCGGGCCGTAAAAGTTGTAAATTTTAGACCATTTTTGTACGAGCTCTAGCGCAACAATTCATCAAATTAGGAATTTGAAACTTCTTTATACCATGTAAGTACCATGAATACTGTATTTAATCAACAATACTGAAATCGGCGATTCATAAGGTATTTTGTTTAAACATGGGTGATTTTCTGCAACTGCAAAAAATAACCTTGTAATTCACAGTATCATTATAAAATAAGTAAAAAGTTATCTTTGCGATTGTTAAACATATAATATGGTACGGAACCCTTCGTGCGCGAGTCCGACTCGCACTTGACCGGTTTTTTTAAATTGTAAATCAATTGAAACTCAATGAACTGCACTTGTGAAAAAACGTTATTAGACTTTAACTGTCTATTTTATTGTTTAGATATACTAATAATATCCAGACATATGATCTAAAATACAGTTTCTGAATAATATGTGCACAAAAACTGTCTTTTAGTGTAGGAATTACTGGCTAAAACATAATGCTCTAAAGTCAAATGGACAGCTATGAGTAAGATTTTGGCCTAGTTTTTTGTGCCTTTAAATTTGTGTTTTTGAATTTGTGTGCATGTAAAGTGTGACTGATAAGGTAGGTAATTAAAATAAAATATAAACAACCTTCTAGCGGATTTCGCCAAGGGAAAATCCTTTCTTTGCAGGGGGGGGGGGGGTACTGTAGCGTAATTAGTCGATTACTAAAGGCGACTATTATCTATACCTGTATCAAATTATCTCATTCATCATAATTCTCCTGCTCTTATCCCAATCTATTTGGGGTTGGCGCAACATGTTTTTTTTTCCATACTTCTACTATGTCATCTCGGTATTCACCCCCTTTTAGCCATGTCATCTTTCACACAACAGTCCATCCATCGTTTATTTGGTCTTCCCCTACTCTTATAGCCATCGACATTCATACTCAAAACTTTCTTCCGCATCACATGCTTATACCATGACAACCGATTTCCGCACAACTTTTCAGTTACTGCTGCCACTTTCAACTTCCTCATACTCGAATGTACTCATTTCTTATTCTAACCATTCGTGTAACATCACACATCGCTCTTAGAATTCTCATCTCAGCTGTATGCAATTGCTTTTCATTTATCCACTTTGTGGCCCAGCATTCTGATCCATACAAGACAGCAGGTCTAACCATTGTTTTATATATCTTCCCTTTAAGTTTAAGGGGAATGCGGGAGTCGCAGATTGCTCCCGTGACCTGCCACCATTTCATCCATCCAGTGTTAATCCTGTACTTAACCGTCCGATCTACTTCGCCATCGCTTTGCACGAGTGAACCGAGATACCGAAAGTTGAAGCAGACTGGGAGAAGCGCGCCATCAAGCGCTATTGCTCCAGCACTGGAGATACCGCTGAAATCGTAGAACATATATTCGGTTTTGGTTCTGCTGATTTTCAAGCCAAAATTCTCCAGCTTCTGTTGCCATTTCTCCAATCTGCTTCGAATCTCAGGTACATCTTCACCGACAGTAACAATGTTATCGGCAAACAGCATGCACCAGGGTGAGGCCACCTGGTGCATGCTGTAAATTCCTGTAGATTCGACGTCAGAGCATCCATAATCAATAGGAAGAGGTAAGGACTTAAAGCCGACCGTTGGTGCAAGCCAACAGCCACATTAAACTTGTCGATATTGCCAGCAGCCGACCGGACGTAGGTACGAGATTGACTGTACATAGCACGAATTAACTCTACATACTTCCCGGGCAAACCTTTCTCTTTCAAGGCCCACCACAACACATCCCGAAGTATATCATACGCTTTCTCCAGATCAATGAACACCATGTGCAAGTTCTTGTGTGTCCGTCTGTATCAAATTATCTATGACATGTAATCTGTCACTTTACTACGGCGTCCCAAATGGCTATATAAGCCACGGTTGAATCATGGCCTGCCCTTTTCTCGGCAGCGCCAACCTAAGTATGTTGAACCCCTCTGTTTAGGGGTTCTACGACACGTCGTCCTGACCCCGAACCTTGGGCACGACTGCCTAAACACTCGCGCCGCCGCTTTGACGGAGCCTGAGCTGGCATCGTGGGAACAACGGCGTTCCTGACCCCGAACTACAGCCCTGAGCCACGTGGCCGCTACCTATCCTCTACCGGCCGCTTAGCTACCTGGCGCGTCGCACTGCTTGATTTGATGGAGCCTGGCCAAGCGTTGCGGTGCACAGGACGCAGCGTCTACTCTGTGGCCCTGTGCCACCTGGCCAGTGCCATCTGCTGCCGTAGCCTGACGGCTGTGCCGCTACCTGTCGTCTTCCTGTGCCTAGTCTGTTACGGAGCCTGCGTAACTTGATGAAACATAAAAGTTGCCCTACTGCAACGGTGTTTATACGAAGCAAGCCATAGTTACTTCAATGTTATTGTATGCCACTGACAAGAAACTTGCGTCGTGTAAATGGGGCTTTACAGACAGAAATGCAGATTGCTAAGGGGAAACCCCAGGTAGCCCGCGAAATTCAAATTTTCTTACGTTTTTTGCAGTTTGCAAGTATGTTTATTAAAGTATGTTTTTCGACCATAAATTATAATTATGTATTTACAAAATTATAATCATTAAAATCAAAAAGTAAGTTTAATATAATACTAAATATCAAGATTCCATGATTCATTAGGATTCTATGAACTTAGAAAATTGTATTGATGATTTTAATGATTATAATTTAAAAATACAGATTTGTTACGGTCGCGAATCATAATCAGATCAACACAGTCCTCCCGGTCGTGTCCATTTTTGGCGGGAATTCACACAATCGCTCACAGACACGTCACTCCTCTGCGGAGTTACGGATAACCTGGAGTGTGCGAGGTGCGGGGCGGGTACACCGAGAATGTACATAGACGTCTTTTAGCGTTGGAATGTCACTTAACCGTTTTTTGTATTGTATTCGTTTACATATTATTTGAAAAAATCACAACTAAATAACGGTCACTGTCTTTCAGAATTGTATATGCTCCAAAGTCACATTGGCTTACCAACGACTAGCCAGCTAAGTGTGAGTAACGGTTTTGTAGAGTGGTAATTGAAGAAAACTGTCTTTTAGATGTCGTAAATGCCAATGGGCCTTGTATTACTATAAATCATTAAAATGCTTCTAAAGTGGTGTAACGGTCTAATACTATTGTAGTTTCATGTAACCGTTTTCTACGATTGTTTAATGGATTAATATCAATTTTCAATATACGGTTACGAGCGGTTAGCCGTATTATAGTGTTACAAAGTGACATAACCGCATTTAAGTGTTGAACGATCTCAAAAATGATGTAGTTAGCCGTGTGAGTACTCTCCATATTTTTAGCGTAAATAAAGATAGAAAAATATGACCCAGACTGATTGATAGAGAAAAAGTTGCTCTTTTACGTAGTATGTATAACTCAAATTTGACAAAATGTCACTTAACGGCCTTTTAGTAATGACTTTTAGAATGTAAGGACGGCAGTGGTATTCAGCTGTATCCGGTTAGACTGGGAGCCGACCCCAACATAGTTGGGAAAAGGCTAGGCAGATTGAATTACAGGTATTCCTATAATGTTTCTAGTGTAAGTGATGATCATACTGATCGGTTTATTTGTTTCAGAACTCGTCCTCCCAATGTGAAGCAAGCAGGCGTAATTGACAATGTAACCGGAGCCGGTAGTGACGTCACGATGTGCTCCTGGGTCGTGTCAGCCCTCATCATCCTGTTTGCCATGGGTAAGTAGCCCTCAACTAACTGTGTGTGAACTTCTCCACACAGCTGACGGAGCGCACGTTCCCGTATTTTTAAAAACGTTCGCATTCTAATGTCAGTTTCAATCTGCCAAAAATACCTCTAATACCTAAATAATAACTTTCTGGTGTCCTGAAATACAGGCCTTAAGCCTAGCTTAGGCATCAGCCTCCCACAGTATAATTAAAAATATTATGTGTTCTTGATCACATTTTGAAAAGTTTTTTTATATTGTGGTGAGAAATAAATCTTTCTCTTATCTTATCTAATCTTAATAAAAATATAACCTAAATTTTTCACAGGTTTTTGAAAGTGATTGTCGTTAGGAGGTTGCGACTAGATTTTGAATGTTTTTAATGACGGGTATTGAATTGACTTTCTAAGTCTAAGTATTGATTCGATAAAGTAGATTAGATTAGATTTAGCGAAATGTTCTCTTATTTACTATTCAGAAATGTTATGATTGTGTCCGATTATAAATCCGTACGTATTTAATGTTTATGCTGCTAATACTGTTAGGGATTACCTTTGCTAACAAGACTATTTTGGCCTTTCATTAGCTAATCCTAGACATGTAATTAATTAAGAGTGTAATTAACTAATTAGGGAATTAGATTCTAAAAGGTCTTTTGCTAATCAGGGACATTCTAGAATTTTATAAAAGAAAAATACAGAATCTTTGGCGACACAGCTTAAATAAGGCTTGACGCTGTGATTTGGCTGAGATTATAATATTATTAGCCTTCACAATGAATAATAACCTGCAGCAATGGTATCATACGGTACAATCATCATGTAATGTTTTTACAGATGGAATAGTTAAACTGCTATCACTGATGTTGTGAACGTTTCGTTGAACGCAGTTACAATGTGTGGTAGTGATTTTATTTATTATTTTATTTCTTACTAGCGGACCCGACAGACGTTGTCCTGTCTGAACGATCCTGGAACCCGACTGCAGCGCCACCTACCGGGTCCAATTGTGTTTTCAAACCATCCAGGAACCCATTCAAATATACACACAAAATTTCATCTAAATCGGTCTAGCCGTTGTTATACCATGTTTTATCCGTTTTTTTAAGTATCTTATGTCCGTCTCCTGGTTCAAAGCTACCTCCCCACCAATTTTCAGCTAAATCGGTTCAGCCGTTCTTGACTTATAAATAATGTAACTAACACAACTTTCTTTTATATACATAGATTCTATCGAATATTGGTGAATTTTAAATACTATAAAACAATATCGAAACGTTGGCAAACAAGTAGGTACCTGTTTACCTCGTAAAAAAAAAGCAAGATCGCTATAAGACCCGTTCTCGATATTGTTTTATAATGTGTACAAATCGCGAAAGTTTAAAAAGTTTAATTTTAAATACTGCTTATAAACTCAATTTATTTGAAGGAATTTTGCTTTCGGTACAAGTTTTGGCCAAAAAAAAAACACATCCTTTCTTGATTAAATTTTACGGTAATTCTCTTGTCTATCAAAGCATCGGGGAGCAAACCTCAGTCAAATCAATTAATAAACAATGTCACGTTATTCAATGATACCACTTAGTCGGGTTTAGTGGCTTACCCATGTACTGTCGCTTAGCTTGATGTGCTCATTAATTTCAATCAGCCGGATTATCTGTATCAAAGCCATTTTGACTCGTGCACAATTGAATAGATTCCATTAGCCACGTGTGAGTAGTAATACAGATTTAATATTATCAGAAGGCATGTTCTGACTCCAAAGTGCATTATTCTGAAAAAATCTGACATGAATTAGAAACCTATAACCTTATTTCCTATAACATCAGAAATATTTGAGAAGACTATATTAAAAAGGCTTTATGACTACATGGAAGAGTAGTCATAAAGCTTTTTTTAGTATAATTTGCTAAGGTGGAAGCAAATTTGGATTCAGAAAAAATAGCACCACCTATTTAGCTTGTTTTAATTACTTAAATAAAAATAATAACTGAGGCGATGCATAGTAGTATAGTAGGTAGCAATTTTTTTAGACATGAGTAAAGCCTTTGACTTCGTTGATCATAAGTGATTACTAAGCAAATTAGATAAATATGGCATAAAGGGACAAGCGTACCCAAGTGATAGGCGTCAATGTGTGCAAATATCAAAAGTCATTGATGGAAACAAAGTAGATTAAAAATCTAATAATTTTAAAAGTAACGCAGTAGGAGTACCACAAGGCAGTGTGGTGGCTTATGGAATATTGTAAAAATCCAAGATGACATTTTGACATTCGTTTTAAAGTAACGACTTCCTAATTACAATAATATTAATTCATATTGTAAATTAAAAATCTTAAAAGTATTGCACTTATTTAATTTATTGAAGAATAACACTATAAGTTGTTGTAAAATATTTAGAACTTAAACAAATATTAACACCGTACTATATAAAACTACATTCTAACAAATAAATAAATTCTTATTCTGTACTAGACTGGATGTCGGGGGATCGTGTTGTTGGGAACTTAGGAGAAGCTTACTATCCGGGGATAGCATATTTAAGAGAAGGCTTTTTAATAAAATTAACAATGGAAAAGGCCTTGTCCATGATCTCGTGGGAATAACCAGAATTCTCAATATGCTGATTCACAATGTAAAATTAGCATTATTTGCATCAAATTGTGAATCCATAAACGTCTGGCCCTAGGTTTCAAACTTATAAGTCAGTTTAACATAGTAAGTTAGCTTAACTTAACCATTACTATCGGAAAATCGATATCAATGGTTTAATCAAGAAGTTCACAGGTTACAGGATTAACGTGAGCTAAGTTTTTGTTAAGTTCATAACTTGCCGCCGCGCCGCACAGCATTAGTCTTACCTACAACTTGTTTAAAGTTTATCGTGGAACATACGAGTACATATATTAATAATTTACGCCTTAAGCAAGTAAGCAGTGTTACTAGTGATCGGGTTACTCTTTTATAAATTTACGAAAGCTTCAATTCGATTCACTCTTGTGTTTTTTCATGGTGGACCAATCGATCAAGGTTGTAATGTTTTTAGTGTAATGTTTTTTTAATTAATTTAATTTATTACTAATGCATATTTTATAAAAATATTAGCTCTATGCACTCTTTCTCCATATAAAGTTCAACTATGCCAAAATTTATACTCTTCCGTCTGCGTAATTTTTAATATCTCTTTACTTTCCACCGACTTCCCAAAAGGAAATCGTTCCCAAAATGCAGATCATTCACCTCGGCCATCCGCCGTGGAAAACAAAGAGTCCCCAAGACAAAGATCCAACAAAAAGCCGACCCAACTCCCATTCAATTTTCCACGTGACATTTCACTTGAACTTATCTTAGTCATAGTGGACACTGCGCAGATAGACACAGAAGGACTGGACATAGAGTATAATTATGCAGACAAACTCACCCGCACATGAATAAACTTTTTAAAAAACAAAACACAACCGTCACGTTCCAACGCACTTTCATCGACATTTTTAGGGTTCCGGGCCAAAATGGTAAAAAGGCACCCATATGGTACGACTCAGTCTGTTTGTCTGTCACAGCTGGATATCTCAAGAACTACTAATGCTATCAACTTGAAATTTGGATCAGTTTTAGATGACGTTTGCCCAACTATTTTGCAAATAAGAAAAAAATAAAAAATGTTTATTTTTTTGCAACAGGGACTAAAAGGGGGTGTTAAAATTTTGAAGTGGTGCTACTAGGACATGTGGGATATCATATAAAAGAGCGCTGTTTACACATTCTCAAACAATTTTTTTCTTTTTTTTTAGGGTCCATAGTTTTCGATTTTGGATGAAAAATGTAAAAAAAAATACCGTCCGGGTGGGGCCGGTATTTTTTTTATATAGCTTTATCTCCGAAGTTTGCATAGAGAAAAATCTGAAATTATTTATTTACGTAAGAATTACAGGAAAAATAAAACGTTGTCTCTAAATAGCACACTTTTTCAGAAATCGGAACGGAACCCTAGGTGCGTGAGTCCGACTCGTTCTTGGCCGGTTTTCTGTATCATTGTGCACGTGACCTTGACATTTTCATACCTAACCTTCTGCACAATTACCTCTAATGTCACAACTCTGGCGCTCTTTTATCTTTCCTACGCCTTTGTTTCCAAAAACAGTTAAAGAAAAAATTCTATTATCATTTCTAAGACGTTTTTGCAATTATGGTTCCGTTTTCCTTTTCCGGCTGAGGTATAAAGCAGGTCGATGGTCCCCATGGGCGCTGTAGGCAACTCATGGATTATGGCGTCTTTCTTTTTCAGACACGCAATATCACCACTGCAATTTCACCTGTGATCTAATGACATTATTACGTTTGTTCAGACTGTAGAACTCTTTTAGGAATAGAAATCAAGGATTTGTCTAACTTTTTAGTTAGCTCAGAGATTGAATGTATTAGATAATTGTTGATGCTGAAATCCTAACTAATATTATAAATGCGAATGTGAGTTTGTTTGTTTGTTATGCTTTCACGCTAAAACGGCTGAACGGATTTAGATGAAATTTGGCACATGTATGGACCACATGACCTGGATGTCTATGTCCTACATAGGATACTTTTTATACTGGTAGTACGTTCCCGTGGGATAATTTTCCTGCTTTAAAAGCTAGTCCTGAATAAAACAGGGCATCTTCTTCTTCACCTAACCTACACTTCTTGCGTTTCTGCAATGAGCTGCATTTCGTGATATTTTTTGCCCTTGAAAGGCTTGGTCTGAAGCACTATTTTTAATTAGTCCTTTACAATAGACCATGTCCACAAGACATCTCGATATTCGGTTTGAAAATAACCTCATAATCACTTATCTATATATAAATAAAAAGAGAAGTCCTGACTGACTGATTGACTGACTCATCAACGCCCAGCCCAAACCCTTGGACCTAGAAAGCTGAAATTTTGCACAGAAGTTCCCATTATAATGTAGACAAGGAATAAGGAAGGAATTCCCGGTAGTACGTTCCCGTGGGATATTTTCCGACATCACGCGGGCGAAGCCGCTGGCAAAAACTAGTTGTACATAAAATATTTAATGCATTTGTATACGGGCTTTTGAAACAAACTTTTTTAACAGACTTTATTTTACAACTGAGAGAGTCCCTGCCTCACCAACTTATCCATAATTTCTAATGCCTAAGCCAAAACCACCGACCGGTTGGTACATCAAAAATAAGTTTATGAAGTCTGAACACCCGTCGGTCACGGATTTAAACAAATCCGATGTTTTATTAAACAAATCCTCTTTGCCGCTTAAAATGTGTACACGGAAATGTGTATACATCCTGTATACATGCAAGCGCCCGTAGGGATGACCTAATATACTTTAAAAAAAAAAAATAGTTAAGTGCGTTCATCCCGCGTGGGCTGGCTGGGTTTTTGTTATTCTTTTATTTAATTTAAATAAAAGTACTTACTATTTTTTTCAGTCAACTAACTAGATCGTTGTATTTATAATTATTTTTAACATTTACTCTATCTGTATTTGGAATCCTTCATTGTGCGTGGTCCGACACGCACTTTGCCGGTCTTTTTAGGGTTCCGTACCAAAATGGTAAAAAAGGAACCCTATGGTGTGACTCAGTCTGTCTGTCTGTCTGTCTGTCACAGCTGGATATCTCAAGAACTACTAATGCTATCAACTTTAAATTTGAACCAATTTTAGATGACGTTTACCCAACTATTTTGCAAATAAGAAAGAAGTAAAAATATTTATATGTTTTTTGTAACAGGGACTGCAAGGGGGTCTTAAAAATTCAAAGTGGAGCTACTAGGGCATATCGTCCGTGTACTTCTGATACCTCCTATCTAACATTTTTTACAAAACTTGTTTTTAACGCCATCTCTTGGCTTAAATTGGGACCCGTTGAAAGCATTAACGTTCCAATTTTGTAAAAAAATGTTAGATAAGACGTATCAGAAGTACACGATATGGGATATCATATGAAAGAGCGCTGTTTTCACATTCTTAAACATTTTTTTTTAAGCCGCACAGTTTTCGACTTTTGATGAAAAATGTAAAAAAAATACCGTTCCTCCCCCTTATCTCCGAAGTTTGCAAAGAGAAAAATCTGAAATTATTCTATGTGATAGAAGTTTATGTAAAGATTACAGGAAAAATAAAACGATGTCTCTAAATAGCACACTTTTTCAGAAATTGGAACGAAACCCTCGGTGCGCGAGTCCGACTCGCTCTTGACAGGTTTTTCTTTTTTCTTATTTGCAAAATAGTTGGGCAAACGTCATAAATTGTACCAAATTTCAAGTTGATAGCATTAGTACCTAGTTCTTGAGCTATCCGGCTGTGATAGACAGACACACATTTTTCTTTTTCCCATAGTAGCTGTTCCTAGCTGTCAATTCTACGTAGGGACGCCAATCGGGGGGCCTAAAACGCCCACATTAAGCATTTCCTCTCAAAGCGCTTCATTTCTTTAATTCCCAGCAATTTATTATAATTGTGCTATTTGACGTATTTGACATTAAACTTCATTAAAGCAATTTACAATTTGTTGACCATTTTACGAATCTCCATACAAAACTGTCAAACAGATGAATTACGTGCTATGAATTGTACTCAGATAAATTTTGAATTGTCAGTTTGTGACCGTTTTACGATTCAGAAATACCTATTATTATAATAGGATTCTGTCAAAGTGGCCGTTTAGGGGGCCCCTGATGTGCTATGGAGTACTTGAATGCATCCGTAGATTTGAGACTTGCTCTTTCTACGACACACAGTTTGACTTTCACAGTTTTTAAACAAACAACGTCTGTCGGGTCATCTATATAGTCGTCAATAAACGAGTATCGTCATAAAGCGCTTTCGGCTAAAAAATCCCTGTGCGCTACAAAAAAGGACACTTTCATATCCTGGGGCACTTGAAAGAGGCCAGCCCTACGCACGAGGGACTCATCAGCGAGCGAGTCCAATTTACATGTTAATTGACGTACATCCGATGAAAAATTACGATACATGACACCCTTTGTACGTCCCATGGTGGGCAGGGCAGAAGGGTTACCTTTGAAGAGGTAGTGTTCAGGGGTTGATTTTTTTAGAGTTCCGTACCAAAATGGTAAAAAAGGAACCCTTATGGTGTCACTCAGTCTGTCTGTCTGTCTGTCACAGCTGGATATCTCAAGAACTACTAATGCTATCAACTTGAAATTAAGAATAGTTTTAGATGACGTTGACCCAATTATTTTGCAAATAAGATAGAAATTAAAATATTTATATTTTTTTGCAACAGGTACTGAAGACCCCCTTGTCTTAAAAAATCAAAGTGGGGCTACTAGGGCATGTGGGGTATCATATGAAAGAGCGCTATTTGCACATTTTCAAACATATTTTTTCTTTTTTTAGAGCCGTATAGTTTTCCATTTCTGATGAAAAATGTATATCTTATCTCCGAAGTTTGCAAAGAGAAAAATCTGAAATTATTCTATGTGATAGAAGTTTATGTAAAGATTACGGGAAAAATAAAACGATGTCTCTAAATAGCACACTTTTTCAGAAATCGGAACGGAACCCTCGGTGCGCGAGTCCGACTCGCTATTGACCGTGTTTTTAAGAGAGAGACTTAATTAAGGTAAGTTACGTTATTGGAACCAAAAATTGGAAGACATGTGACATCTAGCAACCCGCACCGGGCCCGCGTGGAGGGGTATGACCCACTCCCTCTCACCCAGATTTAATTTTTCAACTAAAATGTTAAGCTTGTTTTTGGGATAAATTCTTTTCAACTATGAACCCTTCATTGTACGTGGTCCGACACGCACTTGGCCGTTTTTTTTACTTGCTAAATGTTGGATAAAGCCCACCTGGCAATTCATCAATTGGCATTGCGTTGGTCACTTGTTCTGTAATCTGGGGGGCAATTCCCGTAATTTTAACAGCGTTCGCAATATCATCTCAAGACTCAATCTGTCAAAAATTGTATAGCGTTTAATACAATTTTTGACAGATTGAGTCTTGAGATGATATTGCGAACGTTGTTAAAATTACGGGAATTGCCCCTCTGAGGTCACAGTGATGTAATGCAAAAGCTTTGTTTATCAAAAACAAATGAAGGATTGACTTGTTACCCCGTTACCCCGGCAAAATTAGAAAATGGTTTCAATACAATAAGGAAAACAGGCACCATTTTATTTTGTTACATAATTTAACAACCTGCAAATACGTTGTATTGTTTGCCTTTTATAACCCGATGAGCAGAATAAAACTTTATTAAAGTTCTACATTTTACGAGTAGCAATAAAACAGTTGGTAATCTAAAATAATAAGTAAACCCTTTTGTAATGCAGGTGCTGTGAGGTACGATAATGAACGGAACGGCAAAGCGACGGCAGATAAAATGGAATTATTTTTTAGCTATGTATGGTGAATACATAGTCACTTCACAATTTATATAAATAAGTTGGTCTACCTACATTCATATATATCGTTCACGTAAACGATACCCCCTATAATATTTTTTTAAATTTATATTTTGTGGCTTGCTTTACTAAATACAGGGTGTAAGGGACAGCCCTCCGCAAACTAAAAGGTGCATTCAGCTCCTCATTTTGAATCATATTCCACCGGAAATTTTCTCAGGAATATTTTAATTTTTTCAAAAAAATTTTCAGTTACATTTTCATTATTTCAATGTAAAATTGAATTGTGTGTTCGCAGCACTCCATTTATGTAAAAAAACTGCAAAAAAAAACAGCAAAAAAAAAACCAGCAATGGATGTTGAAATACTCTAACCAACGACGCGTGAAATCAGCTGTTGACTTTCTGTCTAGCTACAGAGTTCATCGAACTCACCGCATACCTATTACCTACCCCTCCCAACCAGTAATAGACGCTCCGATTTGTGCACAAAAACACAAACAAATCAGGTTTATTGGATTCCCTTAACGTTCCTGAAAAAATTTCATGTACCGGTCATCTTAGTATGACATACTGAATTCACCCTATCAGTTTGCGGTGGGCTGTCCCTTACACCCTGTATAGTATAGTAGTGAAGTGGCCCGAGTAAGGGTAAGCGCACACGAGCCACCGGCCACGAGCACCGGTGGCTGTCGCCTGTGGTGAGTACCGACTGCTGTAGCTGGGGGCCGCCACTGGTGACACGTGCATTTTTCGTCACTGGGCTACCCTACCGGTGGTTGCGGCCGGTGACTCGTTTGCGCCTAGCCTTAATACATCGATAACGTCAGAAAACTTATTTATTTTGCTTTAAATGAGATGAGACTTCTACTAATATACAGGGTGTAATTTTAATCACCGTTGTCCTCTTAAGGGGTCATTGTACTCATCATTATGAACAACTTTTACTATGGGACCAAACCTGAAATTGTGGGAAAAAATCAGCTGTTCAGTACATTTATGTTCGCATAATTCGTCAAAATGTACTTACTGAACAGCTGATTTTTTTTCGCGATTTCAGGTTTGGTCCCATAGTAAAAGTTGTTTATAATGATGAGTACAATGACCCCTTAAGAGGATAACGGTGATTAAAATTACACCCTGTATATACTTATACATATTATAATTAGCTTTTGCCAGCGGCTTTGCCCGCGTGGATATCGGAAATTATCCCACAGGAACTGTACATTTTTTCGGGATAAAAAGTAGCATATGTGCTATTCCAGACTATAATCTATCACTGTGGCAAATTTCATCCAGATACGTCCAGTCGTTCTGGCCTGATTGAGTAACAAACATCCATCCATCCATCGATTTTTTTTTTTTTTTTTTTTATTTATTCTTCGGAAAGCTTACAGTCTAATATCTTTAAAGGTAAGTTATGTACAATATCGCTTACAAATTGCCATTAAAAAGCTTCCACAAATTAAAAACTATGTACCTAAAATTAAAAAACAAAGAAATAGAACATACAAAAATTAAAATTAAAAATAACTGTGACAGTTTATTGTGCTAAAACATAATATTAATTATGAGTAATGCTACTATGCTATGCTATGCTATAATGGTAGTAAGGCTGAAGTCGTTTTTCTTGTCTGCCTGTCTGATCGCATTGTTCTTCTAAACTACGTTACGAATGTTGATGCGGTTTTAAATATCATTTCGATAATTTATTCCGGAAGGTATAAATAGATTGCATTAACATTCAACTTAGATAAAATACAGAAATCTTCATGGATTATGAAGTCGTCAAACACCGTGCGAAAAAGGTTCGGGTCACTATTTAAAAATCGATGTGTGTATTGTAAGTTCCCCCCTATGGACTCCATAACTGCTGGAGCGATTTTGATGAAATCTTCAGACGATGCCGAAACGGATCGCTAGTTAGGGTTCCGTACCGAAATGGTAAAAAAGGAACCCTTATGGTGTGACTCAGTCTGTTTGTCTGTCTGTCTGTCTGGCTGTCTGTCTGTCTGTCTGTCTGTCTGTCTGATTGCCACAGCGGGATATCTAAAGAACTACTAATGCTATCAACTTGAAATTTGGAACAGTTTAGATGACGTTTACCCAATTATTTTGCAAATAAGAAAGAAATAAAAATATTTCTATTTTTTGCAACAGGGACTGAAAGGGGGTCTTAAAAATTCAATGTGGTGCTACTAGGGCATGTGGGGTATCATATGAAAGAACGCTATTTGTACATCCTCAAACATTTTTTTTCTTTTTTTTTACGCTGCATAGTTTTCGACTTTTGAGGAAAAATGTAAAAAAAAATACCGGTCCCCCGCCCTTATCTCCGAAGTTTGCAAAGAGAAAAATCTGAAATTATTCTATGTGATAGAAGTTTATGTAAAGATTACAGGAAAAATAAAACGATGTCTCTAAATAGCACACTTTTTCAGAAATCGGAATGGAACCCTCGGTGCGCGAGTCCGACTCGCTGTTGACCGGTTTTTTTTCTAATAAACTAACTCAATTACATTCTGCCGTCTACGGGATATTAATATAAAGAGCCATAATTCACGATATATCCCTTTGTGTGTTGACTTGTTGTTATAAGGAGCAGTTCTTCAATATTATTGTTTTCATAAGATAGCAACAATGCTTATAAAGGAATCGCTTTTATTAATGTTTTACTACAGCTTTTCCCGAAGGCTTCGTTTATATACATAAAACAGTTTGTTTACGTTAGTTCTTATTATATAATAATAAAATGGTTCTTATAAAGTAGAGGGTGTATGTGTAAACAGTGGCAATCGTTTAAGGGGTCACTGTACTCATCATTATGAACAACTTTTACTATGGGACCAAACCCAAATTCTGAAAAAAAAAATCTGTTGTTCAGTAGATACATTGTGTTCGTATAATTCGTGAAAATGTAGGGAACAGCTCATTTTTTGTCGTGATTGCAGGTTTGGTCCCATAGTTAAGGTTGTTCATAATGATGAGTACAATGACCCCTTAAATTATTGCCACTGTTTACACTTACACCTTGTATATATGTATGGTTCATTGCGTACTTATCAGTTTTGTTATTAAAATCTATAATTGCATCTTGGCAACAGAAGAAGTTCAGGTGTAAACTTCAGGGCTTCTAAACCGTTACCAATTTCAACCTGAACTAGTTCAAGTTGAAATTGGTAACGGTTTAAGGCCCTGGTTTAGCTCGGTGTAAGTGAAATGGCGTTATGGCTGTCTAGTTTGACGCACGAGATATATAGAAGATTCTCACGCGCACCGGAATTATGTCGTAAAAGTGCAAATAAAATCGTATAAAATTAGAAATTAACTATTTAATAAAAAGTAATCCATCACTGGATGCAGTTTGGAATATGACATTTTATGGTATATTTTTAATTATAATTATAATTGCTAATGAAGGGATAAACAGCTTTTAAAGATTATTAGGAGGTACCTAAGTTTAAAGATTTTTTTGGTGCATTAAAGTATGTTTAATTATGTTTTGGCTTCCATCACTGTATGCGAAAAGGACTTGAAAATATCATATTTTTTTGACATGTCAAAATTATTTACGGTTTATGAGATACACAGCTTTAAAAAACCACATTTTTGATCGTTTTCAGGAAATCTGCGCCTTAATAAAATAACTTTGCTATTTCAATAATAACACAAACATGAACACGGAACGCTTCAGAGCCATTCTACGTTCTCAATTGGTACCCTAACAGCGTTCGTACGACGTTATTAAAGTAGTAAACATTCTCACACATTGATAACTATCTAGCGTATAGGTACTTTGCATAATGTGTTGTATGTGTCTGCATTGTTGCTCCCAAGTCCCGACCGAACTCAGTCTAGGGCAATGGGATATATTGTAGCATGGTCAATTACCTGATGATTATAAATAAATAAATAATAAATGAAAAAAGAAAGAAAGAAAAACTATTTATTCCCGCAAAAAATGACGCACATACTTTAAATTTTTACATAATCCTAAAAAATAAAAAAAACAATTAAATATTTTTTTTATTTATAAGTAATTTGTACATGGCATACATAGCTGTCTTATAAACTAAAATGTTAAAGAAAACACCAGTACAACAATAACAAGGGTCATAGGACTCCCTTTTCCTAAACTAGGCAGAAAAACCTGTCTGTATCTTAGGAAAGAGTATCCTTTTATAATGGTTCTTAGTGACGGTTACAAAATAATTAACAATGGTTCGTCACAAACATCTTAGGTACTGAATTTATGATAATTTGACATACCTGGTGTTAATATTCTATCTACCTAGGTAATTTCTGAAATCATACATCTTATGTACTTACATACTTAATTTAGTTTATCGTTTTTAGGGTTCCGTACCTCAAAAGGAAAAAACCGAACCCTTATAGGATCACTTTGTTGTCCTCTTTCTGTCTGTCCGTCTGGCAGTCTGTCACGACCCTTTTTCTCAGGAACGCGTGGAGGTAATCAAGTTGAAATTAATATGTAATACGTAGGTCTAAAAAAAAATTGGATTTTGGAGTTCTAAAAAAATCAAGGTTCTAAGTCAACGTAGTAAAAAAGTACGGCTTTTTATGCGACATATTTTGATACTCGCAAGTAAATCAAAATCTATAGGATACTGCCCGTTGGCAAGAAGCAATCGAAAATCGTTAATTTGTAATTTTATCACATAAAAACATTTTTTTTTTGGGATTACAAACTTAAATTTGCATTTGGAGAATTAACCGTGACGTATTTCAATGTATGGGAGAACATGTTTTTCAACTACAATGTTAAGTTTGGTTTTGAAATAAATCCTTTTCAACTACGGACCCTTTATTAGGCGTGGTCCCACACGCACTTGGCCGGTTTTTTGTCGCTAAGCCTCTCGTAGCTGAGTGATTTCGCCAAGGATCATTCATATGATTTAGAATAATTTTATGTGTTCATTTACATATATATTATTTTCGTAACCTTTTATGTATCTCTTCCTTGTCAAAACATTAATCAGAACGAATACATTAAAATATCATTTTGTTTGTTGAATACAAATGTCAATGAGTTTCTGTTCCCGAGTGTACCTAATTTTTAAGGGTTGTCTTATTTTTTTTACACGCCGAGTTATGCACTGAAAAGTACCTAAACTTAAAATCGATCATACATAGTTTCCCAACATGTAAAGTTATAATTCTAAGATCAGCATATAAATTGCATACATCTTTCAAATTGGATCCCCTTCAGCACGTTATTAAAATGTAATGAGTTCACAAAACATTTTCATTAACTTGTGACGGAAGAGTTGTTGTCTCCTTGTATATATGCTAATGTTTGCGTGCACCCCTAACGATATAACTAGCTCTATAATTTTAGATCTTACAGCTGCATCTTAAAGTTTATTTTCGAATGGCTCGAGTCCCGAAATGAGGAACGATAAATGGCTGAGAGAATTAGAGGGGCTTGGTATGTTACTTCTTTTTTTTTGCTTTTCTTTGTTATGAAGTGTCATTTTGGTGTTGTTTCAAGGCAAATGGCATGCTAAGTAGTTTTTGGATGATGTCGCTTAGAAAAGTGTTTCGGAAACTGCTCTTACTAAAGTGTTTATCGTGGGCTACCCAAGAGAAATCTTAATCACCCGTAACTAAGCATATCTACCTACTATTACTACCACTCCGGAGAAAAAAAAGGACAAAAACAATAAAAAAAATTGTACCTTTAAGGAAAATAATTCCTGTAACTCCAAATAATTTAGTACAACATAATAATCTTACCACATTTTCTCAAAAACAATTTACACCTCTTTCCCAGGACGTCACACGTCCCCTTTTCCCCCCAGCTACACCTTCTTAGCCTTTTGAAGTGTAGAACTGTCAGCAACAAACTCGTCAGTCATACGTGCGGAGGCCGGCGTCGTGCGTCAATTCGGCCTCCGCATCAAATTGCGTTAGCCCTCCGTCCGTCTGTCGGGACAATCGGATTGCGTCGGTTCAAGCCGCTTATTAGATTCCACCGCCACTCGCTCGGGTAACCGTTGGAAAATATTAAGCCTTTTTCTTGTTGCGTAAAAGCCGAGTGCCTGAAAGTTTGGATAAAAATACGTTGGAAAATATAAAGGTCAACTATCGAAGTGGAAGATTTTAAATTACCATTTTTCCAAATAAATACTTATTGTGGCCATGACGTGCCAACAAATCTTGAATCTAAGACTACTGAAAAAAAAAACTGTTCAAAACAAAAATAGACCTTTATAATTTTATACAGTCATCTTCATCACCATATCTTAACATTTACCGTTTGATATTTATTTTAATGAAAGAACAAATTAGTGCGCAACTTCTGCTGTTACAAACTAGATACCAAATAATTTATATCAGGTTCACATTTACTTTTGCATTTACGCCGCAACGGTAGCCGAAATCGAAGCGCCTCGCGCCTGCCGTTGCCGGGCGTGCTCTGATTTCTAGGTTTTTACTGTGACGTAGGTACTGTCGAAAGTCGTTGTGGCTCACCCTTTTCAAAACTCTTTCGGTTGCACCTTGAAATCGTAGTTTGCAACGCCCTTTTTTAGGGGAACACCCAAATACTCGGAAATATTTTATTCCGAATTTCGATGTTCCGATTTTCAAAAGTCCGAATTTCATAATACCTGAGAATTATAACGTCTATTATTAAAAATCACGAAATTGATTGAGAGAGACTTGAGCATTAATTGAGTGCTAATTGAGCTGATGTTAATTTTAATGAGGGAGATGCATTAGAGCTGTCTACTGGGTTTATTTTCATACAGAGAGTTAGGCCTTTTGTTAATTTGTTAAGTAACAAGACCAGTAATAGCTTCTTTTTGTATTTAGTTGTGTCGCGGGTTTGCTTTACCCAAGAGAGTAGGTTTCGTAACGTGCACAGCCCTGGTTGGTCAATACCTTGCGATTGAGCTAGTGGTATTTAGGCGTTCACCTCGCGAATCCTTACAAGCGACCTGAGTCGTTATTTTGTAATATCTCATGTGGTGTACTTCTGTTATACCTTGGAACGGAGACAGGGTCTAACAGGGGTACACATTTTAGTGTGTAAGACTAGGAGGAATTATTTATGATTAATTGCCTCATTCACTGTATTTCTATGCAAGGTGATACTTCTTTTTATAGTGAATAAACTTTGTATGTGTATTGAGGTATGTGTCTTTAATTTAATTCTTTGCAGATATTTATATATATATACCTTTATAAATTTACTTTCACACGGTCGGAAACTTTAATTCAATTCAATTCAATTCAAATTCTTTATTGCATTGCAATTCTTTATGTTTCATCAACAATTTAAAACCCTAAATAGGGGGTGACAAGATCAGAATGTAAACTTTCTTATAATTCGGGAATCGTTCTTCAGATCAGCAACTGATACCAAATATTTATTAGTTAGGTAAGAAGGTAAAGCAAAATTCTTTTATAAAAAAAATATTTATGAAAGTTACAAAATATGTTCAAATGGCTCTTAAAGTAAAATTGGTCACGTGTAAGATTCAAAGAACAATGTTGGAAACGCAGCATCGCTTTAAATCGGATTTCACACCGATATGAAAGGTAAGCATGCGGCGATGGAAGAACAATAAAGTAACTACATCAGCTACTTGTAACTTGAACTACAAGCGGAGCGAGTACAGCGAACTAGTAGAAGTTGACTTTTGAAAACTGGAAGACATTACTCATACGGATAATCCACAGCAGCGAGTGACTTGAGACTGTTTCATCAAACTTTTATCGTTGGCTTCTAATTTTGTAGAGGCAATGTTTCTATTGGTTACATACTAATAAAACTAGAATTTAGTGACTTTGTCTACGCTATCCTTCTCAAGCAGCCGTTAGTTAATATTTAAATTGGTATAATCATTTCGTGTTAACATTTTTAACATTCCAATGTAAAATTCACATTCACTACTATCGAGTTTATTCCTAGTAAATTCTGAATCCAAAGAAGGCAGCTTTGATCCAATCTACTTTGTCTGAGGTATAAACTTAACGCTAATAATTATTACGTCTTCAAGATTAATTTGAAAGCTGTACCACGGTACTATATCAGTCTTTAAACATTGATTTTGTCGCTCATTAATCTCATCCTTTAAAATAGTAAAAATACGGTGTAAAATCAAGTTTAATTTTGACCCAAAATTTACTCAAATTACTTAGAATATTACCGCTGTTGATTAACACAACCTTTTTATTAAAATAAACAACAATGGTACTAACGTTATCACAATTTTCCGTCTCCAAGTGACGGACGACCGCCTACAAAGCGCCATTTTTGTTTACAGAATATTCTAGAAGCGGCGAAATATTTTCAGGCTGAATAAAATTTTAGCAATGTAAAAACGTGGAGCACGCGACACCGTTTTTAAGAATGAAAAGCTTAGAATAAACCTGAGGGTATAAGTACAAAGACAATGGGTATCTAAAAATATATATGAAGGTGTGTTGGATGACCGAAACGGTCCAATATAAATAATCTTCCACTTCTTGAAACTTTAACTAGCCTTTTCAGCTCGCTCGCCATCTTTTCTTTCTCCTCCCTCCCACACATACTTTCTCATTCACTCATCCATTCCATTCCATTTCTTTTTAAATTATGATGCGTTTTAAATAATTCTTTCAAAGCACTGTGTAAAAAAATCTGAATGAAAATGATTATCAGTCTTTATTTATTCGTTAGCTCACGACTGAGTATCATATCTAAACTTCTATGCAAAATTAATTTTACTATACTGTTTGATATTGTCTGCCAAACCGTAAAATATTCCGCACACATAAAACCCGTGTCCTAAGTTCGCAATGTTTGAGTTTTGCTCATAAAAAACATAGTAAACTTAGTTGAAATTAGTTTCTGCTGGGACTTTAAATTGTTTCGGAGCCCTGGATGGAGCATGCCTGGGTACCTGCAGCAGTGAGGAAGCTTGGGGTTGCCAAGGCAACGGGCTCTTTGCGAGGTTGCTTCGTTATTGGATGGCTTCTTGTCTGCTGCGTTGTTAAGAGTTCTTCTCCGTAATTTGATATTGAGGACTCGCTTTAATATTCAAAAAGGCAAATTATATTGAAAAACAAATTATATATAGGTAGCAACAAAGCACTTTTGCTTAAGTTTTGCACCTTAGATATGTATAAACTATTGACTTTATATATCTTTTTTTTGTTAAAGTGACATTCGATTACTCCAACTATTTTATATGACTTTTAGGACGTAGTATGGACCAATATTTCTTTGTATAGGTAACATCTGTATAATTCTTCCCTGGGTTCAAAAAATTAATAAACGAAATCTAAATAAGATATTATTTTGAAAGTTTCCAAATAGGTAAAATAAACTCTACCAAAGTAGAGTTTGTTTTTCGACCTAGGTATTTAATTACAGTTACAAGTTTTAGAGTACATGAAATATTTAAAATAAAATAGATTTTTTGCCATAAAACAAGCTTAAAATGATGTTAACTACAAAATTCTGCGAAGTATAAACGCATTTCATCCAAACAACCGTTTGTTTTGTTTTCGTTTTTACATTTCCATTGCATTGTGTTTCACAACAAGCCTTATTTATGACTGTTATAACGATTTTCGCGCAATACTGCTTGAAAATATCCGGTTTTAATATTTTTAAACAAGGGAATAAAAGTATTCCGAGAATATTATTACGAAATACTCAGAAAACATAATCATGTTTTGATGTCGCGTGGTAGGTAAATTAATTTGGATTCAGACGAAACCTGTACCGAAATTAGGTCTTTTTCCAACCCAAATCTCCCAAATTACAGCTGACATGTCTTTGAGCATACACTATCTACAAAAAAATTAAATTAAAAATTTAAAAAACCCCCAACGCAAAAAAGAAAAGGGAACATTTAAAAAGTCAAAAATAATACCTATCGCTGAGCCATCAAATTCGATTGAGTAATACCTATATTTTAATTACAGAAATTGATGGATGGCACGATAAGGTTTGCTCATTGAAATGGCGCTATAATGTCACGGCGGGGTACCGCATATGTACATAGTCAATCAAGTGAAGGGTCTGACTTACTTATGCGGTACCCCGCCGTGACATTATAGCGCCATTTCAATGAGCAAACCTTATCGTGCCATCCATCAATTTCTGTAATTAAAATATAGGTATTACTCAATCGAATTTGATGGCTCAGCGATAGGTATTATTTTTGACTTTTTAAATGTTCCCTTTTCTATTTTGCGTTGGGGGTTTTTTAAATTTTTAATTTAATTTTTATTTTAACATTTTTAAACGATTTAACAATATAGAAATCTGCACATAACATTAACTTATAATGATGCCACCATCGTACTGCTAATAGAATTAAATACTGATAAAAAAACGAATACAAACACTACTATCTGCTATTTTTTTTTCAAGAGTGTAGGTACTAGTGCTGGATATCCTGACTGCAACATCAGCTCATCGTGTTGCCACCATTGCATTTGCATTGTATGTAGAATCAAATACTGATCAAAACGAATCCAAACACGACTTATATGCTACATTATTTTACCAAGAGTATTCTAGTGTGCTGGATATCCTGGCTGCAGCATCAGCTCATCGTGTTGCCACCATTGCATTGTATGTAAAATAAAATACTGATCAAAACGAATCCAAACACGACATATCTGCTATTACTTTTTCAAGAGTGTTCTAGTGTGCTGGACATTTTTTCAAGAGTGTTCTAGTGTGCTGGACATCCTGGCTGCAGCATCAGCTCATCCTGTTGCCACCATTGCATTGTATATAAAATCAAATACTGATGTAAATGAATCCAAACACGACATTTCTGCTATTATTTTTTCAAGAGTGTATAAGCACACTAGTGCTGGATATCCTGGCTGCAGCATCAGACCAAGAATTCTATAATCTTGCATAGATAGATAGCATACATGGATGTTTCAAATTTTAGGTCACACTAAAGGTTTGAAAGTAAAGTAAATACCCATTACGCGTCTAAGATCCCTACCACAGCTAACAAAAGAGCGGATAACTTTGAAACGGCTGAACCGATTTTGATAAAACATGTCTAAGAACCATCGCTGGAAAACCTGCTTTCAAATAAAAAAAACCGCATCCAAATCAGTCCATCCGTTTAAGCGCTACGGTGCCACAGACAGACACACAGACACACACACACACACACATAGCGGTCAAACTTATAACACCCCTCTTTTTGCGTCGGGGGTTAAAAACAGAGGCACGGAACCTACAGTCCAATTCCAAATAAATCGTGCCTGACGCTCACCGCACAGGCGCCCGCCGCCGCCGGCAACATTTGAACATCGTACTTGCCCATTTTTCAAACTCCTAAACTTTTATTCGGGTAAAATATATGTTTTCGTTCGCCATTGTAAGCGGAGGTTTTTAAAAAAATCAAAAACAAAACAGCATCGAGTTATGAGGAGCGGAATTGCTGGCGCTATTGTTGTTGTTACGCTGTTCGTTTCAATTTGAACGTAACTGCGGGTAGTTGAAACACTTTTGTTGACAATGCTAAAAAATAGGCCAAATGAAAAAAAAGTAAATACTTAATGTATGAGGGGAAAAGTAATGTGGGTAACGACTGCTTTGTTTTTCTTAATGGGGCGAGTGTGGTACACACCAGAGCGACCAGCAATTTATTTGTTTTGGCACAGATTAATATTCAGATGGGACACTCCGCAGTTTAGGTATAAAGCTATAAGTACGCGGCGGGCTCATCTCACTGGGTCAATTCAGTGTGGGCTGCCGCGCACCGGCCGGGGAGCACGTTAGTTCGATACTTACTCACGCGCCGCGTCGTAAAAGAAGATAACCCTATCGAGTCAAAAGGTATAAGAGTTACGCGATAGAAAGAGAGGCAACTTATAGGTGAATTTAACTGTAGGTCGTTGTGCGAACTGAATTGCACTTTACTGTGTCGCAGCAAGAGTCGCTTTTTATTTGCGGAGTGTCCCATCTGTTGTGTCTTAATCTATGGTTTTGGTAAAACCTGCAAAGTTTCTATTACAATTCCACATTATTTTCATGTAGCATCAATAGCAACACAACTATACTTAAAAATCTAAGAGAGTAGACAGCCCGTAATAATAATCTCTTTATTGCTTATACCAAGGTAAGTTCTTTCTTTTTCATCTTGTTACTGAACTCAAATAGCAAAGAAATGAAAAACAAAGTAGAAGATAGTACTTTATGTAACAAATAATAACCGTCATGTCGCAGCCAACTTGTTGAATCAGCCATTTGGTCAACCGCCTAGCCATTTCACGGTGGTTTTCAAGATGGTTATTTTTATCTGTATACATAACTCATTATTAACTGTGTATAGATAAAGATATATTTATTTGCTCAAACATTTGTGTATACATACAGGAATAAAAATGCATGCAGGATAACAAAACATACAATACAGGGTGACTTTGAAAACATGCGACAAAATTTAAGGGGGTGTTCTACGCATCAATATGAACAACTTTTACTATGGGACCAAACCTGAAATCGCGAAAAAAAAATCAGCTGTTCAGTACATTTAATGTTCGCATAATTCGTCAAAATGTACTGAACAGCTGATTTTTTTTTCGTGATTTCAGATTTGGTCCCATAGTAAAAGTTGTTCATATTGATGCGTAGAACACCCCCTTAAATTTTGTCGCATGTTTTCAAAGTCAGTATAGGTTCAAACATACACACATGATCTGACCAAGATTATGTCAGGACTTTAAAAAGAATGAGATCTGAGTTTGTTTCGGTCTTTTTTCTCAGAGTAGTCAGACAGGAAACGCCGACCTCATCTGGTTTTTAAAAATATGATTGACGTGTAAAAGTGTTTCTACAAACCTAGGTACTTACAGAAATAAATCATTTATCATTTACACTAATACCCTGTTTTAGCCAGTTTATTCCGGTTCAACAAGCTAAGTCTAAATTATTTAAAGCTATATTAAACACTTTATTTGTCCTACGTGTGATATTCAGCAAATTGCGCCATTATGTTGGCAACGTCACGTCCGACGTGTAAAACTTTACGAGGAAACATACGGAAGACAACTTTGAGTGGGTAACGGGTATGCTTGTTACCAAAACTGGCATTTCAGTCATCGACAACTTGTACTGATCACGTGTAGCGATGAATGCTCGTTACTTCTCTGAATGAGAAGTAGTCTTTGCCTGCAGAGAGACAATGACTGGTAACAGTCTATCTCTTTCTGTGTAACAGTATGAACCATACAAAAAAGTTCACACCGATAAAAAAATGTAGCCTGTAAAGATCAGAATCAGAATATTTATTTGTAAACATAGGTAGAGTTACACAGTGTGAGATGTTATAACATTTACATAAATGTTCTCTATGTTTTGCCGTTAGGCGTACAAATATCATTATTGTTATGAATTGCCAATCAAATTAATTAAATATTATCGTAATTTCAAATAAATCAATTATATATTTCCAATATGTCAACAGCAAAATCTTATAATTATGTGAATTAGGAAAACTTAAAATATAAACACAAGAATGTCAGAACAGCTAATCTGAATTACAGAATTGTCATCCCAATAGTCATTTAACGAGTAGTAACATATAATGATTAAAATTTTTACTAATACTTTTTTAATTTGACCAGATTTAGTGATTTTAGTGTCTCAGGCAGCTTGTTGTATATTTTTGTGGCCATACAAAAAGTAATTTTGTTCATTAAGGCTGTTCTACCATGTGATATTTCGAGCTCTAGTTTATTTTTGTATAAGTATGTGATGTAGATGTGAGTAGAGTTAGGACAATTTATTTTTAACAAAGAATAATATTATCATGTTTTAGTTAATTTGAAATAGTAATGTGATAAATTACCATATAAGCTTTTACAGCAAATATAAACTAGAATTATTGCTAGCACCGTGAATTGTGTAAATGATCACACACTCATAAAGTGCTATTACATTTATTACATTGTCGTGGACACTCGCATACAATGTAAATAACGTTGCTTAATTGAGCTTCAAATCGTTTGCCGCAGAATTTACTATGCCAGTGTTATAATTTAGAAATTATGGTATACCTACGCTTAGTTACAAAATTATGTTATGATTACCGTGAAATTTTTGTGAGGTGTCCTATCAAATTATATTTTTAATAAGTTTTATGAGCTCGTGGCTAAGTAATTACAGCCACAGGGGTCGATCCATCAGGTTAAGCTACGCTTGCCGGGGTTGGTCAGTGGATGGGTGACCATCTTTACATACCGAGACTCCTCCGTGCCTCGGAAAGCACGTTAAGCCGTTGGTCCCGGCTGTCATTCGTGGATCTTTAACAGTCGTTACGGGTCGTCAGAAGCCCGAAAGTCTGACAACCAGTCTTACCAAGGGGTATTGTAATGCCCAGGTACTGGGTTGTGGAGGTCAGACAGGCAGTCTTTCCATGTAAAATACTGGTATTCAGCTGCATCCGGTTAGACTGGAAGCCGACCCCAACATAGTTGGGAAAAGGCTAGGCAGATTGAATAAGTTTTATAATCAAACAAATACTTTCCTATGTTTTTTCCATTCTCTATTTCTATGATTTGGTATATTTTTGCGTAGCTATAATTTTCCTAAATTATAATTATTTAAAGAAGGTTTTTTTCCAAAATGAATTTCCTACCACTTTACAGGATACAAGTAAACACAATCAGCACGATCCTGTTCACACTTCACAGTCCTATAACCCACAACAGTACTTGTTTATTCCTCTAGATTCTAGAGCGGCGCTGTGAAAGTTGGCAATAATATCATAAACGTTTCTTTTGGACTCTAGGGGGCATCACTTGTATAAACTTTACACTCGTGTAAACTTAACTTTTATTAGTCTTAAAACTAGTGTCTTACTAACTATTTGGTTCCTTTGTTTATTTTGCTGAAAATAATTTATATGATAAGGATTTGTGAAATTAGTTGACTACTTCTTCCCAGCTAAAAGGTTTTTGGACGATAACCGTTTTACTTTTATTAAATTTGCCTTATTCATTCAAAATAGTGCAAATCGAGCTCAGTGATTAGGTACTTCTGCTACTGTTATTCAAGCTGATTTGATTTAGTGAGCGTTCTTGTAATCATGAAATCAAACAAATATTGTATCTCATAACCATTTCAGAAAATATGTACCTACGTAATGTGTTTCTCATCAAAGGGTCGCTTCTCGAAGTTGTGAAGGGGTATTTCTTCCTAGGGTAAGTCATCCAGCTCGGTAGACACAACTTTGAGAAAGAAGCCGACAGAAGGATCCAGTTGAAGACTTCGTCAAGTCTTCTCGTCGCCAACCCCGCAATATTTGAAAACTAAATACGACATACGGTGCCGAAACATGGATACCGACAGTCGGGCTGGTCCACAAATTCAAGGTCGCTCAGCGCGCTATGGAGCGGGCTATGCTCGGAGTTTCTTTGAAGGATAAGATCAGAAACGAAGTTATGCGGAAAAGAACCGGAGTTGCCGACATAGCCTGCAAAGTAAGCAAACTGAAGTGGCAGTGGGCTGGACATTTTTGTCGAAGGACCGATGGCCGCTGGAGCAGACGAGATCTGGAGTGGAGACCGCGTATCGGCAAGCGTAGTGAGAAAGTTCCCCATCTATGATGGACCGACGACCTCAAAAAGGTAGCTGGGACAGACTGGATGCGGAATGCGGAGTAAAGGGTGTTGTGGCGCAGCCTGGGAGAGGCCTGTGTCCAGCTCTGCGACAGACTGAGTGTACTGTACAGCTGATTTTTTTTTTCGCGATTTCAGGTTTGGTCCCATAGTAAAAGTTGTTCATAATGATGAGTATAATGACCCCTTAAGAGGTTTTGCGCATTTAACGTTACACGTTGTATAGGTACATAAACAATTGCTCTAAACAATTTTTTTTTTTTTTTTTAACAAGTAGGTACCTGTTTACCTCGTTAAAAAGAATATCGCGATAAGACCCGTTTTCGATATTGTTTTATAATTTTAAATCATTCCCATTCACTAACGGAATAAAAAAAAAATACAAAGCGACTACTTTAATTTGTGGCCTAGATTTCATAGTTCTTCGAGCCGAACGTGCACAAAGAGTAGCGTCAGGGCCACAGAATAGATAGGTACAGAAGGCCAGCTTCACACAACAAGCGAAAACAGTTGCACGCACACAGACGCGTACATACGGGTGGTGATCTCTAACAAATGCCAGTCGTGAGTGCGCACGTGTTTATGTGTACTTGCGTTTTCGCTCCTTGTATAGAGCTGACTTTCTGTACCTATCTATGCTGTGCCACAGCCCAGGTACTCGCTAAACTGAACAAAAGAGACACGGCCAAGATAAAAGTATTAAGCGTTCCAAGTTTCAAGGATTTTTTCCTTTCATACAAAAGTACGGACGGGACGGTATGTTTTTGTTTTGCTTTCAAAATATTGGGTCACTGAAATGCGAAATATAAATCAGCTTTTTCCGTTTTCTTTATGCAAAACGAATCGTTTATATAATAGGTTTTTGCAATGATGTTGATCGAAAGTCGTAGTAGTAACTCTGATATTTAATATAGGTACCTACGATCTATTAGTCTAAACCAGGGATTTAAAAAGATTGTAGTTGAAATAAAATGGCTGACGCAGGTCGTAGCTCTTAGAATTAGTAAGGCGACGACCTCGTAAGAGCGAGGGGGGCGTTGCATGTGAGTGGCACAGAACTGTTCCTGGGGACCGCAGCTGATAAAATAAAGTAGAACGAGTCTTTGGTCCAACAGTTATTTAAGGAGAAATCATGGCGAAAATAAAAACAAAACATCGTTATCTACCTGGAACAAGCCTTCCTAAATTGTGTCACAACTCCCGCTTGACGTTACTTAATTATGTAAATACTTTTGAAACTTCGGGCCACCAAATCTGTATCAAGATTTACCAATTCTCTAAACAAAACCAAAAAAAGCTCTTCAAATATTGTTGCACGACAGTGTACGCAGTACAAATTGCAAGATTGGAACATTCAGCTACAGGACGCTCCGGAACGGTCGCGATACTATGACGTCACAAGTTAGGTACCTACAAAACTGCAATTTATGCGCGCGCAAATAGAAGCCCGCATGTGAACGTGTATTTGTAGACGGTACTAGGAAGGTGCGAATTTAACGAGTGAGACTTTTCTATACCACATATGATGATTGGCGGCTGAAGTAGGGTTGGTACTTCAGTAAGTTAAGAGTGTGCGTGTGGACTTTTGAAAATACTTTGTCCACAGAAATGAGGAGAATGAGGTCTGAAAATACAATCTATTATAATTATATAATGTTTGCTTTACGTGATTTATTTTTATAAATAAGTACATTAGTTTGTATTATCAATGACTAGCTTTTGCCCGCGGCTTCGCCCGCGTGGATGTCGGAAAATATCCCACGGGAACGTGCTACCGGTATTAAAAGTACCCTAAGTGTTAATCCAAGTAAGCCGACGTTCGCACGGACGTAAAAATATCGCGGCGGGATTTTATCGCGCACTGGATTTTCAACTCTCGGTTTTGAGCCGATCTTCGAGAATCCAACCTAACAACAACAGAGTGCATCCCAGCGTGACGAAAACACTGTTGGATTTTTAACTCTCAGCGCTAAGCATAGCGTTGAAAATGCAGTGCGCTAAAAAAATCGCCGCGATATTTTTACGCGCGAACGTTGGCAAGACAATATCTTCTCGCACTGCTTATATAGTACTTCAGGAGCGGCGTGCAGATTGATATCTGATTGCTGGAGGATAATAAATCTTAAAACCAAACAATTAAATAGTAAACGGAAAATTACCAATTTGCATGCCTTTGAAAGCAACATTAAAGCGAAAATATAAATCCTCTTTATTCCCTATGCCGTTGTTAAGATACGAACTACCCAATCCCTTAAATCTCTTAAAAAGAGGTAAGTACCCCTCCGAAGCAACTGGACAGATTAGCAACTGGACAGATTCTCAGCTAGACAGTTATGCAGCTGGACAGATTAGCAACTGGACAGATTCTCAGCTAGACAGTTATCAGCTGGACAGATTAGCAACTGGACAGATTCTCAGCTAGACAGTTATGCAGCTGGACAGATTAGCAACTGGACAGACTATAGTCGTGAATAAATAAGTTTATAAACTATGAAACATAGGTATTAAATTTAAAAAGTGTTTATTCAAGGAAAGTCAAAAACACAAAGGCACGACCGCACGACAGTAGAATCTCTTACAATCTGTTGCATTGAGAATTTGTTTTAAGGTAGGTAGTTAACGCAGTCCGATATTATATTTTGTACTTATCTGCATATCAATCAAAATAAATAAATACAAAAAAAAAAAAACAAATAATCAATCAATCAAAACGTGAGTAATTTAATTATTTATAGGGTACCTGTGCTAATTTAATGGGCCTAGTTGTTCAAATCGAAGCTTGAAAAGAGTCAGCCCTTGCCCTCTGGAGCAAGTCGTCCACTTTCCTATCTTGACCACTTTTTCATAACGTCCATATTCCCAACTCATCCACTTTATATTTTTGTCATGGACTGTACACGTTCTGTCCAGTTGCTAATCTATCCAGCTGCGAAACTGTCCAGCTGAGAATCTGTCCAGTTGCGAATCTATCCAGTTGCTCCTGAGGGATTTTTTCATAAATCAAATCATTCATATCCCTAACTTAACAAATGCTGGGATTCTCATAAAACTTTCACCCCCTGTAGGATTATTTTTTAAGACAAAAAATAGGTTATGTCCTTCCCCGGGATGCCATCTATAGTCTTGCCAAATTTTTGCGATATCCGTGCAGTTTTGAAAATTTTAAAATTCTTTACCCACTTAGGGGATGATTTTTCAAAATCGCTGGACCACACATTGCTTTATTTTCTACCAAAAGCATAAAGTATTTTCATATTCCTAACTTAAGAAATGCTGGGTTTCCCATACAAACTTTCATCCCCTAAATCACCCCTGTAGGATATTCTTTTTAAGACAAAAAGTAGGCTATATCATTCCCCCAGAATGCCATCTTAGTCTTGCCAAATTTTATCGATATCCGTGCAGTTTTGTGAATTTTAAAATCATCCCCTATTTTACGCAATTAGGGGATGATTTTTCAAAAACGCTGGACCACATATTTCTTTATTCCTTTCCAAAAGCATAAATTTGAATTTTCATAGCCCTAACTTAGGAAATGCTGGGTTTCCTTTACAAACTTTCATCCCCCATATCACCCCCTGTAGGTTAATTGTTTAAGATAAAAAAGGGTGTGTCCTTCCCCAGGATGCCATCTGTAGCCTTGCCAAATTGTATCGATATCCGTGCAGTTTTGTAGATTTTAAAATAACCCTTATTTTACCCCCTTATGGAATGATTTTCCAAAAACGCTGAACCACTTATTTCACTATTTCCTACCAAAAGCATAAATTTGAATTTTCATATCCCTAACTTAAGAAATGCTGGGTTTCCCATACAAATTTTCATCCCCTATATCACCCCCTGTAGGGTTATTTTTGAGACAAAAAGTAGCATAAGTCCTTCCCTAGGATACCACCCTAAGTACCGCCTTGCCAAATTTTATTAAAATCTGTTCGGTGGTTTAGGCGTGAAAAGGTTACAGACAGACAGACAGAGTTACTAAGCGCGGTCTTCGACGCGCTATTTATGTACCGCCGCCCGCTATTTTAAATCTGTAATATCTTCGAAAATATTCATTTAAATTACATGCTGTAAGGCCCATATTGATCTATAGTAAATGCACAATTTATTTAAGGTACTAATTGGATAAGGATTAATGCTGTATTGCTTAAAATCGCTTCGTAAATAAGCCATGATTTCTCGTAAAAAGTAAAGGATAAAAAATGGTTATTGTGGGTTATCCCTGAGAGATAGACATATATCATCGCGGACTTTTTTGCAGACCTTTTTAAGGTGTACAATACTGTAGTACATTATTTTGATCTATCTCGTAGGGTTCAGCCAGCGTTTGCAATGTAAACGCAAAAAAATGTGTTTATTTACGACATCACATTAGAAACCTCTAAAATTATCAGTGTTTCTCTACTATATTATGCATGTATTATACATATAAACCTTCCTCTTGAATCACTCTATCTATTACAAAAAACCGCATCAAAATCCGTTGCGTGGTTTTAAAGATCTAAGCATACATAGGGACAGACAGACAGCTGAGCGACTTTGTTTTATAATATGTAGTGATGATGTGACAAAGAATTTTTAAAATCAAAACTCATTTATTCGCTGCGAATCAGCACTTATCAAACGTCAAAATCACATAAGACTGTCCCCCGACACACCCGCCCTTCACCACTTCCTAGTGCTTTAGCTGGGAAGAAGTAACAAACTGTCCAGCAGCACAGCTGTCTGTTCAGTTAGAAAAACTCTTTGAATTCTTTGTCCTCTGAAGGAAATGATTTTAAAGAATTTCGAGAGGACACACAACATTATGTGGCTCATCATCATCTTCTGATAAAAAATAAATACGTTGAATTTATTCTAATAACAACGTAACAGATCCCAAACAATCTTGTATCAAACTGATCTACAACCGGTTCGAACCAACAATAATCCAATACGAGTCCCCATAATCCAAACTTAGTTATATGTATAACACATTATTATGTTAATTCCAACATAACATTGTGGCAGACGCTAGTTGAATCCAGTTCGCGGAGGAATGGCGTTTGAAATTCAAATGGCGTATTATTATATGAAGGCAGCCGCCTGTCTGCCGGCGGTAACCACGTTAAGGCAGTTAACCCGATGTCTAATTTGACAAATCTCGGTTTAACCCGGAATCTACAGAACGATAACAAGCTCTGGATTGAATGAAAACATTCTTGTTTTCGATGTTTCGACGGTTGCCTGGCTGTACGCGAAATCCGGTGCGACCTTATTTTCGAGACTGTAGGTGACCTGAACTCAGAGATGTCAGCAATGATGGGGACCAATAGGGCCGGTGCCGCCGGGGTTGTTCGAAACAAATACCGTGGGCCTGGCATAGACAACTGAAGGAACACGGGTGGGTTTAGTCAGTTAAAGTCTGACACGCCGTTCCGCTCCACCCACAAAAAAAAAAAAAAAAGTGACCTGAACTCAGTCTCATAATTTTGAATGTTAGATCACGTGACATAAATGCTCATACTAACTAGTCAAATCGTATTCTAAATTCTACTTCATAAATGCTAGATTTCGTTGTCATTAAATCGTACCGCTGAAGTTATAGACCCAAACGTCTAATACCGTACGTTTGCACTCCTCCTCAACTCACATTAACATCAATCCATACTCCATACTAATATTATAAATTCGAAAGTAACTCTGTCTGTCTGTCTGTCGGTCTGTCTGTCTGTCTGTCTGTCTGCCTGTCTGTCTGTCTGTCTATTACCTTTTCACGCCTAAACCACAGAACGGATTTCGATAAAATTTGGCAAGGCTATAGATGGTCTCCTGGGGACGGACATAGGCTACTTTTTTTTTCAAAAATAATCCTACAGGGGGTGATATAGGGGATGAAAGTTTGTATGGAAAACTCAGTATTTCTTAAGTTAGGGATGTGAAAATTAAAATGCATGCTTTTGATACGAAATAAAGAAATATGCGGTTCAGCGTTTTTGAAAAATCATCCCCTAAGGGGGTAAAATAGGGGTTGATTTTAAATTTGACAAAACTGGATGGATTTCGATAAAATTAGGCAAGGCTTTATATAGCATCCTGGGGAAGGACATAGGCTACTTTTTGTCTTAAAAAATAATCCTACGGGGGGGTGATATAGGGGATGAAAGTTTGTATGGGAAACTCAGTATTTCTTAAGTTAGGGATGTGAAAATCGCCGTCCGGTAAGGACCAGGCCCGAGTCGACGGCGCGTTGTGTTCCACGCGCGCCTCAAAGAGATGTCAGCAAGTGACGGGTCCCAATAGGGCCGACGCCGCTGGGGTCGCGGGTTGTCCGAAGGGGTTACCGCGGCCTTGGCATAGGCAACTGAAGGAACACGGGTGGGTTTTAGTCAGTAAAAGTCTGACACGCCCTCCCGCTCCACCCAGAGCGGGAGAAGTTATTTGATGATTTCCCACCCTCAAAAAAAAAAAAAAAAAAAAAAAAAAAAAAAAAAAAAAAAAAAAAAGGGATGTGAAAATTAAAATGTATGCTTTTGATAAGAAATAAAGAAATATGCGGTTCAGCGTTTTTGAAAAATCATCCCCTAAGGGGGTAAAATAGGGGTTGATTTTAAAATTTACAAAACTGCACGGATTTCGACAAAATGTGGCAAGGCTTTATATAGCATCCTGGGAAAGGACATAAGGGGGTGATATAGGGGATGAAAGTTTGAAAGGATTTCTTAAGTTAGGGATAAAAAAATTATGCTATTGGTACATGAACCACATGAACGTTCCCATGGGATATTTTCCGACATCCACGCGAGCGCAGCCGCGGGCAAAAGCTATGATAATATAAAGGACTGATACGCTACGTTCATACTGAGCGGCGTTCGCATATTGTTGCGTTGTTATTACAAATGTTACTTACATGTTACAGGTGTTTAGTAGTTTTCAACTACGACTGCGATAGATAATACGGAACGTATTATACAGAAAAAGATAGCTTGGCATTTTAGATATATTGTCACGCCACGGACACGCTTTGTTTCGCTGGCTGCTAAATCAAACTACAACAGTTATCTGAATTTGTCTGCAACAATTTGCGCGCGCTACTGCCATATCTACCTCTTTATTTATATAATATCATTGCATAACATACCAGACTCATATCAAGCATCTGCACTTCACGCTGCACCAATCACTTGCTTCAAACTTAGTTCTGCGCTGTATATTATGTTCACCGCTACAAAATCGCTGCAGCCAATGTATCAGTGGTCACAATCTGTGCAAGTTGCTCCATTGTTCACGTTTCACGATATCTTTGTGCATACATTCAGAAACTACGGAGTCCGTTCCTGGAAATTCGTTTATGTATATTTGATTGTGACTTTCTTGCTTGACTGGCTTGGGTTCTGGTTCCCAGTCGTGCATTGCTATTTAATAAAATCAGAATAACTTAGTTAGAACTTAGAAAGGTAGACAATCAAAAAGATACGCAGTGATGATGTAGGTAGTAAGTGATATTTTCAGATTGAATAAGTAAACAATTATTTTGATTGAAACTGTCAGCGTTTTTGTCGCACTAATGACATACACTCTTAATTTAATTAATACATCGACTAACCTTTAAAAAAATCGAAAAGTAGTCATCATAGTTCGCGATTAGTTTTAAATGGCTAACGTTATATCATTTTCGAAAGAGCTGGTGGTCTACTCCCTAAGTCCATCCGTCCGTCCATCCGTAAGTACGTCCGTCTGACATAACGATTCATCAAAACAAGTGTAAAAGTTTCATTTTTCGGACGGGCAAAAACACATCGGGAGTAGGGACAACTGTGAAATCGTGTTGCCATTCATACTTCGTTCGGGCCCCGAACCAATCATCCATCCGTAAGTGATACGGAGTATGAAACTCCCGTAACAAAGGCCGAAACAACGGGCTTCGTGCTTAGGGAGTAGACCCCCAGACCCCGAAATTATTTTCGACAGAGCACACCCCGAAATTAAGTGTTAATTTCCAAACTTAATTTTTAACAACTTATTTTACCTGGATAGCAGCCTCATCAGGTACGTTGAGATCTAATCGTTGGTTAGCCTCGCGGGTAGTACGACTATATTGCGTCTATAACAGACCTTAACGACAGCCTGAAAATTTGCAATCCCTCGGAGAGAACCCTTTGTAGAATTTTATACCAGTCTTTATATTTTTGGGTATGCCAGAAATTGTTCAGAGTACCCAATTATGATTACTAAGTTTCTGAAAGGTCTATTGGAGCAAAATAATAGGATTTCCTTCGATAAAAATAAAATACAATTGCCAACTTGTAAGAATTGCAGGAATATAAGTAAGTTATCGTAACCCGAACAGTTTTGCGGAAGCAGCAAGTTTTCCGGGAACAATCCATACATTCCATTTTACAGAAGCTATATTTATATATAAATCTTATAGGAAACAGGTTACAATATAACGCGGTAATGTAAGTAATAGAATGAGACGGCTGCGGCTGTCGCTCAAACACACGCTGTAAGCACTGTCTTAAACCAGTACCTATTAATGTTTCACAGCAAAAATAGCTTACATTTTGTGAATTAATTCATATTTAATTTTCTAGGATGACGAATGGCTGTATAGGCACTAACCATTTCTAAAACATTCAGACTAGAGCGGCAATTTCCGTATTTTTAAGATCGTTCGCATTCTAATCTCAGTTCCAATCTGTCAAAAATACATGTAATTTACCGACATTTTTGCCCAGCTTTTGACCTTTCCCGTCGCTGAGTTGAGATTGAGACTAGATTTTGAATGTTGTTATTAATTACTTTACTACGTTAATAAATTGGGATATGTCCTTATCTAAGTCATGGTTTACCCGAGTGCCAAATTTCATCTAAATCCGTTCAATCGTTTTAGCGTGAAAGCGTTACAAACAAGCAAACAAACAAACTCACTTTCACATTAATAATATTAGTTAGGATAGGATTATTTTGAGCTCGAATTCACAGATAAACTCACGTAATAAAATTTACAGTTTACCACAGATACTTAATTTAAGAATTGACAGTTTACCACAGATACTTAATGTAAGAATTGACAGTTTACCACAGATACTTAATGTAAGAATTGACAGTTTACCACAGATACTTAATGTAAGAATTGACAGTTTACCACAGATACTTAATGTAAGAATTGACAGTTTACCACAGATACTTAATGTAAGAATTGACAGTTTACCACAGATACTTAATGTAAGAATTTCACTCCTAGGTGGTTTTGTTTTACGTTCAGACAAAGTGACAGCTAATTTTAATGGTTTTTAGTACTTACAGATATTGTAAGTTTTTAACTTTAATTCACTTTTAGATAGCTGCTACCGTAATGAACTTAATTACGAAGCAAATAATATAGTTAATGAAATTAAAAATAATAAAGTTTTATTATTGTAACGAAACGTAATCGAATGTAAGTGACCGCTACGAGGCATCACTCATCGTATGTACAAAAGGAAATATTACTAGGTACTACTGTTACCAAGAAAACTTAGGATGCAAGAGCGGGCGAAGCGAGCTCGGGTCTTGGGGCACCCCGACTCGCACAGGTTAGGTTTGAAGGGGATGGCGGGGTTATTTTTTTTAACCAGCCCTATTACTGCTTGGAAGCTTGGACCCACCACGTGATCTTCCCCACCCTTAATACCCACCAATCCTGAAAGAAACTGGCGATTTTTTTCTCGTTACTTATGTTTTTGCGCACTTCAGGATTTTCAAAAATACACTAAAAAGAGTCTACTCCACTCAAAAAAAAAACCGGCCAAGAGCGAGTCGGACTCGCGCACCGAGGGTTCCGTTCCGATTTCTGAAAAAGTGTGCTATTTAGAGACATCGTTTTATTTTTCCTGTAATCTTTACATAAACTTCTATCACATAGAATAATTTCGGATTTTTATCTTTGCAAACTTCGGAGATAAGGGGGGGGAACGGTATTTTTTTTTACATTTTTCATCAAAAATTGAAAACTATGTGGCCTAAAAAAAAAATTAAAAAATGTTTGAGAATGTGCAAGCAGCGCTCTTTCATATGATACCCCACATGCCCTAGTAGCCCCCACTTTGAATGTTTAAGACCCCTTTCAGTCCCTTTTACAAAAAAAAACATAAATATTTTTACTTCTTTCTTATTTACACAATAGTTGAGTAAACGTCATCTAAAACTGTTCTAAATTTCAAGTTGATAGCATTAGTAGTTCTTGAGATATCCAGCTGTGACAGACAGACAGACAGACAGACAGACAGACTGAGTCACACCATAAGGGTTCCTTTTTTACCATTTTGGTACGGAACCCTAAAAATAGCTACTATAAAAAGCGCCGTATCATATTTTACCAAAAGGTCTCCTTACCTAAGAGCAAATAACAATTTTCTACCAGGCCCGTTGACCTGGGCCGATACAAGAGAATACCAATAGCTTTCCTTCTAACGTCCCGTTATTTCCCAGGTGGTGAAGGCCAGGAGCACGGGCCGGTGTTCCTGATGGAGCCGCCCCCACGACTGGTGTTCTCCAACAGCACGGGAGCCAGAGCGTCGTGCGCGGCGCACGGGTTCCCCTCGCCGCAGATCGCCTGGCAGCAGCCGGATGGCGCGCAGCTCGATGATGTGCCAGGGTTGAGGTCAGTGGAGTGTTTTTGATAATCTTTGGAATCCTTGGTATGTTCAACACTCTGACAGTTTTTGATAATCTTTGGAATCCTTGGTATGTTCAACACTCTGACAGTTTTTGATAATCTTTGGAATCCTTGGTATGTTCAACACTCTGACAGGTTTTGATAATCTTTGGAATCCTTGGTATGTTCAACACTTTGACAGTTTTTGATAATCTTTGGAATCCTTGGTATGTTCAACACTTTGACAGTTTTTGATAATCTTTGGAATCCTTGGTATGTTCAACACTTTGACAGTTTTTGATAATCTTTGGAATCCTTGGTATGTTCAACACTCTGACAGTTTTTGATAATCTTTGGAATCCTTGGTATGTTCAACACTTTGACAGTTTTTGATAATCTTTGGAATCCTTGGTATGTTCAACACTTTGACAGTTTTTGATAATCTTTGGAATCCTTGGTATGTTCAACACTTTGACAGTTTTTGATAATCTTTGGAATCCTTGGTATGTTCAACACTCTGACAGTTTTTGATAATCTTGAGAATCCTTGGTATGTTCAACACTTTGACAGTTTTTGATAATCTTTGGAATCCTTGGTATGTTCAACACTCTGACAGTTTTTGATAATCTTTGGAATCCTTGGTATGTTCAACACTCTGACAGGTTTTGATAATCTTTGGAATCCTTGGTATGTTCAACACTTTGACAGTTTTTGATAATCTTTGGAATCCTTGGTATGTTCAACACTTTGACAGTTTTTGATAATCTTTGGAATCCTTGGTATGTTCAACACTTTGACAGTTTTTGATAATCTTTGGAATCCTTGGTATGTTCAACACTCTGACAGTTTTTGATAATCTTTGGAATCCTTGGTATGTTCAACACTTTGACAGTTTTTGATAATCTTTGGAATCCTTGGTATGTTCAACACTTTGACAGTTTTTGATAATCTTTGGAATCCTTGGTATGTTCAACACTTTGACAGTTTTTGATAATCTTTGGAATCCTTGGTATGTTCAACACTCTGACAGTTTTTGATAATCTTGAGAATCCTTGGTATGTTCAACACTTTGACAGTTTTTGATAATCTTTGGAATCCTTGGTATGTTCAACACTTTGACAGTTTTTGATAATCTTTGGAATCCTTGGTATGTTCAACACTCTGACAGTTTTTGATAATCTTTGGAATCCTTGGTATGTTCAACACTTTGACAGTTTTTGATAATCTTTGGAATCCTTGGTATGTTCAACACTCTGACAGGTTTTGATAATCTTTGGAATCCTTGGTATGTTCAACACTTTGACAGTTTTTGATAATCTTTGGAATCCTTGGTATGTTCAACACTCTGACAGTTTTTGATAATCTTTGGAATCCTTGGTATATTCAACACTCTGACAGTTTTTGATAATCTTTGGAATCCTTGGTATGTTCAACACTCTGACAGTTTTTGATAATATTTGGAATCCTTGGTATGTTCAACACTCTGACAGGTTTTGATAATCTTTGGAATCCTTGGTATGTTCAACACTCTGACAGGTTTTGATAATCTTTGGAATCCTTGGTATGTTCAACACTCTGACAGTTTTTGGACCAAAATTGTCGTGTTTGTTGTAATTCTCATGTCTCTTAAAAAGAAACATCTTATAGATTTCCTGTACCACGTGTCTTTAATGGTTTAACCCAACTGGACTATTTTCACCCCATGGACATGAGTTACTCAAGGAAGACTGATATCACTGAGTTTTTTTACGTCATCAGCTCATCTTGTATCATCTTGTTTTTATATCTAAGAGCTGGAGCTGAGTTGCCATTTTTACACGTGTCTAGAGGTTGCCGTTATAATTTTGCGTGACCTTCACGCCCAGAATTATTAATAAGGACCTGAACACTTATACTACCATAACTATCCTCTATCCTAAATTATCTTACCCACGCAAGAACGGAACCTTTACCTGGATACAATATATTATGCAAATAACATTTCCTCATGTATGGCGTACTCAATATTGGACGTCCAAGTTCATGCGTAGTTTATAAACACGTAGCTATTTATTGGGGATGGCTGAATAAGAGAGATCACATCCATATCAGCTGCGCTCACATTGCGCCTGTACCTAAGATATGTGCTATAAAATGTGCAGAAAAAAAACACACTTCGACTTCGACTAGTATAAATTGCTCTCATATGGGTGTGCTTAAGCCTTACCTACTTGTATTTTGAACGCTGCTTCCCACATTTACAATCGGACAACCAACTTCAGGTCATTGAAACCTGCTTTTACCAAACTAATCACAGGAAAAAATACTAACAACATGAGAAACGAATTGAACCCTCCTTCATGGAAGCCAGACTATCAACCAACAGACTACCCTAACTCTTATAAAAGTAAATAAACACGAACTCGTCGTATCAGAACTCGTGTATAATGTAAGAGGCATCACAGCGCCACCTGGTGCCAAATGCTGTGAAGAATTCTGTTTTGTAGCGAAAGTGCCGCGAATTACAATAAGATGTGGTTTCTGCAGTGTGGGGATAAGGGATTATTTAGTAATACGTGTGTTTGGCTGTGAGATTGGTTTTGGGAATAAAACTATGTTCGAGTACGGTGATGTGTGATTTTTACGAGTTATGTAGTTTCTTTGATATTTCTAACTTTTTTCTTTCTGTCCGTGACTCGGAATGCTCGTCAAGCCATCAGTTCCAGCTGTCATTCGTGGATCTTTGACAGTCGTTAAGGGTCGTCAGAAGCCCGAAAATCTGACAGCAACAGTCTTACTAAGGGGTATCGTACTTATTACTCAGTCACTGATGGGTTGTGGAGGTTAGATAATCAGTCGCTTCATATAAAGTACTGATATTCAGCTGCATCCGGTTAGACTGGAAGCCGACCCCAACATGGCTGGGTAAAGGCTGTGCAGATGTTGATGATGATGTGGTTTCTTTAAATTTTTTGGCACTTCTGCGTTTTTTCTGAAAATTGGTAACCTAACTCCTGACAATGTCAATAGCGGTAAAGTCTACCGCTTAAATAATATACATCTAGATCGAGCCACCGCGTGGTCGGTCATGAGACAGCAATATTATACTTTTTCTAGGTTATGTGGTATGAGAAATGAGGTTTAACGTAAGAAATCTTCCATATTTTGGACTGAAACCCATGTCAGTACATTCGCACAATGCAAAATCTGTCCAAAAATGTTAAATTAATCGACGCAAGATAAATTTTGTAACAGTAAAAGTACTTTGTTTGGCAACATTTTTAAATTATGCCATGCAAAAATTGGGCACGCCGTAAGGGACAGAAGATACGATGCTTTGTCTCAATTTTCCTAATTATTTCGTATATATGTGTCTCACTTCCACACTTCACACTGTAATCATGGCAATGTCTAGATGTATAATGTAATTGGTCTAGATGTATAATGTGAATTATATACATCATTCAGTTTAATTTTACAGATACCTAGTGCAATAAGTAATATTTACGATTATACTTTAGCACCTATGTCACTGTCTAGAGTGCTGAACAAAAAACGCGCTTCTTTCAAAAGAACCGTTGATAGGTTGCATCACAGAACACTATTACTCCTTCGGTTGCATCACGCAACGCCACACAAACCGCAACGAAGAAATAATGTCCTTTCTTTGGTATTGTTCGTCGAGTTATTGAGCTCCTGAAATCCTGAGTTGAGCTAGACGATTGTTGACAAATGCTTGCACTGACTGGACAGGTCCACTCAAGTTTTTATGGTTCTTTCCTCAAAAGACCATTTCAGACTGGATCTACATGGTCCTCACATGATCTGACCAAGATTATGTCTGGACTTTAAAAGAGACTTTGACCCCTGAGTTTGTTTCGCCATTTCTTCTCAGGGTAGTCAGATAGGAAATGTCGACTTCATCTAGCTTATTTAAAAAAAATAAATATGACATGTAAAAGTGATTTCGATATCCTATTTACAGAATAAAAAAAAAATAAAAAAAGAAACAATACGTCAAAATTATTTTTACATTGTTTTATTAGGTAACCCGTAATAAAGAACCAGTTGATACTAATTCCCTCTTCGATCAAAAGTACCCACTTTTGGGATGTAGTTAGGTATAGATACTACTACGACAGATATGACTAAGCATAAAGGCTGTGGTCAGTTATGGCGCGCAGCAGCTACTCGAGAAGAGCTCTTCTAGCTCAGCTACAAGTAAATATACTTACTACTAACAGAGAGTGCTCCAGTGGAGAACTGTGTAGAGTATGAGTCTAAATGACTAGCTTGTTTCAGTCAATATGTTGACGGAGAGTTAGAAAGATTGCTTACCAATTTATAAATCCGGTTACATTAATGTGTTAATATAATGACACATTTTGTACACCACGGATCTAAAGTACAAAATGCAAGCTAAGATCAAAAATTCCATTACTGATATTTACGTCACAAAATAAACCAAAAACCGCTTACCCAGACTCCAGACGATGCAAAACGCAAAATTAGCAAATCGCCACCGCGTTAAACCTTGAATTTCAATGATACGGTTTGCGGTACAAACGATATATCTTTAAAATAATCCAAGTGTTGGCGCGTTTTGGATGAGCGTCATGAAATATGTATCAGACATTGTGAATAGTTCGCCGTGACGGAGGCGGAGGCACACCGGGCGCGCGGTAGTGTGCTCACTCTTTTTCTTTCATTTTCATTTGCCGTCTGTACATCTGTATCCTTTGTGAATTTTCGAATGTTCGTTTGAGGTTCCTTTGTGTTGTATGTATTTGAAATGAAAGATGGTTTCGAGTTACGTTATCCGTTTTATTTATTTGATAATATAAGGAATTAATGTTCTTTCTGAAAAAATATTAATTTAATTAAGCGTGCTAGATCACGTACCTAAGAAACTGCACTGCGATTCTGTAACCATCTCACCGTGAAAACTTAGGTGAAGTGAGCGTGGAGTGAGCTGTCAATAGTGTCAATTCCTAGCAAAAACAAACTCACTTCACCTAAGTTTTCACGGTGAGATTTTCACAGAATCGACCGGCAGTTCTGTTAAAGTAGGGATAGTCGGACAGTTTTTAGGATAATAAAAAGGTTGTAGTAGGTGTCTTGTAACAGTAAAAAGTTATATTTGCGTTCATCATCACAATTCACATTAGGTATATCCTTCCTTGCCCTTTACTTAAAACAACGCTAACTATTATTTTACTCCCTTCACAGCTGACTGCCTTAACTAACATTCAATATTACAATAATAATATTATATATGATGTAAGCCGGCGGTACATTAAAGCCCCGGGCTGTTGTAACTAAGTTTGGAAGTAATAAGCTGATAAAATTCTCTTGTTTGTCCGAACTCCGGGGTCTAATCAAGTGTGAAGACCAAATAATATCACGCGTCACTTGATTCATGAGAGTTGAATGGGTATTTGCGTTGGTTTAGGCACATACATAAACATTGTCGTAGGTGCGGACGTTATACCAAAAAAAGAGTGAAATAGACTTCATTTACTGTTAATTCTACCATTTCTTGTTTGATTAGTAAAAAGTTATGTCAGAGCTATTTTCAATTTCCTTTAACAACGGAAATCTTACACAGTAAATTACATAATACCTATTGATATGTTAAAACTTATAAATTATAGGCGTAAAACGGCCCACAAGAGTACGTTTCAATCTAAGCTCACTAAACATAAACGGGCCAATCAGTAAAATACTTCCAGTGAGTGTGTCCTCACCATAACATCTGCTATCGATCAGCCAGTTATTTTGAAATCTCGAATTTTAGCGACGTTCGGTTAAAACAGCTCGTAATACCAAACATACTCATATGCGACTTGCTTGCAATATGTCGCAACTTTATCAGTCATAGTTCAGTCATAATATACACAAATCAAAAAAAGTTTGTAATCACTAGCAAAACCTTATATATTTTTAAAATTTAACTTTATCGAAAACGATAAAAAAAAAATTAATAATAATAATAAATAAACACTTCCAGTGTGTCCTCACCGTAACATCTGCTATCGATCAGCCAGATAATTTGAAACTCGAATTTTAGCGACGTTTGGTTAAAACAGCTCGTAAATACCAAATAATATATACTCAATGTGACTTGCTTGCAATATGTCGGAACTCTATCAGTCATAGTTTAGTCCTATTAAACACGTGTGTTTATTATGACTAAACTATGACTGATTTTGATCACTAGCAAAAACTGATAACTTGTATATTTTTAAAATTTAACTTTATCAAGAAAAAGTGAATACAATAAAATAGGTACACTGTGTATTTATATTTAAAAAATATTACGGTTAAATTTTAAAAATAATCAGCTTTTGCTAGTGATCACAAACTTTTTTTGATGTCTGTATATTCATGGTGATCGGGAAACAAAAGACGTATCACATTTGCACAAAATGTATGTATTTTGTGAAATGCGCTTTTGGAATAAAGAAATATGTAAGTAAACAAGAACAAAGAAACAGAAATTATGTTTTTTTTTTTACTTTTTCATTGAGTGCATGTCATAATAAATAACATTGGTCTGTAATTATTCTATTGCAGGACAAATAAATGTGTCTTTTCATACAACCTTCCGTCCTTACGCGTTGGCGATTATAGACTACTACAACTCCAGTTTATTCCATTTTTCCTACATCTACACCTCTAAATTGACATTCACTTTAATAACTCTTGTCAGGGTTGAACCTGCAACCCAGACCTATAATATGATGTGATTAATTAACTACCTCTCTGATATACGCTGGTTAACATTTGTATCATAATGAAAGGTTGATGAATGACCCATGAATGTTAAAAAGGTTGACCGACGGATTACCAATATCAAAACGCTTGCGGCGGATAAAGTCGTGGTGGCTCGGAGATTTTTAATTGAACCAAATAACAATAACACAGCGAGACTTATTAAATGAACATCTGTACATCTTAATATACAAGGTGTTTCTTTTAAGGTGTCAAGCCAGTGCAGGCTGATAGCAGAGTACCATACCTATCGATTTAACCCCCAGGTATGTTCTACGATTTTTTATAGTTTTCGAGTTATTTTGGATCCCTCAGTTCATATCAATGGTAGTAGTTAAGGATAGTAGTAGGTATAAAATTTATGTTTTTATTATCAACTGAGCTCTGCTTAAACGTAGAAGAATAGTAAATATCAGGATTGCCAAAAATATGCAAAGTTAATAATAAATTATTATAAAATATGAAAATCACAAGATTTCAGATACACCACTTTCAACGACCGATTTCGACAAATAATGCTCTATTTAGTACATTCCTGTTCAAAGTTGACCAAAAAACCAGATATATTTTTTAAAGCCATCATCTCGTTGAATCAGAAAAAATATTGAAAAAAAATTATAACTCGAAAACTAAAAATCGTAGAACATACCTGGGGGTTAAATCGATAGGTATGGTACTCTGCTATCAGCCTGCACTGGCTTGACACCTTAAAAGAAACACCCTGTATATAATTCTTCTGTACGTGTGTTTGTCACCTCTAAACTGCTGGACCGATTTAGATGAAATTTTGTTTGTATACTTCAATGGGTTCCTGGATGGTTTGAAAACACAATTGGACCCGGTAGGTGGCGCTGCAGTCGGGTTCTAGGATCGTTCAGACAGGACAACGTCTGTCGGATCCGCTGGTTTATAATAAAAATAGTAACGAAGTCAAAACATTGAATATATTTGAAAAAGTAATTGTTACGAGGTGTTGGAACGAGTCTGATGCCGAAAACATCGTTTTTATATTTTTTTCCGTTTGTCTGGATGGATGATCCGGATTGGCGCTAAAACGAGTATATGGATTTGAATGTTTGGCACCAGATAGTTTATAACCTAGCTTAACTCTTGTGGTACTTTTAATCCCGGTATAGTAAGTTCCCATAGGATATTCTCCAACATTTACGCGGGCGAAGCCGCGGGCAAAAGCTAGTAATAAATAAATATCGGTGCCCCGTAGGTACGTATGTTTATAACGACCATTTAAAATTAGACTCTTGGGGACGTTTAAAAGTAAATTTTCAAAATAGTATTACTTTTATCGTATTACCAATATAAGGATAGTGTACAAGTGATTTAGGAAATAAGCGACAGGGAACCCCTTGTGTTAACGTAACCTTTCGAAATCTTTAGTAAAAATAATAATCTTTTCTGGGCACGTTTCCTGATGACAGCGATGCGGAGGAGCACTTAACGACTAAATGTCCTTTTGTTTTTGTATTTATCTGTATATAGTTAGTTAGTCATTTAATTTAGTACCTGATATAAATATTTAGTTGAATAAAATTATAAATACTGTAGATAGATAAGCTACGCAAATTGGTACTCATTTAGTAGCAGTTTACGTTTTTTGTGCACTTGATTTTTATTTAAAATCCTGTGATTACTGAGTTTCTAAACAAAACCAGGCAGACTAAGCTACAACACGTATCTCTAGCTATGGTTGAGAAAGCTCGCTCGACTAGCAATCCGAGTCTATTTAGCAACACACAACACACTATCGACTGTTACCAGCATCCAAGATCAAACCCTTCTTCAAACATATTGCGATATTCCTCCTGAGATGTAACCCTTTCTCCACAACGTCACATTAAGTTCACAACAAGCAATATTGCTCGGTATATCTAAATATGGCGCCGCGCTTCCTGATCCCACTCGATCAATAGTTCACGCTATATTTGGATACCGGGACTCTATTGGACGTCATTTCCAGTCCTAAAAATAAATATAGTTTAGACTAGGTCGTTTGTGTATTTCGTGGCGAGCTTTTAACGTGGGTGAAGTTTGAAGAATATAATGCTAAGCGTTGACTTATAACTCTTATTATCACCTAGTGTTTCCCACACTGGTTGATTTAAGAATATTCTAGTAGTTTTAGCCAAAAATCATGAGTATTTGAATGGGTGTGGGCTTAAGAAATATTTTAAGACGAAGACAAATTAGTTTTTTCTTAATTAATATTTCTTCTAAATGTTAACGTCTGAAATAACTTCCAACAACTGTTTTCAATCCCCCCTCCCCGGCTTGGAAGCTTTTTGGTCTGTAACCAGCAATTCTTTACCCAAGATAAGTCTTCAAATATTAACGACAATATTTCAAACACTTGGCACTTAGAAGAGATGACACTAGTTTGGAAATAAATGTTATTTTGCGCTGTACCGAGCCCAAGTGTCGTAATAAATAACGTCTATTTTCTGTACAATACAAGTGATATTTCAAGGTAATATTCCCTGGAGGATGGCGGTAAGCCATCTAAAGCCAAGGTATAAGCTTACTGACCCAACACCTATATTGTGGCAAAGTTTTGAAACATTAACGTTTGTTTTTCAACAATGAAACGATTAATTCTGGGTTCTAAAAGAAATAAAGTCGTACCAGCCAGACAGCTTAATATCTCTAGAAAGCAAAATGTGTTTCTTACCATTCAGTTTCATTAATCTATGAAAAAGAATGGCAACAAACGCATTTTTGAAAGGGAAGCTAAAGTTTAGATTACATATTGGTGCCTGTATCTACCTGTAAGCCTTAGTTAACGCCTTTTTAGGGTTCCGTACCAAAATGGTAAAAAAGGAACCCTTATGGTGTGACTCAGTCTGTCTGTCTGTCTGTCTGTCTGTCTGTCTGTCTGTCTGTCTGTCTGTCTGTCTGTCTGTCTGTCTGTCTGTCTGTCTGTCTGTCTGTCTGTCTGTCTGTCTGTCTGTCTGTCTGTCTGTCTGTCTGTCTGTCTGTCTGTCTGTCTGTCTGTCTGTCTGTCTGTCTGTCTGTCTGTCTGTCTGTCTGTCTGTCTGTCTGTCTGTCTGTCTGTCTGTCTGTCTGTCTGTCTGTCTGTCTGTCTGTCTGTCTGTCTGTCTGTCTGTCTGTCTGTCTGTCTGTCTGTCTGTCTGTCTGTCTGTCTGTCTGTCTGTCTGTCTGTCTGTCTGTCTGTCTGTCTGTCTGTCTGTCTGTCTGTCTGTCTGTCTGTCTGTCTGTCTGTCTGTCTGTCTGTCTGTCTGTCTGTCTGTCTGTCTGTCTGTCTGTCTGTCTGTCTGTCTGTCTGTCTGTCTGTCTGTCTGTCTGTCTGTCTGTCTGTCTGTCTGTCTGTCTGTCTGTCTGTCTGTCTGTCTGTCTGTCTGTCTGTCTGTCTGTCTGTCTGTCTGTCTGTCTGTCTGTCTGTCTGTCTGTCTGTCTGTCTGTCTGTCTGTCTGTCTGTCTGTCTGTCTGTCTGTCTGTCTGTCTGTCTGTCTGTCTGTCTGTCTGTCTGTCTGTCTGTCTGTCTGTCTGTCTGTCTGTCTGTCTGTCTGTCTGTCTGTCTGTCTGTCTGTCTGTCTGTCTGTCTGTCTGTCTGTCTGTCTGTCTGTCTGTCTGTCTGTCTGTCTGTCTGACTGTCTGTCTGTCTGTCTGTCTGTCTGTCTGTCTGTCTGTCTGTCTGTCTGTCTGTCTGTCTGTCTGTCTGTCTGTCTGTCTGTCTGTCTGTCTGTCTGTCTGTCTGTCTGTCTGTCTGTCTGTCTGTCTGTCTGTCTGTCTGTCTGTCTGTCTGTCTGTCTGTCTGTCTGTCTGTCTGTCTGTCTGTCTGTCTGTCTGTCTGTCTGTCTGTCTGTCTGTCTGTCTGTCTGTCTGTCTGTCTGTCTGTCTGTCTGTCTGTCTGTCTGTCTGTCTGTCTGTCTGTCTGTCTGTCTGTCTGTCTGTCTGTCTGTCTGTCTGTCTGTCTGTCTGTCTGTCTGTCTGTCTGTCTGTCTGTCTGTCTGTCTGTCTGTCTGTCTGTCTGTCTGTCTGTCTGTCTGTCTGTCTGTCTGTCTGTCTGTCTGTCTGTCTGTCTGTCTGTCTGTCTGTCTGTCTGTCTGTCTGTCTGTCTGTCTGTCTGTCTGTCTGTCTGTCTGTCTGTCTGTCTGTCTGTCTGTCTGTCTGTCTGTCTGTCTGTCTGTCTGTCTGTCTGTCTGTCTGTCTGTCTGTCTGTCTGTCTGTCTGTCTGTCTGTCTGTCTGTCTGTCTGTCTGTCTGTCTGTCTGTCTGTCTGTCTGTCTGTCTGTCTGTCTGTCTGTCTGTCTGTCTGTCTGTCTGTCTGTCTGTCTGTCTGTCTGTCTGTCTGTCTGTCTGTCTGTCTGTCTGTCTGTCTGTCTGTCTGTCTGTCTGTCTGTCTGTCTGTCTGTCTGTCTGTCTGTCTGTCTGTCTGTCTGTCTGTCTGTCTGTCTGTCTGTCTGTCTGTCTGTCTGTCTGTCTGTCTGTCTGTCTGTCTGTCTGTCTGTCTGTCTGTCTGTCTGTCTGTCTGTCTGTCTGTCTGTCTGTCTGTCTGTCTGTCTGTCTGTCTGTCTGTCTGTCTGTCTGTCTGTCTGTCTGTCTGTCTGTCTGTCTGTCTGTCTGTCTGTCTGTCTGTCTGTCTGTCTGTCTGTCTGTCTGTCTGTCTGTCTGTCTGTCTGTCTGTCTGTCTGTCTGTCTGTCTGTCTGTCTGTCTGTCTGTCTGTCTGTCTGTCTGTCTGTCTGTCTGTCTGTCTGTCTGTCTGTCTGTCTGTCTGTCTGTCTGTCTGTCTGTCTGTCTGTCTGTCTGTCTGTCTGTCTGTCTGTCTGTCTGTCTGTCTGTCTGTCTGTCTGTCACAGCTGGATATCTCAAGAACTACTAATGCTATCAACTTAAAATTTAGAATAGTTTTAGATGACGTTGACCCAACTATTTTGCAAATAAGAAAGACATAAAAATATTTTTTATTTTTTTTGCAACTGGGACTGAAAGGGGTCTTAAAAATTTAAAGTGAGGCTACTAGAGCATATGGGGTATCATATAAAAGAGCGCTGTTTGCACATTCTCAAAGTATTTTTTATTTATTTTTAGGCCGCATAGTTTTCGACTTTTGATGTAAAATGTAAAATTTATGTAAAGATTACAGGAAAAATAAAACGATGTCTCTAAGTAGCACACTTTTTCAGAAATCGGAACGGAACCTTCGGTGCGCGAGTCCTACTTGCTCTTGACCGGTTTTTTTGTATATAAGCTTTTATATATAAGCTTAAAGAAAACTGCAGTACCTACATATTCAATAGGTACCTACAGTAGATATAATAGGTCTTTACCTATGAAATTGCCGTTTTGTATGAAAAAATTTAAACGAATTTTTTTCATGTATTTTTTATTTGTATTAATCGAAGTAATCACCCATGCAATCAATGCATCTTTGCCAACGCAGTGGCAGTTTATTGATGCCCTTCTTAAAGAAATCAGCTGGTCGGGAGGCAACAAATTCTTCAAAGGCATCTTGTACTGCCTCTCGGGTATTGAATTTTTTTCCCGCCAAGAAGTTATCCAAATTCTGGAAAAAGTAGTAGTCTGTAGGCGCAAGGTCTGGTGGGTAGGGCGGATGACGGAGAGCTTCCAACCCCAGTTCTTGCAACTTGGAGACCGTCTGCTGTGCAGTATGAGGTCGCGCGTTGTCGTGCAGGAGCAGCGGAGACGAGTGATTGACCAATGCTGGTTGGAGATGTGCCAGCTTCTCCATCATTGTGTTCAGTTCTTCACAGTACACATCTGCAGTAATGCTCACCCCGTTTGGTAAGAAGCTGTGATGAATCACACCGGCGCTAGACCACCAAACAGTGACCATCACTTTTCTAGGGGTAAGTTTTCCTTTAGGACATTGTTTAGGTGCTGAACCAGGATCCAACCAACTTGCTGAGCGCTGGCGGTTATCAAACAGAATCCATTTTTCATCGCAGGTAACAATGCGGTTCAAAATTCCTTCATTTGTGTGTCTGTTGAGCAGTGCAAGGCACGTTTCGACGCGTACTTCGCGCTGGCGATCATTGAGTTCGTGGGGCACCCATTTGTCAAGCTTTTTACCTTGCCAATTTGACGCAAATGGTCCAATATTGTTTTGACGCTAACGTCGAAAGCTACTGCTAATTCAGCCGTAGATTGTGTATCATCAGCTTCCACAATCGCCTTTAATTCGTAATTGTCGACCAAAGTCTTCGGACGACCGCGAGGTTCATTTTTCAGGTCGAAATTTCTAGAACGGAAGCGAGCAAACCAATAACAGGTGGTGCGTTGGTTTGTAGTGTTAGCTCCGTAAACGTCGTTGATGTTGCGTGCCGCTTGTGCCGCGTTGCTGCCACAACGGTACTCATATTCCATAATTACTCGAATTTTTAACGTATCCATGATGACGAAAAAGATTGAAATGCGATGAAAATGTAACACTAATCAATAAACAAATGACTACTTTTGAAAAAAAAAATCCATGTTTTTAAAATAAAATTAATTTGAAATTATTCTTAGCCAAACAAAAATTATTTTGATTTGAAATGGCCAGTACTGCAGAACGGCAATGTCATAGGTAAAGACCTAATATTTAGTAGTTAATCCCATTTTAAATATTCCTTTTTACTTTAAAAGCTTTAACTTCTCCTAATTGTGTTTAATAATCTTATACCGCTGAACATTTCGTGTATCGCCGTGAAAGAGACGGATAGCTGTCCTATCTCACGATGATACGCATCGCGTCGTATTTCTTACTTATCACCGACACGACACTAATCACCGTCACGACCAGCACGCGAGCGCTGACGAGTGGGCGGAGACTATTTAATAGCTGACGCTAATTCCAGTAGGTTTAGCTTTACATTGCACTTTTTCTTTTGTATTAGAAGATGTGAGGGTGTCAATAAAAAAGTAGCCTCGAAACATTTTGTACTTTATGTATCTGAATCACAGACTTTCGGGTAAGCACCATCCACCAAGATAAACTCTAAAAATGGAACATGGCTTGTACGCATCTACCTGCCAGACCTTGTGGTAGTGAAATTGATGTAAATTAAATAATCTATATATATAAAATTCAAAGTCCTGACTGACTGATTGACTGACTGATATATCAACGCACAGCCTAAACCGCTGGACCTAGAGACTTGAAATTTTGCACATAGATACCTTTTACAGTGTAGGCATCCACTAAGGAAGGATTTTTGGAAATTCCATCCCTAAGGGGGACAAATAGGGGATGAAAGTTTGTATGAAAAATCTTATTCTTTGAGTTAATAGACTTGAAACTTGGCATGAATATTTATCTAAGTAAATTATAAAGTTTGACATTTTTAGTTTTTTTAAACTACCCCCTCAGAAGGGATTGGGGAGTGTCAAAGTTTGTATCAACGCACAGCCAAACAGCTGTGTCTAGAGATTCCAAATTTGGCACGTAGGTTCCTTGTGAGGTCTAAGGGTGTACTAAGAAAGGATTTTTCAAAATTCAACCCCTAAGTAGGTGAAACGGTGGTCCAAAGTTTGTATGAAAAATCTTATCCCTTGAGTTAATAGACTTGAAACATGGCAAAAATATTTATCTAGGTAAGATAAAAAGTTTGCCATTTTTAGTTTTTCTAAACTACCCCCTCAGGACGGATTGGAGGGTGTCAAAGTTTGTATCAACGCACATCCCAAACCGCTGGGCCTAGATATTCCAAATTTGGCACGTAGGTTCCTTATGAGGTCTAGGGGTGCACTAAGAAAGGATTTTTCAAAATTCAACCCCTAAAGAAGTGAAACAGGGGTCCAAATTTTGTATGAAAAATCTTAGTCCTTGATTTAATAGACTTGAAACTTGTCATGAATATTTATCTAAGTACATAAACTATAAAGTTTGTCATTTTTAGTTTTTCTAAACTACCCCCTCAGGAGGGATTGGGGGTCTCACAGTTTGTATGTAGGAATTTTAACGCACGTCCCGATTTACTCGAAACTCAGTATTTATACTTGAAATCAAAAATGACGAATAACGTGTAACAGGGTTTTTCAAATATCCACCCCTAAAGGGTTGAAAAGGGGTAGTCAATTTTACAGGGCAGGTTTTACTGCGGGGCTTAACTCGAAAATTGGTGTAAATAATCTTTCTTTTAAGTTACGGAAATCTCACAAACGATTTTTTTAAATTGTAAACCTGTGGGGGTGAAAACAGGGAATATAGTTTATATGAAAAATCTTATTCATTTGCTTAATTAAGTTGAAACTTGGCACAAATACTTGCCTAAGCAAGTAATAAAGTTTGTCATTAATAGTTTTTTCCTCAGAGGGAAGGGTAGAGGGGAAGGTGGGAATGGGAGGGAGTGGTGAGCAGGGAAAGGGGAAGGGGAGAGGGTGGTGAGGAGGGAAAGGGGGAAGGGGAGATTGTGGTGAGAGAGAGGGAGGGTAGGGGTGGTGAGGAGGAGGCTGAGGAGGAGGATGATGGGGGGCGAGAGATAGGAGAGCATAGTGAGGGGGAGGGTGTGGAGAAGGGAAGAAGTGCGACGGGGCGGGGAGGTTAGCGGGAAAGTTATGTGGTGAGGGGGTGATAGGGAGACGGGGATGGAGAGAGTGAGGCGGGTGAAAGAGTGCAGTGATGGGGAGGGTAAGAGAGTGGGAAGGGGAGGGGTTAGAGAGAGAGGAGGGGTGAAAGGGAGATTAGGGGGAAGAGGTAGCAGTGCCTTTACACCTTAAAGTTGCTTTTTGTATAGCACTGATTCATTAAAGAAACCCAGCCCGACAGAAATTACTGAAAAATAGAAAGTCGGAAACTCGGAGCGACACAAAAAACAGCAGTAAACTCCAGCCGTGCGACGGAGCTGACACGCTTTTTTTTATTTGTTTGAACGCGCTAATCTCAGGAACTATCAGCCGGACTTTAATAATTATTTTTGCATTTCATAGCCCAATTCTTAAGGAAGGCTATAGGCGTATTTAACATCACACTAAAACTCTTAAGTGCCGAGCAAAAAAAAGAGAGAAGGAACGCTAAGCGAAAACGAAGTAATAGCGCGGGAAGGCAATGCGACGCGACAGGGTGGGTTGGGTGAACATGAAATTTTACGCGGAAGAAGTCGCGGGCAGAAGTTATCTCAATATTTTTGTTCCTGTGGCATATTTTCCGACATTCACGCGGGCGAAGCCGCGGGCAAAAGCTAGTTAAATATAAATAAGAGGCTAAGTAGTAAGTCATGATTTTGACGACACGGTTGGCGCAGTGGTTGAGCGATTGACTGCTGCGCAGCATGTCGCGGGTTCGATTCCCGCACGGAACAAATATTTGTACGACCTACAAGTATTTGTTCCGAGTCTGGGTGTTTTTCTATCTATAATATGTATGTATTTACAAAAAAAAATGTATATAAGTAGTTTATCAGCTATCTCGTTACCATAACACAAGCATTAGGTTGCTTAGCTTGGGACTAGATGGCGTTGTGTGAAATGTCCAAGGATATTTATTTATATTTATTTTATTTATTTATTTGTATGACACAGGTAGAGATTTTTAAGCTTAGAACATCAATACAGAAATTAGATTATGAAGAGTATAAAATACAAATAAGTATTTAACACAAATACTTTGAGCATTTACTTACAGAAAAAGATCATACAAGTTGATGGATCAAGCCGAGAAATAAGTTAAATTAACATCTTGGTGTATTGGTTGAGCAATTTAGGAGACCAGTGAGCAGTGGTGGCCCAATGGTAACGGCCCCAATTTACGAGTTGTAGGTCGTGGGTTCCAACCCAGGCAGGCGCTTTACTTTGTGTAAATTATTTCATCACCACTGCTCTCAAAACGGTGAAGGAAAACATCGTGAGGAAACCGGCATGTCCTAGAACCAAAAATTCGAAGACATGTGAGATCTACCAACCCGCACTGGGCCCGCGTGGTGGATTTACAACCCACTGCATCTCACTGAGATGAGGTCTGTGTCCTGATAATCTGTTCATATCACAGTTGAGCGCAATATTACGCAGTTTTCAGAATAAAAGTTTAATTAAAAATATTTCGGGGACAGATAAATTCCCATTTGCCTCAGTTTATAAGTGTGGGGCCAAATGACAAGAAAATTCCTATTTGTCCCCACGTGGGGACAAAAAATTCGGGGACAGATGGGAATACTCCAACATTATAGGCTGATTATGTGTAACGGTAAGGTTGATAAATTGTATAATTATACAAGCAGATAGATCCACATATCAACCGATATAGGTATTGCTCCTCAGAGATATTCCGAAATAACATGTAAATATAAGTACAAAGAATCACTACATAACCTTCAGTTCATGTTATTTATAGTTCAAGTTATTTATTTCATAACAAAAATACATTTCTGTGATGTGTCGAAGTATTTGAGTAGCAGTACTTACCTAGGTATGCAGATAGTTCGATTAACCTCAGCCGTGCTTGTGAAGGCCACCTCAAAAGGTGTTCCTTTGCGATACCGCAGCGAAACTAATTAATCTTACCGCCCTTTGTCTTTGAATATTTTAGTTTTGTAGTTATATTATTTTATCGAATTTATGAGAACAGAGGGCAAATTCTCGTACTTAAAGAACGTTCAAATTCAAGTTGCAGTGTCATCTCAGCGACAATCAATGTCAAAAATGTAGGGAAATTAGAGGTTTTTTTGACAGATTGCGACTGTAGATTAGAATGCGAACGTTCTTAAAATTACGAGAATTGCCCCTCTGGTTCGTGAAGAAAAGCGTAGATGTGTACAGGAACACGCTTTTAAAAGTGAAGTGTGAAGTTTTATGCACACGTCAGCACGGTGTTCTGCGTTACATTACTTGCTACAGGTATCAAGAGGGTTTTCACACCTAAAAAAAAACCGGCCAAGTGCGAGTCGGACTCGCGCACCGAGGGTTCCATTCCGATTTCTGAAAAAGTGTGCTATTTAGAAACATCGTTTTATTTTTCCTGTAATCTTTACATAAACTTCTATCACATAGAATTATTTCAAATTTTTCTCTTTGCAAACTTTGGAGATAAGGGGGGGACGGTATTTTTTTTACATTTTTCATCAAAAGTCGAAAACTATTGGGCCTAAAAAAAATAAAAAATGTTTGAGGATGTGAAAACAGCACTCTTTCATATGATACCCCACATGCCCTAGTAACCCACTTTGAATTTTTAAGACCCCCTTTCAGTCCCTGTTGCAAAAAAAAATATAAATATTTTTATTTTTTCCTTATTTCAAAAATAGTTGGGTAACCGTCATCTAAAACTGTTCCAAATTTCAAGTTGATAGCATTAGTAGTTCTTGAGATATCCAGCTGTGACAGACAGACAGACAGACAGACCGACAGACCGACAGACAGACAGACAGACTGAGTCACACCATAAGGGTTCCTTTTTTACCATTTTGGTACGGAACCCTAATAAAAGTAATTTCCCAGCAATACAGTACAGAATGCGTAGATGTAACTTATTGATGAGTGTTTTACGCCACGGTAGAATTGTAGATCAAAGTCATTCAAACATAATTTTTGTCTAGCAGACAATGGATTAGCAATTTGCTTCAAAATGATTCAGATTCCGATACACAATAAGGGTGCTGGTCTTAAAAAAAATTGTTTCACTCACCCATATAATGGCTAAACTAGTGAATAGTATTTAGAATTCATTCTGTAATCCTCCTACCAGTAAACGTTTCTATAATATGAAAAGGTAAATAGACCTATGTATAAACTTACTCGTGAAAGCTCGGCAACGATATTTTCGAACATAAAAGACTGTTATTTAACCAGTAACGGTCGGTAAGGTATTAGGAACCGGATTAGCTAGCTCAACATAAACTCTCCTATTTCCCGTCAGTGGGCGGATTTCGTCTCGCAAATGAGATGCAGCCGTCGCAACTAATGACGGACGCGGAACACTGCATTTGCATTAGAGGTGATGATAATTGGAAGCAGAATATAGTACCATCGTAAACGGAAGACAGAAAGAAATTTTGCAATTGCAGTTTCAAAAAACATACCAAAACTAAAGGATTGGGAAAAACGTTGGCTCTTGTATCGACACGAACAATATAACATAGAAGAATAGCGCAATGCTGTTGTACAAATATGAGCTAGTCGGCAAGATAGCAACGAGACTGATAGTCCATATTTATGCAATTAGGAAAATCTACATCCCAAAAACATGCACTGTTCCTTTAGCGCGAAAAACCAACATCAAACAATATAACCTGAACTCTGTGTCGCTGTTATTAAACAACACACACACACACACACACACACACACACGGTATTCCTTTCAGATTAGCATGCAGCATGTACACGTGACGTCATCGCAATTACCGGCGTCATAAATAGCCGAAACAAAAGAGAGGCGCACAAACATCGCCTTTGTTCGGGTGAACCTGTTTGTTTGATGTTAAGTCTAGTAAGTTTGTTAAGTCTAATAAGTTGTGATGACACAGATTAGGGGTGTTTTGTAATAAGTAGGGTCAGGGAACTTATGCAAATTGACAGCCTTCGTCAATTGGCCGTGTTATAGGCATTTCATACAACTGTCAAAGTATGTCAGTTGTGATTTGTATATACGGACAATTTAAATTGGTAGTTAATTAGCTTAACCACAAATTAATACAGATGGGACACTCCTCAAAATCATTTAAATAAAAAACGACTCTTGCTACGACACAACAAAGTGCAATTCAGGTCGCACAACGCTTATTACCTACAGTTATATTCAACTACAAGTTGCCTCTCTTTCTATCGCGTAACTCTTATACCTTCTGACCTATTGAATTGGCCCCATGAGAGGGGCCCGCCGTGTACTTGCAGCTTCATACCTAAACTGCGGAGTGTCCCATCTGTATTAATCTGTGGCTTAACAGTGAATTTTCCTGACTTTACACCCATGATACTCATATCTTACTATATGTGCACGCTGATCGATAACTATAAAAGATTAATATTGATTCTACGTAGGTAACTGCACTGACTTCAAAACTTAGTACCACACTTCTAAAATTGCAATTTTTCCTAACCTATAGAAGTCAGAGTTTTGAAATAAAAAACCGGTCAAGAGCGAGTCGGACTCGCGCCCCGAGGGTTCCGTACCATCATTTATATGTCATTTTTGTTGATGATTTCTGAAAAACTGTGCTAGTTAGAGACATTGTTTTATTTTTCCTGTAATTTTTACATTAACTTCTATCACATTGAATAATTTCAGATTTTTCGCTTTGCAAACTTCGGAGATAAGGGAGGGAACGTATTTTTTTTTAACTCTTTTCATCAAAAGTCGAAAACTATGTGGCCTAAAAAAAAGAAAAAAAATGTTTAAGAATGTGCACACAGCGTTCTTTTATATGATACCCCACATGCCCTAGTGGTCCCACTTTGAATTTTTAAGACCCCCTTTCAGTCCCTGTTGCAAAAAAAATATAAATATTTTTATTTTTTTCTTATTTGCAAAATAGTTGGGTAAACGTCATCTAAAACTGTTCCAAATTTCAAGTCGATAGCATTAGTAGTTCTTGAGATATCCAGCTGTGACAGACAGACAGACAGACTGAGTCACACCATAAGGGTTCCTGATTTACCATTTTGTTACGGAACCCTAAAAACGTTTCATAGCAAGTATCATCAACTTTATCAGCCATATTTACTAAATCCGGCCCTGCCTACTCATTAAGGATCTCTTGAGCATATCTTTCCCCAGTCAGGGTGCTATTTTCTATGGCCTTAGCTCTGCGCAACATTCTGAAGAGATGCCAGCCCATGATACGTATTGCCTCCACCGTATTGGATTCTTTTTGTGAAACAGGCTTGACTTGACTATCATCGAATGTAAAGTTTTTATAATAAAAATTAAATTAAAGTTTGTAATCATTTTTATTATTTCGAAAATAGATCTTGTGTACTTTAAAAGTCACTGCAATTTTAAAAGTGTGGCACTAAGTTTTGAAGGCCAGTGTATTTTACATTTGGCATTTACCTATCTAGACGGCTTCATGCTAAATTCGAGCTATTTCTAAAATTAAATACTCCTGAATAAATCTCTGGTACATTTATTTATTTATTTATTTATTGAAATGCCTTAAAACTACCATTACAGGACTTATCCTAATGCGATAGCTAAGTCACACGCCTAAAATTAAAATTAAAGTACCTACAAAATATATCTAAAAATCATTGTTTAAATAACATAATCTATATATATAATAGTACTTTTGCGAATTCACCCCAGTAACATGTAAATACATCAATTTCGACCTGAATAAGATTGATGGTGCGAATTGCTCGAGTCAGAGGGGTCTTGGCCAGCAAGTTGGTCCTGGCTGGTGGTACGACCAGCAATGGCGGGGGGCGTCGCCTCCACACATAACGGTCCGGTACGTACAAGTGCAACCGCTGCAGACTCTTGGGTTGTGCTCTATGCCTCGGAGCAGTTTCACTATGTACGACACCAGTGCAAATTCCCGTCGTACCCTGAGTTGAATGTACCCAACCATACCCAGTACGAATAGAGTAGGGTACATCAAAGGGTAAAATGGGGATACTCCATATAGTTTTTTGTACAGGTGGCGTGTGAATTTGTTCTGGACTCGCTCATGACATTAAGTTCTGCCTACCTAGTAGGCGTGTATAGCGCTGCGGTACATACGATATTAAAACAAAGGACTTGTGTAGAGAAAGTCTTTTGTTCCGAGCGTGTATGTTGCAATTAATTACAACACAAACTCAAGAGACCAGCGGGATGGCAAACATACAATGTATTCCTAAAGGAAAATAATAAAAACTTTGTACAGTCAACGGAGTTAGCGGACTTTGCGCAGAATTATGATGTTACAAAAAAGGTTTTTCCGGCAAAAATGTAAACGTTATCGCACTAATATTATAAAGATGAAAGTTTGTGAGTGTGTGTGTGTCTTTGTATGTTTGTTACTTTTTCACGATCTGGACTGGACTGATTTGTATGAAATTTGGTATGTAGATAGCTTATACCCTGGATTAACACATAGGCTACTTTTTATTCCAGTGTACGCAGGTGAAATCACAGGGCGCAGCTAGTCGAGTATGAAAGAAGATATTTACCATAATATTTTATTCATTACCAGTATTTCTAACATCTTTGAAAAAAAAACTTAAAGAACAAGAAACGCATTAATCGCCTCTAATGAAGAGAAGTGTTTCCTTTTATGAATTAGTAAACACAAGAATAAAATGTTCCTTTTGCTTTCCACAACACTTTGTTACCATTAGAACATCATTGTGTCACATTTTAAAGATATCGTAGCCGGCGTAGCGGAACTCGTAGCACCGTAGCCACGTAGTACTTAGACGGTGCTACGAACCTCGTAGCGGTTGTAGTGTATTTTGTTTATTCGTGTTTGTTGTATAGTACTGTTTACTGATTTTAAGGCCCAGATTTCCTGAAAACGATCAAAAAGGTGGTTTTTTAAAGCAGTGTATCTCATAAACCGTAAATAATTTTGACATGTAAAAAAAATATGATATTTTCAAGTCTTTTTCGCATACAGTGATGGAAGCCAAAACATAATTATACATATTTTAATGCACCAAAAAAATCTTTAAACATACCTCCTAATAATCTTTAAAAGCAGTTTATCCCTTCATTAACAATTATAATTATAATTAAACATATACCATGAAATGTCAAATTCCAAACTGCATCCAGTGATGGATTACTTTTTATTAAATAGTTAATTTCTAATTTTATACGATTTTATTTGCATTTTTACGACATAATTCCGGTGCGCGTGAGAATCTTCTATCTCGTGCATCAAACTAGACAGCCATAACGCCATTTCACTTACACACCGAGCTAAACCAATCTTGGAACCTGGGCCTTAAATCATACCTAAACACTGTACGCCATGTCCTAAGAAGTAACTATAAAAAGGTTTATACATAACTAGATCGATGTATTTTAAAATTATTTTTAACATTTAGGTATTCGATAGTAAATAAAAATATTTAATTGTAATACTGCAAATAGAAAATAATTGAAATTAATGTAATTTTTTATGAGTAAATACCAAAATAACCGTAAAAAAATTGCAAACATACTTATTGTACTAATTTGAAAAACATTGTACTTTGATTTAAATTAAGTAAAATAATCACAAAAACCTCTAGAATTGCAAACCAGCCAAGTGCGTATCGGACCATGCATAATGAAGGGTTCGTTGAAAAGAATTTATCCCAAATACAAAATTAACATTGCAGTTCAAAAAGATGTTCTCCCATCCATACTAATATTATAAATTCGAAAGTAACTCTGTCTGTCTGTCTGTTACCTTTTCACGCCTAAACCAGAGAACGGATTTCGATAAAATTTGGCAAAGCCATAGATGGTATCCTGGGGACGGACATAGGAATAATCCTACAGGGGGTGATATAGGGGATGAAAGTTTGTATGGGAAACTCAGTATTTCTTAAGTTAGGGATGTGAAAATTAAAATGTATGATAAAAACATCAAATGAATGATGATCAAATGATGTAGGAAATAAAGAAATATACGGTTCAGCGTTTTTGAAAAATCATCCCCTAAGGGGGTAAAATAGGGGTTGATTTTAAAATTTACAAAACTGCACGGATTTCGACAAAATTTGGCAAGGCTTTATATAGCATCCTGGGAAAGGACATAGGATACTTTCAAAAACAATACTACAGGGGGTGATATAAGGGATGAAAGTTTGTATGGAAACCCAGCATTTCTTAAGTTAGGGATATGCCCTATGTTTTCCACATGAACGTTCCCATGGGATATTTTCCGACATCCACGCGGGCAAAGCCGCGGGCAAAAGCTAGTACATTGATATAAGTCACTTCTTCAACTGCTATAAGGACACATTTACGAGTGGGTAATCAAATTATTACTCTTTAAAGAAACGTATTATGTTTATTAAATAAAATGCTTTGCATTCTTAAAATGTTTTTTCGACGAATTTTTGATAGATGACCACCTTACCTTACACATCTATTGAAGTTCGAACTATCAAAATATGTCGCATAAATAGCCGTATTATTTTATTGCGTAGATTTAAGGGCTTGATTTTTTGAGTACTCCAAGGCCCATAAACTTACGTATTTGATGTTGTCTTGACAGACAGACAGACAACGAAGTGATCCTACAAGGGTTCCATTTTTTCATTTGAGGCACAGGACTCTAAAACCGACAAATTGTGTACTAAAATTCATAAATCCAAAACAGTAAACCAGCAACCAACAGAAATAACTTTTTCTCATTAAAAAACATTCAAACGTTTAACGTTAAAACATCAAAAAACAACAATCTCGGAGCATTACGCAATGTAAATTGTTGTTGGTTGGCGGGTAGAATGCAAAACTGCAGCGGTCGCGACAAAGCGTCGCAGCCTGAGCCAGCGAGCCGAGCGAAATGTTAAGAGTGCCAGTAATTCTCAAGTTGTACAACTACTTGTGGAATAGCGGGCCCTTCACACTGACTCAGTGTTTTTTCAAACGTGGATTTTGTGTTTTTCTTTTAACCTTCATGTTATGATTGGCAATAGACTCATAGGATTTAAATTGAAGCATGAATGGCACCGTATTATGCTAGTTGAAAATAATATTTATGTAGAATCAACTTGGTTTTGTAAATTATTTTAGACTAGCTTTTGCCTGCGGCTTCGCCCGCGTGGATGTCGGAAAATATCCCACGGGAACGTACTACCGGGATTAAAAATGCCCTAAGTGTTAATCCAGGTAAACTTTGTCTTCTCGCACTGCTTATATAGTCCCGAGGAGCGGTGCGCGGATTGCTATATGATTTCTGGAGGGTAATCAATCTTAAAATCTAACAATAGTAACGGAATATATAACCGAACGGAAAATTACCAACTTGCATGCGAAAGTATAAATCCTCTTTATTCAATTCAATTCTTCTAAATTAAGACTAAATGTTACTTCAAGATACGAAACTATGACTACATTTCCGATCCCTTAAATCTCTTAAAAAGAGGTACACAAAATTTTTAATATCTAGATTTGTGATTTTTAAAATCAACCCCCAGTTTACCCACTTCAGGGATGATTTTTTCATAAATCCAAACCATAAAATTGAATTTTTATATCTCAAACTTAAGAAATGCTGGGTTTCTCATACAACTTTCACCCCCCGTAGGATTATTTATTAAGACAAAAAGTAGGCTATGTCCTTCCCCAGGATGCCATCTATAGTTGCCAAATTTTATCGATATCCGTGCGTTTTGTGAATTTTAAAATCATCCCTTATTTTACCCCCTTAGGGTATGTTTTTCAAAAACGCGGGACCACACATTTCTTTATTTCCTACCAAAAGCAATATTTAAATTTTCATATCCCTAACTTAAGAAATTATGGGTTTGCCATACAAACTTTCATCCCCAATAGCACCCCCCGTAGAATATTTTTTAAAAACAAAAAGTAGGCTATGTCCTTCCCCAGGATGCCATCAATAGTCTTGCCAAATTTTATGAATATCCGTGCAGTTTTGTGGATTTTAAAATCATCCCCTATTTGACGCCCTTAGGGGATGATTTTTCAAAAACACTGGACCACTCATTTCTTTATTTCCTACCAAAAGCATAAATTTGAATTTTCATGGCAACTTAAGAAATGCTGGGTTTCCCATACAAACTTTCATCCCCTATATCACTCCCTGTAGGGTTATTTTTGAGACAAAAAGTAGCCTATGTCCTTCTCTAGGATACCACCTACTACAGCCTTGCCAAATTTTATGGATATCCGTGCAGTTTTGTAAATTTTGTGATTTTATCATCAATTATTTTACCCTCTTAGGGGATGATTTCACAATAACGCTGGACCACACATTTCTTTATTTCCTACCAAAAAGCTTATGTTTGAATTTTCAGAGCCCTAACTTAAGAAATGCTGGGTTTCCCATACAAACTTTCATCCCCTATATCACCCCTCGTAGGGTTATTTTTGAGACACAAAGTAGCCTATGTCCTTCCCTACAGCCTTGCCAAATTTTATCAAAATCCGTTCAGTGGTTTAGGCGTGAAAAGGTAACAGACAGACAGACAGAGTTACTTTCGAATTTATAATATTAGTATGGAAGTATGGATTAATTAATATTTTGTTACAAATATAATATCCTAAACTAACTAAAACTATTAAAAAACTAAAATATGGTGTCGAAAAATTCCTCCGCATCGCTGTCGACTGGTAAAGTACCCAAAAGACTGACGGCATTGCCACGATGTATGGCAATGCTAACCCTATGGCCAAGGTAAAAGCCAGCCCTTGGGTCACGGGAAGTGTCAACGAGCCGTTTGGAGATTTCGTTGAACAAACTATGAGCACTCGGACCCCACGGCCCAAGGGTTTCAACCCCAAACGGCTCAAAAATATAATGACCGATAAGGTTAAATATTTCCGCTGCTTGAGGTTTTCCGCAGCCGCAGCAGCAGTGCCAGGAAGATGAGATGGCGCAAGAGTATCGACACACGTTGCGTGAATTAATATTAATTAGTTAATATTTTTGAGAAATAATGTAAAAATATAATTATATACATATATATTGGTCACGTGACAATGAAAGCGAATCAGAGCGCGACACGTCAAGATCTCCAGTCATAATGTCACTTTAACAAAATAACATTGTGTCAGGGTTCCCACAAAAAGAGAAAAAGTTTTTTTTTAGAAAAAGGGTATTTTTGAGAAAGAGTTTTAGAAAAACCATTCGCATGTTTATTTAAGGTATGATTTTAAGAAATATCAAAACGAAAACGTCAGGTGCGTTTTGAAAAACGAGCTATTGGGGTCCGTTCCGCTTGCGTCTTAGATATTTAGATCACTGTCATCACTTCTTTATTTTGAAATCGCTATTAATCGATTTGATTCAACGAGTAATAATCGATGATATCGATTGTTTAACTTTTTTTTATTCATTGATTGGTAAAAAAATTTACAAATAAATAATCGATTATTTGGATCGTTATCAAATAGCACGGAGGAAATCCAAGAGCAGAAGGTGGAAATACTGAATTTGTTTTTACTTGTTTGACAGCAGACAATCACAGATGTCACAGATTTGATCAAGATAATGACATCACTCGAGCCGCCATTCCAGTGTGCTGTTTTGATAATGAAAATTAAATTGAGTTTCATAAAAGGAAAAATTGTATTGTTATTCATGTTAATATTTTGATGAAACATTCATGTTTTAAGGAAAATAGACCACAAGGAACATTTTTAATATTTTGATGAAACATTGATGTTTTAAGGAAAATAGACCACAAGGAACATTTTTAATCAGTTTCCTAAAAACTGTCAACTAGCCTATTCTAATTTTGTTGAAATTTTAAACAAAATGCTACCTGATGTTACCTTTTTTTTATATAAACCAGTCATGAAACAAATGGTTTTTAATCTTATCAAATCGAGAAATGAAAATAGTAATGTTGTGTGCACTGAATTGGATTAAACAACCAGATATTTTTTGTATAGGTCACCTTTTCATTCATAATGGATGGCCACAAAATTTTTTTTTTTTTTTGTTCAACTGCAACAGCTCAGTGTGTAAGCACCGTAGCAACACAACAGCGGGTTGCAAGTCAACAATAAAGAATAAAAACTCGTTGTATAAACTTTTGGAGACTTTCAGAATAAGGGAGCGATCTTTTGGGAGTGTTTTTGTAAAAATGAAAAAAAGTTGGTTGAGGTTATTTTTAGGAAAATAAATAAAATACCATGCAATATAGTGTACACAAATGAAGGTCAAAAGATCTTTTCTACTGACCGGTCAAGATAATAAAAGTTGATTAAAAAAGATGTATGATATTGTTCACCAAAAACATAAAATCATTAATGAAATTTAATTAATTGTATCAGTTCCTACTAATAACACAATAATAAGTAGGTCCCAGGAAATGCCAAAATTTAACAATAACGATATCTATAATCTCTAAATTCCCATAATTTACTTTAATATTTCAGACATTTCATATTCAAATATTTATATGCAGTAAATATTAATGATTGAATACATTGTACTGTATTTACAGGTAAATAAATAAGAATCATAATGTAATGTGACGGTCAATATCGTCTGGTATTTCGGTAAATAACGCGATTTGTGCAAATATTCCCATTTCCCAGTGCAATCGGAACAGGCGATACTAGCGCCATTGATTGAAGAACTTCTAGTTGTCGTAATTGGAAACTGATTGGAGGCTGGAGTTAGTTATTGGTTGAAAATTGTTTGATATTTTATAAGGCTTGTTTTTATATAGGTACAGGTCTTTTTTGTTAAACATTTTTCTTCGTTTTCTGGTATTTCATTTATGCTAACCTTCCTTCGTATTCTCGATGTCTCAGGGTCGAATATACTAAGCACTTGTTAGAAACATACAAATGTAGCAAAATAGAAGTTTGATAAAGCGCAGCACTTAATATTAAAAAGTTTAAACGGAAATAGTCGTTTCCATTTATAAAACTGAACTCTCCTTTACAAGTGACCTAGTTTAGACTCCAGCAGTTAATACTTATTATTTATTTTGAGAATTTATAAAACGATGTCAACGTTTACGTGATAAACAAAATATTCAAATGACTGAACTACAATAAAACAAAGACTCCTCAAATTGCTAATTTATCTGTTGAAGGACACTGAACGAGACACAATATCATAATCATAATCATAATCTTTATTTGTGAAACATAGGTAGGTATACAATTAGGTCTTACACATAAAATAGTACGCTATGTTTTATCTTAAGACATACAAATCTAATAATATGCAAAGTAAATCTGCTAAAGATAATTAAATCATTAATAAAAAGAAACATACCAATATTCATTAAAAATTACAATGTCATATTTTTTTTGCAGCATTATTATATCTCATTATTATAACTCAGTGTCATTGTTGTAACGTCTGGGGGCGTTTAGTATTAACAGTCGCTGCCATGATAGGTAGGTACTAATTAAGAGGGCTGTCGCAATTTGGCACCTCTCTCGCTCACAATGAATCAATCAATCAATCTGCCTAGCGTTTTCCCAACAATGTTGGGGTCGGCATCCAGTCCTACTGGATGCAGCTGAATACCATTATTTTATATGGAGCGACTGCCTATCTGACCTCCACAACCCAGTAAGTAACTGGGTATTAAATTATTTTATTTTGATTTTGTGGTTTTTAATTTAATTTAATGATTTTGATTTGATTTAATTTTATTTTGATTTCATTTTACAATTTTAATTTTAGTTATATTATTACTTAATTTGAACTTATTTTATGATCAATGGATTGAAATAAATGATTTTTGATTTGATTTGATTTTGATTTGATTAAAATACCACTTGGTAAGACTGGTTGCCAGACATTCGGGGTTCTGACGAACCGTAACGACTGTCAAAGACGTACGTACCTCTCTCGCTCACACGGGATCAAATTTTTAATAATGTTAATTGAAAACATGCATTTTGGAAAAATGTAATCAATTAGCGGATTAGTAAATAGTATTAATTTAATAGGTAATTATTATAAACACATATTTGTTGTGGCATTTATTTAACTCATCTTAAAAACAGATAATATTTTTTGAGCTGAGTTTATTAGATAGCACAATAGAAATGTGTTTTAGTAATTAGGTACCTATTAAATTAGTATTATTTACTAGTTTGCTAATCGATTATTAACCTAATCTTAAAAATTTAGTCCCATGTGAGCGAAAGAGGTAATAAAATGCGACAGCCCTATTAAAAGTAAAATAAACCTACAATATTGATATTCCTAATCTACATAAAATAAAGCAGCTGTTTTCACCGTGTAGGTGTATCACAAATAAAACGGCAAAATGCTTACATAAACAGCTTTATGTAATGTTTCAATGACATCCGTAGCTATATTTGTAGGAGAATTAACTATTTATTAAAAAACTGCAACTTTAGTTAGACCTTTGGAATGTAAGTTTGACCTTGCGAATGACCTTTTGCCGATTTGTACTGAAAAATTGAAATTCGTTTTTTTTTAATTTAACATATTTATTTAATCAAAATAATTACCCTTATTTGTCTATACATTGCTGTCATCTAATAGGAAGGTCATTTATGCCTTTGCGATAGAATTCTCGTGATCTAGATTCGAAAAACTGTGTGAAAGCATTTTGTACTGCCTCCTGAGAAGAAAACTTTTTATCACGTAGAAAATTGTCCGAATCACGAAAAAAATGGTAGTCCGTTGGAGCAAGGTCTGGCGAATACGGAGGGTGACGAATGGTTTCTAATTGCAGTTCTTGTAAAGAAAGAAAGAAAGAAAGAAAGAAAGAAACACATTTATTGTAGAGTTTCCACCATCTCATTCAATTCATTGTTAGTCTTCCACGTGGTTCGTTCTTCAAATCAAAGTTTCCACCACAAAAGCGTTTAAACCAAAATCGCACGGTGCGTTCATTAGCAGTCCCCTCTCCAAAATGCAACATTGATATTGCGAGCTGTTTCTGCCGCGTTTGTTCCGTGTTGGAATTCTTATTCAAAAAGCTTTTAAAATAACTCGAATTTTCGAAGTATCCATATTTCTTGTCTAAGCTGAATAAAAAAACAACTGGAAGTCGATAATCGAATGTTGCACATTTTTTAAAAGAAGAACTTCAAAGGTACCATGTGAAAAAAGTTTCACTCAAAAACCTCAAACCATGAAGGTTCTATGTCAATTAGAAGTACCTAATACAATAAAACGGCAATTTCATACTTTAACCCCTAATATAATGTATTTTTGATTGACAATGGCACCGAATGGCACCGACCGACCCAATTCCCACGAGTGCTAGCACTCGTGGGAATTCGGTCGCTGCCTAACGGCTACCAAAATATAGGACTCTTATAGTCTGAAAGTCTAAAATATGTGCACCTGATTGAAAGCATCACTCACGAAAATAGTGCATCTGAGATACAATTGAAAAGGAATCATAAAAAAACAGTTTTGTTAAAAGCTTTTTTATGTAAGTAATATACCTACGTTTGCTCAAAAGCAAATATTACTGACCATTTCCTACACACTACTTTGTTGCCTTTTTTGACACAAAACTTTTGTAGCACCAAGTAAAGTACCCGTCACGAGAAGCTATAAATTATGTAAACAAACATCTTTTACTAAGTAAACATTTTATACTGCGAGATAATAATAAATTGACCATATTCAATCGACATGAAATATAGACGGGTTATATGAAAGTAACAACCTATTTAATTTAGTCGTATCATATTTTAACGACGCAAAGCGCTATCGTTTGTGTTTCTTGGTACCGGAACGCGTCCGTCGCAGGGATTGTAAACTATCGGGACGCCATTTTGAAATAAACGCGTCATCCGAGTTTCGAATGCGTACGAGTTACATGTCACTGACTCTGACACAGAAATGGAAACATCTGAATCTGACGAATAATTATTCTTAAATAATATATATTAATTAATATTTGTTACTTAATAATTTATTAAATCTTAAACAAATTCATTTTTTTGTTGCTCCAAATGTTGTGAGCTCCTGAACACTTGTTTACAAAATTTATAGCTTCTCATGACGGTTACTTTAGGTATAAAATCTTAACACACGAAGAGACACCTTTCATCCTTACGTAGAGTTAGTTCTAACTACGAGCTCATTGGCACGTCGGATCCGACAGATAAGCGAGTTACTGGCACAAAAGCCTATAAACCGGTTGCTAATGGTGTCATAACAGTGAGCACATTAACGGTAATGACAGCGCGGAGTGCGGCTGCATGCGGCAGTGCCTCGTTACTGCTCATAGTACCACGGAGTTTTGGACAGGCTTTGTTTAGGAAATTGATAGTGGTACTTCATCTATTACTATGGCATATACACATTTCAGTTTGGACGATTTGCTTGCTATGATTGCCCACATCATTTTGAATAAGTTTACCAGAATCCAACTGTTACACTACAGAAAAGAAAAAAGGAAGGCAGGAATAATCTTAAAGCGGTTAAGTAGTCTTTAGAAAAATAATGTTAAATAAATGACAAATTCCTAGAAGTGACCGAAAGGAAAGGGTTGGCGATCTCAGTCGATAGATTCGTTTTAGTTTGAATATTTAAGTAAAGCCTTGACCGGATTTTCACAGAGATGCCACTTACGAGAACCTGTTCTAGGAATTTGATGCTGAAGAACGTCAAAGAATTTCTGAGTAGAACGTAGGCAATTTTGTTAATGCTACATTATTAATTAAACTAGCGCCAAGACGATATTCCACGAAAACAGTATTCTTTTTTATTTATTTTTATTTAATAAAAGTAGGTTATATTGACTTCGAAGTCATCAACATTCTCCTGCCCTTATCCCAATCTATTTGGGGTCGCCGCAACATGTCCCTTTTTTCCATACTTCTCTATTAGTCTTCATCTCGGTAGTCACCCCCTTTCTAGCCATGTCATCTTTCACACCGTTCATCCATCGTTTCTTTGGTCCTTCCTTACTCTTTTAGCCAAATATTGACGTCGAAGTAAACTTGAAAAATGTCATGATAATTGGTAGCGGAAAAGTTTTATATGACCTATTTTTTCGAAAGCTAATTTATTTTTTCGAAAGTTAATATACCTACGCATTCATTATAGGTATACAGGCTTCGCTGTCATAAACTAACAATAGCCTGATTTTTCCTCGGTAATAATCTGCTTCCAAAGGGTGGTGATTTGTCAATATTCCTTCAACACTGCGTTAGCAAACTATGTTCATGTTTGGACATTATTTACAATTTCATTTCACTGTAGTTATATTTTGTCAACTTTATACATATACACAATATACAGACGCCCATTTAAAACCAAACAAAACAAAATACACGTAAAACCACGAACCACAGCAAATTAATTTATCATTCCTCGTGCCCCGAAACTTAAAACCGCAATGTCCTAAATAAAGAAAATCACATTTGACATTATTTCATAGCACAAACTAATTAGTTTGCTCCGCCGCGCCGCCGACGTTAACTGGGACTCGGACCAGCTCCGTGCTGAGAATTATGACAATTCTCTTATTGGAGCGCCGCCGAATTCGCAGGAATTTTGGGCTGTATGTCATATTTTTTTAAGAATTTTTTAAGAGGCAATAGGTAGAAATTACTTAGTATAATTATTAGTGACCGAATGGTGGCCAAGGTTAGGCCAAAGAAACCAGGGCCGTCCAAAAGCGCGTTCGGTTGATGATATCGTCAATGTCGCGGGAAACACCTGGATGAGGGACGCACGGAACCGAGAAGTATGGCGGGAAAAAGGGGAGGCCGGTACCCAGCAGTGGGTGATTGCAGGCTAACATGATGATGATGATGATGATGTAGAAATTCTAAAGACAGAATTTGCTTGATAAGTGTCATAAGTATGATAGTATTACTATCCGTAGGCATCCAGTAGTAATTACCTACTTGTTGGAAAAATCTTTTAAAATATTTCCACCTTGTAACAAATACTGTCCAAAAATATTTGCAACGAAAATTCTAAAGCACGTCACAGATATGTAAACACGTCACAACAGCGGCCCCCAACGGAAAACAGATTTCTATTTTCACAACACTAAAAAAATATTGCAGGAATTTGTCACGACCGCACAACATAGCCAATGTCCGGCAGCAAAAACCGTCCGGTGAAATGCAGCAGCCAATTTAGCCGGACAATAAATCAGTCATATTTGTCCGGGGTTTAGCATCGGCGTCCGATCCTCACGTGGGCCCGGGCAGGTGGGCAGGCGGCAGGTGTAGGGTGGCATTGTCCCACATAATGTCTTGTTTTGCCCTGCTCATGCATATTCATGTGGTTTATCCTGCCCGGGCCGTCGTTGTCGAACGAATTAACGCTACACTATATATTTTGGGAAGGAATAATGGTATAATGTTTTGGGAGCTTGGTTTTGTTGGACTACTGAGAGTGTTTTGTTATACAATGGTTAGTTGCTATAGGGATAAAATCTATTATTCAGGATATTCAAAACTGTGGAAACGGGCACTTTCGTTTGAAAGTCTAATTAATTTGATTTATATTTAGATGAAACCGTGAATTCAAACAACAAAAATCTGCTATAGGTGCCGTGTCGAGGATTTCGACTGAAAGGATATTTATTAATTAACAAAATCCCTTATAAAAATCTTAGAAAGATAAGGTCTTTGTTATAGAACCACATTACAATTACAAGCTTATTTGCTCATTTTCACTGCCTGGTTTTTTTGTTGCTAACTAAGAATACCCAAAAAAAACTCAAAACTCAAAGAATTTATTTCAAATAAACCAATTACAGGCACTTTTGAATTGTCAAGGGGTCGGTCTTGGGTCGGTCAGTCAGAAAAATTAAGCTAGTTGCCCATTCCAAAGCGTAGATCTCTATGGAGAAGAACGGGCAAGAAACTCCATGGACACTCTTTTAAATCAAATATTTTACAAAATATTAGTTACATCGTTCATATTGAAAATAGACATGTGAGAACAATGTAGAAAGACGTGCACGTTAAAAGCGTCCGTAATAAAATGAAAAAAGATTAAAACTAAAAACAACTAAATTAAAAATAAGCCGTGGCAGCTTAGAGACGACCAGTCCCAACTGACGGCGCCCGTTCACGAACATGACGCATGGATCAGCACCAATTAGCTCAACCATTTTGAAGGGAACTTAATGATCCAACACACACGCCACCACCAGCGAGACATTTGAGTGAGCATGACATACTCTCAACCGCCAGGGCACATTCAAGTCAGTGAAAGACGAACCCAGTAAAAGGTAGCTTTATATTAGCTACATAGTGCTCACACATGTCAATCAATCTGCCTAGCCTTTTCCCAACTATGTTGGGGTCGGCTTCCAGTCTAACCGGATGCAGCTGAATACCAGTATTTTACATGGAGTGACTGCCTATCTGACCTCCACAACCCAGTATCTGGGTAATACGATTCCCCTTGGTAAGACTGGTTGTCAGACTTTCGGGCTTCTGACGACCCGTAACGACTGTCAAAGATTCACGAATGACAGCCGGGACCAACGGCTTAACGTGCTTTCCGAAGCACGGAGGAGTCTCGGTATGTAAAGATGGTCACCCATCCACTGACCAACGCTGGCAATTCGTAGTATGTAACAGGACCACAAAGCTTAGAGATAGAAGAGGTACCTGGTATTCGGCTGCATCCGGTTAGACTGGAAGCCGACCACAACATAGTTGGGAAAAGGTTAGGCAGATTCATTTACATAATACAATAATAGGACCTGTGCTAATTTGGTAGGTAGAAATACTCGAAACGAATCGGAATTCTTCTCTCGTGTACTCTCTTATGGTTTAATAATTCATGTTATATCCGGTCTACAACTTTATACCCTCTAGACTCGATGTTATTGTCTTCTAAAGCGGTTTAAAAAATATCTCATTATCTTACTACAGAATCGCTTTTCTGTTAAATGATACAACGTTAACACAATCTAATATTATCTTTATCACAATCGCATAAAGTTTACAATCAACGTCAAGATACATCTAGAATCAAAAAAGACTACTAAACAAAATTACGGGTTTCCGTACAGATAATTAGCGAAAATGTTCTAGTATTTTTTACGAAGAAGTGTTTCTAGCAAAACTGAATCTTACTGTTGCGATATTAGAATTTATTTTTTGTTACGTTTTGTTCTATTCAAAGTCGAGGCCCTTGTCGCGTAGTTATTTCAATTTCCTTTTATCTTTGTGCTGTGAGGTTGTCGGCTGAAGCTGAGCACTCAAACACTGCTGATTGCTGTCACTGTTCCAAGCTACAGTTCCTTGGTTTGTTGGTACCTATTTGTGAGTAAGATAGTCTACAGTTCTAATTGGCTACGAGGCTACGCGTAGTTTTGAACGACAATAGAGGCATACGAGTATCTGTAGGTGTTTGTATCCATCGCGTAGTACCTATAGTATAATTATCTACAATTATTTATTCAAAATGGCCTGGTGAGGTTAGCTAAATCGTAGCTACAAACAAATTACCATAGTGAGACTTACCCATGTGTAATCAGACCGTAAATAGTTAGCTAAGCCTGAATATATTTACCTACGAGCGCATTAACCGCTATGATATGACTGCTAATATTACCTACTTTATATCGCCCAAGAGCATAATAATAATACCTACTTGAGAAAATATTTCTTTCAGATTTTTTTTAAGACTGGTTATTGGTTAAGGTCGCATTGTAATTATTTAGGTCTTTGAAAGAAACTTTTCAAGGACTTTAAAATAAATCTGTAAGCGAATAAGCCCTAGAATATCCAGTGACACAAAGCAAACGCTATTTGCTAGTAGATTTTAATCACAGCTCAACAATTTAATTTTAAACTCGTTCACAAAACCTGCCTAAACCTAACTTAAATGAAACAGTCCTTTACATCTAAATTTGAATAGGATTTAGCTGTTTGTCTTTAAAATTATCTAACAACTCAGTAAAACATCGTTCATTGAGTTTATTACCGGCTAAGCTAGCGCTTAGTCAGCGAGGTCTCTTCGGGTGCGTTCGGGCGTCGTCGTAAATCTTTGGCCTGACGTTTGATTTATCCGGGGCGGGTACAGACATACCGGACAGCTATGGGGGATTCTGCTGAGAAAACTTTTGTGAAGCATTGTTCAGTTTTAGGAAATGGCTAGAATGAAATGGTTAATCGGTACTTTTCCTGGTGCTAGAAAAGAAAATACTTTGCACAGTCAGCGGGGGAATAAATCGCGTTGAACGCAAGAATCATTCAGTGCTAAGAAAAATTACCTTTCTTTCAGCTGAGTGGCCACTTCGTGCATATAGAAATGCATAATTTTAAGTAGGTAGGATCCCTTGAACCCACTTCCCATTTATGATGTCCAATATTTAAGAGGCATATTCCATTTCGACCGTGATTTTTGCGTAAATTGACCAAATTTTCCGTGCTTCAATATATGTTATCTGTCAAAACACAATTTTGTGATAGGCCTCCAAAACCTTTGCAAATAATCTGGCCATGCCAAACAATTTGAAATTATAGATTCTAGGATCATCATCATCATCTTCCTGCCCTTATCTCATGTTACGTGGGGTCGGCGCAACACGTTTTCTTCTTCAAATCAAAACCTGTAGGATAGTTCCCGTTAACCTAGAATCATGTTGAAGCAAGGTCTCACAGCACAAGTAAAGGGAAAAGTCCGAAAATTGTTAATTTGTAACTATAACACATAAAAAAATCTTTTTTTGGGATTACAAAGTTAAGTTTGTTTTTGGGATAAATTGTTTTCAACTACGGAACCTTTTATTGTGCGTGGTCCAACGCGCACTTGGCCGGTTTTTACTTATTTACGCAGAGACTCATTTTTATGCAGTTTCTGTAAACAAAACAAAAATTACATTAATTTGTATAATCTAACTACATAAAATAAATAATGAACTAATAATTTACATGACATTGCGTCTATTCCTATTATCACGTGGTTAGCCCTGAGCCTACAGTCGTAACTAAATGGAAATGCGCGGATACAGCGTTATATGTATTAAAACCTGGTTGGTTCTGAAAGGACTTAAACTAACAAAGCAGTATCAGCTTAGTTCAACTTAACTGTGTTTGTTGTATTCTATTTATTTTATTGGTTGTTGTAAAATAGACTTCAGCAATATGCTATATAACAACAATTTTCTGGGCGCTTATTATAACTTTACTGCAATCACAAATCCGTTTTTCGGGTGAGATTATAATGAAAATATCACGACCTTTATAAGGGTCCAGTGAATGTTTGTGAGCCGATAAGCGACAAATAAAAAAGACAGACACAGCACGGACTCTGAATTTAAATGAAACGAAACCTTTGAATCTGTACAAAATAATATAATTGTACAGAAGCTCCAGGTTACATGAATCGCTTCAGTGCCTGTAAACAGCCTGTCCTGAAAGCGTCGCCGTCTCTCTCAATGAATTTCTAATTTTCATAATAGACTGGCTAAAAGTTTTCTTTAATTTGCGTAATTTGTAGTCTTTCATCCCAGTTAAATATAAGCTAGTCTGGCCATAAATACTGTTACATAAAAACTTTTCTTTTTTTTTCAACTGTCTAATTATTTTGAATTTGGAACACGTTTATTATATTATGTTGACAACTTCTTTCGATTTCCCGCCATTTCACATATAATATTATTTTTTTCGTGTTTATTGTGAAATTACAATACCTATGGAATGGGGTGTTAAAGAAAATAGGATTGCAGTGATTGCCTTGCACAAAGTGGGTATAGAGCCGTCAGTGTCGGTCATATTCAAGACACTTTTAAGCTTGATATCAGCCGTATAGCCGTTAGTACCTTAGATTATGAAATTTCATAATCTAATGTTAGTACATTGTACTATCGACAGATATACCAAAACTTCCTCTTTTGAAGATCATAAAAGATCGCGGCGGCCGCGTGCTGTTAGAACTACAAAGGCTGTTAATGCTGTTAAAGCCAGAGTTCAAAAAACCCCATGAGGAAACAAAAAATCTTATCACGAGAAATGAAGATTCCCGCTAGAACTCTGTCGCGGATAATAAAACAAGACCTGAAGCTCGGCACTTATCAATCCCTACAATTAAAGAGAGTGGATCGATCAAAACGCCTTCTGTCCCGATACGCAGGTGAAAGCCACAGAAATATTCTCTTTACTGATGAAACAAATTTCACGATTGAAGAGCACTACAACAAGCAAAAAAAAACCGGTCAAGAGCGAGTCGGACTCGCGCACCGAGGGTTCCGTTCTGATTTCTGAAAAAGTGTGCTCTTTAGAGACATCGTTTTATTTTTCCTGTAATCTTTACATAAACTTCTATCACATAGAATTATTTCAGATTTTTCTCTTTGCAAACTTCGGAGATAAGGGGGGGGGGACGGTATGTATTTTTTTTTACATTTTGCATCAAAAACTATGCGGCCTAAAAAAAAATAAAAAATAGTTTGAGAATTTGCAAATAGCGTTCTTTCATATGATACCCCACATGCCCTAGTAGCCCCACTTTAAATTTTGATGACCCCCTTTCAGTCCCTGTTGCAAAAAAAATATGAATATTTTTATTTCTTTCTTATTTGCAAAATAGTTGGGTAAACGTCCTCTAAAACTATTCCAAATTTCAAGTTAATCGCATCAGTAGTTCTTGAGATATCCAGCTGTGACAGACAGACAGACAGACTGAGTCACACCATAAGGGTTCCTTTTTTACCATTTTGGTACGGAACCCTAATAACAAAGTGCTAGTCACAGTTCTAAAGAAACCGCCCAAGTGGTCGCAAAGGTACAACGCGGTCATCATCCTGCGTCAATAATGGTGTGGTGGGGCTGTCTATCAAGGAGTCACAAAGCTTCAGTTTTGTGAAAAAGGACTGTAGACTTCAGCCAAAGTGTATCAAGACACCATCTTGGATCGTGTTCTGAAATCTCTCAGCAATAATGTAGCGTAACCTTTTCAGCAGGACTCTGCACCTGGTGACAAACACGAACTACCCAAGCCTGGCTCGAAACCAACGATCCGGACTTTGTATGAGCCTTTAGAAGATTTGCCCTCGTCTAGCCCAGATCTGAACCCTTTAGACTACAATTTATGGTCAGTTTTAGAGGACATGGCCTGCTCTAAACGACATTGCATTGCATTGCGGCATTGTGTCTCTTAAGACATTTCTGGAGCAAGCAGTGGCTGAACTTCCCATGGAAACAGTGCATACATGGCCAGACAGATTATATTTTGCCTGTATCATTGCCAAAGGTGGTCATTTCGAATTATTTTTTATTTTTTGCTGAGACTTAATTAAAAATGTACATAATAATATTTAAAATTTTTACATTACTTTATAAAAATTCATTTGTAACAGAACTTATGGCCGTACTAGAAGATTTCGCGGGTCAGTCGGAAAGTTAGGTGCGGAGCTAGGGACTTTTATTTTTACAACATGTGAACGTATTCGGAATGAAAGAAAATGTAACTAAGCATTTTATTTTTGTAGTTTTTTGTGCTAACTTTGCATTTTCTAGCGTGGGTGTTGTGTTCGTGTGGAGAAATGATATTAATACGAACCTTTTTATTTTCTTTTTTTCCGTAGGTAGATTCTGTTGATGACCGTTTGCAAAATAAATAACAAAAGCACAGAAATAAACTGTAAACGTTTGAAAGTCACATCTTCGAAACCTAGTTTGTATGCATATTTGACAGGTTCCATTTATTTTTAATGTTCTTCTACCAAAATGTCGTTTTAATGTTGAGTTTAATTAAGTTTCTACATAATCAGCGATTCGGCCCAAGGAAACGCTAATTACTTATTCGGAATCTATAAATGGAACATCTGTTAAATACAGCCTACGCAAGTAACTTCGTGCGGAGATACTTCGTTATTAGTAGATCCATGGGACGTCGATCTGAAGACTTCGAATTCAAGACCTCATTATTTTCCGTCATATTTACCGGTTTTATTCAAGCGTAAAGTCCTATCTCAATTCAGTCGCGCGCGCGCATCGCCTAGTGACGGTTGCGTATTTCTCGACAGCGCTGAGTTTACGAGTAGTACTAAAAATGACGAACATTCTAAAGTGTGATAAATGTAATATTGTTATTGATGAAATGTTAGCTTACATTCAGAACAAAGTGTCAGTTATCGATGAGGAAACGCTGGTGCGGATTTGCGTTTCGTCATTTTCCAGTGATGAAATCAAAAGCTCGAAGTCCCTACTTTTCGAGTCCATTCCATCGAATTTGCGGAAGATCATACGAAAAAACAAAGGCAAAGAACAAAGAGATTTAGCAGATATCATAAACCTGTTTAAATCAGCTGATCCAGATGATATACCAGTGTTTGTGGCTCGGCAACTAGAAAAATTGCCACCCATTACGTTTGACCATTTAGACTGTACAAAACTGTTGAAGGATCTTGTTCGGATGCAAGCGACTATTGACGAAGTGAAGACTACGTATGCTACGATGAGTGATTTGAAGGAAATAAGAACGGAATTACTGCAAATCAAAAATGATTCATTACCGCCACAGTCTACGTTCAATGTTAATACAAAACGCGGTGCATGGTTACTGGATAGTGGCCCTATGGGGCTTTCACATCTGCATAATTCATCTCTGAACGAGTTATGCAACAATAACGGAACTTTAAGTGAATTAAATAACTTATCTCCACAATACAGAGAAATTCTGCGGGTGGAAGATAAACAAAATAATCGTGAGTCATGTACGCAGCAACGGTTATTGACGGACAGTTCGAGAGCAGCGGTGACTCACGCGCAGGTGGCGGGTGCGTGTTCGACCGGTGATGTTGTTGCGAGTGTGGTCGTGACGTCGTCGGCGTCGACGACTGCGTGCTCGAGACAAACTGTGCATGGGACGCGTCAGCTGATTGCGCCTACAGCTGACATGGGTACTGCCGACAGCGATGTATGTGTTAGTCAGCCCGATGCGCCGTGCGTTGTAAACAATAATAGTGATGCATGGCAAAAGGTATCGTATAAGAAGAAGAGGTCTAAATACCGTTATGTGGGCAAGAAGGGCATAGCGAGAGATGACGAGTGCCGATTTAGAGCAGCCGATCGGAAAGTTCCCATATTTATTACTAATATTCACAGTGAAACGCCCGAAAACGAGATAGTAAATTACATCCGCTCGAAGACACAGGAAACAGTGGCTTTGGAGAAAATATATATGAAGAAAGAAAGGGGTCATATTGCCTACAAGTTCTTGGTTTCCGAGTCCAAATTACCTGAATATTTAGATGAAAATATTTGGCCAAGGGGAATTATATTTCGGCGGTTTGTACATTTCAATCGCCAAAAATCGAACAGATCTTTGTTTGTTGACGACGTACGTACAAATACATAATGGATATAGTACAGCCCATCTCAAACAAAAGTAAGAATAACGTTTATACTTTGGCAAGTTTTAATTGTAAAAGTATCAAACGTACTGCAGACAGTGTCAGAGAACTTTGTGGGACATCCGATATAGTAGCACTCCAGGAGACTTGGCTGATGCCTGATGAATTACCCTATCTGGGCACCATTGACCCCGAGTTCAGCGCAACCGGTACATCTGCAGTGGACGCGTCAGTGGGTATACTGCGCGGCAGACCATATGGCGGCGTGGCTTTGATGTGGAGACACAGCGTGTGCCAAAATGTGAGTGCTATTCCGTGCGATAATCCGCGTGTGTGTGCAGTGAAAATAGTGACGGCCGATAGACCGATCATTGTACTAAGTGTATACATGCCTACTGATGCGCTCAGTAATTTGCCCGAGTTCACGGATTGCCTTGGTAGGGTGAGTGCTATTGTTGATGAATATGGGATAGATTCTGTGTTTATTTTAGGGGACTTTAATGCACATCCCAGTGAATTATTTTATAATGAACTTACCAATTTCTGTAATGAACAAGACTGGTTGTGTGTTGATGTTGATGTGTTAGGTGTTCAATCGGGCACCTATACCTTTGTTAGTGAGGCTCATGGGTCAAAACGATGGCTAGACCACTGCGTTGTGACGCGTTCCGCACTATGTTCCGTGTCGAATGTTTACATTGATTATAGTATTACATGGTCTGACCATTACCCCCTTATACTGGAATGTAGTCTTAATTTATTAACACCTAAGGTACAAACTGTAAATAATATTGGTTCAAATGTAATATGGGGTGAGAGAACTGACGAGCAGGTCAAGTTGTACCGAGAGGAATGTAATAGAAAATTAAAATTAATTGATTTTCCTTCAGAATTTATTCACTGTGCAGATACATATTGTAATGACCCAAATCACAGATCTGTTATTGATAAGTTGTATGGGGATGTTGTGTCCGCCCTCAGTGAGTCTGCCACTGTGAGTCGAGGAGGTGTGCGACGCAGGGGGAAGTCGCGATGTGTTGTTGGCTGGAATAGGCACGTAAGTGAGGCGTACGGGGTGGCCCGGTTGAAGTTTCATGATTGGCAACGATGCGGGGGGCCTTCTGCCGGCCCCGCTTACAACGAAATGTGCCAGAGTAGTAGGATATTTAAATCAAGGCTTAAATGGTGCCAAGACCATCAGCAACAAATTAAAATGGATATCCTTGCTTCACATCATTCTAAAAAAGACTTCCGTAGCTTCTGGAAAGGCACTAATAAAATGACACTTCGGCCTGGCCTCCCTGGGTGTGTCAATGGTGTGAGTGACCCTAAAGGCATTGCCGATCTCTTTCGAGAACATTTTCATGTGAAATCGCCCCTGGGGTCGCCTTCGCTGGGAATGCTTAATGTTGAGACATGTTATGGTCAAGTGGGTACAAGAATTAGCTCAAAAAGTATAGCATGTGCTGTTAAGTTAATGTCCAGAGGCAAGTCCCCTGGCCATGACGGTCTCAGCATTGAGCATCTTCAGCAGGCTGGTCATCATCTACCGAGAGTATTGGCAATGCTTTTTAACCTATGTATCAGTCATGCCTACTTACCGTCTGACCTTGTTAGGACAGTAGTGGTGCCAGTTGTTAAGAATAAAACAGGGGACCTGTCAGATAAGAATAATTACAGGCCCATCTCATTGGCGACTGTTATTGCGAAAGTGCTTGACGGTTTGCTTGATACACAGTTAAATAAATATCTACATTTGCACGATAACCAGTTTGGTTTTCGGCCAGGACTGTCTACAGAAAGTGCTATACTGTGTCTCAAGCATGCCGTCAGGTACTATACAGACAGGCAAACTCCGGTGTACGCGTGCTTCCTCGATTTGTCCCGGGCTTTTGATCTGGTTTCCTATGACATTCTTTGGAAGAAGTTGAAGGACATTAGCGTTCCCACAGAACTTATCAATTTGTATAAATGTTGGTATGGGAGCCAGATCAACAGCGTTAAGTGGGCCGGTTCACTGTCGGAACCATATGGGTTGGAGTGCGGGGTGAGGCAGGGGGGGTTGAGCTCCCCCGCACTTTTTAACCTATATGTCAACGCTCTGATTGTTGCTCTCAGCAGTCATCATGTCGGGTGTCATATTGATGGAGTTTGCCTGAATAATATTAGTTATGCGGACGACATGGTGCTGCTGAGCGCTTCGGTTTGTGGCATGAGGACATTGTTGCGGATCTGTGAGACTTATGCAGAAGAACACGGTCTTAAATATAATGTGACGAAAAGTCAGGTCATGGTTTTTGGGGCCGGCTCTAAATATCCTGTAGCAGTACCTCCCATCAAACTGTACGGGGTTCCCTTGGTCAGGGTGGACCAGTTCAAATATTTAGGGCATGTAGTAACAGCCGGTCTCAAGGATGACGCTGATATCGAGAGGGAGCGGAGGGCTTTGGCTGTAAGAGGTAACATGATAGCTCGCAGGTTTGCGCGCTGTTCAGGGGCGGTCAAGCAGACCCTTTTTAGGGCTTATTGTACCTCTCTGTACGCGTGCAGCCTGTGGTTGAATCACACTCAAAAAGCATATGAAGCCCTCCGCGTCCAATATAATAACGCTTTCAGAGCGTTGATGGGGCTGCCGCGACACTGTAGTGCCTCGGGTATGTTCGCCGTCGCTAACGTCGACTGCTTTTATGCAACGATGCGTAAGCGGGGCGCGTCCCTGGTGCGCAGGGTTCGCGGCAGCTCCAACAGCGTTCTGATGATGATAGCCGACAGGCTGGACTGTCCGTACATAAGGCGCTGCAGTGACTTGCACGTCACTTCCAGTCGTCGGCTATCAACATGAATTTATGTCTTGTGTAGTTATTGTGTTGTATTGGAATGTTTAATGTATTGTGTGTGTTTTATGTATTTATATCGCGAATTATGTGTATATTAATGAGTCCTTGTTACTTGAATAAATGAATAATATAATAATAATTACCTTGAGTAATTTCTTCGGACTATTTCTCAGAACTCAAGAAAACCCGATCTAATTAAGATTGGTACTTCATGCTCGATGAATATGGACATTTGGAAATAGACGGATTCATCTTTGTTAGGAAACCAAATCTACAAATTAACATTTGGGATGTCCCTAAAATCCTTAGCTAAAAATATGGCGATCCACAGATGCTTATGTTTGTACCACGTATCCATCCATACTAATATTATAAATTCGAAAGTAACTCTGTCTGTCTGTCTGTCTGTTACCTTTTCACGCCTAAACCACTGAACGGATTTCGTTAAAATTTGGCAAGGCTATAGATGGTATCTTAGGGACGGACACAGGCTACTTTTTTTTTCAAAAATAATCCTACAGGGGGTGATATAGGGGATGAAAGTTTGTATGGGAAACTCAGTATTTCTTAAGTTAGGGATGTGAAAATTAAAATGTATGCTTTTGATAGGAAATAAAGAAGTATGCGGTTCAGCGTTTTTGAAAAATCATCCCCTAAGGGAGTAAAATAGGGGTTGATTTTAAAATTTACAAAACTGCACGGATTTCGACAAAATTTGGCAAGGCTTTATATAGCATCCTGGGAAAGGACATAGGATACTATTTTTTTCAAAAACAATACTACAGGGGGTGATATAGGGGATGAAAGTTTGTAAGGGAAACCCAGTATTTCTTAAGTTGGGGATAACAAATTTATGCTATTGGTAAGGAGTTAAGAAATATGCGGGTCAGAGTTTTTTAAAAATCATCCCCTAAGTGGGTAAAATAGGGGTTGATTTTAAAATTTACAAAACTGCACGGATTTTGATAAAATTTGGCAAGGCTATAGATAGCATCTTGGGAAAGGACATGGGCTACTTTTTGTCTTGAAACATAATCCTACAAGGGGTGATAAAAGGGATGAAAGTTTGTATGGGAAACCCAGCATTTCTAAAGTTAGGGATATGCCCTATTTTTTCCACATGAACGTTCCCATGGGATATTTGCCGACATCCACGCGGGCGAAGCCGCGGGCAAAAGCTAGTATCCTATAATGCGAAATTGATGGATGATGGATGATATAAAGACCACCATACGCAGCAGACAGTTTGGAGACCTTTCTGCCCATCCTCTTGAATTAACGACAGAGGGTGGGTACCATTGGTTAACCCTTCCCTTACCAGCAATCACACGACACAAGTACGAATAAACAGACTTGTTTCATGATTGCACAAGTTAAAGTTCCTGGTGTCGTAAATCATGGTGCTTGCAGGGAGCTTGCAAGCTATAAAAGTAAATAAAATGGTTATGACCATTTTTGTTCTCTCGGCTCTTTTACGAGACCCGGGGCGAAGATTAACAAGTTCCGTTAGGTACGGGTTTTGTGACAGTATGCAGTTAAAACAAAAGTTTTGAGTTTGATTCCTGTAGAAAGTAAAATGTTAAAAGTAAACAAAGACTCTTAATTCGAGTTCTAAAACCATTAAAAACTTTTTTGGTGATAAAGCTCGTCATTAATCAAAATTGTCTCCAATTGATGTTTTCAAACAAATTGTCTGAAAATGTTGATGTCGATTGTTTCAACAATGTTTTTAGGGTTCCGTACCAAAATGGTAAAAAAGGAACCCTTATGGTGTGACTCAGTCTGTCTGTCTGTCTGTCTGTCTGTCACAGCTGGATATGTCAAGATCTACTAATGCTATCAATTTGAAATTTGGAACAGTTTTAGATGACGTTTACCCAAGTAATTTACAAATAAGAAAGAAATAAAAAGATTTATATTTTTTGCAACGGGGACTGAAATGGGGTCTTAAAAATTCAAAGTGGGGCTACTAGGGCATGTGGGATGTCATATGAAAGGGCGCTGTTTGCACATTTCAAACATTGTTTTTCTTTTTTTTAGGCCTCATAGTTTTCGACTTTTGATGAAAAATGAAAAAAAATACCGTAACCCCCCCCCCCCCCCCAAACCCCCAAGTTTGCATAGAAAAAAATCTGAAATTATTCTATGTGATAGAAGTTGATGTAATGATTACAGGAAAAATAAAACGATGTCTCTAAATAACCCACTTTAGAAATTGGAACGGAACCCTCGGTGCGCGAGTCCGACTCGCTCTTGACCGGTTTTTTTTTTCTTAAATGAACTTGTCAAAAGTTGACAAAGTATTCGTCTCATTAGATCGTAACCGGCGCCCTAGCTCCGAGACTATTAGTCGCCTCATCCGGCTGATAGCTAAATGATGATTTTTAATGATGTTTTACTTTTCTCATCCTCAAAGAAATAAAGAAAAGTCCAAGTTAATCGGATTTTAACAAAATTGTCTTTCTATTATATACTTTGTTCTTTTGAGCGACTATTTTATCTTTTTCCTTTTTTGAACGTTTATAGGTACTTCTAATGCTCGTTAGTGAGTTAGGTATGTTACGAGGTTTTTAGGATTCCGTACCAAAATGGTAAAAAAGGAACCCTTATGGTGTGACTCAGTCTGTCTGTCTGTCTGTCTGTCACAGCTGGATATCTCAAGAACTACTAATGCTATCTACTTGAAATTTGGAACAGTTTTAGATGTTGTTTACCCAACTATTTTGCAAATAAGAAAGAAGTATAAATATTTACATTTTTTTTGTAACAGGGACTGAAAGGGGGTCTTAAAAATTCAAAGTCGGGCTACTAGGGCATGTGGGGTATCAAATGAAAGAACGCTTTTTGCACATCCTTAAACATTTTTTAATTTTTTTTAGGCCCCATGGTTTTCGACTTTTGATAAAAAATGTAAAAAAAAAATACCGTTCCCCCCTCCCCCTTATCTCCAAAGTTTGCAAAGTTAAAAATCTGAAATTATTCTATGTGATAGAAGTTTATGTAAAGATTACAGGAAAAATAAAACGATGTCTCTAACTAGCACACTTTTTCAGAAATTTGAACGGAACCCTCGGTGCGCGAGTCCGACTCGCTCTTGACCGGTTTTTTTTTTTTAATCTGGACGGTTTAAACTTATAATTACTTTACTTTATAATTAAAGTTACGTAGTGTTATAAGTATGTGTGTGTGATAGCCTAGACTCCTAGAGTGTACAATTATGCTGTCATGTAATATAGTATTGTATTGTTTCGTAATTATAGCTTTGTAAAAATATATAGATATAGAACACCTAGATACGTAGTACTTTTAAAAAACAAAAACTCTACGTAATGTTTTTCTTTAGAAACTTTTTAATATCAGTTTGTTTTATGTTCATACACATAATATATAATTCGTTGGATAGACTCTTTGAAAAAGTGTAGGCATTTTATGGCTCGTTCTATTGTATGAAAATATTCCGTCTTTGAGAATTCGGAACAAATGTGATATTTATGTTTTATGCCTGTCCTCCATTCCAGTTGCTACAATGTTCTCTGTATACGGAATAAGCTTTGAATGAAAACTATTCATATTGAAATATTCTTAAGAAAGTTGAAACTTTAATAATTTCTAGTTTCCTTTGTCTTACTAGGGATGTCTGAGTGTTTAAAGGGTTTTACCTTTCAAATTAAATCAAATCATGAAATAAACCTTTAAACAACAACTTGACCGGGTTTAGCCTAGGTATAATTTTTTTTTTCTTTATTTAAAGAGCTTTTTCTCTAAATGCGAATATGACACTCTGTAGGTATACAAAAGATTAGTACTTAATTGAAATTATAACATTTTACAGCTAGGTTTAATTTGTAGTGTGATTCACATCACACCAGTCATAATAATAGACATAGACAAGGCAGAGGAAAAAATTATGTCAACGATGATAATAATGGCTTCTTCAATTTAATGAAGTAAATAAAAGTATAAGTAGTAGTGTAGTATAGTATGTAAGTTAATATTTGAGTGTTTTTCTATCTATAATTGGAGAAGATTGGGAGTATCCTCCTGGTGGTACGAGGACTAAATAAAACCGGTGACTTTATAATGGACTGTAATAATATGAAACTTTACAAGGATAGCAAACAGATTAAAATTTAAAAGTGGCGAGAAAATAAACGTAGGTCGTTCAGTAGCGCGGACGACGACGCAGTGAGGTGCCGGTCAGCTGTGCTGCACGCTCGCTGCTCGAGGGCCCCCCCGCGACCGCAGCTACCGCCCGCGGTTGCCCGGCGCGGCGTGATATTCTCAACAATAATATGTATGTATTTACAAAAAAAAAAATTGTATATAAGTAGTTTATCAGCCATCTCGTTACGATAACACAAGCATTTGGTTGCTAGCTTGGGACTAGATGGCGTTGTGTGAAATATCCAAGGATATAAAAAAAAATAAAAAAATATTTTAATAGGTCCATGAGCGGTAACAATGTGTTGATTAATGCGCTTAAATAAAAATAAATGAGCGGAAAAGTTTTTAGTCGATAAGATACAATAAATAATAAATAAAATAAATATCCTTGGACATTTCACACAACGCCATCTAGTCCCAAGCTAAGCAACCTAATGCTTGTGTTATGGTAACGAGATGACTGATAAACTACTTATATACTTTTTTTTTTTTTTTGTAAATACATACATATTATAGATAGAAAAACACCCAGACCCGGAACAAATACTTGTAGGTCGTACAAATATTTGTTCCGTGCGGGAATCGAACCCGCGACATGCTGCGCAGCAGTCAATCGCTCAACCACTGCGCCAACCGTGTCGTCACAATTATACTAATGAGCCTTGATCCATTGTACCTAATGTCTAAGAAAATACTTTTTCAGATCTATTTGAAGTTGTAACATCTGATAAGAAAATAGTACTTACAAGCTAATTCACAAAATTGAGAAAATTTTCAATTCACAGTTAAGAAAAAAAAAATGAAATGTAAACGTTGTAAGACGGAGAAGATGGCGGGACCACAGAGCCAGGTTAATTGAGTGGATGGTCATGAAATAGGGTGGTTTGATTTATTTATTTTGTTTAGTAAAGTGTTAGAAAGTGAACATAAAAGTTGCCACGGTTTGGTCTACAATATTTTGTTTTCGAATCCTGTCAGAAGAGCAAACAAAGAAAATACTAGAAACTACTATTTTAATGACGATATTAAAGCAATAAAATGAAAAACATATTAGAAGTCTTTAAACAAAGTACCAAGAATACTTCAAACAATGGAAGAAAACGTGGTGCAAATACTAAACTTCGTCCTAGTTCACACAACTAATCTATACTAATATTATAAAGAGGTAAAATTTGTATGTAAGTTTGTAAGTTTGTAAGTTTGTATGTAGGGGGTAATCTCCGGAACTAATGATCCAATTCTAAAAATTTTTTCACTGGTAGAAAGCTACATTATTCCTGAGTGCTATAGGCTATAAATTATATTTATATCATGCATATTAGCCGAGCTATCACAAGTTTTGTCTAACAAGTCAGAAAGAAATACCTCTTTAAACAGACTTTTTTGCATGCGCTGCCTAAACGGTTGTTTATAATTGAGAACAATGTATGGCAGTCTGGTCCGTCTTAAATAATTCTACAAAAAAGTCCGCGACACCATATTTCTATCTTTTATATTTTATCTTTTATACATCTTTTATTGTTTTAAAAAAGTATTTTTTAGACATACTTACGTTTGGATGATTATTTAAACAACAAAACATTAATCCTTATCAAAATAAGATATTTTATGATCACAAGGACATAATGGAGATAAGATTTGGCCTTTACAGTATGGCAATTGGTCATACAGTTTCGGAGATAATATAAAATTACTAAAACGCAAAATAACTTTAATTCATACCGGTTCCTCTTGAGCAAACATGTTTAGAGCGGACGTTTTATCAATTTACCCATAGATGGCGTTGTGCAAAATGTCGGTGGAATACAGCGGAAGACTTAGTTTTTTTGTTAGTTTGTTTGAACGCGCTATGTCTGGAACTACTCCAGTCGGATTTGAAAAAATCTTTTTGCATTTTATAACCCAGTTCGTGAGGACGACTATAGGCTATTTAACATCACGCTTGGGCCCTTAGGAGCCGAGTGCGAAATAATAGTGCGGGCAGGCGATGCGGAAGGATATAGGCTATTTAACATCACGCTAAGACCCTTAGGAGCCGAGCGCGAAGTAATAGCGCGTGCAGGCGATGCGGAAGGATATAGGCTATTTAACATCACGCCAGGGCCCTTAGGAGCCGAGCGCGAAGTAATAGCGCGGGCAGGCGATGCGGAAGGATATAGGCTATTTAACATCACGCTAAGACCCTTAGGAGCCGAGCGCGAAGTAATAGCGTGGGCAGGCGATGCGGAAGGATATAGGCTATCTAACATCACGCTAGGGCCCTTAGAAGCCGAGCGCGAATTAATAGCGCGGGCAGGCGATGGGGAAGGATGTAGGCTATTTGACATCACGCTAGGGCCCTTAGGAGCCGAGCGCGAAGTAATAGCGCGGGTGGGCGATGCGGAAGGATATAGGCTATTTAACATCACGCTAGGGCCCGTAGCAGCCGAGCGCGAAGTAATAGCGCGGGCAGGCGATGCGGAAGGATATAGGATATTTAACATCACGCTAGGGCCCTTAGGAGCCGAGCGCGAAGTAATAGCGCAGGCAGGCGATGCGGAAGGATAAAGTCTATTTAACATCACGCTAGGGCCCTTAGGAGCCGAGCGCGAAGTAATAGCGCGGGCAGGCATTGCGATGCGATGCGTCAGGGTTGGTGGGTGGGCAAGAAATTTAACGCGGACGAAGTCGCGGGCAGAAGCTAGTGCCTAATAAAGCGCTCTAAGAGTACGGCATTCGGTAACTCATGGTAATTTGACTTTATTTTTTTTTACAGCGTTTCAAGACATTAAGTACTCAACACCATTATTAAGAAATTAGGACACGTTAAGAACTTAAACCGAGCAAAGCTTCTTCATACTACGTTTAAATATTAAAATCCAAGTAAAACACTAAAGATTTCCTAGGAAAACTCTACGCCTACATCCATATTACATGTTCGTTTAAGAGCACATATTTAGAGAGCTAGGCAGTTTATTTTTCAAAGACGGAGCGTGATGCGAGACTGCTAACGAACGCGGACATCCTGTGAGCACTCGCCCGCGAACATTTACTGAGACGAGCGGCGCAAGAAGTAAGCAGTGAGCGAACGAACAAACTTATAATTAACATTGAATGTTTCCTATGCATCAAAAATATGGTTGTACATGATCTTATTGACTCAATGTGGAAAAAAGTAATTAAAAAAATTAAATGACTTTAAAAAGAAATTAACTTAAAATTATTAAATAACTTTAATTTCGTAAGTTGGTAAACAAGATCTGTATTTTAGTTTTTGCCACCGACTTCTGAAATTAAAGTTATTTAATAATTTTTGAAGTCGATTTAATTTTCTTAAATAAATTTTTATTACGTAATTTTTAGTTCCTCGAATATTTGTTTGTAACATGTAGTTAATAGTTTTATTGTAAATATTGCACTAGAATTTGACCAAGGTTTTGAAATGATAGCACACCCGTCGGTAGCTCGTATCAATAAGCCAGGCCATCACACTTACACGTATTAGATAATATCTTGAAAACTACTGAACCGATTGTGATGAAATTTACATTTTTCCCTAAGTTTAAGTAAATGTAAGCAAAAAAAATTGGTTACAATCCAATTAATGGTTTCGGAGAAATGCGTGGACAAACATACACCTATAAAAATGTTGTATATTTGTTTGGAAGCGTTAATAGATAAGTAGGTATCATATGTGAATTTATTGCAGTTCCAATAAAATTACAAACATCGTGTTGAATTAAAAACCTCCTTTTATAAGTCGGTTAAAAATGGCCACAAGCAGTCTGCGGCAAGTGCAGCTTGATCTCCCAAACTGATAGCGCAAGGCTATCTTTCTTAATAGGTATTTCTTAACACTACAATACTCTACATGTATCCTGTCGGTTGTCTCACTAGACACACTGATACTCAGTTCCAGAATAATTATTTAACTGGGGTAACAGCTGTAGTAATTGGTCACGCACAAAGAGAATAAGTAAACTCATGAATGAAAAGGACGAAAAAAATATTTTTTGTCCTTTTCATTCATGAGCTTGCTTACATTACCTTGTTTCTACCTCTTCTACCTGTATTCTTACAGATATTGAAACTGACATGTTTAAAAAAAGCATCGCTTATTCGCTAACGGGGCTAACTTGTACCAAACGTCGAGACACTGCGAGACGTAACGAGGGATATCGTTAGGAGATAATTATAATATTTACGGACAAATCCACTTCTGTTCCACGTAGATGCCTCTATAGGACAATGTTTGTTAGGTATGTAATGTATTGATAAAGATACCTATTATTATGTCTAACCTATAATTTTTTTACGTGGAACTAATGTGTGTTTTCTCGGTTCTTCATAATTCGCATTATTTTTTAGGGTTCCGTACCTCAAAAGGAAAAAGTGGAACCCTAGGATCACTTCGTTGTCCGTCTGTCTGTGTGTCTGTCTGTCAGTCTGTCAAGACCCTTTTTCTCAGGAACAAGTGGAGGTATCAAGTTGAAATTAATATCAAATACGAAATGAAATGAAATGAAATGAAATGAAATGAAATGAAATGAAATGAAATGAAATGAAATTGTTTATTCTGTAAATAGGATATCGAAATCACTTTTACACGTCATATTTTTTTTTTTTAAATAAGCTAGATGAAGTCGACATTTCCTATCTGACTACCCTGAGAAGAAATGGCGAAACAAACTCAGGGGTCAAAGTCTCTTTTAATTTTAAAGTCCAGACATAATCTTGGTCAGATCATGTGAGGACCATGTAGATCCAGTCTGAAATGGTCTTTTGAGGAAAGAACCATAAAAATTTGAGTGGACCTGTCCAGTCAGTGCAAGCATTTGTCAACAATCGTGTAGCTCAACTCAGGATTTCAGGAGCTCAATAACTCGACGAACAATACCAAAGAAAGGACATTCGGGTAGGTCGCATAAAGTACTCAAAAATATCAGACCATCAATAAAACTAAAAAAGAAAAAAAAAAAGAGATCCACATAGTGCTCACATTTACAATCATTTTAATTTTTTAATAATTTACATTAATTTTTTGAACAAAGGTTTGTCATTTTGTTTATTATAATGAGTTTTGGTATTATATATATTACAAAGTTGATTGAATAGCTCATACCCAAGCTTTTTTGTCTTCTAAATAATCAGAAATTTTATAGTAGCCCTTTTTACAAAGTTTGGTTTTAATACAGCTTTTAAATCGTTTAATGGGCAAGTTTCGAATGTCAATGGGAAGTTTGTTGTAAAAGCATATACATTGACCCATGAATGAGTTGCCTACTCTGTGGAGACGAGTGCGATGTACAGCAAGATTGTGTTTATTCCTAGTATTTAAACTATGAATATCGGACATCTTCTTAAAATTGGATATATTTTTGTGTACATACAATAGATTTTCAAATATATATTGAGAGGCTACAGTCAGAATATTTATTTCCTTGAACTTCTCTCGAAGGGAATCCCTTGGACCTAGATTGTAAATGGCTCGAACAGCCCTTTTCTGTAAAACAAAGATAGTATTAATGCCCGCACAGGTTCCCCAGAGAAGAATCCCATAAGACATAAGGCTATGAAAATAACTAAAATAAACAATTCTGGCTGTATCCACATCAGTTATCTGTCGAATTTTTTTAACAGCATAGGCGGCCGAACTAAGCCTTCCTGACAATTTTTCTATGTGTGGGCCCCATTGCAATTTACCGTCAATGGTTATTCCAAGAAAAACCGTCGACTCAACAGGGTCCAACTCTATTCCATTAAGTTGAACATTGGTAGTTAGCTGCCTGACATTTGGCGTTGAAAACTTGATTAGTTTAGTCTTTTTTTCATTCAGGAGAAGATTATTTACATTAAACCAATGGACAACCCTAGAGAGTGCATCGTTAACTTGTTCAAAGTTGACTAACTGACGTTTGATTTTAAAAATGAGGGAAGTGTCATCTGCGAATAATACAATCTTGTGATTGTCCCTTATGTGATAAGGTAAGTCATTTATATAAATAAGAAACAAGAAAGGACCCAGGATTGAACCCTGTGGAACGCCCATAGTGACCGCAGATCCTGCAGATCTCTTGCCATTAACATCTACCCTTTGAATTCTGTTGTTCAGATAAGAAGTCAGAAGGTCGAGAGCCCTGTCCCTTATACCATAGTGGTGCAGCTTCCTGATGAGTGTATCATGATTTACGCAATCGAAGGCCTTAGACAAGTCACAGAAAATGCCAAGAGCATCCTGCGACTCCTCCCAGGCCTCGAATATGCTCTTCAGTAATTCCACGCCCGCGTCTGTAGTTGAACGACCCTTTGTAAAACCAAACTGTTTCAGATGAAGTAAATTATGTGTATTGAAATGTCCTAACATTTGTTTTAAAATAATTTTTTCAAAGATTTTGCTCAATGTAGGTAATATCGAAATAGGTCGAAAATTAGTGGGATCAGTCGGGCTGCCAGATTTGAACAGTGGAATCACTTTGCTAAGTTTCATCAGATCAGGAAATACACCAGATGCAATACAAGAGTTAAAAACAATTGATAAAAAGGGTGCAATAATATCAATTATTGAAGACATGGTATGTACTGATAATCCCCAAAGGTCAGCAGTTTTTTTTACCTCGAGATCTTTAAAAGAATCTATAACGTCTTTAGCGGTAACAATTGCGAATTTAAAGTGTTTATCACATTCTGGTACACATTCTTTTAGTATTGAGTAAGCAGAAGTGGAGGACGACGATGACAGAGTTTTGGTTGTTAAAATGGGAATATTAGTGAAGAAATTTTCAAACTCAGTAGCCACCTCCACGTCTGCCTTAATATCTACATCATTGACTTTTAGATGGAAGTCACGATTCCGAACTGTCGTTCTTCCCGTTTCTGAATTAATAATATTCCAAGTTGTTTTAATTTTATTTCCAGAACATTTTATTTTATTTTTAATGTGTATGGCTTTTGCTGACGAACAGGCTTTTTTAAAAGTTTTAGAGTAATTTTTAACAAATTCTTTAAAAGTTTCATCATAGTTATACGTTTTTTCATGGTACAATTCATATAATTTCTGCCTACTTTTATAAATACCTGGTGTTGCCCAATCACTAAATATAATGCGGTCACACACAGGTAATGTTTTTGATGTGAATACCTTCCCAAACTCACAATTGATGAGGTTAAATAGTATAGTATAAGCTTGATCCGGGTTGGTGTGATAAGGCAAATCTGGTAGTTTTTCTATTAAATTCTTTTTAAATTGTTCTAAGCGACTTTTGTTTACCGGAACAAAACTAACTAGTTTTCTTTGAGCTCTGACTATTTTCTGAGGGAAAGTGACTAACTGGCCACAGTGATCAGAGTCCAACTCATTTATAATTAAATGGGTAGAAGGTCTTGAGTTTGAAAAAATATTGTCAATACAGGTAGCACTAGTGGCAGTTATTCTAGTCGGCTCAAAGAATGTATTGTACAAATTATATGACTTTAATAAAGTTATAAACTTATTTACAGTAGGTGATGTTTCCAGTATATTAATATTGAAATCTCCACAGACAACAACTGTTTTATTACTGTTACAAGTCTTTAATAATACTTCTTCCATATATTTCTCAAAAACATCATATGAAGCACATGGGGGCCTGTACACGCTCATTACAATGAACTGCTCAAGCTCAATGCAAGCTATTTCAATAACTCGCTCAACAGAGAGGCTCACTATATCCTTACGTTCTTTAAATTTCATATTGTTACGAACAATTATTAGAGATCCACCACGTATCATATTAACCCTGCTGAATGAGCTGGCAACCTGGTGGTTGTTAAAGCTGAACATGAACTGGTGGTCTCTTAACCAATGTTCAGTTACACAAAGGATATCAATATAACTACAGTTCATGAACAGCTCCAATTCTAATTCCTTACCTATCACACCCTGTATATTTTGATGAACTATTTTTAGAGTATTATTATCACATTTATTTAAGGTACTATAATTTGATGGGTGTGCTATTAAAGAAAGACTTTTTGTAACATTTAGATGATTTAAATCAGTATTTAAATTTTTTTCATTTATTAAGCAAGAGGTTTCCTCTATTGTCCTAATTTCTAATTTAAATGATAATCAATGTCATTAGTTGCTGCCAAATTATTGGCAGAATTATTTAAAATGTCATTGCATTGCTCAAAAGAAGCAAGTTGTTTAGCCAAATTTTTGGCTGAAATAGAAAAAAAATATGATAGCGACACAGCTATCTGTCTTTTGAAGTAGTTAGGAAGATAGTACATAACAATATTATATCTATCTCTTGTCAAATACAAATTATTACCAACATAATTGTTAGTATCAACTAAATGGAATAGATTATTATTGAATGTCAAATTATATAGTGTCATGTTTATTTCAAATCTTAACTCATTTTCTTCCTGTGGCAAACTGTTACTATATGGGAATGTAAACAATACAATTTTTCTTAAACTAAGATTACACAATGTTCTATAATATTTTAACAATTCTCCTTTGTTCACATTTCTCCTATTACCCATAAAAATTAATAAAGTAGTATCCTGGTTAAAGTTACATTTAATAATTTGTTTCATAATATCAAATAAAGAACAACCAGGCATACAGTAGTTTATTATGGAGTGTCCTGGATATTCATCTGACAACAAGTGGCCTAAGTCCTTTCCAATCTCATCACAAAATAATATAATATCATTATTTATAATTTGTTTACATTGTTTCTTATTGCAACTATCAATAGCAGGAAATGTCAAATTAACACAGGGCTGCGGTAAGGTGGTATTGCAAGTTGTCAATGAATGGTCCGGTGTAGGTACATTGGACGGTGTCTGACAATGCTCACAGTTGTTTGTTTGTGAGTTAACCAGCTCATTCATTGCCAACACAGATTCCCTCAACAGATCTTCGGAGGTATTATATTTATCAGTCAATAAACTAATTTTCTCTTGTAGATGGTCAAGTTGAGATTGCAAGTCCTGTGTGTCAATGTTGTATTTCCTAGTGCTTTGCTCCAAATTAAAAGAATAAATATCTAATTGTTTAATTAAATTTAACCTATCTCTATGAAGTTTAACATTTTTGGTAAAGAATTTTTGTCTTTTTACCATTTTTTTTGTTTTAACAATGTATTTATTAATTTTAATGTATTTTTTTAGTTTGTTTCTACTGGTGACTAACCTCACTGAATTACTTGATTCTGATTCATCATCACCCGTCAAATCAATATTGCATGTGGAGTTTATGGCAGAAACCATTGACGGGGCAATAGACACCAATTCGCTGAACAGACTTTGATTCAGCGAGGCAGTGATGTTTAGATTTGTGGTCTCAAGTTCCGTAATCTGACTTTGAGCCTCATGCAGCTGCTGTTGAAGTAAATGTTTATGACTAAGAGCTTGTTCATACTCTATGCTACACTGGCTGAACCCGTCCACAACAATTTGGAGTCTATCCCGGGCTTCTATGGCATCGTTGTATTGAATATATATCTGTGCCATTTCGGTTTTCAACTTCCTATTCATTTCATGGGCATCAAAGAGCACTCTTTCATTGTCATTTATTTCCTTATTTAGTTGGTCACAGTACTCCTTTAACGCCTTTAATTCGCTCAAAGCCTGGCTGAGTTTGGACTCTTCAAGGCGAGCACGGGCGCTGCGAGTCATCATGATTTATAAGGCAAAGAAAAAACAAATTAGAAGAAAGTAGGTAGTTGTGGCAGCAGTTTATAAGATGATTAGTTTAAAAAGAAAATGAATTTTTAAAAAAAAATTAGATTAGATGACTAGCAAGGAGTTCTGTCACCAAACCAAATTAAGGTTATGTTTACGTACCTACAAAGGTCATTGGGCATCAACAAGTAGCCGTATAAAAGTGAACTATGTTGCTGACTGTAATTATAACACGTAAACAAACTGAAAGAAAGTAAATTGTTCAGTATTGTACCTGTTAACAAGATGACAATGCAAAATTCACTTGTGCCGGTAACTGTCACCGATTCACATTGATAAAATATCACTTATTTTGCACTTAGTATGTGAATCTAATACAAAATACACATTATTATCCTATTTACTTGATGAGTAATTGGAAATAAGCCTTACAAACATAAAATTTAAATATTTAAGCTTAAATTATCAAGAGAACAAATTCAAATCAGCTGTTAGCTGTAGTGTTGCCACAGGAAAAAAAAAAAAAAAAAAAAAAAAAAAAAAAAAAAAAAAAAAAAAAAAAAAAAAAAAAAAAAACGTAAGTTTATAGTCCCTTAGAGTTCTAAAAAAAATAAGTTTCTAAGTCAATGCAATAAAAAAATACGGCCATTTATGCGATATATTTTGATACTCGCAAGTAAATCAAAACCTATAGGGTACTTCCCGTTGACCTAGAATCAAGAAATTTGGCAAGAAGCAGGGTCTCACAGCACAAGTAAAGGCAAAAGTTCAAAAATTGTTAATTTTTAATATTATCACATACCTACAATATTTTTTTTTTGTATTACAATGTTAAATTTGTTTTCTGCATAAATTCTTTTGAACTACGGAACCCTTCATTGTGCGTGGTCCGACACGCACTTGGCTGGTTTTTTTTTATTTTATAATCAACTGATTTCATTCATCGCTTGATGAAAACATTTGTCAAAGATGAAGCACAAGTAAAAACTGTTATAAAAACAATATCTAACTTACAATTTATCCACAAAACCACAAATATCAACAAGGGATGATATTCGAAAGCCCCTTCATCCTCCAAAATTACATTACCTACTTTAATGGGAACGACAAAAATTTATGTGAAAAGTTAACACCAATAACTTTTGTTCGGAAGAACGATAATGAGGCTCACCCTACCGGTAATTGGGTATTAAAATGGGTAACGGCCTAGCCAAAGGATTAGTGTTTAAATTTCTATGTAGATGGTATGTTCACAAACTGTGTCTATTCTAGAGTTCGAAAAAAAAATGTAGGCGCAGTACAAGTCCGCGTCGTTTGTTTTCGTGAAAACAGATTAAAATTTTACTACGATTTCCGATGCTGCCGTAGCCATTGTATTCGACACTAGACTTAGTACGCTCATTGGATTCCTTATAAAGTAAGCTTCTGCCGATTATGATATTTTTTAGTTCTGAGCTTTACATTTTCGCGATAATGCGTAAGAAAGTTGCGTCGCTACTGCGCAGAGTCAGGGGAAGCACCAACAGCATCCTTAAGGTATTTGCGGATAGACTGGATGGGCCTACGCTGGATAGATTTGTCAAGCTGCATGTTATGCATTCAGCTCGATAAACCTACCTACCATTTTCTATTTAAAATTTTAATTTGTATCTACTAACATAGGTTTTAAGTCATCTTTGTTACTAACATGCTATGGGCCTTTGTGTCTGACATTAAAACATTTTTATTTTTATTTTTATTTTTATTTATTTATTTTTATTTACAGCCGATATGAGACGACACCTTAAACTTTTTTGCTATTTGCAACGGATTTTCTTCGGTTTCTGATACTGCCTTAGCTATTTGCGCAGCACTAGACTTTTTAGGCTCATTGCATTCCTTTTGATGCAAGCTTTCTTCGATAGGTTTTTTTTTCATTTCTGAGCAGATTTACGGCCGATATGAGACGACATCTGACATTACTTTGCTATTGTCAACTTCAGATTAATTTTTAACCGTGTTTTGGCCAATATTTCTGTTGTTTCTCTTTAGATCCTGGTAGTGTTTTGTCAACTCTTAACAAAGACACCAGATTAACTAAACACGGTTTTGCACTAAACATATTGATATTTCAACACATAGTGAAAAGGAGAGTGACGTCATAGGCAAATTATAACCTGCCATAACATTGTTATAAATATGAACTATCTTTCAAAAGCTCAACCATTACTCTAGTATTAAAAGTCTTATAGTTATTAGGGGTTGAAATCTCGGTCAGAAATATTGAACTTACCACCGAGAGCAAAAACGTTTTCACGTCAAAATTAAGAAAAACAAAAGAATAATAAGGTAAGCGTAAGTACCCTTACATACACTTCGGTACATGTAAGTATGGGTAAAGTGGTTTAAAGTAAAAAAGTACTTAAATATTTACTAAGTCAAATGAAACAAAGGCTGTGTTCCAGTTTCAAGGAATGGGCTCAACTTAGCATAGTAATATATTATGTACCTTACCTACCTCTTGGTTTATATTTCCATTATGTGTTTGGCAATCCATAGTAGGTATACAGTACATACAAATAACTCTGTCTGTCTATTAGATCCCACCAAAAACATTTTCATGTAAAATGTTGCCAAGACGAGACCACATATAGTTCGCACTGACAAAAAGCTATCAGATCTCATGTAGAGCCAAGCTTTCTACACGCCCTAACTCTCCAAGCCCTAACTTCACAAACTATACACCTTAGTCAAAATATGAGGCTTGACCGTTTCGTTACTACAAGAACTATTGTATAACAGAAAAGTAATGAACAGTGAATACATTTTTCACCTTGCGCCCATGTGATGGTAGCGAAACGGCCAAGCCACATGTTTTGACTAAGGTGTAGAGTTTGTGAAGTTAGGGCTTGGAGAGTTAGGGCGTGTAGAGTTAGAAGCTTGGCTCTACATGAGATCTGATAGCTTTTTGTCAGTGCGAGCTATATGTGGTCTCGTCTTGGCAACATTTTACATGAAAATGTTTTTGGTGGGATTTCATTTCTTTTTGTAAGTTGCTTATGATATGTATAGGTTGATAGGTAGGAGATTAATAAACACTTATCGAAGTATATACAAGTGTATAATATTATTCGTAAGTATAAGTACTTATTATTTGCGGAAGTCTCATACAAATTTCCATCCCCTAGTTTAAGGGGTTGGGCGGTAAAAGTTCCAAGTTTTAGATTTTTTTTGATCATCAGTGAGTCATTGACGAAATCGGAGTATTTTAGATATCAATAAAATCTAAAGTATAAGAGCTATGCAATTGAAACTTTATAGGTTTAATAAGTCAACCACTGACATCATTTCCCGAAAATGTTGTTTATCTGGTATAATCCAAACCCAAGTTAAGAAGTGTCAAAAATACGACGAAGTGCTTAAAGGTAGGTAGTGCCCTTGCGCTTCGCTTGGCTCGTCTTGGCGAGGCACGTCGTCCCGTGCCCCGAGATCTCTTACCTTTTCACGCCTAAACAACTGAACGGGACGTTCAAAGTATACTATGCCCTAACCCAGGTTATGACCTATCGGATACTTTTATCTTGGTGTGCGTTCGTGGGACAATTTCCGACCTTCACGCGGGCAAGGCCACGGGCAAAGGCTAGTATAGAATATGAAGAAGTTTGATGGTCATGTCATCATGATCAAGTCTATTCACAGAAATCTATTTAATAGTTTGTATACCTAGCATTATCAGCCGATAATATTCTACGGCTGGGATACGAGCCTCCTTGAGAGGGAGTGGGCTGTTGTGAATTGTTGGTTCTAGGACATGCCGGTTTCCTCACGATGTTTTCCTTCACCATTTTGAGAGCAGTAGTGATGAAATAGATAAATAAATTACACAAAGTAAAGCGCCTGTCTTGGTTCGAATCCCGACCGACAACTAGTAACTCAGGGAGTTACCACGGGGCCACCGCTGCTCTCATAGTCTGTATACTTAGGTGAAACAGCCGATAATAATCCGGGTATCGGTGATTGGGTATTAATAAGTATAACATCCTGTTTGTTATAGATTAATGTTTATTGATTCGATCACATTGTTGATTCCTGTGTGTTTGGAGAATGGCAGAATAATAATAATAATTTTATTGCTGTGTGAGAACCTATACATTGAAATACCCGAACCGGCTTCATCCATCTTCATACATACTCCAGTAAAAATAGTGTTTGAGATTGCATTAAAGACACTTTAGTAAATTGGTTTTGAAATAATAATATAGTTATTTACGTATGCATTCGTGGCAATTTTGTGCTCATGGTCGGAGGAACCTCAGAAATACCTAAAGTTGTGTGAATAACAGCGGGGATGTTATTTATTGTAAACACTTTTGGTTGTAGTTTTAGAAAATACCAAGAGTAATTACTTACAAGACAGCTGAAACATCATGTTTTATTGATTTGAGTCATTGAAGAAACTAGAGTCCAAATCAGAAAGAATCAGGTATGGTTGTCATACTTCCCTGGATAAACTTCTTTGTATATTTGATATTAAAACACAAGTTCTAATTTCAACAAACGACCTTAAAATCTAAATAGAATAGACAATTTATTTATCATTATGTTCGTGTGCGGACGGTAATGATCTCTTTACCCTACGGCTTACTTTTAAATGTCACGTGAATATAACATGAGTTTTATAAGATTCTGTTTTGTTCATTTTGTTACCATTGTTTTATTATAAATTTTGGTAAAATTACGGGGAAAGCTTAAGGCATATTTATAAACACAAAAGATAAAAGGTAAATATTGAAATGATAAAAATGCTAAAGCTACAAAGTAGTGCAATTTTTCGCAATAAAATAATAAAAAACCGGCCTCATTTCAAAAACTTGTTCACATACAGAAATATATATTATAAAGTATAAATAAAATAAGTAGATGCATAATACCATACCAATATAAGGATATTTTCAATATTGTGGACAAATTATTTTGTAACATGGTACCGTTACAAGCATAACTTTTCAAACTCGTTCATTGAAAATCAGAGAGTGCTTATTATGTGCGATGCTAACAAGGAAGTGTACCAAGCTATAATTGGCTATTAATATCGGACACAGCTTGTTTGAATATGAGCTATCGATTATTATTGATTACCTACGTATATAATTTGTGTACAATCACATGTATGTACAATCTGTAGTATACTGCAGAGTGTTCGGCAGATGGTTGAACATACGAAAAAGGCAAATCCATGAGATCGCTTGCTACGTGTTTAGGCCCAATACCAAGACTCAGGCCACACGCACTTTTTTAATATATTTTTTTTTATTTTTATTCGAAATTCGTCGTTACTCAAATTTCAAACGTCAATAATTTCATTTAATAATAACAAAACTGGCAAATTTAAAAAATTTGTTTGCAATCATAATTTAATTAATAACCAACTCTCTACAGTTCTTTATAATGTTAAACACAACAGCATTTTTTGACTTTACAAGCTACTTGAGAATACAATTGTTTTATCTCACGAAAGTGGGTAAGCCATACTTGTAGATGTAATGCGTATAGACACGCGCTCTTGTGTTAACTGCGCGCTGTTTGAAGAAGATACCTCGGCCCTGGCATAGGCAACTGAAGGAACACGGGTGGGTTTTAGTCAGTAAAAGTCTGACACGCCCTTCCGCTCCACCCAGAGCGGGAGAAGTTATTTGATGATTTCCCACCCTCAAAAAAAAAAAAAAAAAAAAGGTGGCGCGCTCCCGAGCTTATGCACACAAAGACAATGTGCATGTAATATTTACACAAACAAGTAAGGCTCGCCCGTTTTCGTGAGATAAAACAACTATACTAAACATTCTTCCAGCAATATAATTTCACTGCTGGGTACCAGAACTACCAGGATGGCATGACAAGCGAGTAGTGTAATCAAATCAGACACGATTAGTTTGCGTTAGGCACCGTGATTGAATCCAAGCATTATCGATCACTAATTGATACATTGCTCGTGCTGGTGATGTTACGAAGATTAGCAGCTTTCTGTGTTATAATTATGATGTAGTTTCCAATATACTGTCGAGGCTTTTGTTTTATTTACTATTTAGGGCTGATTTTTCAATAGACAAATGAAAACAGTGCGAAGACAGTGCGGAAAACCTCAAACGGCGCAAATAGTCCAATCTTATTGGGACTTATATGTTCGAGCCGTTTGGGGTTGAAACACTAGGGCCATGGGGTCCGAGTGCCCTTTTAGTTTTTCGGGACATCGCCAAGCGGTTGGTCGACTCTACACGTGACCAAAGAGCTGGCCTATTTTTTGGCCAAAGAATTAGCATTGCCATACAACGTGGCAATGCCGCCAGCCTTTTGGGCACCTTTCCTTTCGACAGCGATGCTGATGAATTTTTCGATGCCCTATAATTATTTCCCTTCCTTTTTCATATTCATATTCATATCTTTATTTGCATTCCATAATGTTTGAAAAGGTGTTACAAAGGCTTAAAGCTACGGTACAATTACGGACCCTGTAGGGCACAGCAAAAGAGTATAAAATTAAAAATTAAAATTAAAATAAGAAACGAAAATAAAATTAAAATAAAATAACATTAAATCAGGAAACAATATAACAATAATCAATTTTTAAAATATGTCATTAACATTCATTAAGTATATTATAATATTAATTTTATCGAGATCAGTCTATTAAATTATATCCATTAACAAAACTATTTGGTCAATTCAACGTAATCATATAATAATATTTATCTGTATTTACTAACTTGTATGGTGTTTGTTTGTGTTTAATAAATTTTTTTGTCCTCTAAGTACTCGCTTACTGTGTAATATGCTTTTTTAATTAATATTTGCTTCAGCTTATTTATAAATGTCGTATCGCTGGTTTCGTCTTTTAATGCATCAGGAAGTTTATTATATATCTTTATGGACATTACGTAAGGGCTATTGGAATGTAGTTTCATGCGCGAAGAGGGTAACATCAACATATTTTTATATCTGACAGATCGGTCAGTATGTTTATCGCCGCGGGTCGTGAAAAAATGTATGTACTTCCTAACAAATTTGCATATTTCCAGGATATAGATAGATGGTAAGGTGAAAATTTTATGTTTTATAAAAAAGGGTTTACAGCTATCGGTTTGTTCGATGTTGACTATGATCCTGGTTAATTTCTTCTGTAGAATGAAAAGCGTAGGCGCGTCTGTGCTATTTCCCCACATTATAATGCCATAGCTGAGCCATGCATGAGCGTAGGCGTAGTACGTAGTAAGTGCAGTTTGCAAGTCTGTAGTTTTTTTGACTTCTCGAAGTGCGTAAGTAAATTTTGAGAGTTTTGATCGTACTTTGTTTATATGGGGCTTCCATGAAATATGTGTGTCTATTGTGAATCCTAAAAGCGTAAAGTCATTAACTACTTCAATTTTTGTGCCATTTGTTGTGAAATTAACAGGTAATGGGGTTTTTTGGTGAGGGTAGAAAGTCATTAGTTTGGTTTTTTTATAATTTATCTCAAGATTATGCTCATTCATCCATTTTGTTGTTTTATTTAATATTGTGTTTAGCTGTTCATTAATATTACTATTTGTTTGGCATGTGGTAAGTATAGATATATCATCTGCGAATAGCACACATGGTTCTTTCATAATTTTTGGAAGATCATTGATGTAGATGATGAATAGGAGACATCCAATAACACTGCCCTGGGGAATTGATGCATTTATAATCTTCTTTTCGGACCTTATTTGAATTATTTGTTTTTGGTCGTGGTTAAAATATTCTATTTGCACATATTGCTCTCTATCTTTTAAGTAGGACGCAAACCACTTATGTGTAGTTCCACGAATTCCTATTCCATATAGTTTGTCTAATAAAATTTTATACTGTACTTTGTCATATGCCTTGGTCATGTCTAAAAGTATGCCCACCGCATATTTTTTATCATTTATAATATTAATAACTTCTTGCATATATTTATAGACAGCTATGGTTGTTGACCGATGTTTACGAAACCCGTTTTGAGCTTCGTCAAAGATTTTATATTTTTCACAGAAACTGTACACACGGTCACACATAGCCTTTTCGAAAATTTTTGAAGCAGTCGTTAGAAGAGCTATGGGCCGATAATTATTGGGGTCAGCTTTTGAGTTTTTCTTAAATAATGGCTTTATAATAGCTTTTTTAAGTTGATCAGGAAAAGTACCCTCTTCAAAGGACTGATTTATCAAAACGCAAAAGGGTACAGCAAGTTCATCTGCACACTGTCTAATCAGAGAGGGAGGTAGTTCATCGATTCCGTGACTTTTTTTATTTTTTAGATTTTGTATGATTCTATGCGTTTCTCGACAATCTAAAGGTCTAAGAAATAGGGTATTTTCAGAAGGATTTAGTACTGGCTGACCTTTGGCCTCACGGCCGGTCTCTTCGCCGATTGATGCAAAAAATTTATTGAACTTGTTTACTATTTGTTTTGGATCTGAAACTAAAGTATTATTAATTTGTAATTGTATGTTATATTTATCTGTAAGTGTTTTTTTGTTAGTGCGTTCGTTCACTATATTCCACATAGCTTTGACTTTGTTTTGAGATATTTTAATTTTTTTAATGTAATGCTGTTTTTTAGATGTTATCACCGACTGCTTTAGTATTTTTTCGTAATTTCTATAGTATTTTTTGATAATTGGATTATCAGACTTAATACTCAAAATTTTTAATAATCTTTTGTTTGTGCATGAGATCTTTATTCCTTTAGATAACCAATATTTTTTATAACGTGTTTTTAATTTAGTTTTCATTTTTGGTATAGTTTTATTTAGTATATTAGTTAATAAATCGTTAAAAACATTATAATTTTGATTAACGTCGTTAGTTTCTATAATGATATCTCTCCAATTAACTGACTTTAATGCAGATTTGAAACTTTCAGTGTTATTTTTGTTGTACAGTCGTTTTTCAGTATACCAAGTGGTTGGCTTCGGTCGTTGCGGTATTTTAAATTTTATAATTGTACCACAATGATCTGAAAAACCCAGTTCTTCTACAGATGTATATAAATCTATGTTTTTATAGTTTGTAAATATTAGGTCAAGGCACGTTGACGCTGTTTGTGTTATGCGCGTGGGCTGTTTTATGTGTTGTGTGTATTTGTATTCGGACATAAGGTCTAAGAAAGCGTTAACTTTGGAGTTATTTTTAAGAATATCAATATTAAAGTCACCACCTATGACTGTGTTTAGTTTCGAGTATTTATTATTTATGTATGCAAGTATTTGATTGAGTTGGTTATAAAATAGATTTTCTTCCCTTCTGTTCCAGTACATTGTTACTAATAGCAAATTTTCGTTAGGCATTTCAATCGCACAAACTTCTAAAATATATTCAAGTGACATCTCAGTTATGTCACATCTTTCTATGTAGTCTTTGTGTTCTTCTATTAGGATGCAAACTCCGCCACCTCCACGGTTTTCTCGACAGTAGGATGCTGCGACTCTATAGCCGCTAAAGTCAATCACGCTTAATTTATCTTTCGAGAGCCATGTTTCAGTAATACATATAGCCTGATATGTCTGGTTTTCGCTGACAAATGCTTCCATTAAGTGTTGCTTATTATATAGACTTTGGATATTTTGAAATAAAATATTAAAATGTTGCTCTTTGTTTTCGAAAACGTCCTGCAGAATGTGAATATTATTATTAAAGAAAAAACTGTGAGCTTTGTTTACTTTTGTCACTAGTTACGTAAGGGAATAACTCCAAGTCAATTTTGATCCTATTCATTATATTTTTAAATATGAATTGTATTCCAGCTTTATTTAATCTACCTGATTTATATGAAAACATGTCAAACTCAAATGTTAGGTCATAATTTGTATCAAAAAAGTATGCGTATTTATGATATTGGACGTCCATATAAAGTAGGTTATTGAACATCTCAACCTTATAGTTATATATAGGCGCTCCTCGTATATAGGTAGGAGTGCATATTATTATATTTGTGTGGGTTATCTGTAGCAAGCTTTCGTTAATGACTTTTATTAAATCAATAAAGTTATTGCTATATTTAATGTCAGTGTCTCCTAATAAAATTATACAATAATCATTTAAACTGAAGTCTCTCAATTTTGATTTTATGTCAGTTAATAATTGCTTTATTTTAGAGTTCGGTAATGAATAACTACAGAAATTAAATTCTTTAGAAAAATTTTCTTCAATAGCTTGTAGTATGCCTCTTTGTGCGCTATTACTTATTACACACAGTTTTCTTTGTTTGGCTTCGTTGTGAACGCTCGTTGTTGTAGTATTTTCCTCTGGTGTTGAATTTTTCAATGGCAGCGTAAATCTTGTATCATTGTGCGTCATATCCAATTTTGGCATCTGTTCGCACGTATTATCTCCAGTTGGTGACTTATGATCTTGCTGCACCGTCTTTCCAGAATTGTCCATCAACGTTTTGCATGTTATTTCCTTGATAGGTAGTTGATTGCCTTTCGTAAGTAGTGTGATCTCTTGATTAGCATCTGCAAGTTTATGCTGAAGTTCTGCTATTTGCTGTTGTAGGTGAGATGTATCATATTTGCAATGAGGACTGCTGGGTGCCTCCACTGAATTTGGTGACGAAGGTAGCGTGAATATGCTTTGAGACATCATGGAAATTCTCTTCTTCTTTTTAGTACTGTTGGCAGATTTGACTTCTACTATAGGAGAACTACACAGTGATTTTAACATGGTGTTTTCTGCCAATAGTTTATTTATTTGCTTATGGAGATCGTTGTTTTCTAGGATCGTGTTCTCCAGTTCGTGTTGCGTACTATTTAAATTATAAATAATTATTTTTGTATTATACTTGTAAAAATTAATTTTTATTTGGTTAATAGACAAATAACTTCAGTTTCTTCTATACTTATACTGTCAAACTGCAATATTTGTTCCTTAGTTAAAAGTTATCTGACCATTGAAAACTCGGACTCGGACTCCGTTCCGTAGTTGGGATGAATTTATACCAAGAACAAACTTAACATTGTAGTTGAAAAACATGTTCTCCCATACATTCCAACTGCAAATGTAAGTTTGTACTCACAATACTGAGAGATGTACCATGTTATTTTAAGACTACAGACTTCTTATTAATTTTTCTTTAATCTATTAGAACTATTTCCTGTATTTTTGTTTTAATTTTAGGCTCAGTAGTTTCGGAGATATTAAGGGGGGAGAATGGTAAATTTTTATCTATTTTCTTATTTCTTAAATTACTTTAAAATTGTTAATTTTAAAATTTAAAAAAAAAATATTTGAGACCCTAGCTCACAATAAGCCCTTTCATTTGATATGTCACACGGTAGTTTTGCAAAATATATTAATATATATTTAACATTCATTTATTTACGTTACACATCCGAGTTTGGGTCACAGAAATTCATATGCGTACCAAATTTCAAATTCAGTGTTCCGTTTTTTCCTTTTGAGGTACGGAACCCTAAAATCAGCCCTTAGTCAATAAAGTACACTTTTTAATCATCCAGCAGTCATAATATTATGAATCGGGAGGATTGAAACGTAAACGATAAATCAAATTAACTCAGGTGTCAGGGGCGGGTCCAATGTTTCCCTTCGCCGTAAATAAGTGGTGTACAAAATAACTTTGTAAAGATTTATAGAAATATCAATGGCAAGACTTTATTCTACCACCATGTTATTACAGTTGTAATATCAGGAGATAATAACCGCTCTCTGCCACCGCTCGTTCAATTTTGGGTGACCTAAATAAACAGTCCATTCTCATGTCAGTTTTCTCGACAAATATTCAGTAGGTACAACATATCTACCTTCTTTATACATTGATTCGTATTCCCTGGCCACGCAAGCTGTGAGTGACATGATTAATGATTGCATTGAGCAACGACGCTCGGCTCCAAATATTGATACTATTATAATAATATTTGCCTAATACACAGGTATTTGAGCAAGGATAATTAATTTGTTTGCTAGTACTCATGTATTTACCTAAGGTATAATTTATAGTGTCTGTCGTCTATGTACTTTAATATTAGTCTGTGGTAATAAGGCCCACTTTTGCCAATCAAATGAAAGAGAATTAGATATCGAATCAGATCAAAATAACCAAATCGAGTAATTGGCAAACCTTGAGGCAATATGATTTGAAACCAAATCGATTAAAATTATCTGGCAAAGCCGCTGCAAAGGTAAACGAAGACGTTATGTCGGATGAGTCACCCATGGAACCGTTCCTAACACATTCTGATTGCTACGAAATTGGCTATCCATATTAAAACTTTGCCAATATTACAAACTACGGCAAGTTTTCCAATCAGATTGAGAACTCCCAATATGGCCCGTAACGCACCACAAAGAAATTGCTACGGTACTATAATTTAGGCAAAACTCTTATAATATTGTTACCTCGGAGTTATCCGTAGATTTCCCCTGAGAAATGAACCTCCTGTTCAATGATGACATGTATGTAAAATTTGCTCCTAGTCCCCGTGATCGAGTGCGGGAAGTATCTGTAAATATATGGCCGGAAAAAGTATCACAAAAAAAGTATTTTCTTCTTAAATGCTGGTATAACAAAAGTACATAATATTCCTTGCGCATCTTTTGTTGCGTCGACGGGTACGCCGACTACGCTTTCATACCAGTACCTAAGCCTATGTGCTACGCGTCTAGTACTCGTTATATACTTTTATACTAGAGATTTATTAACCATATCACGGATTTTACTGAAAAAAGTATATATAAAACTTTATTTTCACAATCATACAATACTCACAAAAAATAAAACAAAAAGAATTAATCCAATATTGAAACTGAAAGTCCATTAAATAACGATAATTCAGACTCGTTCTACAAATATTTAACATAAAGCTGATAGACAACTCCTAACTATTACAAACAAAATTATTTTCATAACATTCACTGAAACACATCCCAAAATAAAACGTAGGTGTATAAGATATTTACATTTTCCATTTGGACTCGCGTATAAATAATTGCTCAACGTTATAAAAAATACTCAACTACATTAAAAACTGGTATTTTTCGGCCGCAGCTCAGCGAAAATAAAATGCTCGTTAATTAAAACGCGCAACGACTTTTACCTCAATTATTATACAAATATGAACCGGGCTAGCGTCACGAATGTGGGACCGGTAAGTACATACACATACATAATATATCATGTTAATATATTAGGTACCTGGCCTTGTCATCTACTTTGAATACAAGTCTTCCCTGAAGATTTCTGGCATGTCTTTACTCAAGTATTATTTATTATTTATTTATTTTATTTATTAGTATTAAACCAGTAGCTCAACTCCGGCTTTACGGCTTCTCACAAAAATTAGTCCTTCCACGATCGATCATTGTAATCTTAGTGATCTAGTAAAAAAGTTTGATCAACCGTGTTTTAAAAAAGGAAGTTATCAATTCGACACGTATATAAGTTGACGACGACACGGTTGGCGCAGTGGTTGAGCGATTGACTGCTGCGCAGCATGTCGCGGGTTCGATTCCCGCACGGAACAAATATTTGTACGACCTACAAGTATTTGTTCCGAGTCTGGGTGTTTTTCTATCTATAATATGTATGTATTTACAAAAAAAAAATGTATATATGTAGTTTATCAGCCATCTCGTTACCATAATACAAGCATTAGGTTGCTTAGCTTGGGACTAGATGGCGTTGTGTGAAATGTCCAAGGATATTTATTTATTTATTTATTTATAAGTGTATTGGAACTGCAATAAACTCACATATTATGATAATCTATTTAGGGCTTACTTATTACAAATATCTACTTACACAAAATTTTATTGGTGTATGTTTGGCCACGCATTTCTCTGAAACTATTAATCGAATTGCGACCATTTTTTTTTTGGCTTACATTTACTTGAACTTAGCGAACAGTGCAAGTTTCATCAAAATCGGTTCAGTAGTTTTCAAGATATCGAATAATTTATTTATTTATTTATTTATTTATTTATTTAAAACTCTTATACTATCATTACAGGTTACAAACCTAATGCGACAGCTAAGACTACTAATACGTGTGAGTATGACGGCCTGGCATATTGACAGGAGCTAGGGGTGCGGTGTCAAAGGGAAAACTTCTCTCAACCAAACAAACTAAAAACTGTTACGTATTTATTACAAACAAATATTACAATATTTACTCAAAACTAAAAATTATGAAATAAAAAGTATCCAATTTAAAAAATATGCAGCCTTCAAAAAGAAATTAACTCAAAATTATTAAACAATTTTAATTTCGGAAGTCGGTGGCAAAAAACTCAAAACATAAAGTAGGTACGTTACACAAAACAGATCCCGCTAAACTATTTTATAATAATTTATGTTCTGTTTTCACTTGAGACCCTTTGTCACCTCCTGATCCACAAGGCTATCCCAATTAGCACACAGCCTAGATACACAAATACCTAAGCACGTTGAAATAAAACGAAGGAATTCCAACCACTGCCTAGGGAATCCCGACAAAGCGTAAAATTTTTAGCCCATCCCTAAATACGATATCTTCAGAACTAACTTCAGACATGACAGATGATATTGCCTTGTGTAGCTTTGACTTCCAAAGACTTTGGTTTTTTTTTTGTTTTGTGTGAATGAAGATAAATGAGTTATTGCGTGGTGTTGGGAAATGTGTTGTATGGAGGAAAGTTTGGTGACAGCGTTGCGTCAATGTCCCTTGTGAGGGAGGTGGGGAATAAAACCGGGTGATGTGACAGCGAAGTAAAGGGTTTTGCTTTTGTGTGATATATTTGCAAGAGTACAGTGGGCTGCATCAATTGGGTACCCCAGTTGTATTCAAATTTTGATACAACTGGGGTACCCAATAAATGCAGCCCACTATACTTTGATGTTCAAGGGTTTACCCAGTAGGTACATTCAGCAACAAAACTCGATTAACACTTGTGTTTTCTAAATCTTAATTATTAAGAAAAATAATTCATTTAAATCGGAACAGATGTAACTTTTAAAGAAAATGAACTCTTATCTAATAAATGTAATGCTAAAATGCAGGTTATCGTATCATTTTGTGTTACTTTAGATTATGTCAAAAAGGTGTTAACCGACTTCTGATGCTGACCGTACCAGTTTATTGGGTAGGTAGGTGCTAGCTAGCTGTGCTCGTGGCTTCGTTAACCTGACTATATATACTTTTGGCAGTAAAATTAATGGAAACTTGAAGCCATTAGGTATATCTTAATTGCTAAGTACCGGCTTTAGGACAAGCATATTTCTATTGGCTTTTAAGTCACTCCCCAGAATTTTCGAGATCTATTCCTAAGCTATTTCATTAAGTGATTAGATTCGTAAGAGATTTTCAAAACGTATCCAAATCATCATACCCCGTTTTGGCAAACACATTAAGGATTAAAGGTCAGCTCGCTAAACCAGATTAAACATTAATCAAAAAATCTTGGAAAGCTACCCAGTTAGTGTGAAACCCGACCCAAAACCGCGCGGCACATAAAACGATTACATTTGAACATCAAAGGGCCACTCGCCGCTGTCTGCGACGACGCCTGTGGGCACTGACGTAACGGCAGGGTTACATGTGCTGCACTGTTGTGGTCGCTACTTGCTCGTATAGTGACCCAGCCCTACTACACTAACATTGCGTCAAATTAAATATGACATAATTCAGGAGTAATTTTCAAAAGTGGTCAAATCCATAGTAATCAATACTTACCATCCAAAGCGTCACAACAGCGTACATCATGAGGATAATCCAAATTTCACTTTTCACAATTTGGCATAAAAATGGATTTGACTGCTATTGAAAATTACCTCCTGAATTATGATTGAGCTGTAAAAAGAGAACGTCGCACATGTCTCACTATCACTACCTACATAGTATAAAACAGAGTCGCTCCCCGCTGTCTGTCCCTATGTATGCTTAGATCTTAGATCTTAGATCGATGTATGTTTGTTACCTCAGTACTCCGTCGTTTATGAACCGATTCGGAAAATTCTTTTTTTATTTGAAAGGGTATACTTCCAGATTGGTCCCATTTTTATCAAAATCCAGTTCTGATGATGGGATCCATGAGAAATCGAGGAAACTCCTCAAATATTGTAGGCATACATGTAACTATTTTGGTATCTTCATCAACAAATCAAGCGTTTGCATTCAGAGAGCATCATCTGGTGAAGTGGAACTGATGAAGAAGACCACAGAAAGCCACTGGAACTCTTCAACGATGATAAGTATTTCACGGGTGGCGATAAGATATCTCGGTTAATAGTTAAGCGACTATGACGAAGCTTTAAATAAATGGTTCTGATGAAAATGGTACCATCGAACCGATCTGATGAAGAAGCCGGAAGGTAGGCATCGGAACTCAGTAATAAAACAATGTATCCTAGCAGTGTTTGGGCTTATTAGAATTGTCATGAGGTGCACTCTGGCTATAAATGATTTAATGCTAACTATAAGCCGCTTCAAATTGCGCTACTTGAGTTGTATGTTATGTGTGGCTTTGATTGTCAGAATGCAGATTTCGTAGCCTCGTTATCTCCGTCAACTAAAACTACGCCTACCAAACTTCTGACACGACTTAGCACGACGTATTTGCGTTTTTGCAAAGTTTTATTTGAAATGGTATACTCCTGAGATGGTCGCATAAAAATAGGTATCTTCAAGTTCTGATTTTTGAGTTAGCTTCAATAATTTATTACGATCATAATCCACATAGACTAAAAGGGAAAAATATCCCTTTTAGTCTATGTGGATGATGCTCTTATTTATTTTGCATAGTGGTGTTCAGATTTGTGTGGGGTAGGCACCACTAAAAAGTGAAAAATAAAAACTATTTACAAAAAAAAAAAACAACCGACTCCCAAAAAACACTACAAAGTGAAAAATAACTTTAATTTCGGAAGTCGGTGGCAAAAAAAAACGAAAGTAAATAAAAAACCAAAGACACCGACTTCCGAAATTAAAGTTATTTTTCACTTTGTAGTGTTTTTTTGGGAGTCGGTTGTTTTTTTTTTAATAGATATAGTGATTCATGTATAATAAACGCGGGTGAAGCAGCGGGCAAAAGCTAGTACTGTATACATTACAGGGACGACGCTCTTCAACACCGAAGTTTTTATAAAGTTTTTGTACGGCCGGGTACTGTACAAGCTGTTGGACTTAGATCAATGTAAGTATATAAAGGTATATATTCATAGATCAGTGTAGGTATATAATGTTCTATATTTTGATGTATTATGCTGTTTCCAATTACCTGTTTTTAGGGTTCCGTACCAAAATGGTAAAAAAGGAACCCTTATGGTGTGACTCAGTCTGTCTGTCTGTTTGTCACAGCTGGATATCTCAAGAACTACTAATGCTATCAACTTGAAATTTAGAATAGTTTTAGATGACGTTTACCCAACTATTTTGCAAATAAGAAAGAAACAAAAATAATTATGTTTTTTTTGCAACTGGGACTGAAAGGGGGTCTTAAAAATTTAAAGTAGGGCTACTAGGGCATGTGGGGTATCATATGAAAGAACGCTATTTGCACATTCTCAAACTATTTTTTATTTTTTTTAGGCCGCATAGTTTTCGGCTTTCGATGTAAAATGTAAAAAAAAATACCGTTCCCCCCCCCTTATCTCCAAAGTTTGCAAAGCGAAAAATCTGAAATTATTCTATGTGATAGAAGTTTATGTAAAGATTACAGGAAAAATAAAACGATGTCTCTAAGTAGCACACTTTTTCAGAAATCGGAACGGAACCCTCGGTGCGCGAGTCCGACTCGCTCTTGACCGGTTTTTACAAAAATCCAGCAAAACAAAGTACCCTATTTGTTTTTGTTTCAGTAAAGACTTTGCTCCGCAGTTGCAATAAGGATACTTTAGAAATAACGCAAAGTTTATACAATTAAAACAATAAAATAATATTCACATTTACACACTTGCATCAGCACATTCGCAATGCAGCAGAAAATAATGAAATTAAAATCTAAACTTTGTAAGTAGAGGCTTCCTCTCAAAATAATAGATTTTCTACAACAAAGCAGTTTTGTTAGCAGTCTCTCTTGACTTGCTCTCCGAAAATGTAACTATTTACAATGAAAGACGCTCAAAGGTATTAAAAGGTCGACCCCTATTGAAACATAACCGACAAATTAGAGGAAGAGAGTTATAATAATATGATTTTATTTTTAAATTTCGGTATTGTGTGTATATCGTTTATTGTAATTAGGTGACTTCTTATTTACACCAAAGTTATCAAAATACGGCAGTGCTTTTTGCACGTTATTAGTAATATTTAATTTTTTTTTAACAATCATACAAAAGGTTTATCCTCAATCCGATATTTTCACTGACCGTTCGTGGCTACTACTGTTTTCTATATAAACTTATCCAAAACCACGATTTCCTAGTATACCATAATAACCATAATTTACTTATTTTTTTAAAAGTAACCCGAAATTTCCTTCTAAATCTTTGTCAATTTATTTACATTTAAACCTAAAAATCGGAGTACCTATTTTTTTACTTTCATTTTATATTTTTTATAAATTCTCGGATTTTTTTTTATTTTAAAAATTATACGTTTTATTGTGGCAAATGTGTATCTTTCATTGATTAATGCTACATTTATGGCCTAGTATACCTATATTCGACAAAAAGTTATAATGCGGTGAGCCTGTCGGAAAATAATACAATTTACGTAGGTATATAAAGTGGAATTTTAACTAACAAGCTATCATCATCAACATTTCAGCCGAAAGACGTCCACTGCTGGAAATAGGACTCCCCTATGTCCCTCCTCCTCCTCTATCAAGCAAATTACCAGTCAAATAGCACTGAACCCAGGTTCATTCTGGTTACGACCGTTTTTATCTGACGAACAGATCTTTCATTCTTACTCACTGCAATATGGCCGCACCTGTATAACATTTCCTGGAAAATTTCCCGGCCGTTTTCTCAACACCAATTACGGACCGCGATTCCTTTTTTAAAAGGCAGTGTAATTCTTCCTTAATTCGGTCTTATCCTTTATTCATTGAGGAAATTAAAGTTAGGAAGAATTGAAGGAATCGCGCGGTTTACGGTTCCAGGTAAATTTTTCAAGATATTGGCCGTTCCGTTTTTGTTTCGGGCTAAAGTCTCGAGGTGTTGAGTTTCGGGGACTTTTTTATGACTTCTGTAGTGTTATGTTTAAAAGATTACGGTAAACTGTGTATTGTTCTTTTCGGGGCAGTTTTATCTGTTTTTTATTTTACGTTTTCGTTTGTTTCTATCTACTGTTGTACTTTCAATTATGTATTTTTCTTCCGCAGACAAGTCCTGGACAACGGCACACTGGTATTCCTGCCTTTCAGCGCGGTGCAGTACCGACAGGACATCCACGCGACAGTGTACCGCTGCCGCGCGCACAACGCACACGGCACCATCGTGTCCAGAGACATGAGGACACAGGCAGGTTGGTGGACACGTGATTTTTATTGATACACGTCAAAAATGCCTCGAAATAGCTTTTAAACATTTATCTTACAATATTTAACGAACATAATAGTAGATTATGCACCGAGGGGCTAAAGTTGTGTCTTATGTCACGGGCGTCATATTGAATCTCGAGCGCAATGAAGGATTCGGGATTTAACTCCCAAGCGCAGCGAGGGAGTTAAGAGTTTAACTCACGAGCGAAGCGAGGGAGTTAATATAAGAATCCTGAATGCAGCGAGGGATTCAAGCTAGCCCAAGGCAAAGACACCTTTAGCCCAGAGGAGGATACTCTACTTTTTACACCTACTGTGAGAAAGTAATAGCCATAGTACGAAAAACAAAGTATTTATTAAATAAACAAACAGTAAGAATAACATATTTAGAACTAGTTAGTTATATGCACTTACATATTAATTGAAGTTAATGGTAACATTTGAGACATTAGTCCAGTTGTGCAAAGATAAAGTTAAGTTTTTATTTGGTACATTTATAGATGTTGATGTGGAATTAAAAAAAAAAAAAAAAATGAAAAATGGTTCGTAGTTATCTAATTATTCTTACAATATTATGTCTTCGAAAACATGGCAACGATATGAAGAAGCAGTCGTTATGATTTTGTAGGAAATCGAGAATATCATCCACGCGTAGTAAGGGTTTCGAGAATATTATAGCTTTCCTCTTTCTGACACCAAAGGGTGTTTGTTAGTACTATACTGCCAATTTAGCTGAGCATGTGAGATTCCAAATTCAAATCACATTATTGACCAGCGGGTCATAATGAAATCCAGTACAACATTATTGACCGGCTGTGCCCCTGGCCACTAATGACTCACTTTAGGTTAAGGTTGCTTGACATATAATTTGACATTTTCGAGCAGGTGGTGTGAAAAAATATTTACTACATTGGAGGTTCTCATGAATGTTTAAAAATTAAGAATAATAATACAGCTTTTTAACCACCTTCAAAAAAAGGAGGTTTCTTAATTCGACCGTATACCGTCGTCGTTTATGAACCGATTTTGATGATTCTTTTTTTGTTGGAAAAGAGATATTCCAAGGGTGGAACCATGATAAGGAAACCAGGATCTTATGATGGCATCCTAGAGAAATAGAGGGGAAACTTCAAATTTTATAGGCACACCTATAGCGATTTATAATATTACATTCCCTATTAAAACTAACGAAGGAAAACGTCATAAAGTAAGTTGGGTTATAAGTTTGCTTATAACCCAATAGTACACTAACACATGACGTCACGTGTGTTGCGTAGGCAATTTACTGGTCGTTAGGGCCCGTTTCTGTTCACATTGCTCCGTGTGGGCGGTCCTATAGGTACCAATAATATTTTCTTTATTACGCCAAGTTTCTCACATCATGTTTGGGTAACTAATTTAATGTTACGTTTATGTTATAGACTATGTCGATCCATCAGGTTAAGCTACGCTTGCCGGGGTTAGTCAGTGGATGGGTGACCATCTTTACATACCGAGACTCCTCCGAGCCTCGGAAAGCACGATAAGCCGTTGGTCCCGGCTGTCATTTGTGGACTTTTGACAGTCGTTACGGGTCGTCAGAAGCCCGAAAGTCTGACAACCAGTCTTACCAAGGGGTATCGTATTACCCAGTTATTGGGTTGTGGAGGTCAGATAGGCAGTCGCTCCATGTAAAATACTAGTATTCAGCTGCATCCGGTTAGACTGGAAGCCGATCCCAACATAGTTGGGAAAAGTCTAGGCAGATTGATTTTATGTTATAGACTATGCAGGTCGGTAAGTATTAAGTTGTGACTTTAGTCCGAGATTTTTTTTTGGGACCTATTACGAGAATTCCGTGACTGTTGATTTTTATCTTTCTTATTTGTCATTATTCGTACTCGTATTGCAAACACAGATACGAGTAGGTTATTTTTAAGCTCTTTTGTGTAAGTGAGCTATAGACATATTGTTTTTCTGATGTTATATTAAACCGAGGTAGTAACAGCGTTCACGGCTTATTGCACCGCGTTCTAGGAAAGCAAAACAGAAAGTTTAGCTACTCACAAGATAATCGTGCACAAGTTTATAGACTTTACAGACTTCCCTGTTGGTCTTACACGCTTTGAATAAAATTAGAAGCTAATGCTGAACTAGAAGCTCATATTCTGCCACTTCTCTGGATATTTTAATTTTCTGATGATAACTTCGTTTGCCTGTACAAATAGGTGGTGGTTGTAGGTAGTAGGACAATCCCATTATCACCCCATTATCCCAGTATCGCTGAATTACTATTGTTATATTGCTACTAAGCAAGGGTATACCTACCTATGGTGGATTTATCAGCTAAAGCAGCTTAGCGTGATCATACAATGCTGTAGAATAGAATGAATCATTTGTAGGTACTGACACCAGAGACATAGTTTCAGTCTCAGTTTTTACCGCTGCAACTATAAGTGTCTAAACACACTATGCCGAAGTTACGCGACCGAAGTTCGGCATGATTACGCCTGCAATGCTATTTGAATTACTGACGACACACTATGCCGAAATTACGTTGCGTTCAGTTACAGCCGAACTTCGGTCGGGCGTAAGTTCAGCGGCAATTCGGTGGCAACGTATTCTGTAGAGCACACATTATACGCGACCGAAGTTCGGCTCGATTGCCGAAGAAGATCCGGGGCGGGGTCGGGGGGGACAAGACACTGAAGTTCCGCAGCTGAATTTCCGCCGCGTAAGTTCGGCACTTATGGTGTGTCATATCAGCCGAACACGTCGGAACGTAACATCAGCCGCGGAACTTCGGTCGCGTAACTTCGGCATAGTGTGTTTAGACACTAATACGGAGTATTTTATTAAAAATGTTAAAGTACATAATTGAGATAAGATATTCTTACATGAAATAGAAATCAACATTTTGATTTTGAATTGTAGAGATTAGAATAGTTTTTAAGGTTCCGTATGACCGAATGAAAAAACGGAACTCTTATAGGATCACTCGCGTCTGTCTGTCCGTTTTTCCCACAATTTGCTCCGAAACTAATATACCGATGGTATACATTATGATTTTCTGTGACCCAAACACGGACGTTTAACGAAAATAAATGATTTTTTAATCATAGGGGTCACTTTTGGGGGACAAATTAGAAAATTTAAAAAAAAGTTTTGTATGTCTTTATCTTTATCTTTATCTTTATCTGTATCAAATGGGGGTCTAAAATTTTTTTTTTCTAAAGTTATTTAAGAAAATATATGAAAATTGACCGTTCAAGGAGAATGGTACCAAATTTCAACTTAGTGAGTCGATTAGAGTCGGAGCAAATTGGCTCTGATAGACGGACAGACAGACAATCGAGTGATCCTTTTGGGTCAGTCGGGTAAAAATATGGCTAAACTTGTTATAATTTTTCTTCTCTGTTATACCAATACTAGCTGCACCCCGCGGTTTCAACCGCGTAGATCAGAACAAAAAGTAGCCTATGTGTTAATCCAGGGTATAAGCTATCTACATACCAAATTTCATCCAAATCGGTCCAGCCGTTTGAGAGTGAAGAAGTAACAAACATACAAACACACACACTCACTCACAAACTTTCGCCTCTATAATATACTAGCTGCGGCCCGCGGTGTTTACCCGCGGTTTATGAGATACACTAAAACGTGTATTATTTAATCGGTGAAAAAAGTATTCACAAAAAAATGGCTCATCTCAAGGGAATACTACACTTTTTTGGTATATAAAGTAGCCTATGTGTTAATCCAGGATGTCAGCTACTTCCACATCAAATTTCATCAAAATCGGTCCTTCCGTTTGAGTTTGTAAGAGTAGCAAATATATTTGAATTCCTTGATCATCCCTCGGGAACACTACATTTTTCAGACTATAAAGTGACTTATGTGTTAATCCAAGGAGTCAGCTACTACCACGCCAAATTTCATCACAATTGGTCGAGCCTTTTGAGTTTGAAAGAGTAGCAAATATATTTTAATTCCTTGCTCATCCCACGGGGACACTATATTTTTTTGGGATATAAAGTAGCCTATGTATTTATCCAAGGTGTCAGCTACTTCCTTACTAAATTTCATCAAAATTGGTTGAGCCGTTAGAGTATGAAAGAGTAGCAAATATATTTGAATTCCTTGCTCATTCCACGGGAACACTATATTTTTTCGGGATATAAAGTACCATATGTGTTAATCCAGAGTGTCAGCTACTCTCTCAATAAATTTCATCAAAGTCGGTCGAGCCGTTTGAGTTTGAAAGAGAAGCAAATATATTTGAATTCCTTGCTCATCCCACTGGAACACTACATTTTTTCGGGATATAAAGTAGTATAGGTGTTAATCCAAAGTGTCAGCTATTTTCACACCAAATTTCGCACAAAAAATCGGTCGAGCCGTTTGAGTTTGAAAGAGTAGCATAATATGTATTTGAATTTCTTGCTCATCCCACGGGAACACTACATTTTTTCGGGATATAAAGTAGTATATGTGTTAATCCAAAGTGTCAGCTACTTTCACACCAAATTTCATCGAAATCGGTCGAGCCGTTTGAGTTTGAAAGAGTAGCATAATATGTATTTGAATTTTTTGCTCATCCCACGAGAACACTACATTTTTTCGGGATATAAAGTAGTATATGTGTTAATCCAAAGTGTCAGCTACTTTCACACCAAATTTCATCGAAATCGGTCGAGCCGTTTGAGTTTGAAAGAGTAGCATAATATGTATTTGAATTCCTTGCTCTTCCCACGGGAGCACTACATTTTTTCGGGATGAAAAGTAGCCTATGTGTTAATCCAGGGTATAAGCTGTCTTCATACCAAATTTCATCCAAATCGGTAAAGCCGTTTGAGCGTGAAGAAGTAACAAACATACACACACACACACACACACACTCACAAACTTTCGCCTTTATAATATTAGTGTGATTAGTGTGATGATTTGCGAAATAAAATTATCTTTATCTTTGGAATGTATGGGAGACCATGATAATCAAGTACAATGTTAGTTTGTTCTTGGGATAAATTCATCCCAACTACGGAACCCTACATTGTTTGGCGGGTTTTTTTTTCATATAATTTTTTTACAAATTAGGTACTGTCATTCAGGAAAATGTAACCAAATAATCCGTAAGTATTCGCTTAGAATATAAACAAAATCAGTATAAACAAAATGTGCTACACAATATACGATTACGTCCTCCCCAGCATTCTAACTTCAAAGATTGTGGCAAAATTACATTGTTGACGGCAACGCACACATGCACATAAGCTTACACACACACGACTCACACGCTTCACAGATGATGTATGAAAGCTGATATTTTATTTTATTTTCTCGTGTTTGCGGGAAAGTAATGTTGGTGCTTTATTTACACAAATATTTTGCTGGTTTCTGAATCTGTACAAAGTATTGGGGAAACTGTTGTTGTGCAACTTGTATGATTGAATTTATGTCTGAATAGTTACGATATTTTGTATATTTATTATGTGGGGATGCGATGAAAAGAACCATGGAACTGTATTTATTAACCGACTTCTAAAAAAGGAGGAGGTTCTCAATTCGGATGTTTGTAATTTTTTTTTATGTTTGTTCGCGCATAACTCCGTCGCTTGCCAACCGATTTGAAAAATTATTTCTTTGTTGGAAAGGGTATACTTTCCAAATGGTCCCATTTTGTCAAAATCCAGTTCTAATGATGGGATCCTGGAGAAATCGAAGGGACTCTTCAAATATTATAGGCACACCTATAGCGATTTGAGTATTTTTTATAGTAACTCGTGCATTTACTCTCGGAAAACACCATTTGGTGAAGTGAAACTGATGATGAAGACCACAGATGGCCATCGGAACTACTCAATTTATAAGTATTTCACGGGTTGCGATTCGATTACTTTAATATGGTTGCTAAGTAATTTATGCTCGTCAAAATGCATAATGGTGATGATGACTTCACCATGGAGCTCCAGTTCTCCTGGTTCTTACTAGGAGAACTCCTCAACAATTAACGTCCCTGCATCGAGAAAAGAAATATTTTGCAAAAAGTGATGAGCAGTTGACTTAGGTGACTACTCATCCGCAAATCAACTAACTACACATGAATGCAATAAAGAGTTTGAGTTTGAGTTTGAGTTTATGGTCTAGTGGAAAAGAGGATCCAAATAATGGGTAGAATATGACATATTGCCATTGGGCTATTGTAACTTAATAAATTACAAACTGACCCACTAAAAAGTGAAAAATAAAAACTTTTTACAAAAAAAAACAACCGACTTCCAAAAAAAACACTACAAAGTGAAAAATAACTTTAATTTTGGAAGTCGGTGGCAAAAAACTAAAATACAGAGCCAAAGACACCGACTTCCAAAATTAAAGTTATTTTTCACTTTGTAGTTTTTTTTTGGGAGTCGGTTGTTTTTTTTTTGTAAAAAGTTTTTATTTTTTAACAATCCTTTTTTGAGAGAAAAAGCTGCAGTTTGAGTAACTGAACATTAAATCCCTCGCCTCGTTAAATCTGCATACTGTAAACAATCTCGAAAAACAACCTAAGCCCAAAAATAAATGAAAAAATCATCAAATTATTCTCCCTTCTTCCTTTTGTCTTCAGGCCGTGACGTCACAAATTCTCCGCTCGTTCCCTCCGTAACAACGTTATGAGATAATTTGTAAACATTCACCGAGACGCGCCACTCCACGACACTCCTGTTCTTGAGTCAAATTGAGTTCCCCGCAGTAAATAGCGATGAGGTGAAATGGGTCAATGAGTGATTTGATTAGTATTTTTGGGGTTCCGTTCATCCGAATAAAAAAACGGAACCCTTAATATGGCATCACTCGAGTGTCTGTCTGTCCGTCTATCACAGCCAATTTGCGCCGACTCTAATGAACCGATTAAGTTGAAATTTGGTACACATAATTAGTATCTAGCAATCCGCACTGGGCCCGCGTGGTAGATACAGCCTTCTCCTCCTCGGCTATCGACTGCTGCCTCGCTACTGGAAGTCGGCTGGACCGATTTAGAAAATTCTTTTTGGAGAAATCGAGGGAATAGCGATTTGGGTATTTTTTATAGTAACTCGTGCATTTGCTCTCGGAAAGGACCATCTGGTGAAGTGGAACGGATGACGGTTGCGATTCGATTGGGTACTTTAGCCAGCTAAGCAATTTATGCTCGTCACAATGCTTATGGTGATGTGGAGCTGATGGTGACTTATCACCATCAGCCATCAGCCTTTTACAATATTTTGTAAAAGGTAGGTGAGCAGTTGACTTAGATAAATTACAAAGTGACCTATTAAAAAGTGTAAAATAAAAAACTTTTTTCCAAAAAAAGCAACCGACTTCCAAAAAAACACTACAAAGTGAAAAATAACTTTAATTTCGGACGTCGGCGGCAAAAACTAAAATACAGATCCAAAGACACCGACTTTCGAAATTAAAGTTATTTTTCACTTTGTAGTGTTTTTTTATAATTCGGTTGCTTAGATTAAAAATCGATAAATATAAATAAAACGAATGCACTTTTCAAGTTATGTACTTTATAATAGGTATTCATGAATTGAGCACACTCAATCACAGACTATATTTCTTTCAAGTTCGCTGCAGCAAACGGTTCTCCTACTTTGCTTATTCTTAGACATCAGAATATATTCAAAGAAAAGCAGATAATTCTTCATCAAAACTCCACCATTCAGTCTCAAGAGCAAGTTCTAAAAACTTTAATTCTAGAGCAAAGCAAAGAACTTAAAACTTTTGCACATAAAGCTTAGTGCACATCTGATAACATTAAGTGGCTCGAAACTCATTCTCGCAAAGATTGGTGTAGCTGAATGGTTCTAACTGGCGTTTGATTATATTGAGTAGTGTAGTGATAGACTGAAGGGCAGTGTCTTCGGGATATTGTTTTCATTAAATCACTAAGCAAAAGGAGCGCTGCGCGTAATTAGCTCAATTGCGTATTAACAACGATTGAAGACTAAGTCAATAAATTTTTGGAAAATAACTTCATTTAATGTAAAAAATTCTATGCATCCGTTGCCAAAAAGCACTGATAATTTCAAACGTCCACAGAATTATGATGTCATTATATGTTCGTGGCTAAGTAATCAGCCGTACGGGTCGATCCATCAGGTTAAGCTACACTTGCCGGGGTTGGTCAGTGGATGGGTGACCATCTTTACATACAGAGACTCCTTCGTGCCTCGGAAAGCACGTTAAGCCGTTGGTCCCGGCTGTCATTCGTGGATCTTTGACAGTCGTTATGGGTCGTCAGAAGCCCGAAAGTCTGTCAACCAGTCTTACCAAGGGGTATCGTATTACCCAGTTACTGGGTTGTGGAGGTCAGACAGGCAGTCGCTCCATGTAAAATACTGGTATTCAGCTGCATCCGGTTAGACTGGAAGCCGACCCCAACACAGTTGGGAAAAGGCTAGGCAGATTGTTTTTTTATATGTTCGTATAATGAGTTCGATATCTGTAATGTAATGACTTTGGCACCACCTGGCTATACCTAATGTTTTATTCCTCAAGACATTTCGGTACTGTCTAAAGTAGCGACAACATGATAAGTTCCCTAGTTTCCGCACCCAAAGATGTGTAAAACCGTGAACAATCATACACATGAATGTGCAGATTCTACATCTAAGTAGTGGATGACGTACCGTAATGAATACAAGTCTGTCAGGAGATAGAGGTCATGTGGAGGACCAGGCCATTACTTTGGTTATTACCCGCCTCATATGCTCATAATTCGATGATTCCCTCCCGGGCACTCCCGGGCCACAGTTTGAGTTGCCGTGCGTCTAATGCTGACGTCATGGAGTAATTACTGACCTACGCCTCTATATAAACACATGCGCTTTGTATACCTACACGGGTACATAATCACATCACACTTCATACTAATATTATAAATGCGAAAGTTTGTGAGTGTGATGTGTGTATGTTTGTTACTTCTTCACGCTCAAACGGCTGCACCGATTTGTATGAAATTTGGTATGTAGATATACCCTGGATTAGCACATATAGGCTACTTTTTATCCCGGTCTACGTGGGTGAAACCGCGGGGCGCAGCTAGTTAGCAATAAAAATTTTAGTTTTGAGTCAGAGAAGAAAATAATATTTCAGCATAGCTTTTGATCTGTGTTTTTCTCAATTTCCAAGGAAATGTCGTAATGACAGATTTTCTTATTCAATTGCCGACATTTTAATTTAGTTTATGGTGTAAAATTAGCAGATAGCTAAATTATTTCCCAGCCAGGCTAAGCCTATAATGCCTATGCAAGAATTGATGCCACATAACATTCACTTGGTACCGAATAACTTGACAAAACAATGAGACAATTACCGTTTGACCTACTGCTCGACACACTACACACTCACAAACCCTTGTAACAGTACCTACTGTAAAAACCCGCCTTTTTATCGGACGCGGTAGCAGTACGATCAACCACACGATCGTAGTAACAGTTTCACATTGATACCGCCCTTATTCCGTAGCAGTAAGGGCGTAAGGTTGGTTTTCATAGTACTATTGGCGTGTGGTTGACCGTACCTCACCGGTAGAGGGAGCTTTAATCAAACAGCCTGTTAGCTAATAACTGAGAGAGTGGGTTACAATTAGAGATAAAACCGTCGGCATAGATCTAATGCGGTAAACGTTACGTTGAATTGGCTTTGTAGTTTTAGCGACAGCGTATTGCGGTTAGGTTATTAGTTTCAATATAATATATATTGTAAATAATATACTATAAATAAAAAAAACAAACAAACAACAATAACAAACTGTAAATAAAATACCTTAGTATTTTAAATTGTTATGGTTGAAGCTGTATATTATGTATTTATTTGTAGTTAAAATTAACTTGTAAATCTTTTGAAGCCTTATGATTATTGATATTTTTTAACCCCCAACGGAAACATAGGGATGTTGTAAGTTTAACGTGTGTATCTGTATGGGGCTTCGTAGTTCCCAAACGACTGAACCAATTTAGATTATTTTTATTTTGTTTGAAAGGTGACTAGATCGAGAGTGTTCTTAGCTATGGTTCATGAAAATCTATTCAGCCGTTTGAAGATTATCAGCTCTTTTCTAGTTGATGAATGGATGTGAGCATCTTCCACAGGTCTGATCGAGTCGAAATTTGGTATTCTGTTACTTCAATGTTATTAGAATAACATAGTAACCTTGAATTGATGCTGCAGCATTACCTGGAGTTCGCAGGCCACCCAACTCCCTCACCAACATACAGCAGAGGTATCGTTTTTAGGCTCATTGAAATGGTCTCAATGAATACGTTATACAAGGTATAATATAACGCACAACCTCTCCAGGGGTCATTTTACTCATCATTATGAACAACTTTTACTATCGGAACAAACCTGAAATCGCGAAAAAAAAAATCAGTTGGCCAGTACATCAAACTCGTCAAAATGTAGGGAGCAGCTGATTTTTTTTTCGTGATTTCATACTTGGTCCCATAGTAAAAGTTGTTCATAATGGTGAGTACTATGACCCCTTAAGAGGTTGTGCGTTATTTATGTTACACCATGTAGACAGATGGCAATCAGGGTCTGATGATGGAGTAGCAAAAACATCAGGGTGTGACGAGGGTTTTTTTAATTATAAATTTAACTTGTTGATTAATATTTAACAAATGATCTAAACCAGAGCGGCAATTCCCGTATTTTTAACAACGTTCGCAATCTATCTTAGTCTTAATCTGTCAAAAATTGTATAGCATTTATGGCATTTACCTAAATTTTGAACATTTAATTGTCGCTGGCATGAGATTGCGACTTAAGTTTGAACGTTTTTAGGTACAAGAATTGGCCTTCTGGTGTTTATTTTAATAACAAATTGTATGATTGCGTAACAAATCCTAGTTAATTACAGAAACACCTGCCTTTATCACATATCAATAAGTTAAATATTGTTTCTGTAAGTAAACGTGAAGAAACTTCAAGATCAGAGGAACGCGAAGTTATGTACGGAGTACCTCAAGGCAGTGTATTGGGCCCTCCGTTGTTCACCTTGTATATAAATGACTTGCCTAAAGTAACTGAACAACCGATGACGCTTTTTGCTGACGATTGCACTATAACAATAGCTTGTAATGACATAAACACATATGAACATGACATTAATAATTCACTAATATCTATTATAAATTGGTTAAATGATAATAATTTAATAATTAATTTAAAAAAGACTAACGTAATGCACTTTAGACAGCGTACGCAAACAAACAACAATCTTAATATTCAATTTGATAATATAAATATCAATGAAGCTGACACAACAAAATTTCTGGGACTAATTATAGATTCTAGATTGAATTGGAAACCTCAAATAGAGGCACTTAGTAAAAAATTGAGTAGTGCAGCCTACGCTCTGAAACAGCTTGCTGTAGTTCTCAACACAGATGCGCTAATTACTGCCTACTATGGTTTAGTCGAATCAGTTCTTAGATATGGAGTCATCTTTTGGGGGAATAGCACGGACAATGAAATAGCGTTTCGGGCACAGAAAAGGTGCATTAGATCAATGTTTAGACTGCAAACAATGGACAGCTGTAAATCTTATTTTATAGAACGTAAGATATTGACATTGCCCTCATTATATATCCTGGAAACAGTAATGTTCATTAAGTCGAATACTCATTTATTTCAGCTTTGGTCTGATGCTGTCCCTAGGAATAGACGAGATAATTTCAAACTCTGTGTTCACGGCGCTAAAACCGCTCTTATGCGTAAGAGCACCTTTTGCATGGGTCCGACTATATATAATAAATTGCCCAAATCATAGATAACATTAAATATATCTGCTCTCAAAAGTAAACTGAAGAGTTTATTATGTCAAAGAGCATATTACAGTATAGCAGAGTTTATGGACGAAGACAATTTTCCTTCGTGTTTGAGATGACAATATTGTATTTTATTGACATGTTATTGTAATCTATTGTATTTTTATGGAATAATTGTAATTAGGAATTGAAATTTTAATGACTGTAATTTATTTATTTTTATTGACTACCTTGACTACTTTGACATTTAATTGTATCTAAAAAATATGCTTGCTGAGTTGTAATGATACTAAATCTTTAACTAATAATGATGATTTAATCATTGTACCTACATAATTTCTATAATGTACTTAATTTTGATGAATATTATCACGGTTTATGCACCATCTCTTCCTACCAATTTGTACGCCACGATATGCGGCTGAACATGTTAGAACTATTTCTTTACATATCTGTTATTATCCTGCATGCAATGTATCATGTACACCATGTTTAAACAAATAAAATTTTACTTACTTACTTACTGTGAAACAGTCAAAGTAATTAATTTTTAATTGGTGCTACACAGAGGTGAATGATGAATTTAATTAATCTATCAAATCGCCAGCATCAATGACATCATCCGTCGTGCTCTTGTCGCCGGGGTGCCAGCTGTTTTAGAACCCATTGGCTTGGCACGCGACGATGGGAAGAGACCAGACGGAATGACTATAATGCCTTGGAAGGCAGGTAGGCCTTTGGTGTGGGATGCAACGTGTGTCGACACCCTTGCGCCATCCCATCTTCCTAGCACGGTAAGCTGTGCTGGGGCGGCTGCTGCAGGTGCAGAAAACCTCAAACGGCGCAAATACTCCAATCTTATTGGGACTTATATGTTCGAGCCGTTTGGGGTTGAAACACTAGGGCCATGGGGTCCGAGTGCCCTTTTAGTTTTTCGGGACATCGCCAAGCGGTTGGTCGACTCTACACGTGAAAGGGCTGGCCTATTTTTTGGCCAAAGAATTAGCATTGCCATACAACGTGGCAATGCTGCCAGCCTTTTGGGCACCTTTCCTTTCGACAGCGATGCGGATGAATTTTTTGATGCCCTATAATTATTTCCCTTCCTTTTTGTATTATACTTGTAAATATTAATTTTTATTTGGTTACAATAAAAATTTTCCATGGGGAATCAAATCGTATTCTTAATACGTAGTGAGTATATTACGTGAATTTTAAACAGCTTAAAAAACCGGCTAAGTGCGTGTCGGACTACGCACAATGAAGGGTTCCGTAGTTGGAATGAAATTAATCCCAAGAACAAACTTAACATAATAGTTGAAAAAAATGGTCTCCCATACATTCTAACAGTAAATGTAAGTTTGTACTCACAATATTGAGAGATTTACCATGTTATTTTAAGACCGCAAACTTCTTATAGGTTTTCCTGTAATTTACAGGTAAGTATTTAACTATTTTCTGTATTTTTTTTTTCAAAATTTTAGGCTCAGTAGGTTCGGAGAAAAGGGGGGAATGGTCAATTTTCGTCTATTTTCTTAAATAACTTAAAAAAAAATATTTTAAAATTATAAAAAATATATATTTGAAACCCTCATAGTAATCCCTTTCATTTGATATGTCACACGGTACATTTTGCGAAACTTTTTTTTTTCATTTTCTTATTTGCCCCTTAAAAGTGACCCCGATATTCAAAATTCATTTATTTACTTTAGGCGTCCATATTTGGGTTACAAAAATACATATGTGTACCAAATTTCAACTTAATCAGTCCAGTAGATTCGGAGCAAACTGGCTCTAACAGACGGACAGACAGACACACGAGTGATCCTATAAGGCTTCCGTTTTTTCCTTTTGAGGTACGGAACCCTAAAAAGTATCGCCTTCCTAAACGTGAACACGAACATCTCCAGTTTTCCTAACCTAGTTATACAGGGTGATTGGAAGATGGATGCAAAGCTTTCAGGCGAAGATAGTACAGACAATTTAGAACCATTTAAGCCATGGTTGTCTTTCTTTTGAGGTATCATTTACGTGGATAACTTACAAATGATTGAAATTAGGACCTACAACCAATTTGAGGGAGAAATTTTAAATTTTAGGCAGACTAATTAAAGACCTAAAATCATGTTTTGCTGTATTGCTTACACATTACTTTAATTAAATTAAATAAAAATGAATTCATATATCATTCAATTTGGCCATAAATAGGCAGTTTAGTTAAAATTTTGGGAGTTTTTGAAAAAAATCACAAAAATTAGGTTAAAAAAAATGGTAAGACTTCGTCTAAGACAACCATGGCTTAAATGATTCTAAATTGTCTGTAGGTACTATCTTCGCCTTAAAGCTTTGCACCCATCTTCCAATCACCCTGTATAACAGCACACATCGTGCTCAGAGTTCTGTTGTATTCAGTTAAAAACCCCTCAATAACAGGGTAAAAACGTTATCTTGTGGTGCACGCAAATTCAGGGGAATGAGTGAGAGGCACGTATAACTCTCAGCTCTGCCAACAATAGGACGCTGGGAACCCGACACCTTTTGTTGTGCAGCTTCCCTATCCGAGCTCTAAGAGCTCTGTGCAGATATATGACTATGTATATGGGTCTGTGTGTAGACAAAACTGCAGGTAAATATCGTGATGTAGGAATATTATAAACCAATCTACCTAGCCTTTTCCCAACTATGTTGGGGTCGGCTTCCAGTCTAACCGGATGCAGCTGAATACCAGTATTTTACATGGAGCGACTGCCTGTCTGACCTCCACAACCCAGTAACTGGGTAATACGATACCCCTTGGTAAGACTGGTTGTCAGACTTTCGGGCTTCTGACGACCCGTAACGACTGTCAAAGATCCACGAATGACAGCCGGGACCAACGGCTTAACGTGCTTTTCGTCAAGTCGTCCCAAATGGGCCGTAAACATGTGGGCCGACTTGATGAATTACTCTTTCCGAGGCACGGAGGAGTCTCGGTATATAAAGATGGTCACCCATCCACTGACCAACCCCGGCAAGCGTAGCTTAACCTCATGTAGGAAAATTATAAGAGGTTTCATTTCTCGAGTTACCAATAAAACACAAACTGATGACAGACCTTTAACTGAACACGTTACACATTTTCACCCGAGCAGGGCTCGTACTTATTATTTTAAGTTTGTTAGCTTATTATATTATGTAAATATTTTAATTTTTTATTAATAAATAAAAATCCATCTACTTACAAGGAAAAAAAAAATATTATCGTCTTTAGAGTTTATCTCATCTTTCGATTAAGCCGGTGGCAAAAGTCGATCGATATAACATTACTTCAACATGTATCTTGTTATGGGTACCTTATAGACACGTAAAGTGGGGATTTTTTTTTTCTCGTCTACCCCATGGTGTGGGGTGTTGTTAGATGGGTTTTTCAAAAATATTGTGGGTTTGTTAGAACAATTTTTCGATTTAGGGATCCGTTTCTGAAATATTAAGCTTTAAAGTGCTAATTTTTGATAGAGTCAAGTATCCCCCCCCCCCTTCTACCAGCTAAACGGTTAGTTTTGGAAGGGTGAAAAAATTCACGGTAGTAGTATTTATAACGAAATTAAAAGGAAAATCATCACATCTAAGTAGGTTTTTCATGTCTAAGAGTAATAGTCAACCAACTTACATTTGCTGTTGGAATGTATGGGAGAACATATGTTTTTCAACTATAATGTTAAGTTTGTTCTTGGGATCATTTCATCCTAACTACGGAACCCTTCATTGTGCGTAGTCCAACACGCACTTGGCATTAGTAATGTAAGACTTGAAACTCAATCAACTCTGACCTACTTTTAATAAAGACTAGCTTCAAAATAATTACATTTATTTCAGATGTATACTAATCCTAAGTTGTCAACCTTCTAGTAACGGACTGTACCTCTTGTTTTTGAAATAAATTATTATTTATATATTTAATTATGATCTTTACCGGTTAATTTATATTGACACCTTACAAGTAGGATATTATTGGGCACGCTAATCCACATTCGCTTCGCTCGTGGAGTTGCGTGCTCCAATAATATAAATGAAAGGGACTGAGCATGAAATCCTACATAATGCAGTAAAATACTGGTTCGGCGCGTATTCCACACGATGAAACAGAAATATTTTTCAGTGTGGTTTGGGCGCTACTCCGCATTTTGAATCTTGTATAAATGAAATCTTACATAGTACAGTAAAATACTGGTTTAGCGCCTATTCCACCGATCGGAAGGTGAAATATGAAATCCTGCATCATATGGAGGTAAAATAATGGAACGGCGCCTACTCCACTTCGGCCTATTCCTCGCGATGAAACAGAAATATTTTTCAGTGTGGTTTGCATGTAATACATTAATTGACTCATTATTATTAGCAGGGAAGGTGTTATAAATAATTGATCGCAGTAATTTAACGCTACATTCGATCTTTACTACTGTAGTGAGAAGGTTGAATTATCACGAAACTAAATACACCTGTCATAACTAAGTTAACTACAATGCATGACTCAGTGAAATCTGATTTAGAAGATATTTGTAATAAACTTATTATCAAGAATTCTAGTGGCGAGGTTATATTTATTCAAGATTTGCAAATTGGTCAGAAAAATACAGATAACTGTTCTTCAAAACACCAGAACAGCTATACAGCCCAAACAGAAGATTTGTTCCACCGACAGATACAAGATTCGGTTAAATCTAATTTAGAAAACACTCACTATCTTATATTGAAGGACAACCGTGGTAAGGTTGTTCGTAAATTTGCTCGAGTTAGCGACAATGAGTTATAAATGTCAACGTAATACAATAATTAACTCATTATTAATATAACCGTTCAAGCAGTCGTCATGAAATTTGTAAAACAACCACAATCGTTACACGTAAATAAGCTTTGTGTTCATTCTCAGGAGACTGGTTTACGTCATGGAGAATTATTACCTAAATCGGTACGATGCATCATTTGTGGACCGTCAAATTGTGGAAAAACTAATTTATTAATTGGTCTTCTTATACACGAGAATGGCTTAAGATTTCAAAATGTTTATGTTTATTCGAAAACCTTGCAACAACCTAAGTACGTTTTTTTAGAAAAAGTCTTGCAACGAGTACCAGGCATTTCATTTCATAAATATCATGAAAATGAGCAAGTACTGAGTGTTCAGACCGCAAAACCGAATTCAGTAATTGTATTTGATGATGTTGCTTGTGAAAATCAAAGTAGTATGCGTGATTATTTTGCTATGGGGAGACACAAGTTCATCGATTGTTTTTATCTAAATCAGACGTATAGTAAAATCCCTAAGCAGTTAATAAGAGACAACGCAAATCTAATCGTACTGTTTAAGCAAGATGAAAGAAATATGAGACATGTTTATGAAGAACATGTCAACACTGACATGACATGGATTGAATTTCGTGAAATGTGTTCTAAAATATGGAGTATACCTTTCAATTATGTTGTAATTAATAAAGATTGTTCCAAAAACAAAGGATGTTACAGAAGTAAATTTGACACGTTTGTAGTCTTTGACTAAGAACACGAATACATATAAAAGGCTGTTACCTGCTTGACATTATTATTCAACTTACGACACTACATCAATAACACACAACCACAATCATTACAACCTATTTTACCAATATGGAAAAATCCTTGAAACGACAAATTGTTGATGCGGCAAAAGCTGTAAAGATAAAAGTACGAAAAATGAGAGATGCTGAGATTAACAATAAACAAGCACTGGAGTCTGTTTTCAAACCTGTAACAGAACCTCTAAATCTAATTGCTAATGCTAGTAAGCAAACTCCTCTACTGCGTGCTAGTGATGATTTTGCTGATGTTCCGTTTATTAACGAAACTGTGCAGAAAGAAGGAACCGGTAGCGCAGAAAGTAACGATAATAATGGTGATGAAGACAAATATGAATCCGATATCAGCAGTGCCTCTTCTTATGAATCAGTAGTTGACAGGAATCAAGATTGTGATACGTCATCCTGGTCATTATCTTCAGAAGCGTTGGTAGATATTCCATTTGGGGTTAGAGCAGAGCGCGGGAAACTGATGTTAGGTTCTGCTTTCATAACGATCAACGATCAATACATCACCGTGGCTGGATGTAAATACCGAAATACACCTGGTTTAAAACAGTTATTGCTTAAGAAAGATGTAGACTTAAGTTTGGTTACAGATAGTGATATGCAAAATTATAAGTCGATGCTAATTGATACAAATGCACATCGTCGAGACTATGAGCCAAGTAAGCCAATAAAAAGTAATAAAGGTCAAAAATATTTGCAAGTTATTAAACCTCTTTTTCAATTGAAGAATGCAGTTCAGGGAAAGGGTCTACCGTTACTAAAAAAGTGGAGAAAAAACGTTGATTTAGTGTACTGGGATGATCCTAATGAATTAGTGGAAAGGTTGAAATTATTAATTGCATCTAGAGATGCTGGCAACACAGGATTAGATAATGAAATTATATCTATCATTGAAGAATTGCGTGAAAGTAAAGTTATAAATAAATAAAAAAATAAAAAATGTGTTTATTTTACTATCAGCCTCTCGATACAATACACCTTAAACATGAACGTAGACAAATTCGGACACTACATTCACAAAAGACTGCGTTTATCAGAGATATTTGAGTTTAATGAGAATGCATTGTTAAAATCCGAAAATGGAGATTTTGATTTAAAAACATCAAGACTGAGAGGAATTAGATCTCCAGTAGAAGCAGACGATGCTGTGAACAAGGATTATGTAGATCGAATGATTGCTAACACGTTAAAAGAATTTAATAATCTGGCTGTGAGCAAGGATTATGTAGATCGATTGAATGCTAATACGATTAAAGAACGTAATAATCTGATTGGTGCATTGCGTTCTCAAATCATAAAAGATGCAAAGACGACAGTTCAAGCTACTTTAAAAGATAAGATACCTGAGGTTTTAACTCATTTGCAAGATAAGTTTTATACTAAAGCAGAGTTACATAAATTACCTCAAAAAACCCCGTAATGGTAAAACAGCAAATTGTAAATGAAATACACAAAGCTGCACGAAGAAATTTCTTTCGACGTTCTGTTATTCTGAAAGGAATCCACGACTTATGGCAAGCAGATTTGATGGATATGCAAAACCTGAAAAAGTATAACAAAGGTTACAGTTTCATCTTAGTTGTGATTGACTGCTTCTCAAAATATGCCTGGGCTGAACCGTTAAAATCAAAAAATAAATTTGATGTTACTCGTGCATTCAAACATATACTGCTTAGTAGTCGTAATAATCCTGTTAACTTACAAACTGATATGGGGACAGAATTTTATAACATCACTTTTCAAACACTTATGAAAAAGCACAACATTAACCATTACTCGACGTTTTCTACTAAAAAAGCGTCAATTGTAGAGAGACTTATTAGAACGGTAAAAAATAAATTATATAAACATTTTAGTCTCATTGGAAACTATAAGTGGTTAGGTCTACCATTGAAAGATACATTGAAGAGATATAACAACACAAAACATCGTACTATTCAATTTAAACCGGTTGATGTGAATAAATGTAATGAACAAGTAATCAAAGAAAATATAAAAAAAATAAAAAAACATGATTTAGTACAGTGGAAGCCTAAATTCAAAGTTGGTGATTGTGTTCGTATAAGTAAATACAAACATAGTTTTGAGAAAGGTTACACTCCTAATTGGTCAACTGAATTATTTATTAGAAAAAAAGTAAATAAAACTATACCAGTAACATATCACATAGAAGATCAACGAAAACAAATCATATTAGGAGCTTTTTACGAACAAGAACTGCAAAGATCTAACTATCCTGATGTTTATTTGATAGAAAAGGTTTTGAAAAAGAAAGGAAATAAATTGTATGTCAAATGGTTAGGTCTAAACAGTGCAGAAAACAGTTGGATTGAAAAAACTGCAATAATTGACTAAGATATTATATAACCATTTTTCATTTGAAATGCTATCATTATAATTTGAATTATGCAAGGAGGTGGACTAGTTAACAGCATAATTAATAATCTACCATTCGAAGTTCATTTGCCAGGATACAATTATTGCGGACCGGGAACCAAACTTCACAAACGCTTAGCGCGAGGTGATCCAGGTGTAAATAAGCTAGACGAAGCTTGCAAGCAACACGACATTGCGTATACAAACCATACAGACTTAGCAAATCGTCACAAAGCCGATTTACAACTACTTAACATGGCTAAACAAAGACTTAAATCAAAAGATGCCGGGAAAGGTGAAAAACTAAGCTCTTGGCTAGTGAACAAAGTTATGAAAGCGAAACTAAAGTCTGGATTAGGCATCAAAACATTTAAAACCTTAGTTTCAAAAATAAAATCAAAAATTAAGAAACTCAAACGCAAAGATAATAAGACTTTAATAAAAGCAGCTTATTTAACCGCAAAAAAGTTATTTTCAAACACTCATCATCGAATCCGAGTACCCCGAGTAATACCCCTACCAAAGACTGGAGGAATTCTACCTTTAATTCCAATTTTCGCTGGTTTATCGGCTTTAGGAACTTTAGCTGGTGGTGCAGCTGGCATTGCAAAAACCGTCAATGATTACAAAGCAAGCAAACAAAATTTGCAAGAAACAGAACGACATAATAAAGCTATGGAGGCTTTAGTGTTGGGCAAGGGTTTATACATTAAGCCATATAAAAGTGGTAAAGGATTGTTTATAACATCTTCAAAAAACTGAATAATATGCTACCCAATCGCCCTCTAACTAATATAGACATCCGAAAGTATTCAAGAGACATCCCATATTTTCGTGGGGTCTACATGAAGGATCAACTACCTCGGAAGCCGAAATGTATTGAATGTGGTATCGTTAACTTAGACGATTCTAAGAACGAAGGAACGCATTGGGTAGCTTATGCTAAAGTTTACAATAACTGTGAATACTTTGATAGCTATGGAAATTTAAAACCTCCAATGGAATTGATGCAATATTTCAAAAATTGTAATGTGTTTTATAACTACACAAGATATCAAAAATTTAACGCAATCAATTGTGGTCATTTATGTTTAAATTATTTGTCAACTTTTTGGAATAAAAATGTATTATAAAATATATGATTTTCTTTAATTTCAATCATTTGCAAGATGTCGCTCACTTTGTCTATAACTGGAGACTCGTCAGTGTTAACTACATACTATCCTAATACGTTGCAACTAGATGGAGAGTATGAGTGTGCTTTATTGCACTTTTCAACTTTTAATTCTATTCCAAACATTGATAAAAGTAATAATAAGTTCTATTATGGTTTTAATGAAGTTATTGAAATACCGGAAGGCACTTATGAATTGCAAGATATCAGCGATTATTTAAAATCCGAAATAAAAGATGCAGCGATCAAACTACGGTGCAATAATAATACTTTAAAAACTACAATATTCTGTACAAAAGACATTAATTTTATCAAAGAAGACTCTTTTAGAAGACTATTAGGATTTAACAAACAAATCTTGAAAGCAAATAAATGGCATGTGTCACAGTCTCCAGTCAACATTCTACCTACGACCGTAGTCAGGATTGAATGTGATATTGTAAGCGGTTCATATGTAAACGGTGAACCAAGTCATATTATTCACGAATTTGCACTTAATGTACCACCTGGATACAGGATCATAGAAATTCCGAAGAACGCAATATACTTTCCAATCAATCAAAAAAACATAAGCTGCATACACATCAGGCTGATAGATATAAACAACAGATTAATTAATTTACGTGGTGAAGAAGTGCAGGTATATCTGCATCTCAGAAGAAAAAAATGATTGATTTCAATAAAAATGTGTCTCAACAAGTAAAGAATATCAGTTCTGTTCGAGCTACTTATCAAATAAGACCTGCCTCTAAGAAGAAAATAAAATTAACTAAAGACAATAAAGCATTCCTTAGAGCGATCGGATTGTTAAAATGAATATCTTAGACGTTTTATCCGCTCCGAATTACGATAATACTATAGAAGGAATCGAATTTCATTCCTACAAGCCCTATATAACGAGTTTCAACAGGAACGATGAAATCCGCATACCTATCAATCAACAGGACTTGTACATATTACCATCAGCTAGCACCCTATATCTGGAAGGAACTGTTATCGTTAGCAAAAAAGATTCGAAGGACCCAGCTACTAGTGTCAATTTCACGAACAATGCTCTACTCTACTTGTTCCAAGACATTAGGTATGAGCTAAATGGAGTGGAGATTGATAAAATAAAAAATGCAGGTATAACAACAACCATGAAATCACTAATTTCAATGACCGAAAGTGAATCAAAAATGTCTAATGCCTGGGGTTGGAATATTGATGGCATAAAAAATATCCATGGAGGAAGATTTTCTGTCTCTATACCACTTCGTAACCTCCTCGGTTTTGCAGAAGATTTTAAAAAAGTTGTGATAAATAGTAGACATGAACTGATATTATTACGAAGTAACACTAATTTGAACGCTGTAAAACTTAATACTGGCGAAGTAGTGGATGATGTTCAGATCAACAAAATCATATGGCGCGTACCGCATGTTAAAGTATCAGACAAAGAAAAAATTGGTTTGTTAAAAGTATTAGAGAAAGATCGCCCACTTCAAATGATATACAGAAATTGGGATCTGTACGAATATCCAGCCTTGCCTAAAACTACAAAACATACCTGGTCTATCAAAACTTCATCTCAAATAGAAAAACCAAGATACATTATTATTGGTCTACAGACAAATAGAAAAAACAATGCAAGTTCTGACATGTCTCAATTCGATCACTGTTATATTCGAGACGTTAGAGTGTATCTCAATTCAACCTATTTTCCTTATGAAAACTTAAATGTGAGTTTTGCTAATAACAGAATCGCTTTATTATACGAGCAATACACCAGATTTCAACAGTCGTATTACGGACGTCGCTCGGAGCCCATACTAAGCGAGAAACAATTTAGGGATTTAGCACCGCTGTTTGTAGTCGATTGCTCTAGACAAGCTGATAATCTAAAGACTGGACCTGTTGTGGATGTGAGGGTAGAAATTGAGAGTGATTCAGAGATACCAGATCAAACTTCAGCATACTGTCTCATTCTGAACGATTGCATTGTTGAATACAAACCATTAAGTAACATTGTGAAGAAGATATCATGAACGCGGACCTCATCATTGTCGAACTCCAAGGATTCAAAGATTTAGACAATAATTTTATCGTCAAGGAAGTGGCCATAGTAAGTAATGAGCACACACAGACGTTCTTGGTTAAACCACCGCATTCGTTTTATTATTTAACTCAAGAAGAAAAGAAGCAAGTGCGATGGTTGGAAAGAAATCGTGGAATTTTCTGGAGTGAGGGCTATATAGACTACAGAGAGTTCCAACACGTCATCGTACCGTATTTAAAAAATAAAAAAATTATTACAAAGGGTTTGGAAAAAATAAAGTGGATTAAAGACATGTGTGCAAACTGTGAAGTGATCGACATAGGTGAGAAGGGATGTCCTAATTTTGCAACATTAAAGAAAAAGTTCTGTAGAAATAAAAGTGATTTTAACTGTGTGAACCATAAAATGAATTGTGCATTAAATAATGCGGTGTGTATTAGAAAATGGTATGTTGATAATAATATGTCTGTATTTAATCTATTTTAATGTATTTTGTCATACCTATGCAGTTAATAAAAGTGATTAATTAATTTACTTATGGTTGTTTTATTTAAATGTTTTCAGGGTAACTTAATCATCAAACTTTAAATTAGCTGCAGCAAAATGATATTACTTACAAAATTTGAAATACCTACATCATGATTTAAAACGATTTATTGTAATAAAAAAACTGTTAGCAAATAAACACTTATCATTAGACTAGAGCTAATTTAGAGTTCGAGTATAAATAAGTACCTAATACAAAATAAAACATAATTTAAATTATAAAAGAATATAATTTTATTTACTTTTTCATATTATTTACAATTATTAGAAACTAATTATAACTACCTACCCATTAATAATAACAACTGCCACTACATAGTTTATTTAATGTTCGCTTTGTGTATACCTACCTACATTCTTAACTTACAAACTTGTGATGTATGAACATTATTCCGATTGTATAAAAGAAATTAATAGTATCTACATACAAAAGTTAATTACGATAAAACTTAAATATTTGATATTTTAATAATTTATACATTTAAAACCTAAGATGAATAAACACTAAAGAATAAGAAAGCAAATAAATGTCAAAACTTTTGCTGTACCAACTAGATTATACAAAGCAATTATTATTATCTACATTACATTTTTTTTTTTTTTTTTTTTTTTTTTTTTTTTTTTTTTTTTTTTAACTTACCTACTTACCTACCTACTAAGTTAACTACAATAAAACTTACATATTTGATATTTTAATAATTTATACATTCAAAACTTACTCAACATAAAAACCTAATATGTATAAACACTAAAGAATAAGAAAGCAAATAAATGTTACATACCTAATAATATTACTACAAATCTTACACATTATCTTATGAAGTAGGTACTTACAAAATAATGACACATGTTAATAATAACAACTGTCCCCACAAAGTTTTCTCGATATTTTGTTAATTAACGATTGCGTTTCCTCCATTACATGGTCCACCAATTCAGTCACTACATACTGCGCACTTAACATTACCACACCCTGATTGTCACTTGCAGGTTCTTGCTGTTCACTGATATCCAACACTTGTACCTGGATCAGTCGTAAACCTTTTTTCTTCTCATTGTTTATAACGTATGATTCACATGTAGGCGGTGTAAGAGATGACTTCTGTTTTAGACACTCCCTTCTGGCTCTAGGTCTCTTGTTGGCGGGTCCGTAGTCTCGTCTTCTAGGTTCCATATTAGCAGGTGTTTGTTGTTCTGGCAAATCTGGGATATGCCAGCTTAAACTCGGAGTCGGAAAACCTTGAGCGTATTGTGAGAAGTCGATAATATCTGGAGAATCACACATTATCAATGATCTGAAACAAATGAAATAATAATTAATTATAATTACATAATCAACATGATGCAATAATGTTATAAATACATGGGTACTTGTACAATACTTACAATTCGTTTCGTTTTTATTCAACGTGATATGACTGCTCCGGCTAACTGCCTTGTGATGTATGATCAAGTAGTTATATTAATAAGAAATGCAAACTACTAACATTGCACTGTAATCAATTTCATGTTTTATCACGTTCAACCTGATGGGCAACATGAAGCGACAAGTGTGCGAACGGTATTGTATTACACAAACCAGTCATCGCAATGCGCTTTGTCAGCGGGAGTGGAAATGAAACAGATTTATGAACTAAAATATTATATTTATTTAAGTACATGTTTAGTAGGTACATACATTTTTTACAGTTCGTTCAAGCGATTTTGACTTGTATTGCGTTGGTTGCGTGAAAAATTACAGCTGCAGTGAACGGTAACCACGTTTTTTGCTTTTAATACCATCCTTATGCCTACTGAATAGAAGTCAAAATCGGTTGAACAGACTGTAAAAAGTTTAAATTAATTTATGTCTAATCATATTTCAAATAGAATATACACTTAAAATTATGGTAATGCATTACATAAATATATTTGCATTACCCCAAGCTAAAGTAGATACTTTATCAAATGATAGCAACCGTTTGTCATCATTGCTTGAAAGTGCAATTTTATTTACGTCCTGAGTGAATATTTCATGTTTTATTGACCTAAACAATACATTTTTTTTGCGAATAACATTGCAATTATTGTACAAAACATTTTTATAATCTAACATATTAAAATTTTTGGTTATACATTTTTTTGTACCTTTTGCCTTTTTAATAGTTTTGTTTAACGTTTTAATACAATAAAGCTTTGAGCGCAGTCCTACGAATTCTTTGATAATGTTACCACCCATTTCATCCTTAAACAGTCCTGGAACCTTCTTATTAATAATTGGTAAGTTATAGTCATTGTTACAGTCATAATTACTGGTATCAAAATATTTTAGAAAATGGAGCTTGAAGTCTTTATAAACGTCATTGCTCTGTACATCATATACTAGACTATCTGTGTCAGTATAGCACAATTCAATTCGGTTACCATAAAAAGGTTTTATGATAGAGTAGTGAAAGTCATACATGTGAGTCTTAGATAATTCTAATACTGCAAACCCTATGTATATTGGTTTATTAAGTATAATACGCACAGGTTTCATTTGGATTGCCACTAGATCATCAGAAAATACAGAGGCGCTATGAAAATATGGGCTGGCTATCAATTTTTCAGCACAAGTAGTCTTTTTTGTTTTATTGGTCGAGTCACACCACTTGTTTACTAACTTAACGTCTATTCGATGTTCATTATTTTCCAGCGTCTTTCCAAAAATACTATTGTTCAATAATTTGAAAAAGTCTTGTTCAAACGTTGACTCTGCTTTTTGCCGTAACTGAGTGTTAATATCAATATATTGCTTTAAAAAACAACTTTGCTTAAATGTAATAGCGCGATGGATCCTTCTCAATACTAAACCGTGCTGTAAACATTTTTTTAAATGTATGTAATGAATAACATAGTGATATTTATCGTACAAATTTGGTATTAACTTTTTATTCTTACCACCAGGTGGCAAGCATTTTTCTGGACAAAAAGGAAAGTCATTGTGTTCCATGTGTAAATTCTCCGGATATATTAAATCAACTTCAAGAATGTATCCGTTTTCTGCAGTATCACTGATATCTGCTAAGTTCAATTGTAAAAAATCAATTTCTTGTCTATTCATAAATCTAAAATCGGAATAAGGTAGGGATTGACACATGCTATAACCATATAAATTGTTACAATCTAAATAAATGATAAATGAATTTGGACGAGTTGGATCGTAAGTATCTAAATATTTATGATTGGCTTTGACATGTCTTTTGGAACACATACAAACTCCTCCTCGAATACCTTTTTGTATCATTCTAAAAATTTCAACATCACTAATCAATTCTAATTGAACTCCTGTTTTTAAAAGCATTGCATCAAAAGATAGACTTGGTGCTGTAAGATAGAACGCGGGATCGAGATTGTAATGCAGTTTACAAGTTTTTCGAAAATTTTCAAATACATCTGTTAGCAACAGAACATCTGTTTTGAGATATAAATCTGTGTACATACCCATGTTTTGAATATTAAACACTGACCAAACAGACCGAGCGTGCTCATAGTCTTCGTCGGTAATTGTCTCATTAGTTAAGGAGTTGAAAAAATATTTTTTAGAGGGTAAACACGTATCTTCATAACGTTCCCATTGAGACATATAGTCATATGGATACACTCCTTTACGAGTGAGTAGGTTAAATTGTTTTTTATTAGGAAAATGAGATTTCAATTGCTTAAAGTCTTGGTTTTTCATTGTACTAGCCAACTTTTCTAAGCTAGTTCCTAAAAACTTGAAAGAGTCTACAAACCGAACCTGAATGCTTTCCCCAGTAGAAATCGGAATAAACTTAGTGAATGAAATATAGTTTTCTTTTGTTTTAGGTATCACTTTAATAGATCCAGGAGCTTGACCTAATTCTTTTATGAAAAGGTGGCAATCGTAACCGGACAAATTATGAAAAAATACTGGCAAAAATGTTGGTATTTTGTATTGTAAGTTACAGTAACTATGAGCTGCGCCACGATATTTACCAGTCAAGTGACAATGATCGCGAACCCTGTCGCCGAACAAGAAGTGTTCACAAATATGACATGTTATCGCGTTTTCAAAGTCACGAGCATTATCATTTGAATAAATCATAGGAACACTATTTTGTAAAATATCGTAAATTTTTTGTGCATCTTTATAGATAGACTTTACAAAATTTGATACACAATCCGAACCGCGATAAGAAAAGTAACGATTGTGGCATTCATCTAGCGTACACGTTATATGATAAGCGTAAGCTACAGGCACATGTCGCTGTCGTGTTACAGTACTCGCCTTAGTGGGGTCAGGGTCACAAGATTCATACCGTTCTAGCATTGTTTCAAAATCTGCGTATATAACAAATGGTACGAATTGCTTTCTATTATAATTTTTAAACTGTATGAAAGAACCCTTTGGAGGTAGTTCAGTGGCGACACCTCCACAACTATGTGAATTAAGATTATCACATGAATTAAAAAACATTAAACAAACGTCACAAAAGTACAGTTTACTGTGGTGTTTTGTTATTTGATTCTTAACAAGTCGCGACAGGTCTTTAATGAGACAGTAATGTGACAAATCATTTCTTTCTAAATAAAGTAAATGAATCACCTTTCCGTTCAATGCTTTTGGTTTGTAAAGCGGTCCTATGATAGTATTGTTTTTTAAACCATAAATGTAAATGCAAATTTCGGGGTTATTCACTTCGAACCGCGCAATATCTGAGAAATTCACTGGAAATGACATGCCCTTTACATTTAACACGTTACGAAAATCAGGGTAAGAAGATACTCTTTCAGAATGAGTCTTAGCTGGATATAAAGCAGCTACAACAGACCATAAAAAACAATAGTCATCATTATTGCGGATATTAACACATGCTTTTTTAGATTTTATTGCAGAAGGCAATTCGATAAAGCCTGAACCACGCAAAGGTTGATATTTGTTAACATTGACTTCCAAATGAGAACTGCTCAAGAACGTCCATCCACTGTCTCGATCCTGAAATTCTTCTATCTTTTTTTTTAAAGTATTTTTGACTTGAGACAATAGTGAATCAAATTCATAATTCTGATGTAGAGTTACGTTTTTTGTGGCAAATGATTTCATCTCCTGAGAATCATTTTTAAACATTAAAAACAAAGCAAAATATTCAAAATTAACTTTTATACAAGTATGTTCTTTAAGAGACATGTCAATTAAAGTTTTAATTCTGTCCAAATTATTATTAAGAAATGGTTCCAGAGAACAATTCTCAGACGGATCGGTAATTCTATAAGAAGCTATACGATTACGAAATGCAGAATGTATTATTTCAACACCTTCACAAAAATGCGAAATGTTTTTGTTTTTATGATTAGTACTACGTAAATGACCTATCCAGTGACTGCGCTCAACTGATGTGTTACAAACGGTACAGAAAGGCATTTTAGATTATAATTACGTCAACTAATTTTGTACGCTTAATTAGGATTAGATTAACAATACTAGTAGATTCTGCAATAATCAATACAATTAATTTGGTGTCCCCAGCAATTTAAAGCCAACTTATTTTAAATTCACACTATCCCTATAAAAGACAGGCTCGGAATTGTCAAATAATTCGTGAGTTCGTCTCATAAACCTTTGCAGCCCGTCCCACTGGGGAGTGTTGCGATCTAGTTGTACTTTTAACGCGACCTGGGCTTTCTTCCATCGTTCTTCCATGGGGGTAGAGACAACTTCGTCTTTCAAAAATACCTTGATTTCCACGTAGAACTCTCCTGTAAGGTCTGCCGCTCGCCGTACTTTGCCGTTGGCAACACGGGTGATGAGCGATGAACCGAAGTCCCCGCTTGAGGTCTTCGTCTTTTGATCGTCCTCCAAACCAAAGAGGTCCGTGCTCAAGATGCGTCTTTTACTGTAAACAATTACACATTTTATTTATAATAATTTGCATTTATTTCTTAAATAACGAAATTAAGGAGTATTATACACCTCTGTTGAATTCTATGGGGAATTAATAGCGTAATACATATTTGGGATATAATAATTTCATGTAACTGTCATCATTCCTGCATTGAATATGATCGGAAATTGATTTACAGTTCTAAATTCACTAACCATCATGTACCAGTGCGTATATCATTTTAAATTACCACAAACACCTAAACATAGAAGCAGCAATATAAATTACCTTGACTTAGAGTCTGATGAGTAGTCGGCGCTTTCAGGTGCTTGGCGCTTCACCACATTTTTCTTAGGCTGTTTTTTCGTCACCTTGGCTACTGCAGCAGTAGGCCTTTGTGATTGGTATTCTGATTCCGTGTCAAACCTTAAATAGAACACACTAAGATTAATTTTTTAACTGTAACCAACCTCAATAATTATGGAGAGGAGAATGTTAATGGGATATAGATTACTAGAAGATGGCATGGATGGTATGATGGGGATAGTTACGTCAGCCAGCAGGTAAGAACCAGGTCCGTAGCTGACTAGCGATTAATCACATTATCAAATTAATTTGATGATAGTTAGACCAGCCGGCAGGCAAGAACCAGGTCCGTAGCTGACTAGCGATTAATCACATTATCAAATTAATTTGATGATAGTTAGACCAGCCGGCAGGCAAGAACCAGGTCCGTAGCTGACTAGCGATTAATCACATTATCAAATTAGTTTGATGATAGTTAGACCAGCCGGCAGGCATGAACCAGGTCCGTAGCTGACAACTATGTTAAACTTAGTAGGTAGTACTTACTCACATTTTATAGTTGTAGGATGATGTAGATCACTGGAAGATACTGGAGCGAATGTAATTTTATGATTAAAATTCGTTGGTTTTATACATAAAAAATACCATTTCAGCAATATTTACCTCATAACAAAATTAAACCTTAACTACAATATTCACGGTTGTATGAGTAATTTATGATACTTACGTCTAATTAATCCGTAGTGATTGAAAACCTTTCTGTCAAATTGCAATTTTCGTGAGAAATGAAATACAAAACTAGCTTCTTACCTCGCCGACAAAGGTGAAGCCGATACCATGCTGTTACAATAGGTATTATTATAAAGTATGTATGTTTGTTTAATTAACCTTGATATAAAATTTTGAATGACATCACACTCATGAAAATAATAAAATGGCATTTTTGAGAGCCAGAAATCAGGATATACATAAGTATGTAAAATCCTTACAAAATTTGTTGTATGCAGAACAATCAACGTGAGCAAACTCGCGTTAAAAACTTAGTTAATTTTATGTTGCAGTTAAACTCAAAGCGAGTGTAAAATCGTCATACTACTAAAACTAACAAACTTTAATAAATCCTTTCATGCAAAGGATGTCGGTTTCTAAATTCAGCAATGGGAATGGGATGGGCTTTCAAAGATTTCCTAGACTATAACCAGCTAATTACAAAAAAAAAAAAAAAAAAAAAAAAAAAAATAATAAAAAAAAAAATATAAAAAAATAAGGAAAGAATCACTCATTTATAATAAGCTAGCGGAATTGGTAATATTCTTATTTAAGAAACACCCCCAGTTTGACGAAAATCATTAGGTATAGGAAGTTCGCGCAAACTCGAATTTTAATTACGGACTACAACATGTACAGCGATCGTCTTACAATACAATAAAGTTCGACTAAGCAAATTAATGCATGATGCAATGTTGCTGACTTCGACATTGTAAATGATAATGTATACACACACAACGGCTGCCTGATACGTTTATCGTCAGGCGGTTCACGAATGAGTACAGTGCAGCGGCGAACCGTTGAACGGCGCAACACCGTTTTGACATTGGCTATACGGCAGTTTAGACGGGAAACGGCAAGTGTATAAGTATGCGAAGCCAGCAGTATGCTCCGACAGCAGAATGTGAGAGAACTACTCAATACATTATTTGTATGTACGGGTTAGGTTGTATCGTCTGTTTGAATTTAATTTTAAATTAAAATTTGGATGTCCTCGAGCCAATCTGGTCACTAAAATAGAATGTGCGCTATTTCTTACTTTCGTGGAGAGACGTGAGACAAACTGTCCCATATTTTAGTTTAATGTTTACGGTATCCTAAAGTTCAGATATCCTTGGTACCCCAATCTGGGGTCATAGAAATAGAATGTGTGTATGCCTGTAGGTGTATGCTTATTCTTGCTTTATGAAGAGACAAGAGGCAATCTGTCCTGAATTTTAGCTTACTATTTTCATATAGTTCGATTAGTTAACAAACTGTGTGTGAAACTTCTTGTTATAAAACTTGACAACCAAAGTAGTGGCTTAGTGGTCAATCCGAGAATCTGCTGTAGTTGATCGAGGTAAAACATCGGTATTCATTAGTCACTATAAACAAATAGTTCACTTTATTAAACTTTCAGACCAACAGCTAAAAGAGTTTAACTTTTAGTTACATAACGGTAAACGGTAGATTCGCAGGGATCGACCTAATGCAACCAAATAAGATTTTAAAAGTGGAATAGGGCTTAAACCGCAAAGTTTGTAGATCCATCATTTATGTTATTAGCTATTTCTAAACCACTTTCGTTCCATTCGCAACCAAAAGTGATTCAAAAAGTGGAGTAGCGCCCAAACCACACTGACAAATGTTTCTGTTTCATCGCGACGAATAGGCCGAAGTGGAGTAGGCGCCGTTCCATTATTTTACCTCCATATGATGCAGGATTTCATATTTCACCTTCCGATCGGTGGAATAGGCGCTAAACCACATTAGGATTTCATTTATATTAGTGGGCATTCTAATCCCACCGAGAGTGACGAGGCGAACAGAGTGAGCCGATGGAACGGCAGGTGTGGATTAGAATGCCCAATAATATCCTACTCTTACACCTACTAACTAACTAGATAAGTTAGAGAAAGTCACTTTCAGTTGACTTTCTCAAACTTATCGATAACTTTATGAAACCTAATAGTTTGACCTTATCCCACGCAGCCAACAAGAATCATATAAAAGGGTACATTTGAACATCGTTATTATGAACTGGGCGCTGTTATTATTATCTACACAAGACATTTATGACCGGCCAGGGACACGTAAAGAACTGTTACACTACAACACATTACACAGTGAGTCGCAGAAGATAAACTTAGTAACATCGACAAGTAACTTGCCCAGCCAAAGTCATTCTGCGATAGATAGAAATCTATTCAGGGACTTGACTTACCTAAGTTTTTTTACCTTTTAACCCTTTATTTATAAAGACAGTGGAAACTCTTTTTCGTCCATGAATTGGTGCCTCTTGTATTATTCCTTGCCACGGTACCAATAGTAGCATCTTACTAGGGTTCCGTACCAAAAGCGTAAAAAAGGAACCCTTATGGTGTGACTCAGTCTGTCTGTCTGTCTGTCTGTCTGTCACAGCTGGATATCTCAAGAACTACTAATGCTAGCAACTTGAAATTTAGAACAGTTTTACATAACGTTTACGCAACTATTTTGCAAATAAGAAAGAAGTAATAATATTTATATTTTTTTTTTGTAACAGGGACTGAAAGGGGGTCTTAAAAATTCAAAGTGGGGCTACTAGGGCATGTGGGGTATCATATGAAAGAACGCTGCTTGCACATTCTCAATTTTTTAATTTTTTTTTTAAATCACGTAGTTTTCGACTTTTGATAAAAAAAAATAAAACTCAAACTCAAACTCAAAGCATTTATTTCAAATAAACCAATTACAGGCACTTTTGAATTGTCAAAGGGTCGGTCTTGGGTCGGTCAGTCAGAAAAATGAAGCTAGTTGCCCATTCCAAAGCGTAGATCCTGGAGAAGAACGGGCAAGAAACTCCACGGACACTCTTTTAAATCAAATATTTTACATAATATTGGTTACATCGTTCATATTGAAAATATAGATGTGAGAACAATGTAGAAAGACGTGCACGTTAAAAGCGTCCGTTAATGAAAAAGATAAAAACTAAAAACAACTAAATTAAAAATAAGCCGTGGCAGCTAAGAGACGACCAGTCCCAACTGACGGCGCCCGTTCACGAACATGACGCATGGATCAGCACCAATTAGCTCAACCATTTTGAAGGGAACTTAATGATCCAACACACACGCCACCACCAGCGAGACATTTGAGTGAGCATGACATACTCTCAACCGCCAGGGTTCAGTTCCCACCTTATCTCCGAAATTTGCAAAGATAAAAATCTGAAATTATTCTATGTGATAGAAGTTTATGTAAAGATTACAGGAAAAATAAAACGATGTCTCTAAATAGCACACTTTTTCAGGAATCGGAACGGAACCCTCGGTGCGTGAGTCCAACTCGCTCTTGACTGGTTTTTATTCTATTGAGTCTTTTTTTTTTTTGCACGCTTACGATTTTTATTTTAAATACCGAAGTCAGCTAAACTGTTATGGTGTTTTGTAGCACTTGTGTGTTATAGACAGCATTTCATGGTTAAGTCTGGAACATTTGTGTTTCTTATGTTTAGACGGGCGTTGATGGCTGCGACTCAGTTCTTAACTTTTGTAGCTCATCATCGTTTCATTGTTATTCTATCAATTTGTTTTTCCAAAAAAAAAAAACTTTTATTTTATTTTACTTTAATATCACGTATTATTAGCAAAAGAAAGAAACCTTCTTCACACGACTACATTGTGGCTGCTCTGTTCGTTACGTCGGACCGGCTTATTAATGAGCTGTGGTCTTGTTTTCTTTCACAGTAATAGGGTACAACTTTCTACTGTATGTTCTGATGTTTACAGGAGAAACCAAACATTTATGGGATAAAAAGAAATATCTAGATAGAAGATGACTTCTAACTGAAATATCACCTACGCGAAATAATTATGTGTGAACTCAGCCCACCCTTTTGGGTGCGTGTACACTGTACCGGTATGTGTAATCTTTTTTTTATCATGACCTGGGTGTCTACTACCTAAGCACGAAGTCCGTAGTTTCAGCCTTCGTTACGGGCGTTTCCTACCGTAACACCTACGGAGAGATGATTGGTTCGGGGCCCGAACGAAGTATGAATGACAACACGATTTGATAGTTGTCCCTACTCCCGATGTGTTTTTGCCCGTACGAAAAATTAAACTTTTACACTTGTTTTGATGGATCTTTATGTCAGACGGACGGATGAACGAACGGACGAACGGACTTGGGGAGTAGGCTCCCTGTGCCGCTATTTTTGCGAGATTTATATTCATACTCAGTGAGTTGCAATCTCTTGACCAGCCTTTCAATTCTGAATGTAGCAATTAGTTAAATTGGTACTGGCATATGAGGTCATCGTTCCTACGTGTCATCACTTTGAAAAGTTGCATGAAGAACGAAAAACTACGAAATTCATACATTTTGCTTATCCAAAACTTTGTATGAAATGCGGACTGGTTATGTCTTACGTCAGTAATAATAAATTTATAATCATGACTTATAAAAATAACTGGTAACTTATACAATTTAAAATCCACTTTTGAAATTAAATAAACCTAAGGTACAATACAGTCCACTTTGTAGTTTATAAGCAGATTGTATTGTACCCTAGTTCTCAGAAGCCCCAAGTTTCCTGATAAAACCTCTAAGCCCTTCCATCTAACTATAAACAAAGGACGGCGAAGTTAATCTAATTTTTACTCTAACCGAGTGAAGAGGGATAAAATGAATAACACAGGCGCAGTAGTGAACTTTGTTTCATTACCCGTTCCGAAGTCGTATTAGTCTCGTGTCGTCTCGGCCTCGTCTCGTGTTTATGTCGTTGCTAAGACCTGGTAGGGGAACTGAACTTGCTAGGAGCATGGTTTAATCGGGAATATCATTGTCATCTTAATTCGGTGAAACTAGGGGGGGGGGGCTATGTCACTACCAAATTATATCACTAAACGGAACAAAAAAACCGCTTACCATGCGACGAGTAGCCTGTCTTTTCTCCTTCTTGAATTTGGTCTTGAGTTTGTTAATTTTCGTATAATTATTTATAATTACATCATCGGCTATTGTATTCTAGCTTGGGCTGGTTCGGCCAAAACTAAATTCCTTGAGTTGGAGCGTGCGCAAAGGGCAGTACTTAAGGTTATGTTGCATAAGCCCTTTCGCTATCCGACTCATCAGCTTTACACCGAGCTCAAACTTTTGACGGTGAGACAGCTATTTGTACTTAGAAGCACTCTCTGGAAACATAACCAAGTACCACCCCCAAACTCTATGAAACGTGGGCAAATAATAGTTTGCCCAACCCCTAGTCATAGAACTACCTTCGCCAAAAGACAGCAGAAAAGCTATATGTGCTGAGCTCTCTGGTTTACAAAAACATTAACAAGACCACACAAATTGCAAGGTTAAGCAAACACGACGCTAAGGCTAAGCTGAAGAACATGCTGTACCTCCTTGATTACGCTCAAACTGAGGAACTACTAATCACTCTGACATAACTCGCAACATTCCATACAAAGACACCAAGCTCGTACTAACTCAAACATAGTCTTTCACTCGATACCACCACATTCGCATACTTACACTCCTCATTTCACACTCACTCAACACAAAATACACAACTTTCCCAGTCACACACATACACACACACCCTCACACAACGCAAACAAAACACACGATTCCCAGTCACACATACAGAATCACCCACACAGTCATTTTACTTTTTAATTACTTTTTAATTGTAATCTTAATTTAATTTTTAAAATTAATTTTTTACTTTTATTTTGTTTTCCAAATTGTTTTTCGACATAATAGTATATTATTTTTGCATAGCATCAGATTACTAGATCTAAAAGGGTTTATAGTGTCCAAGTGGCAGTAGAACACTGACTCCTAAGTCACAGGTATTCCTAGTTTAGGAGCCAGGGTTTCAACTTTTGAGCGCCTTTTGATTATTGTAATCTTTAGCTAGATATTAAGCATATTGTAAGGATTTATATCAATAAGGTAATTATTATTATTATTATTAGTTTGTTCGCGCGACGAATTTGGTATTTTTTTTAATTTTTCAACGTTCGCTAGCGAGCTTTGTTTAGCCGAACTTTTTCCCCGGGAAGCAATTTTGAGTTCACGAGCAGCGCTGTGGCGTTATTCAGCCATGATACAAGGAAAGGAACTGAACTATTTTCACACCAGTGTCACTGGCTTCTAAAATGTCCGTTGCAGAATAGGAGCTCTTCACTGCGCTCGGTCAGCAGTCAGCTCATTCGTCCAGGCGTAACTTTTATAATGTCCGTTACAGAATAGGAGCTCTTCACTGCGCTCGGTCAGCAGTCAGCTCATTCGTCCAGGCGTAACTTTTATAATGTCCGTTACAGAATAGGAGCTCTTCACTGCGCTCGGTCAGCAGTCAGCTCATTCGTCCAGGCGTAACTTTTATAATGTCCGTTACAGAATAGGAGCTCTTCACTGCGCTCGGTCAGCAGTCAGCTCATTCGTCCAGGCGTAACTTTTATAATGTCCGTTACAGAATAGGAGCTCTTCACTGCGCTCGGTCAGCAGTCAGCTCATTCGTCCAGGCGTAACTTTTATAATGTCCGTTACAGAATAGGAGCTCTTCACTGCGCTCGGTCAGCAGTCAGCTCATTCGTCCAGGTGTAACTTTTATAATGTCCGTTACAGAATAGGAGCTCTTCACTGCGCTCGGTCAGCAGTCAGCTCATTCGTCCAGGCGTAACTTTTATAATGTCCGTTACAGAATAGGAGCTCTTCACTGCGCTCGGTCAGCAGTCAGCTCATTCGTCCAGGCGTAACTTTTATAATGTCCGTTACAGAATAGGAGCTCTTCACTGCGCTCGGTCAGCAGTCAGCTCATTCGTCCAGGTGTAACTTTTATAATGTCCGTTACAGAATAGGAGCTCTTCACTGCGCTCGGTCAGCAGTCAGCTCATTCGTCCAGGCGTAACTTTTATAATGTCCGTTACAGAATAGGAGCTCTTCACTGCGCTCGGTCAGCAGTCAGCTCATTCGTCCAGGCGTAACTTTTATAATGTCCGTTACAGAATAGGAGCTCTTCACTGCGCTCGGTCAGCAGTCAGCTCATTCGTCCAGGCGTAACTTTTATAATGTCCGTTACAGAATAGGAGCTCTTCACTGCGCTCGGTCAGCAGTCAGCTCATTCGTCCAGGTGTAACTTTTCTATGCACTACAAAATTAAACATTCTGTAACTGATTATCAAGCAACAATAAGTGTTTGTCTTTTTGCATTCACAAATGCATTAGTCAATTAGGTGCGGTGATTAGGGCAACACCATAGTTATTTAATTACTGCTTTCAGCAGTTGATTCACCATTTTCGGAGTTCAAAGCATTGTGTTACTTTTTACTGTTACTAAAAACTGTCAATTTTATAAAATACGTATGTAAGCGCGTCGCGTCGACGTCGTACGTATTGTTGTGCTCCAAAATGTGAAGCGATCCGTCAGCTAATTGGAGACGTTTTCTTTCCGTGTTACTAATTGGGAATTTATTTATAAGAAATACGGAGTTGTAAACTTCATGTTGTCGTAAGTAGTAAATTTTATTACCTATTTTGAAACAATGTTAGATACTTGGGTATAGAAAAACGTATTCCTTGTTGCAACAATGGCACCTGTGTTTATTTGTAGAATACTATTACGGAATTGTTAAATTCTGCTTCTACATTAAAATTTTCCAAATCAGGCTTAGACATTTTACAAATACATAATCGTTTTTAATGGCAATGTTGAGTTCAACTCGCCACAAAAAGAGACCTAATGGATTTTTTTTTTATTAGGTCTTGAAACAATAATCTAATATGTCGTCAGATTTTCATCGATAGATATATCTTCAGCTGAGTTGTTCCCATTGATGCCATTCTCCTCTTCTGCAAATCTTGTTGCTAGATATGAACTTGCGGATGATGCGTCTCCTTACAATTTTAAAAGGCTAACGTTTCATCCGCGGACGAAATATTTGCGGATGAGTAGTCACCTAAGTCATCTGGTATACTATTTCTCTTGAGGCGAGAGTATCTTAGACTGCCCACACGCTGCAGCTCAGCAGCCAACTGGTGAATGTGTTGGTCTGGTCCAGGGGTGGCGAACCAACTGGTGAATGTGTTGGTCTAGTTCAGGGGTGGCGAACCAACTGGTGAATGTGTTGGTCTGGTCCAGGGGTGGCGAACCAACTGGTGAATGTGTTGGTCTAGTTCAGGGGTGGCGAACCAACTGGTGAATGTGTTGGTCTGGTCCAGGGGTGGCGAACCAAACACATGAAATGTGTTGGTCTAGTCCAGGGGTGGCGAACCAAACACATGAAATGTGTTGGTCTAGTCCAGGGGTGGCGAACCAAACACATGAAATGAAAAACAGGCATTCCTCGTGAATTCATAAAAAATCTAGGTCGTAGATTCAATTCCCAGGCACACAGGCAGGTTATTAAATAGGACACACAAAAGCAACACACTAACTAAAAATAAAACCCAGAACGTTTTTATTTAAGTAAGTATAATATTATACGCTTTTGTGTACAGTATATTTGCTTTTAAAACCATCCTTATGTATAGATAAAAAATCTATTTTCATATCAGCAAAATATTTCAAAAGGCTGTCGGCTCACCTTTTAACATTTGGAACTTGTTATGGACGTGGGGTACGTGGGTGTAACATTACGCCTCAGCCTGTACCCCAGTGTTGGGTCCCATCTTACGGCGCCGAACTGATGCGACGGCAAAATTCGGCTGATCCTATCTTTTGGTTCTTATAGGATAAAGTTACATGAAGGCAACGTAACACGAGTCAAGCACAGAGATCTAAGTCTGGGATCTATTAACGTAACTTAGCTCGTGCTTTGGCATGTTCCCATCCCTAACTTGCAATTGTAGTTAGACGCTTGTGTGACAGGAATCACGCTTAGCCAAAGTACGTGCTTAGTATCGTTTATAGATCTCGGTGTAAGCATCTTCGGTCAAATTAGATTTGTATTATAAATGCATTGAATTTGGTTGGTGAAACAAGTGGTTAGTGTTCAATCATTGCCAATACGTAACGTGACTAAATCCAGTGTGCGGATGGCATAATAGATACTGGATGTGTAATTAAATATTTTGCTTTGCAATTTCGGTATGGTGTGCACTACACCCAATCTGCCTAGCCTTTTCCCAACTATGTTGGGGTCGGCTTCCAGTCTAACCGGATGCAGCTGAATACCACTATTTTACATGGAGCGACTGCCTATCTGACCTCCACAACCCAGTAACTGGGTAATACGATACCCCTTGGTAAGACTGGTTGTCAGACTTTCGGGCTTCTGACGACCCGTAACGACTGTCAAAGATCCACGAATGACAGCCGGGACCAACGGCTTAACGTGCTTTCCGAGGCACGGAGGAGTCTCGGTATGTAAAGATGGTCACCCATCCATGGACCAACCCTGGCAAGCGTAGCTTAACCTGACGGATCGACCCGTGTGGCTGTTATTACTTAGCCACGAGTTCCTTATGGTGTGCACTACACTGAGAACATCAAAATGAATAGCATCACCACTAATCACTTATCATCTCTGTGAGAGTGAGTGGACAGTAATCCACCACGCGGGCCCAGTGCGGGTTGGTAGATGTCACATGTCTTCGAATTTTTTGTTCTAGGATATTTTCACGGGTTTTCTCACGATATTTTTCTTCACCGTTTTGAGTGCAGAGTTGTGATGAAATTATTTACACAAATTAAAGCGTCTGTCTGGGTTCGAACCTACGACCTGCAACTCGTAAATCGCGGCCGTGACCACTGGGCCACCACCGCTCACTACAAACATCGAAATGAATAAATAAATGATAGTTGTTTATTTTTAGGGTTCCGTACCTCAAAAGGAGAAAACGGAACCTTTATAGGATCACTCGTGTGCCTGTCTGTCTGTCGGTCTATCCGTCTGTCACAGCCAATTTATTATAATTGAAATAGAAAACTATAAATAATTTTCCACAATAGGCAATTTAACATAAAATAGTTTCAAGAGTGGCAGAAAGCGATAGTCGAATAACGAAGGTACATGTCAAATGTCGTACCCTCGTCCAGCGGATCGATGGAATACCAGGTACTTACAGGTAGGTGCCGTTTCACTAGACAAGTATATTTGTGTTGAGTCGGTAGACGGGCGAGCATGGAACTGTCACTAGCAGACTAATGTTATTTTGGCCTTTTACAGTGAGGATCTTACTGTTCACTTAGCTGGCCAATTTTACAGTCAGAAGTACATAGGTGATAATCATTAATAATATAATCATAGATAAGATAATCATTAATAAGATAATCATTAATAAGATAATCAGTAATTAGATAATCATTAATAAGATAATCATTAATTAGTCATTAGTCATTAGTCATTAGTCATTTATTCATGAACAAATAAATTGTATCTGAATTTACACATAACGTTACTAATTAATTAATTAAATTAAATTACATAATTACAGCAATAATAAGTGACTTTAGTATAAGTACCTGCGCGACCGAGCTTTGCTTGGGTGAAAATAAAGAAAACTAATTTTCCCAGATATGAGACCTAGTTAGATCGATTTTTCGCCCTCCTAAATCTACGAAAATCCACGGAAACCCCGTATATTGCAACTTTCATCGAAATCGTTATAATAGAGCCGTTTGCAAGAACCTGAATACAAATATACAGTGTAAACAGTAAAAAAAAAATCAGCTGCTCACTACATTTATGTTCGCAGTATTTGTCAAAATGTAGGGAACAGCAGATTTTTTTTTTCGCCATTTCAGGTTTGGTCCAATAGTAAAAGTTGCTCATAATGATATGTACAATGACCCCTTAAAAGATTGCCACTGTACACTTACACCTGTATATATTTATTTGATCATTTAATATTATAGGATTTTATGTTTAGTGCCTCTGTTAATGTTAGTACATATAATTATGTGGCTAGTAGATTGTGCAACTAACGGCGCAGTATTTTTTTTATGTTTGCATTTAATTTAACAGTTTAATAAATAGTAGTAATTGCATGAATATTGAAGTTATAAATATTAAATTAACACGAGAGGTATATAATAATACTATTTAGTAAACAACTCAATAGTTTATCTAAGTAAAGAAAAATAACACATTACGCACAATGACAAAGGTATCCGTCAAACGTCACACCCTCGTCCTACAAATAAATAGCCGCCACCGTTCACGTGCCGTTTACGTACCGGCTACAACTCTACGTAATACCTTCATCAAAGTTCAAGAGAACTGTAATTATAAACCTTTCATCTATATCGCAATCTAAGAAGAGAGAAATTAATAATCTATTGCTACGGCGTAGCAGTCGTTTGCTCCAGCGCAGCGTAGCTATGTCGTAGATGTTTGCTACGCCGTAGCAATTGCGTAGTCATGAATCTATACATTAAAAACAACAAAACAACTGTTTTTAAATTTTTTGTCTGTCTGTATGTTTGTTCCGGCTAATCTCCAAAATGGCTGGACTGATTTTGATGGGACTGTCAGGCAGATGTTATAAAGAGTAACTTGGGCTACTTTTATTTTGGAAAAAGAATTAGGGTTCCGCGCAAATAAAAACCAATAAAACCCATGAAATTGTGAACAAAAAGCCGGATTTGAAAAATTATTTTTACATTTGGTAGCCCAATTTTCGAGGATGGTTTAAGTTTAGGTTATTTAACATCACGCTACGACCATTAGGTGCCGAGCAAAAAGAAAAATGTCTGAAAGAACGCTAAGTGAAAACGAAGTAGCAGCGCGGGCGGGCGATACAACGCGGGGCGCGGGGGGGGGGGGCGTTGTTATTTTAATATATTGTGTACCTTACGACTTCTATGCAAAAGAAGTCGCCGGGCACAGCACAGCTGGTTCATAATATAATTTGATTATGCAGATATTTTAATGACTAACCGATCGTTATAAGTTAGACTGGCGCACGTTGTTAGTTATGGGTGAATATCCCAGGGGCAAATTTTACGTGTCCACGTTGAGAATCGAGGTGTTAAATGATAGGATGTTTCTGATTTTTTTTTTATAGTGAACTACGTAACTTGATTCAATTAGGGCAATATTTTTTTTTTAATAAATCTACATAAATAATCAGAAAAGAAATCTCCTTAAAATTCAAGTTGGGTGGCTTTTCCCAGCTCCATTTTTAGGGTTCCGTACCTCAAAAGGAAAAAACGGAACCCTTATAGGATCACTTTGTTATCCGTCTGTCAGTCTGTCAAGACCCTTTTTCTCAGGAACGCGTGAAGATATCAAGTTGAAATTATTATCAAATACGTAAGTTTATGGTCCCTTGGAGTTCTAAAAAATTCATGCTTCTAAGTCAACTTAATAAAAAGATACGGCTATTTATGTGACATATTTTGATACTCGCAAGTAAATCAAAACCTATAGGGTACTTCCCGCTGACCTAGAATCATGAAATTTGGCAAGAACCAAGTTTTCACAGCACAAGTAATGAAAAAAGTCCGAAAATTGATAATTTGTAATTTTATCACATAAAACAATATGTTCAAGTATGTCAGTCTGTCAAGACCCTTTTTCTCAGGATCACGTGGAGGTATGAAGTTGAAATTAATATCAAATATGTAAGGCTATAGACTCTGACTGTACTAAAAAAATCAAGCTTCTAAGTCAACGCAATAAAAAATACGGACATTTATGCGACATATTTTGATATTCGCAAGTAAATCAAAACCTATATGCAAGGAAATATTTTTTTGGGATTATATTAAGTTAAGTTTGTTTTTGGGATAAATTCTTTTCAGCTACGGAACCCTTCATTGTGCGTGTTCCGACACGGACTTGGCCGGTTTTTTGATATAATTGCATTCACCAAAGTAACAATTTAAGGTATGATAAAAAATAAATAATGTCGTTAGAATATGCATAAGACACATTATCGAAAAACAATATTAAACTATATCAGAAAATCTAATTTAAAAGCACACTCGATCAAAGTTTATCCAAGCAAAAATCTGAATTTTTGTAGCACTTGTTCAACTTACAAACGCGATCAATCGCATTTTATTATTTCGCATCTCTCAGTTGCACGTAACAGGTGTGTGAATAATGCTGTGATTTCCCGCCAAAAACGTAAGTGTCATCATGGGTGGCACGAGGGAGAAGAATTGTTCAATTTTTGGTGGATCGATTTGCTGTAGATTTTAAAGAGTTTAATAGTAAGCTACACGTTACAGGTAGTGATTTGGGTTAAGCATAAATCATTGGTATTAATTTAATTGTAACTTAAAACCCATACTTTTAAAGATTTTTTTATGCCTGGTTCCAATTTTGGTGGCTTTGGTGGCGTTTTTCCATAGATCGTCTGGTGATTAGAATAACGGCGATTTTCAATTTTGGTGGCCACACTAGACTTTGAACTAAAATATCTCAATAATTTATCGAGATATTCTCAGACTTCTTGAAGATCCTTCTAGCTTGAGCTTTCTATTCTTAGACCAGGTCCTTATTTTTCACGAAAACTGAAGAAAAAACTTCGCCACCAAAATTGAGAAAAAATGTACTTTGTTGATATTGACCTTTATGCTGCCAATAAAAAACAGAAATAGCAGCGAAAAAAATCAGAAATGAATACCTACAAAAATCTTTTTAACAATGTTTTCATTTTAAACTTCGGACACATACCATATTCGTTGCCAATAAACTAATTTTCTTTCATTCTTTGTAATTTGGGTCATAACAATCATATTTTGTGGTTCAAAAGCTTTCATGCACAGTGACGCGCGATTATAATGATATGTTGTGGTAGATAATTTACCACGAAATGGGCGTATCTAAACGTGACGTTACCGCGCTACAAGTGAAATGTAGATTACGTAAACAGCATTTGATAGACTTGTCGTTAAGTATAAGGTCCCGTGTGCATGTGCATGTGCGTGTGCATGTGCAAGACACTTTGTACCTAACTAATATTATAAAGAGGTAGAAGTAAGTTTGTATGTAGGGTGTAATCTCCAGAACATATGATACAATTCTAAACATTTATTTATTGTTAGAAAGCTACATTATTTCTGAGTGCTACAGGCTATAAATTATATTTATATCATGCATACTAGTTGAGCTATCACAATTTTTGTCTAGAAAGTCGGAAAGAAATACTGCCGTCATAATGAAAAAAGGCACAACTAACATTTTTGTCAAAATTGATTTATATACATATTTAGAATTAGAAAAAAAAGGCACATCTACTGAATTTTTTTTAGAATTTTGACAAAAATGTTAGTTGTGCCTTTTTTCATTATGACGGCAGAATACCTCTTAAAACAGGATTGTTTGCATGCGCTGCCTAAAATTGTTGTTTACAATTGAAAACAACGTATGGCAACCTGGTTTGTCTTAAATAATTCTACAAAAAAGTTAGTGACACCATATTTTTATCTTTTATATTTTACCTTTTATACTTTTTTTATTGTTTTAAAAAAGTATTTATTAGACATACTTACGTTTGGATGATTATTTAAACAATAAAATATTAATCCATATCAAAATAAATTATTTTATGATTACAAGGACATCACAAAGATAAGATTTGGCCTTTACAGTATGTCAATTGGTCATGTAGTTTCGGAGATAATATAAAATTACTAAAACGCAAAATAACTTTAGAACGCTAAGCACAAACGAAGTAATAGCGCGGGCAGGCGATGCGGAAAGATATAGGCTATTTAACATCACGCTAGGGCCCTGAGGAGCCGAGCAAAAAGAAAAAAAAAGTCAGAAAGGACACTAAGCGCAAACGAAGTAATAGCGCGGGCAAGCGATGCGATGCGTTGCGATTTGGGGACAAGAAATTTCACGCGGGCGAAGTCGTGAGCAGAAGCTAGTACTTAAAAGGAAAGGCGGGTGGCCAGACTTTTGAAAATTAGGTATTTTAAGAAGGTATTGCTGTCGCTCTGTGAGCGCTCCGCCCTCGAATTCGTGCGATAAGGACAACTGCAGATCCGACTAAATAGCCTATGTAAAAAGTCACATTTCGAGGGTTGGCTCTCGCCTATTTCCTCCTCCAATATTGGACCAATTTAAAAGATATTTTATAAACTGAATAAGAAGGATATATGCTATGCCCCTATGTTTTTCTTTTTTCGTTAATAGTTGTCAAATTGGTATACTAGGCGTCTGTTGACAGCGGTCTGAATAGGCAATTTTGAGCATTTTTGAGAGTTCTACGAGTAGTTCCTATAAAAATAATATATCATCAAAAAGGAAAACATAGGGGCATACAAGTAACTGATATTTATATTTCTGTAAAAAATCATTGCTTTATGGTCATTAACCAGAAAGAAAACAGGCGAGAGCGTTTGTATCTTTTTGTATGGAGAAAAGAGCACCCACATTTCCTCTTAACAAATAGAAAATTGATTGTTCCCCGAACTAAACTCGACACATTATTTGTTGTAAATTGACATCCACTATCTATCCGAATACCAGTTATACACGACACGGCCGACATTTCAATTCCACATCACATAACATCATCACGTGTACAGCTTAGGGCTTAGGGGGTGGGCAGAGAACATCAATATTTCATCAGTCATGTTTGCTTAATATAATATAGGAGGGCAAACCTATTCCCAATATCCGAGCACATATCCATACTCCGCGTTGCTAAGGATAAACTACGATAACATGGCGCGCCCCTCCAAAATTCAAAACGTTTGAAAGTATTTGTGAAAGTATTTACAATGCACCACCAAGATTCACAACGCATGTGTGACTAGTCACGTCACTACACACATTGAAACAGTAATTTGGAGGGGCGCGCCATGTTATCGTAGTTTATCTTTACTAAGAAATCCCTCACGGAAAAACCAAGTAACACTTTGCCCGACCTGGGAATCGAAGTAACTCTTACGGCCACTAGACCATTGAAGCATTCAGTTTAAATTTTACCTTCCACTGACACCCATATTTGGTTAAAAATATTGACGAATAATTCTTCTATCCTATCCTACTAATCCATACTTTCATACTAATATTATAAATTCGAAAGTAACTCTGTCTGTCTATCTGTCTGTCTGTCTGTCTGTCTATCTGTCTGTCTGTCTGTCTGTCTGTCTGTCTGTCTGTTACCTTTTCACGCCTAAACCACTAAACGGATTTCGATAAAATTTAGCAAGGCTATAGATGGTATCCTGGGGACGGACATAGGCTACTTTTTTTTTCAAAAATAATCCTACAGGGGGTGATATAGGGGATGAAAGTTTGTATGGGAAACTCAGTATTTCTTAAGTTAGGGATGTGAAAATTAAAATGTATGCTTTTGATAGGAAATAAAGAAATATGCGATTCAGCGTTTTTGAAAAATCATCCCCTAAGGGGGTAAAATAGGGGTTGATTTTAAAATTTACAAAACTGCACGGATTTCGATAAAATTTGGCAAGGCTTTATATCTTCCTGGGGAAGGACACAGGCTACTTTCGAAAACAATACTACAGGGGGTGATATAAGGGGTGAAAGTTTGTATGGGAAACTCAGTATTTCTTAAGTTAGGGATGTGAAAATTAAAATGTATGCTTTTGATAAGAAATAAAGAAATATGCGGTTCAGCGTTTTTGCAAAATCATCCCCTAAGGGTGTAAAATAGGGGTTGATTTTTTTTTTTCAGTATTTCTTAAGTTAGGGATACCAAATTTATGCTATTGGTAAGAAGTTAAGAAATATGCGGGTCAGCGTTTTTTAAAAATCATCCCCTAAGTGGGTAAAATAGGGGTTGATTTTAAAATTTACAAAACTGCACGGATTTCGATAAAATTTGGCAAGGTTATAGATAGCATCCTGGGAAAGGATATGGGCTACTTTTTGTCTTAAAACATAATCCTACTAGGGGTGATAAAAGGGATGAAAGTTTGTATGGGAAACCCAGCATTTCTTAAGTTATGCTCTATGTTTTCCACATGAACGTTCCCATGGGATATTTTCCGACATCCACGCGGGCGAAGCCGCGGGCAAAAGCTAGTATTATATATATGTGAAAGTTTGTGAAGATGTTTGGATGTTTGTTACTCAATCACGCAAAAACGGCTAAACTGATTTGGATGAAATTTGGCACACCGATAGTTTGTAACCTGGATTAACACATAAAATACTATTTAGCCCGGTAGTAGGTTCCCGTGGGATAATTTCCGACATCCACGCGGGCGAAACCGCGGGCAACACCTACAATAAATAAATAAAAAAAATATTGTGGACCAAACATTTGTACACATTTTATAAACCTGTCAAACTGGATCAGCACTCGTCTTAAAACATTTGGTTTAAGGCTTGTCCGTCGCAAAAAGCGCGGTCACTGTCGGACTGCATAGAAAAGAAAGAGAAGCGCGATGACACAACGCTTGCAAAATATGAAGTAATTATCGATTTACAAAAAATCTGTTGATTAACCTAAAAAACTAATGACAAGAAATCATTCCTTATTAGCTTGTAAATAACTGTATAAATTTATGAACACTTTTAATGAAAACTGTAGGAGTAATATGGTAACAACTCGAAAAAATAGACCGAAATAGACTTGGATTTAGGTTTTTTTTTCCTTAGTTCTACAAACTAAAATAGATTTCAAGACACATGAAATCACTTCTTATGTATTGTAGATTACTGTGTATTTTTTCCTATCAGAAAGATGTTATAGTTACTGTAAAAGATGGTTACAAAATTACTTAGTTTCGCCGTATTTTAGGAAGGAGCAGCCTTAAACAATATAAATTAAACATTTAAATAACTACATAAAATATTTTAAATTTAAATGGACAGAATATTACCATTATATAGTGATGATGATGCTTCAGAAATACAATATGGCGTTCCACCTCACGCGCACTGACTGAACTGAACTACCCCACCGCTGAATAGTGGCTTAAGGCCGAACTATACGCCAATGACCTTGAGTGGTTAGCTTGCGCGTTCTGTGCTGAGCTCACGCAACGCGTCGTACGTCCAGCCAGTAATAGGACTCGCCCATCAAGGAGCGCTGTCCCAAATTAGACGCATTAGTAATTTATTATACATAAAACAAAAGGCATTTTAATAAAACACGCATACTAAAAGATAAATAATTAAATTACCTTTAAAATGGTGAAGGTTTCATAAAAATACGCTTGACAGTTTTTGCGTGATTCCCAGTATTTTATCCGCGTTAGACATAACTTTACAAATTAATTACACTATTTAATATAAACATAATCTAAAATATTCACATATTAAGTTATTAAGAAAATGCTCTAATTTAACATATATTTTTTCCAAATCATTAACACTACTCGTTTAGACGTGATCTTCAGTTTAAAATCATCAAAAGTCAGATAGCGTCGCCTTAACGGCCTAATATCCCTTATCAATCACAGAACTTTGGATGCAGGTCGTTATCGGCAATACCCCCCAATCGAAACACATCTTCATTTGCGTCAGATAAATCATGCTGCCTCCATCAAACTGTGACCGAGATACGACCTGATTGGGCGTTGCTTTGCCGGTAAATAAGGCTTAGGATTTACCACGTGGTTTCCGGCATAAAATAGGCTTTATACCTTCACGGGGGTGTCGTAAAAGGTAGGCTGAAGGATTAGGTCAGGAAGAGGAGAAGAAAATGCGTGTGTTTCACAGCAAATAATTATTCTGCTGCAGTCAGCTGTTTGGCACGGAACGATAAAGAGGAATATAGCTTGACCAAGTTCTATAATAGATATTTTAAATCATATTATTTATCTTGTCATTAAACTGACTTTCCTTCAACCTTCAACCCTCTTTTTACCTTTTTTCATAAAATATCTCCTCAAACCGGTATTAACGATGCGTATATTTTTATGAATACCGTATTATCAGTGAGCAGCATGAAATTATGATATGAACACGTTCTATTCCAATTTTATTATGAAAACGTGTAGGATCCGCCATTTTGAATGACGTTCGAATATAAAATGGTATAAATAGAACGGTCATTCTGAGTTTAGTGTCGAGCTAAGGAAAACATTACGAAGCCTGTTGGATTAGTTACAGGTAGATAAGTCCTACCAACACAAGTTTGAAGGGACACAAATAGCCACCACCTACTTCTGCGGGCAGAAGTAGGTGGTGGGTATTGTGTCTTATTTCTATGAAAAGTAGAATAAAGCTCTTGAACTGATCCTTTTGATAGCATATCGAGGAAACCCGGACTGAACGGCAACCTCACGCTTTGTGAACAAGAGTTGTTTTCAATGCTCGATTCTTCTCTGTACCAGAAGTGATATTGTGGGCTAATAATTTCTGAAATCCACTTAAGTACGATCTGTAAATGTCTTCTTGGCCAAGAGACCCAGAAGAGGCTTTTGTGGACTTTAATTTCGGAAGTCGGTGGCAAAAAACATAAATACAGATCCAAAGACTTCCGAAATTAAAGTTATTTTTCAATTTGTGGTGTTTTTTTTTTTTTGGAAGTCTGTTTTTTTTTGTAAAAATGTTTTTTATAATTTTAATAAATAGTTTTAAAGTTATTAAAGAAAATTAATGAAAATTTTAGGCTATCTCAGAAACTGCAAAGCCTAAAATAACGGTTCGACAGGCACTTCGCTGGTTTTTTGTTGTAAATCGAATCAATTACCTATAGTTTACGAATCAATCATGCACATCGAATATTGATTTAAAATGCTTTATGAATTACAGTGATTGTCTGCCGATCGCTCCTGCAAACAATTCCAATTTATTAATATTAACAAGCTTACCGTTGTTTGATGATTTAATAAATAATTGGCGAGATGCACCTGATACTTTTAATGAACGATAATTAATTAATATTTGGCGTTCGGTTTCATGTGATTAATATGTTTAATACTCAAATTAATTTACCTATGACTACAATAGTAGCTGTTGATTTTACTTTAACAGTGGATTTACTATAATAATAAGGGGCACTTTTTCCTTATTATAGCATTTCTGGTGGCATTATAGCATAAAAAACCGGACAAGTGCGTGTTAGACCACGCAAAATGACGGGTTCCGTAGTTGAAAAGAATTTGCCCCAAAGATAAACTGTAACATTTTAGTTGAAACACATGTTACACATCCCTTATATTCGTCTCATTCTCCATTTAAGTTTTTATCGTAATAAAAAGTATGTGATAAAACTACAATAGTACATTTTGATACAAGTGGAGAACGTTTGTTATTGCGTTCGAGGCGGAATTAACACCCGAGCCGTAGGCGAGGTTGTTTTTGAGGCGAAAACTGCAATAACAAATGTCCACGAGTATCAAACGACGTTTTTCAATACACTTTTGAAGAAATAAAATAAAGTAACGAACAATATTTTTGTCATGAATTATTATGAAACTATGATTTAATTTTCTTTTTTTTCCGCGCTTTGCTTTCGCCAGGTTGAAGGAGAAGCAACGGTATAAAGCCGATAAACAGCCTAATAGGAAAAATAGAGAATTCAAATATTTTTGAATTTAGAACACAAATAAATGTTAATTTGTTCATAAACGTTTCTTTTATTGTAATAATCATAGTTTTTGATGATATTCAATATATAAATATTTTTAAAAATATTAACGCCGTAAAGACGCATATCTCTTTGCCGAGATTTAAAAAAAAACATTCACCTCCGAATAGAGAGTTGTAAATAGAGGCAACCAATTTGGACTAAGTATAGGTATAAGTTATCTGTGGTAATTTTTATTCCCGCACACGTGCGGGAAAATAAAAAATCGCACGCGTGTGAAAAACATTGCATTGTGAACCTAATCGTAGTGCGATATGAACCAGTTTTCTAGGAAGTGTATTTGAAAAATAAGCATTTTCGGACTTTTTCCTTTATTTGTGCTGTGACACCTTGCTTCTTGCCAAATTTCATCTGGGTCAACGGGAAGTATATAGGTTTTGATTTATTTACGAGTAATAAAATATGTCGCATAAATGGCCGTATTTTTTTATTACGCTTATTGACTTACAAGCTTGATTTGTTTAGGTCTCCAAGGGACCATAGACATATGTACGTATTTGATATTAATTTCAACGTGATACCTCTACGCGTTCTTGAGAAAAAGGGTTTTGACAGACTGACAGACAGACGCACAACAAAGTGATCCTATACGGGTATCGTTTTTTTCCTTTTGAGATACGGAACCCTAAAAATATTTTGTTTTTATCAATGTTTTGGCAAGCTTCTACTTTACCCCAGAAAGACTAAGGCCGAGATCTATACAGGTTACTTATAGGTCGTGCTTTGACCTGACATGTTCCCGTCTCTATCTATACAGGTTACTTATAGGTCGTGCTTTGACCTGACATGTTCCCGTCTCTATCTATACAGGTTACTTATAGGTCGTGCTTTGACCTGACATGTTCCCGTCTCTATCTATACAGGTTACTTATAGGTCGTGCTTTGACCTGACATGTTCCCGTCTCTATCTGTACAGGTTACTTATAGGTCGTGCTTTGACCTGACATGTTCCCGTCTCTATCTATACAGGTTACTTATAGGTCGTGCTTTGACGTGACATGTTTCCGTCTCTATCTATACAGGTTACTTATAGGTCGTGCCATGACCTGACATGTTCCCGTCTCTATCTGTACAGGTTACTTATAGGTCGTGCTTTGACCTGACATGTTTCCGTCTCTATCTATACAGGTTACTTATAGGTCGTGCTTTGACCTGACATGTTCCCGTCTCTATCTATACAGGTTACTTATAGGTCGTGCCATGACCTGACATGTTCCCGTTTCTATCTTTCACTTGTCGTTTGACAGCAGCGCGACAGTGATAGGAATAAATTTTAGCCAAAGTACGTTCTAAGTACCGTTTATATATCGTATAGTTCTAAAGACGACATCCGATGCATTAGTCTCAACCTCATTATCCTAAATCACAAAAATATCTTCTTTAGAACTTTTTTCAAATCATCCACCATTGTTCTTTATTCTTATATAGCACAGTATGTGTGTACGAGTGAGACTTATCCTTGTCTGTTCCACATCAAAACGATACGGTTACCTGCGGGGTAATTTGTTCGAATTTATCCTAAGGATATGATTACATAAGAATGATACTTTAATGTCAGGCGAAACGATAATGTAATGGTTGTAATAACCTATTACCATAAGTGTTCCATTTTCTCTTATTCTGAAATAATACTTAGAGTTTCCTATTGAATAGACTCTCATTTTGATCCTCTATGTCGCTTTCAATGCTGTGAATGGGTATTGTGCTTGATATGACCTCAATAACATTTTGGTGAACACCAAGGTGTAGGACCAAGCATATCTGCTCTGTATCTAATTATACAGTACTAGCTGACCCGACAGACGTCCTGTCCTTATTTCAATATTCCCATATAGAATCCACTTTCAGTTTTCCAGAATTTTCCAATTTTCCTGGCATTTTTTCCAATTTTTCTCATCGTTTAAACCTTCTTTGGACTACGACAAACATTTCAAAACCAAAATCGGCTAAATCGGCGCAGCCGTTCTTGAGTTATAAAATTACAACAAAAAGTGGCATTGGTTTTTATAGATATAGATATTTACGGTAAATGGGGTTGAAAAGATCTAACTGCAAAGGAATTCCAGCTCTGTGTCTGCATTAGTTGTATATTTTTGTGTTTTTTAGGGTTCTGTACCAAAATTGTAAAAAGGAACCCTTATGGTGTGACTCAGTCTGTCTGTCTGTCTGTCACAGCTGGATATCTTAAGAACTACTAATGCTATCAACTTGAAATTTGGAACAGTTTTAGATGACGTTTGTCCAACTATTTGGCAAATAAGAAAGAAACAAAAAAATATATGTTTTTTTTTTTGCAACAGGGACTAGGTATTCCACTTAGGTCACTGATTTGAACGGCACTTCCTCAAACGTCACCTAAACACTTCCACTAAGGGCACTGAAACAAAATTTAGTAAAGTTCCGTTCGGTGGAATATTTTATTGATATTACTTTTAATCCCCGAACGGCACTTACGTTTTTTTCGACTGTTTGTTTGTAATGCTGGGACGTATGTACTCTTTGTTCAGGACAATACCGACTATAACATATCGATACGCAAGTGTGAACCACGCCCAGGACTCCAATGTCATTTTTTGTTAGGTTTTTTTTTGTTTTTTTTTTGTTTTTTTTTTTTATTTTTTTTTTTAAGTCTTGGTCGCCAAATGTTTCACAAAAATAGTATGCTTGGCCAAAAAATATTTAATTTTTGGAACGAAGTTCCTTATCGCGCGTTGTGAAAGGGGGCTAGACGGAAAAAAGTCTCACGAAAAGTTGTCACGACACTTTTTGCTATAGGTAGCTATTGTAAGCCGTGCGGCGTGCGCATGTTTCTCTGTCTGTCTCTCTTTCTCTCTCTCTCTCTCTCTCTCTCTCTCTCTCTCTCTCTCTTATAGAAAGCAAGCCAGATATTTTCATTTCTATTTCGCATTGAACAGTGTGGTGTCGCGATGATGATGATGATGATGATGATGATGATGATGATGATGATGATGATGATGATGATGATGACGATGATGATGGTGATGATGATGATGATGATGATGATGATGATGATGATGATGATGATGATGATGATGATGATGATGATGATGATGATAAGTATAAAAATAAAATTTTGTTACAATTCCTTCACTAATTAATCGAAAGGAACTTCGTTCCATCCGGGTGTCCCTTGACACCTTAGTTTTTTTTTTCTTTTTTTTTATCTTTTTTTTATTTTTTGTTATCTTTTTTTTTACATAAATAAGAACCATCAGTATATATATATTAACTATTTTTATTAGTTTTTTTTTCGGAAAAACTGTCTTAAACATTCGAAGTGGGGTTACTAGGGCATATGAAAGAGCGCTGTTTTCACATTCTCAAAATTTTTTTTCTTTTTTTTTAGACCGCATAGTTTTCGACTTTTGATGAAAAATGTTTAAAAAAATACCGTTCGGGCCCCTTATCTCCGAAGTTTGCATAGAGAAAAATCTGAAATTATTCTATGTGATAGAAGTGTATGTATAGATTACAGGAAAATAAAACGATGTCTCTAAATAGCACAGTTTTTCAGAAATCATCAACAAAAATTATACATTAATGATGGTACGGAACCCTCGGTGCGACTCGCTCTAAGTCTCTAGTAGTCGCTCTAAGTTTTGACTCTAAGAATTTCATCTGTATCGTGAACATGGCACTACCACATATCTCACATGTAAAATACCTGGAAGTGACAATATGGGTACCGTGCGGAAATCGATCTCACGATACCAAGAATAGGAGCCAATCGGATAAGTCGGTGAGCAAGCGCTGCTAAGGACCTCTCTTTAGTTAAGTAGGTATGATCCAAGTTCCTGGTCGTCTTTCTTGATAAAAAGTTTTCAATGCGAGCCATAATAGAAAAAAAAACCGATAGTCGGACCTTAACAAACCACAAGCCTTGACTCTGAATGTTTGTACTGTGGCGCACTTTTTTCTCACACTATGATAAGCAACGTCTAAAGACGTCCCGCCGATTTTAAATTCACGTAGCGGTAAGGTTATGAAAATCGAATATGTTGCGCCACAAAGTATACGTGTATAGATGCGCCATAGGAATTTGGCCATAAAGTAGACGTCCAAAAACGTTCCGTCGGCATCGGTAAAAATATGACATCTAGAGGCCGTCATATGACATCGCGCTATTTCATAATTACATACAGGGTGGCCGGAACATTGACGTCCAAAAATAAAATTTCGGTCCCTCGTATCGTGGGGTATTCGAATCACCCCCATGTATGTTCCGCGACTTTTCATAGTTTTCGAGTTATGAATTTTTTTCTGAATGTTTGAAAATTTTCGACCTGACCAACCTAAAAAAATTCTAAAAAAAAAAGTAGAGGGTTTAATCGAGTTTCTTTTTTTGCAACTGAATTTTCATAAGTAGTACTTTTATGCATAAAATAATCAGCTTCGTAACTGTGATGAAAGTTATGAAAATGTTGATCTAAAGTGAAAAATTTACGTTCGGTAAATTATGACTCAAATTTTCAACTTTAAATTAAAAATCTTAACAGGTGACTTCATAATTCCTAAGTAGGCTTCAAGAATGCGCCAAGACTCTCAGCTTTCATAATCATAAAAAAAATGAAGTACTTAATAGGGCTACTTTGTTTAAAATCGGCCTTCAAAGACAGCGAGGTGGAAAAATTCTTAAAATTACCCATCTGAGTAATTTTTTTTTTTTGGCTATTTTCTCGTTCCTAAGGTTATAATAAATAATGATAAGAATACTGAAAACTAACCACATTATATTCAATATTCATAATTACCACACGTGGGCGAATGAAAATCCACTCGAAGTGAGAGCTTCGACATTTCAACATCGCTTCAGCGTTAACTTGTGGTCTGGTATCCTCAATGGCGAACTAATTGGTCCGTTTGAACTGCCGTCCAGACTTGATGGAGAAACATACAAAAACTTTTTGGAAAATGAACTTCCATTGTTGCTGGCAGATGTGAATCTCGAACTCAGACGAACCATGGTGTTGCAAAATGACGGCGCCCGTGTCACTATGCAACCCAGGTCCGAAATTACTTAGATGAAACATACCCCAACAGATGGATCGGACGCAGCGGACCAATTAGGTGGCCTCCACGCTCACCTGATCTCAACCCCATCGATTTCTTTATTTGGGGCTATTACAAGGAAATAGCATACGCCCGAGACTGTTCAAGTGAACAAGAGCTGAGGCAGTTGATTGCAGAAGCTGAACGTGTTGTGAGAGAGAACAGAGACGCTTTTAGACGATTGCCAGACAATTTCTTACGTAGGTGTAGAATGTGTATTGCTGCTGGTGGTGGCCACTTTGAAAACCTTTTGTAAATGTTAAAAATAAATTAAGTACTTTTTTCACATTATCATCTGTGTTTTATTCAAAACCACTTTTTACGTAAAACTTTTCTTACCCAACTCTGAAACTATTTGTTGGTTAGTTTTCAGTATTCTTATCATTAATTAACCTTAGGAACGAGAAAATAGCCAAAAAAAAATAATTACTCAGATGGGTAATTTTAAGAATTTTTCCACCTCGCTGTCTTTGAAGGCCGGTTTTAAACAAAGTAGCCCTATTAAGTACTTCATTTTTTTATGATTATGAAAGCTGAGAGTCTTGGCGCATTCTTGAAGCCTACTTAGGAATTATGAAGTCACCTGTTAAGATTTTTAATTTAAAGTTGAAAATTTGAGTCATAATTTACCGAACGTAAATTTTTCACTTTAGATCAACATTTTCATAACTTTCATCACAGTTACGAAGCTGATTATTTTATGCATAAAAGTACTACTTATGAAAATTCAGTTGCAAAAAAAGAAACTCGATAAAACCCTCTACTTTTTTTTTTAGAATTTTTTTATATTGGTCAGGTCGAAAATTTTCAAACATTCAGAAAAAAATTCAAAACTCGAAAACTATGAAAAGTCGCGGAACATACATAGGGTGATTCGAATACCCCACGATACGAGGGACCGAAATTTTATTTTTGGACGTCAATGTTCCGGCCACCTGTATATCAACAAGACCGACGTTGCAAGGTGTACTTGTGTATATTTTACTGTAATGCCAAATAAACGCATTTTTCTTTCTTTCTTTCTTTCTTTCAAGACGTTGCTCACGCGATTATTATATAAATTAAAATTAGAAGCCGCAAAACAATAATAAACTAGATACAAAACGAATCTTGCAAAAATTACTTGAAAATTACTTTTATTGGCCAAATTGTTTCAACCATAAAATTGAGAGCAACAAATATAATTCTCTAATTAAAATATTCAAAAGGCCGCAATTAAGACGATTTAATTATTGTTAGAAATAGAATTTCACATCTGCAATTAAAAACTGAATTAATAAAAATTAAAATAAATAATGTAATAAATTAATTACAAAGGTGCCATAATTTGCAAAGACTTCTTTGTGTTTCTCTGTCTACCATTTTCTTTCAATTATTTTATATGCAAAAAGTTTATATAGGCACACTTTCTTCACAAATTTTGTTTCTTCACCCTATGTAATTGCAGATATCACATTGATTGCCTGGTTCGAAACCTCAACCTACGTCCTAAGAAGTGTCGTATCTAAACCGTAAGGTCGTCACGACGATTGATAGAGAAAATACTCTAATTTTATAGTAACATTTTATCTGCGTTTGTTTGTGTAGGCGGCGGAAAGTAACCTTTTAATTGTTAATCATTAATTCTTAGATTCATGCAGGGATGAAAGAAAAATAGCGGTCTTATTTTAACTATATCAGGAGATCGGCTTTAGATTGTACACCTACAAAAATTTATACACTTAGCTATATTTTATTGAGACGCGTGTAATTTTTAGGAAAACAAAATATGCATTGTTCCCAAGAAATAGGATTATTTTATTGGATAGATAATTTAGGCGAATTTTCATTAGATTATTTTTCTATCAATTACTGTATGTTATCGGCATACTGAACAATAGACTAACAGCCTCGAGTCCTCTCCAATTCGAAGAAGACCACTGAGGTGTAAAGCCATCCATTCATCCAAATTCTGCATACATGCAAGTACTCACACACATATGTAACTATATACCTATCTAACTTGCCAATAACAGCGGCCTGCTGATCCGCAGTCAGTATATAGCAGTGAATCAACTGGACAATTGATTTACGTGCTCCGTTGAGTTACTGCCTGCGACGTAGTTTGGATATCCTCCTGTTAAACGTGACGGATCGAGAGGTGATAAATACCTCCTGTTGTGATTAATTCGCGTAATGATAGCGCTGTTAATTAGAGGCGACGCGAGAGGTTTATTATTACAGTAATCTGTTAGCTGGTAATGATATAGAAAGGCCTAGTTTATTTGATTAATCATCTGAATAATTGGAAACAGTTTGTCTCATGTCGTTCAAACGAAATTAACAAAAGTGACACATTGAGCGGTGCAACATTTTCACCGTATCGTCAAGAACATTGCGTCCCTTGACACGTCACATTCCATCTAAACAGTCGGAACTTATTAATTTTCATTAATAAGTTCCGAAAATATAGTAACCAGAATTCAAAATCAAAATATTTTATTTCATATAAACCTACATGGGCCTTATGAAACGTCAGAAGCGAGGTGCACGGTTCCAATTGGTCGTTTCCTATGGAGAAGAGCCGGCAAAAAACTCCACGGTTCAATCTGCCTAGCCTTTTCCCAACTATGTATTTTACATGGAGCGACTGCTTATCTGACCTCCACAACCCAGTAACTGGGTAATACGATACCCCTTGGTAAGACTGGTTGTCAGACTTTCGGGCTTCTGAACGTAACGACTGTCAAAGATCTACGAATGACAGCCGGGACCAACGGCTTAACGTGCTTTCCGAGGCACGGAGGCGTCTCGGTATGTAAAGATGGTCACCCATCCACGGGCCAACCCCGGCAAGCGTAGCTTAACCTGATGGATTGACCCGTGCGGCTGTTATTACTTAGCCACGAGCTCCTCCACGGTCAAGAAACTACACGGTTACTCTTTTAAAAATAATTGACTTTTATGATATTTTCAAATAACAGTGTTAATAGGTATGCGAGGACAATGAAGATGATTGATTAGGAGCAAAGCAGTAGAGGTATTCTAGTTTCCCAGAAGACTGATGTGACTGTTAGCCACTTACCTCAACTTAATAACAAAATATTATATTATTGTTTTAATCCAGCGCATCTATCAAGTTACTTGGAGACATGAATTATCTATTTAAAGAGAGGAAGGGTGTTACAACTAACGACTGACGAATGCAATAAGTTATCTAAGTTCTAAAGAATTTAGAACAATATCTTGTTTCTGATTTTAAGAACAAGACGATGCTTTGTTTAGTATTAGACAAAGGATATTACCACCCCGACATGTCAGTCTTTGTTTCCGGTCACCCCAACTCAACCCGCTGTCAGAGCTGCCGGTCATCAGCGAGAGTCACGTTCCCTGTCCCTCCGTTGTCTATCTCGGTGCTCATAAATCTTAGATACATGTAAACGGTAAACTGACGCATTACCTTCACAAGTAACTGTTTTAGTAGTTGGGTGTAGGAAGCATCGTTATAGAGGACTTTACGATTTTCCAGATGTGCAAACGACACTTTTTAGGTCATAAGACACGTGCACGTAATCCGGTATCTTTTTAGGGTTCCGTACCAAAATGGTAAAAAGGAACCCTTGTGGTGCGACTCTGTCTGTCTATCTGTCTGTCACGGCTGAATATCTCAAGAACTACTAATGCTATCAAATTGAAAGGAGCAGTTTTATTAGATGACGTGTTGCCGAACTATTTTGTAAATAAGGAAGTCATTTTTTTTTTTTGCAACAGGGACTGAAGGTGTCTTAAAAATCGAAGTGGAGCTACTAGGGCATGTGGGGGAAAGAGTGCTGTTTGCTCATTCTCAAACATTTTTTTTTCCTTTTTTTACGCCGTAAAGTTTTCGACTTTTGGTGAAAAATGTAAAAAAAAAATTACCATTATCTCCGAAATTTGCAAAGAAAAAAATCAGAAATTATTCTATGTGATAGAAGTTTATGTAAAGATTACAATCATGAGAAATAAAACGATGTCTCTAAATAGCTCACTTTTTCAGAAATTGGAACGGAAACCTCGGTGCGCGAGTCCGACTCGCTCTTGACCGGTTTTTTTATTGTTACTTAGATTCTCTCTCAAACGATACTTCAGCAATTTTATAATTTTTATGGCAAATATTTTATTTAACAAAACCTATCCACGCCAGAGGGTCGACTGCAGCTTGACCTTTGCCACTTTTGGGTACACCTCATGTCATTAATTTTATTCACAACAAGCCTATAATATAAATACATCATACAAAGCAGATTAACCCCGATGTTGACTGATGATTTTGGCCTCTAAAGTCCCGATTCGTTGAATATACACGTAATAGAGGCTGAATGTGCTCTCGTATGACCGGACACCGGACACCGGACGATCACAGGTCAGTGATGTTACGCAATTGTGAAGTTCCAGCTGATTTGGTGGATTTATCCGCCAATTCGGATAATTAATGGTTTATGATTTAAAGATGTTTCAATTTTCTGTTCCGTTCTGTTTACTAATGTATGTTAAACGGTTACTTGTTATGTTAAATGGTTTAGTTCTGTATTGTTTTCTTAAATTATAATGCCAAAGACAAATTGTATTAACGAAGTATTGTTACCTAAATGGTATGTATCTGAAGTCAGTTTATTAAAACTTACTTAATCATAATATGATTGCTAATTCGAATAACGTGAATGCATAACAGAGCTGCAGTGCTACTCTGTACAAATCTCACCGTGAAAACCTAGGTGAAGTGAGTTTTCATTCTACCTGCAGTGCGATTCTGTAACCATCTCACCGTGAAAACTTAGGTGAAGTGAGCGTGGAGTGAGCTGTCAATAGTGTCAATTCCTAGCAAAAACAAACTCACTTCACCTAAGTTTTCACGGTGAGAGTTTTACAGAATCGACCGGCTGATGCTAGGGATTGACACTATTGACAGCTCACTCCACGCTCACTTCACCTAAGTTTTCACAGTGAGATTTGTACAGAATAGCACTGCAGGGGACCTAAAACGGCCACATTAAGCAATTCCTTTAAAAGCGATTCATTTCCTGAATTCTCAGCAATTTATTATGATTGTGCTATTTGACATTAAACTTCAATAAAGCAAATTCATAATTTGTGGACTATTTTACGAATCTCCATACAAAACTGTCAAACAGATGAATTGCGTGCTATGACATAAATTATGAATTGTCAGCTTGTGACTGTTTTACGATTTCAAATAAATGATGACATAATACCTATAATCCTATTATGATTCTGTCAAAGTGGCCGTTTGAGCCCCCCAGCTCTCAACACAATATTGTCGTGATGAGTTCACGACATAATTTCCACAACATCAAAAAGTTTGCACCAAAAGTGCGGATATTCGGTTATGTTCGGACAGGAGTCCATCCGCCCCTGCGCGCCGCTAACGAGCCAATCCCGAAATGAAAGCGTTCACGCGTTGCCATCACGAACGCAAAAATCAGGCGTTTTTGATGTTTATATGTACTACAAGCTTTATTTATAGCCTTATAGACGTGGTGGTTTCTATGCGCCTCTTGATCGCGGAGGATACGAGATAATCGATGTAATGTGTTCTATAAACATGATGTTCATACGTTTGAGGGTTTGTTATGTGTGCCTTCTGTTGGGTTGGTGTAGGTACCTACATGAAAAACAAATATAACTATGTACATGTATTTATTTGAATCATACATGGCTTTGATGAGATAATACACGCGCAATGAAGGGCTCCGTAGTTGAAAAGAATTTATCCCAAAAACAAACTTAATATTGGATCCCAAAAAAAATTTTTATATGTCATAAAATTACAAATTCACAATTTTCGGACTTTTCCCTTTACTTGTGCTGAAAGACCTTGCTTCTTACCAAATTTCATTATTCTAGGTCAACGGGAAGTACCCTATAGGTGATTTACTTACGAGTATCAAAATATGTCGCATAAATGGCCGTATGTTTTTATAGCATTAACTTGGAAGCTTTAGTTTTTTAAGGCTTCAAGAGACCATAGTCTTACGTATTTGATATTAATTTTAACTTGATACCTCTACGCGTTCCTGAGAAAAAGGGTCTTGACTGACTGATAGACAGACAGACAATAAAGTGAACAACGAAGTGATCCTATAAGGGTTCCGTTTTTCCTTTTGAGGTACGGAACCCTAAAAACGAACAATGCGAAGTGGCCGGACCGATGCGTCATTTTCGTTCAATCATCAATACACCAGCAAGCTCAAACCGCAGATACATTATACAGCAGCTTATTAAAAACACAAAACGAAAAACGATATGCGAAATAATGCACTGATGCATTATTTCCCGATCAAACAGAATTACCGCAATCGTATTTTAATGCTATTATTTCACAAATGGATGCCGTTCATCCCCTCGGGCATCATCCACACGTCTCCTACGACCCCCAGGGGTGAAGATAGGACACTCCTATTTATAACCAGGAACTGCCATGAATTGAATATTACCTGAAAGTCTGTGAAATGTAAAAATACTAGCTTTATATTCTTAGGAAGGAAACTGTTAGGCAATTTTATACAGGAGATTACGCGGAAGCAGCGGAGACGAGTCAACATAAAATTAGTTACTTACATGATTTTGTTTGGAAGAATCGCTTTTGACGAGCCCAAAATACTTTACGGAGATTGTCTTTCTGTTGTCTGTTACATAGATGCATAAACTTATGACTTTTTCCTATAGGGGGTAGGCAGAAACTACAGAACAGCACTTGCTACGATGATCCTTACGTAACTCCTTTTGCCTCGATTAGGTTCTTACATCTGCTCACACACGCACTACGGCAGTTGCGAGTACTACGCTGACCTTTCTGAAAAACTTCACCAATAAGATCACTAATGCCCTCCTCAGGCGTCCCCTCCCGGCGTTTCCACTCACATCTGCCTTGTAAATACTTGTCTGTTACACTCTGCTGTTATGTCCGTTAAGGTGCGGTGTTAGCTCAACATTCACAAATATTGGTTTCTTGGATTGTCGAGTATGACGTAATGTAATGAAACTATCCGACGCAAAAAATACAGTGGACAGAGAAGGGTTTAAAGAAAATTTTTAACCGAATAGAATAGTAAAAGATAGTTTAATATTTCCTGTAAAAAATTTGGAAGTTGCTCCGCAAAAATACACTTTGACGTCGAACATCTCTATATTTTCAGCGATAACGACATTCTTTTTTTTAAGCATTTTTTTTAAACTTTAACTGGACAATTATTTAATTTATTGTGTACATTCTAAATAATCTAAAGAAAACCGGGAAATTAAATGCACATTCGCAGCTTAGTCACATCTCGGCAACACAAATATTATTTTCAATTTTCAACCTTATTTCAAGGCAGCTAATGGTGACAATAGATTACGCGGTTGTGTGACGTTTAAAATTGTAGTCAGTCAGCGCCTTAAGTTAAATCTCAATAACCCCTTTCCTTGTATTTTTCAGGGCAAAATTAAGAGGTGTCTACTCGAAACGTTTCGTAACGTAAGTCCCTTCACACTTCCCGCAGTCCACCCCAAAACCAATCAACTGATTCCCCTCAATAATCTACGGAGTGGACAGTTCCACCGTCCCAACTGCGAGTAAATCTGAGTATATCGGACTAGTCCATTAGGACGTCCCGCCAATAATTCAAGTCTGACAACTGCATTACAGGTTCCGCTGCCAGAGATAAGGGTCGGTCGGGACTGCATACAAATGTACTTTGTGATTAAGCAAAAAGGTTTCGGTGTATGCTAATTTTCTGACTGAGCTTTTTGCTGTGCGGTTGCTGCCTAATTTAAGAACATTTTTCCCGGTTTTATTTGGGCAAGAATTATTTATTTGGGTGGAAAATAACATTGTACTGTTTAAAAATAATATCTTGCTTGAAAAGATGCGGAAGTTATACAGGGCTCGCTCCGCAATCAATGAAAAAGTATACCTCTAATGAAGGGAAAAGAAAGAGTGACGTTTAAGGCTCCTTACAAACATGCGCGACACGCGGTGCCCTTGTGTCGCATCGTGTGTGCGCCTGTTTGTAGGAGCCTTTATGGCTAACCACCAATGAAAGTCAACTACGGAAAAAGTAGAGGAAAAGATAAAAAGTTTATTGTTCCCTTTGCCAGACAGTCATAAAGATCATTTAGCACGGTCCGCTCGGCACAGTTTTTATTCCAATATAATTGAAATTGATTAAACCGTAACATGAAAAGTCAATTTTATAAAATTTACGTTTGACCTTTATCGGTATTGAATGAAGAATTATTGCTTCATTGTAAATTGTGTCTAGATATTTGTAATTGTTTCCAGTCCAGTTGTTATATAAAGGTCAATATCGAATTAAATAAATGACTGGTTTAAAAAGATTATTCATAAAATAAAATAAAAGAAATATATGTACGTTTCTCGTTCCAGCAACTAAGAATGAGCAAGCAAGTAAAAGCAAAACGTGAAAAATTAAAAATTAAATATACTCATAACTTACTAGTAAAAATAAAACATATCTATTCCGACAATATCAAAAGAACTACTTACTTAAAAGGTTCACAAGAAAAATTATGTCATGCGAGTTTCTCAAATAAAAATTTCTTATTCTCCAAAACTTGGCAATACTTTATATTTTAATTTTTCCAGTTGAAGGAACAAACAAGGGAACTTGGCTCACTTGTACACACACAATTTTTTTACGAAGTAAATAAAAACTGTTTCTCCGCTTTTATCTAAATTAATTTTATGTACCTACACATAACTTCGCAAAGGTTTTCTAATCAGAACCGGCCGCAGAAAAGGCATTCCTATTAAATATTCTTTTTTCCATATAATTTTCTAATGTAATATATTTGATGCAGACCACTTTCTGCCTTATTGCAAAGAGGCAGATGCTACTTTGCCTCTGGTTGTGTTATTACGGTCACCGATTTCCTGTTGTAAATAATTTGTGGCGGCTTTATGAATTTGTGAACCGTTTTTCTTGTTATTATTTTATTTAACTTAATAGCGGCTTTAATTCTTTAAAGGCATGTCTTTGAACACACGCAAATATTTAACAATTTACTAGGTAAGTATAATAATTTAAGACTTAAACTAACAGTGTTGATGTTAATTTTCCTTTTGGGACCGATTTAGGTACCTAAGTACAAAATCTTTTGTGTACACAATTTAATTTACTTTTATCAAAGATGTCATTCAGTTTTAGCTAAATAGTAATTTTATTTGAACCTACTTGCCTTTTTCACGATGTACAAAACGTATTTCGCCTATCTTATTCACATAATCGACTAATCGTTTCGTCCGCTAAAAATGCGTCATTTAAAATACTACGTTAAAAGGATCTTAATTAAACCATTTCAATTTTATTAACCGATTAATAAAATTCGTCTATCACCTTTGCCAAAAACACAGCGAGGTATAATGAAGCTACGAGTATCTTTGCCACCCATCCCGGGGCGAAGCCATTAATTTTATCATTACGGCTAAAATAATTGACGGCTTGATAGTTTACTGCTGATCTTGGCTGCTTCGGTGGGCTCCCAATTTATTCGCTAACGAACGATTTAGAGCTCCTTGGATGGCCGGCATGCATTCGGTATTTAAGTGGAAGGGTGTAAGGTTTCAAAGATAGCTGAAGGATGAAGTGGGATCAATAATTTGTATGCAACGGTACTATCAACCGCTTCTTGTATGCAACTAATATAGTTATAAGTATCTAAAATTAATTATTATTACATTTCTCACGATTATAGTCTACCCAATCAACCAGAGGCGGTGTTCCGAGAAAGAAAGCATGGATTTTATAATTTTTAATGCAACTATTTATCCTTCCATTTTCATGATATGATGCACTGATTATGAGATGATGCAGCGGCACGCGGCGTGTGGTGATTTTCAAAGCGCTGCTATATTTAGTCGGCGTTTCCACGAGCGTAATAAAATCGCGACGGGATTTTATCGCGCACTGGATTTTCAACTCTCGTTGTAGAGCCGAGCGTTGAGAATTCACCTAACAAAAAACCGGCCAAGTGCGTGTCGGACCACGCACAATGAAGGGTTCCGTAGTTGAAAAGAATTTATCCCAAAAACAAACTTAACATTGGATATCGAAAAAAAAAAAAATTGTGTCATAAAATTACAAATTCACAATTTTCGGACTTTTTCCTTTACTTGTGCTGAGAGACCTTGCTTCTTGCCAAATTTCATTATTGTAGGTCAACGGGAAGTACCCTATAGGTTTTGATTTACTTGCGACAGTTGCGAGTATTAAAATGTGTCGCAAAATGGCCGTATTTTTTTATTGTGTCAACTTAGAAGCTTAAGTTTTTTATGAATTTAAGAGACCATAGACCTACGTATTTGATATTAATTTCAACTTGATACCTTTACGGGTTTCTGAGAAAAAGGGACTTGACAGACTGACAACTTTCAAAATATTTTTTTGTGATAGAATTACAAATGATCAATTTTCGGACTTTTTCCTTTACTTGTGCTGATAGACCTTGCTTCTTGACAAATTTCATGATTCTAGGACGACGGGAAGTACCCTATAGGTTTTGATTTACTTGCGAGTATAAAAAAATATCGCATAAATGGCCGTATTTTTTTATTGCGTTGACTTAGAAGTTTGATCTTTTTGGAACTCCAAGGAACCACAGACTTACGTATTTGATATTAATTTCAGCTTGATACCTTCACGCGTTCCTGAGAAAAACGGTCTTGACAGACTGACAGACAGACAGACAGACAGACGGACAAACAAGTGATCCTATAAGGGTTCCGTTTTTCCCTTTTGAGGTACGGAACCCTAAAAACAGTGCATCCCAGCGCGACGAAAAACACACTGTTGGATTTTCAACTCCCGGCGCTAAGCAGAGAGTTGAAAATCCAGTGCGCGATAAAATCCCGCCGCAATTTTATTACGCTCGTGGAAACGCCGACTTAAGCGGATAGACTTCACATAAACTTTCCGATGGCTGACTGAACCAAGAATAAGCTCCAACAAACAGAACAACAAAATTGGCTGATGACGAATTGATTGGTGACTTCATCAGCCCTTTACAAAAAGCAATGAATATCCACTGAAACTCTGTTGGCGTCATCAGGTTGAAAATGTTATTAGTTTATTAATCGAGGCACATCTCAAATATTTAGTAGCGGCAGATCGGGACGACTTAATTGAATCAAATATGTATACAGGGGCCAAATGAAATTCACAGCGACCGGGGGTCATTTCAGTTATTCAAAACTTTATGCGCAAAATTGTAAATTTGTTAATGTAAGGCAGTTTTGAGGTGTGGTCCAGTGAGGTTTTTGAGTAGTTTGCTAGATAAAAACTTATTTTCGATGGCTGGCCAAAACCCCATGGTTTTATGATTTCCAACTTTTTAAGGCCATAAAAAACTAAAAGCATCTACTGAGTGAAGTGTTTAAGTGACCTATTGGATAATGTAAGTGTAACTGTTTTAAGTGACCTATTGGATAATGTAAGTGTAACTGTTTTAAGTGACCTATTGGATAATGTAAGTGTAACTGTTTTAAGTGCTGTCATAAACTTCCATGAGCATGTTAACCCACAAAGCTAAGTCATATCTATACTAGAGAAAAACAAATAAACGTCAAACACGGCCGGTCAGTCCAACAAAACTCCTGAGTATTTCACGTGTCAGTCACAAACTTAACGAGTTTTCATTAAATTCTGTGAGTGTTTATGAAAGTTTGACTTCACTCGAATTTACCTCCGAGTGTCCCCGAGCTTGGCGGCGAGGGCGCCTCGGAGGACCAGGAGAGACAGCTAATTAAATGAAACTCAAGTTGAAAGAGGTTCAAGATATTCGATACGGAAGTTTCGCTACAAATTCATAATTCTATCTACACTGTGCAGAATCTACGTACCTGTTTATAAGGTAGTCATAGAAGTGAAAAGGCTTATTATTATTCCCTTACGCCAAAATCGTGAATGGCGCGTAACTGAATTTGGAAGAGTTAATGAGTTTTTCTTGTTTCCATTTTAAACAAAGGTAAAACATAAAACTGTCCCTTCAAATTTTTGAGTTAATAGCTACAACTTATAGCTACTAAATCTCGTTCCCCCTAAAGACAAGAGAAAAAGGCAAGCCTTGGATCAATTTGGACATTCTTTTTCCTTCAGTAAATCATTGTAATATTCTAAATGGTCCTCGGGTACTGACACTTTTACGAGTATTTGCAGACCTCGACGAAGGCGCTCCAACAAACCACATTTTATGTACATTACTCTTAATAAATCTTAGGCTTGGTTTAGGGAAGCGTAAATTGCGCGCGTAACTTACACTTCACGGACCACCAAAACTAAAATAATGCTACTTAGTTACGTTTTGTGGAAAGCTAATGTGATTAGTGTAAACGATTTCATTTAAAACGTGAAAGGTTTATAAAGTGATGACGGAAGTCTCCAGATAAAAATAATTGTCTGAACTGCTTACATGGCAGATTAAAAAAACTCCACAAAGAGTACATTTTAGTATGTCATTACCATTTTGCCTCTTCGCAAGATTGCTGGGTCTAATTAGCTGTTTACATCTACATCATAATATTAAAACCTTGCATTTCTTAAGAATGTCGGATATAACTCTAACGTAATCATTAACATCGCGGAAAAAACTTTTAAGCAAACATTTTAAAAAATAAAATCTTCGCATTAGAGGTCTTGGAAAAGGATATTAGAAAATTCAAAATGATGTTAAGTACAAAAGCCGTTTCGGCCGTTAAAAAGAAGTTTCATAACCCCGAGCATTAAACCTGTTCTCATAACAATCACTTTAAAGTGCTCGAGTTATGCTCGAAGCGAGCAATCGCTTTATAGTGCTCGACTTTATGCTCGTGAGACGAATGCTTTTATTATTGAAGTTAGTAAAAGTTTGTCCAAGACCGTTACGGTTTTATCTTGCCCATTTTATTTGCATGTTGAGTGAGAATTATGATTCTCCTTCGTGATTTCAGGTTTTTTTGCTCTTCCCAACTCTTTGTTTAACTCGGAAAGTTAATAAATAGAGGTGCTTCTGTATTTAACTTTCTGAGTTTGCTGATAAACAGAGGATTGGGTTCACAGGTTGTCAGTTTGATGCTGCAATGTTCTAGTTTAATTCAATCCTTTTATAATAATACCTATATTATGTCGTTTATTAATTTTCTTTCTTATCTTTTTACATTGTTAAATATTTCTTTAAAAAAAAGGATATAAAAAAACATTTAAAAATATAAAAAATAGAGGTCCGCCGGTGTCGGGAGCAAGGTCCAAGCTTCTGATGGTTAGGGCTGCAGACACAGGAAGCTTCTCACAATTTGAGCCGTATCAAGGAGTAGGTACTGCCTTGTGAATCAGGCCCTTGATCCAACCGCCTAACGAGAGCCTCGAGAGATGTTGGTTGAGGCTTTCGGCCGTCAGGCCATTGGCCGTTACGAAAAGCGGCAAAATGACAACCGAGCTCATGATCCACATGTCAACAACCTTGCGAGCTAAGTCGAGGAATTTTATTTGTTTCTCTTTCTCAGCTTTCACGAAGTTCTCGTCATGTGGAATGGTAACATCGACTATCATTGCGCCGCGCGCTAATCGATCTATCACCACTATATCAGGCTTATTGGCTACAATAGCCCTATCAGTAATGATAGACCGATCCCAGTACAACGTGACATGGTCATTTTCGAGAACTGGGTCGGGCACATGTCATACTTGTAATACGGTACCTCAGAGTCCACAAGTTTATATTTCAAAGCAAGTTGCTGGTGAATGATACCTATATTATTATTAGTGTGTGTGTTTGTGTGTGTGATATAACCATACATTGAACAATATCTTCGGATATTAAGTAGATAAGTAAAACAAATAAACATTCGCCCCTGATCTAATCAAGTTCCAATATCCGAAAATATTTATATAAAATCCCCTGAACGTGTATCAAATTAGGTTAAGCACACTTACTTCTGTATCTTCTTAAATTTGATCGTAATTAGCATCGATCGCGTTAGGGAAACAACACCGCCGTCGTGTCGTCATCGTGTCTGGAATGTGAAACAACCGTATTAGCTTTATAGGATCTAAAGTTGTTATGTAAAAAGTATATACGAGTAGTACGCCTAGCGGCTGTTACAATAAAAGAACACTTCGAGCTGAAAGGAACTGAAGTATGAGGTAACTGACTAGAAGAAGAGGCTTAGTTTTGTAGTAAGGTATACATTTTGTAGTAAGTTAAATCATTTTTGAAAATATATAAATTAGTTACGGTTGATCAACGCACATCTGTCATAACAATTCAACTCCTAATACTTCCTGATAGAAATTATAGTTGCACTGTCAAAGTTAATTTGTTACCACCGATGCGTAATGACCATACAACGCTGATTATTTGACAATTCAAAACTCATCAGACTACCACAATTAAATTAATTCAGCAACAAATCTGCTAATTGTATTAAGCATCTCATTTTTCCCTAAAAACTTTACACCAGAACCTCATTAAAACACCAACATTGACACACTTCTAAGGAGCTGCAATTAACTAATTGCAGTCCGACTCTTGGCAAAAAAATTTACATCCAGACAGATTTACTCGCCTTGAAAGAAAGGAATCGTGTGTTTGCAAATAGTGAGCCTTTTGCCGCTAACAAGACGTGTTTAAAGATGCAACACGTAGACGTAGTGACGCTCCCAGACGTCTGCAAAACATTTGAGTACCTTTGCAACTGCTTGAATAGTGGGTACTGCTGACAACGTGCAGAAGTGTGCATGTGTTTGTGAGTTTGCTCAATAAAAGAAAATAGAATCTGCCTACTGCGTATTTTTGTGCTTCGTTCAATTAACAGACTGCTATGATATTTTATGATCCAAAAGGATCAAATTGAAAAAACATTTTAGTAAACCAAAACAACATGTAAACTAAAACAGAAATAGCTTATTAATTTACATTTAGTGAGGTTTCTACTAAAGTTAACTTACTAAGCTATTTCTCCAAAATGCTACGCAAACTGTGCAAACAGTTATAGTAATGGCTCAAAACAGTTCGTTTAATTAAATAGCGCACAATGTGCAAAACTTGTGCTCAGCCAACGTCACCTGACAGCAGACTACCAGGGCTGGTAATGTTGGTATTCCCGTAAGAATGTACACAAAACTTGACTTATTTAGCTATCTACTATTTCGTTTAATATAAGATGAAGATTTCCCAAGAGCGACGCTTAAAAAAGTTAGCAAGTTAGCAAAGGGGCCGAAACACAAAAGTTTTAAAGCATCTGCTACAGAGTTTCACTGCATGCAAGAAAAAGTTGCTGAAAAAAAATAACAAGCCAGCAAAAGTTTCGGAACGTCTGGCTAATGCTGATTCACAGAGTTTTTATTTTGTCACCCGCTTTCACAAGAACCGTATTAGGTGTGGGATGAAAAGGTCCATTTTTAAAATGATTTTCATTGTTTCTGTGGCTGGCTATTTATAAAAATTTAATGTTTGTTTTTAAACTCAATTTACAAGTTAAATATAATTATTATAAGGATAATTTTAATCAGTATCTGTTTATAGCAGTTAGTCTTTCTAAAACAATCATCTCGAAAATAAAATGGGTACCTACTTAATGTACCACCAGAGAACTCAATATTTAACCCCTGAGTTCGCTATAAAACGAGCCAAATCCGATCCTGTGCGCCACAGGTCCTAGAGAAACGACAGCAATTTGTGTCGAATACATTACGAGAAAATGAGAAATTATTCACCGTTGGTAAATCAAGGCTGTATTCGTTTGCAAATACTTTTTCGCTTCGAACCCCATCGCTGCGGCGCTCGAGTTACAGAGCTGTTCGGTTAATTAGTCGGTATCAAAGCTACTGTTTTTGTAGTTATTTCAGTTAAAATGATCTTTTGATTGGTTGGAAATTGATACTTTTACAATTTGTGGTTTTACTTTTTCCATTTATTTTGTTTTAGAATGTTTAAATTCAGAGTAGAACGTTTTTATTCATAACAAGGAGTCAAGTACATGTTTCAGTGTCATTTTACGATGCTATTTTAGTGTTATTTAACTGGTGAAGGTATTGTATATCATCTTGTACATTCTGGACATAATCCCTGTTAAAAAGCTTCTAACCAAAAACCATCTCCACACACTTCCTCGTACTAACGTTGTCTCCTTGTCCCCAGTGGTTTGGCAAGACTGGCAGGTGCACGTGACCTCCATGCCCTCGGAGGCAGGCGGGCCTGCACTCCTCACGTGCGTGGCTCCTGCCGCTTTGAGGGAGCATGCCTCCGTCGCAGCGTGGTACAGAGACGACTCTGTGTTGCCCGCCGCTGAACATATATGTAAGTAACAAAACTTTGCTGCGGAGGGACACTGATCTCTAAGATACAGGGATATTCCTAGTTTAGAGATCAGGGTTTCAATGTATTGTGCATCGCATAGCCACCTAGTTATAAATATAACATTGTGTAGTGAGTACAGTCCCCGGCGATAAATATTGCACATCGACCTTTGGAAAGAGACAATCGGCTAATTTCGGCTTCGTAGTGCGTTATCTCCGTCGCACGAAATACAAACAGTCCGGTATCTAATTAGGAGCTGTTAAAACAATTATGATTTGCTTCTTTTGATAATTCTTTTTATTCTTTGTATAAAATACACCAATTTTTCTATAAGTGATAGCTTTAGGTTGGCGTAAAATAAAATAAAAAAAACATGTTCACATTATGTTTACGTATTTAATTATTTTGGAAAATTACAGCTGTTTTTAAATCTGTCAGCTTCGGTTACAAAATATTTATAAACATTGTACTTAGATAATTTCGCGTGACTGACCTCGTAAAGGTTTCCCGCTTTTTCCTAAAGATGCCATAGTACAACTTTAAATTATTTAAATTTGGGTGTGTTAACAACTCTAAATATATATTTTGAACTGGACGCGACCGCACTCTATCGCACTTGAACACTCTGTGGACAAAACGTCACATAGGTAGTGAGCGACAGAGATAACGCTCTACGAAGCCGAAATTAGCTAATTGTCTCTTTCCAAAGGTCGATGTGCAATATTTATCGCCGGGTACTGTACCTACTTTGGCTTTTCTTCAATAAACATTTTTTTTTTTATAACATCGCGCATGCGTCCCCGAAGCATTAACTATAGCCACAGTACACTTACATTTCGCCCAAAGTCGCACATAAAAGGTGGTAAACCTATTGCCAATAATCTGGCACTGGTCACTCCGCTCTCCGGTCTGTGGTTGTCTGGGGATGACTCTACACAGTGGTCGCGTTTGCGAGAACTAGAAAACCCTTTAAAAACTTTACTGATAAAATTTTAACTCGTAGGTTTCCAGTAAGTTGTAAGTATGTTGTAAGAATGAAATATGAAAAATGCGTTCGTCAAATAAATGGCGTTGAAATACTTGGAAAACTTTCTGAAAATTGATGAAAGTTCAAGATGATTTTATTTCTTTAGATCTCTATTAACAGATCTAAAGCGCAGGCTACACTGGGAACGAAGCGAAATGAAGCTAAGTTTGTTTAGCTTTCCTTCACGTCCTTTCATACTGCCGTTTTCGTTTCGCTTAGTACGCGGTGTGAACCGAAGTGTAATCACAGAATACATAATAGTACAAGTACTGAAGATTCTCTCCGCAAAATCATTTAAATAAATAGCGACTCTTGCTACGACACAATAAAGTGCAATTCAGGTGGCACAGCGTCAATTACCTGCAGTTATATTCACCTAGAAGTTGCCTCTCTTTCTATCGCGTAGATCTTATACCTTCTGACTCATTAGGATTGTTTTCTTTTACGACGCGGCGCGTTAGCGAGTATCGAAATAATGTGCGAGCCGGGCGGCGTATATAGAAATGCTACTTCAGTACGTCCCCTCAGGCGGAGACGAATACCTAGAGTTAGCGCATTTCCAGGCGTTAAACACACGTAAATGCTAATTCCGCGTAAATGCTACTAAATACTAGCATTTACGTGTGTTTACTAACTCTAGTTATTCGTCTCCGCCTGAGGGGACGTACTGAATTAGCATTTCTATATACACAGCCGGGCGGTGCGCGGCAGCCCACACTGAATTAACGTCGATAAGACGATCCCGCCGCGTACTTGTAGCTTCATACCTAAAATTCGGAGTGCGCCTGGCCTGGCATAATAAAAAGACGAACAGACGACGAACGACAGAAATCTAAACGAACTTTACTTCATTTCGCTTCGTTTCCAGTGTGGCCTGCGCTTTAGGCCTGTACCTATTGAAGAGAAAACTGATTTTCACAGTAATCTAAACTCAAATCTAGTTCAAAGATTTATGCTTCAGCATTCTTTAGAATTCAGACCTAAATTTTTGTTGAACGAAGTTGAAAAAAATCAGTGACTAAGTAAATGCTAACAAGAATTTATTCCGTTCTCTTTTTTTTTATTTTATCTTAAATAAGGATTTGAGTACATTCAGCTTCGGTCACGTTCAACTTACTTGCTGTCCACAGACGTTACAATAAACCATCTTTCCTAAAAGTTTACTTCGGAGAGCGAATTTAATTTCACGTAAATTCTACGGTACTTCAGGCTCCGGGGAAACATTAAAACATCGTCTAAGTCTGATTCCCTTTTTATGACGAGACCTTTAACTTGTACAGACAGCGGCGAGTCAACAGAGGTATACAGGCAAAAATAATATATATTAATCTATTACTACCAATCCAGTACCTACCAATTTTTATTGGGTGCGTTTTAATATAACTTAGGCATTCTATAACCACGCGCAACCTAGACGAGTGGATAGACATCTCTTGTATTCATATCCATCCAGCCGTCAGGATGCTTCGAGGGTTATCCCATGTACTAAGATACGTAGCCTAGATACATAGATACGCGTGAAAAATATAAACCTGTCTTTGCTGCCGCGCAGTCGGCTAAAAAGACTTAACTCCGCAGCACACTCATAAGCAGTTGCAAGACATCTGCCTGTATACTGTACATATTGTAGACAACTATTTAAATTAAAAATGATAGTATATAAGTTTAGAATAACGCGCGAAGTGAAATGGCAACCTCGCGCCACAGAAGCATAATAATTATGCTTGCCTTGTATGAGTTCGCGCGCTCTTCGGCCGATGCTTGGGGACGCCGCGGTACGCGTCGCGCTCCGCCGGGTCAGTCGTGACAGTGCCCATCAAACACGACTGCGAGCGGACGTGTGTTAAATCGCTCGGGCGTTCCCGCCAAAATCGTTTTAGTCAAGTCTATAGTCCTTAATTTAATGTTACGCTAATTTTATTGTGTTCTATGTGCGAGTTTTTGTTTCCGCAGCTGGTACCACGCTCCTGGCTGATGAAGGGTGGCGACTGATCATCAGGTCAGCTCGGGTGGAAGACTCCAGAGCACAATACTCGTGCTCAGTGCTTGACTCACTGACTGGGGAACGGCGGAGAAGTACACCAGTCAATATTGATGTTGCTCGTAAGTACTATAATATTATTATGTCAATTTTTTCAAGGATTCAGAAAAAAAAATTATGAGGAAATCATACAAGATCAAACAATGAATTATTGAATTAAACCTAGGTTTAAAAAGTCGGTCAAGTGCGAGTCGGACTCGCGCACCGATTCTCCGTTCCGATTTCTGAAAAAGTGTGCAATTTAGAGACATCGTTTTATTTTTCCTGTAATCTTTACATAAACTTCTATCACATACAATAATTTCAGATTTTTCCCTATGCAAACTTCGGAGTTAAGAGGGGAACGGTATTTTTTTTTAATTTGTCATCAAAAGTCGAAAAGTATGCGGCCTAAAAAAAATAAAAAAAATGTTTGAGAATGTGCAAACAGCGCCATTTCATATGATACTCCACATGCCCTAGTAGCCTCACTCTAATTTTTAAAACCCCCGTTAGTCCCTGTTGCAAAAAAATATGTATATTTTTATTTCTTTCTTATTTGCAAAATAGTTGGGTAAACGTCATCTAAAATTATTCCAAATTTCAAGTTGATATCATTAGTAGTTCTTGAGATATATACAGCTGATGTGACAGACAGACAGACTGAGTCGCACCATAAGGGTTCCTTTTTACCATTTTGGTACGGAACCCTAAAAATGACAAGGTAGTGTAGATGTTTTGGCTGAAAGTTTCCCAATAGCTATGATCTCGAATAACAACAACATTTGGCATGTGTACACGCTGCCATTTTAAAACGAACAAATGTGGCTGTCGTAATGGATTGCTATCTGACCAACAATGGATACCGCAATAATTGATGTCGTTTAATTTTAGTTCGCTCTTTGGTTTCATAGGAAAGCGGTTCCTTCATAAAAATATGTCATTTTCACCAATATTTGACATTAAGGTGTCAACAAACGTTCTGTATTTGGACAGCCGCTATTGTGTGACCGTTCACCGCTTACACACCCTTATTGTTTTGATGTTTTTAGGGTTCCGTACCAAAATGGTAAGAAGGAACCCTTATGGTGTGACTCAGTCTGTCTGTCACAGCTGGATATCTCAAGAACTACTAATGCTATCTACTTGAAATTTGGAACAGTTTTAGATGACACTTGCCCAACTATTTAACAAATAAGAAAGAAATAAAAATATATATGTTTTTTTTGCAACAGGGACTGAAAGGGGATCTTAAAAATTCGAAGTGGGGTTACTAGGGCATGTGAGGTATCGATAGAGCGCTATTTGCACATAGTCACACATTTTTTTTATTTTTTTAGGCCGCATAGTTTTCGACTTTTAATGAAAAATGTAAAAAAAAAATACCTTTCCCCCTTTATCTCCGAAGTTTGCATAGAGAAAAATCTGAAATTATTCTAGACGACGTTGTAGACGGCAATATAGATTTTAATAATAATTTATCGTTCTTGCAAGAGCGAGTGGCACTCGCCCACCGAGGGTTCCTTACCATCATTTATATTTAATTTTTGTTGATAATTTCTGAAAAAGTGTGCTATTTAGAGACAGCGTTTTATTTTTCCTGTAATATTTACTTAAACTTCTGTCATCATATGATGAACCCTCGGTGCGCGAGTGCCACTCGCTCTTGCAAGAACGATAAATTAGTATTAAAATCTATATTGCCGTCTACAACGTCGTCTTCGATAGCATCCAGGGTTGACACTCCACTATCAGAACCGTGACTATGTGCTATTGCTTAACCACTCACCAACCAATAGACTGCGATCACTAGATATAATGATTTACCATTATGTGTTCTGTTCTAGCGATGAGCGTGGCTTCAGCTCCTCGTGGCGTATCGCACGGGCAGTGGGAGGCGACAGTGAGGAGAGCTGGTGATGTGGTCCTCCCCTGCCTAGTGCATGCCAACCCCCCGGCCACCATCACGTGAGTACCTTGTTTATAGTCTTACCATAGAAATATAAAAAACAGGAGAAGTGGCAAGCGGGCGAAAATGTGTCCGCGCGACATGCTCAGTATGAACCGTTCATAGTACAATTTCCGTCTCTCGACTGTGACCGTGACAATTTATATGAATGCCATGTTGTTCAGTGGTTTCTTGTAAAAACCGAAGCCATATAAATCATGGTACCACTTTCCATATGTAAGTACAAGTATTTTACCGTATTTGTCTTTAAAATCATGAAAGCGACAAAGGGAAAAAGTGGAGACACAGGTTTCGATATATTTTAACATACTGGGCACATCTCCTTCTTTCTTATATCTATGAGTCTTACAGAGATATGAGAAACAGGGTGGACAGTTCTTCAACTTCCATTGAAAAGGGATGCACTCTGACCAAACGGGTCTTATGTCTAGTGGGCGATGTCGGGATGTTGTATTATAGCTATTTGCGTGGATTTTGCTTGCACGATGTGTAGTGCATTTCTTATTTATTTATTTATTTATTGCATTCATGTTGTGTGTGTTTCATGTATGTCGTGTGATGCGTAGTTCGCATATTGTGGCGTTGTAGACACCGCCTAAGTCCTGGCATTCTTATAACAGCTCGATGTTATACAAAAAGTGGTCATGCGATTTTGTACCATATTACCTAAGGTACAACTGTTAACTAAGTAACCCGGCAAGTGCCAGTCGCACTTGCACAATGAAGGGTCCGAGGGTAGTTGGGATGAATTTATCCCAAAGACAAACTTAACAATGTAATTGAAAAACATGTTCTCCCATACGTCGATATGTCGTTACGGTCAATTTTCCAACTGCAAATGTAAGTTTGTAATCGCAATTTTTTTATGGATTATTCCACCAATCTATCTGTAGTGTATGTAGATATCACTATATCGCAATACGAGCCGATGACAGTATTGTAACGTTGCCTCAGGCGCATACGTCGCTCGGTTATAAGTACCGGTCCGAGTGGTGGGGCGATCAGTCACACGGTCCCCCTAACCCACGCAGGGTCGGCTAGCTCTGAAAGTGTGATGGGCGGGGGCCACTCACCCTTCTGTAGGAACGTCGAGTCCGTACCTCTGTCGCTGGTCGCCTTCTGCTGGGCTTCACCCATGTAGATGGGGGTTCCACCTGGTAGGGGCTGACCGCCGGGGTACGGTGAAGAAAGCGGCGCTGACTAGCAGCGTCGTGGCGTGCCTACAGACACAAATATAGCATCTACACACAGGGGCCCGAGGCGCCCCATCATCCTAGGCCGTGTTAGGCCCACAGAATGAGGGGCCCGTATTTACGGGCCAACGTGCTGCATCCGCGGACAGGGGGCTATGCCCCGGAGCCGCACGTCACGGCCCCTAGGGGGCGTAGCGACATCTCGAATTGTGGGCGATCAGTCGTGGTCGGACTGTCCGCCAGAGCGGTGGTGAGTTGGTGAGTCAACTATTAGTGTTGTGACATGTGCATATTTTACACTATCACACCAGTGGGATAAAGTGGAATGTTCACAATTTGGTCGTCCGCAGTGCCCAACTAATTGATTTTTATGGGGCAAATTACACTCGCACAAACTTTGAGTTCACTTTTTCCTCCTATGGCTGGCACTGGCACTGTTGGATTTAATAAAATATTCAGATAAACTTAAAAACAAATTGAATAGAAACTATTCGTACGAGATTAGGATGACTCTGAAGCAGCTTACACAACAAGGTTACAAGGCGCCGCGCCGCCTTGGAAATTGTGGTGCTACAGATCACCTATATACTTTACGAAAAAGAGATCAGCTTGAGTGCACGCTATAAAATACAGCAGAGCTTCACGTCAGCAAATTAATTTCAAGAATTAAAAAATCATTTTTGTTGTGTTAATTTTTTGTGTGTAATTCAGATATTTGCAATGATTCAAAGAATTGTAACCGAAATGTAATTTCTAACTTTCCTTACTTAGTTGTGTACATTAATAACTCTCTGTCTGAAAGCACTAATTTATAGAAATGTCTTATTAACTACTCAGTCTTTAATTAAAGCAAATTGGACGTAAGGAATTCTTGAGTAGAATTCTATGAAATTATTCATCGTTAACAACTATAATTATAGTAGGATAGGTAGAGGTACAGGTTACTGTTATTGTATATACCCACCCACTGTATAGTTTTGGGAAAAACGCATTAAGTGCCCACTCCAGCAAAAGTATACCTAGTTTCACAGAGAATGAATCCCATAATTACACTGGTCTACAAAATGTAACTTTTTGTGTGCCTTTCAATTGATTACTTTATTTTTATATTGCTTTAAGGTTACTGAATAGAAAAACAAGAATATGTTTTTTTAATTAGCTCTTATTTTACCAGTGGTACCCACGATTTGTCTTGGTTTTTAATTTTAATTCCAAAATAATGGAAGTAAGCAGTTTCTAAACGTTGTGTTATTGAGCATCTTTGGTTAGTAAGGGTCACCTTACCACAAATGTAGCAAAAATTGTCTGCACTATTAACACATTTACGCGACATAACGAAAACTGTAGATTTTTCACTAAAAATGTAAAAAAACGGTAACAATTTCACGTTTTAACTGTTGAACAAAACACAGTCAGCGTTAAACGCAACAAACAAATGTGAAATAATAAAATTTTTCCGCGGGTAATCACTAAATATTTTGAGTTATCATCATTAATGTGATATATCTGTCGCGCTACCCGCTATTATATTTATATGGCATAAATGCACAATAAGAGCTAACTATGAATTTTAACTTGTATATTTATGTTCAGCGAGTGGAATACAATCAATATAGTATATTTTCATGTAAAAGGCAATTTTGATGTATACCAGTGTTATTTGCACTACAAGCTACTTCTATCACAAAACCTTTTATTACCTCCCATCTACACACCAGATGATCAACAGAACTATATTCAGCCAGCCGAACGCATTGAGCGGTAATACGGACGGTATTACCAATTCATTCACGTTATCCTGACCAAACAGGTCAGGGTACGGCTAATGTAGGCAGGGATAGCACCCCGGGGGGCCGTAACTACTAGCTTAGAGGAAAAGTGAGAAAAATAATGAGGTAATGCCGACGCCATAGTTCGTCGAGCATATTTAACGAACTCCAATAAAGACTGGTTTTATGTCAGAACAGGGTTTATTATTATGCTAATTGACTACCAATTAAAATCAAAATTATTTATTGTATTTCACAATGTGAAACTGTCTGTACCTTCAAATAAAAACTGGCATTCTTTGACATGTCGGCAGTGGACGATGCCTGATGATGACGATGATGATTCTTCAACGATCATGGTTCAAGGATGACGATGATGGTTTAGTGTAAACAAAAACTAATGTTGTATACCTATGTATGTTGTAACTAATTTTGACGTCATAAACTCATGTACACGGTTACACAATCATATCAAGCTACACATTTTCAGTATGACCTCTCATTGTACGGAAATCCTATACAATGCGAGATCTGCTTATACCGAAAATGTATAGCTTGATATGTAGCCATGTGTACAGTGTGTAGGTATAAAGTTTTCTTTACGAAACCCATCACTTCGTTGTCCGTCTATCTGTCGGTCTCACTTTCGTGGTCCAAAAACTTTTTCTCAGGAACGCGTGGAGGTATCAAGTTGAAATTAATATCAAATGCGTAGGTCTACGGTCCCTTGGATCTCTAAAAAAAATCAAGCTTCTAAGTCAACGCAATATTTATGCAACACATTTTGATACTCGCACATAAATCAATACCTATGGGGTACTTCCCGTTGACCTAGAATCATGAAATTTGGCAAGAAGCAAGTTCTCGCAGCACAAGTAAAGGAAAAAGTCCGCAAAACGTCAATCTGTAATTTAATCATATTAAACATTTTTTTTAGGATTACATACTTTTTGCAGTTGGAGAATCGACCGTGACGAAGGTATATGAATGTATGGGAAAACATTTTTTTCAACTACAATGTTAAGTTTGTGTTTGGAATAAATCTTTTCAACTACGAAACCCTTCATGTGCCTGGTCCGACACGCACTTTTTTTTCACTGTTTTTTTATTAATATTATAAAACAAAAAATATGTGTCTAATATGTTTTTTTATCATCTGACTGACGGACTAAATACATTTTTTTTACCCAGGGTAAAAAAAATCTATTTAGTCAACTTTATAGTCACATCACATCATAATGAGTGAATAGCAAATTCATGGCACTATGTCTAACACAATCTAGCTACAAAGTGCGATGCGCAAAACTCTACAGCTAGCCAGAAATGTCTTGATACGACTTTGTATTTGACAATCTAGTTCATTCAGTAGCCAACATGAGACACTCAAACAAAGCCAAACAAAACACTACCGCATACAATTGTATCTCAAACACCAGCATCCAACGCACTGCGCGTCCTCAACTATATTTCTGGAAATAAAACAAACCCAGCAATGTAAAGTGCGCATCACAAAAACACATAAAGTAGTAAGTGCTGAGCGCGACTGCCCGACGAGTCCCCGACGACTCGTAAACTGGAGGCCACTAAAACATAATTACCTCCGTCAGCTGCAATATGTACCTACTTGAATTTGGTGAAATTAAGATTTTCTTAGTACTTACATTTTTTATTGGAGAAGTTTAGTTTAGAGGAGCTCGTGGCTAAGTAACAGCCGCACGGGTCGATCCGTCAGGTTAAGCTATGCTTGCCGGGGTTGGTCAGTGGATGGGTGACCATCTTTACATACCGAGATTCCTCCGTGCCTCGGAAAGCACGTTAAGCCGTTGGTCCCGGCTGTTATTCGTAGATCTTTGACAGTCGATACGTGTCGTCAGAAGCTCGAATGTCTGACAACCAGTCTTACCAAGGGGTATCGTATTACCAAGTTACTGGGTTGTGGAAGTCAGATAGGCAGTCGCTCCATGTAAAATACTGGTATTCAGCTGCAACCGGTTAGACTGGAAGCTGACCCCGACGTTCGATTGAAGTTTAGTTTTGTAACGAACCATTGCAATGGTTCTCCCGCAATGAATCTTCCGCAATGCATTGCGGGAGATTCATTCAGGGCTACCAAAAATGGGTTTTGGTATTGTAAAATTTGAGTTAAATGAAGAAATATCATGGCAAACCGTCACTGGCAATATCTCAAATGGACTGCTTCCCGAAATTAATTAATTTTTAGTTTAGGGTCAAACATCCGTTAGAAACGCAAGTTTTCGAAAAACGTATTTTAGGATTTTTAAGTACCTACAACTAACGAGTTGTAGGTAACAACTAACGAACTCGTAAAATAAACATTAATTAACACGAGTGTCGAGCATATTTCGCAAAAATATAGAATAGAGCCGGCGCGCGGCGCGCGGCGCGGCGGCGCAGTTAGTGCTCAAAGCCACTTAAATCAGAGCTCGCAAGTGCGCACGACTACACACTAACAAACTGCGCTTTGTTTGCTAGATATACGACAGGACGTGGTTTTTCACGCACCCAGTGTATTTTTCCAAAAAAAAAGGTTTTTTTTGGGGCTTGATTTTCAATGTGGCAACAGGTTAGACCAGTGTTATATTGGTTTAGTTTTTCTTTTCGGAAAATTTAGAGTTGTCTGACAACATGGCATCCACTACAACATGTTCCGGAATTAACGCACAACCTCTTAACTTCATTGTACTTATCATTATGAACAACTTTTACAATGGGGACAAACCCTGAAGTCGCGATAAAAAAGTCAAGTCTTTAATCATAAGAAAAAATTGGATATTGTCACTAAAGCAATCATTAGAATGGCTCCCAAGCATTTGTTCAATCGATTTACTTGATATCTAAGCGTATAAAAAATAAATGGACCAATAAACTTTCCGGCAACATCCAGAATCATAATCTGTAATAATCTTACAAGCAAGTTGTGAAAGTACTAATCTTCAGCCTAGTTTGATTTTGATTTATCAGTGCAGAATGACGTCACTTTAGACGTTAGAGCTCTTGAACATAACAATACATTTCCTAACGTGGTATTTTCTTTTGATTTGCAATGGGTCGGGTTGCTCCACTGTATTTTATTTTTGGAAAAATAAACAGTAGGTATAGACCTGTACCTAGAACACTTTGTTGAACCTCAAATTGCAGCTGCTTGGGTTACACGATGGAAAAAACCCTTCTTTATCAGTTAGTAGGTACTTACCTAGTGCACAAAACTACACACTATCACGTTCTATTTCCGATAAACGAGAGGACATGTTGCTTGAAGTGCGCGTTTTTATTTTTAATAAATGTAGCCGTTGCATCTAATTAATAAAGATAATTCCGCTTTGGTTACTCGAAACACGGCAGAATTTTTACTACAGTTTTTTAAAACTTGTTTGTAGGAATAATCCATACTAATATTATAAATTCGAAAGTAACTCTGTCTGTCTGTCTGTCTGTCTGTCTGTCTGTCTGTCTGTCTGTCTGTCTGTTACCTTTTCACGCCTAAACCACTGAACGGATTTCGATAAAATTTGGCAAAGCTATAGATGGTATCCTGGGGACGGACATAGGCTACTTTTTTTTTCAAAAATAATCCTACAGGGGGTGATATAGGGGATGAAAGTTTGTATGGGAAACTCAGTATTTCTTAAGTTAGGGATGCGAAAATTAAAATGTATGCTTTTGATAGGAAATAAAGGAATATGCGGTTCAGAGTTTTTGAAAAATCATCCCCTAAGGGGGTAAAATAGGGGTTGATTTTAAAATTTACAAAACTGCATGGATTTCGACAAAATTTCGCAAGGCTTTATATATCATCCCGGAGAAGGCCATAGGATACTATTTTTTCAAAAATAATACTACAGGGTGTGATATAGGGGATGAAAGTTTGTAAGGGAAACCCAGTATTTCTTAAGTTAGGGATAACAAATTTATGCTATTGGGAGGAAATTAAGAAATATGCGGTTCAGCGTTTTTGAAAAATCATCCCCTATAATATTATAAATTCGAAAGTAACTCTGTCTGTCTGTCTGTCTGTCTGTCTGTCTGTCTGTCTGTCTGTCTGTTACCTTTTCACGCCTAAACCACTGAACGGATTTCGATAAAATTTGGCAAAGCTATAGATGGTATCCTGGGGACGGACATAGGCTACTTTTTTTTTTCAAAAATAATCCTACAGGGGGTGATATAGGGGATGAAAGTTTGTATGGGAAACTCAGTATTTCTTAAGTTAGGGATGCGAAAATTAAAATGTATGCTTTTGATAGGAAATAAAGGAATATGCGGTTCAGAGTTTTTGAAAAATCATCCCCTAAGGGGGTAAAATAGGGGTTGATTTTAAAATTTACAAAACTGCATGGATTTCGACAAAATTTCGCAAGGCTTTATATATCATCCCGGAGAAGGCCATAGGATACTATTTTTTCAAAAATAATACTACAGGGTGTGATATAGGGGATGAAAGTTTGTAAGGGAAACCCAGTATTTCTTAAGTTAGGGATAACAAATTTATGCTATTGGGAGGAAATTAAGAAATATGCGGTTCAGCGTTTTTGAAAAATCATCCCCTAAGGGGGTAAAATAGGGGTTGATTTTAAAATTTACAAAACTGCACGGATTTCAATAAAATTTGGCAAGGCTTTATATAGCATCCTGGGGAAGGACACAGGCTACTTTTGGTCTTAAAAAATAATTCTACAGGGGTTGATATAGGGGATGAAAATTTGTATGGGAAACTCAGTATTTCTTAAGTTAGGGATGTGAAAATTAAAATGTATGCTTTTGATAGGAAATAAATAAATATGCCGTTCAGCGTTTTTGAAAAATCCTCCCCTAAGGGTGTAAAATAGGGGTTGATTTTAAAATTTACAAAACTGCACGGACTTCGACAAAATTTCCTGGGAAAGGACATAGGATACTTTCAAAAACAATACTAGGGGGGGTGATATAAGTTAGGGATAACAAATTAATGCTATTGGTAGGAAATTAAGAAATATGCGGTTCAGCATTTTTGAAAAATCATCCCTAAGGGGGTAAAATAGGGGTTGATTTTAAAATTTACAAAACTGTATGGATTTAGATAAAATTTGGCAAGGCTTTATATAGCATCCTGGGGAAGGACACAGGCTACTTTTGGTCTTCAAAAATAATCCTACAGGGGTTGATATAGGGGATAAAAGTTTGTATGGGAAACTCAGTATTTCTTAAGTTAGGGATGTGAAAATTAAAATGTATGCTTTTGATAGGAAATAAATAAATATGCCGTTCAGCGTTTTTGAAAAATCCTCCCCTAAGGGTGTAAAATAGGGGTTGATTTTAAAATTTACAAAACTGCACGGATTTCGACAAAATTTGGCAAGGCTTTATATTTATATAGCATCCTGGGAAAGGACATAGGATACTTTCAAAAACAATACTACAGGGGGTGATATAGGGGATGAAAGTTTGTAAGGGAAACCCAGCATTTCTTAAGTTAGGGACATGATATGTTTTCCACATGAACGTTCCCATGGGATATTTTCCGACATCCACGCGGGCAAAGCCGCGGGCAAAAGCTAGTTGAACATAAAACTTTATTACAAACTTTGGAGGCATGAGGAACAGGGTGTAAAGTTCACTCATCCTCCATTGAAAAGGGAGGATCCTCCGACCAGACGGGTGTTGTGTCTGGTGGGCTACTGCCCGACGGTTGATGTCGGGTCGTTGTATATATGCTAATCGCGTGGTAAACTCTAATTGCGCGATGCAGGTTTGCGTGACGTCATGTCATTGATGCGTAGTTCATATGTGGCGATGTAGATGCCGCCAATAAACAACCAACTAATGTAGTAATTAAGGGTTTTTACAAAACTGTAACTAAAATATATTTTTGTTAAATATACCTACGCATAAAAACGAAATATTGAGGTACAACAAAATTGTAAAATAATAAAGAATTCCATTCCAAAATGAGATAAAACATTTATCTTTTCTCACCACTCTCATACATAAATATTTTTGTTTTGTATAACAAATCACTCGTATTCCTCAGCTAGACGTACAATATACTAGAATGAAATTTACAGTCACGAACCATTGCTTACATAGTTTTATCTATTCCCCATTTAGATAAAAATTGATTAATATTATTATCTTGTAAATTACGGCAATTTCCATTACTCTTTACTCGGCTATCAACATTTTTATCGGAATATTGGCAGGAAGCTCGTGCGTGGCTTGGGAGCATGTCAGCAATAATTCACTTCTATTCGAAAACAAGCCAGCTAGCTCGGAAATAAACGATTAATAGCTAAACTTTGTTGTTAAACACGTCTTTTAACATCCTTTGATATATTTATGAGCACTACGTAGCGTTTCGTAGAAAAACTTATTTAAATAAAAGCAACGGAAAATCTTTATAACGTTAAAGGTAATAAACAATATCCCTCCTGCTAAATTCCTTGAAGATCATTGTCTTCGAAAGTTCTGTAAAGAAAATGTTACATTTAATGTCGTAAATCATTAAATATTTTTTACCTAAGAGTCTTCCCCAATTACTACCCTACTTTGATTTATTTCATCTACATAAATATTTAACGTGTACATTTCTTGCGCCGCAAGTGTAAGCCGACTTCGCGTCAAGTGTGACAAACATACGTGCGTGTCCCGCTGGGTTTTGTGTAAACTTTGTGGAACCCTCAACAAGGGCTTTTGTTTTTAGGATTCCGTACCTCAAAAGGAAAAAAACGGAATCCTTATAGGATCACGTTGTTGTCCATCTGTCTGTCAGTCTGTCAAGACCCTTTTTCTCATCAACGCGTAAAGGTATCAAGTTGAAATTAATATCAAATACGTATGTCTACGGTCCCTTGGAGCTCTAAAACGAATAGGGTAGTTCCCGTTAACCTAGAATCATGAAATATGGCAAGAAGCAAGGTCTCACAGCGCAAGTAAAGGAAAAAGTCCGAAAATCGTCCATTTGGTAGTTTCATCACACAAACTATTTTTTTTTGCTATTACAAACTTACATTTGCAGTTGGAGAATTGTCCGTGACGCATATCAATGCATGGGAGAACATGTTTTTCAACTACAATGTTTAGTTTGTTTTTGGGATAAATACATCCCAATTACGGAACCCTTCGTTGTGCGTGGTCCAACACACACTTGGTTGGCTGTTTTTATATTTAGTGGATTTGAACCCTCGTCTGTCTGCCTATCATGGCGCTTCCAATTACGGTGACTGAGGACCCGTTGTTACACATTCGTGTTTATTTTTTATCAACAAATTGTGTTCTATTAATTTAAAAGGGTGGACATTGGACCTTTGGATGAAGTGCGGCGTACTCACACTTTATTTGGTGCTCTCGCAATAAAACGATAATAAAATCCGTCTCCATAATCTACCTATACAGTAGGTACCAAACACGTGGGAAAACAACTGAACATAAAATTTATTTATATTATATTTATTAGAGTGCCTACCTACATTTTTAAAAGAAAGTTATACCGTATGTAGCTCTATGTAGTCTGAACATTGAACCGTGTTTGATAGGCCTCATACCGGAAGCCATATTCTTTATTTACAACCATAGCCTGACCCTGTGCTTAACCTAAACAAAATGTGATAAAACCAGCCAAGACTCGCGAGTGTCATAGGCAGCCGTCATTTACCGGGAAATAACCGCGACCTTTTACTTTACATAAAAGTTAATATACATAGGTACTGGTCTGAAAGATATATTATATGGAATAGCAGTCTGCTATTTGTTGTCATTAACATTTGCAGTAAGATTCATGATAAACGTTATTGATTTGATACCTTACCTTACCTTTGACTTTTATATTGAAATTCTGTTGCAATGGTTTGCCTAGTTCGGCTACAGATGCATAACTCATTTGTACTCCAAACTAGGCTATATTTAATTGGTAAACATTTGTAAAACAATCAAGAAATAAAAATAAATAAATGGTACACGTAATAATAGTTGTTATTAATTTAAGACCTGTTATCAAGCTATCTAAAACTATAGATGGACTGTGTGAAAGATGATATGGCTAGAAAGGGGATGACTACCAAGATGACGACTAATACAGAAGTATGGGAGAGAGAGACATGTTGCAGCGACCCCAAATAAATTGGGATAAGGGCAGGAGAATGATGAATTTGAAACAAGCTATTCTGGAGTGGGTAAATACTCATATCAGCTTGATTACACACATTATGTATTCAGCCATGTTTGTTCTGTGCCTAGCATCAACACATACATTTAATACAACCGCGCGCAAACAGCCTTTGCTAGGCCTCCCCCAAGGGAGCGATATACAACGGTCACATGGCGGATATTACCATGCGTAGCTTATCACTTATCAGTAATACCTACGGCAGAACCTAATACCTACAGCCAGCCTAGTCGGGCTATTGTCTCTTTTGAGAGCGAAACAAAAGTCTAGGCTGTGTTATTTGTACCGAGGGCATACAGACACAGTTAGGTACTACGAGTATGTCAGGATCGGTGTCGAGGCTAAGAAGCTAGAACTTACCTAACCGTAAGTGATTGAGATGTCTCTTCTCTTTCTAATCAAAGCGTATCAGTATTAGGTAAATTACAGGCTTTGCTAAGAACTGATTTATAATTTATCCAATATTGTGACCAACATGTCTTTACTCATGAAAGTATTGTTACAATAGTAGTAATTTTGGGCGAATATCTTCAGCAGTGCCAACATGGCCACAGATCGCACAAGACAGGGAGGTTTGGAAGGAAAAAGGAAGAACTTTGACCAGCTGTGGGACACAATGTAGGCTAATAAAAAAAAACCAGCCAAGTGCGTGTCGGACCACGCACAGTGAAGGGTTCCGTAGTTGAAAAGAATTTATCCCAAAAACAAACTTACATTGGATCCCAAAAAAATATTTTGATGTCAAAAAATTACAAATTCACAATTTTCGGAATTTTTCCTTTACTTGTGCTGGGAGATCTTGCTTCTTGCCAAATTTCATTATTCTAGGTCAACGGGAAGTACCCTATAGGTTTTGATTTACTTGCGACAGTTGCGAGTATCAAAATGTGTCGCAAAATGGCCGTATTTTTTTATTGCGTTAACTTAGACGCTTGTTTTTTTTATAACTCTAAGGGACAATATACTTACGTATTTAATATTACTATCAACTTGATATCTCCACGCGTCCTTGAGAAAAAGGGTCTTGACAGACTTCAACATTTTTTTTTATGTGATAGAATTACAAATTAACATTTTTCGGACTCTTTCGTTTATTTGTGTTGTATGACCTTGCTTCTTACCAAATTTCATGATTCTAGAACAACGGGAAGTACCCTATAGGTTTGGATTTACTTGCGAATATCAAAATATATCGTATAAATGGCCGTATGTTTTTACTGCATTGACTTAGAAGCTTGAGTTTTTTAGGACTTCAAGAGACTACAGATCTACGTATTTGATATTAATTTCAATTTGATACCTCCACGCGTTCCTGAGAAAAACGGTCTTGACAGACTGACAGACAGACAGACAGACAGACAGACAGACGGACAAACAAGTGATCCTATAAGGGTTCCGTTTTTTCCTTTTGAGGTACGGAACCCTAAAAATAAATAAAATCTTCAGCAGTGAAAGAATAGCACTTGATTTAAAAAATTCACTGAGTTTGTGGGCCTTTTGCTACAAAAAGTTGTACCTAATTGTACAAATTGTACCTTTATCAAGTTCTTCAGATAGTTAGTTATTTTCATGTCATTTCATAATCAATACTGAAGTAAATAATGATATCCGTGTAAATCAAAGCAGACGCTCCTTGTTCATAACAAACCATTGTTTGCCATTGTTCGCTCAAAATGGAAGCGCCTATTAATCATAAGTTTGACAACGTAAGGAATTTTACATTCTGCTGTGATTTATTATTGATTTGCTTTATCAGCAAATAAATAATAAATCATAGCAGAATGTACTACATTAGGTACTTATTATAAAAAGTGAAACGCTTTCTGTTTTAAAATGAAGTTGGAAAAGCTGTCCAGTTGAAACTTTATCTATTTGTTTCATCAAAAGATTTTCCCAGAGAGATGAGAATGTTGAATGTTGAGATGGATGTGTGGAGTGACGAAAATGGATGGGTAAAGTAAGGAACGAGTATATAACAGGAAGTTTGAAAGTGGCGCCAGTGACAGAAAAGTTGAAGGGAAATCTTGGCTTGGTATGGGCATGTGATGAGGAGAGACGAAACGCATGTGACTAAAAGAGTGATGAATATACATGTTGATGAATGAAGAGGCAGAGGAAGGCCAAAGAAAAGATGCATGGATTGTGTCACGCTATCATTATGATAGCGTGACGGTTGACAGGGGAGAATTGAAGAAGAAAACGTGTTGCGCCGACCCCAAGTAACATGAGATAAGGGCAGGAAGATGATGATGATCAAAAGATTTTCCCTGTACTAATCTTGGCACGTTGGAAAAGAAGTCCTTACACTGTCGGTAGGTACCTATTTCTTTTATTCACCATGGCAACAACAAAATCGTAAATAAAACATTAGAACGTCACCAGACAATGCTTGTGCGCTGAATTAGATTAGTCAAGCCCAAAAGTTGTCTTCATGGTTGATCCTTATTACATTTTCTAATTCCCTGCGGTGCGCGGTGTATGGTGAATAATTTAGTGACATTGGGACAGAAGCTAAGGGTTGACGTAATTTCTTGTTTGGAAATTACGACAACCGCGACAGGAGCTGCATCTTTGTTGAAAAGCACACGAAATGTGTAGTTAGACATTCTCTTTTTCGTGTCGAGCCACTGCTGAGTTTATCTACGCCCAATACTCTATTATTTCCGGTCTTAGGCTGTATCTAACTCTTTCCCACTACCTTGACCAGGTGCTCGGTCCACCTCGCGCCTTGCCTGCCCACATGGGTCTTCATTTTTGCACTTTCAAGCGCATCTGTTGCCTAGGTCTTCTTGCAAGACACACTTTTTTTTGTAATACATGAGTTGATTATAGTTTTCCCTTAATTCGTTTATTTATTTGTATGTTTAGTTTTATTTTTCTAATTGTTTAGATTTACCAACTTTCGTATACGCTACATAAATAGGAAGCAACAGAAAATAAAGAACTAAATGTAAATAATTATATTTGTTTGGTTTTTTTTTTGTAATCTCGATGAGGCTAACTAGCTTAACTGTAGTCGACTTCAACGTTTATCTAATTTTAAGTATTTTATTTGAAAACTACCAAAATTACCTACCTATTCCAATGGTGCCCAAGATACAGGCTATGCCTAGTTTGGGACCAACGATACCTCCATATTGTATTTTCGAATGTTTATAAGTAAGTAAAGATTTTTACTTTTACTTTTTATGTTTATATAGTCATCATCATGCAATATTGACCAAAATTTATGCCAGAAATCGCAACAACACGGCAAAATCAAAGTTAAATAGATTCAGTGGTCTCTTCCAAAAGGCAGTTTCGTATGAAGAAGAATAAGCAAGAAACTCCATCAGCCCGCGTCGACCTCAGGACCCAACTACAAAGAATCTTGCATCCAACGCCTTAATAGCAACAGGAAAATCATTGTATCACAGCAAGCAGAGCAACTACAACAATGGCGCGACCTTTCACTTAGATGGCTCGCCTGCAAGTTTACTTCTGCCAATTACAAGAACACAGAACCCAACCAACCAACCAACTAAGAACAGACGCCAACTTCTGCAGTATGTGTCTAGCTAGGTACCGACCACTGTGTGGATTTAGTCCATTTCAGATCTTACACAACCGCGCGGTCTCTGGAAGTTTAGTCATATCGTAGAAGCTATCTTTGGTACATCTATGAGTATATAAAAGAAAGTCGTGTTAGTTACACTATTTATAACTTATGAACGGCTGAACCAATTTGGATGAAAATTGGTGGGGATGTAGCTTAGAACCAGGAGAAGGACATAAGATACTTAAAAAAAACGGATAAAACGTAGTATATCAACGGCTGGACCGATTTAGATGAAATTTGTGTGTATATTTGAATGGGTTACTGGATGGTTTGAAAACACAATTGGACCCGGTAGGTGGCGCTGCAGTCCTAGCATCGTTCAGACAGGACAACGTCTGTCGGGGCCGCTAGTAATAGATATAAAACACAATTGGACCCGGTAGGTGGCGCTGCAGTCCTAGCATCGTTCAGACAGGACAACGTCTGTCGGGGCCGCTAGTAATAGATATAAAACACAATTGGACCCGGTAGGTGGCGCTGCAGTCGGGTTCTAGGATCGTTCAGACAGGACAACGTCTGTCGGGGCCGCTAGTAATAGATATAAAACACAATTGGACCCGGTAGGTGGCGCTGCAGTCGGGTTCTAGGATCGTTCAGACAGGACAACGTCTGTCGGGGCCGCTAGTAATAGATATAAAACACAATTGGACCCGGTAGGTGGCGCTGCAGTCGGGTTCTAGGATCGTTCAGACAGGACAACGTCTGTCGGGGCCGCTAGTAATAGATATAAAACACAATTGGACCCGGTAGGTGGCGCTGCAGTCCTAGCATCGTTCAGACAGGACAACGTCTGTCGGGGCCGCTAGTAATAGATATAAAACACATTTGGACCCGGTAGGTGGCGCTGCAGTCCTAGCATCGTTCAGACAGGACAACGTCTGTCGGGGCCGCTAGTAATAGATATAAAACACAATTGGACCCAGTAGGTGGCGCTGCAGTCCTAGCATCGTTCAGATAGGACAACGTCTGTCGGGGCCGCTAGTAATAGATATAAAACACAATTGGACCCGGTAGGTGGCGCTGCAGTCGGGTTCTAGGATCGTTCAGACAGGACAACGTCTGTCGGGGCCGCTAGTAATAGATATAAAACACAATTGGACCCGGTAGGTGGCGCTGCAGTCGGGTTCTAGGATCGTTCAGACAGGACAACGTCTGTCGGGGCCGCTAGTAATAGATATAAAACACAATTGGACCCGGTAGGTGGCGCTGCAGTCGGGTTCTAGGATCGTTCAGACAGGACAACGTCTGTCGGGGCCGCTAGTAATAGATATAAAACACAATTGGACCCGGTAGGTGGCGCTGCAGTCGGGTTCTAGGATCGTTCAGACAGGACAACGTCTGTCGGGGCCGCTAGTAATAGATATAAAACACAATTGGACCCGGTAGGTGTCGCTGCAGTCGGGTTCTAGGATCGTTCAGACAGGACAACGTCTGTCGGGGCCGCTAGTAATAGATATAAAACACAATTGGACCCGGTAGGTGGCGCTGCAGTCCTAGCATCGTTCAGACAGGACAACGTCTGTCGGGGCCGCTAGTAATAGATATAAAACACAATTGGACCCGGTAGGTGGCGCTGCAGTCCTAGCATCGTTCAGACAGGACAACGTCTGTCGGGGCCGCTAGTAATAGATATAAAACACAATTGGACCCGGTAGGTGGCGCTGCAGTCCTAGCATCGTTCAGACAGGACAACGTCTGTCGGGGCCGCTAGTAATAGATATAAAACACAATTGGACCCGGTAGGTGGCGCTGCAGTCCTAGCATCGTTCAGATAGGACAACGTCTGTCGGGGCCACTAGTAATAGATATAAAACACAATTGGACCCGGTAGGTGGCGCTGCAGTCGGGTTCTAGGATCGTTCAGACAGGACAACGTCTGTCGGGGCCGCTAGTAATAGATATAAAACACAATTGGACCCGGTAGGTGGCGCTGCAGTCCTAGCATCGTTCAGACAGGACAACGTCTGTCGGGGCCGCTATTAATAGATATAAAACACAATTGGACCCGGTAGGTGGCGCTGCAGTCCTAGCATCGTTCAGACAGGACAACGTCTGTCGGGGCCGCTAGTAATAGATATAAAACACAATTGGACCCGGTAGGTGGCGCTGCAGTCCTAGCATCGTTCAGATAGGACAACGTCTGTCGGGGCCGCTAGTAATAGACATAAAACACAATTGGACCCGGTAGGTGGCGCTGCAGTCGGGTTCTAGGATCGTTCAGACAGGACAACGTCTGTCGGGGCCGCTAGTAATAGATATAAAACACAATTGGACCCGGTAGGTGGCGCTGCAGTCCTAGCATCGTTCAGACAGGACAACGTCTGTCGGGTCCGCTAGTAATAGATATAAAACACAATTGGACCCGGTAGGTGGCGCTGCAGTCGGGTTCTAGGATCGTTCAGACAGGACAACGTCTGTCAGGTCCGCTGGTTTATAATAGGTGTACCTAATTGAGATGTGATTTGATAAGATGAATGTCTTGTCAAATCTCATCTCAAGTGTAATCAATTAATCACTAGGTACTTAACAGCTAGCCAAAGATTTTTCAGTTGATTTGCTAAATATTTGTGAGATACATACTGTATATGGATTATCGAGTCCGCTGTTTTACATAACCGCTATGGTTATGTAAAACAGCCAATTAAGAAATCTATCTGCGACATATATACCTACACCCTCACACCTTTTTCCCATGCGGGTAGGCAGAGACCACAGACCACCTGCTACGGTTCTTACATAATCCTTTTACTCGTACCTCTTCCACGTACGATATATGTATATGTAAGCAGCAAAACTTTTCTGTCTGTATATGTGACAATGTAAGATTGTAGGTCACAGTATCAAAATCAATCTGCCTAAAGTAACCGTCATGAGAAGCTATAAATTTTGTAAACAAGTGTTCAGGAGTTCACAACATTTGGACCAACAAAAAAAATGAATTTGTTTAAGATTTAATAAATTATTAAGTAACAAATATTAATTAAAATATATTATTGAAGAATAATTATTCGTCAGATTCAGATGTTTCCATTTCTGTGTCAGAATCAGTGACATGTATCACGAAACTCGAATGACGCGTTTATTTCAAAATGGCGTCCCGATAGTTTACAATCCCTGCGACGGACGCGTTCCGGTACCAAGAAACACAAACGATAGCGCTTTGCGTCGTTAAAATATGATCCGACTAAATTAAATAGGTTGTTACTTTCATATAACCCGTCTATATTTCATGTCGATTGAATATGGTCAATTTATTATTATCTCGCAGTATAAAATGTTTACTTAGTAAAAGATGTTTGTTTACATAATTTATAGCTTCTCGTGACGGGTACTTTAGCCTTTTCCTAACTATGTTGGGATCGGCTTCCAATCTAACCGAATGCAGCTAAATACCAGTATTTTACATGGAGCGACTACCTATCTGACCTCCACAACCTAGTTGCTGAGTAATACGATACCCCTTGCTCCTTGATTGTCAGACTTTCAGGCTTCCGACGACCCGTAACGACTGTCAAAGATCCACGAATGACAGCCGGGACCAACGGCTTAACGTGCTTTCCGAAGCACGGAGGAATCTCGGTATGTAAAGATGGTCACCCATCCACTGACCAACCCCGGCCAGCGTAGCTTAACCTGACGGATCGACCCGAGCGGCTGTTATTACTTAGCCACGAGCTCCTCGTATATCTATTGTATGTTACAACAATGTGAATCACAAAGTAAATCAGTTCCATATAATACAACAATAGAGTATCAAAGGCAAAACAAACAAACGACATAGTCTCCTCCAATTTGCATGGTCTTCAAGTTTAGTTCACCAATTACAGTGAGCTAACAGTAACGCGAAGTGGAGCTAGCGTATCGCTTCAAATTCACTTGTCGAGGGCTCTCGTTAACCCAAGGATTCTAAGTTTTAACCTGTGGGTTTGTAATTGTACGGGGTATTAGTTAGTGCGGAATCGCTTTTGTTGTACTTTTAATTGTTTTGTTTGTTAATTTTGTGTACTATTTCTTATTGTTTTTCCTTCGATACTTAAAAATTCTTTTTTTTGTTATATTTAAGTACTTTTCTCAAATATAAACAAATTATAAATAAATTAAATATGGTGAAGTTGAAAGAGTCAGAAGTCTTCTCTTGATTGTAATGCTATTTCTTCTTGCTTAGTCACGAAAGAAATATCTAATTATTTATGAAGGTTTGTGTATCTAGTTTTAATGCCATCTAGCCACAACCCTAAAGGGACAACAATGCCTTCACAGACTGGTAATTAGGTGTGACTGATGAGTTGATGACCTATATTCAGGTCTAGGACTAGGTATTTACATGTCACAAAATATCCAATATTAGATTGCATTCCCTGACGTGACACAAGAAGCCATCTTGTTTAGCTTTTCTATATTCAGTCCTTTCATTTTGTTTGAGCTGCTTTCACGTCTTAATGCATTTACCTACTCATTTTTGGGCAACTCGATTCATAAAAAATGACATGCGCCATTTTTCAGGGTTTCGCACCTGAATAGATAAATGGAGCTTTTATGAAACCTTATACAAAAGCTTGTTATTCTCGTTCTCTAAACTTTCCCTCTCAGAACCCTTCTTCATACAACGTGCTCTCACAATATCGCTACCTCTGTTTCCACACATTTCACACATGGAAAGTTATTTCCCAAGTAATTACGCACTCGTGCGCGCAATATAATTTTATTGGAAAGCCCTTCGGTTATGTTTAATTGCTGAACAAAGGTGGCAGCCGCATTATATAATTAAACACCCCCGTTATATCTTTATGATATCTAATAATATATTTTCCGTATCAAATGAAATGTAGGGAGCAACTTTATTACAAGCAAAGAGATTTTTTAAAATATTTTTGTGCCTTTTGTCGATAGCTGGTAGTACTTGTTCTAAAGTAACCTACCTAGTACATAGTAGCTATGACATTCGGTGTTTTTGTGTGTTATGTAGATATTACCAACATTTGTTTCGGTTTGCTGATTTGTGTCTCAGTTTATGTCCTAAACTGGTTTCATCGCGTGGCACTACACGTTGTGAAATCACTTTATGACAGGTGTTGAAAATGAACACCTATTTATTTTCTCTAGAACCTATCCAATTTTCGTCACCTAAGATTAATTTAATTTCTCAAGTACAGTACCTGAAATTCCACGCCTGAAGCTGGGAGTAATATTCCACACATTGCCAGAAATAAAATAAAGACATAATATACTCCATATTCCCGCGCTTTCACTTGTTTATACGGAGAAATAGAGGCGTGTACATACTACATGTAAAGCTATAGACACCCAGCACTGTGTGAGTGGGTCCGTGTCCGCTGCCCGCGCATCCCTGAACAATACTTATTACGTTTGGGACAGCTCTGCGAGCTCTGTTGACCTGTAGTTCGAGGCTGACCTACTTTAAATATACTCCTCTTTTTAAATGTCCACCTGACTTATCTATGCCGTTTGGCTGGAAGTAATTTCGGAATAGTTAACGATTCACTCGTGAGTTCTTTTGCAATGAGGGCTATCGCATATCAATTCGCGGCTAGAGGCGCTAGTGTAGCGTGAGTCTTGTCAAATGTCACTGTTTGGGGGTGGGCTACGTCGGTTTATTTCTAATTAGAATAATGTTGTGAATATTTTGCAATACTTGAGATAAAATATGAGTTATGGGTCAATGAATGTCAGTGCTAAAGCGGAGCTAAGAAAAAGAGGTGCAAAATTAAGTGGGTTGAAAGAACAGCTAATTCAGAGGTTAGTTAGTTTACTGTTTACAAACACATTTTTTGTCAAAAGTATGCTTAATTACCGAGTTTACAGCTATGTTTTTTGCTATAGTTTAGGACCTTACTCGACAGTGGCGCTAACTGGTGAGCACAAAAACGGTAGCCCTTGTTTTATGTACCTAGTAGCTAAATAGAGAGACGTCGTACTCGCATGAATTTTGTGTAGGTACTAATTTCCTATTTTGTCTAGAAAAACTATGTTATCTAGAAATAAACTGAATGAGGAAAAACGTGTATGTAATGTAGGAAAAACTATCCCTAGACAAAAACACCGTGCTGACAAAACACCACATTATAGTTATTACATATATATATCAAAAAAACACCAGCAACGCACTTTCCAGACACGTAAAACTCCAAGGATTTTTGCAGTGAAACCTAAATTTGCGCACTTTGCAGAGTTAGGCTCACACTTGGTGCCTAATGTTTAAAACATTATGATGTTATCTGACATGTTTCATAAAGAGTGTCCGCATTAGCGAGGCGGCACAGTTGGCATCACCAGCACTTCGTCACCCCAGCTCCCCACACTGCCTGTTTTGGCAGAGGCTTGTGGTTGATTGTGAGCGAGGAGCGAGGACTTAAGTACTACTACACTCTTCCAATAGGTACACCAACTTTTGTTTCCGCTGCCATTTGATTGACTTATCTAGCAGTGATATTGGCATAGGTGCTGTAGTAGCTAGTATAGCTACACAATATTAAAATGGTATTTGGCTCACCTACGCATCACCACGTGCTTACAGTCTGGCGGTTAGGCATAGAATGCCAGAACACTATTACTCCTAGCGGAATGACCCCCACTCAGCCCGCACCTTGTGACGTATGCGCTCGAGACAGGCAGGTAGGTATATTTGGTGCTGCAGTTCCTCAATAGTCTCGAAGTCATTTTTTGAACACCCAAAGAAGAAAACAAAAAGAACGAATTAATGATTAAGTATTTGGAATTTTAGGTGCTTATGCACCCCGAACACTTTATTATATATAGATAGAATACTCTTTATCATGCACACCATCAAAATTACAGATATAAATGTTGAAATTTGACATAGGGTAACTAGGTAGGGGTTATTATAACCATTCCAAACACCTAAAATACTCGAAAATAGTATCAATAAATCCTTCCAAGCCTCAGAACCGCTCCAAATCGCACCGCAGCTCAAAACTCGGCAATAACCGACCATTTGTCATGTGTCAGCGACTCGGCGCACGCGGGGTCTGACCGCTAATGGATCTCCAGCGATCTCCAACAAATATACGTCACTTTAAGCAAGACCTAGTTGAGTAAAAACCTAGCGTAAGCAAATCCATAAACAACCACTCCCGTTTCACCATTCGTTTGTCGGACAACTCTATGCTACGAAATGTAAATGTTTGACACTTGTTTGTAATTGCTACGAATTATAAAAGTAGGTATAAGTCAATATTACGCATCGGCGATTCGGTGTAACTTTAGTCATCGCCTAGTAGTAGGTGAAATGTTTTTGCACTTTGTAACTGCTTAATGTTTACGCATTACATTTAGGTGTCCCCTAGTGTTAGGGAAACGGGCATAAGTACCTATACCTATCAAGAACTGCGCCGCCTACAACTTTGATGTGCGTTATTAATTATCGTCGCTCCTCGCCACGTCAGCTACTCTGCCTCGTGGCGAAGATTTCAAGGGTTAAAGACTAAAGAATGACGTGGTTTCAGGCGAAAAGATGTGTGTGATGGATGTCTTTTTAGAAATTAACAGGGAAAGGATTATGCTTGTGATGATTTACGAGTCATGAGTTGAAAATGTGTACCTAAAATTGTGCTTAAAACAGTTGTCAAGAGATGCCGTGGTTTTGTACATGTTCTGTTGATATTATTGCTGGAAAGCTTTTAACGTACTTCTGTCATTTCCATTTGGAGGAGACAGTACGAGTAATAAGAACCGACGTCGTCGCGACGCTACTAGATAATATTGTCTTTGTTTCATCTCTAATATGAATCTTGGCAACATTTCATACTTACAGCAGAAAGCTGCATTTTGACACGGTCCCAAAGTATTCCGTCTAGTTTACTCTAGAACAATCTAAGCTGAACCTTCTGCAAAAACTAGAACACGCACCATCGTACTATTAAGCACAACGTTGACTATTTGGTACTTGGCAGGAGTTCTGTATCGACCTGCTGCAACTTGCAGGTCGTTAGTAAAAAGTTTTAAGTACACTGTGACTGTGTTATTGTCGCTGCACCGTTTATGCTTATGTATGAGTTGTGTGTGAACGGGAGCGAGCTGTGGTCTGTTTTTGTTCATAAGTGGTCGTAAAAATGTGTTGCGAATGTGTGTATACTGAACTTTCTTTGATATCTTTCACAATAGATTATAGATACGTGTTTCATTAGTCGGGGACTGATATTAGGTTAAGAGTACATTATCTAATACAACCTACCTCCTTACTGTGGTTTCTGTGCCTACCCATACATAGTTGACGTTGTTGTTGTTGAGTTGTTGTATGCATGTCAAAATTACAAATATTTTAATTACGTTCTTTGTTCCTATTCCTACCTTTTAATTTAAAAAATATTTTGCAAAAACGTCCTCAGGGAAGAGATTTATCGAGAAGATCTGAATATTTTAAACTCTTATTAAGAGTCTTATTAACAAATACAGTAGGTATTTCTATTCTCTGCCTCTTCTCGCCCTCTCTCATACCTTGCATCCTTTTCTATCGTATGAACTGAAAAGCATGTAGTTGAAAACTTGTATCGATAAATAGCGGACGCCCGCGCCAGCGGAAAATCTGTAACACATTTCCTTTGCTTATTGTTATATAGCACTTGTGAACGTTCTAGAAGTTTGCACGTGTAGTTTTGTAACAACTTCGAGTAGCATGTAATATAGTAAATTCGATTTACATATAGGTATTCTATTATTGATTGGTTTACAGTTGGGATGCAACGTGTGTCGACACCCTTGCGCCATCCCATCTTCCTAGCACGGTAGGCTGTGCTGGGGCGGCTGCTGCAGGTGCGGTAAACCTCAAACGGCGCAAATACTCCAATCTTATTGGGACTTATATGTTCGAGCCGTTTGGGGTTGAAACACTAGGGCCATGGGGTCCGAGTGCCCTTTTAGTTTTTTGGGACATCGCCAAGCGGTTGGTCGACTCTACACGTGACCAAAGGGCTGGCCTATTTTTTGGCCAGAGAATTAGCATTGCCATACAACGTGGCAATGCTGGCAGCCTTTTGGGCACCTTTCCTTTCGACAGCAATGCGGATGAATTTTTTGATGCCCTATAATTATTTCCCTTCCTTTTTGTATTATACTTGTAAATATTAATTTTTGTTTACAGTTATAATGTTAAATATCTAATTAAGTACCAGTAAATTACCTGAAGGTTATACAATTTTCTGCCGCTTTGAATGTTTTCCAGTTCGTGAAAATTGGAAAATCGGAGTTTTATAATATTGATCAAATAAATCAGAAATTAGAGAACTTAACCCCTATTGTTGACCGAGCGAGCGAAGCGTCTCTGGTTCAAGTCTGACAAAATTAGCGTTCGTCTGTCAGTTTGTTGCTACTCCCCTATAGGTTTTACAACCGATCTGGACGAAACTTGATAATATACAGGTTTTACGAATTTATAGTATTTTTTTTGTCGTCGGGGATTTTTGATTGAAGGGTAGGTACGTCCTCCAAAAAAACAGCCAAGGGCGCGTTGGACCACGCACAATGAAGAGTTCCGTAGTTGGGATGAATTTATCCCAAGAACAAACTTAACATTGTAGATGAAAAACATGTTCTCTCATACATTACAAACTGCAAATGTAAGTTTTTACGCACAATATTAAGAATTTTACTGGATATCTCCACTTTATGAGATCCGATTTCGATGGTTCTTTTTTTATTTGAAAGGTTAGAAAATTTGGTGAAGATCTGATGAAGATCTTTGGAGTGATGAGCAGAAAAGCTCTTCAAAATGCAGTAAAATGCTCACTTTTAGATTTCTACCAGCGGAATCGGCCCTTTAACTATTAAGTAGGTAGGTATTGATGGAGCACCTGGGACCACCTCATCACAAAACCAGAGAATTCTGAAAATAATTATCAGAATTCCCTAAAACGAGGTGTATAGTTTATTATCTGTGGCTTAACCGAACTTTGCCCGCGCGCCACCGAAGAAGATGGCGCCACTCACTGTCTTTCGAAAAGTGCGACGGTTCACGTTACCGCGCGTGGCTACTAGCAATAAATTTAGAAATCCTCAAGAATTTCCGTGTTTGTGGTTCTTAAAACATTATGTGAAGGTGGAACTGGTGCTGTGCATAATAAGAGCTGTGTCCCGGGACAGGAGCAGGACAATCCAGAGCCGGTGAGTTCATTTTGTTAAGCCACCATTTTTTTATTGTAAAATTGTTAGAACAGGGGCTATCGAAGCCAACATTTTGATCAATCGAGCCAGGATTTACCGGTTACGAAATCAATCCAACTACATATATATTTATTTACATGTATTTCAATATAAATATCAATTTCACTTCGCATTTTGTGTAAGCACGCACGCGGCAGCTACCTACTCACACACACACTACGTAGGGAAATTCATTTATATCTCTGTTATTATCGAACGCACAGGTTTAAAACATATTCTAAACTGATTTCTATTCACATTGAGTCCTGATCCAACGTTTATTTCAATTACAAGAGCGTTAGTAAAAGTTTTCATTTTGCAAAATTATTTACGAGTAATTTATCGACGCCGGCCGGCCGCCATCATTAGTAGGAATAGTAGGTAGGTACTTATTACATTGTGAGCGATAACGTAGTTTTGTTGCAAGATGCCAAACATCAAATTGGATGACGAGTATTATGCGTTGGCGCAGCCACATATTACAACGAAAGAAATGTGTTTTACGAGATTACAGGCCTTATACGATGTTTCCAAAAAAGTTGCTGACAAACCTGAGTTTGCCAGTGAATTTCGGGCGCGTTATCAAGACGTACCGCAATGGCGCGAAAAGTTCGAAAACAGTGTCAGTGCTATAACAGTTATAAAGAAGCAATTATATCCCGAATATGTGCCGTCTTATAAAGAACTTGACAGCTTTGATACTATGTACTATCATGTTAGCGCTATTTATAGCAGTCTATATAGTACAGATGATAAGTCGGAGAAGTTAAATAAAACGGTTAAAGTTGAAGATAACTATGTAAAGCCTAGGTTACCTAAATTAGAACTATTTCCGTTTGACAGTAAGCTTGAAAACTGGCCTACATTTCGCGATACATTTCTCAGTTTAATACATAATAATAGTCAAATTGCTAACATTGAAAAGTTTTATTATTTACTCTCGGCTGTAAGCGGGTCTGCGTTGACTATCGTGAAGTCTATGCCAGTCACATCAGACAATTATAAGATTGTATGGTCTGCGTTAGAAAAACGATATGATAATAAGCGTGCATTAGCAACTAATTACCTTGATAAATTATTCAATTTTAAACCATTATTAAACGAATCTGTCTCGGGACTTAACGAATTCTTACAGACATATCAAGAAAACGTTAGGGCCCTACAGATGTTAAAGGTCAATGACCTTGCAGGTTTTATGTTATTTTACATCGCTTTGCGTAATTTGGATCCCATAACGAGGCGTGAATTGGAAAAGGCGTTGGGACATACAGATATACCTATTTATGAGGAATTGATAATTTTTGTGGAAAAATACGTGCGTGTTCTTGAAATGTCGGAATATACTGCTGATTCTACGAAAGACAGTCAACCCTCTACTTCAAAGTCAAAAAAGACGCAGCGACTGACCTTGTCATCAGCTGTTAGTACAAGTACAGACCAAACTGTTAAGTCAATGAAGTCCAGTGAGTGTTTGTATTGTAAAAAGATGCATTCTATTTATCGATGCACCGACTATATCGACCTGACACCGGCACAGCGTCTCGATAAAATTAAACAATTAAAGTTGTGTGAAAATTGTTTACGCGAACATTCGGTCGACGACTGTCCGTCTAAGGTACGATGTACGGTCTGCAAAAAAAAGCATCATCATACACTGCACATAGATTCTGTTGCAAATTCGAATCCTAGTGCAGTAACATTGACGTGCTCAGCTAATTTGACAGTTTTGCTCGGCACCGCTATTGTACACGTCGCAGATTGTTGGGGCCAGTACCACACCGTACGTGCTTTAATTGATAGCGGAGCCATGACGAGCTACATAACTCAAGACTGTGCAAAACGCTTAAACCTGGCACGTCGACAATGTAATTTTGAGCCTATCGGGTTAGGTGGGAATTTAGTTAAGGAGTTCGGGGTGACCACCTGTAAGGTCAAACCGCGACACCTACCTGGTCCTATACTGCCAACCGATGCGGTCATTGTTTCTAAAATAGTTGGTTGTTTGCCCACAGTGCCATTGCCTGATAAAGTAATAACCGAGTTTCAACATCTGAAGTTAGCAGACCCAGAATTCTATAGACCTGCGCCGATCGACATGTTGATAGCAGGTGATCTGTTTCCGTACATATTCGACAGTCAAAAGATTCTTCCACGAGATCACGGTTTACCTGTTGCGATGAGCTCAATATTCGGATATGTCCTAGTAGGTCAAACTGAACTTGGTTCCTGTACCGCGTCAACCGCTACCAGTACTACTCGCGATCAGTCATTCTGTGCATTTTCTGTGAATCTGGAGCAAGTAATGCAGTCTTTTTGGGAAATAGAAGATGTACCGTCTAGTGTGCCGCCGCGTAACCCAGACGAGGAGCGAGCAGAGCATTTGTTTGCCAAAGAGCATAGGCGCGATGATACGGGTAGGTATGTTGTTAAGTATCCATTTCGGCAATGTGTAGAACTCGGTGATTCAAGTCAGATGGCTACTCGTCGCCTTCTTAACTTAGAGTCAAAATTAGAACGAGACCCTGTGCTCAAAACTGAATATCATAAATTTATGCGCGAATATGAAGATCTCGGCCATATGACGTGTCTTAGTGATGTCCAGAACGTGGAGTCAAAATATACTATCCCGCATTTTTGCATTATTAAGCCGACGAGTACCACTACGTCGCATCGTGTGGTATTTGATGCGTCAGGTAAAACAACAAATAATATGTCACTCAACTCAATCGTGTTACCTGGGCCCAAGCTTCAAGCTGATATCAACCAGCTTTTAATAAATTTTCGACTACATGAAATTTGTCTGTCTGCTGATATATGTAAAATGTATCGGCAGATACTGGTCGACCCTAGTCAACGACCGTATCAACATATTTTATGGCGTTACTCCCTGGATCAGCCAGTTCAAATATTCTCTTTGAACACCCTTACATATGGTATAGCGAGCTGCCCTTATTTGGCTATTAAAGTCTTACATACTTTGGCGGATAACGAAATTACTAACTTTCCTAAGGCTGCTCCACTGCTAAAAACTGCATGTTTTATGGACGATTTTCTATGGTCTGTAACTACTGTAGACGAAGCTGTAACTCTGCAAAAAGAATTAATGAAACTATTAAAGTCAGGTGGTTTTATACTCCGCAAATGGTCCAGTAATTGCACACAGGTCTTAGACAGTTTAGATGAGGATCATCGTGAAACGCCAGTCACGTTTGATGATGAAAAGAATTTAGCTATTAAAGTGCTGGGACTTCAGTGGTTACCCACTTTTGATGCGTTTTCGTTTACCATTTCTCCGCCAAACCCTGTCATTTCAAAGAGAACAGTGTTGTCACAAATTGGTCGTCAGTTCGATCCGCTTGGTTTCGTGGCGCCATGCACATTTTATGCCAAATGTCTAATGCAGGAGCTTTGGGCTCGCCAGCTTGACTGGGACCAAAGTCTACCATCAGAGCTTGCGTCAAAATGGCAGTCATACGTTGATGAACTTCCATTGTTGTCAGATATACGGCATAGCCGTCATGTAAAAGTGACCTCTCCTTCTTTTTGTCAACTTATAGGTTTTTGTGATGCCTCAACACTCGGCTATGCGGCAGTTGTATATCTGAGAACAAAAAGCCTTGCAGGTGAAGTTAAGGCCAGTCTACTCATCGCAAAATCCAAAGTGGCTCCTCTAAAGACCGTCACCATTCCGCGATTAGAGCTCATGGCAGCCCACTTGCTCGCAAAGCTGATACAATACCTTCAAACTATATTGCGTGACCGGCTCAACATTGATGAGACATTGCTATTCACGGATTCGTCGGTGGTGCTAGCCTGGCTAAATACGCCTAGCTACACACTCAAAACATTTGTATCCAATAGGGTTTCTAAAATCAACGACTGTGTCCCTAGTGAATGCTGGTACCATGTGAGCGGTGTGTCAAATCCAGCTGATATATGTTCTCGCGGCGCTTTACCTTCGGTCTTGTTAGCAACGACAGAATGGTTCACTGGCCCAGACTGGCTCAAACAAGACCAGACTCAGTGGCCGATTAAGACCATGGACGAGTTTCGTGACTGCAATCCTCCCGATCTCAAGTGTTCCAAGACAGCTCTTGTATCCACTGAGTCTGATTCATCCAGTTTTCTTTATAATTTAACTGAGAAATATTCTAGTTTTAGCAAATTGCTCAACGTCGTAGCTCGATGCTATCAATTCATACGTAACTGTAGACTGCCTGCTTACGAACGCAGATCCCTCACTGTGTCGGATATAAGAAACGCGCATGACGTATTAGTGAAAACCGTTCAAAATCATCATTTTTCTAATGACATCATGTCACTAGCAAAAGATGGTAGCGGTAGTCAATCATTGCGGAAACTCAACCCTTTCATAGACTCCAACTGTTTCCTCAGGGTGGGGGGTAGACTTTCCCAATCAGATCTAACGTATGAAAAGAAACATCCGCTATTACTCCCTAAAAAGTCTCATTTTACAGAAATCTTAATCGATCACTATCACAAAATTTATCTGCACGTGGGCCCGCGCACACTTCAAAGTTTGATAATACAAAAATATTGGATCATTTCAGCACGATGTGCGATTCGATCCCGCACTAGGAAATGTATTTCTTGTTTTAGGGTGTCTCCTACAAATCGACAGCCCCTAATGGGTGAACTACCTAAGTACCGTTCTCAAGATATTCATGTGTTTCACACTGTTGGTGTGGACATAGGCGGACCTTTTCCTACTAAAGAATCAACTCGTAGAAATGCCCATATTTCAAAATCTTATCTTTGCGTATTTGTGTGCTGCGCGACACGGGCTGTTCATTTAGAGGTCTTGTCATCTTTAGGCACAGAGTGTTTTTTTGCGTGTTTCGACCGATTCACGGCGAGGAGAGGTCTGTGTCATTCTGTCGTATCTGACAATGGTACCAATTTTGTGTCTGCTGGTAAACAGTTAACTGAAATAACCAAATTTTTAAATTCGGAATCGAATAATATAAATAATGGCTTCGTATCTCGCGGAGTAAAATGGCGACTTAACCCACCAGCCGGCAGTAATTTCGGTGGACTTTATGAGGCTGTTATAAAATCAGCAAAATTACATTTAAAACGCACCATTGGGACTAGAGCTTTATCATTTGAAGAACTGGGAACACTGTTTGCTCGTGTTGAAGCTGTACTAAACTCAAGGCCTTTGTGTGCTTTATCTGACGATCCGAGTGAGTTTCAAGTTTTAACGCCTGGTCATTTCCTCATAGGTAGGGAGCTACTGTCAGTACCAGAATCTGATCTCACGGACGTATCTGGGTATAGACTGAGCCGATGGCAGGCTGTCCAACAGCTATCGCAGCAATTTTGGAAACATTGGAGGCAGGATTACTTACACACTTTGCAACAAAGGCAGAAATGGCATCACACTTGTCAAAACCTGAATATCGGTGACCTAGTGCTTGTTAATTCGGATGCGCCACCCCTTAAGTGGGCGCTAGGAAGAATCTCTAAGCTCCATACTGGCCCGGACGGTGTTGTTCGCGTAGTTCATGTCAAGACTGCAAACGGTCACGAGTTAACACGTCCCGTTTCTAAAGTCAGCCCTTTGCCTCTCGATCAGGACTCATAATGATCTAGTTATCGTTCCAAACTAGTTTTAAGTAACAATATTATTAATTTAAGTTTATTTTCATTCTATCATAATACAGTCCACTCTCTCTAGCATTTTAATTCATAATTATCTACAAGTACATTAATTACTTCACACCACATCAAAATACACAACACATGCATACATGCATTTTCTGCCACATTTTGGTATCGTAACTGGGAAATCCTTGCGGATTTCGGTGGGGGGAAATGTATAGTTTATTATCTGTGGCTTAACCGAACTTTGCCCGCGCGCCACCGAAGAAGATGGCGCCACTCACTGTCTTTCGAAAAGTGCGACGGTTCACGTTACCGCGCGTGGCTACTAGCAATAAATTTAGAAATCCTCAAGAATTTCCGTGTTTGTGGTTCTTAAAACATTATGTGAAGGTGGAACTGGTGCTGTGCATAATAAGAGCTGTGTCCCGGGACAGGAGCAGGACAATCCAGAGCCGGTGAGTTCATTTTGTTAAGCCACCATTTTTTTATTGTAAAATTGTTAGAACAGGGGCTATCGAAGCCAACACGAGGCTTTAAAACCATTAATCTTAGTTTTACAATAGATGGCACTACCGTGCACCGAAAACTTTATGCTCGCGAGTTTGTAACTTCATGATTTTAAGGCAGAGTAACTGACAAAAATGTTTGTGATTTTTATGAAATCCTGCATCGTCGGTTCTTTACCGTATCCCCTGTCTGTATGTCAATAAAAAAATAAAAAGTGTACTAGCCCCGTGCGCCGGTACTTGTTTATTTCCCCTGTCGGCCATATATTCATCCATCATCCATCCATCTATCCTCAGCCCGCCTGTCCACTGTATCGATACGTCAAACAACGTTTATTTTGTGTGACATCACACGTCTACTAAAGCTGTAGACCCACTTGGCGACCGACCAGGCGGCAACATTGCGCGATGCGATGTTGAATTAACGAATTGTGAGATATATCGGAACCCGTAGTTGATTTTTATTTAAATAAAAACTTTTTAACAAAAAAAAAACCGACTTCCAAAAATCACTACAAAGTGAAAAATAACTTTGATTTCGGAAGTCGGTGTCTTTCGTTTTTTATTTACTTTCTTTTTTTTTGCCACCGACTTCCGAATTCAAAGTTATTTTTCACTTTGTAGTGATTTTTGGAAGTCGGTTTTTTTTTGTTAAAAAATTTTATTTCTCGCTTTTTAGTGGGTCTGTTTATAATTTGTATAAGTTACAATAGTCTAATGTCAATTGCTCATCACATGTTACAAAATATTGCTTTTCCCGATGCTGGGACGTTAATTGTTGAGGAGTTCTGCTGGTAAGAACCAGGAGAACTCCTCAACAACCACTCACCACACGCATTGTGTGACGAGCGGAAATTGCTTAGCAACCATATTAAAGTAATCGAATCGCAACACGTGAAATATTTATCATTGAGTAGTTCCGGTAGCCATCTGTGGTCTTCATCATCAGTTCCACTTCACCAAGTGGTGCTTTCCGAGAGCAAATGCACGAGTTACTATAAAAAATACCCAAATCGCTATAGGTGTGCCTATAATATTTGAAGAGTTCCTTCGATTTCTCCAGGATCCCATCATCAGAACTGGATTTTGACAAAAATGGGACCATTTGGGAAGCATACCCTTTCCAACAAAAAAATAATTTTTCAAATCGGTTGGCAAGCGACGGAGTTATGCGCGAACAAACATAAAAAAAAAATACAAACATCCGAATTGAGAACCTCCTCCTTTTTTAGAAGTCGGTTAAAAATAGATAAAATAATTTTATTTCGGATAACTAAAGATCCATAAATTGTTAGTAACAAAATTAGAACTTAAAAACACTAGTTAGTAACTTAAGCTAAACACAATTTAAAAACAGACAAAGAGACAATTAATGACAAGACTGAACCTACACAACGAGACATGGACACTATAGATCAGTCTTCTCACAAATTGTCTCATGTACGAGTATTTAAGACCTTGGCAAAAAGAGGTGTATTGTTGTACCAAGCTAGTAAACTCCAGGCTTACCCAGACAACTCGGATCGAATCGGTAAGTAATGCTACCTGGCGTCACTGACATGGCCATATCAGGGTCAGCAACATTTCTGCCAGCTTTGTCGGTCAGCCCTTTTCCATGTGCATGAAAGTCAATGCTCTGTGGAAGCACTGCTGTGCATTTTCTACTTGAAAAAAATTTGGTTAGGTACCTAATTATTGGCAAATATCTATGACCACTTTGACAGTCGTTACGGGTCGTCAGAAGCCCGAAAGTGTGACAACCGAGTCTTACCAAGGGGTATCGTATTACCCAGTAACTGGGTTGTTGAGGTCACATAAGCAGTCGCTCCATGTAAAAATACTGGTATTCAGCTGCATCCACTTAGACTAAACGCCGCGGGCAACATAGTCGATGATGATCTTTGACCACTATATCGGCTGCAACATTTATCATCGTCACCCAGTGAATACACTTTACCAATCCCTTAGGTGAATAACATGAGAAACGACTCTTTTCACGACAATTTATGAGATTTCGGTCATGGCGTCGCTGGTAAGGGATCTACTCGTGACTGATTTATGAACCTGTCACGGTGTCTAGACGTCTATATGTACGACATTTCGCGAAAATAGAATTTTGTGCTTTGCAAACGTTTCTTTTGCCAAATCTTTGTCGCTGTTGATTTACTACGACGATAGATCTTGGCTGCTTTTTAGATTGCCGCTATTCACTGTACGCACGGCTACAGATCAAGCTATACATTTCCAGTATAAGCTGATCTCGCATTGTATAGGATTTCCTTATAATGAGAGGTCAGTAAAAACTGGAAATGTATAGCTTGATGTGTTATGTAGCTGTGTGTACATTGAGCCGAGAAAAATTTCTGAAGCAATTCAATTCAACTCAATTTATTCATTAACAATTTACATTGTGTTTGGAATAATTTTACATAATAAAAATAAAAAACACAAATACATATACAATTACTTACAATTTAAAAATTACCAATACAACACAAAAAAAATACAATATTATTCAATGTCAACTTTAAAAATAATAATAATAAGTAATAATAATTAATTTAAAGAAAATAAAGGGAACGGAACACTTGTCATTAAAAATAATATCCATAATATATATATATACAGGGTGTTTGGCGCATGGACCGACACAATTTTTCCAGGGATTTGGGGGGTCATTAGCTAGGTTTTACCCATACACCCTTTGTCCCAAATGTCACGGTTGGTTACATATGATTTTTTTTTTAAAAAAGAAAAAAATGCCCAAAATGTTTCCTTTAATTCGAAATAACTTTTTTGTTTGTGGGTGTAGTGGCACAAAACAAATTTTTTTGCATTCTCCAAAATCTTTTAAATCTGTTACGTAGCCAACCTGCAAGCTCGGCACTTTGTACCGACAAAGGGACCGAACGTATGACGACACCGCGCTTCCGATGTCACCGACTATAGTCATGGCTTTTTCTCTACCTAACTTCGGTGGGAACGGACATTGATAGAATAAACATAATTATTAAGAAAATCTATTTTATAATTTTAAGTGAAGTTTGTGAACTTTAAAATATATTTCAATACCTAAAAAGGACTTATTCACTGAAGAGTTTCCCGACACATGCCCCCACACATATCTGGCGCAGTCGGCACTCGTTACAGACTTAAGGTGTGGTGATGTGAAATACCTAAAAATCAGGAAAACGGCGCATCAACCGTCTGGACGAAGAACCTATTGGAGGCCTGTCGTGGAAGCTGTTGCTACGGAGATTGGGACATCCAAAAATCGATGAAACAACGCTCGCAAGCAATGCTACTCATGTAAGTACATAAGTCCTATTATTGGTTGTTATATTTTTAACGCAAGGTACTATAATTTTCCAAAATTTTTCATCCACTTAGTAATAGGGACCTTAGGATTAGTAGGCGCAATCAATTACGCATCGCGCGAAGTGACGCCTTTCGTAATTTAGAAGATATAGCAGAAGATTTAGAAACAACGGTGGAATCGGGTAGTTCTACATCCGACATGGATCAGGTAGATTTATCAGACAAAATCTATAAATCACTTAGACTAGTTCCGGAATTTGACGGAAACCCTAATGTTTTAACTAGATTTTTGAACTTGTGTGATCAGTTAGTGCTCACTTATATCAGTCCAGAACCAGAACGTCAGCTTTTGAACTTATCTTTGATTAATGGAATTTTAAACAAGATTACTGGTAACGCTGCACGTACTTTGGCAACTAACGGAATTCCAAGTGACTGGAATGGTATAAGATCAACCTTAATTAATACATTTTCAGATCACAGAGATGAATCGTCATTGTATACTGATCTTTCTCTCTTGGTTCAGGGAACCGATACGATACAATTATTTTACGAAAAAGTTCAACACTTATTATGCACAATTATGACGTACATCGAATTACACGAATCTATAAAAACTACCATAGAATCCAAACGAACTCTTTATAAAAAACTAGCTTTACAGAGCTTTTTGAAAGGTTTAGAAGAACCACTGGGTTCTAGGATAAGATGTATGAGACCTTCAACTCTAGAAAGCGCTCTTGAATACGCACAGGACGAATTAAATATATTATATCTACAGAAAAGAAATAAATTTGTACCATCAAAAGAAAAACTCCAAAATTTTGGGCAGGGTAATCCTTCTACTTCTTCGTCACAGCCTAATTTTCGTTCGGTTAGGCCAGAAAATCAAAATTCAACATTTCCAATAAACCCGAGCCCTCAAATCCAGCCTTTGGTATTTCAATATCCACCACAATATCATGCACGACCAGATCAGTTCAGACAACCCTATCCGAGACCTACAAAGACTCAACAAATATTTAGAGCACTCCCTACCAACATGTCAACTGGATTTCGAATCCCACTACGCCAAGCACCTCAGAATAATTATCCAAAACCTATGAGTGGCATTAGTTACCCCGTCGCGCGAACTCTGCCGCCCATGAACTACAGTGGCAGACGCAGTTTGGCGCCGATTAATATTCCACAGGTTAAAGAAGCGAACTTTAACGAATCTTTTAACGATCATTATTGTTACTATGATTGCAATATCCAGGACACTGATGTTACTGATACAAATACAAACGACCCTGACATTTTTTTCACCGACCTTGTCGTTGACAATCAAACTTTTGATGTCCAAAACCATCAGACTACAAATTTTTACCAAACCTTGGAGAAAAGTGCCCCCGGATAGAACTAAATATACATAGCAAACGCCATTTACCTTATATTCAAATAAATGATCCACCGATAAAACTTTTAATCGACACCGGAGCAAATGAGTCTTTTATAAGCCCGGAAGCTTACGAAAAATTTTATCCGCATATCCAACTTAACTATGACCCCTTTTTGGTCACAAATACCCACGTGACTACCCAAAATTATTACTCGTTAACTGTGCCCTGTTTCGATGAAGTTAAAGATAAAAACCCGATAAAATTATACCTATATAGATTTCATAATTTCTTTGATGGGTTGATAGGTTGCGAACAATTAAAAAAATGGAACGCAAAAATCGACCTTGCTACGCTCACGTTAGAGACTAAAATCACTAAAATTCCCATAATTTTATATAATCCTGGATGCTTAAACTCTTATCAAGTTACTATACCTGCACAAACTACTCAGTTAATCAAGGTGCCTACTAATATTGAGCAAGGAGACATTTATATTGAAGAACAATCAATTTCTGATTGCTACATCAGCGAATGCTTGTCATCAGCTGAAAATAATCATACTAATGTGCAAATTTCAAATCCGACGGATAAAGCCATTGTAATTTCTATAGCAAAACCTATTTTCGCACATATTTTTAACGAACAAACAATGCCCGTAACTCGAGCATTAAACATGACCGTGAATACTGATATGCGAACTCAGCAAGTCTTATCGCACTTGCGCATAGAACATTTAAACGCAGAAGAGACAGTCAATTTAATTAATCTTTGCAAAGAATATGCCGATGTATTTTATCTCGAAAATGAACCATTAACCTTTACTAATGAAATCAAACATCATATCAGAACCGTAGACGATAGACCGGTATACAGTAAAAGCTACAGATACCCTTACGTACATAAAAAGGAAGTACAAAACCAAATAGAATCGATGCTACACCAAGGTATTATTCAACCATCTTCATCGCCTTGGAACGCGCCAATATGGATAGTACCAAAAAAAAGTGACGCGTCTGGCAAAGTTAAGTGGCGCTTAGTCATTGACTTTCGCCAACTCAATGCAAAAACAATTAATGATAAATATCCGATCCCGAACATTAATGATATTTTAGACAAATTAGGCAGATGTTTATACTTTTCGACATTAGATTTAAAATCTGGATTTCTACAAATACAGCTAAATCCGTCCGATATTCCGAAAACGGCATTTAGAGTAGAGCAAGGCCATTTTGAATACGTTAGAATGCCCATGGGTTTAAAAAATTCTCCGGCTACATTTCAACGTGTGATGGACAATGTCCTTCGCGGATTACCAAATTGTACCACATACATGGACGATATTTTGGTATTTTCGACGTCCTTGCAAGAACATATAGTTAATTTACGCGCTATATTTGAACGTCTTAGAAATTCAAATTTAAAAATTCAGATGGATAAGTCGGAATTTCTCAAACACGAAACGCCCTATCTTGGACATATAATTACTACAGACGGTGTGAAACCAAACCCGGATAAAATATCTGCTGTTGTAAATTATCCGATTCCAAAAACCCCTAAGCAGATTAAAGCATTCTTAGGTTTACTTGGTTATTACAGACGTTTTATACCGGATTTCGCACGTGTCACTAAACCATTTACGTCATGTCTTAAAAAAGGCGCTAAAATTAATTTGACTCCAGAATACCTGAACTGCTTTGAACAATGTAAAACTCTTCTTACAAATGACCCTATTCTAAAATATCCAGATTTTAGCAAAGAATTTATTTTAACCACAGACGCCTCAAACGTGGCCTTGGGAGCAATACTTTCTCAGGGACCTGTTGGTTCTGACAAACCCATAGCATACGCATCTAGAACTTTAAATGACAGCGAAATTAATTACTCCACGATCGAGAAAGAGTTACTCGCAATAGTCTGGGCTACAAAATATTTCAGGCCTTACCTTTTCGGCAGAGAATTTAAAATAATAACTGATCACAAACCCTTAATCTGGCTAATGAATCTTAAAGAACCAGGTTCACGCCTCACGAGATGGAGACTGAGGTTAGCAGAATATGATTATAGTATTGTTCATAAAAAAGGTAAAATCAATACTAATGCGGATGCTTTATCACGTATTCAAATCAACCAAAATGAAACGATGTCCTTGTTCGTTAATCACTCTGAAATGGCAAACTCTGATACATCTGCTACATTAACTGCTGAAGATACTGATACATCTGCTACATTAACTGCTGAAGGTAATAGCCCAATACATTCGTCATCAACCCTGTCGGCTCACTCAGTTATTGATGGAGGATCAAATGACCCACAGTATCAAGAAGGTACAGCCTCCTCATATATTGAAACCATACACACGAGCTTAGAAAACCCTGTTCTCGAAATTCCAATATCGGACGAACCTTTAAATAAATATAAGAGGCAGTTAGTCATTAATATAATAAATGGTAACCCTAAAAGTAGACCAACGACAACTCAACCTTTTCAGTCCTTTCAGAAAACTACTGTAGACATTAACGAACATAGCATTGAAGGAAGTCTTATTAACGTTATAAAGTCCCACGTCGATCCAAAACTCCGAACAGCGATTCTTGTAAACCCCATCAAAAAAATGTTGAGCATCATACCGATTTTACAGCAAACTTTCGAAAATTCATCCATGAACCTAGTTTTAGTCAAATGTGAAGTAATTAACGTTAGTGATCAGTCAAACCAATTAGAATTAATAAAAAAATACCACGAAGGCAAGACCAATCATCGCGGAATCAACGAAACTTATCTTTCGCTGTCACAACGTTACTTTTGGCCGAAAATTAAAATAGATATTACTAAATTTATAAATGAATGCAATATATGCAGATGTGCAAAATATGACCGAAATCCAATACGCCCGCAGTTCAGAGTTGTACCTCCACCAATTCAACCGTTCGAATTAGCACACGCAGACGTTCTGACTATTGACCATGAAAAATACTTAACTATCATAGACTCATTCTCTAAATACGCTCAGGCGTATCTTTTACCCGATTCTACTGCACCCAATATATTAAAAGCCCTTTTAACTTACAGTACTCATCACGGTTTTCCTTTAAATATAACTACGGATCAAGGTACCGAATTTAAAAATCAAGTAATGTCAGAATTTCTCCGTTTGCACAAAATAACACCATATGACTAGTGCCTATGCACCAAACGAAAACGGCATCATAGAACGTTTCCACAGCACGCTTTTGGAACACTTACGATTATTTAAAATTCAGCATAAAAACGAACCCATTCGAAGTCTCATACCGTACGCGTTAATCGCCTATAATAGCTCTATCCACAGTTTAACTAAGTGTAGACCATTTGATGTCATTTCTGGACATTTCGATCCTCGAAATCCTATTGATTTAAACATGACAGACCAATATCTTCAAACTTATATTCAAGAACATCGTAATCGAATGGAAACGGTGTATAAAATTATTCATGATTCTGCATTATCCGATCGCATAAATATAATGACGCGGCGTAACGTTGATAGGGAGCCCGTTTTAAATTGTGAAGAAAATCAAGTCATACATGTACGAAATCCAATGGCAAGTAGACAAAAATTAGCACCTCGGTATATTCAGGACAAAGTAGTTAAGAACTTACCTGTACATATATACACCGCAAAAAGTCGTGGTCCGGTCGCAAAATCACGTTTAAAAAGACCACCAAAGAAATGACAATTCAGCAAAACCAGATAATCCGCAATCTTTCGATTAATCAGAGAAAATTGGAGAAAGCTCTTTCTTATGTCATGAATATGACTAATAATGATAATGAGCAAATAATTCATTAGGTACGCTCATCTTGTGCAACTTTTCGCGATTCTGACCGAAAAGATACAAGAACTACTGAGTGAAATTAACCTTTAGTCGAGATAAATCAGTTCATCATTCTGTACTTTCTGTCAAAGATCTTAAAAATATGATAAGCCAACTAGAACGTATTTATAGTTCCGACGAAATAATTCACTTAAATATTAGAAATTATTACAAGATTCTTAACTTAGCTTCATTTTTTTTACCGAGTGTACAATGTTAGTAGTCATAAAGTTTCCTATTACATTTACTACTGAGTATCAGATATATGAATTGTTATTCCCGTTCCAAGAATAGTGAAATTATAGTACCACCTGCACCCTGTATAGCATCCAATTCTCAGGAATTTGTGTATATAGAGGCTGAATGCCCGAAGGTCAACTCCTGGCACCTATGCGAGCAGAGGATCGTTCACCAAATTATGTTTAAAACAGACTGTATTCAATAACTCATACAATCTCAGGAGATAGATGGAACGTGCAGAACCACGCCTATCTCTATGACCAAGGAAGCTCTGATTGAGCTAGACAGCTACAAACCATTGGAACTCTTGGCTCTACCACACTATGAGATTTTATCGAAGACACGCAGTTTTCATTTGCAGACTACAGATCTAAGCAGTCTTCGAGTAATTCAGAACCAAACTACCATGCAAGACGAAATACAAGTTGAATCATTATACACGATTGGACCATACCACAATTCCATTTTATACAGTCATACTATTCGGTGCAGGCGCACTGAGCATCTTATATATCATTCGTCGCCGCCACCGTCGAGCTGCGAAAGTAAAATTACAACTCAAACAGCTAATACCTAGTTGACAGAAAATGAAAAGAGAGCCGCAACTTTTGGCGTCAAGGTCACCAAATAGTTGCTCATCTGGCAGGGGAGGTGTTACGTAGCCAACCTGCAAGCTCGGCACTTTGTACCGACAAAGGGACCGAACGTATGACGACACCGCGCTTCCGATGTCACCGACTATAGTCATGGCTTTTTCTCTACCTAACTTCGGTGGGAACGGACATTGATAGAATAAACATAATTATTAAGAAAATCTATTTTATAATTTTAAGTGAAGTTTGTGAACTTTAAAATATATTTCAATACCTAAAAAGGACTTATTCACTGAAGAGTTTCCCGACACATGCCCCCACACATATCTAATCTAAAAACATCTTTGTTTGATACAACTGGTTTCAAGAAACTTCCATACAAGCTTCCAAAGTTACATTTTTTTATTTATCGAATGAAATTTTACAACTTCTACATTCAATTTAAAAAAAACCAAAAGCCATTTTGAACTTAGCTTTATTTCAAAAAGTTCTTTAGTTGATACCCTTTCTAACGGTATGCTACATGTCATAGAAATTATTCATTATGTAGTCAAAATACTAGTTAAGAGAGTCAGGGTTAAGAAAAGACTTTTTAAGGTTATTTTGTTTTTATTAAACTAAAGTTATAAAAAAGGAGGCAAAACACCGGGAGAGGTGGAAAGTAAAGGGGGAAGCCTTTACCCAGCAGTGGGACAGAATAGGCTAGTAAAAAAAAAAAGTTATAAATCTTGTTCAAATTGACCTCCTCCATTTCGTATGCATGCACGACATCTGTTTCTTATTTCAACTGTCGTTGTACGTAGTCGCATTTCTTCTTTCATAGTTTGGAACACGGCCCTATTCCTTGGCCCGCACGGTCCCCAGACCTGACGCCTCTGGATTTTTACGTCTGGGGACGTGCAAAAGAATTGGTTTACCAGACAGAAGTGCCCACTAGAGAAGTTCTGATTGAACGAATAACCGGCGCGTTCCAAACTATGAAAGAAGAAATGCGACTACGTACAACGACAGTTGAAATAAGAAACAGATGTCGTGCATGCATACGAAATGGAGGAGGTCAATTTGAACAAGATTTATAACTTTTTTTTTTTACTAGCCTATTCTGTCCCACTGCTGGGTAAAGGCTTCCCCCATTACTTTCCACCTCTCCCGGTGTTTTGCCTCCTTTTTTATAACTTTAGTTTAATAAAAACAAAATAACCTTAAAAAGTCTTTTCTTAACCCTGACTCTCTTAACTAGTATTTTGACTACATAATGAATAATTTCTATGACATGTAGCATACCGTTAGAAAGGGTATCAACTAAAGAACTTTTTGAAATAAAGCTAAGTTCAAAATGGCTTTTGGTTTTTTTTATAATGAATTTAGAAGTTGTAAAATTTCATTCGATAAATAAAAAAATGTAACTTTGGAAGCTTGTAAGGAATTTTCTTGAAACCAGTTGTATCAAACAAAGATGTTTTTAGATTTAAAAGATTTTGGAGAATGCAACAAAATTTGTTTTGTGCCACTAAACCCACAAACAAAAAAGTTATTTCGAATTAAAGGAAACATTTTGGGCATTTTTTTCTTTTTAAAAAAAAAATCATATGTAATTAACCGTGACATTTGGGACAAAGGGTGTATGGGTAAAACCTAGCTAATGACCCCCCAAATCCCTGGAAAAATTGTGTCGGTCCATGCGCCAAACACCCTGTATATATAAATAAATATAAGCTGTAGCAAATGTATGCTTTTTCGAGTCAATTTTGATAATATCAAAACAATTATGGAGGTCAAGTCATATATCACCAAACGTATTACTCTTACGTTCTCTTCACGCAAGAAAAACATGATTAGTAGTCTCCATTCTTCTCGCAAACGGTCGTGACGTCACGGCTCCGGAATGAATAAATCTGAGTGCTCGGCGCTGTATCCGCTGCTCTCCCGGCATGCCACCGTCGCCGCTACCGTTTCCGGTGCTCTGTAGGTATGGTAATGAATTGCCTTAGGTACTTACCTTCGGGCCCTCTAGAGTTTATAATTGCCAGATATTTTAACGAAATAAGTGAAAAATATTATTTTATACTTTTTTTAATATGTACAAGTGGGTAAGTATAAAAAATAAAAAGTGGTGCAAGAGCTCATAGGGCATCAAAAAATTCGTCCGCATCGCTGTCAGTGGGAAAAGTGCCCAAAAGGCTGGCGGCATTGCCACGCTGGATGGCAATGCTAATTCCTTGGACTAAAAATAGGCTAGCCCTCTGGTCCCGTGTGGAGTCGACCAACCGCTTGGCGATGTCCCGAAATACTCGATGAGCACTCGGACCCCAAGGCCCTAGTGTTTCAACCCCAAACGGCTCAAACATATAGCTCCCAACAAGGTTGTTATATTTGCGCCGTTTGAGGTTTTCTGCACCTGCAGCAGCCGCTCCAACACAACACGCCGTGCTAGGAAGATGGGATGGCGCGAGGGTGTCGACACAGGTTGCATCCCACACCAAAGGCCTACCCAACTTCCAAGGCATTATGGTCATTCCGTCTGGTCTCTTGCCATCGTCGCGCGCCAAGCCATTGGGTTCTAAAACAGCTGGCACCCCGGCGGTGACAAGAGCCCGATGGATGATGTCGTTAATGCTGGCGTGCCGTGCCATCCGGCCAGCGCTTTTTCTGCAGGATAGGCCATGGTGTCCGAGGCAGTCGACTCCTTCACCGCACTGACAGCGATGTGGAGCCCCGCAAGGAGCCCCCAAACGCAAACATGTAGCGAGCCGGAATGTGGTGTCACAAAGCATAGTGCCTATGTTGGGTGACGGTAGCGCCTGAAGCCAGAGGCCCGACTCCCGCTCACCCACAGGCAGCAGGCGGGCACGCTCTGCAGTATTGGTGGACGTATTAATAAGATTATACCGTACCAACCTAAAGAGCGGCTCATCCCCCTGTCTCTGGGAAGACGGGTTCTCGGGCTGAACCGTATCCGGGCAAGCCACTTTCCAGGCGTTCACCGCATCGGATAAACACGGCACTTCAGAGTCAACCTGAGAAGAGGCTAAGATTCTTGTGGTTAACTCTTCGGTGCCGTGGACAGGAACGCCGGTAAGCTTACACTAGAAATTTTGCGGACGCCGAGCCCACCAAAACGAATGGGTAGTGTGGCTTGCAGCCACGCGCGGTCGTCCAATGCCACATTTAAAATCGATGTGAGGGTACTTCGAATAATATGATCAATTTTGTCTAAAAGGTATGGCTGCTTCCATAAAGAGGAAGAGCGGAGAAAATACATAAAATTTGGACCGAAACAGCAATATCTGATAAGGGTGAATGCATAATGTAAATTAATTTTAGAAAGTCTATCCGAAATATCGTTAAAATGTTTAATTTTATCATCGACGAATGCTGAAAAACTGTCTTCTAAAATTGGGGAACCTAGGAGGTGCAGTGAACTTTTTTCCAATATTTGGGGCTATTGAATTGAACTTCTGAATAATTGATTGTCTGTCGGTATTGTCGCAAAGGTAAATTTCGCATTTGGAGTTGTTGAGCTCAAGGCCGATGGATTGAAACTGCTGCTTTAGGAACTGAAAATCTTTTAGAACGGTGTCTACGTCACCTCCTAGTGTTCCATCATCTAAATACCACACATTAAATTTTGAATTTAGTTTTTGTATTATGGGATGGATAGCTAAACTGAAAATGACTGGCCCGAGAGGATCACCTTGTTGGCATCCGACTGCAGATTCCAAAACGTTATCTTTGTATAATAATTTTGATGGGTGCCTATAGCACTGCCACATGAAACCATAAATTTCTGGTAACTCCTTTTTTACTTCGGCCAACAAAGTGTCCCTGTTAACGGTATTGAATGCGTTCTTAACGTCAACCTTGAGGATGATCTCACCTTTCGCGGCATTTAAAAAACTGGAAAGGTCATGTACGGCAGCCTCGCAGCCCCCTTTGGATCCAAAGCCAAGCTGTAGGGAATTAAACTTATTTGTCAAAATTTCGCCAAACAATTTGCAGCAAATTTTGGCTGCCGTACGCCTGTAGGTGCACCCAACGGCAATAGGACGAATGCCGCCGTCCCTCCCTCTCCCTTTTTTGAAGAATACTGGTATTCAGCCGCATCTGGTTAGACTTGAAGCCGACCACAACATAGTTGGGAAAAGGCTAGGCAGATGATGACTTTTTTAGTTTTAAATATAAGACGGCAATATTTTTTTTTGTTTTTAGGGTTAGGTTAGGTTACGGTTTAAGTATGTTAAATTTGTTTTTAGGATAAATTCTTTTCAACTACGGAATCCTTTATTGTGCGTGGTCCGACACGCACTTGGCCGGTTTTTGTCCCAATCACCACACGGCCGATTTTTAATGAAGATAGACAAATTCGTCCAAAAAAAATAAGACTTATCTATTCATATTTTTATCTACCGTTATGATTATGATAATGCAAATAATACTATTTTTCTTATTCTTTTACCACCACACACGGAAAAATATTCTCAAAATCATATCATTTGCATTCTTTCCGCCGCAATCCTTTACACAAATACGGAGAGAGCATCTTCTGTCACTCCCTGGAGGGTAGAACAAGCGCTTTCCATTACCACAGATAACTAAGTGCAGGCTTTGGGGCCAAGTTTCGAGGATATTGGACACCAGTGCAATGATACCAAGGAGATTTGCGTACGCTTCCAAGGAGCTACTTTAGGCAGGCTTAGAGTTTGAGATATTAAGGGATTTAAAGCTGAAAGTAAGTTTGTAAGAATTAGAAATTTTGGGTTTAGGGATATTGTTATAGACTTTCGTAAACTCGTTATTGATTAATAGGTACGTTTTGGTTAATTAAGTGTTTTTAGGTATATTGATAGATTTTACTAACTGAACTTGCAAGTTGGACCCTCTCAACGTTAATCGGTAACTTACAGCTTCGCAGGTGATTATACAGGGTGGAAGTTTAAGCCGTGGCAATATTTTAAGGGGTCATTGTACTCATCATTATGAATAACTTTTACTATCGGACCAAACCTTTTTTTTTGTGGATGGCAAATCATCAAATAATTTCTCCCGCTCTGCGTGGAGCGGAAGGGCGTGTCAGACTTTTACTGACTAAAACTCATCCGTGTTCCTTCAGTTGCCTATGCCAGGGCCACGGTATCTTTTTTAAACAACCCGCGACTCCAGCGGCAACACACAATGTTTGTGTGTTGCCGCTGGAGTCGCGGGTTGTTGTTCGTCTAAGTCTGATTCCCTTTTTATGACGAGACCTTTAACTTGTACAGACAGCGGCGAGTCAACAGAGGTATACAGGCAAAAATAATACAGGTTGTAAGTGTAAACAGTGGCAATATTTTGAGGGGTCATTGTACTCATCATTATGAACAACTTTTACTAAGGGACCAAACCTGGAATCGCGAAAAAAAAATCAGCTGTTCACTACATTTATGTTCGCATAATTCGTCAAAATTTAGGGAACAGCTGATATTTTTTCGCGATTTCAGGTTTGGTCCCATAGTAAAAGTTGTTCATAGTTGTTCCCTTAAAATATTGCCACTGTTTACACGTCTTACACCCTGTATTTTCTTCTTGAGTGTTCAGCTCACTATCAGTTTATCGATTGCTTGAACTATTCGATTGCTATAACTATATTCACGTAGAAAACTCGAAATAATTGGCGTAGCTGTGATAAAGTTTGCTCAAGAGATACCTACCAACTCTGAACTTTCGCATTTCTTTGTCAGCTTGTAACACCACTAAGGAAGTTGACCAATTATATTTACTTGCTTGTATCGACATTTTATAAGTAAGTATTATAAATCTACATCAGTAGGTACTTACCTTTAAATGTACCTCCTTTTTAAGTGACTTCTATAAAAGGAGGAGGTTCTCAATTCGGATGTTTGTATTTTTTTTTTTTTTTTTTTTAATGTTTGTTCGCGCATAACTCCGTCGCTTGCCAACCGATTTGAAAAATTATTTTTTGTTGGAAAGAGTATACTTCCCAAATGGTCCCATTTTTTTCAAAATCCAGTTCTGATGATGGGATCCTGGAGAAATCGAAGGAACTCTTCAAATATTATAGGCACACCTATAGCGATTTGGGTATTTTTTATAGTAGCTCGTGCATTTGCTCTCGGAAAGTACCACTTGGTGAATAGAATAGAATAGAATAGAATAGAATAGAATAGAATAGAATAGATGTTTATTTCTTTAGTTAAATAACATATCACTTATAAAATGTAATTTTACAAGAGCATTGTGTGTTCTTTACTTTGGCGCACTTTGTCCGGGGAGGGATCTTTTGCAACCTTTCGTTGAACTCTTTTCACACACGATTGAATTATATAAAACAAGTGTGAGAAATTTGGATTTAGGATCCCATCAGGTCTAGACCTGAAATTACTTTAAATGTAGGAGTGACTTTACGAGTCAAAGCCTATGCTGACGGGGGGGGGGGGCGTTCTCTTGTGGAGCGGTTTCTCCCTCTCCGATTTATTTATATATTCAACTAGCTTCTGCCCGCGACTTCGTCCGCGTAAAATTTATTTTTTGCTCGACCCACCCCGTCGCATCGCATTGCCTACCCGCGCTATTACTTCGTTTTCACTTAGCGTTCTTTCAGACTTTTTTTCTTTTTGCTCGGCACCTAAGGGTCCTAGAGTGATGTTTGGGCTATCATTAATGCAAAAAGATTTTTTAAAGTCCGACTGGTAGGGTAGTTCCAGAGTTTAGATCGTTCCTTCACCACATCCCCTTCCGCTACCTCTCCCTCCCCCTCTCACTCACTCTCACACCCCCTTCGCCACTTCCCCTTTGCTCTCTCTCTCTCTCACCACCCTGTCCCCTCCCTCTCCCCCTCTCCTCCACCTCCGGCTCACCAACCCCTCCCCACCCCTCAGCCTTCACCATGTCTTCCTCCTCTCCTCACCAATTCCTGCCCTTTCTCCCTGCGTCCATCATCCTCCCCCTCACACTCCTCACCAACCCTCCCTTGCCCATCCCCCTCTAACCCTCCCTCCGAGGTAGTTTTAAAAAACTAATAATGACAAACTTAGGCAAATATTTGTGCCAAGTTTCAAATCAATTAAAACCAAATGAATAACATTTTTCATGTAAATTGTATTCCCTGTTTTTACCCCCACAAGGGTGGAATTAAAAAAAATGGTTTGAGATATTTCAATAGCTTGACTCAAAGATTATTTACACCAATTTTCGAGTTAATCAAGCCACGCAGTAAAATTCTCCCCAGTGAAATTGACTACCCCTTTTCAACCCGTTACAGGTAGATTTTCGAAAAACCCTGACACACATTATTCTTTATTTTTGGTTTTAAGTATAAATACTGAGTTTTGAGTTAATCGGATTGCGCGTTAAAATTTTTCCATACAAACTTTGAGACCCCCCAATTCCCCTTTAGGGGGTAGTTTAGAAAAACTAAAAATCACAAAAATCATAATTTAATTAGATAAATATTCGTGCCAAGTTTCAAATTTATTAACTCAAGGAATAAGATTTTTCGTACAAACAATATCCCCCCTTTTTACCCCCTTAAAGGTCGAATTTCCAAAAACCCTTTCTTAGCGGATGCCTAGGTCATAATAGCTACCTGTGTTCCAAATTTCAGCCCAATCCGTTCAGTGGTTTCAGTTGTTGATAGTTCAGTCAGTCAGTCAGTCAGTCAGTCAGTAACGCTTTCCTTTTATAGATATAGATTTCACCTATTCTGTTTGAGAAAAGGGATGGATTGAATTGTCCATATCTCGTATACGCGGGACCGGGATCGTCGAGGCCGCTGATCGTCAGTGAGGAGAGTTTTTCGATCATATCATGGTGGAGATCGTGTGCTCTGAGGTGCCATGGGTCTTGTCCAAGCATTTCCCAGAGCGTTTTTGTTTCAGTGCGACGTGGGAAAGCACCTGCAGCTTTCAGTGCCATTTTGTACTGTCTCTCTAGTTTTGTCAAATTGCTCTTGCTGTATCTTGGAAGGAGTTGGATGACTCCATAGTCGAGTACTGGCAAGAGACACGTCTGTATGATGAGCAGTTTTGTTTCAATTTTTACTTTTGATCGGTACCCTATGATCGAATTTAGGGCACCTCTTACTCGTTTTACCTTTTCTACTGTTTCTTTGGTGTGTATGTTCATTGACAGTCTCTTGTCTAATACGACACCGAGGTATTTTATTTTGTTCTTGTATTCGATCCGTTCGTTTTTCATTTTGACGTAATTTCTGTATCCGTTGTTAGGATTTCCCAGCCGAGGTCTTTTGTAGGAGAACATGATGCACTCCGTTTTATCCACGTTGCATTGGAGGCCCCACCGCTTGTAGTAGTCTATAATTTCCTCCGCTGCCCATTCTGCGCGCCTAGTGGCGTGATCTGGTTTCTCCGCTGCATTGAGAATGCACAGGTCATCTGCGTACTGAGAGAGCATCTGTCCTGCGATTCGTTGCTTTGGTATGTCAGCGACGTATAAGTTAAAAATCACGGGTCCGACGATTGATCCCTGGGGAACACCATGTGGTACCTTTTTGTCTGTTCTTGTTGTGGTTCTAAATCTGCCTTTGGTTGTTCTGTCTGACAGATAATTTTCTATTATCTTTATGATATTATTTCGGGCTCCAGCTTCGTAGAGTTTCTTTATTAGGCCTTGATGATTTATAGAATCAAATGCCTTGCTGAGGTCTGTCGATATCATGGCCACCACTTGGTGAAGTGGAACTGATGATCAAGACCACAGATGGCTACCGGAACTACTCAATGATAAATATTTCACGGGTTGCGATTCGATTACTTTAATATGGTTGCTAAGCAATTTCCGCTCGTCACACAATGCGTGTGGTGAGTGGTTGTTGAGGAGTTCTCCTGGTTCTTACCAGCAGAACTCCTCAACAATTAACGTCCCAGCATCGGGAAAAGCAATATTTTGTAACATGTGATGAGAAATTGACATTAGACTATTGTAACTTATACAAATTATAAACAGACCCACTAAAAAGCGAGAAATAAAAACTTTTTAACAAAAAAAAACCGACTTCCAAAAATCAATACAAAGTGAAAAATAACTTTGAATTCGGAAGTCGGTGGCAAAAAAAAACAAAGTAAATAAAAAACAAAAGACACCGACTTCCGAAATCAAAGTTATTTTTCACTTTGTAGTGATTTTTGGAAGTCGGTTTTTTTTTTTGTTAAAAAGTTTTTAGTTTATCCATAAGTTGTCTGTAAGAGATCGCCTTGTGCGGTAAGACCGCTCATTTTGTACTACATAGTTTTAAATGTTTGTCCTTTTTGTTTTATGCAGTGTACAATAAAATATTTAATAAATAAATCAACTTAGCTGTTGAAGATTATTAGGTATTGATAAAATTGACACCCATCCAATTGCTGTCAATAACGCTTGTACTCGACTCCTCTTGTCTCTCTTCAACATAAATGCTAAAGGTAAGTAAACAAATTCTAAGTAAAAGGGATAAGCTAATATTTAATTTAAATATAATAGGTATCTAGGTAGGTACTGTGAGGCCTCGAACCTTAACAATGAAATGCTAGATATAGAAAAAAACACAGCAGTGCACAGGAGGAATGGGGCTGAAGCCCGCTATATTAATTATTTAAAAAAAATATATCACACACAGCCTACGCAGCGCCCCAGCTAAAATATATCTGTCACCGCTTAAAGAAAAGCGAGCTTCATTTTTGTTTAAGAGTATTTCGATGTTTGAATGATCGGAATGTCAGCCAGGATCATTGATTGACCAAACCATGAAGCCTTACAGTACTTACCTCAAAAATTCCAAGTAGAATCTTCTCCTATGCTAAGGTGTGTATAGGTTTTTAGATGCTAAAAACTTATACTAGATGGCTCTTTAGTCAAATTAAAAACTTTTGACACTTGAGATCTTAGTGACTTGTTCGAAAATAACGCTTTTTCGTTACGGAACTATTTGTGCCAGTCAACTTCTACCACAAGCCGTAAAAGCCGACTTCAAAACCTAAAACGAATAAAATAACTTTCATATAAAACTTAACAGCTTCTGAAGTCGGTGTCAAGCTAAGGTGCTCTGAAAAATGGAATACACCGACTTCAGAAGCTGTTAAGTTTTTTATGAAAGTTACTTTATTCGTTTTAGGTTCTTGAAGTCGCTTTTACTTTTTAAAAGTAAATATATTTTTCCTATTTTAGTAGAACTTACAATTAGGACAATTATATGCGCCCAAGACGAACGAAAAAAATAAACATTACAAAATCCGCTTACAAATGTCAGAGATACATTTATGCATATAACTTCGTACATAAGAATAATTGCCTGATGTATTATAAATTTATAATACAAAAACCTTCCTGAAAGAATGTAGATTACGGTAGTGAAAGAATCATCAAAATTCGTTCATTAATTTTTGTGAAAATCACGGACATACATACATACGGCTCGAATACAGAACCTCCATTTTTGAAGTCGTTTATAAATACAGGGATCGGTAACAAACGTCTATATTCGCAAAAAAAAATATTTACGAGTCTACACTGGATCTCTTATTACTTGTAACTTAACTCTGACTTCCTTATGTTACACACATAATATATTTTTCACAAAACGCTTCAAGATATTGCCGACTTGTTGACGTCACACATCAACGCAGTCATAAAAACGCGAAATTTACCGCCATCCTACATTACCGATGTATATAAAATTGTTGGAGCAAGTCACGAGTCATCAGCGATTAATAAATTTTTAGGTAAGGATTTGTTAGATAAGTTAAGATAAGATTTTTTTTTTACATAAACATGTGTGTATACAAGATGATAAAGTAAATTCAAGTCCAACTTTTTTGCCACTACGTGAAGTGCAAAGTAATTACTTATACAATTTGAAAACAAAAAAAAAACAAATTTACAAAATATTAAAAGTTGTCAGACATAATTATTATGGGTTATTAAAGTTATAATGTAAATCTGGCTCCAAATTAATCTAAGTACCTATGCCAAGATGAATTCCTTTCAGTTACGCTATAATATGCCCTGGCGATCAAAAAAGTTCGTAGTTTATTTTTAAACATAGATTCCTGGGGTTGGTTCCCTTTAATTTAAACATAAGAGTCGCAGCTTGCTCAATATCAAGACCACTATCGCCTGATTATTGATGTCGTGCACGCCCGCCCAGACGTTACTCATTAGGTAGGTAAGTAGTAGACCCCTAGGCACAATTAAATTTCAGGCTAGGATGAATATTTCTGGCCGAAATTAATTACCTATAGCTGCCTACATTATCATTTCTAGTTACCTTACATACACCTATAATTGAAACCCAGGGTTTCAGACACATCATCCACATCCACTTCTGTTTCAATAAAGCTTCAGCTTATACGTAAATCACAACCGTCTGCTGCACATACAAGTAATAAGTACCTGGTTGACCGAGCTCTGCTCGGGTGAAAATAGAGAAAACGAATTTTCCCAGATATTTAGATCTAAATAGATCTATACATAATTATGTCTCATATCTGGGAAAATTCGTAATAATACAACAATTTTTTTTTTAAGTGGGTAAGTAGGTAGGTAGGTAGGCAAATAAAAAAGTGGGGTGGGGTGTGGGGTGGGGTGGGTAAAAAAAAATAATTTGTTGTGAATTTTGGAAATTGAAACTTGTTTTTTTCTCGGACGTCCACGAGGCTTTATAATATTTTCTTTAAAGCACATTTCAATGATTATTTTATTTGGACACCATTGGGCTATCAGTAACTTAAAAAGAGAGTAATATCTGTTAGTAGTAATTATCAATACATTAATGTTTTTGTTGGCGCCAAAAACGTTGATTCGGTTCTCATGTCAGTAGAGAGGCAAAAGAACGAACAGCCCAAACAGCTGAAAATTAAATTGTAGATTGTTATCTGATATCCAAAGTCTTGCACAAAAAGTCCTTGAGCACATTCCGTTCAGCCCTGATTACCCTGCATCCATTTATGTCATAAGATCAAAACCACACGCTGACGCACGCTCCCCGGGGGTTACGGAAACGAGAATTTTGCCGCGATCATATAAATAATATCAGCGAAGCTTACCAGCACAAGCTATACCTAAGTGATAAGAGGTTATCGTATTTACCCTTAACCCTCACAGGATCACTTGATTGTTCGTCTGTCTATCCATCAGTCTGTCAAGACCCTTTTTCTCACGAAAGCGTGGAAGTATCAAATTGAAAATAAAATGGAGCTCTAAAAAATCAAGTTTCTAAGTCAACACAATAAAGATTTAAGGCCATTTTATGCAACATATATTTTAATACTTGCAAGTAAATCAAAACCTATAGAGTACTTCCCGACCTATATTTGGCAAGAAGCAATAAGGTCTTACAGCACAAGTAAAGGAAAAATTCCGAAAATCGTTATAGTTTGTAATTTTATCACATAAAAATCTTTTTTTCGGATTACAAACTTAAATTTGCAGTTTGAGAATTGACCGTGACGTATATCAATGTATGGAAGAAAATGTTTTTTAACTACAATGTTGTTTATTTTTGGTATAAATACTTTTCGACTACGTAACACTTCATTATGCGTGGTCCAACATGCACTTAGCGTGTTTTTAAATTTCATAAAGTGGCTTATTCTTCTTGTGAAATGCTGAAATATTGATCTAGTCAATATGAAGGAATATATTATACTAGCTGTCCCGACAGACGTTGTCCTGGCTTAGCTATGAATATTCTAATGTAAACGCGCGAAGTTCCCGAAGGCAAGCTAAGAACATTGTGTATTGTGTAGGATAACTTAATTTATATTTTAGGAATTGAACTACGATTTTTGCTGAAAAGTAAAATACCGGAATAATACCGGAGTAAAAAGGTCAAAATTATGAAAAAGTTTACACAAAATAATCTCCGTTTACACAAAATAAATCCTTTTTTTTTTAATAAGTATCCTATGTCCGTCTCCTGGTTCTAAGCTACCTCCCCACTAATTTTCAGCCAAATCGGTTCAGCCGTTCTTGAGTTATAAATAGTGTAAATAACACGACTTTCTTTTATATATATAGATGAATCGTGGTTTTAGACTGGCAACATACTCGTAAATCAGTGTTCTAAAATTTATTATTGAGCAAGATAGGGGTGACCTTTCTTGCTCAATAATACATTTTGAGGTTGCAGCTGTCCCGATGATTGAACTACAAGCTTCTAATAAATCTACTTCATCTATTGTGTTGTTGCATCTAGATAGGTTAAAATACTATCACATTTCACTATAGTTCGCTTCCTCTCATAGCGTAAGCCATCTCCTACCTCGGGGCTAGTCAACGTTGTATCTATTACCCGCTGAGTGCCGCCCCGGGAGGGACGATCAGCACCAACTTTTTGTCATGCTCAGACCAAATGTGACCAATATACATACATATACATACCTACTGTAATACTGTTGGGTACACAACTACACACTCATGTTTCTTATTTCCGATAACATACTAGTGTCTGTTCCCATTGTTTAGGATACGAATTTCAATCTAGTTTTCTTATACATTGCCTCACTTTATTCTTTGTATATTTTTACATAAATGTATCTGTCTATATCTTTTATATCTATAAACTAATAATAAAGCTGACAAGTACATATGTTTCTTTGTTTGTATGTCTGAACGCACGAATCTCCGGACTGGTAGTTCAGTCTGATTTGAAAAATTATTTCAACATTTGATAGCGCAGTTCTTAAACAAGGCTATAGGCTATTTAACATCACGCTAGGACCCTTAGGAGCCGAGAAAAAAGAAAAAAAAGTCAGAAAGAACGCTATGCAAAAATGAAATGCGTTGCGATCGGGTGGGTCGGGCGAACAAGAAATTTCACGCGGACGAAGTTGCGGGTAGAAGTATTAAATAATTTCCATCCAACAGTTATTATTTTATTCAGCCCATACCATAACAATAAAATCTTATTTATTGCAACATAACATTAATCACGGTATCATTCTAGAATTAACTCTGCATTTTAAGACTGGATGCACCAACCAACAAACCTAGGTTTCATGTCGTCTTTCAGCTCATACATAGACATACATCGATTTTCCATGTCACATAGAACATGCCAAGGCGAGTTTTGATTATGTGCCCCGACCAGACCGCCGCCCACCGACACATGCATGTATGACGCAACGTATTATGCGTTTGATTCAACGAACAATGCAATTTTGGTGAATTTTGCATACATAAATACGTAACTACGGGCATGCTGTGATTTTCATTTTAGAAGCTCAGATTTCAGATGTGTGATTTTAGCAGATGTTAGTTCATGTCGTAGATTGCACAAATCCATATGCATCCTCTTTGAAACACAACTGTTTTCAGAAATATACACAATTTGTGTATGGTTTCATTCGGGAATTACTAAAGTATTTTTATTACATCCACCATTCAAGTCACTTTCTCTCAACCCTTGAACCAGTCACAGTAGATATGTATGTTTGGAAACTGTCCTCAGAAAACAGCCATCCAGTGCGGAACGTAACTATGTACATTACTCTACCGACTTACGCGTCGTGCTTTCTGCACAAACAGTATTTGTACCTATTATTGGAAAACGTCATGAGGAAACCGGCATGTCCTTGAACGAAAAAAAAATTGGAAGACATGTGACATCTAGCCGCACGGTAGATTACCGCGGCCCACTTCGAAGAGAGGAGGCCTGTGTCCCAGCAGTGGGAACATTACAGGCTGATTAATTATGTTATTACAAACAATATGTAAAAATATATATTTCAATAAATCAGTTAATCAGTGTTTAACGAACAATGACTTTGTCAGCAACAATATCCAGATCGCTTGCTCTTGTCACTTGCACCATCCTCTTTATCCCGGGGCGAGTCAAGGCTGTATCCATCACGCGTTGAGTGCTGCCCCCGGGGAGTCCGCCTTGCCGCCGATCCCGCTTTGATTCCCATCCCTACACCATGTGCGTTTGATTTGAGAAACGATGCGATATCGCGGGATTTTGCATACGTTAGTACACCAGTATGAGTAAATGTCTGCGGTAGTAGTGCGCTCGTGATTCCGTGTTGTTTTATTTAGGTCAGGTTTGTGAGATTTGTGCCAGCTGAAGGTTCTAGCTAGCGCGTTTGTTATAAATATTGAGAGAAGAAGGAATTATGTGACATCATTTATTTATGTTTTAAAGCAGATTGGTGGAATATATATACCTCATTGAGGAAGTTATCTTAGGATTTCGGTCCACGTTTTATTTTATTCATTATTGATTATGATTAGAAGTTAACTTAAATAAGTTGACAAAACAAAGCCTTCACGAAATTATTATAACACAGAACTTAATTAGGCAAGTTCCTATGATTACAATATAATGCATTAACTAATACAAACTAACAAGTAATTAAAGGCAAGGTTGCCGTAACCTTATGAGACCCTTAATGAAAACAACGAGAGTGTGTGTTAGGTATGTGTGTGCATATAACAAACAATGTGTCTGTGTGTGTAAGTAACAAAGGAGTTCATTTCTAGTTCAAATACAAATAAATGTTTGAGCCTTCTGGGTAAGCAGAATTAACCCTGTTAGCGCAGGTACTCGCCTAGTGGGCCGGTAGGGCTCCCACGAAGTAGTGCCAATTGGGACATTACGTATTTGAATGTGGCTCTGTGGACACTAATGTTCACTTATTTAATGTAGTCAGTATTGAATGTGTTACCAGACCTGTGGGCTCACAGGTTGCCGCAACACAGACAGTTTAGTATTGTCACTGAATCATTTTAGTTTTTGCATTTTTCATTTCATATCGTACAAAAAAGGCAAGCTTAGTCTTAGCGTAAACCTCTAATGAATCCTATAGCTCCTATTTCCATAGATAAAGAAAAACACAGGGAATAGGTCGAAGTTGCCGACGCGATCTAGTTATCTATGCAAATGAACGGAATTGGTTCCTGTGGCTTCGGTAGGCGCTGAATTAGTCTGTAATTAAATGCCCACGCTGTTAATTAAAGAACTGTTCTTCACAATCAACGGTATTGAGTTTTATTCGTTATATTCATTGTAAAAAGCATTCTAAAGTAGGTTCCACGGTTCCACGCTCTTCAGAAGACTTTTGGAACGCTTTTGCAACATAGAAAAAGTGTAAACGCAGCGCAACTCGACAACGCGTGTCTTGGAAGGTATCTTAATTTGTATTGTGACATGGTTTACTTTAAGTAAATAAATAAATAATAAATAAATATCCTTTGACATTTCACATAACGCCATCTAGTCCCAAGCTAAGCAACCTAATGCTTGTGTTATGGTAACGAGATGGCTGATAAACTACTTATATACATTTTTTAAATATTTTTTTTTGTAAATACATACATATTATAGATAGAAAAACACCCAGACTCGGAACAAATACTTGTAGGTCGTACAAATATTTGTTCCGTGCGGGAATCGAACCCGCGACATGCTGCACAGCAGTCAATCGCTCAACCACTGCGCCAACCGTGTCGTCAAGTGTATTCAGGAGCAGGACTATTCACGACTCCGTCTATTACAGAACGCTAGCTTCTGCCCACGACTTCGTCCGCGTGAAATTTCTCATTTCCCCGACCCACCCTGTCGGTGGCATGGCGTCACCTGCCCGTGCCTTACCATACCATACCCATTACCTACTTCGTTTTTGCTTAGCGTTCTTTCTGCCTTTTTTTCTTTTTGCTCCGCTCCGAAGGGTCCCAGTGTGGTTTTAAATAGCCTTCCTCAAGAATTAGTAGGCCGCGAAATTCATTTTTTTTTCCATCAATAATTTTCTGAGCGCACGCCAAATAATGAATTTTATAGGCAAAATTTTGCTACTTTTGATTACATTATTGCTATTTAAGGATCTCAATTTTTTTTGACAGTAAATTATAGCTATGTTGCTTTCTGATAATTTAGGTTTCTATTGGTGAAATGGTAAAAACGGTCCAGCAGTTTCGGAGCTTATGCGGTATAAACAAACATACAAAAAAATATTTTCTCTTTATAATGTCATGTTATTACTAGTACAAGGTAACCAGGTAAGGTAAGGTATCTAGAACTGTTGAGAGTGCCCGATTGATTGCTAGGCTGTTGTAACAAACCTAAGTACCTACTAATCATAACAAAAAACATTGTCGTCCTCTACGTGACGCATGGTCAACATGTCACCTCGCCCGCGATGACCTCCCAAACCTAATTACGTGGGTCGCAGAGAGCTATTGCGACCGACGACAAAAAGAAAGTCGCAGCAGCGGGTTATTCTTAATAAGAAATTTATTTGGTCCCAGAAAATGCTCTGGAAGTAACTCATTAAGGACGGCGTTTCTGTTCAATTTGATTTTAATGTAGCTTTTATGAAAACATCAGAGGTATTTTATTTATTTTCATTTTGCCTACGAATAATGTTTTTCCGTTACAGGTAGAGTTACTTTTAGATGGTCTGTTTTTAATGGAATGCCAAACGAAATTAACAAAAAATATCTCAACATTATTTTAACCAGTATTGTTTCAAGGCAGATAGAAACCTTTTAACCGGAAAGGCAGAGTATGCCTAACACAACCTGTCAGTTCTGCACACTCGCGTAATTTCTTCTTCTTTCTCGGACCGTATCTGTATAATAACTTAAATAAAATTCTTAATATATATCCGCAAACAAAACACAAATGTAAAATTTCTGTCACTTCATATTTGAAAACTTTGGACTATCAGGGAACTGAGAATTTGTTGATCCCTCTCAGATAGACTGTCTTCATTTTTTATCTATATACTATTCATACCCTCAGCTGCTTTTGCATACCATCAACCATACCCTCACCACACTCACTCAATCAACATCTCACATACACTCTCAAATCGCTTATTTACGCTTTCTCTCGGTACTCACACACACTCTGGTATTTCCATTAATTTTTGTATTTATATCTTTTATTTTTGTTTGTTTGTTTCTCAATCCAGCCTTATTTAAGTACTATACTGCATTGTTATATATGATGACCCAAATCACAGGCATCTAGCCGCGGTAGGGCCCTGGTGACCTGTAATACAGGTTTTTATATAAACCTACTTCAGGCACCAGTCTCTCACAAAGTTAGCTCCTTGTCCATCTTATATTGTAAAATTTTGGCTTTAAGTACATAACTTGTGTAGAGAAAATAAACGTTTTATATTATTATTATTATTATTATTTTATGTTTTTTTTTTTAATTTAATCCAAGCATTACAGAGTACGAAAAAATTCAATGTGAATTTCCTACTTATTGCTGTTATGATGAAACTTGGATACGGTTGTTGGTATTATGACAAACACAAATGGCATAGGTATAAGCTAAGTAGGTAGTCCAAGGAAGGCTCAACCAGCAGGATGATTCAGGGGATGATGATTGAAGATGATTGCCTTTACCAGTGTAGGTCGATCTATAATACCTACATTATCTATCTGTCCATTCTCCATCCAAATGTATATACAAATATCTACCTATAACTTTACCTGTGCTATCATACATTTTACGATATGCCTGGTAAAGTTATTTAATTGAATGTCAGACACAGGGACAAACGGTACGTGTGTAGATAGTTTGCAAGTATGTCGGTACAAGTACCAGTATCGGTTACAATTACAACTGCTTAAGTTAACGTACGTGACTGGAGACCTACCTACATAATGCCCTAGCTGGAGATGGCTTCTGTCCTAATGGTCTAGTCAAGATGCTAACTTATTTGCTTCTACTTATACTCCATTTACAATAAGATTAGACATTTAAACAAACCTTTTTTTACAGTCAGTTCAACCGATTTTGATTTCTATTGCGTAGGCTTATGGATGGAAGAGTAGTACATTAGTACATTAAATATTTATTTTATTTACATAATTTAAAATCTAGCAGACTTAACAAAAATAATATGTACAAGTATGGAGTAGTCAACAATATCTAAACATCAAAGATTTTGACTGTTCCAATTCCATTATTTGATTTATTGGTAACAATTTATTGCTAAATTAAAAGTAAGAAATATATTAAATATATTAGGGTACTAGGCTACAACAATCAAACAACCAAAACTCAATCAATCTCAGGCAGATTGATTGAGTTTTGAGTTGTTGTTGAGTTGATTAATTGGTTGGGCTAACCAACTATGTTAGGGTAGCCTTCCAGTCAACCCGGATGCAACTGAACATCATTATTTTATATGGAGCGACTGATCTGGCCTCCACAACCCAATAACTTGGTAATACCATACCCCTTGGTTGTCAGATTATCGGGCATCTGATTACCCGTAGCAGCTTAACGTGCTTTGCGAGATATCGAGGAATCTCGGTATGTAAAGATGATCACCCATCCACGGGCCAACTCCGGCAAGCGTAGCTTAACCTGATGGATCGACCCATGCGGCTGTCAAACTCAAACCTCGTTTATTCAAAATGGGTTAAAATAAAATTCTTTGAACGCCATGCTCACAAAAGCCAAATGAATTCCGCCTCCACAGCTTCCTTTGTTTGATGAATCCCCGAAACATATAAAAATTACTTCCTTCCTTTTAAGACCATGTTATTATTATTTAATCACGTTGAAGTAACTTTTCAAAGAAAATGTTATTTTCAATGAACAGTGTTTCTTTGATCAAAGTTTAGTTGTACAGTGATCAGGCTGATCAGGCAGGTATTCTACTGAAGGTAACAAAATAGCCAGGTCGCGTTACAAAGGGGACTTTACAACTTTTGTACAGGTTCTATCGTATATATTTTATACTGGCAATAATGCTTTGTTTGTGTCCGGACTGGGTTTTTCTAGTTTCGATCTAGTTACTGTACTTTGGTATCAGTGCTCTAGTTTAATAAGTGGAATATTTTAAATTCTGTGTTGGTTTAGAAAAGGGATATTGTTTCCCTTCAATGTATTCTATTCTATTCTATTTTTCTCTATGGCAATGGTGCCGATGTCGACAATTCTGCCAATATCAGATGTGTTGTGAGAAAACGTGCCAAGAAAAAGAAAAAATAATAATAAAACACTAAATTGAATTGAATGTGAAACTTGTTGACAAATATTAGTCAAACACTGAAACAAACAAATAAAGAATATTGTTAATTATATTATATAAATCGATATAAATACATAGACGACCACAAACCACACAAAAATCATCATAATTTGATGTCATTGACACGGATAAAAAACACCAAAGCCTTGAAGAGCTTTGGAGAAGAATGTGTTAATAGGAATGGAAAGTTAGTTGGGACAGGGGTCTTTAGTTTAGGGAGATAGGTATACAAGTCGTGGGCTGGGTTATAAACCGTTCATATGCTCGTTCAACTGTAACTTGAGGAGCTCGTGGCTAAGTAATAACAGCCGCACGGGTCGATCCATGAGGTTAAGCTACGCTTGCCGGGGTTGGTCAGTGGATGGGTGACCATCTTTACATACCGAGACTCCTCCGTGCCTCGGAAAGCACGTTAAGCCGTTGGTCCCGGCTGTCATTCGTAGATCTTTGACAGTCGTTACGGGTCGTCAGAAGCCCGAAAGTCTGACAACCAGTCTTACCAAGGGGTATCGTATTACCCAGTTACTGGGTTGTGGAGGTCAGACAGGCAGTCGCTCCATGTAAAATACTGGTATTCAGCTGAATACCAGCCAGCTGAACCGGATGCAGCTGCATCCGGTTAGACTGGAAGCCGACTCCAACTTAGTTGGGAAAAGGCTAGGCAGATTGATGCTCGTTCAACTGTAATGTTGTCAAACTTACAAGTTACTGCTACCAGGTAAATGCCTAAAACATCATCAACTTACGAACTCATTACTTTTATAAAATCAAGCATGGGGTACCTAAACACATTGACATTATTTTCCACATACGCATTAAAAACCAAGTTCCAAAAACAAAAGCTAGACCAAAGCCCCACCTAAATCCTTGTAGAAAATATTCGCAGTTTTTTTTCTTCGTAGTAATGACTGGGAGACGTGCCGTTGCCTAGCAACCGACAATGAGAAAAATAACGCATTAACGAGGGACTTTTACTCTGTGGGGGAAAAATGTAGTTTGAGACCGAGGTGGCACGGGGTTAGGTTCCTCTTGAGTTAGTGCAGTCTTAGTTGTGTACCCAACACTACGGAAGAGGAGGATTGAATAGGAAGCGAGATCATTTTTTTGTGTTTTCTTGAAACGTAATTTTCAGTTGTTTTGTTTTACTAATGAGGATATACATTGAAGAAACACATATCATACCAACTTGTAATCTATAACTTTATATAGGGTGACTGGTAATTAGTGACCGATACCTCAACCCATGATGTGCTCATGATAACAAACTACTTTTACTATGGGACCAAACCTGAAATCGCGAAAAAAAAATCAGCGGCTCCCTACATTTTGATGAGTTATGCGAGCATGAATATATGGGGCAGGTGATTTTTTTTTTCGCTACTTCAGGTTTGGTCCCATAGTAAAAGTTGTTTCTTATCATGAGCACAATCATGTGTTTAGGTATTGGTCACCAATTACCAGTCACCCTATATAAAAGGAGAAACTAACTGACTGACTGACATATCAACGCACCGCCGAAGCTACTGCGTCTAGGAACGTGTATTTTTCTTAGAACTAAGAAGGGGTTTTAGGAAATCCAACCTTTAAGGGGGTGAAAAGGGAGAATCTTATTCCTTGAGTCAATAAACTTGAAACTTGGCACAAATAGTTTTTTGACGACACGGTTGGCGCAGTGGTTGAGCGATTGATTGCTGCGCAGCATGTCGCGGGTTCGATTCCCGCACGGAACAAATATTTGTACGACCTACAAGTATTTGTTCCGAGTCTGGGTGTTTTTCTATCTATAATATGTATGTATTTACAAAAAAAAAAAAATGTATATAAGTAGTTTATCAGCCATCTCGTTACCATAACACAAGCATTAGGTTGCTTAGCTTGGGACTAGATGGCGTTGTGTGAAATGTCCAAGGATATTTATTATTATTTTATTATTATTATTAGTTATCTAAGCGCTAATTTTTCAATAGTCAGATAACCCTCTGAAGAATAAATATTTCAATATGACGGCTCTTGTATAGAAAATATTTCAAACTGTCTTAGTTATTCTTCATTGAGTTATCTGACTATTCAAAATTCAGCCCTAAGTAAATTATGAATTTTGTCAGTTTTTTTTTTCTAAACTACCCCCAAAAAGGGGATTGAGGGGTGTCAAAGTTTATATGGAAGAATTTTTTTTTCTTTTTGTCTTAAGGCTTTCTGGCATAGTTTCCGCTTTATAAAATATTTGAATTTACTGAGGCTTACAGTTCTTGAATGTGGCTAGGAAGTTTACTATAAAACGTATACATGGACATCTAAACGAGCCACCTATTTTCTTGAGCCTAGTTGTAGGAACAACAAAGTCTTTGTGTTAACCTAACAGCATAATTATTACAGCTGAATACGTACCAACATTTTACATGAATCTATTGGCATCTGACCTCACCTAATGAATAATAGCATGTAGGTAAGTGCAATGTACCTTTAGAAGACATTTTGACATTATGTAAATAATTTAATTCAATAAAAAAACTTTTTTCCAAAAAAAAAACAACCGACTTCCAAAAAAAATGCTGCAAAGTGAAAAATAACTTCGGAAGTCGGTGTCTTTGGTGTCTGTATTTTAGTTTTTGACACCGACTTCCGAAATTAAAGTTGTTTTTTTTGGAAAAAAGTTTTTTTTTTCACTTTTTAGTGGGTCAGTTTGTAATAAAATTTATCTAAGTTACAATAGCCTAATGTCAACTGCTCATCATATTTTACAAAATATTGTTTTTCCCGATACAAGGACGGTAATTTTTGAGGAGTTCTCCTAGTAAGGAACCAGGAGAACTTGAACTGATGGTGAAGTGACAATCAACTCCACAAGCATAAATTGCTTAGCAATCATATTATAGTAATCAAATCACAACCCAAGTGAAATACGTATTATTGAGTAGTTCCGATGGCCATCTGTGGTCTTCCTCATCAGTTCCACTTCACCAAATGGTGCTTTCCTGGAGCAAATGCACGAGTTACTATAAAAAATACTCAAATCGGTGTAGGTGGGCCTATAAAATTTTAGGGTTTCCCTCGATTTCCATTTGATCCCCTCATCAGATTCTGACTTGGTGACAATGGGACCACCTCGAAAGCACATCCTTTGAAACAAAAAAATATTTTTTTAAAATCGGTCCACAATTGACGGAGAAATCGGTGTACATACATAGAAAAAAATATATATACGCGACGAATTGATAACCTCCTCCTTTTGTTTTTGAAAAGTCGGTTAAAAATTAAATTATATATTTTTTTAATAATAAACGAGTAAGTGTCAAAGTCAGTTGTCGCGAAAAAAGAAACAAACTGAATTAATAACTTACTAAGGCGTCGTCAGTAAAGGAAAAAAAATCGTATAACAAAAAAAGTCGAACACGATTTTCACAATCACCGTTAGCTTATTGTACGTCAAATTAGAGTAGGTACCTTTCCGAACGCTGCCAAGCGTTAGCTATATAAATTTAATGAGGACTTCCGGTTTCCGGCAGGTAGTTATGTGAGCACACTCCGTACAAAAAAGTCTGTAAAGAAGGATGTGGGCCATTCAGGCGGACGCTTTGTGTCGGGGATGGGCTCCAATGAGGGCTCGACTGCTCGACACTTCGCCCTGATTGAGAGGGTAGGCGGAGATTTAATGTGATTATTAGGAACTTTTCAGAAAAATACCAGTGTACAATCGTGTACAATCTTTTTGGAAAACAGACTGGCAGATATTTTTTTATGAAGCTAAAAACAATTTCATGCGTACGAAGTCGCGGGCAGAAGCGAGTCATTTGATAATGGCAACTTCAGTTCTACCTCTTTTCCGAAGTGCTTTGAATCCATCGGGCCACGTAGTGGGAAATGATAATCGCTAGGCCTATAGACATCCAAATACAACAAGCCAGAAATCATTTTGGTGAGATTTGGTTCCTAGACCAGCTCCACTACTTTGCTAACTAATGTCATTTTTCCAGATGGTACCGCGAAACCGGTGGGGGTGTTCTTCGCGAAATCCGTGACGGTGAAAGCGGAGGTCGCTACAGCCGAGCACAGGACGCGCTCGGCATCCGACGGGCGGAGATAGCCGATGGTGGCCGATGGGCTTGCCGAGCGGCCAACGCTCATGGACATCTGACCCTGAGGCTGCACCTGGCAGTGAGGGCGCATCTCACTGCACATGCACAACCACATACACAGGTATGACGGCAGTCCCAGTCACCTGAGTACTCTAACATCTAACAGGCAGTTTCTTCAACAACAACTAAAGTAATCAGTAAAAGTTAAAAAAGCAAAAAAAACAAAAAAACAACAAAACAACAAAAAACAAAAAAAAACAACAAAAACAATAAAAGCAACAGCTAAAATTGTGAAACAAAACTGTTGCAAAAAAAATACATATCTACATTTTTATTTCTTTCTTATTTGCAAAATAGTTGGGTAAACGTCATCTAAAACTGTTCCAAATTTTAAGTTGATAGCATTAGTAGTTCTTGAGATATATAGCTGTGACAGACAGACAGACAGACAGACAGACGGACAGACAGACAGACAGACAGACAGACAGACTGAGTCACACCATAAGGGTTCCTTTTTTACCATTTTGGTACGGAACCCTAATAACAGATTTAGATAGGTACATGCCATGTTTCTATGTTAACTATTACGCCATTTTGAATCAATTACCAACTAAAAAAAACCCGTCTCCGGAAAAATAAATTTTCTCTCAAACTCTTTTCCAATAATAACTCCGTGTCGAAAATATTATTTACTCATTTTTGAACGAACTTCTATGTCGAATAATCTAATTGGCTGCGTTTTATTTTCTCAACGTTTAAACTCATATTCGCAGTAACGATACAGAAATATCACTAATAAACTCGATACTTTACTATTTTAACATTGTAATGTTCTTTGTGCGCGCCGATACAGCGTCGTTTTGCTATAAGAGTATTTTTGTTCTGGCCTCGTTCATAGACAATATCCTGTCAATGTTTACCTAACCTTTACAGGTTCTGAGATGGCGACACGCCGCCGGTTGACGCTGAAAACCAGCGCCTTGACTCGTGCCTTTGTGCACGGGTCACGGCATTATGCTGAGCGTTAGCCGTTTCGCGCGTTAGTGACGCATAAATAAGTAGTGTTGTTTTTCTTTTTATGTTTAAAATATAACTACCCCATTTCTTTTATTTTTTAGGCTTGTGTTAAAAATTAAATTCATGTATGTGCGTCATTTTTCGTGTGAATAAATAGTTTTTCTTTCTTTTCTTTCTTTCTTTCGATACGTAGAGCGTCATATTTTTCAATGGAATGACGTTGAGGTGGGTGGTAAAAGCTTTCAATTAATTCAATCTAATAGACAGATCTATAGCAAAAAGAATGCATTTGCAACGGCTGTGTTTAATAACAACATAAAGATATAGAAAACACAATGAAAATTATAGCAATACAAAATAGAAATAGTCGTGGTCCCCAAACTAGGCACACAGCCTGTATCTTGGCGGCCCAATATTAACAGCAAGATTGATTGGCCGAACGCACAGCACAGCCTGACAAGTACCTAACAGTACCTAATTAATAATGGAAATAGTGATTACAAAATTAAAAACTTTAAAATAAAATGAAATGAAATAGGTATAAGTAATGAATATTGAGGGTAGAATTATGTACAAAGTGGGATATATTCTTCGTATTTTGAAGTATTTTTATCAAATGTAGAAGAACCAGATACCGATCGCGTTCTAACCATAACTGTATATATTTTACTAGCTTCTGCCCGCGACTTCGTCCGCGTGAAATTTCCTGTTCACCAGTTTCACGGCCCACCCCGTCGCATCGATCACGCTATTACTTAGTTTTAGAATTTTATAGACAAAATTTTGCTACTTTGCATTACATTATTGCAATTTTCTCAAGGAACTCTAATTTTTTAGAAAATAAATTATAGCCTATGTTACTTCCTGATAATTTCACTTTCTATTGGTGAAAAAATTATTAAAATCGGTCCAGTAGTTTCGGAGCCTTTTTGGTACAAACAAACAAACAAGCAAACACACAAACAAACAAACAAAAATATCTTTCCTCTTTATAATGTTATTATAGTATAGATAATTAAAAAAACGTAGTCAATATAAATTGCAGCGTCTACACCACGCCTTTTCATAATGAAGAAAAATGATAAGATAACTCGGACATTAAGCCGAACTCTGTGACAGTTTATAAATGATACGACCTGCGCCAAATTAGACGCATTCATCTTAATTAAACTCCTAAAAATATAATCGAGTAACTGTGTAACGAACCTGACAAGAAAAATGAAATAAAAAAAAGTTAAATATCGTTTTTCACCTTAGGTATGCTTATGCATAGGAATGGAATTTTCCTCAAAAAAAGTAATTGTTTCAAAAGTTAAAATATGCAATCCACTTTCATCTCTCCTAAAGCGCTCACCACGACCTATGGGTACAACACTTGAAACACATTGTCCCTTATAAACTGAAATAGTTTATTTAGTGCCGCTTTCAATGTTATCGCAAAATAGTTACCTCAAACCTCCTAGCTCCTACAAACTCAAAATTATCAGGTGGCTAACCTACCTACAATGTAAACTTATTACTACTACTTTGATCAAGAATATTGTGTAGCAAGACTACATTGATACTAGTTACCTGCAAAAGATTATGGAAGATAACATGACATGAGTGTGCCTGGTCCACTTTGAGAGCTGGGCTGATTGTACGCCTATTGACCGTGCCCTTAGATACAATCCAATTGAACAGCGCCATCCAATCCCGAATCGTTGTAACATCGTTACGCCTCCGATCTAATTCAATAAAACCAACTTCTTTCTTCAACAGCTCCACTATTTGCAGACCTTTGTAAATATTGTAGTTGGAAGTGCGGACCTAAACTGCCTCCCAAGATTAACCTCGCTTATCCAATTAAATATTAAGGCTATTTCTACATGAAATCCGATTTTTCAAAGCCGAGAATTTTCGTGTTTTTGCGGAAGACTTGTTTGCCTTTTTCGAACATGGAGCTGTGATCCGTGACGCGAATAACGTGTGACTGGCTTTTTTATTTGTCACGGCATGTTGCCGATGAGAAAATAACACGAGGATTAGGAAAGCAGAGTGGGAGCTGAATATTGATGGAGATTCGGATATTGTGACACCGGTCTTTTTAATTTCGGAATGCTGATTAGGATTTTATTCAAAAACGAAATAGGGATTTTACATTTCAGACTGGTTGCAATTTGTAGGTAAGCACACTGAAAATACGAGATAGTATTGCCGTAAATCATGTTAGTCTAAAAAATACCGGTTAAGTGCGTGTCGGACCAACTTACTATCAAAGTGTGCGTAATTTCAAGATTATGTTTGCTTCGTTTTATTAAAACATCCGGATCAAATTATGAAGGTTGCTATATATAGGTAGATACCACTTACAGTGGCCCACCGATATACAACATTAGTTTTTGTTTATACTAAACCCGAAAAGGGGTCATTGTACTCATCATTTTGAACAACTTTTACTATGGGACCCTGCGGCCCTGTTGAAGATATATCACCTGCATGTAAATACTACCACTGGCTAGATAGAAAACTGTCTAGCTATAAGTGAAACATAGTTTTGTACTTGATTCTTTTTCCATGTTGTTCTAAGATATATAAGATATTCCTTTTACTTGTTATACCTTCCTAATTATATACTTTATACTATTTCATGTAGTTTCGCTCTACAAACCTCCCCAACAGACTCAACCTGAAATCGTGAAAAAAAAACAGCTTTTCAGTACATTCATACACCAAACTCGTCAAAATGTACTGAACAGCTGATTTTATTTCGCGATTTCAGGTTTGGTCCCATAGTAAAAGTTGTTCAAAATGATGAGTACAATGACCCCTTTTCGGGTTTAGTATGAACAAAAACTAATGTTGTATATACGCTTTTTTAAGACGTCATAAGTTCAACCATTCCAACAGTTATAGTGATGGATTTATAAAGGAGTAACCTAACTCTAACTGAACTACACAAGCCTAGAATACCAATATCAGCGCTGAGCTCAGAAATAGAGCACTACTTACGATTGTTACTGTTTGCCACCTAAACCATGTTAACAAGGTGTCCGGTACAGTTGTAATATAGGCTTATGCGCTACCTTCCCTGATTGTTCAGATTGGCTCGGAGGAGGCCAATGTTCAGAAGCCCGAGACTTGTTACCGCAAACCCTTATAAGGACCTCGAATTGCAAATCAGATTGTTTCAACTGTCCCAAGATTTCTCACCTCCATTTGTGAAAGAAAATCTTAAGAATGTTCTAGAGATGTTATTTTTTATTATGGTCGTTTTTACTGCGGGCGCTATAAACTTGGCTCTCGACTATTTTGTTTGGATGAGTATTTTGGCTAAAATGTAGCGCATAGCGGCCTGTGGTGGCTTTATGCTTGGAGATAAAATCTTAGGTCAGAACGAGCGCTTCTTTGGAAAAGTTTCGTGTTTCTAACTACATACGTATGAGTTTTAGGTATTTTGTAGAATGTTTTCGGTAGTAAATGGGTGGTAGATAGTTTTTAACAGCAAAAGAGGGTATTTATCTACATTTTACTTAGATACGTTACTTTATTTTAGGTAGGTAGGTATGTTAACACAACCGAACGGCGTAAACTTTGATTATAGTTTAGATTCAATTTTGTCTCTTCTGATATCTAAGTATGTGTATTAAAGAAAAACCGGACGAGTGCGTGGCGAACCACGCAAAATAAAGGGTTCCGTAATTGAAAAGAATTTATCCCAAAACCAAACTTAACATTATAATACCAAAAAAATTTTTTTTTAACAATTTTCGGACTTTTTCCTTTACTTGTGCTGTGAGACCTTGCTTCTTGCCAAACATGATTCTAGGTCCACGGAAAGTATCCCATGGGTTTTGATTTACTTTCGAGCATCAAAATATGTCGCATAAATGGCCGTATTTTTTTTTATTGCGTTGACTGAGAAGCTTGATTTTTTTAGGACTCCAAGGGACCATATATAGACTTGCGTATATGATATTAATTTCAACTTGATACCTCCTCGCATTCTTGAGAAAAAGGGTCTTGACAGACAGATAGACGGACAAGGAAGTGATCCTTTATGGGTTTCTTTTTCCGTTTGAGGTACGGAACCCTAAAAATACAAGAAAACTAAAAAAACATGCAAATAATCAGTTTTTGGTATCGCATACCAAAGCTGCAATATGAATTACAAGGTAACATTTCAAAAGTAGGTCATATCCATTACTGCAATGATAACTTGCTTTTGGCACATAAAGAGCTATCAAAGTGGAAAATCTGTGTACAATCAGTGAACGTTCTCGTAATTCTACGAAATGATCAGTGCAATGCGTGAAATAGCCGTTGACTGCAGCTCGTATCGGCTCCATCGCTGTCATTATTCCGTGCAGTGGTGTTCCTATTGATTTTACTAACAATTCTGTTATAATACGATGTTATTGGCTATTAGATTTGTTTGTGTACCGTTATGCAAAGTTTATAGGCGGTTATTGCACGGTTGTTGAAAGTTTTGTTCTAATATTTCGTTTAAGGTAAAGTAAAGCTGTGTAGGTAGGTACGTGTTAAAGAATGTTATTATAATACGTTATTATTTTATCAACGAGGCATGTAAAGTGTAATTGATACGCAATCCATGTTATTTTCAGATCATAATGCCGAATCATCATTCTCCTGCCTTTATCCCAGTTTATTATACAAATTATTCAAAACTGAACAAATAAACGGAACAATAAAATTCACTTATATTAATCAAGTATTGCAATCAATTTGAAAGACAATGTGGTATTTTATCAGCAAAATAAACAGCAATCACCAGCGATTGTTGGAAAAAACCGGATATTTCGAACATTTAATTGTAGCTGCGCGCAAAGTTATTGCTGGCAGGATATTTGCGACGTAAAATAAAATAAATGCGTTCCGATACCGGGCCGCAAAAATTACGCGCGCAATTATAGATAGGGTTGACTCATGATGGGAGATAAAAACATTAATGTTTTCTAGCGTTGTGTTTGAGATTTGTTTGAACATTCTTTCTGCTTATTTTCTCTTCTTGCTTGTTTTATTACACAGTGGTACAAATTGAAATAACCCAGGGACTTAAATTATAATAAATAGGTCAAGAATTGATAAAAGTAGCTGGTGGCACCGCCGTGTACTAATAATAACAACTTGGGTACCTACTAAAATGAAGGTAAAGCTGCGACATAATAAGCCTTTCATTTGGTAATAAAAATATCTAGTAAAGTGCCACAAAATTGTATAGCGCTCCGGGCTAAAATTGTGATCTGGGTCTGTGTCAAAAAAAAAACAATTTTCATAAGGAAAAAATATACCGACAAACTCCTTGATTTATTACAGCATAAATATAGGTAAAAGGGTACTTTATCTTTGCCATATTTAGTAGGATAATGTTTTGGTTAGGTCGGGGCTGACTGATATGTTGGTCATAAAGTTTAACAAAAAATACTTTTGTGAAGATTGATAAAAAGTTGACTCACTTCAATATTGTCCTACTCTCATTTATTTATTGTTAAAAAGGAAGGTACTTCTAGTCTTATATGTAGGTACAACAGTGGTACTTATAATGGACTAAATACCACAAAGCATTCTCTGACTATAAAGTTACGACAGGAAAATTATTGTTTTGTCTCATTCAGTGTGTCATCCTTATTTGTAGATGCCGTGTATGTAACAAAGTTATTGATATTCGTGCGCGTATATATTCGGTTTAATTAAACGGGTCGTCGTAAAAGCAAATAGTGTCGTTTATTGGCAAATAAAGCCTCCTCTTCCGTTATGAACGCGAGCGTACTTATTTGCTTGATTTAGGTTCGCAGGGAGAGGAAAAGAAGAAGAAATGTGTACAAGAAGAATAGGTAAATGAAATTGGTCTCTATACGTACAGAGTAGTACAATAGGTATTAGACAAATTTCCTCTCCACCGTGAGAGGGTCTGAGCTGATAATAAAATAATAATCTATGATTCAAGAGAGAGATGAGAGATTCAAGCGAGAACAGCTCATGCGCGGTGAAAACATAAGCCCGTGTACTAGGTGGTAGGTGGCCTCAGACCAAATAAAGAACCTAGACATAGCGCTGTCAACAGTGACGTGAGGCAGGTTTCGTGTGTGCACAGAGCGAGGTGTAGTTTTGCGCATGCTTCACTGTATTGTTCGCGGCGACATGTCTTGGTTTTTAGGGTTCCGTACCAAAATGGTAAAAAAGGAACCCTTATGGTGTGACTCAGTCTGTCTGTCTGTCACAGCTGGATATCTCAAGAACTACTAATGCTATCAACTTGAAATTTGGAACAGTTTTAGATGACGTTTGCCCAACTATTTGGCAAATAAGAAATATTTCTTTCAGAAAGAAATAAAAATACCTATATGTTTTTTTTTGCAACAGAGACTGAAAGGGAGTCTTAAAAATTTGAAGTGGGGCTACTAGGGCATGAAGGGTATCAAATGAAAGTACGCTGTTTGCACATTCTCAAACATTATTTTTTTCTTTTTTTACGGAACACTCGGTGCGCGAGTCCGACTCGCTATTGACCGGTTTTTTATTTGGTCGGAGCTTCGGGCATACAAATACATCACCGAGGTTTTCTGTAGATAGAATTAAAATTTTAACCAAGATAACTTCTCCTCAGGTGGTAAACAGCGGTGGAACAGCAATCATTAACTGCACATGGGGCGGCTGGCCTGCCCCTCGTCTGGAGTGGCTGCACAACGGCGTGCCCCTGGGAGCCGGGGTGGCGGGGGGCAGGGTCAGGGTACTCAGTAATGGAGAACAGCTGGTCATCACCTCAGTACACAGGGCTGATAAGGGCGTGTATCAGTGCATGGCCAGGAATGAGAGGGACTCGGCGCAGGCTAGCGCGGAGTTGAGGTTAGGAGGTGAGTTGGTACTGCTCATTTTTATTACTCTTCTCATCTCAATCAATCTGCCGAGCCTTTTCCCAACTATGTTGGGGTCGGCTTCCAGTCTAACCGGATGCAGCTGAATACCAGTACTTTACATGGAGCGACTGCCTGTCTGACCTCCACAACCCAGTAACTGGGTAATACGATACCCCTTGGTAAGACTGGTTGTCAGACTTTCGGGCTTCTGACGACCCGTAACGACTGTCAAAGATCCACGAATGACAGCCGGGACCAACGGCTTAACGTGCTTTCCGAGGCACGGAGGAGTCTCGGTGTGTAAAGATGGTCACCCATCCACTGACCAACCCCGGCAAACGCAGCTTAACCTGATGGATCGTCCCGTGCGGCAGTTATTACTTAGCCATCTCAGCTCTTCTCATCTACAAAGTTCTAATAACCTTCTCTCCTCAAATCAAAAATGAATATTCACGGTATTCTTTGATTTGGGTAGTCCAGTAATACTTATGTCCCTTCCAAGTGAAAAATCTTTTTGGTCATATTCAACTTTAAAAGCACTCTTTTTATTTTGTACCCAGATACAGCGCCAGAGCTCCAATACACGTTCATAGAACAGGTCTTAAGACCTGGTCAAGTGGTGACCCTTAAGTGTTCCGCGGCCGGCTCCCCACCACCTCACTTTACCTGGATGCTCGATGGGCAACCGCTGAATACCATGGCTAGAGGACACAGGTTTGTAATCATGTCATAATCAGCATAATCAGCATTGTTACTATATTATTATGTATACTTAGGTTAAGGTCATCTATCTATCTAGGTCTTAGGTCTATGGGTCTTTGTTACCTGATAATAAATGGTTTATTATTTATTTATTTATTTATAATATGAATTCCAGATATTGAACATGTCATCGATCTTTCAGGTGTTCTTGTTCACGGTACCGTGAATAATGTGAGGGCTCGAACCTCACAGAGTGGGAGGCTATGGAATAAAAACACAGTAGAGCACAGGAGAAATGGGGCTGAAGCCCGGTATAATAATAATCAGAATCAATTATAATTCACACACAGGCCCTACGCGGAGCCCTAGCTAAAATCTATCTAACACGCTAAAAGAAATTCGATGTTTGAATGATAAAATGTCAACCAGTAATATCTATGCTAAGCCTTGATCACAACAAACCTCTACATTACCTAGTTTTGATATACCAGAACTACAAAAGTGAAGTCTTTATCCGTATTGCTGTTTCCATTTCTAACAAAATTCTGTCTGGCAGATACAGCGTGGAACAGTTTGCAACTAAAACAAATGACGTGGTGAGCTACCTCAACATCTCAGCCGTGAGGTCTGAAGACGGAGGCCTCTACACCTGCCGGGCAGCCAACTCGCTGGGAGAAGTGTCACACACATCCAGACTCAATATTTATGGTAGGTGGCCAATATGCCTTATCTCATTCCATTCAACTGATGCATTTTGTTGGGTCAGCGTCAAAAATATCGGGACGAACCAGCTGTTCCGAACTCAGCTCAACAACTATGAAAATTAAACTTTATCTCAATTGGATAAAGTTCTTGTCAGAATGATTGTCGTGTACTGTCTTCATTCTGAAACATTCCTTATATCATCGAGTTAATATTTCATTTTCATAGTTATTTAGATTATTTTGAACAGTCTATTTGTCGTCCCGATATTATTGACGCTGACTGTACCTACTTAAAGTGAAATTCGACTTATCAATTTTGAGTCTTCAAGTCTGTGATTATTTGTTATCGGTACGTAGCAGCACATACACATACATATGTTTGGCACGAACGGCTACTACGAGCTACGACTTGCGTAGCCGTAGCAATGTGCTACAACTTGCGTAGCCGTAGCGAAGTGCTACGACTTGCGTAGCCGTAGCGAAGTGCTACGACTTGCGTAGCCTTAGCAATGTGCTACAACTTGCGTAGCCGTAGCGAAGTGCTACGACTTGCGTAGCCGTAGCAATGTGCTACGACTTGCGTAGCCGTAGCAATGTGCTACAACTTGCGTAGCCGTAGCGAAGTGCTACGACTTGCGTATCCGTAGCAATGTGCTACGACTTGCGTAGCCAAGTCAAAAGCCGCGTCTTAGTATTCGTAGAAAAAGTAAAATACTGTAATTTTATATTTTTTGCTTTAGGTCCACCTTACGTGAGGTCCATAGGACCAATCAGAGCCGTAGCAGGACGAGAGCTGAGTCTCTATTGTCCTTATTCTGGTTATCCAATCAGGTGAGAGAACTTAAGATTACCCTAATCCTACCACTAGCTATGAAACTTTCTTCTAGTCGTGCCTTCTCTTTCAGTTCAGTAAAGTGGGAGCGAGACGGTACCCCAGTAGAATGGGACAGTAACATTGATGGTGCCCTTAAAGTATCTCGAGTAGAGCCTTCATACGCAGGGGCCTATACGTGTGCAGTCATGGGCCCGCATGGGGAGATAGCCAGGAGAGAGCTGCAGCTGGTTGTTAGCAGTGAGTTGTTTGGTCTTAAATGGTTACTTCATATGTTATGATTAGAAAATTCTCTATCAAATCAACTAAAGGCCCAATTGCACGTTTAGCCGGGTTGAGTAAATAAATGAGTTTTTAACTCGGAGCTAAGTAATTAACATTTTAACTCTTATTACTCGTTGTGCCATTAAAAACTAACACGGGGACATAAAACAGAATTGCAATGTCTGTGCTGTGATATGTAATCCGAACAAAAATTAATGAACGGAAATTGAATACTCATCTCTTTTACAATACATTACGATACGTAACACTTTCTTGTCTTAGAATTTTATAACATGACATTTCAGTTTCATCGTATTGTATGTGATTTCCATGGAGATTCCGTTTATTAAGTCCCTGCAAGGGACCACGGGGATTTTTTGTGCCCGTGTTCCCTCTGAGAAATACAGTGCTGCCGAATTAAAATGGTAGTCTCGAAAATATGATTCGCGACAGTTAAAAATATGTAGATTTGCCGTCGTGGCAAATCTACTCAAAGAAGATGAGATTGATGATTCTTAAGGTTACAATTATGTAAATAGATATTTGCTATTGTCGCGAATTATATTTTCGAGACTACCATTCAATTCGGCAGCATTGTATTTCTCGGAGGGACCATGGGCACAAAATATTCCCGCACTCCCTTCTAGGGACCACGGCGGGCACCACGGGTAATAAACGATGTTTTGCACTCACACTTACATAAACTATACCTACTCACGCCTCTTACCCTACTACGGGTAGGCAGAAACCAGAACGCCACCCGCTACAACCCTTACATACTCCTTTTGCTTCGTTTACTTTGTTTGGTACTATTCGCATCATTAATTTCGTTTTATTTTTGGCAACTATCAAAATTATATCTTTTTACAGATCCCCCCGAAATAGAGCCATTCTCCTTCTCCGCAAACTTGCAAGAAGGCAAGCGTGCGCAGGTCAGCTGCAGCGTGACGTCAGGCGACATGCCCGTGCACTTCACCTGGCTCAAGGACAACGCACCCATCCCTTCTAGTTTACAGGTCAGTTCAATATGAAGGTGCAGCTTTAGTTTACTGCGATTTAGGGATTGATTCTTGAAACTACAAGATGTGTTTTTAAACTTTTTCATAGCTGATAAAAAACAATTCGCCTTACAGCGTTTTTCTTTTTTTTTTATACAACTTGTTGGCCAGTTTATAATAAAATCGTATTCCTAATCAGCTGGTTTATAATTGTTTCAAGAATTAAGCCTCTAAATCTATCAGTTCGATATAATTTATCTAAGCATATCTTCAAAACCCGGCCTGGTTGTATAGGTGGAAGAGCGCGGTGCTGATTTTTTCAGCAACCTCGTATTCAAAGAGGTGTCGGCCCACCACAGCGGGTTGTACACTTGCGTGGCCTCCAATACTGCGGCCAAGGTTAACTATACCGCCGAACTGGTGGTCAAAGGTAACCGCCATGTCAATATGCACAAGAGCACCGAGCACCGTCATGATGTCCGAGTGAGGTGGGAGCACAGGAGGAGATAGTCGTTGCTGTCAATTGTCAGATTTACTGAAAGAACAAAAAGCCGGGAAAAATTATCATCCATGGGTGCAAATAACTGTCTTTCAAAAAATGTATTCGAATAAAATATAATTAAATAAATAAATGATAAATGATTTATTTTCTGTAAGTAGGTTTGTACAAACTTTTACACGTCAAACATATTTTTTTTAAACTAGATGAGATCGACCAGGATCGGTATAAAAAAATACACAAATATCTGATGTCAGAATGTATTAGATTTTTTGCGGACGTAACTTTTAAGTAAGGTTTTTTATGGAGTAATGTTGGTTTAATGTTACCCATGTTTAAACCAGATTGCGGTCCAAAACACCCAAACAGTCAACACAGCCTCTTTAAAACTTTGTTGACGAAGCGAACAAACACTCCACCCAAAGCCGCGCTCCCCGCGCTCCCACCATCAAAGAGACTAATCACGCTTGCACAGAGCACAGAGTTGTCATTATTTTGTCTATGTCGCTGGTTTCTTTGCAGGATCACAAATACCACAATGTGTAGTTCCCTTGTTCCAAGTGTCAAAATGATGGTTTTATTCATATTGCACCAATGATATTATAAGTAAAAAGGTGTAGATAGGTTACATATACAACATTCGATATTCAGAATCGGCACACTAATGCACACATAAATAACTTAATATTTCAATAGCACACTAAATTACGTTTATACGTCAAATTTGGATGGCACGATTCAGTTATCGCGGGCGAAAAAGAGACAAATATAATTTGCGACAGTGCGTCGTCTCGTGTACTAGAAACTATATAGAATAATAATCAGATATGACATTTTACCGCAAAACCGTGATTTTTGCCTAAAAATTTGATTCACTCATGAGTTCATGTAGTAAAAGTAATAAAGTAGGAAAATTGCATTGAAAGTAGGTAGTAAACAATTAATGTTTCGATTTGAATATAATAGTGTTACATACACTATATGTATGTATTTAATTTATCCTACCTCATCATAACAAAAATAAAAATTACATTTACCTACCTACTGTCAGGCTGACTTGTCTGTTCTTAGGCATAACTTTACTCTATGATCAGTAATGACGTCTATCTCTATTTAACGTCTATTCTTTTCTGACGCCATATTTTACGAATATAATGTTTGATTTTTTGAAAATATTAAGATAAATAGTATACTAACGAATGATATGTGATTCCTTGAGTTTTAGAAATTTTTCTTGTATAATTTGTGCAATATCTCATAACATACGACGGCATTTTCGGTGTTTTTGGGTCACTTTTAATGCATTCGGTACGTGAAGTGCATCCGTTGACGTCGGCGACGCGACACTGAGGTCCAGTTTGGTCACTTGTCTACATTTTAACGTGCCGCTTGCTGAGCCCTTATGGCCTATCTACACCTTTTTACTTATAATATCATTGTATTGCACCTTATTAATTCAATTTCATTTCAACCTACCTTGTTTTCCATTATTTTCCTACAAGACAATTAAACCTTTCTAGTCATCTTCAAATGTTGTCATTTTAAATCTCGCAGTTTGAATAAATGCCATCGGCAATGTATTTATTTTTATAAGCACTTTATTCACAGCGCACATTTATTTTCCGCAGCAAATGTTTTTCATATAAATGTTTAAATTCTTGAACGTTTTTGTTTTGCACAGCGTTGGATTTCAGATGGCTTACGAAAATGGTAATTTAATTATAAGAATTTTGTTTTGGGACTCGCCGATCTGAAATTATAAAAAGACAAAATTACTGTTATTTTTAAAAACGATAAATAAGTACTGACAAATTAAATTGTTTGGAAAATTCTTGACTAACTTCGTTTTCAATCTTTTTACTGTTGATGTTAATATTGTACATAATATCTAACCTATCGTTGAATAGAAAGGTTAATCATTAATGGAATCATCTCGTAACGAAAGGAGAACATTGTACACCTATTATTGCACCGAAGAGTGCACGGCTTGTCCAAAAATGAACCAAAAAGCGTAAAAATGCACAGACGGTCGTATATTTTAAGAAGCGACGTCAAAGTTCTTAGCTTTAGTAGCTCTTTGTATTCATAACAATGTTCTGCTGCTGACGGAAAAGGTAAAAATATTATTATAGTATATTCTTTACATACATTAGTATGCAAAGAACTCATTAAGGCAACAATATTTTACATAGTAAGTCGCCTTAAGTAGCATAATTAATCATAGTCTAGTTTGCGTACCGTAATTAAAGAAAAATCATGTATTAGATCCAGAAATAAAGAAAACTTGACTTACTTGCACGCTGCAGTCTCCCCAAAATGGGTGGTGGAACCCAAGGATGAAGCGGTGCTGGCTGGTGAACAGTTGGCTATGGATTGTCAGACCACGGGCTCACCAGCCCCGCAAGTCACCTGGCTGAAACAAAGAGGTAAGTCAAAATGTTGTTTTTTAGGGTTCCGTACCCAAAAGATGCCAACGGGACCTTGTTACTAAGGCGCTGTCCGTCCATCTATCACAGGACTGTATCTTTTGAACCGTAACAGATAGACAAATATTGAAATTTTCACAGATTGATTTTAGAGATTCGCTATAACAATAAATAATAAAAACGAATTAAAGTTAAAATCTTGGGGTGCCCATACAAGCAACGTATTTTTTTCATCGTAGAAGAAACGTATTTATCGGCATCATACTTAAGGCCAGGATTGCTCAAATGCAAAGCCTTCAAAGAATTGCGCATATTTCCAAAATCTCTTTAAATTTTGGTTCCAACATTTAACAAAATTTCATGCAATTATATAAATATTACTCTAGTTACATGTTCCATAAAAACAAAGGTAAATTTGGGTAAATCCGATAAAATTGGAGTACTCGTAACACGGCTGTACAGTAGATAAGATTGTTTTGTTATTATCTTGATTATCTTCTCTTTTAAAACTTTCAATTACTTACTGGATCTCACATAATTAATATTACTATTTTCAGGGTCATCGACCGACTATGTCCCTCTAATAAACCTGGGTGGAAGGTTTCAGTTCCTTTCAAACGGAACTCTATGGATAGAGTCAGCACTTCCCTATGACGAGGGAAACTACATGTGCAAATCGGAGAATGGAGTAGGATCGCCACTCACCAAAACTATATTTGTTTCTGTCAATGGTAAGTTTAACATTTCAAATATGCATGTGAAAACTACGAGAAATGCTTTCTACGCATTCAACAATAGTTGCTAGATGGATAGACCTTAAAAAGGTGGCTCGGACAGACTGGATGCGGAGGGCGGAAGACATCGTATTTTGGCAAATCCTGGGTGAGGTATAGGCCTGAACATAGGTCCTAGCAGTAGACTGAGATAGGCTGAGTTGATTGATTCAACAATAAACAATAATACATGTTCCTACTTAATTATATTCTCCAGAGCCTGCGAGGTTCGAGTTGACATCACACAATATGACAGCACGTCGAGATGCGCCTGCGACTCTGGTGTGCGACGTGCGCGGAGACAGCCCCATTAGAGTCACATGGGCACACAACATGAACCACTTAGATCTTAATACTTATAGGTGAGGAAACTTATACATTGGAACGAATGGATAACCATTCAATAGTGATCATTGGTTCGATGTCGTGTATCTGAACACTTCTTCGTTATGAAGAATTTAGCTTAAAAGTCGAGTGAATTACTACAGAGAGTTTATCTGAGGACTTCAAAAACTGAGCTTATGGAAGGAATTATCTTAAATTGATATTTTTGCCGAATCTATTGAGAAAAAGCTATTGAGAGTCAGAAACCAAATTAGAAAGCCTACAAACAGAAATGTAGAAAATAGGTACTTACCTTATCAAATTGGTGATTATGTCGTGATTCAGGTATTTTGACAAACTTTTTGCTGTTTTCGGAATAGAGGCTTTATTTTTCACTAAAATACTTCAGATCTCTTTGATTCACTAGAGATACTTACCAGTTTTTCCACATGTTCTCCAGGCTAAGCATCTCTGAAGCAAAGACTGATAGTGGTTTAAGATCCCAGCTGTACATCAGCCGGGCGGACCGGCAGGACTCCGGCGTCTACAAGTGCCAAGCCGTCAACGCGTACGGCCACAGCGACCATTATATTTATCTTTCCGTCCAAGGTGAGTTTTATCCAGACAAACACTTGATACTTGACGACTTTTGAGCTTTTTGAACTGAAAACGTACCAAAATGTTACCTACTATTCTTAACCATTACAAAGACAAGAAAGTATTAGTGCAACTTGAACTGTAGTCTCCAAATACCTATCCAAAATTATGTGGTAAATTATTTAATTATTTTGTGGTACATATTTAATTTTCACTCCCCAGAAAAACCCGACACCCCTCACTCTCTATCGGTGACAGAGATCTTAAGCCGCGCTGTCCGTCTATCCTGGAGCCAAGGCTTCGACGGCAACTCTCCCCTCGTGGGCTACACCCTACAGTACTGCGCGCTGTCAGCTCAAGGGGCCATCAGAGTGAACCAGTGGGATGCAGCCGTAACGCTCAACGTGTCCGTCTATGGGGTCGCACACTCGCATGTCACGTGAGTTGAAAACCAATGAACAAGTCATCATTTTAAAGGCATTTAGACGCGTTGTATTCAATAAGAAAATACGTACTAAAATGTAATGACAGTTGAGTACTTGCGAAACATGAAACATTGATTGGTAAGCAAAACTGTACGTTTTTGGACAACGAAAATCTGATGAAGTTTGTGTTTGACCTTTCGATATAACCTTGCTATTTTTCTAAAATTTCAGCCTTACCAAGAAAGGCGACATACATTACGAAGCCCTGCTGAGCAGTCTGAAGCCACACACCGCGTACATGATCCGAATAGCTGCCATCAATCAGATCGACAGGAGCGCTTACACTGAACCAGTCGTTGTGAAGACGCAGGAAGAAGGTAAGAAGAACGTTACTAAACTTGAACAGAGGTGGATATCCTGACCACAATATAAGGTCAAATTAAATTAGCCAGCAAAACTTCATAGTCGTGATAGTATCGATATCTAAACATGCCAAAAAAAACAAAAATATTTTGGCCTCAACGACCGCAGCTATTGTAATTACTTGAAATCACAGTTTAAAAAATCTGTTTAATCTGTTCTAACTTTTCACTTCAAATATTTCGTTTTGTTTGTGACCATAATTAACTCCTGATTCCAGCGCCATCAGAAGCTCCCACCAACGTACACGTGACTCCCGGTGGTCCAGGAGAGTTGCACGTGTCATGGCGACCACCACCTCGGGACGCGTGGCACGGAGAACTGCTGGGCTACTCAGTTACATGCGCGGAACTTAGTCCTGCTGCACCGGCTATGAGGAATTCTACCAGGTAACTAGCAGGTACCCTAGATATGATTGGGAATTAAAACTATAACAGAAAATAGAATATCAACCTTATCACTCCACCCCGCTCCTGAAAGAGCACTTAACTTAAAACTAGTTCAAATATGTAAAGTGCAAAATTGTCACAGAAATTGTATTGAAAAAAATGGCGACTATAGTGATGTAATTACAATACGCAACACAAAAGCCACGATGATGACGCCCGGTCCCTTCTGGCGCTCAGACCTCATACCGCTAATGATATTTAAAATCGTCTACTGCGCAAGTCAAACCACGTGGGGTGTCAAGTCTCATCTTTCGTGGCGGTTATTGTAAATGTCAGTTTGCAATGACTTTCCAGAGTCACTAACTTCTTCTATTGGATAATTTTCAGAACGCTAACAGTGAACGGGTGGTCAGCTACTGAGCTAAGTTTATCGGCTCTCCGCAAGTTCACTCGATACGAGGTGCGCGTGAGAGCATTCAACGGTGTCGCGGCGGGGCCTGCGTCCGCGCCGGTCTCCGCTACCACGCTGGAAGGAGGTGAGAATTCATTGATAACTGAATCCTTGTCAGACGTTACTTTTATTGACACTAATTTTTTAAAACTTCACACTCGAACTTTTTTAATTAAGTAACTTTCTATTATAGTATTATAGTATATATTTATTTAAAAACCAACCACAAATGGTGTTATTTGCTGACGATACATCCTTAATTTTTAAGATAAATAGACGTGCATCAAATCTTGACGACGTAAATAACGCCCTACTGCAGGTTCAAAATTGGTTCACTGCTAATAATTTAGTATTAAATGGGAAAAAGACTAAATGTATAAGATTTGCTTTACCAAATGTTAAAAGTACTGATTGTGACATAGTATTGAATAAAGAGAAACTAGAATTCGTCGATAAAACGGTTTTCCTGGGGATCACGCTCGACTCAAGGCTGCAATGGGGTCCTCATTTAACATCTCTTGCGGGACGGCTAAGTTCAGCAGCATATGCTGTGAGAAAAATACGTCAATTTACTGATGTAGATACCGCGAGGCTAGTTTATTTCAGTTACTTTCATAGTATTATGTCTTACGGTATCTTACTGTGGGGACGGGCTGCTGATATAGAGTCTATTTTTATTCTGCAGAAAAGAGCCATCAGAGCAATATATGGCCTCCGCAGGCGCGATTCTCTAAGGGAACTGTTTAAAGATATTAACATCATGACGGTACCTTGTCAATATATATACGAAAACATCATGTACGTAAGGAAAAATCTAAATCTTTTCGGAAAAAGAGGTGAAAGACACAATTATAGGACTAGAAATAGGGACCATTTAGATCAACCAGGTTTCAGACTAGCGAAAGTAGACTCATCCTTCATGGGGTACTGTTTAAAATGTTATATTAAAATACCTCCGCACATACTACAGCTGAATGAAACTAAATTTAAATCATGTATAAAACGCACACTATGCAGCCAGGCATATTATAAGTTAGGAGATTACATCGCTGACAAAAATGCTTGGCTAAATGCTGGTCCTGCTCCACAAGGACGCTTAGACTAATTGATTAGCATTCAAAAATATTGTTGGACCTGCTGAAGATTAAGAAGAAACAAAATTTTTCTTTGCATTGTTTAAATTCAATCTCTTAGTATTGTATAAATGCATAGCACATGTGTGAGCACTATGTAGCTAATATAAAGCTACCTTTTACTGGGTTCGTCTTTCACTGACTTGAATGTGCCCTGGCGGTTGAGAGTATGTCATGCTCACTCAAATGTCTCGCTGGTGGTGGCGTGTGTGTTGGATCATTAAGTTCCCTTCAAAATGGTTGAGCTAATTGGTGCTGATCCATGCGTCATGTTCGTGAACGGGCGCCGTCAGTTGGGACTGGTCGTCTCTTAGCTGCCTCGGCTTATTTTTATTTAATTGTTTTTAGTTTTTATCTTTTTTTTTTATTATTACGGACGCTTTTAACGTGCACGTCTTTCTACATTGTTCTCACATGTATATTTTCAATATGAACGATGTAACCAATATTTTGTAAAATATTTGATTTTAAAAGAGTGTCCGTGGAGTTTCTTGCCCGTTCTTCTCCATAGGATCTACGCTTTGGAATGGGCAATCTAGCTTCATTTTTCTGACTGACCGACCCAAGACCGACCCTTTGACAATTCAAAAGTGCCTGTAATTGGTTTATTTGAAATAAATGCTTTGAGTTTGAGTTTGAGTTTGAGTTTGAGTATGGTTCTTCGAAAGTGTAGACATAATTATTAGAAACTACTTTCACATAATAATATTCAAAATAATAATTGTTAATTTCAGTCCCCGAGTCTCCACCGACAAGAGTGTCCTGTTCAGCCCTGTCGTCTTCTGGCATGAAAGTGTCATGGAACCCACCACCAATCGGCCAACATGGCGGTCTCATACAAGGATACAAAGTTATTTATTCACCATTAACCACAGATCACGGTAAGTACACTAGATCACCTGACAAACAGTAGATAATAATGCATAACTTGAGCTACTGACTTGAGTGGAAATTGGCTAGAATGACAGAAACTAAGCAAAGTCTCCTTTTCAGTGGATGTAGGCGAGATCAAACGAGTGGCGACAACAGACACATACCTGCACACTCTACGCAAATACTCCAACTACTCCATACAAGTCCTGGCTTTCACCAACGCTGGAGATGGCAAACGAAGTCTGCCAGTCTACTGCATGACCGAGGAAGATGGTAAGATCAAATATGTCCATAATACTAAAATTGAATCAATCTGCCTAGCCTTTTCCCGACTATGTTGGGGTCGGCTTCCAATCTAACCGAATGCAACTGAATACCAGTTTTTTACATGGAGTGACTGCCTATCTGACCTCCACAACCCAGTAACTGGATAATACGATACCGCTTGGTAAGACTGGTTGTCAGACTTTCGGGCTTCTGACGACCCGTAACGACTGTCAAAGATCCACGAATGACAGCCGGGAGCAACGGCTTAACGTGCTTTCCGAGGCACGGAGGAGTCTCGGTATGTAAAGATGGTCACCCATCCACTGACCAACCCCGGCAAGCGTAGCTTAACCTGATGGATCGACCCTTGCGGCTGTTATTACTTAGCTACGAGAAGATAGTAAGATCAAATATTACATTTAGACGTCCCTAATAATAAAATTGAATATGTATCTGATTGAAATTTAAATCACAACGCTTTTGTTTTAATTGCAGTTCCTTCAGCGCCCGAGAAGATCAAAGCGCTAGCGTATTCCAGCGACTCAGTACTGGTCAGCTGGCTACCGCCGCTACACCCCAACGGCGTTATATCACATTATACAGTCTACTATAGAGAAGCTGGACGGTAAGGTCAAAAACAATTCTATACTAAAACATTTACTACATAATTTTAACTTCAAGTTAAGGGCCTATACTACCTCAAATGGCTTAGCATGACCCTCCATTATGTCAAAAATACTGCAGAATAAATTTTGAAATAAAAATATGGTATAGTTGAGGATTTTTGTTAGGGACTATGTTAGACGAAAACACGATTCCATAAAATTTTCTCGATAGAAAAATCCAAAGTTACCTCCAAACCGAACAATAAACCCCTGGTATTCAAAAAGTACTTCAAATTAGATCATGAAACTCTGCATATTATCTGAACTAACTATAAAGCAGGTCTTATGTTTTTTTTGTTTTTTAAATTACCATTCTTTTCGCTGTAAAAAGCAATTACCTAAACTATCGGCGCCCAACACCGGACTCAGTCTCGCTCTCACTTAGTCTGCGAACAGTACTTATCGTACGAGCGAGATAAAAACCTGAGGTAATAATAATATAGGCTCTTAATGAACTTATGTAAAATAACGATGTTGAAAAGTGAGGCCAACCAAATTATCTAACTATACAAATTGAGGTAGTTAAGTAAGTAAAACACCTATAAGCTACGTATTTACTTTAATAGACAATAGACAATAGTTGAAGAACGCCTCTGACGCCTCAATAAAGGTGGTCTCCTATAACTGGGCAGTGGGCAGTAGGCTGACAGTATGAGTATAAGTGAGATATGAAAATTGAAATTGAAATTGTTTATTCTGTAAATAGGATATCGAAATCACTTTTACACGTCATAATTTTTTTTTTTTTTTAAATAAGCTAGATGAAGTCGACATTTCCTATCTGACTACCCTGAGAAGAAGAATCTTAAAATTGGATATATTTTTGTGTACATACAATAGATTTTCAAATATATATTGAGAGGCTACAGTCAGAATATTTATTTCCTTGAACTTCTCTCGAAGGGAATCCCTTGGACCTAGATTGTAAATGGCTCGAACAGCCCTTTTCTGTAAAACAAAGATAGTATTAATGCCCGCACAGGTTCCCCAGAGAAGAATTCCATAAGACATAAGGCTATGAAAATAACTAAAATAAACAATTCTGGCTGTATCCACATCAGTTATCTGTCGAATTTTTTTAACAGCATAGGCGGCCGAACTAAGCCTTCCAGACAATTTTTCTATGTGTGGGCCCCATTGCAATTTACCGTCAATGGTTATTCCAAGAAAAACCGTCGACTCAACAGGGTCCAAGTCTATGGAAAAGAAGAAGATGACACCATAAGCCAAATAAAACAAGCACTTACAAATTAATTTTATTGAAATTATCTCTTTTCCAGCCTGGGCAAGCACTCGAGCTTCACAGTGCCTGCAGACAAGAAGACCGACACGGAGCTGATGTTCCAAGTGCGTAACCTGATGGAGAACCAGCTGTACGAGCTCTGGGTATCAGCCACCACGGGCTCCGGAGAGGGAGAGTCCACGCTCGTCGTGGGGCAAGGACCTAGCTCCAGAAGTAAGTAAAACTCAAAAATCTGTAGGTAATTGAAAATTGTTTGAACTTTAAACAAGAGTTTTGGTTTGAGTGTAGATCTTATTCCCTGTTTACACAACTGTCCGCCAAGTAGACACAACGATTAAATAAACAATCGCAGTGGACATTCAAAGTGTTTTATAATGCATGTGCTTGAAAAGAGCGTTTTGCAAGGAGCCAAATTGTGCGGAAAGTGCCACTTTTTTGCAAAAAAAAAAACTGAAAAGTAAAAAGCACTAGTGCGAAAAAGGGGAAAGCACATGCCTTGTAGCAAGTAGGTTGGGCGTTTAAGGCGTTTTTTTTTCACTTTTAAATACTTTGATCATAAATTATAGAAGAGGAATGAGACTTTTTCCACATTCTATGAAACAAAATTCCTTTATTTTTCCAGTTCCAGCCCGCATCGCCTCCTTTGGCCGGTGGGTATCCGTGGGTGCGGGTCGAGCTGTCCTGCTGGCGTGCACGTGTGTGGGCGCGCCCACGCCACGCTCGCGCTGGCAGCACGCGCGCGTGCCCGTCACTCACCATCAGTACTACCAAGTCACGCATCGAGGACATCTGCACATACGGGGTACGTGATAATCAAGGGCTGCTTCACATTTTATAATCGGGCAAGATCCCAGAGCCGCCAGACCTTGCTTATTTTCTGATTGCCAAAATGTGTGTGATAGAGTAGTGTTAGTGCCTCACGTCCCGGTTGCCAGGGAGCCGGTGCCAGGTACCCGGCGGCTGAGTGTAAGTATGGGACTTATACGTTATCTTTCACACGTACCGGGGTAATTTGCTCGGCATGCCCATACGGAATTAACAGCTGCAGTGTATTATGAACCTTATAGTAGTGATCTAAGGTTGATTGCAAGTTTTAACATTCTTTCGTTAATCTCCGGGGCCATACTTTCTTTTCTGTGCAAACGAAGATTCACGACGCGCCTTATCAGTTGGGTACCAATGCACCTGACGTACGTTCAAAGTACATAATAACACTACTCTACCCCATACATTTTGTTAATCAGAAAATAAGTAACGTCTGGCGGCCTTGGGATTTTGGACTATATCAAGGAAAGTCAGTTTTTGCCTAGTTGATTCAAACTGGCGATCTATTGGTAATCCGAAAGGCGGTAAATTGAAAATGGGTACACAAATAAAACAGTTGAGTGCAAATTCAATCCTTCTCTTTCGCCATTTATTGAGGAGCGTTAACTTCACATAACACAGTAAATTACAAAGACAAGCCGAGTAGGTAACTTTACAGCAATATTATCCATAACCAGTACATTATAGCTAATCATCAACATACGCTTATAAATTTTTCAAACGGTGCTCGAAATTTTTTCTCAGAGACTCAACTTTCTCTCACTTTTACAGAAGTAAATGAGCAATCCTCCGGCAACTTCACGTGCACGGCCAGCAACACGATCGGCGAGGACACCATAGTGTACGTGGTGATGGCCATCATGCCTCCCGCGGCGCCTGCGCTGTCCTTGCAATACACCACCACTTCCAGCATCAAGCTGCATTGGCAGCTGCCGGGGGATACTACTGAACCTATATTAGGTTAGCAAGATGAACATTACCAACCTTATTTATTCGCCAATAGTGGTCAAAATTGCATCAATTAGATAAAACTATATTTTTATGGCGCCGCATAACACAGACCAGTCGTTGTACCGATGATTAGAGGAGCCGTTGTCCAACAGTGGTATTTTTTTCAACTGATGCTACTTTGATTATATTTTCCTAGAGCTGGTGTAGTGACAAATGATACTATGGTGATGAACAGCACCATTTTTATCATCCACAGGTTTTCTCCTCCACTACAAGCAAGCTTCAGAGAGTGAATGGCACACAGTAGACATGTCTCCCGAGGTGAACTCTTATACAATGGACATGCTGAAGTGCGGTTCTACATACAACGCAAAGATACAGGCGCGGAACAGGATATCAATAGGACCGCCCAGCGATGTGCTTACAGCCACTACGAGAGGGGGACGTAAGTTTTGAAAGACAAGTAAACCTGATTAGTCTCAGCTTGCTACTTAAAACCGGATTTTGGGTAGAAGCTTCTGAGTCTATTAAAAAATAAACCGAATATAAGAAAATTATAGCCTTTTCATGAATTCTACACGTCTTTGTTTTAGGCCCCAAGCCCCCAAAACCTGAAGACCACGTGCACATGAATTCAACGGCAATAAAAATAAACTTCTACGCGTGGCGAGATGGCGGCTGCCCCATACTCGGATTTAGGGTGTCCTACCGAAGGGCAGGATCCGAACATTGGATCAAGGTAACCATGCGTATTTCAAAAGGCAATGCAAAGCCGAGGCCTGTCGCGGCCCGTGACGAGCATTCCCACGGATCATCCCATACAATCGATCGGACGGGCGACGATAGGCCTCTCCGGATGTGACTGTTCCCACACTTCCCATGACCTGTGGGCTTGGCCGTGGGACAGCAGCATAATAAAACCAGCAGAAAAGACACATGAGTTTGATAGAAAATAAAAATATTTTGGATTCATAATTTGTAATTGAATTTTGTTGGCAGGTTGGTGATGGACTGAGTTCAGCAAGCCACGTAGTGGGAGAGCTGTCACCAGCCACATGGTACGAGCTGGCGGTGGAAGCGTACAGTGATGCGGGCTTGGAGCGAGTCACACTGACTGCTGACACGCATACCCTCGCAGGAGGTAAAATATAGTCATTGAAGTAATATTAAGGAAGAAAAAGGATGGAAGGTGGTTTGAACACCGCAGTTTATGTAGGTGAAGCGACGTGTTATGGATGACTTCCCTTGGCCTTATAATCGTGCCTAAATGAGTTCAAGGAGTTCAAACTGCCATATAAAGTGCAATGTAGGCAAAAGTAGAAAAAAACCGGTCAAGAGCGAGACGGACTCGCGCACCGAGGGTTCCGTTCCGATTTCTGAAAAATTGTGCTAATTAGAGACATCGATTTATTTTTCCTGTAATCTTTATATAAACTTCTATCACATATTATAATTTCAGATTTTTATCTTAACAAACTTCAGAGATAAGGGGGGGAACGGTATTTTTTTTTTCACATTTTTCATCAAAAGTCGAAAACTATACGGCTTAAAAAAAATTAAAAAAATGTTTGAGAATGTGCAAACAGCGTTCTTTCATATGATACCCCACATGTCCTAGAGGCCCACTTTGAATTTTTAAGACCCCCTTTCAGTCCCTTTTACAAAAAAAATATAAATATTTTTACTTCTTTCTTATTTGCAAAACAGTTGGGTCAACGTCATCTAAAACTATTCTAAATTTCAAGTTGATAGCATTAGTAGTTCTTGAGATATCCAGCTGTCACAGACAGACAGACAGACAGACTGAGTCACACCATAAGGGTTCCTTTTTTACCATTTTGGTACGGAACCCTAAAAATCTTCGGCCAATATCACAGTATTAGCAGAGGAAAGACCCATCTGTTTAGTGGCTGAAAAGTATTTTAAACCAAACATACTACGTTAGTAAATAAAAATCGCGTGTGGGTGGCTAAACATTCCTGGCCAGACAACCAGGCAATGTTTAACTAAAAATTAATTAATCGATTTTTTCCCAGACAACCCTTTATCATCGTGTTTGCCATGAAATAACGCTTATTTTTGTTGGAGGAATAAACTAATTAAAAGAATAATGTTAGAAGAAATGAATTTAATATAATAGAACCGAACAGCTTTATAAAAGAACAAGGAATTAAAAGATGACAAGAATAGAGTAAAGAGTACAAACCATAACTTTTTGTACATAGGTACACACCTAATAAGTATAATATACAACAATTTTGCTGTAAGATTTGTTTATTAAACAGATGGGTGTAAATTACTAGTATCGACTTACCTGCCATATTGCCAACACAATAGTTATGCCAGGAATTTTTTAGACAATTCACTTGCGATACCTACATTTTGTAACATACTTTTGATTTAAAATATTTTTCATCCATTAAACAGATGGGTGAAGGTCGTTCCTCTGCGGATCCTCTTCTAATACCTTATTCAGTCACGAACCGTAAGGCATTTATCTCTAGACTAGACTTCTAAATAATGTAGACCTAACCCCCAGGTCGCATCCCTCCGATGAAGCCGTCGTCTCCTCTGTCGGGCGCCTCCCGCCCCGCGTCGCTGCGCACGGTGCTGGTGTCCTGCGTCGCCAGTGGCGTGGTCATCGTCGTCACGCTAGCAGCTATCGTGTGTCTTGTGCACGGCAAGAAGAAGTAAGAAGCAACTACTTGTTTAAATTAGGCTGAGAATCGGCACTTTTTGAATGTCAAAGAAGGACGGCCAAATCGTACCTGACTACGAGGCGTTGGTGTACAGATATGCCATATATATGAAAAAATCTAGTATTTGTTAAGGTCTTAAAAAACTTAAGAAATAGATATTTAAGTCGCCAGAAAAAAAAGCACAAACACATTTTTTTTTAATAGCATAATTTGCAAATCATTTAGAATAACATGTTCAGAACGCACCTTTGACGATTCATTTTGCTTAAGAAATGATTTAGTACTCAAAGATTATAATTATTCACGTTTTTCTGAATAGTTATTAGATGTAATTTAATTCTATATACTTGTGTATCAAACCAACTAGTGCTGTTTTTATTATGTATTGGATTCTTGTCATAAAAATAACTATGTGGGTTCATAGTAAGTATCAGCATTTTGTTCAATTGTGTACAACGGAACGTCATAATATGTCATCGACGCGCGCCATGGATTGACAGTGTCAATACTGTCAATTACAACGGGTGTCAATTTGACACTAATATACTGTAGTGTGTAGTCTTTGCACCCGGCGATCTCGCATTGTTGTGTTGTTGTTGTTAGGTAGTGTGAATATTGTGATACGTACTGTACTGTTTTGGATTTCCTTCTGTTGTTTGACCTTGGCATTCTTTTACAGACTGATAACTAGGTACCTCTTGTGACGATTATTCTGTGCTTTTGATTTCCGGACACCGATAACCTCAAAAGTATTTTTTGCATTATTGAAATATCTTGGCTAATTAGATATTATTTTCGAAACGGATGGTGTTTACTACATAAAACAATCAAATCTCACTATAATTTGCTTCTGTACACTGAAAATAAAACTCAGGTCCAGCTTCTATAGAAATTTGGCCGATGTTCTTTACATTTAAAGACAATTCCCCCAAAACACTCGCCCTTCACCACCGCCCAGAGTTTTAGCTGGGAGAAGTGGCGCAACAAACTCCTCAACAACACAGAACTTGATTCGACTAATACTGCAGAATCAGGGGATCAAACCCCATGGTCAGTCTATTGATTGATCTAGAATTCTAGATCAATGAGGTAGATTTATGAATATTTATATTTTGATTTATCTAAATTTCAGATTCTTCTGCATCTCAAGTGACCACTACATGAGGGATGACAGGAAGCTAAGTGAAAGCAATGAAGCAGAGAGGGAGAAGCTGCGAGAAGGGCAGAAGCTGTATTCATCATCCTCTATCAATGGAAATGAAAAATCGAATGATGACTCTTCAGGTTAGCATGAAGCATTTACTCTCATAATGTTTATAATACTAAGTTGAGCAAAGTTTATGCTAACAAATACATAGCCAAAACATCACGCCTGTATTCCTCTAACAGATAGGCAGAAGTGACTGCTAACTAAGTACACACGGCTACATATCAAGCTATATATTTCCAGTTTACACTGACCTCTCATTGTAAGGAAATCCTATAAAATGCGAGATCAGCTTATATTGGAAATTATAGCTTGATCTGTAGCCGTGCGTACAAGTATACCTACCCACATTTTGACAGTTGCTATTAAAAAAATCCTATAGGTAAAGGAAAAACCCAAAACTACTGCCCCACCCCTGATGGAACCCATGAAGATGCCCCTGTATAGCAGTCCTACATTTTCCCACTAAACCAAGAAGCCGGTCTGTTTGCTTTTACCCGACTGCGCGACAGCACCGACAGGGAAACTCGACGTTCGCACGGACATAAAAATATCGCGGCGATTTTGTTTCGCGCGCTGGATTTACAACGCTCTGCTTAGCACCGAGAGTTGAAAATCCAACAGTGTGTTTTTTGACGCGCTGGGATGCACTCTGTTGTTGTTAGGTTGGATTCTCAATGCTCGGCTCAACACCGAGAGTTGAAAATCCAGTGCGCGATAAAATCCCAGCGCGATATTTTTACGTCCGTGTGAACGTCGGCTTATGTTTTTCACGCGTGTCTATGTAATGTATCTTGGTATCTTTGTGAGTGGGATTCTTTATATACCCTGGAATCATCCTATAACGGCTGGATGGATTTTAATACGCAAGGTGTCTATCAACTTTTTTTTTCTATCTCACAGTTGTTACGGGTCGTCAGAAGCCCGAAATTCTGACAGCCAGTCTTACCAAGGGTTATCGTATTATAGTAACTGTGGGTTGTGGAGATCTGATAGGCAGTCGATCCATGTATAGGTACTGGTACTTATTCAGTTGCATCCGGATTGACTGGAAGCCGACCTGTGCGATTTTTGGTAGGGGGAAATCTTACGGGTTTGCGTCACCGCGACATGCATAGTTTTTAAGTTTTCACTTCTGTCGGCCGTCCCCATGACAGCCAACTTTTTTTGTTTGTGTTTTGCTTAACTAATAAATTTCCACTAACTCCATCTTCAGCTGAGTTGTACGAAATAAGTCCATACGCGACGTTCGGCGTGTCAGCGGCTCATTCGCTGCAGTTCCGCACGCTGGCGCGGCGTGAAGACGACGCGGTGCCCCCGCACCGGCGGCGGCACCGCGCCTGTGACCACTACCGATATGGTCAGTTACTGTTATTAATTAACTACGATAATGCTCTTTTCATTTTCACTCACGAATCACAAACTTTTTGATTTTTGAATTTTACGCGGTAAGTAACGTGATAAAGTTTTGACGTTTCTAAATGTACTAGTGATGTAACATTTCTTTCATTAATGAAATTAGTAATATTTGTGTGAAGTAATAATCGACTAAACAATAATTTTGTCACTTTTTCTTTTTTATTTTGTTTTTTTTTTTATAAAAATACCTAAATCTAGGAACCCAAAGTTTTTACATTGCTATTAACTTTATAATTAGTAACTAGAACGCTTTTAAACATGTTCCAAGCCCTCGCTTGGTTCCGACGTATTATTGTTGTACCGACAGATGAATCGAGTCTGTCTAAATGCTCGACAGTGGAGGCGCGGCACCGCATGCGCGCCGCCTGCGCCAGTGCCGGGGGAGGCGCCGCGCCCAACAACTGGAGGGACACGCACACCGACTCCGACGACAACAGCGATAGTGCTGCCAATACCACTACTAAAGGTTAAAAAAAAACTATTGGTGGCCTATCGTATGCGCCTCATCATCTATCATACCAGTTTTAGAAGAAGATACATAATACGTTTTTACTTTTTTGCAAATAATCATCAATGCTATCGGAATCGGGATATTTCTATTTTCAACTCGTTTTTAGGGTTCCGTGCCTCAAAAAAAAAAAAAACGGAACCCTTATAGGATCACTCGTGTGTCTGTCTGTCTGTACGTGTGTCACAGCCAATTTGCTCCGAATCGAATGGACCGACTTGTTGAAATTTGGTGCACATATGAATTTCTGTAACCCAAACACGTACGACTAAAGTAAATAACTGAATTTGAATATGGGGCCACTTTTAGGGGGCAAATAATAAAATTTAAAAAAAAAATGGAAACTGTACCGTGTGACATATTAAATGAAAGGGCTTACTATGAGCGTCTCAAATATATTTTTTTTATAATTTTAAAATAGATCGTTTGAAAGTTATTTAAGAAAATATACCATTCTCCCTCCTTATCTCCGAAACTACTAAACCTAAAATTTTGAAAAAAATATAGAAAATAGTTCTTTACCTGTAGATTACAGGAAAACCTATAAGAAGTTTGTGGTCTTAAAAAAACATGGTAAATCTCTCAATATTGTGAGTTAAAACTTACATTTACTGTTGAAATGTATGGGGGAGAACATGTTTTTCAACTATAATGTTAAGTTTTTCTTGTGATAATTACATCCCAACTACGGAACCCTTCATTGTGCGTAGTCCGACACGCACTTGGGCGGTTTTTTTTAGCGATCGTGTCTTTTACATCAAATCACATTAGATCAAAGACACTAAAACAGGTTTTAACATTGTATCTTTACTCCAGGTTCAGGCACGTCTCCCTGCAACAGTGCGTACGGCAGCGGCCGGCGAAGCGCGCGCACGACCAGCAGGTAGAACTCAGGTACCTCCCCCGCTCACTCCTCACCACTCGCTGCTCACCGCTCACCTTGTCCATGCACCTCCATTATTGCTAGACTTTCAACTAGTTCAATGAGAACTTATTAATTTGTTGAAGTTTTGAAACTAACACTATTATTTTTAGTAGTGTGAGGACTTGTTAGATTCTGTTTTAGTTGCTTTAATTATGGCGTCTTTATTTTATAAACACCTTACTTTTATTAGTTCATCTTGTTAATGTTGGTAAGTAGGTAGTTGGGTTTTAGTTAAATTTCTGTTCATTTCCATAGCCATTCATTTTATTTTTATTAAGCGTTTATGCGAGCTAAAATATACCCAACATAAAGCTTTACAATAAACCAGCTTTGCTACGAACTTCAAAATTGAATTTGTATGACGTAATCTGTAACATAGGACTGAGTTTAGTGTGTCTTTGACAGCGGAGGCCCGAACGGGAGCGACGGCCTCTCGGGGAGCTTCGCCCCAGTCCCCGCTGATATATCTTCTTTAATTGACAAGTAAGATCTTATTCAATATAGGTATTGGTATGATTTTAGCGTCATAGATACTTTGATATTTTTAGCACTACTTTTTAGTCTTGTTACCTGTAACTTATCTTGATTCAAAATAGGTACATAATATTATTGTACAGACGCCAGCAGATCAAGCCGAAACTGTAAAATTTTCCCAATCAACCTTGAACCTAATGCTTTAGCGATAAACATGAAAATTTACTAAAGAAATTTGACAGATTGTAGTAGCTTCATGTGCTGACGTCTGTACCTAAGTAACAGTTGGTACTATTCAACTTGAAATATTCTCCACCAGAACCTGCATATTGTAATCTGAATACCTTATTAGAATACGTACGTACTGAATATGTACCTACCTAATTAGAACCCACCTATTACTTAATATCTACCTGCAGACAATTATTAGGTAAGTAGATATGTTTGTTTGTGTTTGTTTGTTGCTGTTATTGGTTTTGTTTGAGATGAAACAATAATTTCATATTTTTCTGTGCAGATATCAACAAAGAAAAGAACAAGAACGGCGAGAATGTACAATTCACGTGTAACATTAGTGTTTGAAACTATTTTTTAATTGAACAAGTCCATTCACACATTGTGAAATTTTACGTCAACCTAAAAAAAAATACGCTAAATAGGAGGACATTTTTTCTATAATTGTGCAATTTGAAAAACGTTTCGAGTAAGTATTATTAGAACAAAAAGCAAACGGCTCGTTTGCTGTTAATTGTTTGAAAAAAGGGCTTAATTTCATAATGACCTACGTCACAAACTGTGACTCCCTTTACTTAATGTTAAATAAATTATTGTTAAACAAATTATTTATATAATAATGTGATTTATTTAAAAACTGTTAATTATGACAGTTTAGATTTATAAATGGCATCTAATAAATTGTAAATATTAACAAACAGATGTTATGTAAAATGAATATTACTCGTTTGCTGTGAGATTTATAGTTGAACAATTAAATGTGGAGATTTCGATGTCCTTATAGTACCTAACAAGCTATGCTCACAAAAGGTATTTAAATCTCTTACAAATAATGATCTCACAGCAAACATAAATAATGTGAAAATGTAACATGTGCATCTGCTTTTTTTCTAAATTCTTCATTAAATAAAAATGTCTACGCATGGCGTGTAAAATCTGATGCACATTATATGTTTTCAAAGTTCAAATAAATAATTAGTTAATTTACTAAATTACGTAGCTCTTAAGTAATGTTAACGGCTGTTCCAAACTGCAAAAGATACATATCATTAAAATAGACTGCCAGTATTTAAGTAATTCGTAATTCTTTTACTATATTGTTGATTAATATAGTTAATAGGTATTAATTATACACTATTGTATAAAAATCTTTCTATATACATGTTGTGTAATAATAAAATTATTGATATTAGTGCGGAGGGAAGAAATAAACATGTGTGTTGTGGGTATGACATTTTATTTTCATTGCGTTATGTCCCAGTAGGTCGCTAAGCTAAAATATATATACAGAGAATTAAACTAAAAATTCAATTACAGCACTTTAGTGCCTACGGCATTAAGCCTTTTTAAGTTGCATTTTTTTTCCTAGCCCATACTGCCTCACTGCTGGGCAATCGTCACCCCCAAATCCTTCGAGGAACTCTTACCGCACCACCTCGAACCAGCCATAGCGGTACACGTAGGTACATGTCGTCTCGCTATATTTTTTTCTGGGTCGGCTTTGGTGACCGCACCGTCCTTCTTCAGACACCTATTGTGTGGAGTATTTTGTCTTATATTCGTTGAGCATGCAGCTGACGTGACCCACCTAATCCCATTTAATCCGTGTAGTTTTCTTGCCTACATCCACTATACGCGTTTTGGAACGCAGCGTGGTGTTTCGAACTCTGTCTTGTCTTTTTACGCTCAGAATGCTGCGTTCCAATGCTCTTCGGCAAACTCCAAAGCAGAACTTTTGTAACTCGGTGAACGGTGAGCGTAGGTTAGGACGAGCAGGATACATTTTATGTCAATGAACTTGCACTTGTCTCACTGAAGCGCGAACTCATCGATGTGTATATTCAGCAGATCACTCTTCATTAGCGTCTTCACGGTCGATGTTCATCTATTTCCCTTTTCTGTCTGTTTTAGTAAAAAGCTAACTGGCCCAAGTACCTTTTTAGATATGTATTAAAGTGTGTAGGTATGTATATCTCATCTAAATAATTTATTTTCTGTGTCCTACTTCGACCTTTACGCTTATGCGCTTAGTACAGTTGGCTATTAGCTGGGTTTTACTCCGATTCATCGCAAGTCCCACCTTGATAAAACAGCCGTGCTCAGTTTTTGGAGCATGGTTTGGAATTAAGCATGTTCCATGTGCCGTAGGGGTTAAAAAGGACTACGTATAACGTCAGCAAATTAGAAGTTTGACGGCCTCTTTTTTCCGAATTCAATGACCTTGGTCTTCCATGAGGTTGCAAATTTCATAGATTTATGAATAGTGAGCGTGAATTTGCTTTCTGTAGGTCTATTAATAGGTTAAAGAAAAAGTTTTTCGTATTTTATAGATATAAAGTTTGTATTTGGCTGGTTCTGACAACTTAAAAACTCAAATGAAATTTAAAAAAAAAAAGTAAAAATGATCTCCTGCCATTTCTCAACTGTTTTCTATGTGCCAAAATGAGTGAATCTAACGAAGAAATTCGATCAATTTAGAAGTTATTACAAAAAAAGGAAAAATGCGACGATAGCTGCGAAAAAAACTAATTTTTCGACCTAACAGTAGAGTAGTTTTCCGGGAATTTTGATGTCAAAGATGCAGCTTGCTTTGGTCGTCTCTGGTCGACGCCCTATTACGCATAAAGTCGGTGCCATTTTTGAAAAAGTGGGGTTAGATCGGGATTAAGGGTTGACCACAAAACAGATTTGACCCATTTTACAAATGGCAGTTATTCCTTAAATATATTAGAATCAAATGTAAATAAACTATGAAAAAAATGTCTTGAATTTGTGGGTAAAATACGGGATCTGATGACCATTCGTCACATTAGCTATTTCGTCGCTATCCATATTAGGTCACATTCACTAATACGTCATCTTGTGCATCTGGTCAGTTTCATATCTCGTATCATGCTATATTTCGACTCATTCCCAACTCGTCCGATGCATATGTACAATTAAGCACAAAACAAATATATTCAGTAAGCAAGTACTTACTACAAAATTTTATTATGAATTAGGTACCTACTCGTAAAATCTTGTTTTAATTTTTACTAAGTACAACACCTACATACCGATGTCCCACAGATGCGGCCCCAGGACCGATCCCTGTGGGACATCGCACGACATCTCTCTGGTTCCACTCTCCCTGATGACCGGGCCACTCTCCCTAAAGTTTAATTTGATTAGGTGTTGGGATCTTTATGTCCCGATATTTTCGACGCTGACTGTACATATCGGACGAGTTGGGAATGAGTCGAAATAGAGCATGAAACGAGATATGAAACTGACCAGATGCACAAGATGACGAATTAGTGAATGTGACCTAATAGGTATAGCGACGAAATGGCTAATGTGACGAATGGTCATCAGATCCAAAATACGAATGAACTTTTTCTCCGACCTTTATTATCAGGTACTATCGATTCATGTGGCGGAAAAATATGCGTGGTAGTGGAGGACCGGAATTGTACTCGCTATACATAAGTGTGAACGTCAGGAGTTCAAGACCGCAAGACCAAGTCAAGATTATATGTTGAGAAACCTAAATTATTAGTACCTGATCAAACCTTCCTCTGACTTTCCTTGATCTGACCTTTAATCAAATCATTAGTAGGCAATGACGTATTATAGATAGACGCGTCATACATGAACATCAGTGCTTTCAAAAACAGCGTAAGCCATGATGTACCAACATACCAGTATATACTGGCCGCAAAGAAAAGGAAAGACGCATGCCGATACCTGTTGTAAGAAAGAGATGAATATACTTATTTAATTACGTCACTAGCTGCTGCATGTTCACTGGCGCGCGTGCGAGACTGATATCATGCCGGGCAATTACCCTTCATTTAATTTCCCATTTTTGAGCCCGGGTAACGCATCTAAAGGTAATATATCATTGTTAGTAGGTACTTACCTAAACACGTTTTACTTATTGGTATTTTCAAAGTGGCCCGCCAAACTGACGCTGACGTCTGGATGGCGGAACTGCTCTACCAGTTGACCAAGTTCCAACAATTACTAGAATGTGGATCCAAATTGCACAAGAAATAACAACTAATTGTTACATGCATACTATTAATAAATTACGATTGAATAATTTCAACCAATAGATAGGTAGGTACCTACCCACATATCTAAAAATGCAATTTGCATGTCAATGTCACGTTGTATCTTAGAGTCGCGAATCATATTTTGATCAATTTACAACATACAACCTGACACTGCCCTGCAAATTGCAAAAAAACATACCTAATGAAAATTTGAATTTCGCGGGCTACCATTTTATTTACATAGGTTTGAGGTCACTTTCCGGAGCTATATACGATATATAGCACCGTCCCTCTCTCTCACTGGAAACGTTCAACTTCTGCCCTGCTTTAAGAGCTCATAGTAAGCTCCCTGCTCTGATAGACTGTTGTACCTCTTGTTTATGAAATAAATTAATATATATATTTTTTTATTTTTTTTAAAATTCCTTATTTATTTAGAGAGGGTTTTAATCTAGACAGATTATGCCACCCTCATCGTTACAAGTCGACTTTTTACATAACTACTGAACAAAAAAAAAATTGACAAAATTATCTCATACTACCTCTGCGACTAATGCCAATGTTTACGAGCCTGTACAGCATCCTGGCTGCTTCCGAAGCAGGAGCAGCAAGGACGCTGTTACATTTAATTATTTATAACCAAGTTTTTCACAAAGAAAACAAAAATTTTCTTCAACATCTGCTGAATCAATATTCTTACCGAGATTACTCATACTGTAGTGCCGCGGCCACATTAACGTCAACATCATTCATCGTCGCCATAAACATCGCGGTATGTACCTACCTAGTTAAATTTGGTCAAATTATCGCGGTAAGTGGTGGCTACACCTGCGGCTAATGCCCTTCAACGCGATAATCAACGGCATATCCCGTTAATGTGGCCACGACATAACAAGAAATATTAGAAAAATATTTTTCTTTTTTACGAATTACATCGGTATTCGTAGAAGCTGGATAGTAGCGACATCTGAAGTGAGCAAGTGGCAGTACCTAAACCCCAATCCAAAAAAAACGAGTAGGTATAATTAAATCGAACTTTACAATCATGTTTATACTACAACTAGGTACACACAGCAGCCGGTCAAGTTAACACAAACGGTCAATTTTTCTCATTCGATTTTGAACTTAACTGTAAAAGTTCTATGGTTTAAAATCCTTTGGAGAAATTTGACAGTTTGGTATACCCTGGTGTGCTGTTCTCTGTACGTAAATACTAATACAATAATACGATTATAGACATCACGCCTGTTACTCCTATGCTTTGCGCTGAAGTGTACATAAATTTTTAATAATATAAGTACGTCCACACGGCTACACATCAAGCTATATTCATAGCATAGCATATATTAATATCCAGTTTACACTGACCTCCCGTGGTAAGGAAATCTTATACAATACGAGATCAGCTTATACTGGAATTGTATAGCTATTCTCTGTAGCCGTAGCCGCTGTAGCCGTGCATACGTCCCAATTATTTTCTCCATTACACTTCGATTATGTTATCACAAGAATCGACTACGAATGATCAACAATCAATAAATATTTATGATTATGATTACTAATTAGTATGATCACAGAACAGACCTCCTAAGTGATTATGATTGTGCGATATGAAACCAAGAATCTAATGTCTACTGATGTAAACAGCAAAATAGTAAGTTTATTGAATGGACATCACTAGTATGTACTTAGCGCGCGCGCTGGAAGTGGTGTCGTTCGTCGTCAATTTGGAAGAAATTATTTGTTATTGTAAAATTAAATAGTAATTTTATCAATGAAAACATTTTACCTATCGAGAAGTAGTTTATAAAATAGTTATGAATATCTAGAAAATCTGAAACGGTCGTAGTAAATCCGCCGTATTTCAATTGTTTTGATGCCGTTGTTCACTTATATTGATTTATCATACGCCAGTGACCTGTTTTTAGTATTTTGTAATGTGTAACCCATAAATATTGAACATTATCATTAGGAGCAACAGTAGAGCTAATTAGAAATGGACATTTGATTATAAATTTCTTTCCAAGAAAGCGATAATTATGAGGCCGAAGTTCGTGAGAGTAACAGGAGCTCACGAATTTTTTGTTTGAATTAACTAGTTTTAAATTTGGAACGTTCCAAAAGTCTTTTTATCGTTATGGTGTGCATGTTCTACAATGATGACGCCTATTGAGGAGAAGAAAGATGAAAAGGTAAGCAGTGTTCATTAAATATAGCGACCCTCATTAGTATGTGTTAGGTTTTTGGCCAGCAGTGTCATCCTGACTTTAGAGCACTAATTTTATTTTGATTGAAACTAGTAACTTCAAAAGTTAGTAGTACTTTACAGTGAATAAGTAACATTCCATTTTATTTTTAGAAGTAACGAGGTACTTAGGTATGTATTAAAAATATCCATCTAAAATATCACTAACCAGACAGAAAGAATCTCCCTGGAGGCCAAAGAGCTCATTTCATTCAGAGAAGCTAGGGAAAAGAATTGGATCAGCAGTGCTGGATTTTATAGACCATGAATGACCTTTAGGGATAGGGGCGAAGGGGATACACCGATAAATTTTGTATTTTTAAAATTCCTCTAAAACCAAATGTTAAATAATTTGGATTTTCCATGGGATATTTAACTATTATTGTTTACTGCTGTACGTCAATCAGCTGATAGATGAGCTCAGCAACAGCTATGCCGGATGTCATATGAGTATAATGTTTGTGTCAACAACATCAGTTACGCGGACAACATGGTGTTGCTGAGTCCATCTGTAAGTCTGTTAAGTTGCTGTGAGGTCTTCACTGAGTCACGGCTTAAAGTACAATGTTGGAAAGAGTGAGTATATGCTCATCAGAAGTAATAATATACAACCTGAGCATATACCACCAGTATATCTCAATGGGGTATCTCTCGTTTAGGTATCTAGGGGATATTGAGAGGGAGCAGAGAGCATTGTACAGCTGTGTACAGTACAGGTAAAGGTAACTTTGTTCAGAGCCTACTTCCAAAGCTTTTACACCAGCACCCTATGGACCAACTACACGGAGCAGGCCTACAATGCTCTTAGAGTACAGTACAACAACACCTTTATGATTCTGGTGCAACTGCCTCGATTTTACAGTGCCTTATGTATGTTTGCCGACGCGAGGGTGTATGACTTTTATGTTATAATGCGCAAAAAGTCAGCCTCACTAATTCGCCAAATTCGAGGGAGTGGCAACGGAATCCTATGGATGATTGCAGACCAAACAGTGTCGTGGGAAGGCTTATCAGGCTAACATGGCTTTACATAATTATAATCATTAGAATCAGCGATACAACTCCATAAGTTAGAATTGACCTCAAACCTCATGATTGCATGAAATCACTAGATTTGAGGTAAATTCTAACTTATGGATGTGAACCGGGCGAGTTCTAACTAGGGATGAGTATGAACAAATGGTTTTTCAGTCTCAGTCGACGTCTCACCTTGCCGATCTGAACAGTGTCTCTGACGCCGCAATTAATGTGGCCACCTGCCCCCTAGACAAAATCCCTTTTCTGCTTTTCTGTAAGCGTTAACGCCAACGGAAAGATCAAACTGTATGGAGTTGACATTACCTTCAGAGATGTCACGTGACTGCTGCTGTCAACTCCATACAATTTGATCTTTGTCGTTAACGCTTACAGAAAAGGGTTTTTGTCTAGGCCCCCTGGTCTACTGGACCTAGGGTTGCCAACTTTTTCTAGAAGAAGTAGAGTATATTTGATTTTAGAGAGGGTCAATAAAGAGTACAGATTATTAAAAAAAGTACCTACCATTTATTGAACCCTAAGGCACTTTACTTAACAATTTTTAACTACCTTGTTTTTAAAAGAATTTTATGACTCCAAACATCCCAATTCTAAGTTATTATAGGATCAGGAGCTCATTTTTAATCAATTTTAATGAAGCCCTTGTTCAGCTCTTCTTGCCACTTCACTTTCATGGCTGGCATCAGTGAACATTATATCAAAAAGGTCAGTTTATGTTAAAAGAGTATTTTAGCGTACTTACTCTATTATTGTTATAGATTCTAGAGTACACCCACAAGGAAAAGAGTACAATACTTTATTTTAGAGTATGGTTGGCAACCCTAACTGGACCCAAACGGTGCAAGAAACATAGATGTAACGTCGGAACAAACAGAAAGAAGAAGTCTCAGTCAGATAATATAATTGGGATGCTAATATCCTGAAGCAAATGTTTTCGCAAGACAGCCATCCACAAAACGATTAACAGAACACATTTCTTTCAGATTCGCACAGGCATGGTGCAGGTCTCGGATGGCAAGTCCCGTCCGAGACCAGCGCGGCTGGTGCTCACCATGGATGCGGTGACCGTACAGCGAGAGGCTCCGGTGCCTGTGCTGCCTACTAAGGACAAGAATGTGCCTCATGCTAGGGTGAGTGACTTTTGGAGATTTGTGTGATAATTAATAACATGTCCATTGTTTGTGTTGAACTGTTTGGTTAGTCTGAAGGCCTTTCACCTAAGGTCTCTAATATCTATGACGAAATAAGTCAGATTGAAATGGCTTTACGTTCGTGACGTTTACCGATTTTTTCACTCAGAGATTCCTACGTGCCTCGGAAAGCACGTTAAGCCGTTGGTCCCAGCTGTCATTCGTTGATCTTTGACAGTAACTGGCTTGTGGAAGTCAGAAGGCAGTCGCTCCATGTAAAATACTGGTATTCAGCTGCATCCGGTTAGACTGGAAACCGACCCCAACATAGTTGGGAGAAGGCTAGGCAGATTGATTGAGACTTGTATGTCGTAAAACATTTAATAGCAAACCCAACCCTTTCATTCTTGCATTCTTGTCTACTATTAACATCCCACTATACGAAGCCATTTTAAACTAATAAAAAATAATGTTTTTTTCAGACATGTGTAGTATAAGTTCATGGCCGCCTACCTATTTCCACTATGTTTGTGAAAACACTCGTTATTTTAAATTAATGCGCACGAATCACGTATGCGAATTGATGGAAATATCATGATTGATACGAAGTCGCTAATGGCGCCAGCAAACCGTAGGTAAAGCCAGTCTATAAAACTATCAAAATATTATGTTTAGAACATTAAGTGTCTAATCGATTGCTAAATAAACAACAGTGAAATGCCTGGATTATCTCTGATCTTGAATGGATACAATAGTATCAATAGTTTCATAGCGACAGTAGTCATGCCATCTCTCTGCCGACACAAATCTACTGACAATAGCCCCTATAGGTGCTACATCTAGGTCATTTCCGCCGTACTTTAATAAAACTACGTTTTCAATAGGTACTTCAATGTTTAATGAAAGTTTGGGCTTTCAGTCTGGGAATTGTTTCGTAATATCTGACAGTAAGCTTGAATGTAAACTCTATAATAGTGTTTTCGCGCTAATTAAGATATGAATGTAGTAACATCGTGCTGTACCTACTACCTACACTACATGGCCTTTCGTTCGTAAAATTGATGTAGGTATTGAAAACTGCAAGAAAGGCCAATGTTTAGTAGACTTAAACTTCGAACATTTAAGTCCACTACTAAACATTTAAATCTGTCTTACACCTCAAATAAAGCCCAACAACTCATGCAAACTATCATGACAAAAGATACTCGCAGAGCCGTGGACATTCTGCTTATCAATTCAAACATAAATCCACGCAGATAATGATTTTTGCATGAAGCATCCCGAGCAAGCTAATGGCCGTAGTAGTGAATTATTAAACGCACAATGAAACATTTAGTGCAGGTAGCACTGCGCCGTGGTATCTCACTGAAGCTAAGCCAAGAGATGTGGAATTAAATCCGGGAGTGTGTTTAAATTTTCCCATTGTTCAGATAATTAGCTTTTCGACGCTCGGGCACTTGCGCCGGATTAAAAATAAAAATGTAATTTGTTTTAATCTGGATACGCTCCTGTTTCCGCTACGAAAAACTCATCAAAATCTTACTCTATCCGGGATACGAGTTAATTTATTTATGTTTTCATCAAAAAACAAATACACATGCTGAATAAATAGGTTTCCATAGAGTCCATATCCATAGTATGATAGAGTGTCAAGCATTGGCGCCGTCATACCTAGCAGTGTAGTTCATAAACATATTTATAATTTAGCGACCCGACCGCGACGCCTACACCGTTATGAGTATGACGCATGTAAATCGATCAAATCCAATTAACTTTTTGACGTTGAAAAAATCTGATTACCCAAAGGCTTGTAATTGTAACAAACACCTTCGACATTAAATTGTGAAAATATTCCCCTTTCTGTCTCCTCTCCAATAGAGACAGGCTCTCGGACTTGAAAACAAATGGAGATCCAGCTCGAGGGTGCCTCTTGTCACTAGATGCAAATCTTTATTATATGCATGGCCATGAAGAAGGCACCTCGCCTTGCCTCAGGTTGGGGCAGCGTCTTCCCTTCAGCAGCCTACGGTCGAGGCGTCGCTTTCTCTGCTTATCACCATAATATTCCCATCTGATTAACGGTGTTATTTCTAGGAGCGCATGGTTCAAATCACACGACTGAAGGTCGGTGGTCTGGGGCTCAGCATAAAGGGCGGTGCGGAACACAAACTGCCCATCCTCATCTCCAAGATATACAAGGACCAGGCTGCTGACCAGACCGGCCAGCTGTTTGTTGGGGATGCTGTTATTAAAGGTATGATCTGGATATTTGTAATGTTTCTTTGGTACGATCGTACAGTTTTGTGGAAAAAAGAACTTAAACGATTAGACAGTCAGCTTCAGCAGGGTTGGTAGGTGCCGATACTTCATGGTGCTTCTGACGAATTATGTGAGTACTGTTACTTGTTTTGAAGGCAGTCGTATTGCTTACTTGTGTTGGTACAAGACACGCGATTGCCAGAATAATCTGTTACGAAAACAGCGTGACTGAAAGTTAATAAGTATTGATTTAAAGTTGGCTCAACATGACTCAAGAAAGATATACTAAGGTGTTGTGTTTTAAGACGATCCGGACTACGGAATATAGTAAATTAAATTAGTAACTACTCGTCTGTTTACGATACAAGTGCTTCTTAACGAAAGTATCACGTTCTTACTCTATTAATTTTGCGATAGGATCAATTAAGTAGTAAGTTCTCGTGAACAGACATAAAGAGTCATAATTATCGTAAGAAAGTCTCTTTCTCATACTAAAGTTATAGTAAAAGATATCACCTACAATAAAATAATGCGTCAGACTTTTGTCTTCGCTAGTCATGTTTCGTCGTTACTAGAATTCTATCAATATAATCTAACTCGTGAGATTGTAAACTGTCGATAAATTGTGACTGTACCAAGCTTACAATGTACAGGGTTATTGACAAAACACCAGCAACCTCTTTAGAAAAAGGTGTCATTGTACTCATCATTATGAACAACTTTTACTATGGGACCAAACCTGAAATAGCGAAAAAAATATCAGCTGTTCAGTACATATTTATCTACATCAAACTCGTCAGAATGTAGGGAGCAGCTGATTTTTTTTTTCCGATTCCAGGTTGGTCCCATAGTAAAAGTTGTTCATAATGATGAGTACAATGACCCCTTAAGAGGTTGCTAGTGTTTTACCAATAACCCTATATAATGATCTATATTTCAGTAAGTTAATAAAATAAATAAATATCCCTGGACATTTCACACAACGCCATCTAGTCCCAAGCTAAGCAACCTAATGCTTGTGTTATGGTAACGAGATGGCTGATAAACTACTTACATACCATTTTTTTTGTAAATACATACATATTATAGATAGAAAAACACCCAGACTCGGAACAAATACTTGTAGGTCGTACAAATACTTGTTCCTTGCGGGAATCGAACCCGCGACATGCTGCGCAGCAGTTAATCGCTCAACCACTGCGCCAACCGTGTCGCCAAAAGTTAGACTTAAAAATGCCGATTTTTAGACGTAAATATCTCACTAACCGCAAAAGTGGCTCCAAATGGTTCGTGTAATATAACACACGGCTGCTGCGTCGCCAGTTGTTTTTTCTTGAACTTGGCGTGACACCTGCCGCGTGTCTAGATAGGGTACGTTGCCAAGCGCCAATTAGTACAAATATCAACAGGTACCATACCTATGGGTAGGGCTAATTGGGTTAACCTTTCTTTGAAGTTTTTGTGGTTTAATCCGTTGACACCGAGCTTGAAAAACATGCTTAAATTCGTGTTGAGGTACTTTCTTAAATCCACAACCGACAATGGATAAAGAAATGGATTAACAGACACAAGAAATTAATGAACGAATCGTGTAACTTTTTTAGCCCATCAACTATCATCAATTTATCATACTATTCCGTCGTGCTAAATAAAACTGCACCGGTTCGTAACATATCCTTCGTCCTATCAACAGTAGATTACAGTTAATTCTTAGAATTCGCAGTGCAGTCCCAACAATTGCTTAACAAGCCGCAATTAACCACTGGATGCAAATTGTACGTATGCTGTGCTATTAATTAAAGACAATCAACAGACTCCGGGGATCTAGGATCATTTTTAGACGTTAAACAAGCTTGATGGATTGGCAGACTGTCTGTTGTAATCGGATTTCATTAGTTGCCCCGTTATTGGATGTTGGTATTTAATTATCTGTCTGATCGTGATTGATAGGAGTCTTAGATTTACTAAATTTACCTACTATTTACTGAACATGATTTACAATTTCTCGGATTTCTATGTTTTGTTAAAATTTTACTTCCTTACATTTATTTAAATCTGTTAAGTTGTATTAAGTACCTATACGTTTCTTAAATAAAATAAATCACTATCATTACATAGTATAAAACAAAATCTCTTCCCGCTGTCTGTCCCTATGTATGCTTCGATCTTTAAAACTACGCAACGGATTTTGATGCGGTTTTTTTTAACCCGTCGCACGCCTATTATCAGACACAATAGATGTTTTATTGTTATCTGCACACCTGGGTGTCAATCGACGTTTAAAGAGTTAATAGATAGATAATAATAGATAGATTCAAGAGGAAGGTTTGTATGTATAATGCATGCGCGGGCGAAGCCGCGGGCAAAAGCTAGTAAATTTATATTGAGAAGAGGAATAAATATGTTATGTAATGGGAATTTGGGCACCACTATGCTCGGGTTAAGGCCAGATTTCAAAACCTAAACTGCTGTAAAACGAGTTTAAACTTTTCTTCATAATTCGACATATTTAAAATACAGATCCAAAGACACCGACTTAAAGTTATTTTTCACTTTGTAGTTTATTTTTTTGGAGGTCGGTTATTTTTTTTAAGTTTTTTGTTCTATTGCAAAGTACCTACTATTTTTCTCCGCTCTTGTCATGTTAATACAAACTTGTAACATAAAACGTTCTTTATTCCAGTGAACGGAGAGTACATAACGGCATGCAAGCATGATGACGCGGTGAACATTCTGCGGAACGCCGGCGACATTGTGGTGCTCACTGTCAAACACTACAGAGCTGCGACACCTTTCTTACAGAAGCAGGGTAAGTTCTACTTACTGTCAACCATTACCCAAGTAGCAGGACAGGTATGTTTGTTGTGGTACTTTAGAACCCGGTGTCATACTTAATTCAACCAAAAAGTTTATTACTTCGCACACGCTTGAGAATGTGAAACGAAAGGAACTTGGAAACAGTGTTGCAAACAAACAAAATTAAATTAATGTTGCCAACTAAATAATAATATATTACATTGGCAGTTTACAATATGAAGTCACAGTCTTTTCTATTTTGCACGTTCGTACTATACAAATTTTCCTTCACTGATGATCATTGCCGGAGCTGTCATGACATTGCTGCTAGTCCGTTTATCACTAACTTCTACTCTAGCACTCGTATAGAAACCAATCGAAATGTTCTCCGTCGAAGTCACATTATTCTGATCACCACCTGCCACCATCACCTCCCTGATAGGATAACTCCACCAGTTACGACCGTTAAACTTGCTCTGATAGTTTGCAAATACATTGCCTGTAAGGTAAGCTTCATAGTCTACCTCAATGTTTAAGGTAACGTGCGTGGCGGCAAGATTGGCTACTACTGCTTGTCCTGGAGGCAATTCAACTTCCACACTCTTAGCAGTTCCTAGAGTTACTGCTTTGGCTTTACTCGTGTAATTTCCCCAGTTTGCTGAAAAAGACATGCTGGTTGTCTCTCCAATACCTCCTGCTGCGTAGGAGACACTGTAAGTTATCTCTTGTCCCACGGTCAGCTCCTTGCTAATAGACCAGCCAGTGACGACTGTCTCTTCAACCTGATGTGATATAGCAGCGTTATACTTCGCCTTTACTTGATTGTAGTTAACGAATTCTTGCGTGGATATAATAACAGGTTTCGTATGGATCTCTATGACTCTATACCTTACAGGTCTTAAAGTCCTCTGGACTTGTGGCCATAGGAATGTGTGGTAGTCATCTCCCCAGGGTGTGGGGCTTCTCACGAACACATCTGTGGGTTCACGCCCTGAGAAGGCATCACACGCTCTTTTTAATCGATGGTCTTCAATATTGAATGTCTTTCGTTCCTTGTCACTAATGATTTCTACGATCTGACCACTGAATTCTACTGACGTGTTGGTCTCGCTTTGACCTGCCCTGATCTGGATTTCTATGCGGCCGTATATCGCTGGTATGAAGAGAATGAGGAGGTATTTGGACTTCATTGTGACCTGTAAAATGTTTAGGCGATTAGTAGCCATTGAATGATTTGATTATATGTAAATGACAGCTGGTGGACAGCTGAACATAAGCCTCCATATGACTCGAGGGACCAATTTAGCCCTGCGTCATTTCACGACGTAATTAATCCTAGGGTGACTGGTATTTTAAAATAAATAGAAGACAGTAATTAACTTACCTAACAGGCTATAGATGTCCAAATAACATTTCTACGCACAAAACTAAAATATATACCTTTGAAACTTTATGTTATCTATACTAATATTATAAAGAGGTAAAATTTGTATGTAAGTTTGTAAGTTTGTATGTAGGGGGTAATCTCCGGAACTAATGATCCAATTCTAAAAAAAATTTCACTGGTAGAAAGCTACATTATTCCTGAGTGCTATAGGCTATAAATCATATTTATATCATGCATATTAGCCGAGCTATCACAAGTTTTGTCTAACAAGTCGGAAAGAAATACCTCTTTAAACAGACTTTTTTGCATGCGCTGCCTAAACGGTTGTTTATAATTGAGAACAATGTATGGCAGTCTGGTCCGTCTTGAATAATTCTACAAAAAAGTCCGCGACACCATATTTCTATCTTTTATGTTTTATCTTTTATACATCTTTTATTGTTTTAAAAAAGTATTTTTTAGACATACTTACGTTTGGATGATTATTTAAACAACAAAACATTAATCCTTATCAAAATAAGATATTTTATGATCACAAGGACATCATGGAGATAAGATTTGGCTTTTACAGTATGGCAATTGGTCATACAGTTTCGGAGGTAATATAAAATTACTAAAACGCAAAATAACTTTAATTCATACCGGTTCCTCTTGAGCCAACATGTTTAGAGCGGACGTTTTATCAATTTACCCATAGATGGCGTTGTGCAAAATGTCGGTGGAATACAGCGGAAGAGTTTGTTTTTTTGTTGGTTTGTTTGAACGCGCTATCTCTGGAACTACCCCAGTCGGATTTGAAAAAATCTTTTTGCATATAGGCTATTTAACATCACGCTAGGGCCCTTAGGAGCCGAGCGCGAAGTAATAGCGCGGGCAGGCGATGCGGAACGATATAGGATATTTAACATCACGCTAGGGCCCTTAGGAGCCGAGCGCGAAGTAATAGCGCAGGCAGGCGATGCGGAAGGATATAGTCTATTTAACATCACGCTAGGGCCCTTAGGAGCCGAGCGCGAAGTAATAGCGCGGGCAGGCATTGCGATGCGATGCGTCGGGGTTGGTGGGTGGGGGGTACAAGAAATTTAACGCGGACGAAGTCGCGGGCAGAAGCTAGTCGCTTATCACAAGAAAGAGCATTAGTGTATAACAATTAAAATCGCATTTATTGGACCGCTAATGTTTCAAACTATTAGACAAAAATAGAAATGAGGAATCTTTTATTTATTTATTGGGTGTGGAAATCGGGTGTCGTGGTATGGGCATGTGATGAGCTTGAATGAGGAAAATGTAATCAGGATAGTTTTGAGTATGAATGCGAATGGCTATACGAGTAGGGGAAGACCAAAGAAACGATGGATGGGCTGTGCGAAAGATGATATGGACAGAAAGCGAGTGACTACCGAGATGACGAATAGAAAAGTACCTATGAAAGAAAAAAATACTTTATGAAAGAGTAAAGAGAACATCATGTTGTTAGTAACTCGAGTTTTACTCGAGAACTCGCACTGGGTATTCCCAGTCCGACTTTCACAAACATCAGAACCACAGAAATATAAAAAAACAGGAGAAGTGGCAAGGGGGCGAATCTGTGTCCGCGCGACATGCTCAGTGTACGGTATTGTACACTTTGCTGTTACTGGGATTGGTGGAGACTGATACTCGTGTTCTTTCTTGACGTTTATTGTTGAGAATACTGTTGCCTTGCCAGCTAACTGTCTTACAAGAGATGAATTCGAACTGACTGTAGACTGTAGAAAATATAAATTCGAACTGACTGTAGGTACAAGGTATGAATTAGAACTCGAACTGTACGTGTACCAGATAGGAATCCGAACTGAACTGTAGTGTAAATTCGAACTGATTTTGGCTCGTGGATATCGCTACGCCCCGCAAGGGGCGTGGCGTGCGGCTCCAGGGCTAAGCCCCCCTACCGCGGAAGCTTTACGGTGGTCCGTAAATACGGACCCCTCATTTTGGTCGCCACTGGCGATGGCTGGTTGGGCGTGCTGCATTAACACGCCCATGGAGATGGTATCTGTCTTTGTGTCCGTGGGCTCGCTACGGCATATGCATACTACCGCTTTCTTCACCGTGTTTCGGCGGTCAACTACTACCGGGTGGAGCCCGCACCTACATGCGTGAAGCCCAGCAGATAGCGACCAGCGACAGAAACACGGACTCCGCGTTCCCACGGATGGGGTGAGTGGCCCCCGTCCGACCCATTTTCAGAGCTAGCCGAGCCTGGGCCGGGGGAGGGGGACCGTGTCGTGGGTGTGAGGGTGGCGTTGTACTGTGTGTCGCCACCCGGTGTCTATGCAAATACGCGCACGCCCGCGCTGCGTATTCGCGTGTGTGCTTTGTGCCTGTATAGAGGTGCATGTCTGGGGTTTGCCACGTGATACGCCTAAATTATCCTAGCACGCACCACGTGACAGCGTATGTATTTGTGGTGGAAGTGTTGCTGTCACAAGTGAGCCGCGTGTAGCCGGGAGCGGCTCACTCGGAAGGTCAGTCCGGTACGGTGATGGGGTCATCGTCCGCAAGCAGGTCGCGGGGGAGGGGCCTAGCGTCCGGGGGGCGCGTATGCCAGGGCGCGATCTGCTTGACATGCGGCCAGGCAGACGCGTCGGCACGCGCGAACATCCCCTTCGCCAGGCGGCCCACAAACTTGTCCAGGCTCTCAATCCCGAGGTCGCGGTGAAGCACGTCGTTCCTCACGAAGCGAGGCGCGCCGACTATTGTCCGCAGCGCAAGGTTCTGCTGCGCGCGGAGCAACTTTCGGCTAGGCTCGCTCGTGAGGGCAAACCATGATGGGGCGGCATAGGTCAAGATTGGGCGCACGTACAACTTGTACACGCCCAACTTGACACGATGCGGGAGGCGGGACGAGAGCACAGGTCTAAGTAGGTTGCGGGCGACCCTACCCTGTGCGGCGACATTGCGGACGTGTGGCCCCATGGTGAGCCGACGATCGATGGTGACACCCAGGTATTTGACCCGGGGCGACCAATCGATGTCGACTCCTTGCAGCCTGAGGGGTGGTGGTAGACGCGCAGCTCCTGTAATTATCGCCTGCGTCTTACCCACGTTCACCGACAGCCGCCACTTGGCCAGCCAGTCGGGAAGGAGGTCGAGGGCGCGCTGCATTTTGACCGCCGCGTAGTTCGCATTCAGCGAAGTGGTGATATACGCGGCGTCGTCAGCATACAGCGCGAGCGTCGCTTCTGCTGTAGTGGGGATGTCGTCCGTGTATCGTGAGTAACACGCCGGCGACACGCAGCTACCCTGGGGTACGCCCGCCAACACCGGGCGGGCGCTAGAAAGCGCGCCGTCGACCACCACCCTGAAAGTCCTGTTCGAGAGAAAGTCAGAAACCACCCTAACGACGCGACGGGGCGCGTCTGAGGTGGCCAGCTTGTAGACAAGGCCGTCATGCCATACGCGGTCGAAGGCCTTCTCCATGTCGAGGAGTACTGCGACCGAGTATTCTTTCTTGTTTCTAGCGGCCGCGAGTAGGTGCAGTACCCTCGACAGCTGGAGCGTCGTGCTATGTTCCGCCCGAAACCCGAATTGCTCCGGACGCGGCGCGATGTGCGGTTGGAGATGTCGCAGCAGGAGTGCTTCGAACACCTTGGAGATCGTGGACAGCAGAGTTATCGGCCGATAGCTCTCCGGCTTCAGGATGTTCTTTCCCGCCTTGGGCAGCATGATGACGCGCCCCTCCTTCCACGCAGCGGGAAAGACCCCCGTGCGCAGTATCGCCGTAAACAGGCGCGCCAGCGCCGCTACCATGCGGTACGGCAGGTGGCGCAGCACTGTGTTTGTGATACCGTCAGCACCAGGGGCCTTACGGGGCTTCGTCTTCAGGATGGCGCGTCTGACTGCGCCAGGCGAGAAAAAGATGGCGTCTTCTTCGGGAGCTATCGGCGGCGCGAAGTAGGCCTCCAGGTGTTTCTCGACTGCTGCGACATGTTCGTTGTCGCTGGTCGGGTTCGGTTGGAACTGACGCTCCAGGTGCTCGGCGAAGACCTCCGCCCGGTCCTCCGCTACATATTTGAGCGCCCCGTCACTGCTGAGTAGAGGGCGCACCGGAGCTGGGGTATTCGATAGTGCTCTGCAGAGTCTGTAAACAGAAGGCCAGCTATCTGTAGCGGCCTCTATTCGTTCCTCCCAGCCCGCGGCGGTCGAGGCCCTAAGCTCGGCCTTAACCTTCTCCGCGAGACGGTTGAGCTGTCTCTTCATAGTTGGGCATCTAGTTTGTTGCCACTGCTTGCGTAGGCGCCTCTTCACGGCGATCATAGCTCTAAGGTGGGTCGGCAGGGGCGGCAGTAGCCCTCTCCCCTGCGGCTGCGTTGTTGTCGCCGCTTCCAAGGCGCTTTGAATGCAAGCAGTGACGTCGTTCGCCGTCTGCTCTACGTCCGCGGAGGAAACAATAGGCCGAGTCGGCGTGGTGGTCTCTAACTTCTCTCGAAACGCTGTCCAATCCGTTATTCGACGTGGCGCTATGGGCTTCAGTCGGGTCGGCATACCCGATAAGACGACGAGTACTGGCTGATGGTCTGACTGTAGCTCGTCGTCTATCACTTGTTGCGTGATCTGGCCTTGTAGCCCTCGGTGGACTACGATGTCCAGCACGTCCGGCATGTAGATGTGGGCGTCCGGATAGTGGGTGGGCGTCTCTGGGCCGGACACCGTATAGCCGAAGGCTTCCGCGTCCGCGAAGAGCCGTCTCCCCTCGGTATTCGTTGTATATGAGTTCCACGCTGGGTGCTTGCTGTTCAAATCACCGGCGAGGATGGTCGTCTTCTGTGAGGTACTGATGAGGGCCCGCAACTCTGACAGGTCAAACCGAGTTGCGGGCGGCTTATAGCAGGCATATATGTTTATATCCTCGCCGGCTATATTTAGCTGCACACCCAGCGCGTAGAAAGTGCTGAGTGACGGCAAGGGGAGTTCCTGATGGACGACTCTTCGCCTCACAATCACCGCCAGACCACGATAGCGGGTGTTCTGTGCCGACCTTTCGTCCTTCCTGTAAACGAGGTAACCTGGGAACCTAACCCTATCTTCGGGCCCCAGGAACGTCTCGCTTATGAGCGCCACGTCTATGTCTTGTTCCCGAAGGAGATGGCGGAGGGGGGCGACCTTGTCCCGTAGGCCGCGGGCATTCCAGTGAATCACCCTTAATGACCTAGCCATGGTAGAGCGTCAGTAGGGTGGCCAGGCCATCAAGGATGACCGTTTCCACGTCTTGACCCTGCCTTATTGCCTTAATAAGGTTCATCAACAATTTGATGGCGCAGGTTGTGAATTCGCGTTTTGTAGTTTTGTCTTTGGCGCCGGCAGCGCCACTCGTCTCTCCGGTGAACTTTTTTAGTTCCGACTTTTGTCGCTGCGCTATGCCGGCGCCAGCAGTCGGTTCAGTAATGTTCACAGCCTGCGCCCTGTTTGTGGCAGGGTCGGCCTCCGGGACATCTTCCTGTGTCGCAGGGGGTGGGGGGAGGGTCGACTTCTTGCCCTTTCCCTTCCCCTTACCCCCACGTCTCTTATTCTTCCTCCGCCCTGAGGAGGAGGCTTGCTGCCTATCTGTGGGCCCGTTGGCCGCCGCCATCAGCGACGTACCCTGTTGGGCCTCCTCTGTTGCTTCTTGCGGCCTCTCGGTGGCCACTTGTGGCCGGCGCGAATTGGTCGTGATGGCGGCGGTCCCCGCCCGCTTGTTTCGAATTTCATTCTGAAACACGGGGCACTTGAGATTGCTCGCGGGATGCGGGCCCCCGCAGTTGACGCAGGTGGCCGGCTCCTCCCGCGGGCGCGGGCAGTCTCTTGCTGCGTGCCCCTCCCCGCATCGCACACAAGCGAGCGGGCGGTGGCAGTGGTGCGAGCTGTGCCGAAATTGTTGGCACCGGTGGCACTGTGCGGGCCCACGTTTGCCCCTCCAGGCCTCAATTTTGACACCACGCATGTACATGAATACCGTGGTGTCATATATGGCCCGGACATCTGGCGTCCTCTTTATGATGGCGTGGAACACGCAGCCGGGTCTTCCTTGCGCCCCCTTTATGTGGCGCACGTACTCCGGCTGGTATCCCATCACCCGGAGCTCCTCCTCAATCTCCTTCGGGTCCGTATCTGCCGGTATACCCCGTATGGCGATTTTCAGGCTCTTCTCCGCTGGTAGCGAGTAGGCGAACCATGAGATACCCATCTCCTTCTCTAGGTTGGTCAGATAACGCTGGACCAGCCTGTATTCTTCCTCCGTCTCGGGGCTAAATTTGACTCCCGCCCCGTATGGACGGGCATTAGGAGGCCGGCCCAGCTTGGCGGCGATGGCCCGGAAATGGGTGGCCCAGTTAGGTAGTTTTTCGACTACCAGCGGAGGATATTTGGGGACTTTCTGCTGCTTATTCGTCGTCGTCACCGGGGCGCCGGAGGCGCTGGGGACGGCAGCAGGGGCTGCGGTGGAGGTAGAGGGGGCAGGTGATAAAGTGAAAGCACTTACCCCAGCGGTCATGGCGACTGGCATCGGTGATGGAGGTGGTGTGCGGCGTGTCGCGTCCGCAAACGTAGGCGACGGCGACGGTGACGCAGGCGGCGTGGCCCGACTCCGCGGCACACTTTCGCGTGGTGCCTGCGGCGTGTCGCGGCAGGACCGCTTTGCTACCTCCACGCTGGTGTCCGACGAACTCCTCCGGCGTGGCATCTTCTGTCTCTGGGGTTGGGGCTCGAAACGCATTGGCGTCTTCATGCCTTCAGCTCCTCCGGCTCCTCCCACGTTGGGCCGCAGCCCGGATCGCGGTGTCGTATCTGGAGACACGTCGTCGCGACCGGACCCGGCCGAGCACGCCGATGCTAGCGACATGCTAGATCCCGCGCGTGACGAGCATGCCGATAGCACGGCAGGCGAGTCGTAGGCGGAGGTACGGGGGGGCGCCGGTGAGTCGGGCACCCGTGGAAGCACTGCACTTTCACTTACACTCACTTTCACTGCACTTTTTCCCGCACTGATTTTGGTTTTACAAGTAAGGCTTTTTATATGCCCCAGTGGCGTTAGTTCTATCCCTACTATTTCCCACGCTTTGGGTGGTCTAACAAAGTACTGGCTACGCTATTTAAAACTATTGTAAACACATAAACACAAACTTACTTGGAACTATTACAAATGTCTAAAGAAATGCATATTTTACATCAATAGTCACCGACAACAATAAATTCGTTTCCTAAAACTAAGAAAGATATTTTCTGCGGATTACAATTTACGCAGAACTGTTACCTATTCAACAAAAGGTCTCAATAGATTCCGACAGTAATGAGTTCCTTTAACAGTGCCGCTAGTAAACATTTTAGAATATAAAACAATGCATTTTACTACGAAAACGCCCGGCGATAAGCAGAACAATAACCAAACATTTCGGGCGCCGTGGCAATCTCTATCATCTGTTGGACTTAAAGCTGCATGGTAATTTTCCGCAAACTGAAAATACCACATGCCTTAAAATTATATTATTACCATGCTGACTAATGGAGCAGCTATCCTGCACATTCCTCCCGCCGTGCGACATCCAGTTTCGTAGTGCTGTGTGTCGCACCTATTAAAATCGGTGCAGGATAGCGGCTCTTGACTGACCCACATACTAAATGAACACTTGAAACTATTAAAATAATAATCGTCTTTGCGAAACACTATGAATATACACACTATGTTCACTGTCTCGTACATATTATGTACTACCGTTTTTCACACACTCACACACTATGTTCGTTATCCCGCACATTTCTCCCGCCGTTTGTCTGTGTTGCATCACTTACAGGTGCGGTCCCGACGTCTGTAGACAGAGGCAGGGTCACCAGCTTCCTCACGGGCCGTCGTAGCACTCCTCCCTTGGTCTGCACGTCTACTGTTCGTACGACGTCGTCTGGTCCCGGGTACGTGACGATGACTCGTCCTCGTATCCAAACGTAACGAGGCAGTTTGGTGTCGACTATCTGTATTTGGTCGTCGACTTGTACTGTTTGCCCTCGTCCCTGCGGCTCTCGTCGGCGTTGGAGCTCAGGAAGGTACTCCTTCACCCAGCGCGTCCAAAAGATGTCATCTGTGATTGCGATCATGTGCTGTCGGAACCGCATGATGACGCCCGGTAATGACTGCAGGAGATCAGGTCCCTTGAGTAGTATGTCATTGAGAGCTACTCCTCTTGTTTTGGCTGCAGCGTCGTGGACTACTCTTAGCTTATCAGGCTTCATCGGGTTGATTACCGCGAAGTGTGGTAGATACCAGGTCTTGCCCGGTGTCTTCTGTTTGGGAGCGATTTCGTCGTAACCTTTTGCATTGAGAGCTTCCATCTGTTCGGTGTACTTCTGTTTCAGTTCAGGATCACGATCAATCTTCTTTTCAATGTTGAAGAGCTGCTTCAGTGAGTTTTCGTAATTATCAGGAAACATGACATCTTCTTGTCGCCAGAGAAGACCAGTTTGAAATCTTCTTTCACCTATTCTCGTTGTTGCTTGCTCTTCTAGATCAGTGTTGGTTCTCTTAGGATCCAAGCAGAGCGCGTCCACATCGAAGTATTGCTTCACGAAGTCTTCCAAATTATTATCTGCTTCTTCTGTGATGTGCGACACGAATTTTATGTTACGTCCAAAAGTTCGTGTTTGACTGCTATGGAGCACCCAACCTAGTGACGTGAGAGAAGCCACCGGTTGGTTCTTGTCTCCTTTTCTGACTTCTGAAATCAGTAGAAGATGCCGATTGTCTAGTCCAATCAATACTTGCGGCTTTGCGTCTGCGTATGTGAGATATTCGCAGATGTCTGATATTTGCTTGCATCCTTCCACTACTTCTCTTGAGACCTGTTGAGACGAGACTTGCAGGTTCTTCACCGTGCGCGCTTGTACTTGCTCTTCATGATCGTTGAGTCCTTTCAACTTGATGATGACTCGTCGGGAAGCTGATTCTGATGTCTTCATATCGTTGATGGTTTCTATTTTCAATGGATCTATGGGTCCAGTGACTCCAACGCTTTCGACTACGTTGTCGTCGACTAATGTTACTGTTGACCCGTCGTCCATCAACGCAAAAGTGTTGACAGCTTCTCTTGGTTCTCGGACTTGTATTGGCAAGATCTTTAAATAAGATTGCTTTTTCTTGACTGTCCAAGCAGAGTGGAATACTTCTGTTATTTCTTTATCTTCTTTTGCTTCTGCTAGCACTGTGGAGTCAGGTTGAACTCCCGCCGGTGATTGCTGTGGTTGAGGTGAATGTTGACTATGTTCCTCTTTATAACCCGCTGGATTCAGTTCTTCTGTGTTAGTGATTACCGGTTCTTCTATTGGACTGTGTGGTTTATTGGCGATCGTTAACACAGGTTGGTTCGCTTGGTCTTCCAGCCAGTTGTCTACTCGTTTATTTACTTCTATTTTGGAGTAGACGGAGACATCTTCTACCTCTTCTGTATCTTCTTCCTCTTCTGTATCTTTTTCATCTTCGGTTTCTAGTGCAGCCAGGCGCACTGTAGCTAGTTCGACTTGAAGACGTAGCAATTCTAGTTTAGCCTTCGCTATTTTGCTCGCCTTAGTCTTGCTGTGGGTGGATCTTCCCCCTCTCCCCTTCTTGGTAGAGGATTGAGCGTCCTGTGGTCTGTTTGGCTTTGACAGACCGGCGATGCTTTTCTTAGCTCGTTCCACTGTAGAGGTTTAGAGGTTTCTGTATTTCGACGAGCTTCTTTACTGTTATCGGTGACAGTGGCTGGCGGCTTCATTGGTTGCTTCACTGTTGCGTCGGCGAGCAGCGTCGTCGCGGCGGAGGGCGTCACAGAGGGTGAGGCAGTGGCGACGGCGGTGGCGAAGGAGGGCACGGCTGAAGGCTCTGTCACCGCGGAGTTTTCTGTTTGCTCTGTGGTCTCCGTGGCGGTAGTAGCCATGCCCGTTTCCATGCTGGTGCCAGTCGTCGACTGTGTCTGTTCTGTAGGCGGCTCGTGACGTCTTCCTTCAGAGCGCGTAACTGCCATAATGACAACCAATGGTTTCTTTCTTCACAATAACGCTCTTCTATTCACGACCTTCCTGTATTTCCCCACGTTACCCGGCGCGAAGGACCATTAAATGTACGGTATTGTACACTTTGCTGTTACTGGGATTGGTGGAGACTGATACTCGTGTTCTTTCTTGACGTTTATTGTTGAGAATACTGTTGCCTTGCCAGCTAACTGTCTTACAAGAGATGAATTCGAACTGACTGTAGACTGTAGAAAATATAAATTCGAACTGACTGTAGGTACAAGGTATGAATTAGAACTCGAACTGTACGTGTACCAGATAGGAATCCGAACTGAACTGTAGTGTAAATTCGAACTGATTTTGGTTTTTTTTTTTTTTTTTTTTTTTTTTTTTGAGTGGCTTCTCGCAGTTGACCACGGGGGGTCGAGACTGTTTAACCGGACTTTCCTGTGGCTGCTTTAAGCGAGAGCTTAAAGCCTCCGGCCAGGCTTAAAACTAGGACTTAAAACTAGGGGTTTGAGCGACTCTGCACGTCGCTGCGGTAAGGGTAGGGAGGACAGCCAGAGGGTTCAGGCTGGGTCGTGACGCGATAACATCCAAGGTACGAGGTACGAGAATGATCGGTGGGCAAGGGGAGTTTAGTGGCGGGTTAGAGGCTACAGGCTCGGCTGCGCTACCGGCTGGCGCAGCCTCGCCGAGTAGAGGGCAAGAGGGAGGTGGGCAATTACGTTTTCGACCTCGACGGCGGGGTCGGAACGTAGGTCTTAGCTTGCGTTTGCGGAGCGTACTGGTGGCCTTATTACTCTCCTGTAGGAGAGTTATAGGGTCATCAGGTTCGGAGAGAACATGTTTAGGACGGCGGGTCCTACTAATCCGGGAGGGAACATAGTTGGCGGATTCGACAACCAAAGGGTTGCGATGTTTCGCGGCGGTTTCAAAGAAACGCACGGAATTGCGTTTCAGAAATTGTCGGATCGTTGGGATTTTGAGGTCAAGGTGGAGGTTTTCGTTCCGAACGAACCAGGGGGCACCCGTTATCTTTCGGAGAAAACGGTTTTGCAGTGTCTGCATTCTATGTATGTGATGGGGCTTGGCGTGAGCAAATACCGAGCCCGCATAGGTCATGATGGGCCGAATGACGGCTGTATAAATGCGCAACTTGCACTTAAGTGACAATTTGCTACGTGCATTCAGAACGGAATGGAGTCTACCGAGGGCAAAAGCGGCCCGTGAACGAGCGAGCTTTATGTGCTCGGAGAAGCTTAAGTGCTCATCGAGCGTGACACCGAGATATTTGGCTCGCTTCTCCCAAGGGATCGGCTTGTCAAACATCGTGATTGGTCGGGGTAAAGGACGTGTGTGGTACGGTTTCACTGATTTTGGTTTTACAAGTAAGGCTTTTTATATGCCCCAGTGGCGTTAGTTCTATCCCTACTATTTCCCACGCTTTGGGTGGTCTAACAAAGTACTGGCTACGCTATTTAAAACTATTGTAAACACATAAACACAAACTTACTTGGAACTATTACAAATGTCTAAATAAATGCATATTTTACATCAATAGTCACCGACAACAATAAATTCGTTTCCTAAAACTAAGAAAGATATTTTCTGCGGATTACAATTTACGCAGAACTGTTACCTATTCAACAAAAGGTCTCAATAGATTCCGACAGTAATGAGTTCCTTTAACAGTGCCGCTAGTAAACATTTTAGAATATAAAACAATGCATTTTACTACGAAAACGCCCGGCGATAAGCAGAACAATAACCAAACATTTCGGGCGCCGCGCCGTGGCAATCTCTATCATCTGTTGGACTTAAAGCTGCATGGTAATTTTCCGCAAACTGAAAATACCACATGCCTTAAAATTATATTATTACCATGCTGACTAATGGAGCATGGGAGGAGCTCGTGGCTAAGTAATAACAGCCGCACGGGTCGATCCGTCAGGTTAAGCTACGCTTGCCGGGGTTGGTCAGTGGATGGGTGACCATCTTTACATATCGAGATTCCTCCGTGCCTCGGAAAGCACGTTAAGCCGTTGGTCCCGGCTGTTATTCGTGGATCTTTGACGGTCGTTACGGGTCGTCAGAAGCCCGAAAGTCTGACAACCAGTCTTACCAAGGGGTATCGTATTACCCAGTTACTGGGTTGTGGAGGTCAGACAGGCAGTCGCTCCATGTAAAATACTGGTATTCAGCTGCATCCGGTTAGACTGGAAGCCGACCCCAACATAGTTGGGAAAAGGCTAGGCAGATTGATTGATTTTGCTGACTAATGGAGCAGCTATCCTGCACACTCAGTATGAGCCGTTCATAGTCAAATGGCCGTCTCCTCGAACTAGTGCGCTTTCGACTGTGATCGTGACAATTTATGAGTATTCCGTTTTGTTCACTGGTTTCTTATTGTAAAAACCGAAGCCAAAACAAAAACTATCATAAAAATAATCATGGAATCACTTTCCATAAGTAAGTACAGTAGTACTCAACTAATAAGGCGCGTCGTGAATCTTCGTTCGCGCAGAAAAGAAAGTATGGCCCCGAAGATTAACGAGATTGCTTAAAACTTACAATCAACCTTAGATCACTACTATAAGGTTCATAATACACTGCAGCTGTTAGTTCCATCTCACTCGCAAGTATGGCGGCGCGCGCTAAAATGGCGGCAGCTGCGACCAATAGCGGTACAGGAAAAAGCGTGGTGCGTGCCGATTGGTCAATAGCATTTTCCGCGCTTTGAAAATTCATCTTCTGCGCAGGTACATCGATAAGCCATATTAGTTGAGTACAAGTATTTTACCGTATTTGTCTTTAAAATCATGAAAGTGATAAAAAGACAAAATGGGACACAGGGTTCCGATACATTTTAACATACTGGGCACATCTCCTTTCTTATATCTATGATTAGAAACAAACCAAAGATGTTTCAGGAATAGGTACTTAGTTGTTGTAAATCTGCTACTGCCGCGATTACGAAGTAGGCCTTTATTCAACAAGCTCCTACGATGGCGTTCTTATCGTTTCCAGCGGACGCAGCGTCAGACACGGACAGCAGTACCGGCGACGACCACCCTTCGCTACACAACAAGACTGTAGATGCCAACTGTAACACTGAGAAGAACACCGAACATACTAATGGTGGCTGGCAGGTATGTACTTAATTAAAAGTAAAAAAAGATGTCTAAAACTTTTTCGACAATCATGTTCATATTTCAGACAATTTACACAACTTTAATGAATTATATAAGTACCTAAACCTTCCTCATGAATTACTCCGTCCAATGGTGAAAACCGTATGAAAATCCGATCGGTAGTTTTTTGAGCTTATCGCGTTCATACAGACATGTATGTCTGTATGAACGTTATCACGGCGGGGGATTTTGTTTTTAATATGTAGTAATGTACTAGCGTAGGCTAAGTTATTTTTTTACACTAACACTGTGGATCTCATTGTTGTCTGTTAAATACCGTTTTTTATTATGAATAACATAGTTTCGTTGTCTCACAGAGCGCATGGACGGACGGCGGTGACGAGAGCAGCCGGCCGGGCAGCGCCACGGGCTCCGTGCGCGGCTCGCGGCCTCCCTCCGTGGCGTCCGACAAGCCTGCTGAGCTCAAGGAGTGGGTCGACGTCATATCAGGTATGTAAACTCTTTACAAAATGCTTTAAAAAAGGTTATAAAACTTAAAACGCCTTTTTTCCTCTCTTAAGTTGTGACAATTAATAATCTTGGTTACCATATAGACAAACTTTTTATAATACAGGTCTAAACAAAAAGTATTGATATGTAATTCAATTATAAGGGTAGATAGCGGGTTGAAATGTTTGCAGAATATGTGTGTCATAGTTCGACTATATATCCTGCTATGACATCTACTTACCTTTTGACCGCTTGGCTAAATATCAATTGCCGTGCCCCTAGCGCGCGGGCTACAAATCGATAAAATAATACCTACAATAAATTACAGTTAATAGGACGAAGATAGAACGAAAACTCATGCATATTCTCTGTCGCAGAAATACGACACGAGCGGTAGGGGCACGGAAATAATAGGTCTTTACCTATGAAATTGCCGTTTTGTATGAAAAAATTTAAACGAATTTTTTTCATGTATTTTTTATTTGTATTAATCGAAGTAATCACCCATGCAATCAATGCATCTTTGCCAACGCAGTGGCAGTTTATTGATGCCCTTCTTAAAGAAATCAGCTGGTCGGGAGGCAACAAATTCTTCAAAGGCATTTTGTACTGCCTCTCGGGTATTGAATTTTTTTCCCGCCAAGAAGTTATCCAAATTCTGGAAAAGTAGTAGTCTGTAGGCGCAAGGTCTGGTGAGTAGGGCGGATGACGGAGAGCTTCCAACCCCAGTTCTTGCAACTTGGAGACCGTCTGCTGTGCAGTATGAGGTCGCGCGTTGTCGTGCAGGAGCAGCGGAGACGAGCGATTGACCAATGCTGGTTGGAGATGTGCCAGCTTCTCCATCATTGTGTTCAGTTCTTCACAGTACACATCTGCAGTAATGCTCACCCCGTTTGGTAAGAAGCTGTGATGAATCACACCGGCGCTAGACCACCAAACAGTGACCATCACTTTTCTAGGAGTAAGTTTTCGTTTAGGGCATTGTTTAGGTGCTGAACCAGGATCCAACCAACTTGCTGAGCGGTTATCAAACAGAATCCATTTTTCATCGCAGGTAACAATACTTCGCGCTGGCGATCATTGAGTTCGTGGGGCACCCATTTGTCAAGCTTTTTTACCTTGCCAATTTGACGCAAATGGACCAATATTGTTTTGACGCTAACGTCGAAAGCTGCTGCTAATTCAGCCGTAGATTGTGTATCATCAGCTTCCACAATCGCCTTTAATTCGTAATTGTCGACCAAAGTCTTCGGACGACCGCGAGGTTCATTTTTCAGGTCGAAATTTCCAGAACGGAAGCGAGCAAACCAATAACAGGCGGTGCGTTGGTTTGTAGTGTTAGCTCCGTAAACGTCGTTGATGTTGCGTGCCGCTTGTGCCGCGTTGCTGCCACGACGGTACTCATATTCCATAATTACTCGAATTTTTAACGTATCCATGATGACGAAAAAGATTGAAATGCGATGAAAATGTAACACTAATCACAAACAAATGACTACTTTTGAAAAAAAAATCCATGTTTTTAAAATAAAATTAATTTGAAATTAGAATTCTTAGCCAAACAAAAATTATTTTGATTTGAAATGGCCAGTACTGCAGAACGGCAATTTCATAGGTAAAGACCTAATATGTGCGGGTCAAAAGGTTAATAAAAATCTTAAATTCACTGAAATACAACGCACAATCTAAACCGTTGGCTATAGAAGCATGTTTTGCACAACAGTACTTCTTTAACAAAGGAGAGCATTGAAGAAGGATTTTTTGAAAATACATCTTCTAAAGAGGTTAAATATGAATTAGAATGAACTATAATGTTATGGTTAAATATGAAAGTTTGTATCGAAGTTCAGCATCTTTGACGATAGGAATCCAACTCACACTTTAATAAATAAATAAATATCCTTGGACATTTCACACAACGCCATCTAGTCCCAAGCTAAGCAACCTAATGCTTGTGTTATGGTAACGAGATGGCTGATAAACTACTTATATACATTTTTTTTTTTTTTTTTGTAAATACATACATATTATAGATAGAAAAACACCCAGACTCGGAACAAATACTTGTAGGTCGTACAAATATTTGTTCCGTGCGGGAATCGAACCCGCGACATGCTGCGCAGCAGTCAATCGCTCAACCACTGCGCCAACCGTGTCGTCAAAACACTTTGCCGGACTTCTAATATTTTTTCATGTTAATTCCAGTACCTTTGATGATGGGCTACGTAACGAGATACGTGCTAGGAACAGATAAGCTGCGGCCCGGCGCGTTTGAGGTGTGTTGTTACTAACGTGGCTCAATTTTTTTTTTCTTCTTCATGATTTTCAAAATGAGATTGATTTTGCAACTAATGCTGAATGCAGATTGGTGAAAGTGATATGAAATGTACCACAGCCGTGCAATATGTATTGCAACATGAAATGTAACTTGGGGCGAATTTGTTTCAATGTGTGTACATTTCATGACCAATCTGCACCCCAACTGCTTACAGTCCGCAAGGCCTAAGCTGAGCTTTGCATTTGTCTGAGTGATCACCAAAATGGTACGAGAGCCCATGACGAAAATTTTAGTCTTATGGTTTTACGACCAAAACCGTATAAAATCACATGACGCGCAAAATGTCTGAAAACAAACTTTTTCGTAATAAAATTATGAAACCTGTGTAGGTATATTTTCAATATCAAAAATATTGTGACAAAACCAACTGCCTATTTTTTTTTGACATAGCAGAAATGGACCCCATAAAACCGACCGACCGACCGACCGACCGACCGTTTCTGACCGGTGCTGTCCACTGAATCGGGTTCAGAATCATCTAAACTAACGATTTCATACGGTTGTGGCCGTAAAGCGATGCGACATAATTTTGGTCATGGCCTCTCGAACTAAAAGAACAAAAGCCGATTGCCAAAAGCAGTATAAACCGGTTTTAAACCAAATAAAGGACGAGTCGCGCTCTATGCCGGACGTCACACCTACACTATCTATGTGCACTCACACAAAGCAAAAAAAAAAAAAAAAGCAAAGCTCAGCTTAGGCCTCGCGGGCTGTAACACACTTTCAATCACAATCTAAAAGATTTTGAAGGAAATTCATTCCTAATCCACTGTTTCATTTATGTTTGAAAAATTTGTCTGATCAACAACGTAAACAACGGGGATGCCTTTAATTTTGACAGTTCGACAACATTCATCGCGTCCATTTACGTTGTTGATCAGACAAATTTTGACTCCGCACGATGTGTACGTGACGCGCGCGTCCGCAGGTGCGCGGCGCGCGGCCGGCGCTCACGACGGGCGTGGTGCACGCGGACGAGCCGGCGGCGCTGTCGCTGTGGCTCAAGAGCATCTCCGATAACATTGTGGGCCTTACCAACCTACAGGTTAGTACTGCACACAGTTTCTGAAAACCTATTTCATACATACGCAAAATACTATAAAGTAGAGATGCTGACGCCCGTTATACAATACGATATGAACCTATTTCATCTCTGAAGAAATGTTTTTTCTAGTGACGGTTAAATATGAGTCTTGTGTTAATTATTTATTTACGTACCGCAGTTTTCTAATTATTATTATTGAACACAATATAAATAATAAAAACAAGGTTCCGACTGATTCCGACCTTAAAATAACGCAAATTCATTACATGATAATTATACTCGAAAGCAATTTAATGAATATTTTGTGTGTGTAAATGCACAGATTAATACAGATGGGACACTCTACAGTTTAGGTATGAAGCTACAAGTACGCGGCGGGCTCATCTCACTGGGTCAATTCAGTGTGGGCTGCCGCGCACCGGCCGGGGAGCACGTTAGTTCGATACTCACTCACGCGCCGCGTCGTAAAAGAGTCAGAAGGTATAAGAGCTACGCTATAGAAAGACAGGCAACTTGTAGGTGAATACAATAAGCTGCAGGTAATAAGCGTTGTGCGACCTGAATTGCACTTTATTATGTCGTAGCTAAAGTCGCTTTTTATTTAAATGATTTTGCGGAGTGTCCCATCTGTATTAATCTGTGGTAAATGTAAAAGTGATGTAAAAATAGTGTTCAAGTGCTGTTTCACCACCTACGATTAAGTTATTATTAACTTAAATTTTTTTACTTAAATTTTTTTTTAATAAACTCTGATACCCAAGATACATTAAATTAAAATTACTTTAAACTAATTTTTTATTTAAATTATTTCAAAATTCTTTTACAATACTAATTTATTATAAATTATTTAATTTTTTCTTTAAAAATACTTTAACCCCCTTTAAAATATTTTTATTTAAAATTTTTTTTATTATAATAATAACTAATTAATTTTTCTTGGCAGATAATTTCATTCTAATTCTGTTCCATTTTTCCATTCTTCATACAAATTCTGTTCCATTGTTCCGGTAAGTAGTGGCTATTCGGACATCGTGAAATAGGCCTTTATCCAGTTCAAACGTCAGAAAATTTTACATGCCGTAGGGTAAAATGTATTGAAAATCTTATCTGTATACACACAATATAGCTAATAAATGGTTTTAATTATATTGTATTGTGTTCACAGATGAAGCTGTTCAACCGCCACTTCGGCGTGGGGGAGCGCATCGAGTACATGGGCTGGGTGCACGAGGGGGTCGTCCAGGCGCAGCAGCCGTGGCAGACGTACCGGCCCAAGTTCCTACTGCTCAAGGGAACCGACGTCATGCTGTTCGATGTGCCGCCGGTAATTTTTAAAAGAATCATTGGAATGCCTGTATGTCCTTCGCGTTAGGGGGAACAGTATTTTTTAACATTTTTCGTCAAAAGTCGAAAATTATGCGGCCTAAAAAAAGAAAAATATGTTTGAGAATGTGCAAACAGCGCTCTTTCATATGATGCCCCACATGCCCTAGTAGCCCCACTTTGAATTTTTAAGACACCCTTTCAGTCCCTGTTGCAAACAAAACATACATATTTTTATTTCTTTCTTATTTGCAAAATAGTTGGGCAAACGTCATATAAAACTGTTCCAAATTTCAAGTTGATAGCATTAGTAGTTCTTGAGATATCCAGCTGTGACGTTCCTTTTTACCATTTTGGTACGGAACCCTAAAAAAAGTGAACTTAAACTTATACCTTTTTTCCCAGATGAACATAACCGAGCTAGCAAAGTGTCCCGAGACCCTCAAAGTGTACCAGACGATGTTCCGCACGGTGAAGGAGAGCGAGACGGTGGACTGGCGCCAGCACTGCTTCCTGGTGCAGAGCTCGGCGCCCGGGCCCGCCGGCGCCGCCGCGCCCGGCCCGCGCTACTTCAGCGCCGAGACGCGCCAGGACCTGCTGCGCGTGGAGGCGGCCTGGACTGCCAACATTGTCAACTCGGTCATAAGGCTCGGGGTGAGTAGATAGTCATTTATCAATTACGTGAGGAGGTCGAGCCGAATCTCACCCAATCTCACGTTGTGTCTTAGCAAATATCGCGTAATTTTTTTTTCGCAAGAAAGTGTAAAAGTATAAAGTCCTGACTGACTGACTGACTGATTGACTGACTCATCAACGTCCAGCCCAAACCCTTGGACCTAGAAAGCTCAAATTTTGCACAGAGGTTCCCTTTATAATGTAGACAAGGAATTAGGAAAGACTTCCCGGTACTACGTTCCCGTGGAATATTTTTCGACATCAACGCGGGCGAAGCCGCTGGCAAAAGCTAGTAAAAAATAAGTAAGTTAGCAAATTAAAGTAAGCCAACGCAATCAAGCACAGATTAACGTTTACAGTAAAAATACCTACGAATTTGAAATATCTCACGTGAGATTAGGGGGTGGGGGGGGGGGGGGGTGTCGATGACATCTCACCAAGGGGGGTGGGGTCGATTATCGCCAAAATAGAAATAAATTTTTACGCACTTTACGTTTAAAATTTCCATATCACGCTGTGTCGGTTCATCTTGCAAGACAACGTAATGCTTTGAAGTCGCGGAGACAGCTGACATTTTTGAGGATGCCTCTAAAGCTTTAAAATATTCTTGTAGGACTTTAATCATGCCTTCAGCTCATAAACAATAGCTTATTGGTTTGGGTTTTCACCACGCAGTCCTAATTTGTTTGCCTACATAACTCTAATACAGCCTAAAGGTTTAAGGTAGGTTTTAGAAATTACTTATAACCGATTTCAAAATTCCATAACTTTATGGTTATATTAAATTTAAAAAATATACCTTTAGATCTCACTTTAGATCTCACTCTTGATTAAGTTCTGGAAAGGTTAGCATTATGCTAACCTTTCCAGAACTTAATCAAGAGTCTACGATAACTATAAGATCCTAGGACTATAATTATATGCTCTTGAAACACAAGTAGAAATAACGTTAATTTAAACTTGTCAGCAGCTCCAAGGTTGTAGTAATAAACAATTAGTTTTAGGACTATTAATCATTCTCAAGTACTTAATATGACCAGATAGCAAAGCATTAACCTTTTTACGACCTTTTTACGACCCTTATAAAACCTAAAGGCATTTTTTACAACCTAGGCCCGAATGAAATCAGACTTGCTTGAGTATAATAAAATTCCGTGACAATGATAACTCTTCTGATGTAACACTTAGTTTATTCAACTACATCTTACTTAATTAACGTTACACTTATAAGTCAAGTTAATTAAATAACTCAAAACAATCCAGTTAATATTTTGGGTGCAAATACAGTACGGTCACAACAGCACGTCGTTCATTGTTTAGTTAATTACACATGAACGTGTGATTAACTAAACAATACCGTGTAAACGACCGGCAGTAGTCTATGGTCTATGGTTTAGAGTGAGGTCACACGGGCGCTGCCGGTGCAAGGCGTTGTCGTACCGCTATGTTTTCGACGTATTGAGTTCCAGATGGGCAATGCGGCGTCGCTTACAACGACATCGCACTGCAACGCATTTTGCTATACTGCGTTGCGATGCCGCTCCAACGCAGCATCGCATAATTCCTCCTCGGCGCTTGAGGTGCGGGTAGGGCGCTAGGGTCGCACCCGGCGCGCGCGCGGCAGGCTGGGAACGCGGCGCGCGGCCGCGTCCTCCACACGGCGCTTGAGGTGCGGGTAGGGCGCTAGGGTCGCACCCGGCGCGCGCGCGGCAGGCTGGGAACGCGGCGCGCGGCCGCGTCCTCCACACGGCGCTTGAGGTGCGGGTAGGGCGCTAGGGTCGCACCCGGCGCGCGCGCGGCAGGCTGGGAACGCGGCGCGCGGCCGCGTCCTCCACACGGCGCTTGAGGTGCGGGTAGGGCGCTAGGGTCGCACCCGGCGCGCGCGCGGCAGGCTGGGAACGCGGCGCGCGGCCGCGTCCTCCATGCGGCGCTTGAGGTGCGGGTAGGGTGCTAGGGTCGCACCCGGCGCGCGCGCGGCATGCTGGGAACGCGGCGCGCGGCCGCGTCCTCCACACGCCAAACGCGGTACGTGGAGCGTGCCGATTGGTCAATAGCATTTCCCGCGCTTCGAAAATTCACCTTCTGCGCAGGTACCTCGGTAAGCCATATCAGTTGGGGTGCTATTGTACTTTCATAAAATAATAACGTTTCAGTGACGTTAAATTTCGACCGCTATGTGGCGGCACCCAACCCTAGCTTTAAACACTAGCTACAGTACCGAGCCGTTTTTTTTTTACTGACTGCCTGCTCTTTTCCTCGACCACGCCTGATGGAATGCGATGGATGAGGTGACACATGGTAGGTCTACGTACAGAAGTGGACGTCTTTGCAATGATGATGTTCAACAAGATCTACTATCAATAATTCTTAGAACTCACATGTACAGTGGGCTGCATCAATGGGGTACCCCTCAAAAGACATGTGGGTTCAAATCCACGATAGGCCGAAATTGGTTTTTGTATTTTGCAAAAACATTTTATTATAATTAATGTATTGTTTTTGTGAATAAATAAGTTTATGTTAGTATTTATTTTTACTTAAGTCTGTTTTTATTATTGCCTTTTTCAATAAAACGTTAATACTTCTAATATAGCGTTTAACGACAAGCAATAATAGGGTTGACATTTACGAAGAGTTATTCAACGTCTAAATAGACCAGAGGTTTTCAAGACCGCTTGCCGTGCATAAGATCGGAGGTTCAAATCTTAGGCATGAATTGTGTTTTTTGTCATGCAATATTTTTTTTTAATATAAAGTATTTTTTATTTTAAGAAAGTAAGTATTTTTTTTTATTGTATTTGTTTTTGTTTTTTTTTTATTTTTTTTTTATTTTATTAATATTTATAAGTAATTTAAAAATCAAGAGTAAATCAAATACTTTAATAATATTTTTTATTGATATTATGTAACAAAACTACAAAGATTTAAATTTTACAATAATTTGATTTGATAATTTACAGTTACCATAATAAACATATTTTGCCAACTGAGACAAACGAGTTCCTAGACAAATGCGAAAGCTAAAGCAAAACTAGACTCATCAGACGGTAACTTCACTATAGATTAGTAAAATGTATGCATAACTACCCTCTAATAAACTATTCATTCACTGCGATTTCATAGACAGAGACAGAGTTATAAAGCCAAGTAGATTGCAAAATCCATTGAGTTATTAACTACCTAACTGGCTTAGTTGGTAAGAGCTCGCGGTAATCATTGTATAACCAATGATTCGATGGTTCGAATCTCGTCCGGGCTAAGAAACACTTTTTGTGTTATTCTTAAGGATGTATTGTTTGAATTGCAAAGTTGTACCAAAGTTAATTTTAATACAACTGGGGTACCCAATTGGTGCAGCCCACTGTACATCTCTGTAATCTCGAGCGCAATGATGGTAGCTGTACGCAATACTCCCGGCGATAACAGGTCGTTCTCGCCGAAAAATGCGCCGTCCTGGAGATGTGCTACCTGAAATATTAAATCCATCAATATCTTCCAATCACTATCAAAACAAGACAATAGCAGTTGTTGCAAGGAGTTATGTCACAAACCTCTCTGCCCGAGCCGTCCATAACGGCGACAGTGCCGGACGATATCAGATAAATGCAGTCGCCTGGCATGTTGAACTCCACCACTGTCTGATAGCATCAGTTGTAGATTAGTCGTATGTTTTTAGGGTTCCGTACCTCAAAACAAAAAAACGGAACCCTTATAGGATCACTTCGTTGTCCGTCTGTCTGTCTGTCAAGACCCTTTTTTCTCAGGAACGCGTGGAGGTATCAAGTTGAAATTAATATCAAACACGTAGGTCTATTAGTCAATTGAAGTTGTAATAAAATCAAGCTTTTAAGTCAACGCAATAAAAAAATACGGCCATTTATGACACATATTTTGATACTCGCAACTAGCAAGTTAATCAAAACCTATAATTATGGTACTTCCCGTTGACCTAGAATTATGAAATTAAAAAGTTCGAAATTGTTAATTTGTAGTTTTATCGCATAAACATTTTTTTTTGGATTACAATGCCAATGTTATGTTTGTTTTTGGGATAAATTCTTTTCAATTACGGAACCCTTCGAACCCTTCATTGTGCGTGGTCTGAGACGCAGTTGGCTGGATTTTTTATAGATGTAAAATTTAAAAAAAAATTAAAAAGATAAACCTTACCTGACCTGGCATAAACAAGACTTGTCGTAAACTAAATATAATAGAGTTGATGAGCGCGACCGGCATGTCCTGGAATATGGGCACGTTCATGACGAGGCGCTGACAGCAGTGCATGTTAATGTCCTGCTTGATCTGCTCGTTGATCGTGCTCAGGATCGCCTCCTCGCGGAAGAAGTGCTCGTTGAACTTATAGTTTATGAACAGTCTAATCTTTCTCTTCAAATACTTCGGCAATCGCATGAACTGCATGTACTCTTCCAAATCCTTTGATTTTCCGTTGAAGCAGTCTCGTACTGCCAGTATATCGACAACCGCAGTAATGCAGACCACGAATATACAAGAAAAAAACCGTTCAAGAACGAGTCAAGGGTTCCGTCCGGTTCCTGAAAAAGTGTGCTATTTAGAGACATCGTTTTATTTTTCCTGTAATCTTTATATCAATTTCTATCACATATAATAATTTCAGATTTTTCTCTTTGCAAACTTCGGAGATAAGGGTGGGGGAACGGTATTTTTTTTACATTTTTCATCAAAAGTCGAACACTGTGCGGCCTAAAAAAAAATAAAAAAATGTTTGAGAATGTGCAAACAACGCTCTTTCATATGATACCCCACATGCCCTAGTAGCTCCACTTTGAATTTTTAAGACCCCCTTTCAGTCCTTGTTGCAAAAAAAATACATATATTTTTATTTCTTTCTTATTTGCAAAATAGTTGGGTAAACGTCATCTAAAACTATTCCAAATTTCAAGTTGATAGCATTAGTAGTTCTTGAGATATCCAGCTGTGACAGATAGACAGACAGACTGAGTCACACCATAAAGGTTCCTTTTTTACCATTTTGGTACGGAACCCTAAAAACAGACCTATGAGTTCCGAAAAAGATGACAGCAACAACTGTGGTAGGAAGTGTGTGTCTAGGGGCGTGTAGTACCCAGCTCCGATGACCAGCCCGCACACCATATAGAAGTTCGTGGTATACTTCTGAAATACTGGACTAAGGCTCTGTTCAAAATCCGCAATGCGAAATAGCTTCAGCCATGCTAGCGAAGCCTCGTTCTTGTCGTACAAGTGATAGCACAGTACCGGCACCTGGTAGTGGATGTAGAACATTATCAACATCACCAATATTTTGAGTGCCACATAACTGATGTACGATAGTTGAAACTGTCCGATGACGTTCTTCCACTGTTGGCTCAAAGATATACTTCTCAGCAACTTGAATATAAACATGGCTGTGTGGGTTGGGTACTCGCACCCACTGAAAGGTACTATAAGCTGCAAAGGCAAACACCCAATGAAGTCTGCAATGAAGTTGTTTTTGAGGTAGTGTATTGAAATCTTTTTAGGGTCAAGAATGATAATCTTGTGTTCACAATCGAGGTAGCCGGTGATAAACAGAGTGCACATGTTCAGAAATGCTAAGCCGTCCGTAAACATAAACCAGTCGTTGCGAGCCGGACCTGGAAGTAAAATGCAGTACGTTAGGTCGACGTAACAATGTTTGTATTTTGTCGTTGACGACTGTTGTGGCTTGCACATGTTCAGAAATGCTAAGCCGTCCGTAAACATAAACCAGTCGTTGCGAGCCGGACCTGGAAGTAAAATGCAGTACGTTAGGTCGACGTAACAATGTTTGTATTTTGTCGTTGACGACTGTTGTGGCTTCTGCGGCGGAAGATATATGTAGGCGTAACGATTCAATGACTCGATCGCAGGCACCGAAGCGGCTGCTCTAGACATCATTGTGCGGGTACTGTCAAACACTTCTTTTTAGCGTGTCGATGTCGATGGAAAATTTTAAGTAAAATTTCCTGTGTGGCCCAGAACTCGGCAACACTAGCACCATTCGCTGACGTAGATATTGGTCATCAGGATAAACGGTGGGTTGTGGTCTCCGGACTTCGGAGGATCGGAACCATCCGAGAAACCCCACCTGTAGAGATTTCATGAAAGGAGCCTACGCGAGCTACGTACTTCGACCTTTTGTTATGTCCGGCGGGTTTTGTTACTCCTTTCACCACGATGGCAAATGTAAGTTCAAATACTTATTTAAGGCGAAGTCTGATTTAAACGTGCCGTAGATGCAACAAAACAATGAACTCGCAACTAATAAAGATTTGCACGGGCATGTAGAGGAAGGCGGCGAAAACGAAGAACACTTGCATGCAGTCCCAGTAGAACTTGACGGGGCTGTAGGGGTGCCACACGCAGCAGTGGCGCTCCTTGCGCAGGCGCCACAGGCTGCGCACGAACTGCGCCGTGCCGTGGTGCCATGCGCACGGGAACACTAGGTTCCGAATCACGCAGCGCTAAGGACCACACCGAGCTCTGAGAATCACAATCTGTCGTCATACAGTCATAACAAAGTTTAAATTGAATTACAAACAAATTTTGGATCTTTTTAGTAAGGTACAAGCCGTGCACCCGGTAGGATTTCCCATCACGAACTAAAAATTACGAACTTACATGCAAAATTTTCATCGCCTATTTAACCCTTTTATGGGCGAGTTTTCTACAATCCTTCATTAGTGCTTCATCCCCTCCCCTCCAACCTTAGTTATAAAATGGTCTTTGGTGCAAAATGTCATGCTTCTAGACCCAGCCATTAAGGCCGTGCGTTGTCTTTCAGTGAACGATTTGGTGTATCTACATTTACACGCCGAACGCGTACGCAGATTAAGTTGCTGTTCTTGAGCATTCAATTTTTTAAATATTTATGTCAACTAACCTGCCTTTGGAAAAAGTTAGCAGTTGGCGGCATATCAGCGCATTTTGGCGGTTGCGACATGTTTACCATCTCCATACATTACCTATTAATTTTTACTTATTATATTATACATATAGACCGACATCGAATCAAGAAACTGACAAAACATTGACAATCCATAAATGTTGAAACATTCAAAAATGTTATCTTTCTATCAAAAAGGTTTAATAGAAACACGTGCTATTGATTCTATGCGAAGTGTTGGAATTTGATTCATTGAGTGAAATCGAATAAGTACACGATAATATAGATAGATAGATAGATAAATAGAATACTCGTTATTATGCACACCATAAAAATTACAGATATAAATGTTGAAATTTTACATAGGGTGACACAATGGGCGGTCTTATCGCTAAGAGCGATCTTTTACAGACAGCCTTTGGATGGATTATGGGGAGAAAGGAGAGAATACTGTAGGTAGTCTGTGGTGTACCATATATACATACAATTTATACATACATACATACAAATACTTATATAAATATATACTTATATATCCTACTTGAAAAAGAGCAAGGAACTATACACGTAATGACGATGTTTAAAGAGAGAAAATATACCTAACTAGCTTCTGCCCGCAACTTCGCCTGCGTGAAATTTCTTGTTTCCCCCGACCCAACGCACCGCGTTGAACGCATTGCCTGCCCGTGCTGTTACCTCGTTTACCACATTTTTTATTTTTCCTTAGCTCCTAAGCGTCATAGCGTGATGTTAAATAGCAGGAACCATCCTCAAGAATTGTGCTATCAAATTCAAAAAGAATTTTTCAAACCAGTCTGGTAGTTCCAGAGATTGCCCTCTACATACAAACTTTACCTCTTTATAATATTAGTATAGATTGTAGCGGCAATTAAGAGTCCAAATACCATCTAAAGACAGTAGTTAGTATTTTGAAACTATTTCACTTCGGTTGCGGGTTCGAGCCCACGCAGGCGCACTTTATGCAATTTATTTCATCAGCACTGCTCTAAAAGCAGTGAAGAACAAATTGTGAGGAAACTATTTGTCAGAACCAAAAATTCGAAGAAATGTTACATCAACAATTCCACACACCAGCAATGTGCTGGCAACGGCCGAGTACGAGAAGTTGGAACATTGTAGGCTAATGATGCATGTTGTTATTAAAGACATTTAAATATACCTACGATAGACTGGACAAAGCGAACAACGTCAAAATCTCTCCGCCATGGAAGTAATATACTAATACGTAGTAACTAATATGTAGAACTTCCATGCTCTCCGCTCAGTTTAGTTTAGGTTATGAAATACGCCCCACTTGACAGGTCGCCTTTTGTGTGCCGTAAATATTGCGGGCAGATCAATTAGTGTGTTAAATATTTGTGAGTTTTCTTTTATATGAAATATACATTGACCTACTGCAGATTCGTAGTACTTTACACGCTGTACTAGGTCGAGTCCAGAGAACCGAAGTTCATTTCTAATGCTATTTTAAATAAATTCGAATGCTGAGAGTTGATGTAAATTTTCATCTCGTCGTGCATAGTGCATAGTGCATCTGTTTGGTTGTTGCAGAAGAAGACGTTCACCGTGGTGCATATGGGCCGTGCGGCCGGCCTGACCCTGGACTGGGCGGCAGGGTTCTCGCTCAGCGAGGGCACGCCCGGCGCCAAGCCCGTGTGGGCTTATAGGTAAGCAAAACGGAGTAACACACCCTAATATTGCGTAATGTCTCGTATTTGTTTGAAACAAAAACAAAACGTGTTTGTTGCAGCAACAGGCCTACAAGGATCTTTTGGCGCTCGAATAACGTTGACATGAGGGCGTTGTTAGTAAACAGTTGTGATTTTTTTTTTAGTGTAAAGTATTGAAAAACAAGATGGCGGTGTTAATTCCGATTTTGGGCACGCGCTAGAAGATTCTTGTACAGCTTACATTATCTGCGTCCAGCACAAACTCATGTTGCTGCAATAACTTTTGTTTCTTGTACAGCTTAAATTATCTGCGTCCAGCACAAACTCATGTTTGTTTCTTGTACAGCTTACATTATCTGCGTCCAGCACAAACTCATGTTGCTACAATAACTTTTGTTTCTTGTACAGCTTACATTATCTGCGTCCAGAACAAACTCATGTTTGCTTCTTGTACAGCTTACATTATCTACGTCCAGCACAACCTCATGTTGCTGCAATAACTTTTGTTTCTTGTACAGCTTAAATTACACTGGTCTACATCAAAATTGCCTTTTACATAAAAATATACTATATTGATTGTATTTCACTCGCTGAACATAAATATACAAGTTAAAATTCATAGTTAGCTCTTATTGTGCATTTATGCTATATAAATATAATAGCGGGTAGCGCGACAGATATATCACATTAATGATGATAACTCAAAATATTTAGTGATTACCCGCGGAAATTTTTTATTATTTCACATTTGTTTGTTGCGTTTAACGCTGACTGTGTTTTGTCAACTGTTAAAACGTGAAATTGTTACCGTTTTTTTACATTTTTTGTGAAAAATCTACAGTTTTCGTTATGTCGCGTAAATGTGTTAATAGTGCAGACAATTTTTGCTACATTTGTGGTAAGGTGACCCTTACTAACCAAAGATGCTCAATAACACAACGTTTAGAAACTGCTTACTTCCATTATTTTGGAATTAAAATTAAAAACCAAGACAAATCGTGGGTACCACTGGAAATATAAGAGCTAATTAAAAAAACTTATTCTTGTTTTTCTATTCAGTAACCTTAAAGCAATATAAAAATAAAGTATTCAATTGAAAGGCACACAAAAAGTTACATTTTGTATATCTGCGTCCAGCACAAACTCATGTTTGTTTCTTGTACAGCTTACATTATCTGCGTCCAGCACAAACTCATGTTGCTACAATAACTTTTGTTTCTTGTACAGCTTACATTATCTGCGTCCAGCGCAAACTCATGTTGCTGCAATAACTTTTGTTTTTTGTGCAGCTTACATTACCTACGTCCAGCGCAAACTCATGTTGCTGCAATAACTTTTGTTTTTTGTACAGCTTACATTATCTGCGTCCAGCTCAAACTCATGTTGCTGCAATAACTTTTGTTTGCAATAATTACGGGAATTTTAAGCTTAGTTAGTGCGTGCAGTTCGTTTTAATCCCGTATTTTGTGTTTACCATTCTTTTATAATTTTCAGGTTTTCTCAGCTCCGAGGATCGAGCGATGACGGCAAATCGAAACTAAAACTACACTTCCAAGACTCGGAGACTAAAGTTATTGAAACTAAGGTAATTATTATTACCTCTCTGTTCTTTTCGAAGTTCAAAGTAATAAATCTTGCAATTGTTTCGAATTTTAAAATAAGTGTACTGATTTTAATAAATCTCTTTCAGGAGCTTGAATGTCAAATCCTGCAGAGCTTATTGTTCTGCATGCACGCGTTCCTGACGGCGAAGGTAGCCTCGGTGGACCCTGCCTTCCTCGCGTCCATACAGCAGTCCAATTGAGCCTTAACGTGGTAAACCTAAGGTCGGTTATTGCTTACAGGTTACAAACAGGTTACTTATACAACTTTATGGATAATTGTTTTAAAACTTATTACTGATTGGATAACAAACTTAATAACTTAGATGTATGGGTGGAATGAAATACACTCCCGGACACCTGAATTTAGCCACACTGCATATCTTTAAACAAACTTATGCATCTTTTTAAATAATGGTAGTAAAAAGAAAAAATAATTATGTGGTTTTGAAGCCAGTCAATCACTATAATTTTCGTTTGTCATTGTTCCAAATTTGAAATCGGAATACTAAAAAAAATTTGTTTAGTTGTAATAAGTCGTCTTTTCGCATTTCTCATTTTTATAAGAAAACAATGGTTTACATAGTGATAACTTTTATTTATTAGTAACTTTTATTTAGTATTAACTTGTGTTACCTCCAAGTGTGGGTGTTTTTCTATCTATAATATGTATGTATTTACAAAAAAAAAATGTATATAAGTAGTTTATCAGCCATCTCGTTACCATAACACAAGCATTAGGTAGCTTAGCTTGGGACTAGATGGCGTTGTGTGAAATGTCCAAGGATATTTATATTTATATATTTATATTTATAAGAGCATTTACGACTACCGTCATGCGGTTTGACATGGAATTAATTAATGCCGCTACGAAGTGCAGTGGAATATTCCCCATGCATCCAAGATGGCAGTTTTCAGCTCCTGCAAAGTTTCTGGAGCTGGTTGGTTACCTCGAACACGCCTCTACAGCTCATTCCATAAGTGCTCTATTGGATTCATATCAGGGCTTCTTGCTGGCCATTCCAGTACTGCGATATCAGTAACAATTCTTGCCAAATGCCAAATGAAATCCTGGCCCACAAACTCAGCATAGGCATCACATGAACCTCTAGGCATTGACGAATGTATCGGTCGCTATTTAGTGGCGGCAACCGTGGTCCCGTCCCTTAAGGCCAGTTTTTCCCTCAGTGGAAATAAAAAAAAAAACTTTTTCTTTGACTAATCATTATTTTGATGTTTTATAGGCCTACAAATTATATGAACGGTGGCTCGATTTAGAGTCCGGCAGTGTATTAAGATTTGTAATTCAAATATTCCATAAAAATTCTAAGTAACGATTTGTTTTAGGGCCCTCGCTCACGGCGACTTTTTGCAGCGATGCAGTCGCGCGTTTCGTAAACGCGCGACAGCATCGCTACTCGAATCGAATCGTGGTGTAGGCGAGGGCAAACAGCTAGCACCGCTTCGCGACTGTATCGATGCGGAAACGCGACAGCATCGCTACTGCATCGCTACAAAAAGTCGCCGTGAGCGAGGGCCCTTAGTTTGATTGTAGTTAATAGCATTTTGTATGTACAATTGTTTAACAACCATGCCTTGTATTTAAAAGTATTTTGAAATGATTATTAGTTACAATTAATTGGAAACGCGCTGTGTCAGCGCAACTATACGGTTTTATAAACGTTGATAATAAATTGCATTTTTAGAATATTTGTAGAACGGACTCTGGTTTATAGGATTGACGAAAATAATAGTGATTAGGCGTTTTACCAGAACCATAAAATTCGAAGACATGCGACATCTACCAACCCGCACTGGGCCCGCGTGGTGGATTATAGGCTGATTATGTAAGCGTTTTATGGACGCTGCTGTACCCAATGGAATCTTCAGTGTTTTATATATTTTCCAATATTCCGATGCTAGGAATAAGTAGTGAAAAGATTGATCGTATAAAGGAGTCCGAAATGAATGAAAACTGAGCTCGGTCGTGACATTTAGGTGCCGCGTTCAGTACAATAATGATATTGTTTGATAGTTTAGTTAAGATATAAAACAATATAAATTATATTTTATTTAAAGGCCTAACTTCGAACCCAAACAGCGAATCTTGAAAGACTAAAAAGCAAATGTAGCACTGTTGTCTCTTACAAATCTATTTTTGAATCTTACGCTATCGTTATAAGGGTGAAATTCGTGAAAATGCCAAACATTTTTCTAATAGTTGAACTCTCGTTTTCCCTGTACATACCTTCTTTAATCTTCTACTTACTGCTTGGAGTTTTTCTTCAGAAGAACGATTTGATTAACTGAAATTGTTGATATAATACGCGTTTTGAAACATATCCATGTGTGCGTTCTTCAGATCTATTCACCTAAAAGAGGAAGTGTGTGACAGGTAGTAACATAGTTATTATCAAGTTTCCAAGCTTCGGCACACGTTTAATTTTGCTATAGGTTCCATATTTCCCAAATCTTCAAAACTCAAACTCAAAGCATTTACTTCAAGTAAACCATTTACATGTACTTATGAACAGTGAAAGAGTCAGTCGGCTTATTCCAAAACGTAGATCTCAATGGAGAAGAACGGCTAAGAAACTCCAAAGAGACTCTTTTTAATCAAGATATAAATATAACTAAATCCTGGGTACATTATTCTTGTTGCTTTTATTATGTTAGAACAATGTAAAAAAATAATATAAAGAAAAAATTCAAAATATAAGCCCTGGCAGTTAAGAGATGACCAGTCTCAACCTGCCTCAACGGCGCCCGTCGTCTTCCACCTCTAGGACACACTTCCCTATTAAATATTTACAAAACTTATTATTCCAAGAGTCTATTAATTTAAGGTTGTCCATTCCGAACCAAAATACCTTAAAAGCTGCATATCTAGAATCACTTTTTAAAATTTAAATATCTTAACAATGACAATCGACAAATAACTATGTATAATTATCTCGCTAATTATATCTTAAAATGTCCTCGTAAGCACAGTAAATAATCCATGTAGATTATTACATATCCATTTGCAGTATTTGAACACTGCAGTAGACGCTATTATGGTAACAAGAATTATTGTCGATAGGCGATTACAAAAGTAAAATATAAATAGGTAATCGAAGGATTGTTTCACATATACTGTATCGAATATATTATATGGGGGTAGATATTGTTCGTTGTATTCAGCATTCTTGCAAACATATTGATTATTCGATTCTGTATTATTAATAGTCGGTATTATCGCGCCTGGATTGAAAGTATGTGAACATAAACTGTCGTTGCTTTAAATCTATATAAATAAAAATCAATTGCGGTTGGTTGTTAATTTGGCTAATTCTTTTTTTTGTTGTTTGGAAAAGCGAACAATTTTGACTAAAAAGTGAGTGAGACAGCATACAGTAGGGAGATGTTCAAAAATATTGACAGATTCACGTTTAGTTGTTCAGTTTCTTACAATGTTTTATCTGTTACATCCGAAACAAAAAAAATAAAAATTACCCTGGAACATCTGCTCAGCCCATAGGGTCATGTAATTATAACATTATCATCAGTCATTACTTTGTACAAAACTTGCTTAGTTACTATGAATAAGGTAACCTAACAGTATTCAGTATTTCGCCCATCTTAAAATAGGACAATTTATTTTGGGGAATTTTTCAACAAGTTTTTGTAAGCAAAAATTGGTCGGAACTAAATAATAATACTCAATTTAGTAACTTATACTCAACACACCAAAGATTTTTAACGTTTGATCGTTCAATATTGTTAGCGGTAGACATTGTGTACGTGATATTTATCGACTGAGAATTATCGAAGGTTTGCAGCATATAAATTTTATATTAATTCGATAGGTGAACTGTTTTGTGACTGAAAACATATTAGGACGAGATTTAAATAAGCTAATAGCAACAAATTATACCTGGACGGCCAACTCATCTATCGATATTAATATTACTTTGATGCTAGTATGTAGTGGTATAAAATTAGAAATTATAAAAATTATGAAACATTTTAAATTGTTTAAAATTGGTAAATTTTTGCGCTTGCTTCATATCATTAAATTTAAGTAAATGAATTATATCGTCGCCACTGATATGTTATTGAAATCATAGATTTTCCTATACAGGCTATTGTTTAGTGGCTGTTTAAGTCGTTCTATTTATACCTATATATAAATACATTTATATGTATAAGTATACATTCTTAATTTTAAAATCCTTTTATTATACATTTAATAAATTAAAAAAGTTTACTCTGTATTGATTCTTGAAGTAAAACTTCCGTAGGAAAACATAATCAGAAAGATCAAACTGTAAGACAAAATATTCTTTTTAAAAGTAACTTCTACAGCCACTAACTAATCACCACTCTAAATAATTAGTTAATATAAAGTGTTATATTTTATCTCTTTGCCTTGAGGCTATATTTAATTTAACATAGGTTTACGTAGATTTATGTTTTATTTTTAACTGAACATAAATTATTTTATATATTTCGCTGTACTATATCATTATAATTAATTTGTGTAAGAAATCGTCTGGAGCAGTTTCAATGATTTCATAAAAATAACTTCAAAATCAGTCATTTTCAAAATAATATGTCTTGTTGTATACGAGAAAATAATACCGTTCTGAATGGTTTCTCTTTCCAAGACTATGTCCTTAAAATCACGGCTATACGTGCAAGCTTTTAAATTAAATCGACTATTCTGCGTTGGTCGACAAAATAATATGTACTGACAGACTGATATTTCGAATGGCTAAATATCGATTATGTGGTCAACTAATACGATATCGATAAACTACTCGTCGATTTGTATTAATTGAAGTAGAGATGTAGTGTAGACAGAATTGGGTCATACGTAACTGCCAGACCATTTCTTATAAAGACTATAATTGTTCGACATATTATTATTTATTTAGAATACTTATGAAGTAATTGTTGAGGTAGGTGTTTGGCTAAAGAATTTAACTGTTTCATTTGTACATTGTACAGTTGTTTGTATAAAGCCTTGTGTATGTCAATTTGTACTATTGTCGATTGTACTTACGGTAGTATCCGAGTGTTGAATTAGGACTATATCTTTCACATGCTCTTCTCGCGTTTCTTTAGTTTCTTCATCGCTATTTGAATACGATTGCACTGTTATTAGTATTTCAGTGCTATTTATAATCAACATTGGGGAGACGTCAAAATGATTTATTGAGCTCCCTTTTGTATTATTTATAATTTGTGTTCGGCATAAAGTTGTTTTCTATTGTTAATAAGGTGTGTGACAGATATGGACCAATTTTGTATGTATGTAAAACAGTATTACAATATAAATTAACTCCAAACGAATAGGTATTCACTTTATTTTATTTTTATTTTTACATGATCATAAAAAGTAGAACATTCACGTATTAGTTTTGTGAACAAATATGATTAATGAACAGTATGTGAAGTAACTGAATTATTCGTTAATCGAATGTTTTAAATGCGGATACGCTGACGTCATCGTGCGTGCGTAGTACGTGCGCCCTTATATATTGTGTGTACTGTATTATAGTAGACATTACGTGATTTGTCATAAACATAATACTCCTCTATTGAGACTGTAAGTAAACTTTAGTTTTCGTAATTTGAGGCTCTTTTAATTTTTAGCATATTTGTATTGTATAATTAAGTCTTTTTTTTATCGCAGCCAAGTACATTGTTTGTGCTGCTTAGAATTTATGTTGAAAATAATGATTGCATAGTAATATTTGATTGGTCAGGATACCTTTCCATAGTGTATCCTCATGAGACTAGAATACTTTCAACATCATCACAATTTTCAAATGTAAAATATTCCCTTTTATTACCTTTATACTTGTTTTAAAGCATGAGTGTATTTTATAGTTTCATTTTGCTCATTACTTTTTTGTAAACTTGTATGTAATTGTAATTACTGTAACTGATCAATCGATTAGTCAATTTAGAGAAAATACTCAAGACTGAACTTGAATGTTGTGCGAACCTTTCATTTAACTCATGACATGCTTCATACGAGGGCCGTTTTGATGGACACCACTCCTTGTAAGTTTTATAGAAAACAAACGAATGAATTGCTTCAGTCGTAACGCACTAAGGACGTTTTACCTCGTAGTTTCGTTCTCTGTACATCATAGTTGTCATAATCGAATAGTCTCTAGTCTCAGTAAACGTTTAACAAGTGGCATAAGTGTTTACTTTCCAGTATTTTCGCTAAAAAATACCGGTCCCGAACAACCGAACTTTCCGCTACCTCTCAGGACGCCAGTCTTATTAGATTTTTCTCGGAAACTGACTGATCTGATATGTCTATACTGAGTCTAAATTTAAAATAGATTTTACTTCCTGCATAAGAGAGTCAATTCAAAAGTCAATAAATGTAACAAAGTAAAATTATCTACAATGTAAGGTCAAACCGTTTCATAATCGTTCAAATTCATCAGTTCGCCTCAGTGCGCCTTCAAAACGGTCCTCGATGTATTACTTAATTATTTAGTTTAGCAATGAATTATCGACTGTAGCAGTATTTAACAAGTTACGTATAATTAGTTCAAGTAAATTAGATCAAAATTAACGAAAGTAAGGCTGAGGTTTATTTGCCGCAACCATGCAATCATTTCGAATCTCAATAATTGTAATCATGTTTATTTTTTTGTTGTTTTTCTTCGTCAATAAACTTGAGTGTCCAAAAGTCCTATTGCGTAAATAAGCCTCAGTCTGCAAAGTAATATCGGCGAAGAGTTTGATAAATCTCGGTTATAACGCAGACCCACCGATGTTGCTATCAAAAGGGCCGCAACCTATCGTGTCACTAGTGTTGAGAAAGACGAACGCTGCTCTAGAATACTTACCAGTGCCTCTAACATGAGTTTACACAGCCAAAAGTCGCTAGGGTCTCCGTAAATGATTTATATGAAATTTTTAATTCTTTCCGTGACCGCTAGGGGCGCGTTATACAATATTTCATAGAAATCATTTACGGAGACGCTAGCGAGTTTTGTCTGTGTAAACTCATGGTAGAGGCTCTGCATCATTATTATAACAATATTTCACAACACTACCTGTCACTTGTTTTACGAGTTAAATGACTGCAGGTCAGTGTCAAGTTGTATCTTGATCAAAATATGATTCGCGACAGTAAGAAATATGTATTTACATGATTATAACCATAAGAATCATCAATACATCTTAGATAGTTAGATTTGCCGTGGTTTGGTCTGATTTCGGAAATTAGACCAAACCATGGCAAATCTAAGTTAGAGAGATGTATTGATGATTGATTCGGTTATAATTATGTAATAGTTATTTATGCAACTGACGTATAATAAGGGGTCTTAAAACATGAATGTGGGTTTATCACACGAGGCGAAGCCGAGTGTGATAATAGTATCACATGAGTGTTTTAATACCTAATTATGTACAGTTGCATACAAGACTTTATCTACACCCATGTTATCAATTCTCTATAAAAGGTTCTGAAACAGTTTTTTGCAATACTAATACTCGTATCGAACATGGCGGCCGGCGTCATAGTATACGACGTGAATTCGAATAAGTTCTTTTTTTAAATTACGGCGCTGTTGTAGTGAAACGCGCGTGCATTACAATGTTCTTTTTTGAAAACGAGTTGCATTATGAAATTCAGTACAACATTAAAGTACCCGTTTGGATGTTACCATGGTTACTATGACACTGGCTGTTTTAATGTTGGCATTAAGGTAACTGTTTCAGGAACTTTTATAGAGAATTTATAGCATGGGTGTAGATAAATACATATATGTTAGTGTCGCGAATCATATTATGATCGAGATACAACCAGACACTGACCTGCAAATTGTAAAAAAACGCAAGAGAATTTGAATTTCGCGGGCTAACAGCGGATCCACCTTAAGGGCGTCACCATCGCTGTTGCGTATTTCCATTTTCGTGTTCAATTCAAAACACCGCTTGCGTAGAATCACAACGATTTTGTAGCTCGATACATGCCCACCAAAACCGTGTTCAGTTTGCGTCAATAAACACTGTTTAGTAACCGACTATTTTTTTTTGTTTTTATAACACAAAACAAGACACCAGTGACCATGACCATGACTATTAAACCAGTGGTGACCATTTAATTGACCTTGATTTTTGACAAAGGTCACGGTCAAGGTCAATCAAGTCATCCATTACTCTGTATACAGGGATCACACAAGGGGGATGAAAATTTAATTATTTTTGACGTCTAGTTTTTGAGATGTTTGCGAAAAACTCAAAATGAGGATTCCAAGTTATCAATTTAAGGACGCAGCTTACGATTACACTTGTCTGAATTCATACACGACAGAATTCAGCTAAGTGGCGCTTTAGACATTTTGCAAAATTCAGTTGCTGAACGAACTTAGAACAGGGTTAATGTTAACACAGCTTCATGCAATTTAAATGCAAACATAATTATGCAAAGGTCATGGTCAAAGGTCAATTAAAAGGTCATCCATTAGGGTCGTTATTATCTGTAGACAGCCCGTAAACTGTACACTGTTTTGTAAAAACTAAAAAAGGTTAGTCGATTACTAAACAGTGTTTAATTGACGCAAATTGAACACGGTTTAGGTGGGCATGTGCCGTGCTACAAAAGCATGGTAATTTCACACAAACAGCGGCTCGAATTGAACACGAATTAAGTTTAAAAAATTGTAACCCGACTACGGAAAAAACATTTTGGCGCCAAAAATCCGCCATTTTGATTTTTTAAATATTTTAATAATATCCAGTGACACTCGCGCTATAAAGACGAATCTAACGGACTTATCATTCATCAAAATCGGTTGAGCCGTTGAGTAATTACGAGGGGACATAGGAACGGACATACATACATACAGGTCAAACACATAACCTTCCGCAGCAGTCGGGTAAAAAGGGAAATACGAACGTATTTTCCTTTGTTACCCGCTGTTATCAAAAAGCCCAACAGTCAAAATTACTATTACCTATAAAACTTTATTTACTTAGAACCTACAGACTGGCGAATTTTAAATGATTAAAAAAATAAATTTGTTTCAAACTTATGTACAGAGGCCCTAGTGCTAGTTTTTACTTACTCGAACAGTTAACGTAAACTTCCATTTGTTTTGAAACTGAGTAATCGCCCTCTGGTGACTATAGGTAGTAGTAAATACAATTATTCCATACAAATTGACGTAAGGTAACAGTAAACGCGATCCGAGTAAGTATAAAAACTCGCTCTAAGGCTCAGATTGAACAAGCGATGGTGGTGCCTTTTTGCGTCGTCTGCCTCAGTAACCGCCCGAATATGTAAAGGCGATGTACCACGTGTACGTAGGTAGCGGCTCACGATAACGGCTAGTTATGTATACCTATTGTTGATTAATGTAACTATATTGTATCCATTAGTAAAATATTAACTCAATTACTATTGTAGTTTCAATTTATTCGCTTGATGTAGACGGAACCTTTATTTTCTATCTACATTCTATCCCCTAACCACAGATTAATACAGATGGGACACTCCGCAGTTTAGGTATGAAGCTACAAGTACGCGGCGGGCCCCGTCCACGGGGCTAATTCAGTAGAAATGCCGCGCGCCGAAGGTATAAGAGTTACGCGATAGAAAAAGAGGCAATGTGTAGGTGAATGTAACTGTAGGTAATTAGCGTTCTACGAACTGAATTGCACTTTATTGTGTCGTAGCAAGAGTCGCTTTTTATTTAAATGATTTTACGGAGTGTCCCATCTGTATTAATCTGTGCCCTAACTGCAACAACCTTAATTGAATTACGCTGTTCAAAACATCGCATTTTATTATTTAGAGAAGTAACAAATGCTTCAAAGTTGCAAGCATGAACGAATTAACCACTAGGCCCGTCATAAAATACCAATGTATGAAAACTTGTTCAACCACATTACATTTGATTAAATTTTGTGATAAATAACAATAAATGTAATAAAATAATGTAGGTACTTACAAGTGAAAAGAAATAGTGCTGCTTCCGCCGCTATAGTTTTTACACCATTTAACTGAACACTTAGTAATTTTTGGATGATGTTTTGTGACAAGTAAGTGCTTGAGACTGACGCAAAAACAAGCGACCAAGGCTAGAATTTCCTGGTTACTGACAAGACCGGTAAAGGTACGTCCGCTTATATGGTCGCAAGGTATTGATAAAATGAAACACGAGTTTATTGTAATATTTAATCCAAGCTTGAGGAACAAAGTAAAGCTACACAAGGGGTTGCAAGCCTCACGCTCCGCTCGCCACACTGACAAACTTACGACGCAATACTAAATGTTCTTACGAGATCAACTAAATTTGGTATAACCATCTTAATAAAATACGAATACTGACCAATTTGTGCGAGATATCAGTTGAAAAGAGGTTTAGTAAAGATGTTCATTATTGCAAAGTTTTTGCAGACTTTGTTGATGACATTGGCAGCAGTTCTTTTTGTAATATAAAAACTCTGCAGAGCTACAATTTCGCACATTTCGTTAACAAAATTAATACAGTTGAATGAAATGCTAGAATACTTTAAAGATTAGATTACAACTTCACCAACACTTCGTATTCACTGAAAACTGAATGTACGTACAGTAACACGGTTGATTAAGTTTGTAAAATTCTTTGCAACACCAAGATCTTTACCAAACAAATTACATAAACTCTGAAAAACTACTAACACTAAATATATCAAGCACAAGTTTGCAGGATCGTATAAAAACAGGAATCACAAACAGCATTGAAAGCAACACCTTCCTAGCACAACATCAATATAATAAACGTGTAAGTAGACAGATATGAACTTGTATATAAACGGAAATCTTCTAAAATAGTGGTTTTATAGTACAGAGTCATTTGTGCGTATCTATTACGTGTCTACATAATTATATAATTGTTAGATTATAGTAATAAAGGGACAAGTAGTCTATTATAGCGGGTCAAATACTCGCTGCTTGCGCTTGCGCGGTGACTTCATCATGGGCTTAGGCATGTTGTCGATAAATCCACATTTCATTGGAGGAGGAACCATTTATTATCGGATATCGATGCCTTAGAGTGAAAACATTGGAGGAGGAACCATTTATTATCGGATATCGATGCCTTAGAGTGAAAACATTGCAGGAGGAACCATTTATTATCGGATATCGATGCCTTAGAGTGAAAACATTGGAGGAGGAACCATTTATTATCGGATATCGATGCCTTAGAGTGAAAACATTGGAGGAGGAACCATTTATTATCGGATATCGATGCCTTAGAGTGAAAACCTCGTAAGTGTAAAAGAAGTATCTTTTCAGGAGGAAGAAAAAACTGCGTGCTGTAAAATTTTTGTACGGCGTCTTTTATGTTTTTTTTATTAATTAACTAGCAGACCCGACAGACGTTGCCCTGTCTGAACAATCCTAGAACCCGACTGCAGCGCCACCTACCGGGTCCAATTGTGTTTTCAAACCATCCAGGAATCCATTCAAATATACACACAAGTTTCATGTGTGGCTGACACTGGCTTGGCCACCATCAGGGATTTTACTTTTGATAACACGAAGATTTAGTCGTTAATTAGTCGAAATTTGTCACCAAATATCAGAATTTGTCGGTCACTGGTTCAAAAGTTATAAGGGGTCATTGGTGGCCGATCTGGAGAGAGTCTCCCCAGCTTGGCCACCTTTATATCTCAAAAACTAGGGCACCTAGCGAAGATCTGTTTTCTCCCAGATTTAGTCGCTAATTAGTCGAAATTAGTCGCCAAGTCACAGATTTAGTCGGGTGTTAGTTTAGAAGATATAATGAGTTCAATTTTTAAGTATAGACCAAGAGCTAGATCAAAGATTTTATCGTAAACTCTTCAATCTAGCTCTTGAACTATACTTAAAAATTGAACTCATTATATCTTCTAAACTAAGACCCGACTAAATCTGTGACTTGGCGACTAATTTCGACTAATTAGCGACTAAATCTGGGAGAAAACAGATCTTCGCTAGGTGCCCTAGTTTTTGAGATATAAAGGTGGCCAAGCTGGCGAGACTCTCTCCAGATCGGCCACCAATGACCCCTTATAACTTTTGAACCAGTGACCGACAAATTCTGATATTTGGCGACAAATTTCGACTAATTAACGACTAAATCTTCGTGTTATCAAAAGTAAAATCCCTGATGGTGGCCAAGCCAGTGTCAGCCACACAAGTTTCATCTAAATCGGTCCAGCCGTTGTTATACCACGTTTTATCCATTTTTTTTAAAGTATCCTATGTCCGTCTCCTGCTACCTCCCCACAATTTTTTCAGCCAAATCGGTTCAGCCGTTCTTGAGTTATAATAGTGTACCTCACACGACTTTCTTGTGTATTATAGATATAGATATGGAATATCATCAATTAGAGATGGCGCTACGAGTACCAAATGAACAAATTAGTCGGATCAGGATGTGCGTTGCGAGGTTTTCTTCCTAAAAACGCAATAAAAAAAATTTGAGCAAAAATGTATTCCCGAGGTTTTCACTCTAAGGCGACAATATCTTGCTTCCACAATCTTACAATTTATTGAGTCGCATTCAGCGAGTCTTTGACGCCAAAAATCATAATAAAGCAGTGTCAATTTTAACAAGTGTATAAACGTTACGTTTTTACTTACTATTTATCTATTTACTTATTTTTCATTCAAATCTGACAAATATAGTCCCGATTATTACTTTAATCTAATTTCTTAGTGACAAATATCTAAACTACGAAGGTTGATTCATAAGTCTAGATGTTGGAAAAATACAAGAGTTCAATAAATCAACAAACTAGGCTACGGCTACGGAGTTAACTTCCGTCGAAATATTGTCTCAACACTTTTATTGTCTTCCACACCTTCCAAATATCCCTTACCAGAAACTATTGACATACTGCTCCAATGGTTATGATGCTGCTTCTATACAGGGTGTAAAAAGACATCACAAAGCCGTCAACTATGCATACTGTAGGTACCTACATCTAACTAAGTAGGTTTGCGCAAAAATAATAGGGATGATGCCTAGGTAAAAAAAAAAAGAAATTCTATTTAGTCCGTCAGTCAGATAATAAAACAATATTAGACACGTATTTTTTGCTTTATCATATTAATAAAAAAATACTTAGCTATCACGCATTAAAGTTGGGGAGTGGGGGCTCGCTACGTCACTTGTACGTATAAAACCTAGCTACGCGTGACGTCATGCCATATTTTAACTCAATGTATCGCCGTAATTTTTTGATTACGTAAAAAATTAAAAAATACCTGTCCAATATTTTTTAATAATCTCTATGACGGACAAAAAATAAATTTTTAGTCATCATCCCTATTGCTGGGAAACGACTTATTTATAAGGATAAAAATAGCAATTTTTTTATTACGCGCAATGTAACGCGAACCCAGACAAACGGAGTGAAGCCCCGCCCCTTCGCTCTACGGTAGGTACGCGTAGGTAGGTACTTGTCGGATAAAGTTTAGTAATAACACTTGGAATACGTTTTAGTAAAAAAAAACTGCGACTTTGACCTTCAATATCTCCAGAACCAGTGGATTCCCAGCTATGGTCTAGTGGAAAAAAACGATCCAAATAATGGATAGAATATGTGGCTTTCGGCTTCGGCAAGGGTCTTGTTACACCCGGTATGTATGCACCGTGCAGCATGCTGCATCATGGCTTGTCCGTCCTGTTGTCTGGAGCATCTTAATATTATTGTTTTTAGTAGGAGATACTTTAACATGTTCAAATTAAGATACGAAGTACATTAAGTAGGTATGTAGATAATTGAGATTATTTGATATTTTTGAGCATACAATACTCGTTGGCAAGAAATTGACAATATCTAAACTTTCGTTCGACTTACATAGGTATAAAAATATCTAAAGATTTCAACAGAGTAGAAATGAGTCTCAAATAAAATTATGTTAGTACACTGTCAGAAATAAGCTCGCACACAATACTTATGTATATTTTAAAATGATAACAATTTAGGACCAGCCCAGATAGATTCTGAAAGTAAATTTTTAACTAGTTTAAAACGTTATAGATTTTTCTAAGTATGGAGAGTAGCCTAATTATTATGTAGTGTTATTTCATTGACAATGTACTAACATTAGTTGTAACTATAAAATATCGAGTATCATTAGTTAGTAAAGAAACACTCATTATGTCTAATAAATATTTATCTACAACAATCAACATTCAATAGGGGCCAGTGTACACCGATGCGAGCACTAGACAGTGACGTCATACTAGTGACGTGAACACCACTAAACATTTAATACACAACCGTTATTTTAGCCTGAAATGCGTGGCTTCGATGAACATCATGTCGGAGTAAACAAATTGATGACAAAATAAATAAAGTAAAGCGATGTAATTCAAGTTCCGCGCTTTATACAGCGTGTAAGTGTAAACAGTGGCAATATTTTAAGGGTTCATTGTACTCATCATTATGAACAACTTTTACTATGGGACCAAACTTGAAATCGTGAAAAAAAATGTGCTGTTACCTACATACATTTCGACGAATTATGCGAACATAAATGTACTGAACAGCTGATTTTTTTTCCGATTTTAGGTTTGGTACATAATGATGAGTACAATGACCCCTTAAAAAATTGCCTCTGTTTACACTTCACCCTGTTTATAGTTGTTCAGGAACATTAATAAGTGGTAGGTTTTCACCTTATTCGACCTGTTTTTTTAGCTTCAGTTAAAACGATATTCCACAATTTTATTTTATTTAACACATTCCTTTAATATTTCTATGAAAACTTAACCGCTATGTAACCACCAGTAGAAATTTAGAATTATAATATATATTTTTGTTTATTATCAAAATATTTATTGTCGCTAATTACGATAGTCACTATTTCTTTACAAATACGTATCTAATAATTGTATTACCTATATCTATGGGTTGGAGTCAAACCTGCTGACTCGGAGAAGATATGCTTTGAACACGACACAATTTAGTCTACCATAGATATTATTTTCCAACAGCAATTATAATCTACAACAGTATACAATATACGCGATACATGTACATTTAAACATGTAAAACTACGTTCATATAAACATTAAGAGCTGAACATGTATATTCCACATGTTCTATATAAAGCCAAATACCAATGCATTTTTATGTTTATTTATAATTCTTTAACGAACTTAGTTTCGTTTGAGACACATCTCTATAAATGAAGCTTCGCTACTACAGAAGTAACTTGGGCAGGCTAACAAATGAAATATGCTCGCCTGTTCAAATAATATTGAATGTAGAGCCGCTCCATCGCAACTAGCAATAAGATGTTACTATATTTTACGTCTGAAAATGTTTTAGGCATCTAAAATGTTTGTATTCATGTAGGTGCACATATCTAAAACATGTTCACATTACACTTTGTTACTCGGTCCTACTTGGTTGTTGAGTAAGGTGATGTTCGTTCATAAAATAATTTTACTTTGTTCCTTATCAGCCTTCGTACGTTCTAAGCTACCTTATCGTCCTCTCTCAGTTCACCTAAATCATATCAATAAAAGACAGAATAATTTGTGCTAGTTTAAACGATATTAATAGAAAAATGCAATCATAAAGGCGAGTAGAAAATAAACTTAGCAAATGTACTGAGTACTATAATGCAGAGTTCATAATGCAGAGATCACAAGTATCATAAGATGTCACAGAACACTAAAGCATGGCCCTAAGATACTAATTTATTTTATTATACCTAACCTATCTTACTATCTATTACATCTAGGTCTTATGAAAACGAGAACAGTTTAAATACCTCGTTGTAGTTTATCTTGGATACTTTAGCAGATTAGATTGTTCGCTTGGCATTCTGTTCTCGGTTTCAAGTTACTTTAATTCAGTCACTACATAGAAAAAAAAAATATGATTGATGATATTTTTGTTAAATTATATTTTAACTTAACTCTTTTTTTATTATGATAATTAATAACAAAACATTTCAATATTTGATATAATAATTTTATATAATTTTTACTCTCGTAACACTAGTAGAAAGCTCGAGTTGAGAAGGAGACTCACAAAGAAGTCAACAGCCATACTTCCATGTAAATGTAGAATATAATATACTTAGTGCGATGTGAACGTGAACATTAATTAATAGGTAATTAATAATAAAAAAAATGTATAAATTAAACATTAATACATTTGACCGACAGCACTAGCACATTTTTTCTATATGGCAAAAGTTGAGCATTGTGTAATCCATCGACTATTGTATACAAAGATTTAATTAACTCTGAACTCTGCAGTACTATTCGTGTTAATAGTGATAAGTATTTTAATTGTATTTGTCTTTATAGTTGCATAATGTCACCGCCACCATGTAAACGAACCAACTAAGCTAGGAGTAATTCATGTTCACATCGCTACAATGTGTACTTCATTCTATACTTATATAAATATAACTAAGTTATTTTGAGCATAGCTTTGTGCTATAACCACGTCTTATCAGACACCTCTTTGAATCGCAGAACATCTAGAGACCATACGAAAAATGAAAACATTACCCATATAAAAGGAACTAAGTAGGTATATTTTTCTCCTAAATTTAAAAAATATTTACCACTCCTACATCTACTATATCTAATACTATGATGTCTTAAAATCTATTAAAGCTATTTCTCTAATTTCATTACAAGTTCCATCAATTTTAAGGTTTTAAAAATGACACACTACCTATCTATGTTTAGAAATAATACTGAAACAGAAGTATCTAAATTGTATATTATCAAAGCTAGGTCTGTTAGTAAATATATTGTCAAAAATTATTATTGTCAAATAGCATTTCTTCTTACATAGAGATGAAACACATTATTTTTACGTGGGACTTTGTCACAAAACAAACGTAAGTAGGTATTTAGTCATCTACATCTCAGTTATATTTATGTAATTATATAAGTAGTCAATTAATTTAATTTTTAAATATTATTATCTGTCACGATTTTATCGCATATAAACCCGATATTTTAAAATTTATTGTCGTTGAGGAAGAACTTTAGAACAGTATAGTTTAACACCTATTTTTTATTAAACATTGTTGTCTATATTTTTTTAACCTGCATCCATGTGAATGGGATTTCATTTTATTCTATAAAAGCACTTTCCCCTAAACTACTAACACCAAACATCAAACAAACATACACTTTAATCATATATTATGTTCACTTTATTTGTCACTCGTGGCCTCAACTTATCCATAACTGTGCCGAAGTGACCAGAGACAGAGATCTGGCTACCAGGACGTGATGTACTCATGATCACGCATGACAAATAACAATTTATTTCACTAGTTACTAACACATAATATAAATTAAAAAAACCTAAGGAGTAGATACAATATTAAAAACAATCATCCCAAAAAGTCTGCTAAAGCTTTGAGAATACTACATTACTTATAAAAGCAGCTTACAAATAAATTTCACATTATTTAAAACAATTTTTCATATGTATAATTTTAATTATATATCTGTCACCGATAATGACTGACTACCCCGAGAAAAAGTATCGAGAGATGCGCGGTGCGCCCAGTCATTATGTAAAGTGAACTTTCAAGTCACGGGTGAGCTCTAATACAATATCGACCTTCTTCGCTTCGTAATAAATGATTTACTATCACAGCTTCAAATAATTTACATCACGCGATATACGAGTGATATGTGGAAATATTTCGCCATATTATTGTCATAGTCGAAAGCAATATTTAAGTCAACTCCCCAAGACATTATTATAATGTATGCGTCGGTACTTTCTTGTATAAATTTATTGTATATATTTAGATTTTCTTGAAAAATTGACTTACCTACTTTATTTTACGATTGTATATAATTGTTTTATTATTGTCATTATTAGTATATTTATTGTCATACTCCTAGTTCTCTGCAAAACGTGCAGAGTCGTGTATTGTCAAGTTAATTTTGACACCACTTGAGAATAATAAATTACCTATAAACTTTTCATGTGATTTTCATTACCTACTATATGTAAGTACTTATACAAACCCAAATGTAAATCTAAAACCGCAGTTTATCTTTAAAATACCTATCCTCACATACGTATAACATTTAAAAAATATAATAAGTTGTATAATGTAGCTAATGATTTTCTGGGAAAGAGAACCCTTGTTTATCCGGATTTTTTCTATTCCAAAGTGATGTCATCAATATTATTTGTCCTTAAATGTCTTCTGACTTGGCGTCGTCGTCATTGTACTGCGCGATCTGCTGATGTATCCAGGGAATGAACTTGGGCACGTAGGCGTACACGCCGGGCAGGCGCGGGTGCGCGCACTTGATGCCCCACGACACGATGCCGCCCACGTACCAGCGCAGGGGCTCGTCCGGGTCCTTGCACAGCAGGGGCCCGCCTGAGTCGCCCTGGAAATATACGAAGGAACAAATTGTAAAGACGATTGAAAGAGAGATTCTTGAGTCGAGAATGTAAAGTTAGACGTGTTGACTATATTTACTACCTACTCAACATAGTCTAGGGAACAAGGGTATTCATAGTAATAATTTTTACTTTAGTACTTTATCATATTATATCAATTTATATAAATAGAATCGTAATTTAATAGAGATTTTAATTGTTTCATTACATGAAAGGGTTGTTAGTGAAAAAATAAAAATTTGGCTTGTGGCTAAGTAATAACAGCCGCATGGGTCGATCGATCAGGTTAAGCTACGCTTGCCGCGGTTGGTCCGTGGATGGGTCACCACGCACGGGATTAAGGACACGCGGGGGAAAACAGGTTAAAGGGTTGGTCCCGGCTATCATTTGTGGTTCTTTGACAGTCGTTACGGGTCGTCAGAAGAACGAAAGTCTGTCAACCAGTCTTACCAAGGGGTATCGTATTACCCAGTACTGGGTTGTGGAGGTCAGATAGGCAATCGCTCCATATAAAATACTGTATTCAGTTGCATCCGGTTAGACTCAAAGCCGACCCCAGCGTAATTGGGAAAAGGCTAGGTAGATGATGAGTGAAAAAATAAAAAAATATTATGAAATTCCAAAATAGTTTTTTTTGTAGACAAAAAAAAAATAACGACCAGATAACATGAAATTAATGGAAAAATGCCTGAAGCTTATTAATAATCTGTTGGACCTCCCAAGGCATTAGCGACGCGACGCGACGTCTCTACATCGGCGCACAACAAGAATGTGTGTTCAAACTTGGTAGAGTAAATAAATAAATACCTAGGTACTAAGTATTTTCATTAATATGTGTGATCTCTTTTACTTAAAGAATGTAACTTCTGAAATAATTCTCCAATTTATTCTGTTTCCATGTCGTATTTTTTAGAATGTTTAGTAACAACGCACACACACTGCACACACACACACACACACACACACACACACACACATGCAACGCACACACACATGCAACAACACACATAAGTAGCATGCAACGCAGTGTAGTGCATGCTACACTGCATGTAACGTCACATGCAGGATAATTTAGTATGTCTTGTAGATAGAACGATGCTTTTCACATGAAATGTACCTAACAAGGAAAAGTATCTTTGTTGTCATAAGAAATCAATAAATAACGTTGGAGAAAATGACTTGTTTTCCTCGAACGTCACGCTGCTGATGATTGACTCAAATATAGTTAAACATAAAAGGAAGCTACGATGCGAGTTTCTCTTTTAAAGTATCTATTGCCAATCTTGTGATCCTGCCATGTTATTTGAGAGAATCAATAACAAAAAAAAAACCGGTCCAGAGCGAGTCGAACTCGCGCACCGAGGGTTTCGTTCTGATTTCTGAAAACGTGTGCTATCTAAATAATACGACAATAATCCCTGTAATCTTTACGTAAACTTCTATCACATAGAATAATTTCAGATTTTTGTCTATGAAAACTTCGAAGATAAGGGGGTGGAGTGGTATTTTTTTACATTTTTCATCCAAACTACAAAACAATGCGGCTTAAAAAAAAAAGAAATTGAGAATGTGTGCCCCACTTCGAATTTTTAAGAATCCCTTTTAGTCCCTGTTGCAAAAAAAAATATACATATTTTTATTTCTTTCTTATTTGCAAAGTAGTTGGGCAAACGTAATAGTAATAGTTTTTTGATTGATTGGTTTGTGTCCTTTCGGCAGGAGTCAATCTCGTCCCGCCATCTTCGTCTCGTCCTGCCGCGATGTCGTCGTGCTTTTAGTGGGACCCAATCGGTGGTTCTCTTAGCCCATTTGTTATCTGACATGCGGCAGGCATCTCTGTCCCAGTCCCACTTGAGCTCAGCGGCTTTCTGGGTAACGTCCTTGATCTTGCGTTTTAGTGCGCAGTGTTGTGTTCCTTATACGGTCCGAAATTCGAAACCCCAGGATACTGCTGGAGTGCTGCTTGGACCTCTGCTGAAGTGTCTAAGACCAAGTTTGAGCACCATATGTGAGAATGGGGAAAATACACATGTCCATAATTCTCCGTTTGAGACATACTTAGATTACTTAGGGTACTTAGATTTTTGAAGATCTTTTATTGACCAATAGCTCCTCCAGGCGCTCTCGGTGCGTCGAGAAACTTCCTTGTTAAATACTACATCCACTACATCTGGGTCAAATAGTCTCTTTCCAGGTGCGAGAAGATAAGGAAGTGTTAGTGATACATAGTGTGTGGTACTGGCTTTGCTGAAAAGTCCACGAAAGTCGTTTAGGTAAGTCTCTTACCTATTAAACAGAGTTTTGACTATTAAATGTGAGTGTACCATAGCTGCACTTCTGCCTAACTCTGCGGGCCTTACAGTCGTAATATGTTATGTACGGTAACTATTAGAAATGAAAACTCGGTATCAAATTGGTCGGAAATATCGAGCAGTATCTCCCCTACTATTAGGCTTTGTCCACACGTTGCGTCGGGTCGCCCCTACCCATCTTACTCATTGTCATGCCCTGAAAGTGCTGACTCGTTTCAATTTAATCTTGATCCGGCTTTAACGATGTGTTAAATAATGGTCTGGGTGGTCAACAATTTTATGTATCTACAGGGTAGCCTATCCAGTCCTATCCTAGGTCCAAAATATTTGCACAAATGTGATATTCTTTTCAAAATAATTATAGTTAAGTTATGCCAACCTTGTGAGCAATGTGGGCCAGTGTTAACGGCTCCGACTTACGAGTTGTAGGTCGTGGGTGCGCACCCAGGCATGCGCTTTACTTTGTGTAAATAATTACATCACCACTGCTCTCAAAACGGTGAAGGAAAACGTGAAGAAACCGGCATGTCGTAGAACCAAAAATTCGAAGACATGTGACATCTAGACACGCGTGGTAGATCACAGCCCACTCCCTCTCGAAGATGGGAGGCCTGTGTCCCAGCAGTGGGAACATTATAGGCTGACTATGATATGCCAACCTTTGAATAACTTATTATTTCTGAAAGGACTTATATTAAACTTCTAAAAAAGAACATTTCATTCAGACTAATGACGGATTTATTTTTCGCGCTAGTTGGAAACTCTTAGTGGAGATCATCAGTCCCATTTTATTTTCTGCGCAACATGTAATAGCTAAACGTTGTGAATGTTTCTGCGCGACATGTAAACTTGTATTACGGATTAGGTAATAACGGATTGACAACAAAAGAAGAATGAAGACTATCGAAATGCGTAAGTAGGTAGGTACTATTATATAAAAATAGTGATGTAACCAAAATCTCAAGGCATATTTCACAAGCCACAAAGTTTAACGTCCCCAAACAACATTAAAAAACTACATAAAATCTCCAGCGGGATATTAGGACGCTTCACTGAACTATTAAAGTGTGGCGTTCATAAAGGAACTCCGATGAATTCGGGAGAGCGGAGTAAATACGTGCTCCTTATTGGGCGAGGCAAAGAGATGTATAATGTTGTTGGCTCCTACCTACTCACTTATTGGATTTACCTATTGGCTGAACAAATATTTGTTTGGGAGTCGTATTAGAACATTGTTTAGTTGTATTGTTTCACGGGCATATTTTCTTGAGGACAGTCCTCATTAGTGTGTCCTCAAGGGCTTCAGTTAATATTGAAGACAATTTTCTGGAGCCGAAAACATTAGTGTTTTTCCGTAACTTTATATTTAGTATTTTCTCTTTAGTTAAAAATATTATCTGTAATAGTCTCTTTACATGTCACGACACTTGTATAAATAACTTCACGTACGATGGTTTCTTGATTCCTAAGTGAGCCTATCAACCAATGAGGAATAACATTCGAACTTGGAACACTGAAACTATCGTAATGCGAGCTTTTGTTGATTCCTCCAAGTCAGTATTCATCTCCTTTGGCATTTTGTATCTTATGGATTTTCCAGTGAGAAACGGTGGTCCGGAAAACCATAAAGTAAGTATTGCATGTTAATGAGTGCACTTGGTAATATGCCTCTAGCTAGAGGAGCAGTCTGCTGGGTTTTCCTGTCTTTTTACATGAAACCATTGAGATGCCTTCATGTTGGTCAATATTTCAGAAGTTTAGTTGTTTTCATTATTTAATTGTATTTTTATTTAATCTTTTTCATTAGTTATAAGCGCATAATGTAGTGCATGCAGTGCTCTTCTTTAAGTAATGGGGCACTTAGACCTAAGTTTGAAATGTTATACTATATACATGTAATAGTGTACTCATTGTTGAGGAGCCAAATAAAATAAATAAATAAATAAATAAGTACGATTGGCTACAAACGTCTTTCATCTGCTTGGATGGTTGTTGAGCCAAGCTTACACCACGGTGGAATATGTCCAAGCCTTGATTCTGTCCCTCGAAATATAATTTTAATTGTTTGGACTGTCTCGCCAGAGTATCCTTTGGAACATGACATCTTCTGCTACCCTAACTTAAATAAAATAATAAATAAATAAATAAAATCTTTATTTTCAAAACTTTGAGTACAGGTTAACTTAAATACTACATCACGAGTGAGAGTTATGAAATGAAATGAAATGAAATGAAATGAAATGAAATGAAATGAAATGAAATGAAATGAAATGAAAATGAAATGAAATGAAATGAAATGAAATGAAATTGTTTATTCTGTAAATAGGATATCGAAATCACTTTTACACGTCATAATTTTTTTTTTTTTTAAATAAGCTAGATGAAGTCGACATTTCCTATCTGACTACCCTGAGAACGTCACAATGGATAGCGAAGCAAAACCCAGTTCCGTGCTAGGAATTAACCTGTGTTACGGACACTAGGGCCGCTCCATCATCTCACTAAAACATTACCTCAACCGTCCGCAGTAAGAAAATTCTTGTATTACTGGATTCCCAATTTAGGCATGCCTGTATATAGGGAATCCAAATAAAATTTGGTACTAAACTACACTACAGAAGTATGGATGTGCCACATTCACGACGTGCAAGGGTGTGTATTTGTATGTGCTATGTGTGAGAGAGTGAGTGCTGGTGAGTGAGTAATAAATAATATGAGTGTATTTGTGTTATGTTATGATGACGCATGATGATTAATTAAAATAGGCTATTATTAAAGGTGAGGGGCAAAGGGGGCTTTTTTATGGTTTATTTTTTTGATTAAATATTTATTGTTAATAAGTATTATTACAGTTACCTACTTAGCGATTTAATTCTTAAAATTTTATTCGTGATGATTAAGGAGGTTCTCAGTATCTGTGTAATTTAGTTTTAGAAGCCAAGATTTTAATTTCCTTTTTGACTCCATTTTTCTTAAAGGGTACAGGTTTAGAATTCTGTTAATCTTATTGTACAGGAAACAGCTAATAACTTTGTAATGCCGTTTAGCCATTGTCGTTCTGTGTCTGATCGGGGGACAGACTCTATTCGACCGACGTTTGCATCTAGAGATTGAAGGGTCAAAAGTTAGCGTTGTGTGTTTCTTAATTATTGTTTGCTGAATAAAAAGCTGTCTCACGGTTAGAGAAGCTGCGTCACTATAAAGCTGAGCTGTTGGGTATCGAAAAGTCTTTTTAGCCATAACCTTAAGAACAGCTCTTTGTGCCCTTTCCAAAGGTAAGAGTATAGTCTTTGCTGCCCCACCCCATGTCGTGATGCAATAAAATAGTATTGATTGGCATAGAGCAAGGTAGGTCAACATAAGGGTTTTTAAATCGGCTGCATTACGGAGCAATTTGAACACGTAGATTAGCTTTCTTACACGTGAAGTTAGGGCATCAATATGACATCGCCATTTTAAAAATTGATCAATATAGATTCCAAGGTATTTAATAGAGGTGGCTCGGGATATTGTTACACAATCACAGTTAGAAGACGGAACATGACATACATGGGATTTAATAAAGAACGAATTTAGAGGTGGGAGAGCAGAGGTTTTTAATGCGAAAGTTATGTAGTTGGTCTTATCAATGTTGAGCGTTAGCAGGTTACATGACAACCAACACATGGTCTTACCCAAAGCAGTTTCTGCATCAGCTTTCACATCAGTCCACGTGGAACCTTGAATAAAAAGTGCAGTATCATCCGCATAAGCAAATACTTGGCAGTTAGGAGATTTTAGTTCACAGAGGTCATTTATATAGATTGTGAACAATGGAGGACCCAAAATGCTCCCCTGAGGAACTCCAAAATCCAACCTCTCGTCCCCACTGATGCAATCTCCAATCTTCACCGCTTGTGTCCTGTTAGTCAGGTAATCCTTAAATAATTTGAGAGCCATTCCTCTTACCCCAATTCTCTCCAACTTAGAGACCAGAATCGGGATGGAGACGGAATCGAACGCCTTTGTGAGGTCCAAAAACAAACCCAGGCACTTTTCCTTCTTGTCCAGGCTGTCCACTATTCTGGTAACCAATGATAACACAGCATCATCTGTCGATTTGTTTTTCCGAAATCCAAATTGATTAGGTGAGATAATGCCCTTTGCTTCAAGATAGTTCGTCAGTCGGTTATTAAGCAATTTTTCAAGGACTTTGGACATAGCTGGCAATACCGATATAGGCCTATAATTGTTGACAACATCCCCATCACCGTTCTTATGGATTGGGTGTACAATCGCTTTCTTAAAAACATCAGGAAAGACTCCAGTAGAAAGAGATAGTTGGCAAATGTGTGTCAAAATAGGGACAAATACATCAAGTGAAGACTGTAGAATAAATGCAGAGATATTGTCAAAACCAACAGCACAATCCCTACGCAGATTTTTTATGAGAAGCTCAACTTCTTCAGCATCGGTTTGGATCAGAACCAGAGAGTCACACTGCGTACCGACTGGTAAGTTATTGCAGGATGTGGTGGAATATGGTTTCTGTTGAATTCGAGTCTATGTTAGTGAAGTAATGATTTACCGAATTTACTGATAATGTCGGGGTTTCCTTAATACTAAGAAGCGTAACAGCGGGTGAGGATTTTGTATTAGAGTTCGTTATAGTTTTAATAGCGTCCCAGGTAGCCTTTGAATTATTTTTTGCGTCTAGAAGTAAGTTTTCCTGAAATTGTCTTTTGAGTTTTTTAAGTAGTTTATTAATAAAATTCCTATATCTAATGTATGATAGTTTAAGTGTAACATTTGTGGGGTCCCTTTTTAGTGCTTTGTGCATTCTATCACGATTTCGAATACATCGTATCAGACCCGGCGTGATCCAAGGTTTAATATTCCTTTTACTTCGCGGTACTTTATAAGTACTAGTGTTGTTTTTAATTATTTCCGAAACTGTACTAACCAAAAAATTTGCAGCCAAGTTTGCGTCAGGTAAATTTAGCGCAGGCGTAAAGTCTACTCGGACTAAAGCATTACGTATTGCACTGTGGTTAACTCTATTGCGATAGACAACTGGTGATATAAGCTTTTTCTTTACGGATATTGTAAAAAGCGTAGGACAGTGGTCAGTGATAAAACAGTCAAGGACTAATGTGACAGAATCAAGTTGAGACTTCAACAAAATATGTTCCAGACAGTTTTCACCTCTTGTTGGAAATAGGTGCGTCGGCAAGAGACCGTAAGACGCTAACAGATTCAAATAGTCCCAAGCTCTACGGTCAGAGCTGTTTGCCTTTATGTCAATGTTCATGTCCCCAAAATACATACATTAGCATACGTATTAAGCGTTGCCAAGACATCATTTAGCCCGTTAAGAAAAGTGTCGATACTATGCACTGAGGGTGATCTATAGACTGTAATAAGAGCCAACTCATTACCAATTTGACATATTAAACAGTTGAAATGTTTAACATAATTAGGTTCACCAACAATGCAGTGAATCCCTGCCCTAATGTATATTACGATGCCATCATTTTGGTTGGATATGGGTAAAGTGCGACACATAACCATTCATGGAAGGAACACTTGAGACTTTAGAGAGCCAACATTCTTAGAGTACTATTATATCACAGTCCACATCGATTGAAGAAAGCAAGATGTCCGTAAGGATTGAGTCGCCAAATTTCGTATCTTAATGAAATTTAATACTTATTTAGTAGTAAGTTTAAAAATTTTGTAGGTTCGATCCTCGATTTTGTAGGTATAATACTTCAAAAGATATATGAACATAAAGGTGGCACCTCAATCTAAATATTTGGATTGAGTCGCCACGTCAGAACTAGGTACATGATGGATGAATGTTTATCATTATTTGGTATGATTTAGTAGTAGTTGTGTATAGTACCTACTAAAAATCTGAGTCCTGTACTGTTGATATTGAAGAATATACAATACTTTTAATGTGGCTCCTCAATCCATCAATCAATCAATCATAAGAACGTGAATTTCCATGAAAGTAATTAGTCAATTTATATTCCACTCCAAAGATCATTTAGTAGTAAGTGTGTTCGAATTTGTAACATATAAAGAAAGTAGTAAAACTGAGTGAATTTAGTAAATAAACGCATTTTATTTGGCTCCTCAGTCCTGACGTTCTGCAAATAAATAATTGATTGTATCTACCTGAGATCACAACGGAATCAATAACCAGAGACACTAACATTTAGTATAAATGTCTACAAAATACTTATGTACAAATCAACATTGTATATATTCGGTATCTGAAAAAAAAATACTTTTCGATATTCATTAAGAATTCGCTATTGAGGGTGACCATGTTGTTTGTGTACCTGGGACAAACGGTCAAACTAGGTAAGTCCAGCTTCGTTAAGTTAGGGAAGCTACGGAAGATCTTCTTGTCCAAAATATCGCAGTGTCTCGAAACAAAAGTCTTTGACCAGTGTGTGTTGCCAGTTATGATTTACGGCACTAAGACGTAGCGTTTTACAATGGGCCTCTTAAGAAAGCTCAAGGTCACCCAAAAGCCAAAGAAGAGGGTTATGCTCGGTGTTTTTCTGCGAGATCGAGTTAAGAATGAGGTCCCTTTTGGGGGGAGCAGTGGACGTCTTTCGGCTGAAATGATGATGATGATGATGTTAAATGAAACCAGGATGACTAGTTTTTGAAATTTATTTTTTTAATAAAATCCCTACTTATTTCTAACAGAATTGTATTATTCACTTCGTAAAGGAGAAAAATAATAAAGTGTTCTTCCTATACGTTCTAAATAATTGCCACTTAAATACTAACTTACCTAATAAATAAACACATTAATACTAATTGTAAAAAACTATTCAAACTGCCCATTGATACCTCTGAGGTTATGGTAAGCGTTTATAACTACGATTTCGTATCGAAGCGCTTTTGTGTTTTAAAACAAATCACAATTGAAATCAAGATGTGCCAACAAAGATAATTATGCAAATTACATATAATAACAATGTTACAAAACCGGTCAAGAGCGAGTCGGACTCGCGCACCGAGGGTTCCGTTCCGATTTCTGAAAAAGTGTGCTATTTAGAGACATCGTTTTATTTTTCCTGTAATCTTTACATAAACTTCTATCATACAGAATATTTGCAGATTTTTCGCTTTGCAAACTTCGGAGATAAGGGGGGGAACGGTATTTTTTTTTACATTTTTCATCAAAAGTCGAAAACTATGCGGCCTATAAAAAAGAAAAAAAATGTTTGAGAATGTGCAAATAGCGTTCTTTCATATCATACCCCATATGCCATAGTAAACCCACTTTGAATTTTTAAGACCCCCTTTCAATCAATGTTGCAAAAAAAGTATAAATATTTCTATTTCTTTCTTATTTGCAAAATAGTTGGGTAAACATCATCTAAAACTGTTCCATATTTCAAGTTGATAGCATTAGTAGTTCTTGAGATATCCAGCTGTGACAGACAGACAGACAGACAGACTGAGTCACACCATAAGGGTTCCTTTTTTACCATTTTGGTACGGAACCCTAAAAAGGAACTATCCCTATACTATATGTTTTAAAAAACAGCACATAATAAGTGGTAGGTCCACTAATCGAATCGCAACCCGCGAAATACAATAATTGAGTAGTCCCGATGCCCATCTGTGGTCTCCGAGAGCAAATGCGCGAGTTAGAGTCAGCTCACACCGAGACGCGACGTGACGCGATGCTGCGCGCACATTTTAAAAGAGCGACTCAAAATATAACTTTATTTTCTACACGAAAATATACACATTTCATTGTGAGAATTTAGAATACGTTGCACCATGCAGCGCTGCGCCTCGTGATGCCTCGCAGCGTATAGCGATGCATCGCGACGCAGCGGTGCTTCGCCGGTACGCGCGTTGTGCAAGAGCGGTGCTGCACCTCACGAAGCCGCGCGACTACTCTACTACAGTCTCTACTATTTCCGTCCAGACTTCGTGTAGAATTGATGCAGTTTGGTCGAGTGCTCGAGTGAAATTATAATGATAGACTGGGATCTTGTTATAATCGGACTTCTTGCAGAAGAGGAAGAGGAAGAAGAATACAAAAATAAAACTAAAAAGACGCAGGGCGGGGCGGGAGCACGTGGCGAATGTAGACACGTTCCGCTGCGCCGCGCGGCGTCGCGTCGGCTTGAAATGGCGGCTGCGAAAATTTTTGCAGCCGTCATCTTGGATATCCATTTTGACCTCATGAACGTTTTAGGTGTTTTTTTTTTACCTCTAGTGTTTTACACCCTTAAAAAATTTCACAAGTTCCATGATGAAACTATGATGATAATGAAGTTTGCTGTGTTGACTGTACAATTAATCCAAAAAAAAATAGGCTTGGTAGTGTCGTTAATTGGAAACGATACTACTGGTAGTGCGGCTGGTAGTGTCGTTGGCAATAAACGAAAATTCTCAAGGATCTCTTCATCAGATTCTGACTTGGTGACAATGGGACCACCTCGAGAGCATAACCTTTCAAACAAAAAAATAATTGTGCAAATCCGACTATACAGGCTGACTTTGAAAACATGCGACAAAATAGATTTTGTTTCTATAAGCCACGAAACGTACATTTTCTTTTTAAATCAAGTATTCATGGTCACCCCACAAAAAAATTTCATAAGAAATTAAAGAATAGCTAATAACTTCGTAAATATGTACTTTTTTTTGTATTTTTTTATACGTGCATTTAGTAGAAATTTATACAAAATATTGGCGTTTTTTGTTCCAAATTTCGTCACATGATTATGTAGATTAGAGGCAAATCTATTTACCGAAGCATCTGAATTGAGGAGCCACATTAAATATGCTATATCTCCCATTTCTTTCTTTTGTGATTGCCGACTCTTATCCTACAAATCTAATATTTTTACTACTAAATGATGTTGAAATTGCACATTAATTGAACTACTGCTTCTTTGAAAAATGACCAGTCGTATGTGTATGGTCTGAGGAGCCACACATAATGTATTGTAACTTTTTTAATTTTAACACTACCGAGCTCAGATTTTGTCTACTAAATACTCTCAAATACTACTAAATCATACCAAATTATGATAAACATTCATCCATGATGTTCTTAGTTCTGACGTGGCGACTCAATTCAAACATTTAGATTGAGTTGCCACCTATAAGTTCATATATCTTTTGAAGTATTATACCTACAAAATCGAGGATCGAGCCTACAAAATTTTTAAACTTACTACTAAATAAGTATTAAATTTCATTAAGATACGAAATTTGGCGACTCAGTCCTTACGGACATGAAAGCAAGGCTTGTAGTTGATCAATGTTTTTACTAATACTGCGAATATTTATATGAAATATTGAAAAAGGACTATTAATCTTACGTGCAAAACTCCCACATCTATCTGACGCGCAGCTATACGATTGCATTGAATGGAGTGCTTCAAGTTCCGACGATATTCTACTAAATATTACTGTCAATTGTAATTACTTGGCGGTACATTTTAATAATATCCGCCACAAGTCCTATCGCACGAGTCCTCCATATTAAAACTGTGACGTATGATTGAGGATTATGATCTTCGTGATCTTTCAAGTCTTTCAAATGAACTAGAAAGTTCATTTTGTTAGTTAGATACCCCTTTTAATCTGATAATAGTTATTTGTTTATTTATGTACACAACGCTTTCAATGCAACAATGTAGCGCACATTGCAGCTGTATCGGGCAACAGCACAACGCATTTTCAGACAAAAAGCGGCATGCTTTGTATTCCGTACAAAATAGACTAAAGTGATGCAGAAGGAATTTAGCAATGACATATGGCCCGCCAAAATCGATGTCAGCTTTTGATATGTGTGTCAGCTTTCATGACATTAAGGATAAGGATTAGAATTCATTTCTACATCGATGAATTTGTAAAGACCTAAAGGAAATATTTTTCCATAATATTAGTTATTGCAATTCAAACGTACCTGACAGGCATCCTTCCCGCCTTCCGGGTAGCCGGCACAGATCATGCCTTCCGTCACGTTAAGATCCCTGTGCTCCAGCCACTGGTTGCACAAGTCCCGGTTGAGAACTGGTACCTCCACCTCATTCACTGCGGGCTCGTATTCTGATACTGTAGGCAGACAATAAAGATTATTGTGTATACTGTAGAGGTTTTACCATATACAAGCCCAAGTATGTAACTGGCTGACATTCGATTATTCAAACATCGAATATTCTTATAAAAAGTGATGGTCGCTTTTTATGAGATTGTCAGATAGCATATAGCTAGGGCTCCGCGTAGGACCTAGGGAGTGAATTATAATTTTATTTCTATTTTAATATAGCGGGCTTCAGCCCCATTTCTTCAGTACACTACTGTCTTTTATTATAAAGTAGTTAGCCTCCCGCTGTGAGGTTCGAGCCCTCACATTTGGTGGAGGCGCCGCCGCCGTCGTAGTAGAAGTCTTACATTGACCGCGCGTAGGCCCGCGGTATCCTCTCGAAGGTTTTTGGATTGCGCCGATACGGCCGAGTTTAGCAAAGCGAAGTATTTAAGAATTTGTTGGTGTTTGGCGTAGAAGTTATTCCGCCGGACGCAGGACGCATCACTATCGCACGCCTAGCGATATGAGGAGCAGTGGATCCCCTTAATCAGACTAAGTGGTTTTAAATATTATTATTATTAGAGAGTGTTCGACATGGTGCTGATGTTGGATTATTATTTCACGGGCATCGACGCCCGATGTCTTGAAAAGTTTATTGCTGATTTCTTACGAATAGCCAACATCAATGGATGGCGAGAAAGCGATTGGTCGCTAATTTTGGGTGCGTTTCTTGCAAGTGCTGCAAGATCTTTTTACAACTATACATGGTCGGACGGTATGTCCTTTGAGGCACTGTGTGACGCATTATGGGCAGAATTCCCATGTAGATGCCATAAGGGAAAGATTATTAGTTGTGCGCCACAAGAGGCGGACGCACAAGAAAGGTCTGTTGAAGACAGACAGGAAGATGTTTTGTGTGTAGATGATAACATGCAATTAATTTCTAGTGAAAGAGAGCAGGAAGTTGATGTTTTAGAAAAATGCAATGCAGGCAGTGAAGTAGATGAAGATGAAGTTGAGGTCATTGCTGAGCTCAGCAGCGCGGCAATGGTGACCGAAAACGATGTGCAGACAGACGAGGTGCTTGTGAAGGAAGACCAGGAAGCACTGGAATATTCGGGTCTGTCCAATCCTGTTATAATGTCTAGTATGTCTGTGTGTCAACACGATCATGTTCACGATGTGAAGAATAATATAAATAACATCGCTTGTGAACAATTTGATCAAGACGACCAAGATAATTTAAATTTAAAATCTTCGATTTCAAAGGAGATTGCCCATTCCGGTCTGTCGTCGGAAACAAAGGACGTTGGTGATTTTTGTCTTTTGGAAGTCGTTTTAAAGTTAGGTGAACAGAATGTGGAGTCATGCGCAGTCGAGACAACGGTTGATATCGCGCAAGTAGAAAATAAATATATTGAAAAAAGTTGTGATAAGTTCCCTAATATCCCTTTACGACACCGAAGTGTCATGTATAATCCAAAACGTGTTGTATTGAAGAAGAAAAAGAATTTATCTATAAGGAAGATAAAATGTAAAAGATTGGTTCCTAAAATAAATAATTTAAAAAAGGATAAGAAAACCAATAATTATTTTGTAAAGAAGTTTTCCATTTCAAAATATAAGTTTTGTAAATTGTATAAAAGGAGGTTGAGAGATATTTTTGAAAACAATATTATTAGATGTAAACTTTTTAAACCTCTCAGATTTATTGAATGGAAACTTTTTCTTTTAAGGATTATTTAATTGTCATTGTTCTTATTTTCAGTTTATCATGTCACTGCATTAAATTTATATTATCAGCAGGGCATGAAGTGTATTGTATCATATTTTCAAATGTTCTAATATTGTTTTTTTTTTGTGTAATATTTCATATGCTGAGAATTACATCGGACGCAACCAACAGCGTGTGAGGTTACGCTACCCCACAACGCTGGCCACTACATTGAAGAGCATGAGGGAGTGAAAACCTACGACAACGTCGCTTCGTTACGGGTCGATAGGGCAGATTAGCATGAACATCCTCCAGTATTTTAGTATGACGTATTAGGAGTAGTGGAAGTTTTGAGAAACTGTGAATACCTTCTAGGGGGGGGGTGACTTTGGTATGAGTTGTAACCAGCTTTGCTGACGGGACATAGTCCTTGCAAAGTGTGTTGAGTTGACACAATTGGTGCAGTTTATATCGGAGTATCCACAGTTTGGTCAATATGGACCAGTAGTAATACGTAAGGGTTCAGTGTTGACAATACGCGATACTTTTCTTTGAATTTGCTGGAGATTGAACATGAGTTAGGTTCTACGTTAGAATTTTGACTTCCTGGCGCATTCCTCCCTCTGGCTCGATACTGTCCGATGGATTAATGAATCACGATGTTGAGTTCTTTAGATTTCAACCCCTTCTGGGCTGATGTGAATTGTCACATCGTATTGTTTTGTAGGGGGTACGTCATTCTTTTCCCTCTGGGTTTTGTTTGACGGGGCTCAGACTGGATAAATGCGATATTTTTGGGTGCACATTGGCACACTTTAATGTTAACTTATCTGACACTTAACATAGTGTTAGATTTTCGCGTTTCGTTTGTCCAGAGCTAAGCCTGTATATATAAATACGAAACCCCGAATTGTCGCCGTTTTCCCGGAGTTAGGTAGGGTGTCTATTTTTAGGTTTAGGTAGGTTTTGTCTGTATGATCGAATGTCTTGGTCTGAATAAAAGTTTTATTTGGAAGTTGACTACGTTAATCCTTTTATTCAAGGGTGGGCGTAGCTCATGTAGAGGTTTTACCATATACAAGCCCAAGTATGTAACTGGCTGACATTCGATTATTCAAACATCGAATATTCTTATAAAAAGTGATGGTCGCTTTTTATAAGATTGTCAGATAGCATATAGCTAGGGCTCCGCGTAGGACCTAGGGAGTGAATTATAATTTTATTTCTATTTTAATATAGCGGGCTTCAGCCCCATTTCTTCAGTACACTACTGTCTTTTATTATAAAGTAGTTAGCCTCCCGCTGTGAGGTTCGAGCCCTCACAATACCTATGCGGCTATGCCTACTGTACACGGTAGTTAATTAAAGCACGTCGAGTTTTAGTAAAACATCAGTTTTGTAGGGCGTTGTCTCACTTATTGAAACCTGTGTCAGTCCCTTACTTAAACTTGCTGAGCCGTACCGATTTAGTGTGCGTTACGATTGCTCCGCCAACTTATCTAAACAAAAAAAAAATCGCCTAAAAAATTGTCGAAAATTGTCAAAATCGAAGGGTACAAACCAAAAAATTGTCAAAGTAAAACTACAGAAGTTATAAGGGTTTTAAGTTGGCCGCGCGAACGTAACGTGGAGGATTGCGCGGCCATGGAGATCTCAGCAACTACTTGGGTTAGAGATCTAATTCTTTTTGTCAATTGAAGACTGAAATTGTCAAAAATTGTCGAAAAAAGAATTATAAGCTCTAGATCAATATTTTACAAAATATTCACTTTGGAAGTTATGGCCGCGCAATCGTGCACTTGTTGTTTCTTTATTGTTGATTATTTCTTTAAAACTTGAGATTTCTTAGAGTAAAACTGTTACGAGAAGAAAGGTCTTAATTTGTCGAAACTAACGAAAGCAAAAAATACTACTGAAGTTAAGTTATATAGACGAAATCAGTCTAAAACGAAAATTACGTGGCCGCGCAGTCGAAACGTTAGGTACTTTGTGCGCTGATATCTCAATATCTATAATTGCTAGGATTTTGGTGTGAACATCCATTTATTCGACATATTAACCTCATTAGAATGAGATATCGTTTTACCCTCAGAACAGGTTTAAACGCGTGTAATCTCAAAAATTATGCTATCTCATACAATGTTCGAGCGGGGTAACCATACTTTCGATTTGATTTGGGAATACCTCTAACTGGAGACTAGCAATTATATTGGACAACGTCTAGCTCAATCTGAAAAATTTATTATCTATCTATATCTATAAAAGGAAACCATGACTGACTGACTGACTGATCTATCAACACACAGCACAAACCACTGAACGGATTGGGCTGAAACACAAATAGCTATTATGACCTAGGCATCCGCTAAGAAGGGGTTTTTGGAAATTCGACATTTAAGGTGCTGAAAAGGGGGGATTTGAAGTCGGTTGCTTTTTTTTTGTAAAAAAGTTTTTTATTAATTAGAAGAAAAAAAACAAAGACGATAATATAAGTATTAAAAAAATAAGAAGAATATTATAATCTATATATATAAAACAAAGTCGGGTTTGTTCGAACACTTATAACTCGAGAACTACTGGACCAATTTTCATGGTTTTTGATTTGTTGTATCTGTCTCCGTCCCGAATAGCAGAATAGCTATTAAAAACATAGGAAAATTCACAAAAAAATATGAAGAAAATTCATTTTCTCATACATGAAAGGGCAGGGCAATGTCTGTCGGGAAACTTTCATTCTTTTTAGAATTCCAAATTCAAATTCATTTTATAATCAGTTGTTCATTTGTTTTGCTGCCGTTCGATTTATTGAACTTTTGACAGGTCGTCTGGCGGGTCAGCTACTTATGTAGTATTCTAAAATAAAAATCAATTGCCGAATGTATGTAGGTACGCGCATCACTTCAGAACGGATGCACGTATTTGGCTAATTCTTTTTTGTTGTATTTGTAATTGTCAGGACAAAGTTTGTATGAAAGCAACTTCTACACAGTTTATTGTTATAACGTCAATTTACTAACACTACTGTACTAAATATGTGGAGATTTGATACAAGTAACAACCTCAGATTTTTTATAGGCCTATGGTAACAACCTACTATCCCAATTTATTTTGGGTCTGCACAACATGTCCCTTTCTTCCATACCTCTCTATCAGTCGTCATCTCGGTAGTCACCCCCTTTATAACCATATCATCTTTAACACAGTCCATCCATCGTTTCTTGATCTTCCCCTACTCATATAGCCATTGACATTCGTACTCAAAACAATTTTTTTTTCAAATTAATTGGCTCCAATTAATCATTTTCATGTTCTTGACTTTTTACTAAATATAAATTTATTCCGGTATTTTACTTTTCAGCAAAAAATCATCATCATCATGTTCATTCTTAAAATATAAATTAAGTTTTCCTAAACAATTCAAAATGTGCTCAGCTTGCGCTTTCAGGAACTTCGCGCGTTTACATTAGAATATTCATAGCTAAGACAGGACAACGTCTGTCGGGTCAGCTAGTGAAATATAAAAAGAGATTGTACCTTCTTGTTGGCTCTAACAAATGTGAAATTGTTAAAAATCGAATTACATAAAATACAGAACATGGCACTTATCTTGCGATGCAAATCAACACACAGCCGAGGTGTCGAATAAGATTCAATGAATCTGCCTAGCCTTTTCCCGACTATGTTACGGTCGGCTTCCAGTCTATTCGGATGCAGCTAAATACCAGTATTTTACATCTACCGACTACTTATTTGACCTCCACAACACAGTAACTGGGTAATACGATACCCCTAGACTGGTTGTCAGACATTCGGGCTTCTGACGACCCGTAATAAATACTTAAGTAACTATACAAGTTTTTTTATATAGTTATATAAAATTCTGCAGATTGAGCTAGATGTTGTCCAATATAATTGCTAGTCTCCAGTTAGAGGTATTCCCAAATCAAATCGAAACTATGGTTACCCTGCTCGAACATTGTATGAGATAGCATAATTTTTGAGATTACACGCGTTTAATATTGTTCTGAGGGTAAAACGATATCTCATTCTAATGAGGTTAATATGTCGAATAAATGGATGTTCACACCAAAATCCTAGCAATTATAGATATTGAGATATCAGCGCACAAAGTAACGTTTCGACTGCGCGGCCACGTACTTTTCGTTTTAGACTGATTTCGTCAATATAACATAACTTTAGAAGTATTTGTTGCTTTCGTTAGTTTCGACAAATTAAGACCTTTCTTCTTGTAACAGTTTTACTATATGAAATCTTTAGTTTTAAAGAAATAATCAACAAAAAAGAAACAACATGTGCACGATTGCGCGGCCATAACTTCCAAGGTGAATATTTCGTGAAATATTGATCTATAGCATATAATTATAGCGTACTAATCGTTGTTAAAAATGTCGTCGGCTAATGTGCTTAAATGTAATAATTGTAATCTCGTGGTTAATGAACTGTTAACGTTTGTGCAACATAAACATGAAGTGATGGACAGTGAAAGCCTAGTGAGGATATGCAGTTCAGCCTTTTCAACAGAAGACATCGAAAAAGCTAAGTCATTGCTGTTTCAATCTGTTTCTACTGACATACGTCAAATAAAACGTAAAAACAAAGAGGGAAAAACCAAGAAAGACTTATTTGATATTATAGAAGTTATTAAGAATGTAGACCCTGAGAAGATTCCTATTTTCGTAGCTCATGATTTAAACAAACTACCTCCTATTACGTTTGATCATGTAGACGTCAGTAGACTTTTAAAAGATATCGTTATCTTACAAAACGAGATCAAATTGTTTAAAAGTACGTATGTAACTGTAGATCAGCTGTTACAAACAAAGCAGGAATTGTTGAAAATTAACAGTGACGTCGGTGTTTGCGGCGTAACTGTTGACAGTTTAAATGAAACTATTGTGCAGAATGACTTTAGAAACATTAACCTAAGGAGAGGTGCATCATGTATGCAAGCTAGCTTTGCCTTTGATAGCGGCCCCGTGGGTCTTCCGCACATGTCACCAATATCGCTGACCTCTCCTAAACAAACAAACAGTACGAATGTTCGACCTGATAAGCAGGAGTGTGATCGTTCGTCCCCGTTACGCGGTAGCATTGATGTTTTGACTGAGTGCGAGAAGTCTGTATTGTATGCACCTAATAGACAATTAGCGCGGCAGGAGGTTGATAAGAACATAACGAGCGAGGTGTCGACTACGGGGAGTGCGAGAAAGACAGAGCATCTGGTGTGTGACGTAGTGAAGCCTACGTGCAATTCTAATGGTGTGTCGGCTGTGGCGCCTAGCAACAGGTGTTTGCCTGAGTCGTATCACTCATTTGCGGACGTTGCGCGTGCGCCGGGTGAATGGAAACAACCAGTGAATGGTGGGGAATGGACGGAGGTACAGAGGAATAGATATAAGAATAGGTTTACAGGAAAGAAAGGCGTGGCTGTTACCACACCGCAATGTAAATTTAGGGCTGCAGATGTCAGACTCCCTTTGTTTATAAATAATGTTGACAAAGACACTTCACCTGCAGACATTTCTAGTTATATTATGACTAAAACACATGTTAGCGTGACATTGGAAAAAATTACAATGAAACAACATAAGGAGTATGACGCTTATAAGATATTAGTCCCTAGGCACAAGTTGGATACTTTCATGGACGACCGTATATGGCCCGAAGGGATATCTTTTCGGCGCTTTATAGACTTTGGAAATCGAAGACGCTTTATTAAAAATCTAAATGGATAGTAAACCATTAGAAAAACCCTCACTTAGCAGTTTTATTACCTTTAACTGTAAATCATTAGTACGCTCTGTGGATTATGTAAGAACACTGTGTCATCGAGCACAGATAATAGCCCTACAGGAGACGTGGTTGTTCCCGCATGACTTGCCGATCCTTGGAACAGTCGACCCAGAGTTTGCCTATTGTGGCAAATCGGCTATAGACTCGTCGGCGGGCTTAGTACGAGGCAGACCGTATGGCGGTGTTGCTCTGCTCTGGCGTAAAAGTGCGTTTAGTTCGGTGACAGTGATTCCGTGCAATAGTGTGCGCCTCGCGGCAATTAAGGTAGTCGTGTGTGATCGTTCCTTTGTTGTTTTGTCTGTGTACATGCCTGTGAACTCCACTGAGAACTTAATAGAATTTACTGACTGTCTTAGTGAAATAAGCGCTATAATTGAAAACACAGAAGTTGCAAATGTGTACATTTTAGGTGACTTTAATGCTAGTCCTTGTGCGTTGTTTGGAAAGGAACTTCTAAAATTTTGTAACGACCAACAATGGGTATGTGCGGATATTGAAAAACTGGGAAATTCATCGGACACCTTTACATTCGTGAGTGAGGCCCATGGCAGCACAAGCTGGCTTGATCATTGCGTGGTAACGGAGTCTGCGTGGCAGTCTGTGCTGAGTGTAAGGGTGTTCTATGACTGTACCTGGTCGGACCACTATCCCCTAGAAGTATGTTGTAATCTGTCTATAATGAAACCACAGTTACTATTACTTGAAAAACCCCCTAATGGTATACTGTGGGCCGATAGGGATGAGCGACAAAAACAACATTATAGTAAGATATGCAATGATCACTTTAGAATGGTAGATTTTCCGTCAGAATTGTCAGGATGTTGTGACGATTTATGTCACAATAAAGATCACAGAAAAGTTATAGACCGTATGTATAAAGATATTGTTATGACTATGTGTGAAGCGGCTGTGATTAGTTCTAATTGCAGAGTTAATGTACCAGAACGGAAACGGGTTGTGTTAGGCTGGAATAAGCATGTTCGTGGTGCTCACGAGGTTGCCAGGCTATCCTTTCAAACCTGGTTACTATACGGTAAGCCTGCAAGTGGGCCTATCTATAATAACATGGTGGAGTCTCGGCGTCGTTTCAAATCCAAGCTACGTTGGTGTCAAAATAACGCCGAGCAAATTAAGATGGATATTCTCGCATCGCACCACGCAGACAAAAATTTTAAAAGCTTTTGGAAAGGAACGAGAAAACTCAATAGTAATCCCACTGTCCCTCTAAACGTTAACGGAGTGACCGAGCCGCGTGACATTGCGAACATGTTTAAAAGTCTTTTTCAGATAGAACCTCCTTCCTGTGTGCTGGGGATGCTCGATGCTAGTGAAATCAAGCAAAATTCACTTGAACCGGCAGTCTTACCATCTTTTACTGCTAAGCAGGTTTATGCCGTTATAAAGAATATGACGAGGGGTAAGTCCCCAGGCCACGATGGAATTAGTATTGAGCATTTGCAGCATGCAGGGGTTCATCTGCCAAGGGTTCTGGCAATGTTTTATACTTTTTGTTTAAGACACTCTTACCTACCTGATGAGTGTATGAAGACCGTGGTTGTGCCAATAATCAAAAATAAAACTGGTGATACAGCAGATAACAGCAATTATAGGCCCATTTCGTTAGCTACTACCGTGGCTAAAGTGTTGGACAGTCTGCTTGATCGCATTTTAAACAGCCACATCAAGCTGAACGACGCTCAGTTCGGTTTTATGCGCGGACTGTCGACAGAAGCGGCAGTTCTATGCCTCAAGCACACTGTCCGATACTACACCGATAGAAAGACTCCGGTCTACGCCTGTTTTTTAGACCTATCGAAAGCTTTCGATTTGGTGTCCTATGATGTGCTATGGCACAAAATGAGGACAGAAACTAGCCTCCCAGAAGAAGTCGTTAACATTTTTGATTATTGGTACAACAACCAAGTTAACGTTGTAAAGTGGGCGGGCGCGATCTCCGATGCATACAGGTTGAGGTGTGGAGTAAGGCAAGGAGGTTTAACCTCGCCTCGTCTCTTCAATCTGTACGTAAACGGACTCATCGAGAGACTCAGAAACACCAAAGTTGGCTGCTCTATAGACGGAAAATTCGTCAACAACATCAGTTATGCAGACGATATGGTGTTGCTGGGCCCCTCTATAAGCGCCGTTCGGAAACTCCTCGCTATATGTGTGGAATATGCCGGGGCCCATGGGCTCAGGTATAATGTAAAGAAAAGCGAGCTTTTGGTGTTCCAATCACCAGGTCATAAGGTCGCACACGTACCACCCGTCCTCATAGACGGTGTTCCTTTACCCAGAGTTTCGCGATTCAAATACCTGGGCCACTGGGTCTCGGATGACCTCTCAGACTATGAGGATATTGAGAGGGAGCGCAGGGCGTTGGCTGTCCGATGCAATATGTTGGCTCGTAGATTTGCACGCTGCAGTAAAGCAGTAAAGGTTACACTATTTCGGGCGTTTTGCCAATCTTTCTATACGTGCAGTCTATGGGTCAAATATACGCAGAAGGCAATCAACGCCCTGCGCGTTCAATACAACAATGCCTTTAGGATGCTGATGTGGCTGCCGAGGCACTGCAGCGCGTCGGGCATGTTTGCCGACGCTCGTATTGATGGCTTCGATGCCATCCTCAGAAAGAGAGCTGCATCGTTGCTAAGTCGTGCGCGCAGCAGTGGCAACAGCATTCTTAGCATTGTGGCTGCCAGAATTGACTGCCCAATATTGTGGCATTGTGTGCAGTTGCATGTAAAAAAGAACTGCAACTGATGGAAGAATTTGAATTTGTTTTTTTTTTTTTTATTATTATTTTAATATTTTTATGAATTTCTTGCTTTTAAATAATTGTCGATCAATATCTAATGAATTTAATTTAATTTTTATAATTCATAATTTTTAATTTTAGAATATAGTATAAATGTGGGTGAATTTGAATCGTTGGTTACTAACATAATTCTTAAGTATACTACTAACAAATATATGGATAATTGAATCTGATATAAATAAATAAATAAAAAAAAAAAAATTTTATTTTCGACAATTTTTGACAATTTCAGTCTTAAATTGACAAAAAGAATTAGATCTCTAACCCAAGTAGTTGCTGAGATCTCCATGGCCGCGCAATCCTCCACGTTACGTTCGCGCGGCCAACTTAAAACCCTTATAACTTCTTTATTTTTACTTCGACAATTTTTTGGTTTGTTTCCTTCGATTTTGACAAATTTCGACAATTTTTTAGGCGAATTTCTTTTTTGTTTGGATAACTTGGCGGAGCAATCGTAACGCGCACCCGATTTATACCCGGGTTTACCCACTTTCTGTAGGTAGGTGCAAGTTTTCAAAAAATAAATAGATTTTCGTACTAACGAATTTTGTTTACAAAATTGATTGATGCTAAAGGCGCGCTCAAATTACAGTTCAAACACTGCAAATTAATTCAAGAATAAGTACCTATTTAGTTCTGAATGGGTTGTAAAACGTAAAATATTTGAATAAGTAAAGCTTTTGTATACCAGATGATTAATGAAACTCCCTGACAGTATAAAATTAAACGCAGGTAGAAGAAACAAATTGACTTACATTCTTTATCGTCCCGCTTGCCCCAGCCGATGACAGTGCACAGTGTGCCGGGCTTTAGCACGCGGTTGGCGGGCGGCAGGCACACTGGGGACACCTGCTCGTGGTAGCGCACTCGGACTGATAGCTGTACAGGACAAAGTTTAGGTTAAACGCACGATATGATTGCGTAAAAATTGCGTTCATAATTCTTTACTTTACTTATAAAAAAACCGGTCAAGAGCGAGTCGGACTCGCGCACCGAGGGTTCCGTTCCGATTTCTGAAAAAGTGTGCTATTTAGAGACATCGTTTTATTTTTCCTGTAATCTTTACATAAACTTCTATCACATAGAATATTTTCAGATTTTTCTCTTTGCAAACTTCGGAGATAAGGGGGGGGGGGGACGGTATTTTTTTTTACATTTTTCATCAAAAGTCGAACACTGTGCGGCCTAAAAAAAAATAAAAATATGTTTGAGAATGTGCAAATAGCGCTCTTTCATATGATACCCCACATGACCTAGTAGCTCCACTTTGAATTTTTAAGACGCCCTTTTACCCCATGTTGCAAAAAAATACATACATTTTTACTTCTTTCTTATTTGCAAAATAGTTGGGTAAACGTCATCTAAAACTGTTCCAAATTTCAAGTTGATAGCACTAGTAGTTCTTGAGATATCCAGCTGTGACAGACAGACAGACTGAGTCACACCATAAGGGTTCCTTTTTTACCATTTTGCTACGGAACCCTAAAAAAGGATTAACACAATGCACTTATCGGGATAAAAAACTACTTGGGTATACTTTAACCCCATACAAATAAACACAGAATAAAGTTATTCCAAATTTAAACCTATGAAAATGTATGGTTATTCCTTTGTTATCACTGATATAACTTTATTCCGTGTTTTATTTGTAAGAGGGTAAGGCTTTAGCAGAGATGCTGTTTTTAGCATCCTGTATAATGCAGTAATGTATGTATACTCGCTTTTTGGGAGGTCGATACACTGGCTGATATCGTCGCCAAAACGCGATGCAGTATTTATGAAGTTCTAGAATCGCTGATAATTGATACTAACTACATACTATGACACTATAGTAAGTACTACTAGAGATTAATACTACAGTTTTCTATGGTCAGGCTATTGTCGCATATTTCCCTTTTTTGTGAACTTCAAAATGTATCGAATTTCTTCGTTAGATTCACTAATTTTGGCGGACAGAAAAACAAATAAAAACTGACGGGAAATCGTTTTTACTTTTTATTTTTCTTTTTTTTTAAATGTCATTTATTTAGTGGTATCAAAACCAGCCAGATACAGACAGTACAGCCAAAGAGATTTCACTACAAAGGGGTACGAAAATTTTGGCATACTTTTCATGCGCCATTTTTTTTTTTTTTTTCAAAATGGCGGCGCACGGTGTAACCTTTAAATATCGATTGGGGACACATGATGTTAAATGTCTTTGGGACACATAAACAATATATTACTAAGGTCACTATGTTCTAAAATGTCACGTTACAGATTTATTTGCAGGAAAAGATCGATGTATGATAACTTCAATAACCATGAAAAAATTACTGATTCAATGTTTCTACGTATCTATTATATAATCCTGAAATAGGTAAATTGATTTATCCCTATACTACAAGTATTCAAGTATTACTTTAAGTTATAAGTATACACTTTACTATTCAGAAATATATTTATTTTGTTTTTTTTTTTAATTCAACCATTACTGCTTTCATCAGCCCCCGTAATACGATGGCAGCACGACAAAAGCCGAGAGCAGCCATTTTAAGAGGCCTATTCGCTGTTATACGACAGCGCCCTCTAAGCATATGAACTATAAGTAGGTACGTAATACACTCTTTTGCAAAAAAAACGGGCGGTTTGGATTTTTCTACATTATTGGTAATCATTTAGTTCTAAAGAGGTTTTAATAGCTAAACTATGTTACTGGCACTTATTATAGAGTCTGGGTATGAAAAAAAAGTTAATTTTTAATTCGAAACTGTTATTTAAAAAAATAATAATCCCTTTTTCAGTAGACTTTTTACTTACTATTCGCGGGTTTGCGGTTAAAAGGTTATCAGGCAACTAAAACTAACTTCTCATTATTTTTATTAGAATAATTTATGTTCATCGCATAATCCTGCCTTATTGTGACTTAAAACAGATATCTTTTTGTCAATTGTAATGGCAGAAAAAACAATAAGAGCTAGTAAAATTATAGCGCTGCTGGAAGTGGGGTGTAGCCAATGTTACGGCTCACAGCGGTTAAACGTGAGTCGTCCAACCGTCCAAAGAACCTGGACTCGATACCAAGAGACAGGTTCCGTTCAAAGAAGGCAAGGTTCTGGGAGAAAACGTTGCACATAACCACGAGACAACCGCTTTTTAGTGACTCAGGCGCTGAGGAACCGCAAATGCAGTTACATAGACCTCAAAAGAAACCTTGAAGAGGTACGAGGAGCACAAGTTAGCCTATGGACAGTGAGGAGGAGGCTTTTAGCGGTTGATATACGCAGTCGACGACCAGCGCGGGACCCCAAGTTACTCCGTGAGCACCGGATTGCTCGACTGAGGTTCACTAGAAATTGTCTATCTTAACACTAGGTAACTGGAGTAGCGTACTCTTCTCCGATGTGGCTCGAATTTGTCTGAATGGTGAGGACCGACGTCGGCGAGTGTTACGAAGACAAGGGGAACGTTATGCCGGCGTGCGTTTTGAAGAAATCTCCCCTTATGGTGGAAGGTCCGTTATGTTTTGGGTGGGCGTAACTTCCAGCTATCGTACCGAGATAGTGTTCGCTGAAAATGGCTCACTAAATCCGCAAAGGTACATAACAGGAATAATTTGTCGACATGCACAGCCCGCACTGACTGTAATTGGTGAAGATGCCATTTACATGGATGATAATGCTCGGGACCACCGTTCTGGCGACGTAGATGCTTATATGCAAGTGGTCGTTATTCGTCGTCTGGATTGGCTAGCGCGGAGCCCCGACCTTAACCCCATTGAGCACGTCTGGAACCTCCTAAAAAGGCAAGTACGATCTGCCCAACCCCTTCCACAAAACATCAGAGAGCTTAAACGTGTGATTTCGGCTGAGTGGGAACACATTCCACAGGACACCATCAAAAGCCTGGTGGAAAGCATGCCAAGACGATTACATGCCGTTATCGTTGCAAGGGGAGGTCATACTCGTTATTAATTTGTATTTTTTAATGTCTTTTTTTTATTAAAATACCATAAAAATACTCGTAGTCTTAATTTAATTATACCCTAAAAATGTCCATTGTATCACGACTCTCTGTTTACATTGACTAAAACACCGATTCCAGGATTTAAGGGTTAAAAACTATATTCTCAATGATAAAAAGAAATTTCTAGTCATTTATGCTAATGACATACTAAAAATATTAATATTATCCATAGAAAAGCCAATTACTGTAAGGTGCCCGTTTTTTTTGCAAAGGAGTTTATTTGATTTTATTTCCATAAAATATGAGAAATGTGCAGTGTGTATACTTATTTCCATAGCCACATAGACATCCATTACGCTTTTTAGGGTTCCGTACCAAAATGGTGAAAAAAGGAACCCTTATGGTGTGACTCAGTCTGTCTGTCTGTCTGTCACAGCTGGATATCTCAAGAACCACTAATGCTATCAACTTGAAATTTAGAATGGTTTTAGATGACGTTGACCCAACTATTTTTCAAATAAGAATGAAATAAAAATAATTATATTTTTTTTGCAACTGGCACTGAAAGGGGGTCTTAAAAATTTAAAGTGGGGCTACTATGGCATGTGGGGTATCATATGAAAGAGCGCTGTTTGTAAATTCTCAAACTATTTTTTATTTTTTTTTAGGCCGCATAGTTTTCGACTTTTGATGTAAAATGTAAAAAAAAATACCGTTATCCCCCTTATCTCCGAAGTTTGCAAAGCGAAAAATCTGAAATTATTCTTATGTGATAGAAGTTTATGTAAAGATTACAGGAAAAATAAAACGATGTCTCTAAGTAACACACTTTTTCAGAAATCGGAACGGAACCCTCGGTGCGCGAGTCCGACTCGCTCTTGACCGGTTTTTTTGCAATGAGATACCATCATGCAGGATAATTTCTACATGACCGAAGAACGTGAGGACATGAAGAACCAAATTATTGCTGTTTGCTTGAATTTACACATCGTAGGTACTTACTTAAATAAATAAAATTCTGAACTGTAAACATAATATAGTGCGTATATTTTATGGTTTTGAAGTTATTATGTGGGTACCTATACATCGATCTTTTCCTGCAAATAACTCTGTAACGTGAGGTTTTAGAACATAGCAACCTTAGTAATTATTTGTTTGTATAAGTGTCCCCAATCGATAACATAAGTTTTATCGTGCGCCGCCATTTCGAAAAAAAAAAAAAACAAAATATCGGCCGGCGTTATGGGCTCCGAACAAAACTCTTCGAACACCTTTATACCTATAAAATATAACCAAAACTTTTTCCCCGACCTATTATAATGAATTATTACAACAAAGATGAGTTTAATATTGCAAAAAATCCGAAACCTGAAATAGCGCGATGTCATTATCGTGCGCGATGCCGGAGTTGTACTGCGGGTGCGGGGCCACGCGCTTGACCTTGACCTTCTGCCCGTAGTAGGCGTGCGAGCGCCGCCGCGTGATGCCCAGCTGGATCGTCCAGCCGTTCACGTCCGTGTGGCTGTAAGGGTTATAGACAAGTAGGTAAGACGATAATGGTAGGTTATAGACAAGTAGGTAAGACGATAATGGTAGGTTATGCCGCCATATTACATTTACTTTGTTTTATACTATGAGTAACTTATCATAGTATAAAACAAAGTCCGACCTCTTAGCTGTAAATTACACAATAGATGTTGATGAGATTTCCACTATCCTTTAGATAATTTATCCCGCAAGGTTTATAGTACAGTCATTTGGTGCTCAAAACGGGGGTTACCTGGAAAGTTTTCCGGGAGTTTTGATAATTGGTGATTTTATTGAGTTCGACGTGTAAGTAAGATGACGTCATTTTTTATTTTTTGTGAGCGGTTTTTTTCCGGCAGACGCTTTATAAGCTTCTGGCGGATAAAAACCGCCGACGGGAAATGTCTGACAGTATTAATTATTAATTTTAACAATATTCTGTATAACATACATACCTACAAATAAGCATAAGTGAGTAGGTACTTACCTAATATTTTTACGTAACTTTAGTACCTAACTAATACCCGAAAATTGGCCGTTGGGCCAAGCTAGCAGGTATGCGTAAGTTCAAAGTACCTACCTACATACTAACAGTCTATCTCATACATTTTGTTAATAAGAAAATAAGTAAGGTCTGGCGGCCCTGGGATCTTGGACTATAACGACACCAGCCAACATAAGATTTGCAGATCGTGAGGTTATTGGTCAAAATACAAGAATAGGTTTATAATTTTTCTGGAAAATTGTTAGATTTCAAGAAGAGACACCGATATACTCACTTCCCAACACAATGCGCGGCCGTCAGCACCCACTGGTCGGCGATGAGCACGCCGGCACAGTAGAACACCTCCTCTGGGCCGCCGAGGATGGCTGCCAAGAATGGCCAGTCGCCCGGAGACGCCTCCACTCCTCCCACAATACGCTTCGCCGCTACGCCTATCGTACGCCGCTTGCCGCATTCTGAGAAAGGGAAACCAGTTTAACATGACGTAACCATAATATTTCCCTGCTGCAAGGACTCCTCTATGTAGGAGGGAGCGAGTCATAGTCACCTACAAGGGGCCAATGCAGGTTGGTACCTATATTCAACCGCATATCAGTGGTAACATTTGCTCGAACAAAATTACCCTTACTGCCCTTACTGCTACGACACAAAGGCGGTGTCAATGTCAAATTGTTACCACTGATTAGTGGTTGACTGTACTTAGTACCTAAATCGTCAAGTTCAGATAGATACTGTTATAAAATATCTGTGAGTGATTCGAAAACAAAAGTCAAACAACAGTCTTTGAAATAAAGCTCCGTTAAATAAAATTCTGCCCGCTGTAATAATATCTTTGCGCATATTTTTCCAAACCAACAGTTGTTAACATAAAGTAAACAAGTAAATATTAATTCTATTGTAATTTCTGCTTGTTCGCACAAACACTGGGAGAGCAAAAATTAAACTTGTAAAGCTCAACTTCTATTCAACCCACTTGACGTCCGGCGCTCTCTAAATTGAAGTAAAACCCTTTTACCGAGACTGATAAACAATTTTTTCCGACTGTTTATGTTAGAAGATCCAGCGGATTTATCCGCACGTTTTTTACAATATTCGATATAAACCGTAACAGCGGGTTGTTCACACGGTACATTTTTCTCCGTGTAAACACGAATAGCCACAGTTTTTACTCTCAAGTACCTATCATCTGCAGGGCATCAAAAAAATTGAGTTTATTAGTGTGTTTTACTTTGTCACTTGGTATTTTCAGTCAACTTTTATGACTCATATTAAAATAAGATTGTGAGGTAGGTAATAATACTTCTACTACGGAGCATTTTTAATTTTTTCGACAAAAATGTAAGTATTTTCAGCAATCTTTATAGATTTTTCATTAAATAATGGTAGAAAATTTCATATTTTTCATGATTACCTAGCATTAAACATATTTTGTAGATTAACGTGGAATATATCATATGTTAAAATGTTACAAATTAGTGGATTTTTCTTTGAGGTTATTAAAATAAACCTTAGGTAGTCAACAGTGAATCAGTTGCACAATGGACACAATGAAACACTTTCGTTGTGTACTATCTTTGAGGTTATTAAAATAAACCTTAGGTAGTCAACAGTGAATCAGTTGCACAATGGACACAATGAAACACTTTCGTTGTGTACTATCTTTGAGGTTATTAAAATAAACCTTAGGTAGTCAACAGTGAATCAGTTGCACAATGGACACAATGAAACACTTTCGTTGTGTACTATCTTTCATGATTCATGTATTTTCCATGGAAATTAATAATTTTTGTGACTAGAAGTTTTATTTTTAGGATGGAGCGTCCGGAAAATATGCTTTGAGCTATTCCAGTGCACTGACAAGGAAAGAGCTTGAGAGGAGAAGCTGCACAAGAGTGCAATGTCCTACATTTATACTACGCTACTTAAGATTTAGAATAAAATCTTTTTGTATGAACTCAGCATTTTTGTCATATACCTACTCCCTAAATATTACACAAAATATGAAACAGACACTAATAATTATTATGTTTCATTGTTGAATTTGTGGTGTTTCATTGTGTACACCACTGTGGACACAGTGAAATTTGCCAAGAAGCAAGGTCTCCCAGCAAAAGTTAAGGAAAAAGTCCGAAAATCGTTAATTTGTGGTTTTATCACATAAATATATATTTTTTTTTATTACTAACTTACATTTGCAGTTGACGCCATATTTTTCAACTACAATGTTAAGTTTATTTTTGGGATAAATTCATCCCAACTATGGAACCCTTGTGCGTGGTGCGACATGTACTTGGCCGGTTTTTAGGGTTCCGTACCAAAATGGTAAAAAAGGAACCCTTATGGTGTGACTCAGTCTGTCTGTCTGTCTGTCTGTCACAGCTGGATATCTCAAGAACTACTAATGCTATTAATTTGAAATTTGGAACAGTTTTAGATGACGTTTACCCAACAATTTTGCAAATAAGAAAGAAGTAAAAATATTTATATTTTTTTTGTAACGTGGACTGAGAGGGGGTCTTAAAAATTCAAAGTGATTCTACTAGGGCATGTGGGGTATCATATGAAAGAGCGCTGCTTGCAAATTCTTAAACTATTTTTTAATTCAGTTTTCGACTTTTGATGAAAAATGTAAAAAAAAATACCGCCCCCCCCCCTTATCTCCGAAGTTTGCAAAGATAAAAATCTGAAATTATTCTATGTGATAGAAATTTATGTAAAGACTACAGGAAAAATAAAACGATGTCTCTAAATAGCACACTTTTTCAGAAATCGGAACGGAACCCTCGGCGCGCAAGTCCGACTCGCTCTTGACCGGTTTTTTTTTCAAGTGTAAATATTCCGCCCCTAGTTTATCCCCAACACCAGCGCGGCCGCGGTGCCCACCTGGCGTTCCCTCACAAAAACATAATTAAAGTTTCGGCAATCGCGTCGCGCCCACAATTATGAACACCAGATTAGACAGTTTGTTCGCGTTTCTAGCCTTTTGTAATTAATGAATTTTTCTGACGTTTCATTACTGGAGATGATTTTTTTTTGTAGATTGCTTTCTGTAGCTCAATATTCTATTTATGTTTTGGAAGACAAAAGCGCGTTCTCTTCTAGAATTTCTACCGTATTTAATCGGTGTGACACTCCTCGCAAGTCTCTCTATCCTAACTCCTAAGTTTATTTCCATGAAAACAAAACCCTTATTATTATTATTATATTGGTATGAAATAAAAGCTAGTAATGACTAAATACATATACCTACTTAATGCGCAATTCAATATTATGTGATTAAGTACAGAGTTTATGAGCTTATTGAAATAGTAAACTTTTGAAATAATCAACCCTGTTTATGGTGTACGCACGGCTACAGATCAAGCTGTACATTTCCAGTATAAGCTGATCTCGCATTTTATAGGATTTCCTTACAATGAGAGGTCAGTGTAAACTGGAAATGTATAGCTTGATGCGTAGCCGTGTGTACACCGACGATTTTTAATTTTGCTACTTAACTTTTAATCATTACTTTCAAGTGTTTGATATTTTCAATTTTCTGAATTCCGACAAATCTTCACAAAGGGTCAGCTTCAAATTCAAATAGCAATCAAAGCTATTTGATTCGTTGATTTCGAGATAAAAATTATGACCACCTTTGGATACTTTTCTAAATCAATGAAATTTCGTTATATTTACCAAAAAGCTCCATCAATTCGTTAGATATTTGTATACTTATTCACTATTAGGACATTTTACGCTATTGCACAGAATAATTTTTATTCGCCCAGGATACCTATCCTTAAAATTGTCCAAATCTGAATTTTCAATGTCGTCAGATTTAGGGAAAGCCCACAATTTCTTCATCAGATTTGCAAGTTCAGTGATTATGAGTTAGGCCGCACACGATCATATGAAAAGCAACGGCTCTGAAGATCACTTTATTTTTGGTCCATTTTCTAAATCTTAAAGTGGACTCCTGACCAAGGGGCTCCTATCTGAAACTTTTCAAATATATATTCGGTGTCCTCTACAATTGCCGCACCTATTTAGGTACGCTATCAACTTTTCGCCCTGTATATGCTTGCTCAAAAACCCTCTGGGCTCCCCTAAAATTTATAACTGAGTGACAATGATTCTTAACGTCTCGCAGTACAACACATACATCAGCTTAACCTTTAGAGGCATCAACCGAGACATACACAATATGGGTTACTTGTTGTTGATTATGCTTCTTTGTTGATTAGCAATAGTTTAATTATCATTCCTAAATAAGCAATGCTAGTAAAGAATAACAAAAATACCTATTTAATGAACTGAATAATTTATAATCTAACTGAATTATTACAGACAACTCTAAACATCTAGGTGTTCTGTTTAATAGTCACTTAATTTAGTCAATTCAATAGTACTTAATTTGTTTTTTATTTGCCAAATCTTGACGTCCTTCACTACGCACACAAAAAATAAAATAATAGCTGCTATGAGTAGGCTTCTTTTAATTTGCGAATATTTAGAACAAACTTAAACTTAACTCCAAGTTAATCCTGAGAGCTAGAAATGCAAATGTTTCATTTTACGAAAACAGCAAACTACTGACGAATTTCAGAGCCGGGATTATTGGCTACAGCTGCAGCAGTGTAGTCTAAATAAACGATGAACGACGCTTTACGTGACAAACCGCGTGGAGGTTTTATTTTTCTCGATCTACGCGATATTGCAACAGATAAACTAGTTCTTATTGTGCTCAATGAAGATTATAAATCTTCACTAGATTGTATAGGTAGGGGTAGGTAGCCTAATTGTTTCTCAAACAGTCTTCCCAAAAAGTTTTTAGGGTTCCGTACCAAAATGGTAAAAAAGGAACCCTTATTGTGTGAATCAGTCTGTCTGTCTGTCTGGCTGGCTGTCTGTCTGTCTGTCTTTCTGTCTGTCACAGCTCGATATCTCAAGAACTACTAATGATATCAACTTGAAATTTGGAACAGTTTTAGATGACGTTTACTTAACTATTTTGCAAATAAGAAATAAATAAAAATATATGTATTTTTTTTGCAACAGGGACTGATAGGGTGTGTTAAAAATTCAAAGTGGGGCTAATAGGGCATGTGGGGTATCATATGAAAGAGCGCTCTTTGCACATTCTCAATTTTTTTTTAATTTTTTTAGGCCGCACAGTTTTCGACTTTTGATGAATAATATAAAAAAATACCGTCCCCCCCCCTATCTCCGAAGTTTGCAAAGAGAAAAATCTGAATTATTCTATGTGATAGAAGTTTATGTAAAGATTACAGGAAAAATAAAACGATACCTCTAAATAGCACACTTTTTCAGAAATCGGAACGGAACCCTCGGTACGCGAGTCCGACTCGCTCTTGACCGGTTTTTTTAATGTAAGTCAGAACACTTGTTTTAAAATTTCTGGAGAAAATTTTTGTAAAGACCCCGATAATCTTCTTGCAGTTCGGCCGCTGAGAGAATGCGTTTCGATTGAGTGGTCGTGATCGAAAGGACGAGGTATTCGTAACATTGAAGTCAACGAAGAATTTATGATTTTGAAAATATTAGATACCATCGTTTACTTTCCCTATTAACGAATAGTACCAATCATTAAAAATTACATCATTATCTCAAGCTAAAATAAAGTTTATAATTTCCCGCTTTTAATCTATACTAATAAAGCTGAAGAGTTTGTTTTTCTGAAAAGTATTTTTTGTTTGTTTATTTGCTTGAACGCGCTAATCTCTGGAACCACACTAGTCTGATTTGAAAAATTATTTTTGCATTTGATAGCCCAATTTTTGAGAAAGGCTATTAGGCTATTTACCATTAGATACGCTATTATCATTAGGAGCCGAGAAAAGCCGATCAGAAAGAACGCTAAGCGAAAACGAAGTAATTGTGCGGGCAGGTAATGCGATGTGACGGGGTCTAGGGGACATGAAATTTCACGCGGGCAAAGTCGCAGGAATAAGCTAGTGTTTAATAAATAAGATTAAAAAAAAAAATTTTTTTAATCCATACTGCGTTGTTACAAGGTTACGTCAAATGTTTATTTTTATCTTCCAAAAATAACTAGGCAGTTGAAATATATCTGTCGTTATACTAGAAATAATACGGTTTTATTTCATAATATAATAATAATAGGATGAGCTAATAAACTTAATAATGTTATAAAGCTTCGTCCGAACCAAACGCGCGAAGGCAATAGCGTAATATGAGTACTTACCTAGCTAGGGTTCCGTACCTCAAAAGGAAAAAAAAAACGGAACTAAAATATATAAATAGCAACCCCAAATGGCGTTTTTGAAATGTACTAATTAAGCCCTTTCATTTGATACCGAACACGGCATCATTAAAAATTTTTGTTTTGTTTTCATGACTTTATGTCCTCTAGAGGGCGTCATATTCAATTTGTGACGTCACATAGCCCATATAACCAGCGGACAATCAAGACGCTTCCAACGATACCTCATATGTCTTTGAAATTATGATAAGTAAGTAGTTTAGAAGTTATGAGGGAACATATGAACATATATACATACATATCGGTCCAAATCATAACTCTCCTTTTTGCTTCGCCGTAGTCGGGTAAAAACAGACAAACAAGTATTAAAACTAATGTTACCTACTTATTATAGTTTTGGGTCCGTTGAAAAAAATAATAATAGTGTTACCAGACCAACCAGACGTCAGGAACGCATTTTCTCAGCGGCCACACTGTAGAAAAATATTAAGGTAGGTAAGTAGCCAATTCTCGTACCTAAAAACGTTCACAATCTCATGCCAGCGTCAATCAAATGTCAAAAATGTAGGTAAACGCTATACAATTTTTGACAGATTGAGACTGAGATGAGATTGCGAACGTTTTTAAAAATACGAGAATTGCCCTCTGGTCTTAAACTATTCGTGACTCAAATAGACACTGAAGTAGCAGTTCCTTGTTCCTTTGTTCTATGAACATTGAACATGCTAACGTTTAGTTGAAATTCCCTTTCATGCGGTTTCCGTTAATGGTATGCTTTCGTTTCTTGGAATATTTCACGAGTTTTTGTTTCAAATACTCGTTGTTTAAGGCGCGGTATAAGCTCAATATTCACAAAAATTGGTTTCTTGGATTGTCGAGTATGACGTAACGCAATGAAACTATCCGACACAAAAATACAGTGGACAGAGAAGGGGTTCAAGAAAAATGTTAACCTATAATAGAATAGAATAGTAAAAAATAGTTTGATATTCCCAATAAAAATTTGGAAGTTGCTCTATAAAAATAAACTTTGGCGTCGTTGGCATATCTGTATTTTCAGCGATAACGACATTCTTTCTTTGAAGAATTTAATAGAATTAGCATTTTTTTTTAAATTTAACCGGACAAATATTTAATTTATTGTGTATATTCTGAGTAATGTAAAGAAAACCCGGAAAATAAATGCTCATTCGTAGCTTAGTCACATCTCGGCAACAAAAATATTATTTTCATTTTTCAACCTTATTTCAAGCCAGCTAATGGTGACAATAGATTACGCGGTTGTGTGCTGTTTAAAATCGTAGTCAGTCCGCGCCTCAAGCCAATTATTTCCTTTGCTACGACGACGCAGCGCTATGACTTCGTAGCACTCCGCTACGCTGTCGTAGAATACCGCTACGCTTTCGTAGCACACCGCTACGCTTTCGTAGCACACCGCTACGATTTCGTAGGACACCGCTACGCTTTCGTAGCCAACAGCTACGAGACGGTTCATTATTCTTGATGTTTGCTGTAATATCGTTAGTGGACAAACCATAATTGGTTACAAGACAATTATTTGCAATTTTCGAAGGAAATACTTTATTCTTTTTTCCTAAATAATGAAATACGATCTAATCCGGCAACTTAATAATGTTTATCTTTTTGTTCCCAGACTAATAAAAACCTATATGAACACAGAATTATGTACCCTCAAAATTTGTACAAGTATGTGACAAGAGTATTTACTGTAAAGTTATCGCCACCTGCGGCACCTACTAACCTCGTCGTTCCTAACGCAAGACGGCTGACAACAAATGATAACTGACGCAATTCGTTTACCCGCCTATGAATAAATAGGCATCGTGGAAATATCTCTCGGTTTTTCAGATTTTTGCTTCATGTAAAATGAGGGAATAATGGAATGACTTTATATTAGACTAGCTTTTGCCCGCGGCTTCGCCCGCGTGGATGTCGGAAAATATCCCATGGGAACAGACATGTGGAAAACATAGGGCCGTCCGATATAACTGTACAAACTCAAATCGCTACGATATATCGTTACCGTGTATAGTAGGCATAAAGCTACCAGTCGGCATGATTTTTCCGATATCTTCAACAGTCGTCGTCATATTTCAGCCAATTTACACAAAACCATAATGAATTACAATGAATCACTCCGTTCATTGGAGAAAACCGTATGAAAATCCGTTCGGTACTTTTTGACATTATCGCATTCAAACAGACACACTTACGCGGCGGGGGGACTTTGTTAATTACTTAAAATTTATTATGCCAGTCACGCTCTAATAACAAATAACTTTTGTCCGAGTGTCCACTCGTTCAAATAATTTCCTCGTAAAAACTTCGAATGAAATAAAGACTAAATGTTACCTCAAGATTCGAACTATGACTACATTTCCAATCCCTTAAATCTCTTAAAAAGAGGTAATTACACAAACATTTGTCAAGCCCCCCTCAAAAACGCAGTACCACATATTTCTTTATTTCCTACCAAAAGCATAAATTTGAATTTTCATATCCCTAACTTAAGAAATGCTGGGTTTCCCATCTTTCATCCCCTATATCACCCCCTGTAGTATTATTTTTGAAAAAAATAGTATGCTATGTCCTTCCCCAGGATGCTATATACAGCCTTGCCAAATTTTGTCGAAATCCGTGCAGTTTTGTTAATTTTAAAATCAACCCATATTTTACTATATTTTACCACCTTAGGGGATGATTTTTCAAAAACGCTGAACCGCATATTTCGTTATTTCCTATCAAAAGCATACATTTTAATTTTCACATCCCTAACTTAAGAAATACTGAGTTTCCCATACAAACTTTCATCCCCTATATCACACCCTGTAGGATTATTTTTGAAAAAAAAAGTAGCCTATGTCCGTCCCCAGGATACCATCTATAGCCTTGCCAAATTTTATCGAAATCCGTTCAGTGGTTTAGGCGTGAAAAGGTAACAGACAGACAGACAGACAGACAGAGTTACTTTCGAATTTATAATGTATGGATATGTTTAAGAAGATGTGCGGTTTTAAAGGATGCTGATACCGGTTCATAAAATACTTAGCGGATTAATGGAAGAAGATCAGTATGTCTGGAGTATTGTTAGACGAGCGTATGACTGTCGTGTTGTTGTATACTTTTCTTATTGTACTTAAATAATGTGTTTGTGTCTTAACTAATGTAACTGGCCTTGGCCGTTTTATGTTAAAATAAAAATAAATAAATAAATTAGCCTAGTAAATATTTTGCAAAAGTATGAGTGCAATAAATGAGTCTTAAATACACATTTTTCAGTTAGGGATAACGTGTGAAATAAAATTATTAATAACAAAACGTTTCCCCTTCTCAACATATTCGAACCCACAAAAAGACTTACAAACAAACACGACACATATCTCAAACTTCCTCGTTCTATAATGTATAGAACAAGAAAATATTTATTTCGTCGTCGTAAAAATACAAGTACTGTATGAGCGATGAGACGATAGAATTAAATTGGCGAAACTTATGGGCAGTCGTTACAGGTAATGAGACCACTGTGCAACATGCCACAAACGAATTTGAACCTTATCAGTCTGTATTAAAATCCAAATCTGTATAAAAGTAAATCGGGAATTTTATGGGTACTTGAAAGCTCTGAAGGCTCTTTAGTATTTCATCAGTTTAGATTATAATTAAATTTTCAATGTCAAAAATGGGATTGGATAAATTGATGAGGCGTGGACGTTTATCTTACGAAAATGAAGCGAAAAAAGGTTTAGAGCTGTCATATCAAATGATTAACTTGTTACTATAGATATAGAAGAATATGATAAATCTGTGATTTGACGTGTTAGTTACACGTTATGAGTACGACATTAATTTACGTACTTATACGAATTTACGACCATAAGTGTGGTTATGTATAGTCTTGTCATAAAGTGTGTGGAGCTCGTATGGTTTACAAAGAGTGTGCGGAGCTCGTATGGTTTACATAAAGTGTGCGGAGCTCTTATGGTTTACAAAAAGTGTGTGGAGCTCGTATGGTTTACATAAAGTGTGCGGAGCTCTTATGGTTTACAAAAAGTGTGTGGAGCTCGTATGGTTTACATAAAGTGTGCGGAGCTCTTATGGTTTACAAAAAGTGCGTGGAGCTCTTATGGTTTACAAAAAGTGCGTGGAGCTCTTATGGTTTACAAAAAGTGTGCGGAGCTCGTATGGTTTACATAAAGTGTGCGGAGCTCTTATGGTTTACAAAAAGTGCGTGGAGCTCTTATGGTTTACAAAAAGTGCGTGGAGCTCTTATGGTTTACAAAAAGTGCGTGGAGCTCTTATGGTTTACAAAAAGTGTGCGGAGCTCTTATGGTTTACATAAAGTGTGCGGAGCTCTTATGGTTTACTAAAAGTGTGTGGAGCTCGTATGGTTTACATAAAGTGTGCGGAGCTCTTATGGTTTACAAAAAGGTATCATTTGAGTTATACCTATGATATAGTGCTGCTGAGCCCCTCAATTGGGGGTTTCAGACAGCTGTTAAAGGTATGTGAGGTTTATGCTGTGGAACATGGCCTGGGGTACAACGAAAACAAAAGTAAGTTCATGTTATTTAATTGTAAAAATAAAAACAATGTCCCTATACCACCTATACTACTTAAATGGTGTACCTCTAAGTCGTGTTGCATAGTTTAATTTCTGGGACACATTGTAACTAAGAATTTGAGTGATGAATTTGACATTGAGAGGGAGCGCAGGGCATTGTCGGTGCGCTGTGTTAGCACACAGGTTCGCTCGGTGTACTGCTCCTGTTGTTACAATGTTCAAGGCATTCTGCCAGACGTTCTACACGAGCGGCCAGTGAACTAACTTTACAAAAAAAGCCTACAAAGCCTTGCGCGTTCAGTATAATAATGTGTTCAGGGCTCTGTTTTGGCTCCCTCGATATTGCAGTGCATGTTTACTGACTGATGTAGATGGCTCCCTCGATATTGCAGTGCATGTTTACTGACTGATGTAGATGACTTCTATGCAATTATGCGTAAAAAATTTGCATCATATTTTCCTCTTTAAAAACCACATTGAGTTTGTATAATGTGCTTACTGTACCGGTTGGAATAGTGCTAATAAACGTATATACAAAATAAAAGTTGGACTCATGCGAAGACTTGTATGGATATTATAAAAGTTGGATTCTTGCGAATAGAGTGTGAGTGCGACGAGTGCGGGGAGCCGAATATTGGCGAGAGAAATGATACTGTTCTGCTCAGTAGGTTCACTGAACTCCATGTGTTGCGAGGCCGATGAGCCTACTGTGTAGGGGTAGACGTTGTGTCTAGTTTCTTCTTTTTACTTTTTAATTAGTAAGTAACATAGTTATCAGCAAAATTCTTGTTACAAACAACTTTGCCTTGCCTTGGACTCTTTGTCTGAGATAAATTATTTTTATTTTATTTGAAGGAATACAGGCGTGATGTTATGAAGAAATCTCATTTCCGCAACTTTTTCGTGCAACTGTCCTTTCGCGCAAGTGGATTTGCGCAATTGTCTTTCGTGCAAGTGGATTCGCGCAAGTGTCTTTCGCGATTCGCGCAAAAGTCCTTTCGCGCGAAAGTCCAGTCGCGGAAATATCTTTTCGCGCAAGTGTCTTTCACGCAAGTGTCCCTTCGCGCAAAAGTACGTTCGCGCAAAAGTCAATTCGCAAAAATTTTCTTTCGCGCAAGTGTCCCGGATCCGGTTATTATGGGTTGCAATAGCAGTCTTTGTTTATTTGCTTCGAGAGTTCTAAACAGTCCCACTCGTATTCGAACTGTAAACTAATATCTACTTATTTTCTTAAGACATGGTTGAGATTAATTCATTGTTAGCCATAGTAGAACTCAGAAGAAGCTTCTACTTTTGCTGGATCTTGCTTCTCTTGGTATACCGCCAGACATATGTGCCTTTAGTGACACCTAACTGAAGAGATAGTGAACGAGAGTGTTGAAAAAATATTATCTTCTAATATTCGTAATTCAGGGAAAGTCTCGTCGATGTGGATGGACTATACGTGCGACGCTCTGCAAGCGCTCAAACCTTCAAGTAACATTGTGTCATAGTCCGGTCGTCAGCCCGCCGCGCCGCCACGTTGCGTAAGTACTACGCGCGGTCGATAATTCTTTTAGACACAACAAATTTTTGAGCCAGATCATCTTTAGAATGTTTGCGTTTTCATTCGAGCGTGCTATTGCATGCTTAGAATTAAAGCTATGAAGGTTTTTAAATTGATAATACCTAAATTAATATATTATATAACTTGAATGGCTTCTCGTCCCGGATCTTGTACATCGATCTTTTGTTGGTTCGTGTTATCTACCAAATGAGCTAATAAATGTTGAGGATTATTATATTAAAATTTTTTCCTCACCTGTACATGGTCTAAGAAACAGCCTGCTGTCATTCCATTCGTTTTAAATTGAAATGGCCATTGCTATTACCTACGCCGGGGATGTCAACCAAAAAAGTATAAAAGTATCCGCCTACACGTCCTTCAGACACGCTGAATAAACCAACAGACTTGTATTTTTTCATAAATCCTCTTATGGGGACTTCAAAGGGACCTTTTTTAGAACGACTTTTGGTTTTCAATAATAAATAAGTAGCTCTTAGGTTATTGTGAGACCTCCCTTTCTGCGAAGACATAAATTAGAAACACGGTAATATTAATTTTCGTTGAAAATTGGTTACGTGATACCTACCTATAAGAGTTTGTTACTTACGAGTATAATAGAATTTAGCTAAAAAACACGAGAATGTTACATTCTAGTATTTTTATAACTAAATCTATATAAATAAAAAGAGAAGTCCTGACTGACTGACTCATCAACGTCCAGCCCAAACCCTTGGACCTAGAAAGCTGAAATTTTTCACAGAGGTACTCTTTATAATGTGGACAAGGAATAAGGAAGGAATTCCCGGTAGCAGGTTCCCTTGGGATATTTTCCGACATCCACGCGGGCGAAGCCGCGGGCGAAAACTAGTTCTATTTAAATTTTAACAACAACAGTTCCTGTAATTTATCGCGAATATCTGGAAGAATAACTCCCGCTCCCGATTCACAGAATTATAAACGAATAACCTGTTACTCGCGATTTAAAACACGTTTTGTTTTACCTGGAATACTTTCCTGTCGTTTTTGTTGGAACTCGCAAAAATATTCGATTCATTCACCGTTCATCACTCTTGCCAACGCAATTTGTCATTTTTTTGCAATTTTTTAAACTATGTTAGATTAATCTCTGTTTACTTTTTATAGCCCTTTTCTTCGACTGACAGAGACTTTTAGAGGAAATGAACACTTAGTAAAAATAGGGTAGTTGAGAAAAATAGCTTATGAACTTTGTATCGTAGAATGGTCGTGAGATAAAAATCAACTTAATTTTGTAAATGATTTTAGATTAATTAATGTTTTGGATGAATAATTGGACAAATAATTTCATGACTAAATATGCCATTGGTCACGTGAAATTGAACGCGAATCAGAGCGCGAAACGTCAATTCTTGCAGACGACTGTGTTTCAATTCGTAAGAACAAACTAAAGTAACTCGTAACAACTACTGCCTACTCTTCTTTCTCCTGTTGGTCCTTTACATCGCGTAGTTCTTAATGTCCAACCTGATGTCTGTACCTATAGCGTGTTATGTGACCGGTCCATCGCCATTTCAGTTTTATCTTGCGTGAGTGCATCAGTTATCTTGTTTTTTAGGGTTCCGTATACCCAAACAGTAAAATGAGACCTATTACTAAGACTCCGTCTGTCCGCCTGTCACCAGGCTATATCTTATGAACCGTGAACAGTTGAAATTTTCACAGATATGTATTTCTAGGACAAAACAATACTAAAAATCAGAATAAAATAAATATGGGCTTCCATACAACAAAAATGATTTTTTTGCTCGTTTTCGCTCTATATTGATAACGGCAACAGGTAGACGCTTGAAATATTCACAGAATATTTAGTTATATTATTCACATTAAAAATAAAAAATTAAATTAAAATAAAACAAATATTTAAAGGGGGCTCCCATAAAATAGACATGATTTTTTTACCGTTTTTATAGATAATGGTACGGAAACCTTCGTCCCCGAGTCAGACTCACACTTGGCCGGTTCTTTTGTCTAGCCCGCACTTTTAACTTTGTGTATTTTTCTTATATTATCAAAAACATCATAAAAAAATATCACGAAATTCTGGAAAGGTACCCCAACGATCTGGCTGCCGCACTGAAAACAAGAAGCGTACAGGAAAAGACTTAAAAGGAAATATATTGAGTACTTGTGTAGTCCACCCACACCTGTGTGAACGAATTTACAGAGTAGATGACTCGCTGGAGTCACGCTCTTCCCGCCAATGCTGGGCAGTTTGTTCCGCTACTTCTTCTTCCCAGCTAAAGTACTAGGAAGTGGTGAAGGGCGGGCGTTTTGTGGGGACTGTCTTACTGTAATTTCGACGTTCAAAAAGTGCTGATTCTCAGCCTAATTTGAATAAATGACTTTTGATTTTTTTGATTTTGGATTTTTAAAATGTTTACCTCCAACTCATCCGCTAAAAGTACTTTTAGCGGATGAATTGGATGTAGGTTGTACTGTACAGTACAACTATTTTCTTAATGTCCCTCGGCAAACTTCGTGTTTCGTCAGTCGTCGGATTTCTATCAGTTGCCGTTTGCACTTGGTGCAGACCGGACGCTCTCAATCGACTTCCAAGTCGATTGCCACAGAAAAAAAAACTCAATAAACATTCAGGTACAACTAAAAGGTACCTATTTTAAGTTCTAAAAACTTCCTCTTTTATTTGCAAATTGAATCAAGGACCCAAATGAAATAGTTCCATTTGGGTGTTCAGGAATACTTCAGAAAGTTATCAATTTAGGAATATTTTACATTCAGTTTACGAAACACTAATGGATCCAACTCCGGTGAGTTTTGACCGAAATATTATAACTTTAGTATTCTGTTTAAAGACTTATATTTCGTAGTTTTTAAATTGTTTTATGAAGGTAAGTTAGATGTTAATTTTCACACTGGCTTTTCCGCAGCCTTATAAATTTCAAGGAATCTGAATCCTGTTTTAGGCAACTTAACTTAGTTTTACATTCTTCAAAATACACATACAATACATGTTATTTTAGCTTCACACTAAAAATGTTTTAAAATTTGACAAAAGGTACATGTCTAGCTAGGCACATCGACCAGCCTGAATATTACCTTCAAATACTTCACGTGGTTCACTAACGTACGAGTATTTCGCTTACAAATTATGACTATACTTATGAATCCTGAGATGTCTAAACAAGGGGGGGGGGGGGGGTGTTAGTTGCGATAGAAAGTTGTTCTGCAACATGTAACGTATCCAGAGTGCAGATATTACCAAATTAAAAAGACATAAGAGTTACAAATCAAGAAACAGCGCTGTAACAGTAGATAAATAAAGTTGATCTAATAAACATAAGTAAGCTTTCAAGCAACGGGACAGTCCCGAGAAAGAGGAGATAAGAATCTCATCAAGTTTATCAATAAGTCAAGTGGGCTTACCGCTCGAATTTCGTTTAACATAATTGTGAACAAAACCTTTCATAAATTTTTACACTCCTCTGCTATGACAGATTTTATAATTAAAAACCATTTGTCTCGGCAAATTATGTTTCATTTTGTTATGTTGGAGAGGAGACGACCCTCAGTGGATTTGACATCTGAATCTTTATTGATACGTTTTGCAGGATTATTGTAATGACCATTCTCTTATCTACTTCTACTAATATAATAAAGAGGTAAAATTTGTATGTAAGTTTGTAAGTTTGTATGTAGGGGGTAATCTCTGGAACTAATGATCCAATTCTAAAATTTTTTTCACTGGTAGAAAGCTACATTATTCTTGAGTGCTATAGGCTATAAATTATATTTATATCATGCATATTAGCCGAGCTATCACAAGTTTTGTCTAACAAGTCGGAAAGAAATACCTCTCTAAACAGACTTTTTTGCATGCGCTGCCTAAACGGTTGTTTAAAATTGAGAACAATGTATGGCAGTCTGGTCTGCCTTAAATAATTCTACAAAAAAGTCCGCGACACCATATTTCTATCTTTTATATTTTATCTTTTATACATCTTTTATTGTTTTAAAAAAGTATTTTTTAGACATACTTACGTTTGGATGATTATTTAAACAACCAAACATTTAATCCTTATCAAAATAAGTTACTTTATGATCACAAGGACATCATAGAGATAAGATTTGGCCTTTACAGTATGGCAATTGGTCATACAGTTTCGGAGATAATATAAAATTACTAAAACGCAAAATAACTTTAATTCATACCGGTTGCTCTTGCGCAAACATGTTTAGAGCGTACGTTTTATCAATTTACCCATAGATGGCGTTGTGCAAAATGTCGGTGGAATACAGCGGAAGATTTTGTTTTTTTGTTAGTTTGTTTGAACGCGCTATATCTGGAACTACCCCAGTCGGATTTGAAAAAATCTTTTTGCATTTTATAACCCACTTCTTGAGGAAGGCTATAGGCTATTTAACATCACGCTAGGTCCCTTAGGAGCCGAGCGCGAAGTAATAGCGCGGGCAGGCGATGCGGAAGGATATAGGCTATTTAACATCACGCTAGGGCCCTTAGGAGCCTAGCGCGAAGTAACAGCGCGAGCAGGCGATGCGGAAGTATATAGGCTATTTAACATAACGCTAGGGCCCTTAGGAGCCTAGCGCGAAGTAACAGCGCGGGCAGGCGATGCGGAAGTATATAGGCTATTTAACATCACGCTAGGGCCCTTAGGAGCCGAGCGCAAAGTAATAGCGTGGGCAGGCGATGGGGAAGTATATAGGCTATTTAACATCACGCTAGGGCCCTTAGGAGCCGAGCGCGAAGTAATAGCGCGGGCAGGCGATGCGGAAGGATATAGTCTATTTAACATCACGCTAGGGCCCTTAGGAGCCGAGCGCGAAGTAACAGCGCGGGCAGGCATTGCGATGCGATGCGTCGGGGTTGGCGGGTGGGGTGTACAAGAAATTTCACGCGGACGAAGTCGCGGGCAGAAGCTAGTCTATAGATAAAGAGATCATTTATATAAAAGCGCTTATGCTAACGAGATATATAGGATTACAATTAACTTCTACAATATTACAACTTGTATAGTAACACACGGCTACACATCAAGCTATACATTTCCAGTTTACACTGACCTCTCACTGTAAGGAAATACTATACAATGCGAGATTAGCTTATACTGGAATTGCTTGATCTGTAGCCGTGCGTACTTACACATTATCGAGCACACATGCACTGAATACATAATTAAATTAAGAATACCTACACAACAACAAACAATTTACATCGTCCTACCGCTATAAGGCTTTTTAAGGAAATTACGAAAAGGTTGGTCGACGTCACAGGAGATCGAAGAGCTGGCAGCTACCTCGGACAAAGAATTAGTCTAGCTATTCAAAGGGGGAACGCTGCCAGTATCTTCGGAACCTTGCCTAAAGGGACTCCTTTTAATAATATATTTTAGTTACTATGGTTTTTAGTTTTAGGTTCTTTGTTATAGTATATATTTTATTTTTATTTCTGTATAATTAAAACTTCTTCCATGTATTTGGTTGAAAATCTATTTGTATAGGTAGTATTAGGTAGTTAGTCATTCATTTACATCGTATTTCAAAACTGTCTCGTTGGTCTACTAGTCACAAGAGGCCCTGGGTTCAGTTCCAGGGTCGGGCAAAATGATATTGGGTTTTTCACTGAGTCTGGATTTGTTCCCGGTTGAGGGCAATAGGCTCGCCCCCCAGTACATAGGACTTAACATCACTGACGAAATGTGAGAGTACTGTAGGTACACCTCTGCCCAACGCTTCGGGAAAGCAAGGTGTGATGTTAAGGTATTTTTTATGTTACGATTATGTAAAATGACATGAATACAAAATAAAACCAAGCATTAACTTGATTATTTTCATCTCTGAATGAATGAAAGTATTATAATTAATTAATTCATCTATAAATATATATCGTATATATTTTTTAATTGCTGGAGTAAATAAAAACTAGCTTAATCAGCCTATAATGTTCCCACTGCACACAAAAGGCCTCCTCTCTGTGAGAGGGAGCGGGCCGTTGTTAGGCTGCGAGTCCAAGGCACACACCAACGCCCTATTTTCCTTGTGCAGGTGGACGTGGTAATCGGGGTCTAAGTTCGGTCGGAGTGGACCTATACTTGTGCATAGGTGGACGTGGTAATCGGGGTCTAAGTTCGGTCGGAGTGGACCTATACTTGTGCATAGGTGGACGTGGTAATCGGGGTCTAAGTTCGGTCGGAGTGGACCTATACTTGTGCATAGGTGGACGTGGTAATCGGGGTCTAAGTTCGGTCGGAGTGGACCTATACATAGGTGGACGTGGTAATCGGGGTCTAAGTTCGGTCGGAGTGGACCTATACTTGTGCATAGGTGGACGTGGTAATCGGGGTCTAAGTTCGGTCGGTGTGGACCTATACTTGTGCATAGGTGGACGTGGTAATCGGGGTCTAAGTTCGGTCGGAGTGGACCTATACTTGTGCATAGGTGGACGTGGTAATCGGGGTCTAAGTTCGGTCGGAGTGGACCTATACTTGTGCATAGGTGGACGTGGTGATCGGGGTCTAAGTTCGGTCGGTGTGGACCTATACTTGTGCATAGGTGGACGTGGTAATCGGGGTCTAAGTTCGGTCGGAGTGGACCTATACTTGTGCATAGGTGGACGTGGTAATCGGGGTCTAAGTTCGGTCGGAGTGGACCTATACTTGTGCATAGGTGGACGTGGTAATCGGGGTCTAAGTTCGGTCGGAGTGGACCTATACTTGTGCATAGGTGGACGTGGTAATCGGGGTCTAAGTTCGGTCGGAGTGGACCTATACTTGTGCATAGGTGGACGTGGTAATCGGGGTCTAAGTTCGGTCGGAGTGGACCTATACTTGTGCATAGGTGGACGTGGTGATCGGGGTCTAAGTTCGGTCGGTGTGGACCTATACTTGTGCATAGGTGGACGTGGTAATCGGGGTCTAAGTTCGGTCGGAGTGGACCTATACTCGCGAAACGCATCCTCCAGTGAGCTCCTCAATCGGGCATTGCACTGACTATTTAGTACTTACTTTGGCAATCCTCTCAAATCTTCCTTTTCAACACCACGATTGGACCGCGGCGGGATTGCATCAATTTATTATTTATGATTAGTAAGACAAACTCATTGCCGTAATAATAACTAGGTAATGTATATGGTAATTGAAAGGTTCATAATTTCCTGAATGTTCACTATAGATAAGTAATTATAAATCATAAAGCTTACCTACCTTTGCTTTCTATTCTTTCTATGACCAAACTTACTAACAATCTTTCTCGCAAAATTTCTGTTTTCAACTTTGTATGCTCCATAAATCAAAACACGTCTTGATCATCCATCCAATAATCTATCGGTATCAATAATGTGTAAAGGTTGGCGTGCACTCAGACGGCCTGAGCCCGGATCGCCCGCGGCCGGCATTCGTCAGGAAACATTAGCACGGAGCGACGCCCCTATCTGTTGTTGTAATGGCGCCGTTTTGTTGTTACATCTCGATTGGAATATAATAGTAGTTTATGATACTGTTACACAATGAGAAGTATTAAAACACGGGTGAGGCGAGGTTTTTAATAGTATCACACGAGTGTTTTAATACCTAGTTATGTGCAGTTTCATACACTACTTTATCTACGCTCATGCAATAGGCAGTTACCCATATATGTATAATTAAAAATCAAAAGTTATCAAAAAGTAAACAAACACAATAATGGCTCCGAAATCAACACAGACTGAACAGACACAGATAAAGATACGAAAAAGAGAAAGAAAACCATCGTGACGTGGAGTAGGTACGTTACTTTAAAGTTGCTTTAAGGCCGTGCGCTGCGTTAGGCGTGCGCACGGCGCCGGCGCCCGCGTGGCGTGCTGTTTTCATGTAATCTCATGTGTGCTGCGCTGCGCTGATCAGATTACATGAAAATAGCACGCCACGCGGGCGCCCGCGCCGTGCGCACGCCTAACGCAGCGCACGGCCTTAATGGTAGGACTACGGTTACGGAACTGTCATCGATTACCCGCACATGCGCCCTAGCGCGGTTCCCATAAACAATGATAAAAGTCGAATTGAAAACATTGAAAAATCTGTATCACAATAAAACTTTTTAATTTTATTTCAGTTTGAGACATGCGTAAAGTCAGTCATTACCTAGTAGGTACTTATTAGGGTAATATTTTTGAATTATGAATTCAAAAATATTACCTACCGTAATAAGTACCTACTAGGTGTGAATGAAAATAACAGTCTGTTAGTCAGTCAGTCTGTTATGATTATGAATCAGAACTACAGCATGAGTGTAGATAAAAGCTATATATGAGTTTGTAGCGTAATAACTGTGCTTTATTGAGGAAATGTAATACAAATGTTAGCGTAGGTATGTGAAGGAGTCAATTTGGGGAAAATCATTGCTTCTCTTTATATACACCTGTATACTTACCTATACATACTGATTCAAATAACGTCTGTAATATCAGAGAATTTCTTTGGCTGGGTGGGTAAATGAACTTGATTATTCGGAGAAATAAGCCTCCATAATTTGTTTGGCAACACTTTGTTAGGAGGGTAAAATAATGTCATTCCTGATTTCTTTCGTAAGTAGGTACATGAAGTCGTCTTCTATAGGTACTTATCTTTAAATAAAACCTACCTGCGTGTCAAGTCTCTTAGAGCAAAACCTTTTTACAACACGCAAACCCACATGAAACATACATAGCTATATACAATTATACATTCTTACTATTTAAAAGCCTAACGACACCTTTGAGTACAGTTTACAAAGCTCTTACAAAACAAAAGTTGATTCACGCTTCTGTACTGACAAGATTGGATCCGCTCAGCCTACCTACAGCCTCCAGCCTACGTAAGTATGTATGTCTGCGCTCAACGGATGTCAAACGCCTTCGCCACTTACGTTGAAATAACAGAGAAAGAAAATAAAATGGGACACTAATTTAGAAAGCAAGTGGGTATAGAAAACCTTGTACGTATTTTTAGGAAAGAAACATTTTTAGCTCGATCTGAGTCTGATTCTAAAAATGTTATTTCTGAGGATTGTTTAAGAAAACTTGATTTGGTTGCGTAGTCTTGATAATTGGATGAAAAATCAATGAAAATAACCATGATTTCGAAGTTCGTGATTTGCTACAATACGATCATGAAAAAACTTTTACATAATAAATTCGAACACTGAGCAGTAGGTACCTAACTTAATTACTTATAAAAAATCCGCCAGGCACATTAAAACATGAAGACATTTCCTACGCCACAAACCCGTATTACAGGTACGTAGCTCTCCCCTAATCATAGGTCCGTGAAACTCTGTAACGGGATCACATGCAACACTGACTCTATTGCTATTCGACGCGACGCTCAAAGCTCGGCTATTAGCCAAATAGCTGGCTATACTGCTAGGTGGCGTATTTATTCCACATGAATCGATGACTTTTAGTGGATTTAATTAAGGTAATTTGAACGTAATGTTTTTTTGGCGAATTTGATGGTGAAATTTTTTTAATTACCTACCTACCTACAATTACTCAAATCAAATTTTCATGTGAAACATCTAATGTATTATGTAATAACATTCGACGCGACGCCATTCGCACGTAGCTCTGTGACTCTCTCGCAGAGTTACGAAATTAATTTTGGTATTAAATTTTTTTTCTTCTTTAAATAAATCAGAATATTTATTTCCTTTAATAAATCATCCTTTCATGCATATTTTCTATACAAAATAGTTTCTATGTTTCACATTTACCAGACATCCCGCGACGACAATTAAAAAAAAACACTACAGTTCGGCCGCTGAGAAAATCGGTCCTGACAGGTCGTGGTCGAAAGGACGATGTAACTTTGAAGTGGCGAAGAATTTGATTTGAGCTAATACGAACGGGGATTGACGTGATGACGCCCTGATGTCATCCTGTGATCGTGCATAAGTTTACGTTGACCCGACGAGTCTGCAGGCAGTGTAACCATCCCTTTATACAGGAAGGCTTCACCTAACCGAATCGCCTTTCCAGGTAACATCGTATCCTCTCAGATTTCTCCCGTAAGGCTGCCTGTCCACCGGAGCGGAGTGAGGCTGCGGAGCGGAGAAACGGATATATATTAACCAATAGAATCTTAAGTCCGCTCCACTCCGCCGTCCGCTCGCGCTCCTATTGGTTAATATTTCTCCGTTTCTCCGCTCCGTAGCCTCGCTCCGCTCCGGTGGACAGGCAGCCTAAGACGCGTTATTCGTGGAAACCAGGGTTTTCCCTGTATTCCAATGCCGTGGGACTTTATTCTGTTAATTGAACTGACAGCTGATTAAGTTTTAACTGAGATCTAAGCTGAGTGTACTGAGCTAGGTTGGAGTATATTCTATGAGAGAGGATACCGTTTGACCATAGTTTCTGCGAAATATCTTAATGGTAACTTCAGAGAGTTAGGTTCTTTAGTAAAGAACTAGAAGACCAGTTGTAATAATTTAATGTGTTTGGTTGTGTCTCGGGTTTGCTTTGCCCAAGTGTTATATTCTCTTTAAGTAAATATTTATTCCTCAATTTTCATAATTATTGCACTTACCACTATTTGTCCCTCGTCAGTTCATCACCCAAAAGTTGATTCCTGCCTCTGTACGACGTCTCCTCTTAGTGGAATACTGACTTAACTCAAAAAGACGATTTTTGGGAAATCGCAAAAGAAGATCTTGATATGAGGGCTTCTCATACTTGTTGATACATAAAAATATGACCGATTTATTAATTAATTTATTTATTTATTTATAATAGGTGGCGTACCTATTATAAATAAATAAATAAATTAATTAATAAATCGGTCATATTTTTATCACAGCAACACATTGCACATTATAGACTAAAAATTAATAGGTATGGGTTCTTATATATATACCAATTACAGGTGTACACGAAATGCTTGTATTTTGAACGTCTATGATTAACTATTGATGAGATCTGAATTAAAAAAAAACCGGTAATAAGTTCTATCTATTTTTTCTGACCTATCTAGTAATGGGTAAATGTTCCATTAAGCATGCGACCTGTGTGCTTGAAGTACTTATTTACTAAATAGTGAAAGAAACTCACCATAATTGTTACAAACGAGATGCACTCTGGGTGAGTCCGGTCTGCATTCCTTCAGCTCCTTCAGCAGCCCGCCCTGGCTCCGCAGGAAGGCGCGGTACGTCTGCGCCGCGCCGTGCTCGTGCACGAAGCTGGCGCGGGGAGCCGGCGTGGCGCTCACGTTGACGGCCGCCTTGATGCTGCTGACGGCTGGCCGGGTCTCGTTGATCACCGCTTGGCTTTTGTTTAGCCCCCTGCGTGGAGAAAAGAGACGAGGTTGCTAGTCAAGTTTGACAGTCAAAGTCAAATCATTTATTTCAAATAGGCACATGAAAGGCACTTTTGAACGTCAAAATCAACAAATAACATTTTTTTTTAACTGATTCTAGTCGCCCAGGAATTTTGAAATTGGAACAAACGACTAAGTACCTACATCATCAGTAGGTACCTATGCGATGACTTGTTATTGAACGAATTATCGGTTTATTTATAAATGTTGCTTAATTTAAGTAATGATTAAAGTCAGCCTACCACCATACCACTTAACTAATATGTAGGTACCATTTGTGTGTGTGTTTTTTTTTATGGTTTCATCGACCGCATTGTCGTTGAGACATCCGTTTTTATTTTATTTTTAAACTTTACAGACGTGATGAGTATCGATATATAAAAACGATTATTTGAAATCTTTCGCAGCCACCATCTTGGATTTCGAAGTGGATTCACGCAAATGGATTCGCGCAAGTGTCTTTCGCACAAGTTTCTTTCGCGCAAATGTTATGTGCACAAAAGTCCACTCGCTCAAAAGTCCAGTCGCGGAAAAGTCTTTTCGCGCAAGTGACTTTCGAACAAGTGACTTTCGCGTAAGTGTCCCAGATCCATAAAAACTGTAAACGTACGTGTATATTAAAACGTAGTTAAACCATAGATACAGTAGCCGCAGACAACACCACAAACATTCAGAGAACGTTACGTGAACTAATGAAATAAATTCCGCAGGTCCCCGCGCTCCACCACGCGGGTAGATGTGCATTTACTTAATTTAAACAATTGCAGTGTGATGTGAGCGCTCGCTGTTGTGTGCAACATTCTTTAGGGCCCTCGCTCACGGCGACTTTTTGTAGCGATGCTGTCGCGCGTCCGCAGCGATACAGTCGCGAAGCGGTCGCTAGCTGTGTGCCCTCACCCACGGGCCCAGATTCAGTCGCGATGCAAACGCGATACTGGTGCGCTTCTGTCGCGATGCAAACGCGACTCAGTAACGGCACAAAAATACCTGCGATCGCTACAGTTGCAAGATGGACTCCGTTGAGGCAACATTAGTCACGTTGTCTTTGGTGCTGCTTTTACGTAAGCAGCCGAAGCGTAGGCACCGAAAGCTCGGTTCTCCACTCACGCGCCATCCTCCCTCTGTTCTCTTCACGATGTCGTCCGACACAGTCGCGCGTTTGCATCGATACAGTCGCGATACTGTAGCGCGTTAGTAGCGCGTTGGCATCGCTTCTGTAGCGCGTTGCAAATGCGACTAACGCGCGTTAGTAGCGTTGCAGTCGCGCATTTCGTAAACGCGCCACAGCATCGCTATAAAAAGTCGCCGTGAGCGAGGGCCCTTAGATGTCGGAACTAAATTGATTCGTACCTGAGGTTTGTTGAACTTTTTACTTGGTAACTATTCATTAAGAGGAGGCTCCCTAAATTTTATGTTGATTTGTATTATGAGGCCGTAAACGAAATTTTGCCGTTTGCGCTGATTTACTTACGTGATTTTACAGTTGTAATACAGTATATCTATACATTTTAATGCACAACATGAAAGATCTTTTCAATTATGATACAATGTATGAGCTACTTTTTATAAGCTAGGTTTTTGTCATTGTCAGTTATTTATATATTTATCTACACCCATGCTATAAAACCTCTATAAAAGTTTTTGAAACAGTTAGCTTATTGCCAACATTAAAACAGCCAGTGTCATAGTAACCATGGTAACCATAATAGCAGTCAAACGGGTGTTTTAATGTTGTACTGAATTTCATAATGCAACTCATTTTCAAAAAAAGAACATTGTAATGCACGCGCGTTTCACTACACAGCGCCGTAATTTAAAAAAAGAACTTATTCGAATTCAAGTCATATACTATGACGCCGGCCGCCATGTTCGATACGAGTATTAGTATTGCAAAAAACTGTTTCAGAACCTTTTATAGAGGGTTGATAACATGGATCTAGATAAAGTGTACTGTAAGTAAAACTGTACATTTATTTATTACAGACATACATACACTCATGTGATACTATTATCACACTCGGCTTCGCCTCGTGTGATAAACCCACATTCGTGTTTTAATACCCCTTATTATACGTAAGCTGCATAAATAACTATTATAGATATTTTAACTACACTGCTGCTACACGTGAAACACGACAAAATAAAAAAGATTTGATGATTTTTTTTGGAGGTTTAGGTACGACCTCTGGTATAATTGTTGTGAATCGGTTTTGATCATTCTTTCAGAAAAGTAATCTAGATTCTTTCAGGAAGGTTTAATATGCAATATATTAGGTTATTTTTAGTAAAACTTGCTGAATTATATTGTTTCAAACCGAAGAGTAGATACGAGATGGATTGATTTTTTTCCACGCGAGGTGGTGGTGGTTTGGTGTAAGTACCCCTTGTGGTCATAGATTTTCTTCCACCGACAACCATCTAGTACTTGAAGTATGAGTTGAGAAATGTTTTTTTTTGTTTTATCGTGTTAGATATCAATACCCATCACCTCTGCGGAGTGCACTAGCTAATTTAATTTGACCCTGTATGTAGCTACAACATGTCCCCGAATTAACGAAAAACCTCTTAAGGGGTCATTGTACTCATCATTATGAACAAATTTAAAGAAAAATCCGCTGGTTCCTACATTTTGAAGCCATAAATGTAGGGAACAGCAAATTTTTTTTCACGATATTAGGGTTGGTCTCCCACTAAAATTTGTTTATAACGATGAGTACAATGACCCCTTAAGAGGTTGTGTGTTAATTCCGGGACATGTCCTTTATGTAATAGTTATTCATAATTGCAAAAATTATTTCATATCATAAAATAAATATACGGTCTATTCCATCTATTCGCTAGTCTAAACTCGAAATACATAAAGTTAGTATTTAGCGTCGCCGCTGACGCGAGGCGACGCTCGAGTCGCTCGCGGGATATGAAGAAAGTTTTATGCTCTGTGACATGAAGCGTGGAGTGGCGTGGCGGGTGCATGAGGTGGAGCTTGTGTGAAAATTATTTTAGAGTGCCTGTCTTAAAAACACGTTGATAAAATTATGATTTTGTTAAAGGTACCTTTTGACTGGCCCTATAATTATCGCGCTCCAGGGCAAAGACAATCTTCTCACACAGATAAGGCATGATCATTGATTATAACATTAGCTCAATGTGTTGGCGATTTCAGGAAAGTAGGTACTTAGGTACTACCAAAGTTTAAAAAAAATATTATGCTGTTTCTGAGCTCAGCTATAATACCAGTAACATACGATGATATCTTAACTAATATGATGCTGTTTCTGAGCTCAGCTATAATACCAGTAACATACGATGATATCTTAACTAATATGATGCTGTTTCTGAGCTCAGCTATAATACCAGTAACATACGATGATATCTTAACTAATATGATGCTGTTTCTGAGCTCAGCTATAATACCAGTAACATACGATGATATCTTAACTAATATGATGCTGTTTCTGAGCTCAGCTATAATACCAGTAACATACGATGATATCTTAACTAATATTATGCTGTTTCTGAGCTCAGCTATAATACCAGTAACATACGATGATATCTTAACTAATATTATGCTGTTTCTGAGCTCAGCTATAATACCAGTAACATACGATGATATCTTAACTAATATTATGCTGTTTCTGAGCTCAACTATAATACCAGTAACATACGATGATATCTGTTTCTGAGCTCAGCTATAATACCAGTAACATACGATGATATCTTAACTAATATTATGCTGTTTCTGAGCTCAGCTATAATACCAGTAACATACGATGATATCTTAACTAATATGATGCTGTTTCTGAGCTCAGCTATAATACCAGTAACATACGATGATATCTTAACTAATATGATGCTGTTTCTGAGCTCAGCTATAATACCAGTAACATACGATGATATCTTAACTAATATGATGCTGTTTCTGAGCTCAGCTATAATACCAGTAACATACGATGATATCTTAACTAATATGATGCTGTTTCTGAGCTCAGCTATAATACCAGTAACATACGATGATATCTTAACTAATATTATAAAAGCGAAAGTAAGTTTGTTTGTTACATTTTCACGCCTACACCACTAAACGGATCATCCTGATATATTGCATATACGTTGTCAGGTGTACAGACACGGACATAGCGTAGGTACCTTTCATCTCGATAAAAGTATTTTTCTCGATAAAAGTAACAATAACGTTCTTATGATAATAGATGGAGCCACGTGTCTTTCGAATTATGATTGAATTGCCATTTGTAATTGTCAAATTCTAAATTAACGCGAGCGAAGCCGCGGGAAAAAGCTAATAGACTAATAAATAAACATTAGATTTGTAGGTAATCATATTATGGAAACTTTCGACATTTAAGACAGTCGACAAAATATATATATAGACTCACGAGTATCCGAGGATGGAGCACAGCTTGGTGGCGGTGTCATCGTCGAGGGTGGTGATGCAGGCGGGGAACCAGGAGTGGTTGGCGGCACGGTATACTTGCAGCTCGCCTCGCCCCACGTCGCCGTTCGCTTGACTTAGACGCACTGTTTGGAGAAAGACTTAGGTTTAGATCGTATTTACCTATAGTTGGTAGATATCTTACTGTGTGTATTAAGTTAACTACAGCTGAAATTCAACTGGAATAAGAGAGACAAAATGAAAGGATTTCGACCCACCTACTCAATAACTTATTTCTCTGTCACACAAATTTTACAACTAACAACCAAACATACATTCTTGTTGGCAAAATCTCGCATTAGAGCAAGATCCTGGCTCTGAACCAAGACATGGTTTGAAAATGCAGCGGAAGCCTTATGCCAACACAACTATTAATTTAAATACACAATAAACAACATTAATAGTAAATCCCACCAAAAAATATAATTTAGAGTAAGTAGGTTACCAAGACTCACTTATAACGGTTTTATTATTAAAAAGCTTTCAGACCTAATGTAAAGCCAAGCCCCTAACTCACAAACTTGACAACTTGGTCATCTTATTTTTTATTTTATTTTATTTTATTTTACTTTAATGGGACATAAAACAGTTACACATTACAATTTAAGTGTGACAGAATTAATTAAAAACTAGGTAAACGTGTAACCCACAACAATGTCCGCGAAATAATAGTAAATAAACATATAGTTTAAAGCGTGCATTGATTCTACAGAAAAAGTAAGAAGCAGTCATACATATTTTTAGAATAATAGGTATAAGATGGCTATTTTAAAGATTCAATAGCCATCTTTTTGAACTTAAAGTGTGTAAGCGCGAAGATATCCAAATCGATGAAGTGGGTGTTATACGTATCTACAATGCGTCGGAGAGGCGCCCGTGCGCCAGCGTGAGTTCTGCACCTTGCGGTGTGGAACAGCCGGGGCACGCGCGCCTCCCGACGCATCACAGTTCTAGGTACAATGTAACATAGGTTTATTATCCTGAGAGTTTGAGCTCTCTAAAATAGGGTTGAGCTACACGATGACAGATGCATGCATGCTGTCTGTTGGGACAGGTCTACTCAAAGCTGCTATGGCTCTTTCTTCAAAAGACCCTTCCAAACATGGCCGTGCATTGTTATACTCACTTATAATCCTAATTATAATAGAATGTTTGTAATGGGTGATTCATTTGGAGTTACTTTTTCCAAAACTAAAAAAAATATGAATAAAACAAATTTATCGGGTAATCTTTATTATAATACAAAAGAACCATTCCTTACATTTACTTTTTAAAGATTATTTCTTTCAAATGTTGTCCGTAACTGCGATTAAGGTGGTCCGTCACTGTCAATGGTGACCGTTATCGTACCATGATAACGGACTATTTGTTTCCTGAAATTGAAGCCCGTGATCTTCAGAACTTTTGGTACCAACAAGACGGCGCCACTTGCCACACAGCACGTGAAACCATGGCTTTGTTGCGAGAAAAATTTGGTGAACAGTTAATTTCGCGTTTCGGACCAGTCAGTTGGCCGCCTAGATCCTGTGATATCACACCCTTAGACTTTTTTCTGTGGGGTTATGTAAAGTCCAAAGTTAATATGGATAAGCCGCGTACGATTGATCAACTGGAAGCCAACATTACTCGCGTTATTCGCCAAATACCACTGGAAATGCTCGGTCGGGTCATCGAAAACTGGAACTCCAGAATGGACCACCTTAATCGCAGTTACGGACAACATTTGAAAGAAATAATCTTTAAAAAGTAAATGTAAGGAATGGTTCTTTTGTATTATAATTATAATAAAGATTACCCGATAAATTTGTTTTATTCATATTTTTTTTAGTTTTGGAAAAAGTAACTCCAAATGAATCACCCGTTACATTAAAATAGACCATGACCTCTCTCAGTTTGTTTCGGAATTTCTTCTCAGGGATCAGTCAGCTAGGAAACGCTGGCGCCATATAGTTAAAAATATTTACCACAATATTGACGTGTGACTTACAGAAATAAACATTATATTTCATTTCATTATCCAGGCCAAAGCTATGAGGGTTTGATAGTACGACGAAAAACTTTGAGAAAAGGTAGGTACTATTGCCCCCTACTTTTGTTTTTGGCTCGTTTTGGCGGGGGCACTACCGTGCCCCCAAATGGACTGGCCATACCGTGTTCTCGCCAAGGCTTCTTGGCTGCTTTTAGGTGAATTTCATTAGTATTTTTAATTGGTCCACTACCAAGATCTTACGCAAAAGCAACTTAACAAAATTGTTATAACTGTGGTATTTCCTTAACTTGTGCTGTGAGACCTTGCTTCTTGCTAAATTTCATGATTCTTGGTCAACGGGAAGTACCTGTAAGGTTTTGATTTATTTGCGAGTATCAAAATATGTCGCTTAAATGGCATGGTATATTTTTATTGCGTTAACTTAGAAGCTTGATTTATTTAGGGCTCCAAGGAGCCGTAGAGCTACTTATTTGATATCAATTTCAACTTGATACATCCACGCATTCAAGGATCTTGACAGACTAACGGACAACGAAGTGATCCTATAAGGGTTCCGTTTTTTATAAAAATACTCACGGCAGTTCCTCTCATCCTGTCCCCACGGACAGTCGACCTTCCCGTCGCACAGATGCGCCTGAGAGATACACCGCTGGTTGCCGCAGTGGACCTCCCCGCTGCGCTTGCACACGCGGCAGTTCAGCTCGTCGGAGCGGTCAGCGCAGTCGACGTGGCCGTCACAGCGCCAGTCGTGCGGGATGCAGCGACGGACGTCGCATTGGAAGCCCGTGGGACATACTGGTAGACAGATGTGGGTTATGTAAGTGATCTTGCTGGATTTGGATTTTAAAAAAACATAAAAAAAAATTGTTACTTAGGCTTTTCGTGAGCAAGCTCATAAACATCCATTGTTTTGAGTTATACCAAAGTCTTGGATCCCCAACAAAGATCGAGTCCCGTGGGGTAGTTGCGTTTATCAACGTTCTTGAGCAGATGATTTTCAAACCTATGAAGCAATGGATGTCAGAATGAATGCATTGCGATCGATTGCCATTGTATGTGTGTGTGGTGTCAACAGACCCTTATATTACTGTACATAGTATGCCTACCTACTTACCATTTTGCTTTTTGCTGGCGTGAAGGTGCGCGCGCCTCGCTTCGCTTATCTATTCGAGCACTGCCTGCCACGGAAACCGATCGGCCTACCTCACCTGGACGTTGCGCACCGCGCCCGCGCCGCCTCCGCAGCCCGCTCAACACGCAGACGGCATCTACCACACATCGACTATCAGCCAGAAGCCTTCAACGGAAATTCTCGACGCTTTGGCTCGCTATCGCATACTTTAATGCATTAAATCGTTTCCATTCTTACTATAACTCCAGTCTGTCGCCGTATCGCTATTATTCTTTGCCGTTTAAATATAGTTTTTGTACCTATCGTGCCTCTCATGTATACACTCCCAAACGCTTCCAAAAGTGTTACGCAACTACCCCACTGGTACTTCTCGAAAGAAAACCGGCCCAGAACGTCATTATGACATCATCTCTAGATGGACAATCAATGAATATTTCCACGCGAAAGAAAAGAACTTCACGAAAAAAAATAAATCTTCTCCAAGATAGCCAATATGCCGTAATACCTAACACGTTCTACAACATTAGTTTTTGTTTACACTAAACCCGAAAAGGGGTCATTGTACTCATCATTTTGAACAATTTTTTCTATGGGACCAACCTTGAAATCGCGAAAAAAAATCAGCTGTTCTATACATTTGTGTTCACTTAGATCGACTAATTTCGCGTTTTTAGGTTGTTCCCATAGAAAAAGTTGTTCAAAATGATGAGTACAATGACCCCTTTTCGGGTTTAGGGTAAACAAAAACTAATGTTGTATACGATTAGGACGTGTTGAAGAACCTTCAATAAAATTAGAACCATTATTTTTTTCCCTTTCGTTATGAGAGAAAGCTGTTATTTCAAAGGCTTTAATAATGAGGATGACATTTGATATTACAGGAATACACTCACCTGTAATGAGATACGTTCATAATGTGGGAGTACTAATATGTTTAGGGTTTTCGAGGAAAAAATAATTAGATAGCAACAAAAACGGGCCGCTTATCAAAGGTCAAAGGTCAAAATCAATGTCTTGTATATAAAGGCCCCTCGGATACAACAGACACACAATACCTAACATTGTGTTTGTATCCAAATAAGTAGGTACTTACTATATTTACATTTGATATAAACTACTGGAATGACTAGAGTTAACTGGAGACGGGGACGAGACTAGTACGTATTTACTTTTTGGTATGAAGTGTACTTTTCTACAAAACGCATTTTTAAATAGGTATTTTTTCATGGTGTGGAAATATTAGCAGTGTGACTAACAGTAAATTAGTCACACTGGTGTTACAACTTGGTGTGACTACGAGTCCGCACCTATATGATGTTCACTTGAGATCTCACAAATCCCGTGTTACCTGGCATGACGTCTCGAAAGCGTGCGTCGGCAACTTCTCGATTGCCGAGACACACATCCGTGTCCGTCGACTCCGGGAAGATGTCGCATTGGAGGTAGTCTGGCATTGTCAGACCGAACACTTCTAGGAAGAAGCCGCAGCGACGCATCGTTTCTGTTCGGGGAAAAAATAACCCAAATATTTATTTTAATACACCGTTTGAATTTCTTTAAGTTCTATCCTACGAGTATGTGCCAAACCGCAAGATTATTATAAAATTAACATTGAAAGACAAACTATTGCATATCTTTGAAGTCCTAGTACATCTTCCAACCTATCGTCAGTTGTGTGACAAAATTACAGTTACTCAAATAAATGGCTACGGTTTCTGTGACTTCATTAGAGAATTTTTGGTCAAATGCTTTAATTAAATCGTTGCGTAGATGATACATGCATTGTAAAATCTATCTTTGGTGATTGAATGGATGACGGCTGGTTTTATTTGTACTTTTGATTGATCTCATAAATTCTAAGTACCTATATTAGGTACCTAGCTTGTATTAATTAAGGATATGAGTTCTCCAATTATCCTTTACTAATAAAATTACTATTTTAATTCAGTTTTATAACTATATCATTGATTTTAGATCATCATTATAGCTTTATATATCATCAATCAATCTGCCTAGCCTTTTCCCAACTATGTTGGGGTCGGCTTCCAGTCTAACCGGATGCAGCTGAATACCAGTATTTTACATGGAGCGACTGCCTATCTGACCTCCACAACCCAGTAACTGGGTAATGCGATACCCCTTGGTAAGACTGGTTGTCAGACTTTCGGGCTTCTGACGACCCGTGACGACTGTCAAAGATCCACGAATGACAGCCGGGACCAACGGCTTAACGTGCTTTCCGAGGCACGGAGAAGTCTCGGTACCTATGTAAAGATAGGTCACCCATCCACGGACCAATCCCGGCAAGCGTAGCTTAACCTGATGGATCGACCCGTGCGGCTGTTATTACTTAGCCACGAGCTTCTCTAGCTTTATATATCACCTTAAATAAGGTAAACAGATTTGCCTCAACTGTCGATCAACCTCCTAGCAACAACAATAGTGACAACACAACAACAATAATAATAGTAATAATAGTGGTAACAATAATAGTGATTTAATTGTGTCAACTGTAGGAGCGGTTTCGCACTACGTGCGGTCCGAATACGAGAAATGTCGGTCCGAAGTAGCCACAGTACTATGTATTTGTATGAAGGGTTGCGCACTAGATCCAAAATATTATTATATTTTGAAGGAAACATAATAGAACTGTTTTGAATTAAAACAAAACAGATAATTTATGAAAAACTTAATAAAATTTGAGTAAGGCGCTTGCTGTTGAATTTTGAAGACTTCTATGAATGACATTTGACAGTGACAACTCCAGCTCGCTAAGACCATAGTCACGGCAAGTTTTCTTACATGTTGAAAGAACACAGGTATAAGGGGAATGCAAGAAAGTATATCCTTACTATTTATAGTATCTACGGCGAGATTTAAGTCAGCTTTCTTCATACCAAAATGTTATTATGTTGTTCATAACATAATAACATAGTTAAGAATAGTCTTAAAAATAAGTACTGTAGAGGCTTCATGTCATAGTAAAACGTTAACATAATGCTGGTTGACATTTTATCATTAAAACATTGAATTTCTCTTAAGAGCGTTGTTGCATTTTTCTTGCGTAAATCGAGAACTTGGGAGATTTTGAAGTGATTTTGGTCACATAATTTATTTTTTTAGCTTCTTTTGACTTCAATCATCGTAATTATCATATATTTTTATTTAAAGTCTATTAAAAAAAACTTGTTCAAATTGAATTATTGACTACGAAAACAGTCGATTTCGAAGGCGCGATTTCCAGATGACGCGCGAAGGCTCAACTTTGAAGTAATCTTACACCAATTATTACTACTAATTAAGAAGGTAAAGTGGTATTCATTCGAAGAGGCATATCCTGAAATTTAAATTGCATTGAGAAAAGTTTGATTTTTAATTCATTAACTTGTATTTTAATCACGTCTAAGATAATCAAAAATCGAGAAATCGACTACAAAAAAACACGTCATTTCTCAGAATCTAAAAGTCATTTGGCAACACAAATCATTTTATACGTAAGAAGAAAGATTGTACTATATATGTGTAAAAAATAAAACATATCTGTCTTCAATCATTTACGAAAATAATTTTTTAAAGTGAGTATAAAATCGGGTGCATCGAACGGCCTAAGTCAGTCGCGCTCTGGCGCTCTTCGACGCAGGACCTACGTCGGTTGACCTCCCGCCGCCGCGCATGCGCCTCGCGTGATATATAGTCAATTGTAGTGCGACTAAATATTTTTGATCCTTTCATTTAAGTAATATTTTAAGAAGCTAACGTGGTAGGCACACTTACTTTAGGAGAATTATGTTACAATTCTTGAATTATGTTGTATTACTTGTAATATTGATATTGTAATTACAATATCAATAATACAATATAATTTGGTCAAAATGTAAATCCAAGATGGTGGCTGCGAAAATTTTTAAATTTTTCGTCATGGGGATCGTTCCCATTGTTCTCGAGGATGCTAAAGCCGATAGTGACGTTAAAATGTAAATCCAAGATGGCGGCTGCGAACATTTTCAAATTTTTCATCATGGGTATCGTTTTCATGGTTCTTCTGGGTGCTAACGTCGATAGTGTAGTCAAAATGTAAATCCAAGATGGCTACAAGAATTTTGGAGGATGAATATGGAGAAAAAATTTATATCAGATTTTTATTTGAAATCTCTACTGCCACAATCTCTATTGTGGATCCGTGACAAAGGAGACGGAAACCATGTCATATAAACTTGGGCCTGGGCCTGGGTTGTAAAAAAATGAAATTGGTGTCAATTTATAGCTACTATATTATCAAACCATCACTGAACATTTTGCGGATTTTCGCGGTCTGAGTTCCGAGTTAAAAGAGATGTAATAAAAGTGAGGTTACATAACGATCTACATATATGTACTTAACAGCTGATTTTTGAAGTTCTTCAGCTCGACGACCACGTAAACTCCCACTCACACACTCACTTTGCCACAATTTACACAACGATCCATGGTGCCAATATGAAATCAGTAGGCTGGTCGTAATATACAAAATAACAAGTTCAAGTCCAACGTTTATGCGGGGTTCTCCGTACCGTGTCCGGTGTGGTAGCAAGGTTCGTACAAGAAGCAAGATCAGAAGTCCGCAGAAAGAAAACAGGGGTCGAGGAAAACATCAATAAAACTATGGGAAATACACTCAAATCGCGACCGCACTAAACGATACGAAACGAGTGAGGCATAGACAAAGGCACTATATAAAGGTGTGTCCAAATATAGAGCGGCATTTGAGCGCGGCTGCCACGCGCGGCTAGCCGCGCTCTGATCGGACAAGGGCCGCGCGCGGCGGTGTTGAGCCTAATATATCTTCTCGTCTCACATCAGTGATGACCTCTGGCACTGAAACGTGCTCGCTCACAACATAATGGGTCTCAATCATAATCAGCCTAATAATGTATTGTGGATGTTCCCACTGCTGGGACACAGGGCTCCTCTCGGTGAGAGGGAGTGGGCCGTAATACACCACGAGGACCCAGTGCGGCTTGGTAGATGTCACATGTCTTCGAATTCTTGGTTCTAGGCGGTTTCCTCACGATATTTTCCTTCACTGATTTGAGAGTAGTGGTGATGAAATTATTTACACAAAGTGCCTGCCTGAGTTCGAAACCATGACCTACTCGTATGTCGGGATCGTTACCATTGGGCCACCATTGCATTGCTCTCTTGGGCCGCATAGTGCAGTCAATCATCCCTTCTAGGATGATTGACTTCACTATCAGCTTCATCCTCGAGAACTATGAAAACGACATCCATGACGAAAAATTTTAAAATTTTCGCAGCCGCCATCTTGGATTTTAATTTTGACTTCACTATTGGCTATAGTCGAAATCGAAAACTATGAAAACGATACCTATACAAATCCTTATCACTTACCACTGACGTGCGACGTGTGGTCGACTGTATAGTCATTAGGTCGACTGGTCACGTACAATACCTGCCTAGGCTAATAAACATTATAAAACCAACCCCACACGAACGCAGCAGTACTATTATTTATTCTGTGGCAGCGGGGTGACCTACCTATTTGAAATTTGAAAACAGTAAACCAAACATTTGCGCATGAGGCGGCTTTATGTATTTATGTATTAGTGTTGGTTCAAATTCAACTGTTTTATGCACTTGATGCGGTTGGTAAACCTATGCCGCAAGAAAAATAAATAATAATAGCTAGCGCGTGGCGTCTTTATCTACATTAAAATAGGGCTTAAATTGAACTGTTTTACACAAAAAAACGATGATTTTGGACAAAAGATGGCTCCGTTGTTAACAAAATTTTATTCTGATTGTGTTCTCCCAGAAATTATAGATCCAAGGAAAAGTCAATCAATCCCCTTAGACAAATGAATAAAATAAATAATAAATAAATATCCTTGGACATTTCACACAACGCCATCTAGTCCCAAGCTAAGCAACCTAATGCTTGTGTTATGGTAACGAGATGGCTGATAAACTTCTTATATACATTTTTTTTTGTAAATACATACATATTATAGATAGAAAAACACCCAGACTCGGAAACAAATAAGTACTTGTAGGTCGTACAAATATTTGTTCCGTGCGGGAATCGAACCCACAACATGCTGCGCAGCAGTCAATTGCTCAGCCACTGCGCCAACCGTGTCGTCAAATACAAATACTTTTATAAAACTTCAATTACTTATAAGTATACAAATACTTAAGCAAATAAGTAAAATGAGTTTATTTTTTTTAAGTACATAATATTATTTTCTTCATCCATATTTGTATAAATTTAATTAAAATACACTAATAATGTATTGTGGACAGTCTTTTTATTTTCTCCGTAAACCTCTAGCTTTTACTTCAAAAAAATATAGGTACGCCATAGCTACGATCAAGATCGTTTAGTCGTCGCAGCATCGCAACTGTGTGCCGTACATGAGGAAAAACGCACACACGCGCACTCGCTACGCGGCGTCGAGCGTCAGATGTTTAAAATCCGAGCGCGAAAATATGCGACCACAGTCTTAAAGAAAAACGAAGATAGTTTTTCTTAAAGGGAATGTGTCATATTGATTTTAGCTAGGGCTCTGCGTAGGCTGTGTGTGATATATTTATTCTGATTATTAATATTGTGGGTTTCAGCACTATTTCTCCTGTAAACCGCTGAGTTTTATTCCGTAGCTAGCCACTCAGTATTGAGGTTCGAGCCCTCACAGTACCTACACCTAAATATTAAGTGCAAAACGGGTATTTTAAAATTTAAAATCGTTCGTATAATTTAAATCACGTTTATTCCGCTCAATCGTGGTAGTCTCGCGGTAATTTTCATGCATTTCGGCAAAGTTTAAAATATTCTGCAAATGTATCTTACCATGACATAAACTTCTGCACGGCCGCACCATGTGCCCCAGGGGCCCACATTTAGGCACAAACAGTGAGCACAGGAACAGTGCTGTCAGGTCGTAGCAGCGGACGTCTACCACTGCTTCGTATACCTCCAGGTCCTGACAACAGATAATACAATATAGGACGATAGAACATACCTAAGTGTGAATTAAGTAGGTACTTACCTACATATATCTGGAACTACTATGTAATAAAGACAGAGCTTGTTCCTTAGCTTATGATCTCTAAATAAACCAAGTGACAATCAGGGTTGCCATTACATGGATGGAAAACGGGATGGAATAAAAATCTTTGAATTTATTTTGCCGGCCGCAACGCACGCACGGCACGCAACGGATTTCGGTTTGCTTTGAATGAATACATATAGCACTGCGTTTTCTGCCGATACCACCCGTATTTTCATTTCTTCATATAAACAAAACCAAAAACCGTTGCGTGCCGTGCGTGCGTTGCGGCTGGCACGGACCAGTGGACGCTCAGCTTAAAAGGTTGCTTTATTTCGACCACATAGGTCAAACAGAAACGGAAGAAAAGGAAATTGGTTATTTGTAAACTTTTTTTTTATCGCAACAACATGTTATAATTAGGCTCCTTGGTTAACCTTATCTACTACGGTTTACATAATAATGAAAACAAAAAGTTTATCGCTGGCTCCATTCTATTCATCTTTTTCTTATTTTCCAGCTAAGACAAGACTTAATTATTCCCCAGCAATATGCAAACTGTACCGCACAGACCAAGGACGACGCAATGCTACGTTTTAATAAACATTGCTCGTTAAAAACGCGCTTTAGAATCTGACGCAGATATTTCAGTTGTCGGGCGCGCATTGTTTCCGCGACAATGATTGATTCGCGCGCGAAAGGGTTCAGCTAATGGTTATTGATGTCACCGCGTCATTCGCTGTTGTGGTCGGCGCTGTGGGTAATATACTGTGAATGAAAATGTTCGCGTATCATTCTTTGTTTGCGGTGAGTAGGTAATGTAAATCCGATAACTGCGGTTTAGGTAATAATTAAACAAAACAATGATCGTTTTATAACGCCAGTGTCTGCTCGATTTAGGCCCGATTGCACTATAAATAGCTAAATAAATAGGTACGTTGACCGCTTTATAACACCGCTTTGTTTCTGTCAATCTTTTGAAGATAAATAGAGACAGAACGATGTTTTAATTATGTTTAGGGTTTAGCCCTAAACATATATACTTTTTTTATTTATGGCCGGTTTCCGAGGTCTTTAAACGGAGTTTATCCATTCAATAGCGACTATTGGTTCGCTATCGTGTTTCTGAAATATACGCTATGGAAGAATTTAGCTTAAAAATCGAGTGAATTACTATCGAAGGATTATCTGAGGACCGTAAAAACCGAGCAAATTGAAGAAATTATCTTAAATAGACAATTTTGTCGAATCAATAGCTATATATTGAGAGTTTAAACTCTGTTTACCTAGTGATTCGTGGTGGAAGCCGGCGTGGTTCCAGGCATCGAGAAAGGGGGGGGGGCTTCTTAGGTACATTCAGTTTAGATTAGAGGCAATGAAAGCGGGAAGCCCGTTTTTTTTTCGATAAACTACCTAGTCACTGGGTGTAGGTAACTCACGACTATCATCGGCTAATACAGATAAAAAAGTACGATAACCTGCAGAACGCTTTGTCTTACACCTTGAGACATCTCAAACATGCGCGTGCAAGGAGAACCACAACTGCCAATAATTTTTGTATCACTAACAACTACCGCAAAAACTCCTTAAAAATTCCCCCAATAAGTATTCGTTATATGATATAATTAGGTACAGCCTCCGCGGAGGCGTGCCCAGACACTTGGCGCAGAGATTAGCGGGCGGCGAGCGACGAGCACACAAATTAATTGCCCCATAAGCCCCCTTTGATCTGCGCCTAGTAGGTTTCGATCAATTAATTTTCGCTAAGAGGATTTTGGAGAAAGTTCGCTACAGAGACAGATACGTTTTGGGGAGTAGCTCGGACAGGACGAATATTATGTTGATACAGTACGATATCATGGGAATATTTGGATTTGTGTAGTGACATTGAAAAATAATATTGTGGAGATCTACTTCATCATTTCTCTTGGTTGGAAATGGTTATGTCAGAACCGAAAAGTCTATTCTGAAAAGTATTTAGTGGTTGTCTCATAATGAGATGATGTAATTTTTTTAGCAATCACCGAAAACAGAGACTGTGAAACCACTGTACTTTAACACCCGGCGCTTTTTATTGTAGTTATTATTTTTTTGGGTAGAATAGACCCTTTTTAGAGTATATTTAAAAACCCAAAAGTGCGTAAACCACAGGTGCTGAGAAAAATCGCCAAAGCTTTTTTCAGCAATGGTAGGATTGTGGGAGTATTTAAGAGTGGGGAATATCACGAGGCGGGTCTATATTTGTTTCCAAGCAATAATAATAATAAGACAGAATAAAAACAACACGAAGGGGATGCAGCGAGTTTTGAAACCCGACAAAAAATTAAAATCCCGCCAAAATACTTGAATACATCACAGGTCGGCTAATTAACGACCCCCCGAAGTGTCTGTTAAAGCCTGCTAATGGCATTTTAACGATTCACCTTAGATTTGGGCAATTAAACTCATTGGCCAGTAATGCCCTGCAATAACCGGGCGTCTTTAGACCTTCGTACTACTTGGAATCCTCGTGATTGAGAAATGTTATTTTCCTGGGAGTCTTATATAGAAATTAGTGTAAAGTAGGTATTTGTTGAATACCTTACCTGCTTAAGGCGACTAGTGTCGCCAACTAGCTCCAAATTGAGAAAAAAATAAGTCTGGAGATATGGAACATTTTGAAATTTGCTATGCTCACATTTTTAGTAAGATGAGGTAAAACAACTGGCCAAGTGCATGTCGGACTACGCACAATGAAGGGTTCCGTAGTTGAGATGAATTTATCCCAAGAACAAACTTAAAATTAGTTGAAAAACATGTTTTCCCATACATTCCAACAGTAAATGTAAATTTGTACTCACAATATTGAGAGATTTACTATGTTATTTTAAGACCACAGACTTCTTGTAGGTTTTCCTGTAATCTACTGATAAAGAACTATTTTCAGTATTTTTTTTCAAAATTTTAGGCTCAGTAGTTTCGGAGATAAGGGGGGAGGATGGTCAATTTTCGTCTATTTTCTTAAATAACCTTAAAGCAATTTAATTTAAAATTATAAAAAACATATATATTTGAGATCCATAAAGTAAGCCCTTTCATTTGATATATCACACAGTACAGTTTGCAAAACTTTTTTTTTAAATTTTCTTATTTACCCCCTAAAAGTGACCCCCATATTCAAAATTAATTTATTTACTTTACCCATACGTGTTCGGGTTACACATATCCATATGTGTACCAAATTTCAACTGGATCGGTTCATTAGATTCGGAGCAAATTGGCTGTGACAGACGGACAGACAGACAGACAGACACACGAGTGATCCTGTAAGGGTTCCTTTTTTCCTTTTGAAGTACGGAACCACTTCAAAAGGAAAAAAAGGAAGCCTTATAGGATCACTCGTGTGTCTGTCTGTCTGTCCGTCTGAAAGCCGTTTTTGGTGTTTTCTGCTTTAACTTTGACGTAGAATGTTTAGTGTTGATTTTTTTGTTACAAAAAATTCTACCTCATCTGACTAAAATGTGAGCATAGAAAATTTCAAAACGGTTCCATATCTACTGACTTACTTATTATTTTTTAGGGTTCAAAAGAAAAAAAAACGGAACCCATATAGGATCACTTCGTTGTCTGTCCGTCTGTCTGTCTGTCTGTCAAGACCCTTTTTCTCAGAAACGCGTGGAGGTATCGAGTTGAAATTAATATCAAATACGTAAGTCTGTGGTCTCTTGGAGTTCTAAAAAAAATCAAGCTTCTAAGTCAACACAATAAAAAAATACGGCCATTTATGCGACATATTTTGATGCTCGCAAGTAAATCAAAACCTATAGGGTACTTCCCGTTGACCTAGAGTCATGAAATTTGGCAAGAAGCAAGGTCTTACAGCACAAGTAATGGAAAAGTCCGAAAATTGTTAATTTATAATTACATCACATAAAAAAATATTTTTAAATATGTCATCTGTCAAGGCCCTTTTTCTCAGGAACGCGTAAAGGTATCAAGTTTAAATTAATATGAAATACGTAAATCTATGGTCCCTTAGATTCCTAAAAAAATGAAGCTTTTAAGTCAACGCAATAAAAAAATACGGCCATTTATGCTACATATTTTGATATTCGCAAGTAAATCAAAACCTATAGTGTACTTCCCGTTGACCTAGAATCATGAAATTTGGCAAGAAGCAATGTCTTATAGCAGAAGTAAAGGAAAAAGTCTGAAAATTGATTATTTGTAGTTATAACACATAAAAAATAGTTTCTAGTTTTCTTTTTCTGGCAAAATACACCTCTGCCCAACCCTTCGAGGAAACAAGGCGTGATCTTATGTTTATGAATAGCTTTTGGCGAATACAAAGTTAAGTATCCAGTTGGAGAGTTGTCCGTGACGTATATCTATATATATATATCAATGTATGGGAGTACAGGTTTTTCAACTCAATTTTAAGTTTGTCATTGGGATAAATTCTTTTCAACTACGGAACCCTTTATTGCGCGTGGTCCGACACGCACTTGGCTGGTTTTCCTCAATGGTCGCGATACTTATCTGCTCTACTCGCCTTAATGTGGTTTTAGTTAAGACTACAGACTGATTTTGCTGTCTTACAAAATAAGTACGTAAGTACTTAGGTTTTTGGTTTCAAATTGATTTAAATTCCTTTTAGTACTTAGTAGGTATCTACATTAGAAATTGTAATTTATGTATACCGAAAAATAGACAGTTATTCCGTAATCCATCAACAAACAATTTATTAAGCAAGAAATAAACAAACTAACAAAATTACCGATCGAGACCTTGTCTCGAATATTAATTAAAAACAGAATATTTACAAACCGAAAATCTACTATGACTAGCAAACGAAACTCATCCAATTTGAAACTTGAGGTATCGAACCGTTTGACTTGTTCTATTTGACTTAAAAACAAGTCCAGAGGATCGCGTATCAATATATTTGCGAGGTTTCTAGTACTAAGCAAACAACTTGATTTCGGGGAATCCCTTCATACAGTATGTACGTAAATTAGGTAATTAAACTCAGCAATTAGTATGTTTGATTGACTAAACATTGATGCTTTGATTACTGTTTTGCCTTCTGTGAATTGATAAGAAGAAGCTTATCGATAAGCATTGAGATTTCATTGTCTCATTGTAATGGCGATCATCCCAAGATATTTTATGTACTTAAGTAATATTATTACACAGAAGATTTTTCATGGAATTTTGTCTGTAGGTACTCCAAACTGAACAGTTAATGATAAAGAAATCCACATAAGCTTTTGTGTAGATTGTAGATAGGTATGATTCGTACGGTCAAGTTATGTGTAGGTATGATTCTAAAAAATTGAATCGACTTCAAAAAGAAGTAGATGCTTAGGACGGAGTCAGACCCCACAAAAAAAGTAATTTAAAAAAATCAAATCGACTTCAAAAATTAATTAACTCAAAATATTTTTAATTTAAAACTTTAATTTCGGCAGTCGGTACTTACCTACCTACCTAAATACATTGTCGAATTGATAACCTTTTATTTTGAAGTCGGTTAAAATAACGATTGGTGATATTGATGTAATCATGGACAAAGTGTATATAAGTAGGTACCAGTGTGGTACTACCAACTAACCTGCTGCGCGTCCCTCTGCCCAAAATGGCCGATGTAGTTGGGGAACACAGTGAAGTTGTAAGGTATCCTGTGCTGCTGACAGAAGCTGACGATGACGGGCAGACACACTCCTGGCGCTGGGTTCCTGGCTCCGGGCGGGTCTGTGGGCGTCGGCCACGTCACCACAGTGGACCGATTCACTACTTGTGACACGTACTGCGGACAAGGAGGTAGGGTTACTTGTTTGTGAAGTAGAGCATTATGTAGTTTCCGACATATCTGGTACTAGCTGCGCCCCGCGGTTTCACCCGCATAGACCGGGATAAAAAGTAACCTATGTGTTAATCCAGGGTATAAGCTATCTATGTACCAAATTTCATCCAAATCGGTCCAGCCGTTTGAGCGTAAAGAAGTAACAAACATACAAACACACACACACTCACAAACTTTCGCCTTTATAGAATTAGTGTGATGTGATTTTAGTTACTAAATAACTACCCATGTATAATCTAATTATTATAAAGTAAAGGTTGAGAGGTTGTTACAGACGACCTATCTGTAGAGAGTTTTGGCTGTGTTATTGTTTAATTAACGTAACAAGGTAGGAATTCAGTGATTTCATTTTTCGCTAAGCAGCTTTCAAACTTTCACGACTGGTCCTTTACAAAATTTCTGGAGCCAATCAATCTGCCTAGCCTTTTCCCAACTAAGTTGGGGTCGGCTTTCAGTCTAACCGGATGCAGCTGAATACCAGTATTTTACATGGAGCGACTGTATTTTATTTTATTTATTACCTACCAGTATTTTACAAAATTTCTGGACCCCAACAAAACAATGATGTATAGATACAGTATCCACAACAACGCGTCCTTCACAATGTGCCCATTGTTGTAACTCTCACAAAACAGACAAAGACGGCCAGGTAAGACGGAATGCTGCCCAAAGTCTGAGCACCCACTGAGCAACGAGCACAATTATTGTTTTGTTAGCAAAGTTTTGCCTTTCCAAAGTTTTTGTGGGTGGAACTGCTTTTTGCTGCATGCAAGTGGTTCAGTATTCGATTTTTACATAATGAGAAATTGCACGCTTTTTCTGAAGATAATATTATGAGAGTGAAAAATATTCCAACGTAATTTGTTTGAGCTGGTTGTAGCTAGTCTAGTGCAAATAAAAGCAAAAGTTTCGTTTTGTCGCAGTATTCCTAATTTCCGAGAACTGTACACACATTGTGCTGCTATAGAAAGTTGTGGGCTGTTTTCGGGTTTGGTTGGTGAAGGTAACATCAAATGTAACACAAAACATCTGAAATGTGACACAAAACAGCAGAAATGTAACACGACAAGTTGCCGAATTCGTTACAATGCAACATGTTATGTTTTTCCAATTTGTACCCTGTATGAAACCATATGAAAAGACCTTTTAATTCATTCATAAGTAGATAATGGGTGGGTGCGTCGTTTGCAAGAAGCCAGTTACAACACCCACTATAATAACATTGTTGGGATTTATTATTAGCAGGAACCGATTAACCTTTTTACATACAACATTGTGTATGACGGCAGCCATATTGTTTAGCAGCTACGTGAGATGGCGACTAGATGGCGCTAGTGGAACTTGCATCAGACGCATTTTGCTTAAAGGACTTGAAGTCAGTCAGTAAAATATTGTGACGTTTTCCCACCGCTAGCGATCGCCTTTATAAGGAGCTGCGCTGTGGAGTCGGGGGGGCATTTCGTACGGATGCGTCTTGGAGCACGGACCACTGTCTCTCGACAGTCAGTACTGCCCGGTTATTGGATGTGGAACACTGTCTCTGACAGTTAGTAATGTCCTTATTACGGTGGGTGCGTTGACCACTGTCTCTGACAGTCAGTACTGCCCTATGTGACCGCCTTCACTACTATTATTAGTTATTTAATTAATTTTATAACATTTCTATATTTCTACATTTTCAAAACTGATAACTGATTGTTCGATTGAATTAATTTGTGTATTGCCATATCTGAGTTCTATTTCTGATGTTTGGGCCAATCCTACATGTATAATTATAATTGTTTATGTGGGAGCTGACGCGACAAAATGTTTGGTCGACAAGCGAGCCATTGTATGCGCGAGCTTTAGTCTAATAAAGAGCAGTGATGTAAGCACTTCTAGTACATAGGATTTAATTCTATCTGTATTGAATAAGTGAGAACAATAAATTCATGTAAAGTTTCTTAATCAGTGCATTCAATTACTTTCCCTACCCAAGGCACACACCACACCAAGGACACATAACACTGCAACTAATAGGGACTCAACATTTATAATGATCAAATCGGCTTAGTGTCTATGTATAATTTGTTATGAGACTCGCAGGATGTTTCAAGAAGGCCAAAACCCTTAAGATTCTTTATTGCTCTTTTGTCAGAAGTCGTCTCGAATATGCATCACAAATTTGGAACCCGTGTTATGGCAAATATATTGATCGTATCGAGAATACACAAAAAAAATTTGTTCGTTTTCTTTGTTTCCGGCTACGTATACCATACCATTCTGATAATAAATTACATTAATCTTTGCAAGAAATTTCACCTACAGCCACTACTTAATCGTCGTCGTCTGGCAGATTGCACTTTTCTCTTAAAAGTTTTATCTAATGAGATTGATTGTCCTGATCTACTGCATAAGTTGCGTTTCAACGTCCCCCAGAGATCAGTTAGATTTAACCCGCCTATCACCATTCCCTTTACCTCTTCCAATTACAGGCAAAACTCATATATGGTGCGAGCGAGTAAGGATTTTAATGTTATTTGTAAAGAGTTCTCATTTGACCCATTTGTCACCAAAACCTATACTGTACGCACTCGGATGAACGCCGACTTCTTTAAAAGTGCATAGTGCTTTTGTACCTTTTATGTATTATGTATGTATACAATATTGTTTTTTTTTTCTATCGTGCTTGTTAGTGATCCTAAGATTTCTACTAATTTTTCTGTTTTTACCCGTGAGAACCTGTAATTGGCTCCATGTTTTATAATCAATTGTTATCTATCTGTTATAGCTGTTGGTTCTCCTTCAATTAAATAAATAAATAATATAATAGTTTCTTATTCCTCAAGCGAAACAGTTTCACAACAATAAAGCGAGAGCTCTTCCCATACTGCTCCCTCGTGGTGGATTACGGCCCGCCTCTCTGACGGAGAGGAGGCCTGTGTCCCCGCAGTGGGAACGTTAAAGGCTGATATTATAATGTGTGACTACCGAGGTGATGACTAATCGAGAAGTGGGTATGGAAGAAGAAGACATGTTGCGTCGACACCAAATAAACTGGAGTAAGGGCAAGAGATTGATGATGATGATGATGATGACGATGATGATTATAATGCGGTTTCACCCGCAAAGACCGGGATTAAAGGTAGCCATAAATAAATAATAAATGTATTAATCCAGGGTGTCAGCTACCTCCATACCAGGTTTTATAAAAATGGGTCCCGTCGTTACAAACATACAAATACACACACACACACACACACAAACATACACATACACACCCCCACACACACATACACACCCCCACACAAATGTTCACCTTTATAATATTAGTGTGATTTTCTCTTGTATACTGCGCCACTCTTGACATCGTCGTCTGTTGCAACCAATGTAACCTTTGTATGTCATTTATGTGAGAATGCTGGTATCCATAACACAAGTTAAATCTTTCTTTGGATACCAGAGTTCATACAGACTGCTTATAACACTAGTGGTTTAAAAAAAAAATGTGTGTGCTCACCTGTACTGCTGGGTTAGCTCTGAAGTACGCGAACAGCGCTCCTGTGATGGCGAGCAGCGCCACCGCGTTGAGTGCCAGCTGCATCAGCCTGAACTTGTGCGGGTTGGCGTCTGTGCTGGCGCCGCGCATGTCGCGAAGCATCTGGTGGGAATTAGCAAAGATTATCATCTGCCTAGCCTTTTCCCAACTATGTTGGAGTCGACTTCCAGTCTGACGGATGCAGCTGAATACCAGTATTTTTACATGGAGTGACTGGATCTGACCTCCACAACCCAGTAACTGAGTAATACGATACTCCTTGGTAAGACTGGTTGTCAGACTTTCGGCCTTCTGACGACCCGTAACAACTGTCAAAGATCCAAGAATGACAGCCGGGTCCAATGTCTTAACGTGCTTTACGAGGCACGGATAGTCTTCACATTCACAATAATAAAAATAATATAAGTAATACTTTACAAAGTAAGTAGTGGTTGACTTGTTGCTCATTAATAGGTACTCTTAAGCCTTTCACCATTAATGACAACCACATAATTATTAAAATCGTTTAACAACTTGATTTATTGAAATGCACGAAGGAGTAGGTACCTATCAAATTCACGATATGGCTTAAATTAACTAAAGGTGGTTATGTTACTGCTACTGCCAAGTTGTACTTTCTCCCAAGTAACCATACCAAAGTACAAACCATACCAAATAAAATATTTGATAGTAAAATTATTTAATAGCTCACGATTTTTAGGGTTCTGTACCAAAATGGTAAAAAAGAACCCCTTATGGTGTGACTCAGTCTTTCTGTCTGTCTTTCACAGCTGGATATCTCAAGAACTACTAATGCTATCAACTTGAAATTTGGAACAGTTTTAGATGACGTTTACCCAACTATTTTTCAAATAAGAAAGAAATAAAAGTATATATATTTTTTTTGCAACAGGGACTGAAAGGCGGTCTTAAAAATTCAAAGTGGAGCTACTAGGGCATGTGGGGTATCATATAAAAGAGCGCTGTTTGCACATTCTCAAACATTTTTTTATTTTTTTTAGGCCGCACAGTTTTCGACTTTTGATGAAAAATGTTAAATAAAATACCGTTCCCCCCTTATCTGCGAAGTTTGCAAAGAGAAAAATCTGAAATTATTCTATGTGATAGAAGTTTATGTAAAGATTGCAGAAAAAATAAAACGATGTCTCTAAATAGCACTATTTTTCAGAAATCGGAACGGAACCCTCGGTGCGCGAGTCCGACTCGCTCTTGACCGGTTCTTAAAAGTAGCATTCCTATTAAAATGTAAGATTTTTTAAAAGCTTCTAAATGTTCCAATAGGAAAACTATGTTACATATCCCTAAAGTTACTTTTCATTCAGTTTCCCGAACCGGGATCCTGCAGGCTTAGAGTGAACTGGATTTATAGTAACTCAATTAATTCAGCCCCACGGTCGTAGCGTTTGTATGTTTATTCACAACCACATTGTTATTTCAATGTAAATGTAAAAATCTGAATCTATTCAAAAAATTGGGTTCATCATCACTATGAGGTATAGATATAATGTTAGTAAAAAAAACGGCCAAGTGCGTGTCGCATATGAAGGGTTCCGTACCACCGTACTACAACATTTAACACTACATGCACAATGTGTGCCACGAAAGATGAGACTTGACACACCACATAGTTTGACTTGCGCAGTAGATTAATATTTCTCTAATTCTGGTTATACTGATTTATTCTGATTCTCTTTAGCGGTATGACGTCTGAGCGCGGGAAGGGACCGGGCGTCATCGGGGCGGCGGAAAGAGCGCGGGAGGCGACTCTGTGAAAATTTCAAGTGTCTACCTATTTATGGTTCAAAAGATAGAGCCCTGTGACAGACGGATGGGCGGGCAGCGGAGCCTTAGTAATAGAGTCCCGTTGGCACCCTTTGGGTACGGAACCCTAATTAGTATTCACCGAAAGCTTAACATAAGGCCTATATGTCCAGCAGTGGACGTCTTTCGGCTCAAATGATGATGATGAACGCTTAACTATTACTTCAACTGCCCAGGAAACGATTCACAGTACCTAAGAATAAAACCGGTCAAGAGCGAGTCGGACTCGCGCACCGAGGGTTCCATACCATAATTTATATGTATTTTTTGTTGATGATTTCTGAAAAACTGTGCTATTTAGAGACATCGTTTTATTTTTCCTGTAATCTTTACATAAACTTCTATCACATAGAATAATTTCAGATTTTTCGCTTTGCAAACTTTAGAGATAAGGGGGGGGGGGGAACGGTATTTTTTTTTACATTTTTCATCAAAAGTCGAAAACTATGCGGCCTAAAAAAAATGAAAAATATGTTTAGAAATGTGCAAACAGCGCTCTTTCATATGATACCCCACATGCCCTAGTAGCCCCACTTTGAATTTTTAAGACCCCCTTTCAGTCCCTGTTGCAAAAAAATAAAAATAAATTATTTCTTTCTTATTTGCAAAATAGTTGAGTAAACGTCATCTAAAACTGTTCGAAATTTCAAGTTGATAGCATTAGTAGTTCTTGAGATATCCAGCTGTGACAGACAGACAGACAGACAGACAGACGGGCAGACAGACAGACAGACTGAGTCACACCATAAGGGTTCCTTTTTTACCATTTTGGTACGGAACCCTAAAAACAATCGACGAGCTAGATAAAATAAAAATAGAGACAAAATAGTTCACTAAAGAATGAAACTAGATAATCCCTGCACTTGCAACACACAGGCAACCTATTTAGGTCATCCATACAAACTTTAACAACGCGACTATTTCCTCAAGAAACTCTAACAGCATTCATTGATGGCTTGTTAACCATTCTACCAAAAAGGATTTATCTCGAGCTGCAGTAGCGACATGAATGGGCCCCCGGGCTCCGGCGGCAGAGCGTGCTCGCGATTGTTTCACATTCAATACGGAACCCTGGCTTTGTGGAGTGCACTGAGATATTATTGTTACGACGTAATCTCTATTCAGGACGCCCTCATTTGAAGTAACTCCTTGCTTCCAGATTTTGAATATGGAATTAAGGTAGGTCCTATGTTTTTTTTAAGTTGTACGTTGAATAGTACTTACTTATCTAATGGTTTTATTAAAATGTTGTTATAACCTTTGGGGACGCCTTTGGGGACGAGTTTGAATAAATTACTTTGCGCTTTAATTCTGTCAATAGGTTTTTTTTGTTATTCAAAGTAATGAAAGTAAGTACTTAAGTAATTTTTAATGAAACTATGTAGAAAATAAGTATTGCATTGTTTAGTGAGCAAAATAATTAAAATAAGTAAATATTGTTAAACGCGCACTACAATGCACTGCATTATCTGCAAAAGCGTGGATAGTGATGCAAATAATATTAATATGTTATTTCATTATTTCAATGTAAGATTCATCAATATTCGGAGACGTGTAAATCCTGGCATCTCAGGTGCGATTTAGCTTTAAGCACCTGCCTCAAAGAACGTCCAAGATGGAATATTACGTATATTATGACAACCACGTCCGGGGCTGACCTACATCCGTCAGCTCATGTGTAATATGCATCTGATCAAGCGCTAGATACCGAGGAAGCTGATAATATGAAGCTGAGTTTCGATGGGAAAAATCGAATCGAATTGTATTGACACATGGAGAAAAGAAACTCTACTCCGTGTCTGACGGCTTAGACAGATTTTATCTAAATGCATTTTTATTTATCATCATCACCATCATCAGCCACAGCCCGACTTCCCCACTGGTGGCCTCTCTTTTCTTATCTATACTTAGTACTATTTCTTTATTACCCGACTGCGGCGGAGGATTATGTGTTTAACCTGTGTATGTACCTATGTCCGTTCCTATGTTCCCTCATAACTACTCAACGGCTCAACTAATTTTGATGAATGATAGTTCGTTAGATTCGTCTTTATTGCACGAATGTCAATAACTATATTAAAATAAAATAAAAATGGTGGATTTTGGCGCCAAAATATTTTTTCCATAGTCGGGTTACAGTTTTTTAAACTTTTCTGTCCTATTACAAAACGACGTTTTTCTTCTGTGATGGTTTAAACCATCGAGCCAGTTTTTGTAATAAGAACCTAGCTGTGATAGAAATACAGTCCTTTATACAAAACTGACAACTTAGTCCGGTACTAAGTTATCAGTTTTGTAAAACTGACAACTTAATGTGTCGGAATAAAGTTCGAAATTCAAAAAAGCGTCCATGATTTAAACCTGGGTTTGAAGATGAACCTTGGTTTGTAATAAGCCGGATTGTGTTCTTGTTTTACATACAAATTAATAAAGGCAGAATATATGTGTATCATAACCAACCTATATTTTCCCACTACCGCGTCCGGCCTCCTCTTTCCGAGAGAGAGTAGACCATAATCCACCATTGGGCCAGATTTTATTTTGGCACAAAAATACCTACGAACTATCTAAAAGATACAGAGATAAGAATATAAGAATCAACAAAACAAAACTCTTTCGCAATACAATACAGATTACTCCCCGAGTTATACGTAGGACGGAACGCAATCTTGACTCATGTAAACAGTAATATGTGGCCCGGGTTGTACGCTCCTTCCTACTTTAAGTTCGGGCGGGCGTACACCCCTCCACACAGATACGCGTGTGGGGAACACGAACGCTGATTAATAACTTTGAGATTGTGTGTGGAAAACTTAAAGAGGACGGACTTTAAGATTTTATTAGAGAGGATGAAAGAAGTTTGTGCTTGTAGAGGATGTTAGCGAGATTTCATTAGTAGTTCGTCTTTGCACTGAATGGTAGCAAACCTGTGTGCTGACGTTAAAAGTTTATTTTCATTAAGATGGTTACCATTATGATGAAAAAATAATACTGTACCTATTATGACTTTACACAACCAATTTCTTCCTCATTATTAAAAATATTTTTCAGAACCCAATAGGTAGCTACATTTTGATTAGCCTAACAAGCACTCGGGCAATTGTTCTCTCATTTAGATGTTTCATATGCTCCGCTTGTTTTACTCAAAAGAAGTAGTTATCCCGTCAAATAAGATCACTGGCTGGTTTTTAAACACGAAGTGTTTGTTTTCTTGAACAATCAGCATTTTCATCATTTAAACGCTTTGATAATAAGTAGCGACGTAAACTAATGTCTTAACCGTGTCTAAGTTTAAGCAATTTTTTTTTAAATCTATAATATACAGGGCTATTTTTAAATGACTAGCTAAGTTTTCACAGGGTGTTCTACCCATGAATATGAACAACTTTTACTAAGGGACCAACTTTGAAATCACGAAAAAAAAACCAGCAGTTTCCTACAAAAGTTCAATACCTACTCGATCAAAATGTATGAAACAGCTGATTTTTTTTTGCGATTTCAAAGTTGGTCCCGTAGTGAAAGTTATTCATATTCATGGGTAGAACACCCTGTGAAAATTTAGCTAGTCATTTACAAATAGCCCTGTATATAATAATATATAAAATAATACATAATATATAAAATAACAGCTTTTTAATAAATCAATAAATTAAGAAAGTATTACAATACAAAAAAAAATCAAATTTTTTGAGTGTGTTTGTTTGTTCCGGCTAATCTCCAAAACGGCTAGACCGATTTTGACGGCATATCCAGATAGCTGATATTATAAGAAGTAATTTAGGCTACTTTTATTTTAGAAAATTAAGGTTCCGCGCAACAAAATTAAAAGCCACGAAAGCCGCGGCCAGAAGCTAGTTGTTAATATTTCAATAGTGAATATTCATTCAGACAAGAATTTGATTATGTATAAACAATCGCTCTTCGTCAAGTAGCTCGAGTGTCTCCAGCTTCTCGTATCGTCATCACTCGTCTCAATTTATTTGATAAAATCCGATAAGAATTGTAAAGCTCTCAGTGATTGGAAATCGATTTTAATTTCTTGTTGTGTAGCTGTTTCGTCTAGTAGTTGTGTACAGGGTGACTTTGAAAACATGCGACAAAATTTAAGGGGGTGTTCTACGCATCAATATGAACAACTTACTATGTGAACAATTTAAGGGGGTGTTCTACGCATCAATATGAACAACTTACTATGTGAACAATTTAAGGGGGTGTTCTACGCATCAATATGAACAACTTACTATGTGAACAATTTAAGGGGGTGTTCTACGCATCAATATGAACAACTTACTATGTGAACAATTTAAGGGGGTGTTCTACGCATCAATATGAACAACTTACTATGTGAACAATTTAAGGGGGTGTTCTACACATCAATATGAACAACTTACTATGTGAACAATTTAAGGGGGTGTTCTACGCATCAATATGAACAACTTACTATGTGAACAATTTCGAATTCGCAAAAAAAAATCCGACCTTCTTTTACAAAAAGTTCCAATACCTTTAACTATAAAAAAAAAGGTAAAAACCCTAGGGGGGGGGGGGTAGGTTTAAGGTAATTTTTTTTTTTGCGAATTCGATGTTGGTCCCTTAGTAAAAGTTGTTCATATTGATGCGTAGAATACCCCCTTAAATTTTGTCGCATGTTTTCAAAGTCACCCTGTATGTTTGTTACAAAAATAGTGATTTTCCAGTCTGCAATCGGCGTTTTATTTTTGTTTTTGATTGTTTGTTTATTGTCATTCGCCAGTGTCGCAATAAAGAGTAAAGTGCTTTTCACGAAAGAATTCCCTTCACCGTAATTTTAGGAACATTGCTTTTCATTGAAGAATTGCTAGCAAACACCATTCTTTCAGTGAAAAGTTACGGCGGCGGCGAAGGCAATTCTTTCGTGAAACACACTATTTTTAATTAACCCCCGACGCAAAAAGAGGGGTGTTATCAGTTTGACCGCTATGTGTGTGTGTGTGGCTGTCTGTGGCACCGTAGCTCTTAAACGGGTGAACTGATTTGGATGTGGTTTTTTTTATTTGAAAGCAGGTTTTCTGGCGATAGTTCTTAGATATGTTTTATCAAAATCTGTTCAGCCGTTTCAAAGTTCTCCGCTCTTTTGTTAGGTGCGGTAGGTATCTTAGACGGTTATTTGATGATTTCCCACCGTCAAAAAAAAAAAAAAAAAAAAAAAAGGTATCTTAGACGCGTAATGGGTATTTACTTTCAAGCCTAAATGTGACCGAAAATTTGAAACATCCATGTATTGTATGCTATATAACTATGCAAGATTATGGAATTTTGGTCTGATGCTGCAGCCAGGATGTCCAGCACACTAGTAAACTCTTGAAAAAATAATAGCAGATATGTCGTGTTTGGATTCGTTTTGATCAGTATTTGATTCTACATACAATGCAATGGTGGCAACAGGATGAGCTGATGCTGCAGCCAGGATATCCACAACATTAGAAAACTCTTGAAAAAATAATACCAGACAATTATGTCGTGTTTAGATTCGTTTTAATCAGTATGTAATTCTATTTACAGTACGATGGTGACATCAGGATAAGTAAATGTTATGTAGATACAGAGAAACTTAACATTCTGCAGTAAAAACAACGCATTGCTGCTGTTAAATTGATTAAACAGTTTACAGTAAAAATTAAATTTAAAATTTAAAAAACCCCCAACGCAAAAAAACAAAAGCGGACATTTAAAAAGTCAAAAATAATACCTATCGTTGAGCCATCAAATTCGATTGAGTAATACCTATATATATTTTAATTGCAGAAATTGATGGAAGGCACGATAATGTTTGCTCATTGAAATGGCGGTACAATGTCACGGCGGGGTACCGCATAAGTAAGTCAGACCCTTCACTTGATTGACTATCTACATAGGCGGTACCCCCGTCGCGACATTATAGCGCCAATTCAATGAGCAAACCTTATCGTGCCTTCCATCAATTTCAGCAATTAAAATATATATAGGTATTACTCAATCGAATTTGATGGCTCAACGATAGGTATTATTTTTGACTTTTGAAATGTTCGCTTTTGTTTTTTGCGTTGGGGGTTTTTTAAATTTTAAATTTAATTTTTATAATTACTACGCAATGCAATATAAATTGTCTTTGGTCCGTATCCCTGACATCAAGCAATGGATAAAATTTCCAGACTTTGTATGTGTGTATTGTATGTAATGTTTTTGTAATGCACGTTTTGTTTTTGCAAAATAAACAATTTTTCTTTCTATTTATGTAATTGAATATCATCACTACGTAGTATAAAACAAAGTCGCTTCCCGCTGTCTGTCTGTCCCTATGTATGATTAGATCTTTAAAACTACGCAACGGATTTTGATGCGGTTTTTTTTTAATAGATAGAGTGATTCAAGAGGAAGGTTTATAATTATGTACAATAATATTCGCGGGCGAAGCCGCGGTCAAAAGCTAGTACATTATAATTAACAGCTAAACAAAATGCTGAACACAGCGAAAACCACGTGTACACATAAATATTATTTAAAATTGGGACAGTAAAACTCGGGGCAGGAGTGAAATAGCTTTTATTCTTGAAATTTGATTTCAAGAATAAAAGCTATTTCATAACAAAACTGTATCATAAATTCTTCCAACATACTCGTAATATTCTACAACACTGATGGAAATATAATAGCTGCACCTATTTCATTTCGATACACAATACGATGCAAACCTAATCTTGAGATCGAAACTTTTCGATACGATTCCCGTGTAATCGAGACGCGACTTGGCGAACTGCAGTCCGCACTCGATTGTACAACACATGGAACAAGTGAGAAGCGGTAGTGATGCGAATAAAATGAGACGAGGAATTTCCAATTTATCACGACATGATTCTGGGAAAAGTTTGAATTCTGATTGATCGGTAGAATATCTGGATTTTGGTCGCGGCACAGAAACAATATTTACTCTCTGATTGAGACTACTGCCTCCTTTCAGCTGTATTTAGACATTTTAAATTATTTACTTGTTACGAATAATTTTTAAGAAATTATTTTTTGATTAGGTAATAATTATTATTAATGTTTTTCGGAAAGTTTTAATTTATTAGCTAAACATAATTGTATGAAAATGTCAACAGAAGGTTGTATAAGTAAACGAAAATGGTAACATAACTAACATTGATGTGAACGAGAATGAAATTATAGAGTAAGGAAATGACGAAATATTGCACGTTTCAGAATTTAAATTCATGTTTTAATATTTAACAGTGTATCGGTTAGATTATTATTTTTATATCATCCTTTTATATGAAACGTTTTAGGGCACTTTTATTTAAGGAATAAATATAGCGGTTTGACAGCTTTTGTATGGGAAATATTAAGTCAAACGGTCATATTTATTCTTCAGGTAGAAGTTATCTGACTATTGAAAAATAATTAGCTCGTATAAATTTCATAACAATAAATTATGTTCATAATCTTAATGCATGAAATTAGCGTAATCGTAATTTTGCATGAAATAAAGAGGCTTTTTTAATCTTATTATTTATCTACTGGAAGCTACTCCAACTTATAAACTAAAAAAAAAATAAAAACAAAATGCTTACAGATAGTCGTTTGAAGCAAATCAAGTGCTAACTTTGACTACTTATAAGCATTTTGTTAACCTGAATCTTAACCTTATAAAGATTCGGCATAGTGACATTGTAGTTTTAAATGTTTCACAAGCATATTCGTTCCAATAAAAAGAAAGAAGAAAAAAAAAATAGAAACATACGAATTGATAACCTCCTCCTTTTATCAGAACTCGGTTAAAAAGAAAGAAAAATTGTTTATTCTGCACAAATAAAACGCACATTACAAAATAAAATAATAAAAACTAACAAAGTATACGCTAGTAGTAAAACGCTATTATCGCTACCTCCTATGCCTCGGACCTCAACTGGCACCCAAAGCTATTATCGCTACCTCCTATGCCTCGGACCACCTCAACTGACACCCAAAGCTTTTACCGTAAACACAGAAAACGCTTAATGCAGCGCAATATTTTAATTACGACGCAGCGCTTGCGAGCGACACTTAATTTTACAGTGGCCATAATAAGTGTCATACACTTGTGCTATATGTGTCATAAACTGGTGCCATATACAGGGTGTTTCTTTTAAGGTGTCAAGCCAGTGCGAGCTGATAGCAGAGTACCATACCTATCGATTTAACCCCCATGTATGTTCTACGATTTTTTGTAGTTTTCGAGTTCAAAATCAAAATCAAAATCAAAAGTCCTTTATTCAAATTAGGCTGAGAATCAGCACTTTTTGAACGTCAAAATTACAGTAAGACAGTCCCCACAAAACGCCCGCCCTTCACCACTTCCTAGTGCTTTAGCTGGGAAGAAGAAGTAGCGGAACAAACTCCCCAGCAGCACAGCTGTCTGTTCAGTTAGAAGAACTAGATTCTATACAATAGTACCTATGCAAAATAATTTACGCAACACAATACATTAAATTATATTTTTGTCAAAAGTTATTTTGGATACCTCGTTTCATATCAATGGTAGTGGTTAAGGATAGTAGTAGGTATAAAACATATGTTTTTATTATCAACTGACCTCTGCTGCGTAGAGGAATAGTAAATATCAGGATTGACAAAAATATGCAAAGATAATAATAAATTACAAAATATGAAAATCACAAGATTTCAGATACACCACTTTTCAGATACACGACCGATTTCAGCAAATAATGCCATATGTTATATGTTCAAAGTTGTCCCAAAAAAGATAAAAAATTTTAAAGCCATCATCTCATTGAATCAGGAAAAATATCGAAAAAAAATGATAACTCGAAAACTACAAAAAATCGTAGAACACACATGGGGGTTAAATCGATAGGTATAGTACTCTGCTATCAGCTCGCACTGGCTTGACACCTTAAAAGAAACACTCTGTATATTGTGTCATACATTTGTGCAGGAAAATACTGTAACTACTTACTTTTACGGCATTTTGTTGAACGCGCGGATTTCTGCAGCATTTGCAGATAAAAAATGTTTCTGCAAACGTTTTTGTTACCGTTTTCGGATCGTGGAGCGCGAAAGGTGGTGAAGTGGAAAATGTAAACTGACTGATGGTATTAATTGTCCCCGTGTGCGGACTCTGCCGCAGAATTTAATGTTTAAATTGTTATTGTGGTAGATATAATTCTTCAAGTCGAATTGAATACTCAATTTACACAGTGGCGAGATAAGGAATCGTGGAAACATGGGTCGACAGGATGATAAACTTGTCGGGCTGGTGATTTGTTAGTAATTAATGTATAATGTAGATACTCACCCGATGATGCAAAGACATGTTGCTTCCATTCTGGAACCTGACGATCGTCTGCAGCGATGCCGGGGTGGACATACTCTTGGTAATAGAACCGTTGCCCGAGTCTCTGTCCTGCTGCTCCTTCAGCAGTAAACCCCGAGCTATCTTAGCATTGAGACTTTTATTCACATGTTGGTGCGGAAGCAAGGGCGCTTCCATCGTCTTGGTCGTATAAGACGGTGAGGACGTCTGACTGAACGAATCCGAAGACACGTTCGAGTCCTGTCGGACGCTTATATTTGACCCTGAACTTGGTGACCGTTTCATCGGCTGGACAGTATTCTGAGGAGGCAAGGGAGCAGGGAAAGGCGTAGAGTCAGGGATTCTTGCGGGAGGGTGCGCTCTTCTGGCGGATAAAGACTGTGTGTGCGCAGGATTTCTGTTACAGTCTAGTCGTGGTTGTGGTTGCACTGGGGCGACTGTTCTTTTGTTTCCGTTGGGGTCTGTCTGTGGTGTTGTCGTGGTAGGTGGTCTGGGTGGTGTCGGAGGGGGCACTCGGCGTGGAGGCTGCGGGGAGGCTCGGCGCGGTGGTGCGGGCGGCGGCACGGGCAGGGGGGCGGGCGCAACCGGCGCCGTGGTACGCTGCGGCACGGGTGGTGGCTGCGGCACCGCTGGCTGGATCTGTTTCGGCGGTGGCTGGAGCTGTCATCACAAATGTACAAAGAAGATTAGTATTTTAACGTTCTTCAAAGTATTTACCATCTACAAAATAGTGTTACCCTGTTTTACCTTCATGATAGGCCTCGGCGGCGGCGCGATCCTCGAAGGTGGACAGTACGGCAGCGCATCAGAGGGACAGTACACGAAGCCGGCCGGTCTCTGCGGCTGCGCCGGCGCACACGCCGCCGTGCTGTGCCGCCGAGGGGTGCCTACGCTCGGTCGGAGCAGTTCTAGAAGTTTCTCTCCTGGAGTCGCTGCGAGGCTGCCGGCACGACCGCACCTGAAGACAATATGGAGGTGTAACAACAGAAAACGTTCGACCTTGGGACCCTTTAAAACAATTTAGAATTAAATGAATATCTAGTACTTCTCTGAAAAAATATTATAAGTTTACAGCCTCATTCTAAGGAGAATGTACTCATACCCAGAATAGTTTTAAAAGAAAAGGTTTTATTTTGCTAGTAGCCTGCTACAGTTAATGTTTGCTAGTAGCTTGTTTTTAATATATAATGTAGTAATCTGTAGAAAATGTTGTGGGTAGTATAATTATAAAGTTTTAATTGTAAGACAACACCGTTTATGCTTAGTATACTACTCTATTGGTTTTCCCAAATGTAATAAATAATAAAATAATTTGTTCTTTATTTTTATTCCAGTCCATACCATAATAAACCATTTCTTTTCCGCTACAAACTTTTACCAATCTACCAGCCTTCGCAAATAGAAATCTCCACTGAAACCGTACCCAGGAATGTCATTGCCGAATCTATCGACAGTCGCTATCGGACGGAAAGTGCAGTTCGGCTGTTCAATAGAATTCATCGTCCAATTGTCACGTGTCCACGTCTGACGATCGTCGCTGATTTCAAACGTATTGATTCAGCGAGACCAGTTAACGAATGTACATATAGCCGGCCGGATTGAGGGCATACATAGAGGTAGGTATCGATATGTCTTCATGTATCTCGGTAAGTGTCTGCTCAATATAGGCTCGTAATAAACGGTTTTGACCATGGGAAAATATGAGATTTTGGAAAATCATAAAGCTCCGTAAATTGATGATATTTGAAGTTGTTTTCGGTCCATTCGATTCGTTTTATAATATTTTCCTCAAGAAAACATGCACTTTAGATCTATCTTTATAGCCTACTCATTCGATTTTATGGGCCTGGTAAGATGTAACAAGATTCGATGCAAACATGCAAAAGCTGAGGGCCTAAACAAGTGGCATAGGCTTTCCAACCATTTCGTATTTCTGTAACGACTTTCAACAGGATCCACATTAACTTTTCGGTAGCTTGTGTCAGTCCATACATTTTTGACTTTTCCATCATCTCGCTGATAGAATGTCACTTTTGTCAAGGCCCTCAGGTACATTTATAAGTTAAGTTTCCCGTTTAGAGTATTTTGACATTTTCGTGAGCGATTCTATTTATTTTGTTCTATCCATAGATGTCCATCGCATTCCAAACTAAGATAAGATAAGATAATATTTATTTTGTGAAACATGAGTATACAGGTCTTATAATATTAATTTGAGGTAGGCTACATGTTTTGCCATTTATGGCGTACAAAATTAGTCATACTGGACCAACAAATACAAAAAAAAAGAAAAAGCAGAGAAAGAGATTACAGTCATTTGAATTAAATTTTGATTAAATAATAATAATCAGCAGCTAATTAAAAGTCCTAAGCCACCTTTCATTACAGCAGTCATCAAATATCTTTGCTTACGCTTCAAACCTACTCGTAGCTACTAAGTTAACATAATAGTAAACTTGTTCAAACACGGAAGCGGATGGTTCCCGACGCGCGTCTGATTACACGTCCGGCTCTGAACGTTATGTAGGGCAGTGCAATTCTACAGGACAGTATAGCCGGCCCCGGTCTGAACAGCGTTTGAATTATATGTGTTGTCATTTTTGAGCTGTGGCGGTTAAAGGCTTTGAACGTGTTAGGAAATTGTTTAGATGTAGTTTTGAAGGAAGTGCTAAAACAATTATCAAGTAAATGGGCAGTATTCGAGTATCTGAAAACTGTCGTCCAAATTGAGAAGCTGGTGATCGAGTTTAGTGGCGTGTGAATGGAGAGGGCAAACGTCCAGTTGCTGCTGTAAGCTGACGATGATGATTTGGGTATTTATTATTAGGTATTGGCATTTATTATGGTTTATAAGATACATTTCTTTCTAGATGTGATTTGGTAATTATACAACGTGTTAATGAAATAACCCAAAACCTCTTAAGGGGTCATTGTACTCATCATTATGAACAACTTTTACTATGGGACCAAACCTGGAATCCTACTAGCTATCGCCCTATAAGCCTCCTCCCAAGCTTGGCTAAACTTTTTGAGTCCCTGATTTTGAGCCGCCTCTCCAAACTTACTGAGCATCTTCTTGTCCCAGAACAATTCGGATTCCGTAAATCCCATTCCACAGTCCAACAGCTAGCTAGAGTTACTGAGCACATTGTTGACAACCTCAATCATAACAAATCCACCGGTATGGTGCTACTAGATATAGAAAAGGCTTTCGACACCGTTTGGCACGATGGATTAATCCACAAATTAATAAAAAATCACATCCCTTTATCTCTTGTTAAGCTCCTCCAATCATATTTGGGTGAACGAACTTTTTCTGTAACTATTGGAAATCAAACATCCAAAGAGAGACAACTCTCCGCCGGAGTACCACAAGGATCAATATTAGGGCCGTACCTCTTTATTTTGTATCTCAATGATATTCCGAAGCAAAGGCTAACGCATCTCGCCGTGTACGCTGATGACACTGCAACATACACCTCTTCTGAAGACCTTGACCTAATCATTCAACGTCTGCAACTCTCGCTTGATCTTCTCCTAGACTACTTCACTAAATGGAAGCTTAAAGTTAATTCCACTAAAACGGAGATTATTATGTTCTCAAGAAAGCGATCACTTCCAACCCATTTTGTTAAAATTGAAGGATATGACGTTCCGTGGAAGAAATCAGTTAAGTATTTGGGAACAACTTTGGACGATAAAGTTAGCTGGTTAAAAAATATGGAAGAACTTCGTTTAAAAGGAGTCAAGTCCCTTAACAGCTTAAAACCAATCCTTAATCGTAAATCTAATTTGAGCCCTCAAACCAAATTACGCATTTATTCCACACTGGTTCGTCCTTGTATGACATACGCATCCCCTGTCTGGAGTAGTATTAGTGACACTAGCTACAAAAAACTCCAGGACGTTCAGAACAAAGCACTTAAAATAGCATTCAACACACCTCTCTACACAAACCTTACACAACTACATAATGATATCAAGTTTCCACCTGTAAGGGATTTCGTTCTGAAGGTATCCCGAAAATTTTACCTCTTTAATAATCCACGTCACCGTAATACTCTAGTCTCACACATTGGTAAGAGTAGACTATCCCGATTACCTTATGCCAGGACTTATAATAAATACAAACTGCCGCATCACCATTTCCTGGTGGATTAATGTTAGCTCACTTACCACCTGTCCAGCGTGATTGCTGTCACCTAACTCACATATTATGTATAAATTCGTAAATATATACTTTTATTCTGTTTGTTTACAATTATTCTACAATAGATAAGTAATAATGTATTTTAATAATGTCAAAATAGTAATTAAAGGGGGGGCTGGGTAGTATAAATTTAAAAATGTGGGTCTGCAAACCCTACATATACAGTACCTACAGTCTTATATGTATTTATTAAATTATTTGTCACATTAACAATCATAATATGTTGTAAGTTAAAAGAGGTGGATTAGCCTATTTAACATCGCTCGCTTATGTCAGTTTACATTTAGAATAAGATCTTTTTGTTAACTTGTGTTTACCTTTATGTAAATAAAGACCTTTAAAAATCAATCATCAATCAAAACCTGGAATCGCGAAAAAAAAATCAGCTGTTCAATACATTTATGTTCGCATAATTCGTCAAAATGTACTGAACAGCTGATTTTTTTTTCGCGATTTCAGGTTTGGTCCCATAGTAAAAGTTGTTCATAATGATGAGTACAATGACCCCTTAAGAGGTTTTGGGTTATTTCATTAACACGTTGTATTATTGTAACTCTCGCATGTATTCTGCAGGATGCATTTATGTGAACCAGACTAACACTCACTCAAAGAAATAAAGAGTGATTTTCTTGTGTTATTAAAACTGCTAACAAATAAATAAATAAATATCCTTGGACATTTCACACAACGCCATCTAGTCCCAAGATAAGCAACCTAATGCTTGTGTTGTGGTAACGAGATGGCTGATTAACTTCTTATGTACAATTTTTTTTTTGTAAATACATACATATTATAGATAGAAACACCCAGACACGGAACAAATACTTGTAATATTTGTTCCGTGCGGGAATCGAACCCGCGACATGCTGCGCAGCAGTCAATCACAGAACAGAATGACACACTTTTGCCCCTCGATAGAACACGTCCCTACCTAGACCTATCTACAGGTAAAACAAGCTATCTACCCACACAGCTCACAGGTAAACAGGAACCCGTTGATGTCACCCGGTGATCACAGTTCCGGTTAATGAATGGCGAGCAAGCCTGCCCGGACATGCCTTCAGACACGGAATGCGTTAATGATAAATGATAAATGATTTATTTTCTGTAAGTAGGTTTGTACAAACACTTTTACACGTCAAACATATTTTTTTTTAAACTAGATGAGTTCGACGTTTCCTATCTGACTACTCTGAGAAGAAACGCCGAAACAAACTCAGAGGTCACAGTCTCTTTTAAAGTCCAGACATAATCTTGGTCAGATCATGTGAAGACCATGTAGATTGCAGTCTGAAATGGTATTTTGATGAAAGAACCACACAGATTGAGTGGACCTGTCCAGTCAGTGCACGCATTTGTCAGTAATCGTGCAGCTCAACTCAAAACTTAAGGAGCTTAACGATTCGACGAACAATACCAAAGAAAAGACATTTGGGTAGGCCGCATAAATTACTCAAACTGTCAGACTATAACTAAAACTGAGAAAAGGATAAAATAAATAAAAAACAATGATCCACGTAGTCTTCACATTCACAATAATTAAAAATAGTATAAGTAATACTTTACAAAGTAAATATTCATGTCATTGTATAGAATATGTAAAAAGGTATTTAAATCAACATTAATAGTGTAAATTTATTGGAGCAGCTCAATCCCAAGCCTTTTTGTCCTCAATATAGTCTTTGACAGTATAAAAGGCTTTCTGACAAAGTTTCCGCTTTATACAATTTTTGAATTTATTAAGGCTTAGTTCTTGAATGTGGCTAGGTAGTTTATTATAAAAACGTATACATTGGCAACTAAACGAACCACTTATTTTCTTAAGCCTGGTTGTAGGAACAACAAATTTGTGTTTGTTTCTAGTATTCACATTATGGACGTCACTGTATTTTTTAAACAAATTGATATTTAATGAACATGCTGCACTGTGATTTGCTGCGATTGAACATGCTTCACCGTGATTTGCTGCGATTGAACATGCTTCACCGTGATTTGCTGCGATTGAACATGCTTCACCGTGATTTGCTGCGATTGAACATGCTTCACCGTGATTTGCTGCGATTGAACATGCTTCACCGTGATTTGCTGCGATTGAACATGCTTCACTCCGAGACTGGCTGCATTTGCTCCTGAATAGATGCAATTGTATTTGAATCAATAGGTGTATGTTTAGTGTCAATTTTCAACGGTATTCTGAGACTGTTATTAGGTTTAATTTATCCAGATAAGGATTGATTCATCGAATGCTGGATTTACGTTTTCAGTGTGAATTTTACATGAACTTAGCGTAAATTATGCCTAGCGTACTTTCTTAGTATTTAATTTAGAATTTGGTTTATTATAATTTTGGGAAGTTGGAGGAGCTCGTGGCTTAGGAATAACAGTCACACGTGTCAATCCATCAGGTTAAGCTACGCTGTCCGGGGTTAATCCGTGGATGGGTGACCATATTTACATACCAAGACTCCTCCGTGCCTCGGAAAGCACGTTAAACCGTTGGTCCCGGCTGTCATTGGTGGATCTTTGACGGTCGTTACGGGTCGTCAGAAGACTGAAAGTCTGACAACCAGTCTTACCAAGGGGTATCGTATTACCCAGTTACTGGGTTCTGGAGGTCAGATAGGCAGTCGCTCCATGTAAAATACTGCTATTCAGCTGCATCCGGTTGGACTGGAAGCCGACCCCAACCTAGTTGGGAAAAGGTTAGGCAGATTGATTATTTTCGGAAGTTAACTGTCGTTAAAAATAAAAATATGAATAGTAAATAAATATTTATTTGTTACGCAACAGTGTTAACAGCTATTGATTCTATAGCTACGATTTAACACTCCTCCAAAGTTTACAAGCAAATAAATCTACAGCAAACCATTACGAGTAGAATCGTTAATTTGTTGAATCTAAAGCTACTCAAGTGGCGCCAAGTGGCTGTTTCACCACTTACTAACTCTTCTCTTCAACTTAATGATAAACCACTTATAAACTCTGTTCTCTAATAAGTGTAGTACCTACCTAGGCTACCTACAGCTTCAAGTTTTCAATTCTTGAAGAAAGTATTATACGAGAACGAAGCACCCTTAAAGGCTACACTATAACAAGGTTGCGTTTAAGATTTTAAGCAAATAAGTAGCAGTTGATGCATCGTACTCGTAGGTTCGTCCAAAGTCACAGCATTTTGCTGAGCAACGTCCTGCTCGTGCACAGATGCGACGCGCGGCTTAATTTTTCTTGTACTTTTGTTTCTTACAAAAGTAGATATAATTTCCACTCTGCAATCGGTATTTCTTTTGTTTGTTTGTTGTCATTTGGCAGTGTCGCAACCTTAGGTCGCAATAACGCATAGTAATTACATAGTTGAATTATGTATTGTGCCTCGGAAAGCACGTTAAGCCGTGGGTCCCGGCTGTCATTCGTGGATCTTTGGCAGTCGTTACGGGTCGTCAGAAGCCCGAAAGTCTGACAACCAGTCTTACCAAGGGGTATCGTATTACCCAGTTACTGGGTTGTGGAGGTCAGATAGGCAGTCGCTCCATGTAAAATATTGGTATTTAGCTGCATCCGGTTAGACTGGAAGCCGACCCCAACATAGTTGGGAAAAGGCTAGGCAGATTGATTGTCTTTGGTCTTGGTGGTGTGGCAATGGGCAACATTGTCAAACTTGAACTTTGATTTATTGAATACGAGGCTTTTGGTTACTTTTAAATATGTAAAATACAAGTATACAGCTGCATCCGGTTAGACTGTAAGCCGACCACAACATATTTGGGTAAAGGCTAGGCAGTTGATGATGATTTGAATTAGTGTGTTTTTTTTGTAATTTGCTTCTTGTAATAGAATAAACAATTTTCATAGTATTCTTTTCTATCAGTGATATCTTTGTTAAAAAGGATAAGAAAAGAAAATATGTCTGAGGGAGTTAATTACTGTGAGTTTAATGCGATTCGGATCTCAATGCATGCGACCCAAAACGTACTAACCATCACGATTATTTTCTATCGAATACCTCATTTGCGTTTATGTCTACCCCTAACATTTCACTCACACGCACCTAACTTATATTATGTTTGTTTACACCCGAAACCCCATAGCACAAAAACCACATAGAAATCCTTTGAAAACTCGAGAATGTTCTGTTCCATCCATTACAGTAGTAAATGTAGCGACTAATGGGGGCCGCTGATTACACGCTCGTAATGAATCGAATGCCGCCGCTTCGGTTCCGCCGCCGCCGCCGCCGCCGCCGCCGCCGGCCCCGCTGAGGTTTAATTCAATCGATTCTGTTGGTTTATACAGCGATTTTGTGTGGTGTTTTGTTTTTTTGGGATCATTCTAGAAAGTTTAGGCCCAACCGAGTAACTAAACAATGTCAAAACAAGGGGAAAAGGTTACCTACTGAGAAATAATGGTAGTGTTTACTCATGGAGCCTATAAGTGTAGGTACTTCATTTAATTAAGGCTTAGCAAAATGCAGATTTGTTTTTTTTTAATTTGGGACTTTTATTTGGTATCCTGACATGGCACCCATTGTTCACTCGATAGATCTCGTCCACCGCCGCACACCTCGCCCCAATAAAGCTTGAATACAACAATATTCCAGCGATTGACATCAATTCCTCAAGCCTGTCCTGAACTTAGCCCTCTTACAGCCCTCCCAATTTCCTTCCCTCTCCCTCCTTCGTCTGACAGTTTATTAATCTAAACAACGAGACAGGACGTGACGTCACAGATGATGATGCTAAGGAGCGATGACATAAACTGTGCGCGGATTATGAATGCGGAATATGATGGATACTTCCTATTTGTACTTTCGTTTTGTGGTCCCAGAATAAGATAATGGAGATGGATAAACTATCTTTTTAAGGTTCCATACCTCAGAGGAACAAAACGGTACCCTTACCTTATAGGATTACTTATTTGTTTCTGTCCGTCTGTCAAGATTCATTTTCTCAAGAACACGTGAAGGTATCAAGTTGAAATCAATATCAAATACCAAGGTCTACAAAAAAGGAACTTCTTTGGAGTTGTATCAAAATCAAGCTTCTAAGTCAACTCAACAAAAATATGGTCATTTATGCGACATATTTTGATGCTAGCAAAACCACTTCCGTTGACATATAATCATGAAATTGGGCAAGAAACCTCATAGCACAAGTAAAGTAAAAAACCGGCTAAATGCGTGTCGGACCACGCACAATGAAGGGTTCCGTAGTTGAAAAGAATTTATCCCAAAGACAAACTTAACATTGAGTTGAAAAACATGTTCTCCCAATACATTGATATACGTCACGGACAATTCTCCAACTGCATATTTAAGTTTGTATTCGCAAAAAACTATTCATAAACATAATGTCACGCCTTGTTTTGCCAGAAAAAGAAAACTAAAAACTATTTTTTTATGTGATAAAACTACAAATAAGCAATTTTCAGACTTTTTACTTTATTATTTTGTGCTGTGAGACCTTGCTTCTTGCCAAATTTCATGATTCTAGGTCAATGGAAAGTACATTACAGGTTTTGATTTACTTGCGAGTATCAAAATATGTTGCATAAAAATGCTGCTGTATTTTTTTATTTCGTTGACTTAGAAGCTTGATTTTTTTAGAAATCTAAGGGACTATAGACTTACGTATTTAATATTAATTTCAACTTGATACCTCGACACGTTCCTGAGAAAAAGGGCCTTGACAGATGACATACTTAAAAATATTTTTTATGTGATAAAATTATAAATTAACAATTTTCGGACTTTTTCCATTAATTGTGCTGTAATACCTTGCTTCTTACCAAATTTCATGATTCTAGGTCAACGGCAAGTACCCTATAGGTTTTGATTTACTTGCGACTTTGCGAGTATAAAAATATGTCGCATAAATGGCCGTATCTTTTTATTGCGTTGATTGAGAAGCTTGATTTTTTTAGGACTCTTAGGGACTATAAATTTACGTATTTGATATTAATTTAAACTTGATACCTCCACAAGTTCCTGAGAAAAAGGGCCTTGACAGATGACATACTTAAAAAAAAAATTATGTGATAAAATTATAAATTAACAATTGTCGGACTTTTTCCATTACTTGTGCTGTAAGACCTTGTTTCTTGCCAAATTTCATGATTCTAGGTCAACGGCAAGTACCCTATAGGTTTTGATTTACTTGCGAGCATCAAAATATGTCACATAAATGGCCGTATTTTTTTACTGCGTTGACTTAGAAGCTTGATTTTTTTAGAACTCCAAGGGACCATAGACTTTCGTATTTGATATTAATTTCAACTTTGATACCTTCACGCGTTCCTGAGAAAAAGGGTCTTGACAGACAGACAGACAGACAGACAGACGGACAATGAAGTGATCCTATAAGGGTTCCGTTTTTTCCTTTTGAGGTACGGAACCCTAAAAATCCGAAAATTGCTAATTTTTAGTTTTATCTCGTATAAAAGATTTTTTTGCCATTACATATATTTACAGCAGGAGAAACGTCCGTGACGTATATCGATGTACAGCAGAACATTTTTTCAACTATAATCTGCAGGTACCTACTTATATATTACTTCAAAAAGAACAATTAATTTTAATATTGAATTGAAAAGTTTTATTACAATATTTTCAACTTGTAGTCTATTTCGGAGAACCATTTTTCTTCCCCAATTACGAATTTCACAGCCGAAGTAAAAGTTTTAGTATGACACTTGAAGTGGAACAATTACGAAAATTAAATTAGCGTGTACCGCAAGACGGAGATATGGGGACTTGGGGAACCCCCTCCCTCGGCTGGCAAACTTAACGGTCTCGCAAATTGGGGTGATTAATCGTGTTCCAACCGGCAACGAATGTTGCCGAGGACATGTCGGTGACGTCGCAAGCATCCGATTTTCATTGTGAGTTTTGTGAGGAATTCCGATCGAATTCTATTCGATTTATTGGTTTTTAAGGGTTTTGCGGTTGCTTTGAAATAAAATGGCTGTTTTGGCCATCCACGCACACTTGAAAAATTCACCCTGTCTACATAGGTATATATTTGTATTCACGTTCTCGAAAACGGTTCTAACGATTTCAATGAAACTCGCTATATGGTGTTTCAGGGGCGCGTAAAATCGAAATTCTGGTCTCTCTTCTAAGTATCTTAGCTGGGAAAATTAAAAAAAAACTCGTTTTCTCTATTTTCACCCGTACAAAGCTTGGTCATCCAGGTACTATATATGTATTTTACTATTGAAATGGCTGAAATTTAAAAAGCCTTGGTTGTCATGTCTGTTGAGTCCACTATAAATAAAATAAAATAAATAAACATTTATTGCAGAACCACTTCCATATAAACCATCCATCCACTTTTCTTCCATGTAAACTTACAAACTAGTTTTAATAACATTTAGGTATTCTTTGGCTGGGTTGACTATAGCATTCATTTTTATTTCGAAAGGCAATTTTACATAGATATTGAAAAAAAAAAAAGTAAAATGTTGAGTTGATTGAGTTTTGATATTACGAAAGGTTTGCATCAAAAACGATCGACTTGGTATAGTGTAGGTCCTAAAAGCAACCTTATTATTTATTTTTCCAGTGAAAATAACTGCGATGTTCGTAGCACAGGAGCTTATGTAAATTTAATATCAACAAATATTGGAGTAAATGACTTGGAGCTGTTCCAGCTGCTTGCCCGCTAATGGAATGCGCACGTTCCCACCGAAGTACCTACCTTTACTTAGGCATATTTTTAAGACCCACGTCATGGAAATGACTTTGTGGTTACTTGCAATTTGAAGTACCTACCTAGTTTCTGCCTTACATAAACGTCACGCCAAAGCGATGAAAACTATGGATTCGCAAGAAGTATTGAAGTGACCGTTGGATAAAAGAAATGCTTTGTTTATTATTAGGTCATGTAACTTTCGTGTAACAGTTGTTTAATAACTAGTGAGGAGATGGTTAACTCTTTCTGATAACCACTTCACAAACATTGCCATTGCGATATGTGTGTGTTGTGTTTTTGTTTGTGTGTTGTATTTGTTGTAGTTTGTTGGCCATGTTTCCTTGCCACACAAGGCTATGTTTCCTTGCCACACAAGGCTATGTTTCCTTGCCACACAAGGCAATGTTTAAATGCCACACAAGGCAATGTTTCCTTGCTATACAAGGCAATGTTTCCTTGCCACACAAGGCAATGTTTCCTTGCCACACAAGGCAATGTTTCCTTGCCACTCAAGGCAATGTTTCCTTGCCACACACGGCAATATTTCCTTGCCACACAAGGAATTTTTTGCTTGCCATACAAGGCATTTTTTACTTGGCATACAAGGTAATGTTTCCTTGACACACAAGGCAATGTTTGCTTGCCACACAAGGCAATATTTGCTTGCCATTTAAGGCAATGTATGCTTGCCATACAAGACAATTTGTGCTTGCCATACAAGGCAATGGCAAAACTTTCCATACTTTCTACTTCTCTTTACCAAATCGTTTAATATTATAAAGAATGATCACTGAAATCATAAAAAAACCAATAGGTAGGTACTGTCGCCACTGAAGTCATTGAGTCCGCCTTCGCTATTGTGCAAAACAATTTTAACATTCATCACTAACTTAAATTAACAATTTGAAACACAAAGCTTGCTCAGAAATGATCTCCGAACATTACACCGTTGGTTGTCGAGTAAAAACTGATTTAACACAATGGTCGGGGTATTAGCATGAAATCTGTGCCACCTGGCAACACTGATATATAGATGGGCGGCGGACTGGTGCTGGGCAGATACTGCGGCACCTGGCTACACAGTAACACAGTAGTACAGTACGACATAACTTAGATGTAGCATAGATTTGAAAATTTGCATTCATTCATTTAAATTTTACGAATCTATTTGGTTATAATGACTTTACAAGTTACTAGGCGTAAAGATCATTTTCACCTAAAGCAGTAATAAAGATTGGTTATGTTGAAGGCGCACTCAGTTCGGATCGTGATCGGTTTTAAGAATTTTGCCGATGCTACATTTAAGTTGTGTCGTACTGTAGAATCTAATCTGAAGAAGTGTGATGTTGCAACGGCGTAGCAGCTACATAAGCTACGCCGTAGCAGCTACGTAAGTTGCGCCATACCAGCTGCGTAAGCTACGCCGTAGCAGCTACGTAAGCTACGCCGTAGCAGCTACGTAAGCTACGCCGTAGCAGCTGCGTAGGCTACGCCGCGCGCCGTAGCAATTAAATAAATAAATAAATAATAAATATCCTTGGACATTTCACACAACGCCATCTAGTCCCAAGCTAAGCAACCTAATGCTTCTATTATGGTAACGAGATGGCTGATAAACTACTTATATACATTTTTTTTTGTAAATACATACATATTATAGATAGAAAAACACCCAGACTCGGAACAAATACTTGTAGGTCGTACAAATATTTGTTCCGTGCGGGAATCGAACCCGCGACATGCTGGGCAGCAGTCAATCGCTCAACCACTGCGCCAACCGTGTCGCCAATTAATAGACTTGACGCGCGGTTTTGCTTAGCCTTTTCTGAGCACTGGACTTGTAGTTAATTAACTATAAGCTTGAAGTAATTTACTTTTGAAAATAGGTATTCGACGGCTCCGCAACGCTTCAAATGCCCAAAATACTTACTTTAGTGCTAGGCGGCTCAAAGCTCGTAAAATTCGGTGTATTTGAGTTTTGCTTCATTATTCATTGCTACTTGTTGACTGACTGCAATTCAGATTGTAACTCTGTTTAGTTTGAGGGTTTACTGGAGTGAAATTCAAACTAGCTGAAATGCGGTAACAAACAAACAAAAGCGCTTAGAAATGGCATTCGTAGTTACGAAACAAAACATTTTATGTTCATCAACTTCGTTCTTAGCTATGAAAAATGACGGTTTCACATTACTTTACGAAATACTGAAATTCAACTCTAAAGGAAATTAAAAAGCTGATATAGTCGTAAAAAAATCCAGGAAAACTCATAGAAGATATATATTTTACAAACTTTTTTCCGAATTCGGAAAGCTTGATAATAAAACTTTTTGATCTCGATCTGTTTGCAAAGTTAAATTGAAAGTTGATAGGTAAGCCGATGTGCGATGGAAGTAAGTCCTGATAGGATAAATGAGTTTTAATAGTTAGATGCCTTTTACTGATGGAGTTTACATCAGTAAAAGGCATCTAGCGGTTTAATTGAAAGTGGGGTCAGGGTCAGATCACTGTGGAAGTGGGGTCAGGGTCAGGTCACTGTGGAAGTGGGGTCAGGGTCAGGTCACTGTAGAAGTGGGGTCAGGGTCAGATCACTGTGGAAGTGGGGTCAGGGTCAGATCACTGTGGAAGTGGGGTCAGGGTCAGGTCACTGTGGAAGTAAGGTCAGGGTTAGGTCACTGTGGAAGTGGGGTCAGGGTCAGGTCACTGTGGAAGTGGGGTCAGGGTCAGATCACTGTGGAAGTGGGGTCAGGGTCAGATCACTGTGGAAGTGGGGTCAGGGTCAGGTCACTGTGGAAGTGGAGTCAGGGTCAGGTCACTGTGGAAGTGGGGTCAGGGTCAGATCACTGTGGAAGTGGGGTCAGGGTCAGGTCACTGTGGAAGTGGGGTCAGGGTCAGGTCACTGTGGAAGTGGGGTCAGGGTCAGATCACTATGGAAGTGGGGTCATGGTAAGGTAACTGTGGAAGTGGGGTCAGGGTCAGATCACTGTGGAAGTGGGGTTATGGTCAAGTCACTGTTTAAGTGGGGTCAGGGTCAGGTCACTCTGACTCCACTTCCACAATAACCTGACCCTGACTCTACTTTTATACTTTAATATTATAAATGCGAAAGTAACTCTGTCTATATGTTACCTGTTGCTGAACGAAATTTATTGAAATTTAGCACACAGTGTAGTGTTACTAACACTACATATTTTTTTTATGATGTTAAAACCTTTTCGCTCTCTAAATAGTTTGTTTTGTCAGTCGGCCTTTTCAAAACATGTGCACCTGTGTACTGCTTGTTCTTTTTCTTCTTTTAGATTTTAAATTTCGTAGACATTTGAATTTGATGGTCTTTGACACAAAATTTGTTTTTCGTCACTCCGATTCCCGTTGCCATACTGATCCCATGATTTTTGTGAAATATTAATTTCTGTGAACTCATCAAGCTTTTGATATAAGCCCTATTGTCTATTTACTCAATACTCAATACTCAATATTTTATTGCATTCCATAATGTGTACATAGTTGGTATGTTAAACATCGAATCAATTATGGACCCTGTCGGGCACAGCAAAGTTAATTTTAAATAGGAGACAGGATGAAGGCGCTTTTTGTTAAATAAATTTAATATTAAAATAGTATCATTAGAACAGTTTCATTTGCTTTTGTGGTATTTATATTTTAAACACGTAAGTATTAATTTTTTAATAGTTATAAGTTATAGTTATATATTTTTATATTATATATTGCAAGATTTTCATTATTAACACTATAAATTATAATAAACCAATTATTTACAATTTTATTGAGTCTTGTAGAATGTCATTATTATCATTATTTATTGTTGGTAAGTGTTTGATTTTATTTGCCATATACTAGTCGTCGTCTCATCCTTTCCGGAATTTCAGTATAATGGTTTTGTTTTCTTTCTCCTAGATCCGTGATATTTTTTAATACATTTTAATTCAAAAGAAACTACGTAAACGCGCATAGCGCCTTTTGGTATGTATTTTTTTTTAATAATTTTATTCTAATATGTTTCTAATCTGTGTTCTTGGTAATCTAAAATTCCATCATCTATCAATAGATACACCAAACCAGATAGAACTGGTTCCACCCACGGAGCAGCGAATGTTCCGTACAGTACGTGCAAGCTGATGTGTGGTTTAACACCTTTTTTTGGCGTGGTGTGCTTTTAAGCCAACTTGCCAGCTCCGCTAAGAGATACTGCAGCTACGAAATTATTTTTCCTGAATCCTTGGACGTACTTCAGATAATTTTAATTATTTATTTACTTAGTAGTTTAATTTTCTATGTAGCCTAGCATTTTTTTATAATTTAACTGTCTGATTGATTTATTTGTTACTCCTCAAATTATTATAGCGATTTAACTAAATTTGCATATCAAATTGTCGAATAATTCTATAAGTCGAACCTACGAGCGTTGCAATCCTTTATAGGACAGACTTATTTATTTTTAACCAAGTTTCTTCTCGTTTACTTAAACTGCTAAATCACTATAACCATAATTTATTTATTTTTAAAAAGAAACCCAAAATTTCCTTATAAATCTTTGTCATTTTATTTACATTTAAACCTAAAAATCGGAGTACCTATTTTTTACTTTAATTTTGTATTTTTTATATTTATATTAATTCTCGGATTTTTCTTATTTTAAAAATTACACGTATTATTGTGGCAAATGTTTATTATTGTGGCAAATGTTTATCTTTCATTTATTAATGCTACAACAGGTACACCATGACTTTTGTTAGGATATTTTAGTGAACTATGTATCCCGGTGGTGCGTTCCCGTGAGAAAATATCCGACCTTCACGCGGGCGAAGCCGCGGACAAAAGCTAACATAATAATAATAAGAAAAAGAAATTAAATAATATTAATAGGATAGTTATTGTTTACATTTTACAGACGTGTATTTCTCGGGACTTTCTGAATAGTGCTAGATTAGACTGAATATATCGCGAGAACGAGAGTCAATCAATTCAAACACCGTCTATTGAACGGTTCACATAAACATACTGATCAGTGAACATGATGAGTAAACATAAACACGTTACATTATCAAGTAAATAATATTAATAGTCGTGACGGCTTTAGAGGCATGAGGAACAGGGTGTAAAGTTCATTCATCCTCCATTGTTAAGGGAGGATCCTCCGACCAGACGGGTGTCGTGTCTGGTGGGCCACTGCCCAACGGTTGATGTCGGGACGTTGTAAATATGCTAGTCGCGCGGTAAACTCTGATTGTGCGATGCGTTGCGTGACGTCATATCATTGTGATGCGTAATTCTCATGTGGCGATGTAGATGCCGCCACAAAGGCCAATGGCATAATAGCCAAGAGCCTCGACAATGGCATAATAGCCAAGAGTATCGTTAAGAGATTCCTCTCTCACGAGTCCTGACTACCGGTAGCTTAGACCCTGTTGCCTATAAAGGTGGGCTAAGTAATTTTTGATATTTTTAAATGTTTGAAAAAAAAAAAAATATATAAAGATATTTGTATATGAAATAGTAATAATCACTTTATTTTCAGGCAACTAAGGCCCATAATTAGTCTGACAAAATAACATGATTACATATTAAAAATAAACTATTGACTAATACGTAAAGTCTATTGCGCTGAGCCGAGGTGTTATGTGTAGCCTTCCATGAAAACACCGGTAGCTACACGACACCCATCGGCCAAAATTCATCCTTCGTAAAGCTCACCAGATAATGAGTCGGAACCCGCACCACAGAACACTTAAAAAAGAAGCACTATCTTAATTTAATATAATACGCGCTAAAACATCCAAGCCTCCAAAATTCCGGACAGGTATTAACAGTTCTAACATAACCCCTAAACAGCAATTAATCACGGGTCCTTTGTCACTTATATGTGACAAATTTGTCTCATTTAGTTACGTCGCACTACTCAGCCTGTCCCGATAAATTGGTCTGGGAGTATCTACTTACCTAGGTACAGTCAGCGTTAGAAATAGGACGGACAAACTGTTCAAAATGAACGCAATACACTAAGAAAATAAAACTTTATCTCAATTCAATAAAATTCTTGTCGGAATGACAGTTATCGTGTAGGTACTACAAATTGACACAAACAAAGACAAACCCATCAGTAGGTGGAGGCAAGGTGTTCTATGTATTTATTTATTGTATCTATAACAGAGGCTACACAATTACTTTCAAGTTTAAAAAAAAAATTGCTGTGCGCCTCCAATTATCACCACATTGATTACTTATAATCTAGGTACAATTAAGTTCGACCAGGACTAAATAGTTAAAAAAATCAAAATGTGTTCATTCTGAAAGACCTCAGACGTCATTGAGAAAAAGTTTTATTTTTTAGTTCTTCTGATCATTTAGAACGGTCTGTTTGACTCTATATTTTTGACGCTGATTGTACTCACCTAGGGCGGCCTCATCAATCAAACACGGGACGTTTAGGAGTATTGCTGCGTTCCTAGGAGCTCCTGGGGGTGGGGACTAGGAGATCCTGGGGGTGGGGACTATGAAAATGGGATGTGTCTAGTAATCGATGGTGGTGATAGTTAGATATTAAGTTTTCTTATTAACCTGTCGGATTTATCGGATCGCTCCTTTAGTTCAGTTTATTGATTCGAATTGAAGATATGTATGAAGAACGGCTATCTAATAATTTAATTTCTGTAGTTATTAACAAGGCATACTTGCTTTTACCGGAAAACACTACTACACATACACACCACTTTTTACGAACACCAGAAATTAACACTTGTCATGTACACTACTCTCTCTCTCTCTCTCCTCTCTCTCTCTCTATGGCCGTTTTACAACAACTTAAGACTGCCATTGTTCAATAAATTATTGAAATGTTACACTGCAATATAAGAAAATACGGCCTCTTCACAAAATTATCTTGTCATGCATCCAACATTAAATCTCATCTCTTCGAGGATTCGATAAAAAATAACTGTTTATTTATCATCTGTGTTCGCAAACAAGCTCGTTAGACGGCTAGGGTGGGCTCACATTAAACTGGCTTTTCACTGGCAGATCGTCAGATGTTGATAAATCGCCGCAAATATTATGTTGTTTACTTTTAATCATGAATCGGACGCGAATGCAGATTTGTGTTGGGTAACACAGTATTAAAATTTATTTTCGTTTTATATAGTGTATTTTTGTAATAGTCAGAGAATGAAAAGTGGAAATATTTGTTTTAAAAGCCTGTCGTATCGTCGACCAGAGATGTACAGACGCCACAGGTCAAGCCACCCAAAACTGACAAATTTTCCCAATCAACCTTGAACCTAATGCTTTAGCAGTAAGGATGAAATCTATTAAAGAAATTTGACAGATTGTAGTAGCTTGATGTGCTGGTGTCTGTACCTACATCAAGGGGAGACAATAGAAAAGTACCTACATTAAAAAAAATCGGGGCTGTGTCAGGGCACACGGCCGTTGCCACGTTGGTTTAAGAGTGCTGCCGCACCTTATCACCTCTCTCGCTCATACGGGCCCAAATTTTTAATATTGTTAAATGAAAAGATGCTTTTTAAGGTTCCGTACCAAAATGGTAAAAAGGAACCCTTATGGTGCAACTCAGTCTGTCTGTATGTCTATCACAGCTGGATATATCAAGAACTACTAATGCTGTCAACTTGAAATTTGGAACAGTTTCAGATGATGTTTGCCCGACTGTTTTGCAAAGATATGTTAGGGATATATAATGTTTAAAGTATATGTTAGGGAAATTACTAATATAATAAAAAATGACATAAGAATAATAATAATTGATAACAAAAATTAGTGATAGTCGCGCAATTTATAGATATGTTTAAAATAAAAATGGTATGATATGGTAATTATTAATATAACAATAAATGATAGTAATAAATAATCTAATATAATAATAAAATAATATAACAAAAATAATAATGCAATTAAAATACTTAGAAATACGAGTACTTAATAATAAATTAAATTGAATAATATAGCAATAATAGTTATTCATGATCTCCTAAAACACGGCTTCCTCTCTCCTACCCTTTTGCTGTGCCCTACAGGGTCCATAATGATCTAAATTATATATTATACCACCTAAGTACACATTATGGTAAAGCATTAAAGATATTGAGTATTGAGTATTGAGTATTAAGAAGAATGAAATGAAAATATTTTTTTGTTTTTTTTTGCAATAGGGATTGAAAGGGGGTCTTAAAAATTCGAACTGGGGTGACTAGGGCATGTGGTGCATCATATGAAAGAACACTATTTGCACATTCTCAAACTTTTTTTTTTAGGCCGCATAGTACAGGGATAATCGTCGGCTGGTGCCTCACTTCATTGAAAGCGTCTTAACGACCTCTGCGAGTTGGCTTCGGCCTTTCGTAAGCCTTTCAAAGGTTCGAGTCCCCAGGGGTCTCAAAGACTCAATAAAATAATAATAAAACATTTATTTTCAAGTATTATGGACTCATAACGTTAGTAATAATTTACTTACAAACTATGTTAGTAGATAGTTTCCTTACTAGCCCCTACTTTTTTCACCTAGACAGATCTAAAGTAACTTAACCATTAAGTACATGTCTTTTTAAACATAAACCCTACAATTACCTACATTCCCCTGTCTTCTACACATTTTAAACATAAACCCTACAATTACCTACATTCCCCTGTCTTCTACACATTTTGAACATAAACCCTACAATTACCTACATTCCCCTGTCTTCTACACATTTTAAACATAAACCCTACAATTACCTACATTCCCCTGTCTTCTACACATTTTAAACATAAACCCTACAATTACCTACATTCCCCTGTCTTCTACACATTTTAAACATAAACCCTACAATTACCTACATTCCCCTGTCTTCTACACATTTTAAACATAAACCCTACAATTACCTACATTCCCCTGTCTTCTACACATTTTGAACATAAACCCTACAATTACCTACATTCCCCTGTCTTCTACACATTTTAAACATAAACCCTACAATTACCTACATTCCCCTGTCTTCTACACATTTTGAACATAAACCCTACAATTACCTACATTCCCCTGTCTTCTACACATTTTGAACATAAACCCTACAATTACCTACATTCCCCTGTCTTCTACACATTTTAAACATAAACCCTACAATTACCTACATTCCCCTGTCTTCTACACATTTTGAACATAAACCCTACAATTACCTACATTCCCCTGTCTTCTACACATTTTAAACATAAACCCTACAATTACCTACATTCCCCTGTCTTCTACACATTTTGAACATAAACCCTACAATTACCTACATTCCCCTCTCTTCTACACATTTTGAATTGGCAATTCTCATATCTTTATCTTAACTTTTAGAAAAACGGTCAAAGAGAACTGAATAATATGATTTTCACCACTAGATATTCTGAGTAGTATTATTTTCAACGACTCGCAATAAAGTAATAACCAGCAAGTCAAGAGCGGTGTCTGCGGGCGACAGTCCATTCCGCTGGAAACTAGGCAAATACTTGCTAGACTCTATTAGTTTGCACGGCAAACGATGATGCAACCCGTTTAAATCGACTTTACTGCCCGTGGGCAGTTTATCTGCTAAAGCAGAAAATCGACTGCTATGAAATTGTCGAATTTTTTAAGTTCAGTCAGTTCGTCCGAAGACTTTATACTGAGTAGCTTACTGAACTGTGAGGCGCTGCAGAGGGATATTGATATGGTGGTAAAATGGAGTGAAGCCAATCACTTAGAATTTAACACTTCTAAGTGCAAGACTATTTCTTTTACCCGTTCGCGTGCGCCCATTCAGCATAACTACCACATATCGGGTGTCCCTCTGGAGCGCGTCAACGAAATAAAAGATCTTGGACTGACCTTAGATGTGAATATGACCTTTAATCAGCACATTAATAATATCTGTAGCAAGGCTTTCCAATCTCTTGGGTTTGTTATGAGACAGGCAAGTAGGTTTAAAGACAGGAATGCTATACTCACTCTTTATTATGCGTTTGTACGTAGCAAACTTGAATACAATGCGCTGGTATGGGATCCACATGAGCAAAAGTATAAGCTCATGATAGAAAGGGTCCAACGAAAATTTGCTCGCTACCTATATAAAAAAAAATATGGGTATTATCCCTATTTGTATCCGTCTCTGTTTGTTGCGGGAATGGTAGGCATCAACACGTTGGAGCTGCGACGCAAATGTGCGCTTTTGATGCACTACTACTTATTGCTAAATAATAAGATCGATGACGCGACTACTCTAGCTCGCTGTTCATTGTTTGCTCCGGACCGGCTGCGGCAGTCGCGCGCCTGTGCCTCGCGGGGCCTGTTCGCGGCTCCGCCAGCCCGTACCCATACTGCTCGATATGCCCCCACAACACAGGCGATCAATCTGCTGAACGCCCTGATTGCTCAGGAGCCGGATGTTGACATATTTAATTACAGCAGCAAATCTATGTATAATGTTTGCATGAGGTTTTTTAGTTGAATGCCATAGCATACAACTAGAAAACTTCATGCAACAACATATTGTTGGCTTGCTGCACGCTTTGGTGTACACTGTAAGTGCAGCAAGCAATTGTTACATAAATAAATAAATAAATAAATAAATAACTGACTTCAAATGTATTCATACAAGAGGCCATTGAAAGGCCAATGACTGAACTGACTCGCAAACTGGCCTCGTGGCCGCAGCCAATTAACCACATAACCCTACGAGAAAAAAAAACTACAAGACGTTATGAAGTAACAATTATTTAGAAAATAATCTTTTAAGAGCCAAGATCCTCAGCAATGAGAACTAGACGCAAGATACTTATATCGTAATCATGAAAATTAAAAACAATCTGACAACGCGAAGATGAAGAAAAAATTGCACGATAACAGATATTAAATCTCAAAACAACAACAAGAAAAATAATCTCGCAACATTATTCTTAAAATTAATAATTAATTCAAACAACACCAATAAACCTCAAGTTGCGAACAAATCTGTTTAATTAAAACACAAGAGTAAAGTTTTCTCAATAAGCGCGTCCCGTCGCGGCGGGTGCGCGGGACGGCGGCGGCGCGGGGCGGCACTGTTCGGTGGCGCTTGTATACGGTTCGCAAAGTACCGAGATCACTAACTAGATTATAGGATAGTTACAACCGCATTGTTGGAGATGTCAATGACCCATGATTGTATAGCAGAGCGGCAATTCCCGTATTTTTAACAACGTTCGCAATCATCTCAGTCTCCACCTGTCAAAAATTGTACAGCATTTACCTAAATTTTTTACATTTCATTGCGACTTGAATTTGAACGTTTTTAGAAACGAGAATTGGCATTCAGGTTGTAACTTGTAAATATCATCGATTGGAACCAATTACGATAGTAATACTAATATATTTATTTGCGTTAGTAGAAAAAAGTAGAAACTAGAGGTACCTCATATCTAACGAAGGCCCTAAAAAGACCGAGAATGAGTTCTACAGTTCAGACGACTACTGTTACAAGGGTTTAGCCTCGTTCACACGAGCTCTCTAGAAGTCACACGATGTGTGTAAACATGTCATGAGTCCGATAAGTCGCCTGCTAGTATACCGAAGACATTCTCGCCTAGCGACGGTCGAGAAACTGTTCAATGTTCCGCACCCAATTTTCAGTTTAGGGAACCTTTACAATTTCTTCACGTCCGTCTGCTCGTCTGTCTGTATTTATCTCCATCTTTCCGTTTGTTAGGACGTCATTCACACAGCCATTTTACTCAGAGACAATTTTGCACTTACCGGTGAAAATTGAGAAGAATATATAAATTCAATGCACATACGCGTGTGAGATATCGGTTATTAAAACCATAGAAATATAAAAAAACAGGAGAAGTGGCAAGCGGGCAAATCTGTGTCCGCGCGACATGCTCAGTATGAGCCGTTCATAGTACAAATTCCGTCTCCGCGAACTAGTGCGCTTTCGACTGTGACCGTGACAATTTATAAGAATGCCGTGTTGTTCAGTAGTTCCTTGTAAAAACCGAAGCCATGTAATTAGTTTCCATATGTAAGTTTGTACAGGTATTTTACCGTATAATGTCTTTAAAATCATGAAAGTGACAAGGGAAAAAGTGGAGACACAGGGTTCCGATACATTTTAACATACTGGGCATATCTCTTTCTTTCCTATATCTGTAATTAAAAGGATTGTGATGAAGTTTCTAATTGATTTTTGTATTTAAGTCAATAGTTTTTGAGACATGGGATAGTTTCGGTTACAACTGCAGAAATAATTTTGTTTTCATAATTTTTTCAAGAAATACTATGAAATACAAACTTACTTTTGCGGTCGATAATATCAATACTGTGCATGCGTAGTAAATATTCATCCCAACTATGGAAACCTTCACTGTGCGTGTTTAAAAGTAAGCGGTTTTTGCAAGTTGTCCTACTCACCGTCCCTTGACGGAGTCGTCGTCGTCGGCGCAGCCGTCTCCTTGCAGCTGCATGCCACCCTGCGCCCACGTCACTGTCAGCCAATCTGGAGACAACATATCACATGAGCCTTTTTGATGAACAAATATTAATAAACGCTAAATTCCTATTTGCAATAGAAGTCATGGATTAAATTAAGATTATAACGCGAATGCTTTTATCTCATCGCTCCCGCCACAATCTGCACGCTTCTGGCGGGAACGCCTCTTATACCCGCTCGTCCAATAAGGGTGAGTCGAAGCTTCTAGCTAGATGATTCTAGAAACTATTGACTGATTGATTCTAGAAGCTTCCCTTAAAAACTATTGACGCACAGTCTTGTCGTTGACTTGCAGAGAGAGACGTATGTCAACCGTCAACTAGGCTGCGCACATTTTTAGAATTATTTTACAAAACTAGATCTTTCCCCCGAACCAAACTGTTTATATTAAAGCACTTACCTTATAGGATAATGTGTTTATGTTAAAAGTTTAGTTTTAAATCGGTTTAAAGACAACACTGATGTTATCAATAGGTAAACTGATTTTTTTTTTTTATTTTACCTTTAACTGATAAATATTTTACAAAAACAACTTCTTAATAAGAATGTTTTATTGTCAACAGTAACATTAAATGTGTGACGATACATCTCTACATAATGGTTCTACGAAAAACAAGGTCCATATTTATTATCATTTTCCCATCAGAATAAAAATAATCAAGCCTATAAACTCTGTGTATTACCGGTGACAGATTTAGATGGATCACAATGATAACTTCAAAAGTAGTATCAATGATGGATCGAATAAATAAGTTGTAAAGTAGTAAACTTGGTCCGATCGATAATCTTATTGATCCTGAGAGTCCTAAATGAAAAAAAATAAAATAAAAATGAAAATGTGTTGCCTGAAATACTTTGGTCTTCTATTGCTATACAGGGTGTAAGGGACAGCCCTCCACAAACTAACAGGGTGCATTCAGCTCCTCATTTTGAATCATATTCCACCGGAAATTTTCTCAGGAAAATTTTCATTTTTTCAATTTTTTTTTCAGTTACATTTTCATTATTTCAACGTAAAATTGCATTGTGTGTTCGCAGCACTCCATTTATGTAAAAAAAACTGCAAAAAAAAAACCAGCAATGGATGTTGAAATACTCTAATCAACGACGCGTGAAATCAGCTGTTCACTTTCTGTCTAGCTACAGAGTTCATCGAACTCACCGCATACCTATTACCTACCCCTCCCAACCAGTAATAGACGCTCCGATTTGTGCAAAAAAACACAAACAAATCAGGTTTATTGGATTCCCTTAACGTTCCTGAAAAAATTTCATGTACCGGTCATCTTAGTATGACATACTGAATTCACCCTATCAGTTTGCGGAGGGCTGTCCCTTACACCCTGTATAAAGGAGACCAAAGTATTTTAGGAAACACTGCGTTTAGTTCTAAGGTATTAAGAAATAATGCTAAAAATGGCATTTTCACTGTGTATTATAAGTACCTGAACATAATTCGAACAACTTAAGAGAAAATATGGCACCTGGTTAGTGGACCTATCATCTCTTCCCCCATTTGGAATTAAAGAACTCCAACATAATATAAAAAACCGTGGAGAACTTCCGAAAACGGGCACTAAAGGAAGTTTTTTCCGTATTATAAATCACGGGTAAAACCCACGTAGCTTCAATAGGCGCAGAACTAGCTGTGTCTGACGCCCCCTTAGTTCAGTTTGAACGAGTTTTGTATTGAATATTGAAGATAGACTTTATAATATATTGGTTTGATAAGATTGGCTTGATTGGGCTTATTTAGGAGCAAGTCGGTTAAAAATGTAATATTGTGTACATAATGCAATAATTTTATTGATGTTAAGATGAAGTGCCTAATGTCAAATATCATTCTCGTGTCAATATTAACTGATACTATCATTATCGATGGTATTCTGCCATTCACCACTAATCATGACTATTTGCATTATATTTCTAAATTATTGCCGTCGTCGTCGTGTTTGAGTTTAGTGATAATAAATTCTTACTTAATCTTTAAACCAACTCATTAAATAACCAGTTTTGTATGTATACATAATTACAAAATAAGCCATACATGCCTTGTCACACATTCATGCCATGGGCACACTTACATGCCATGGGCACACATACATTACATGGGCACACATACATGCCATGGGCACACATTCATGCTATGGGCACACATACATGCCATGGGCACACATACATGCCATGGGCACACATACATGCAATGGGCACACATTCATGCCATGGGCACACTTACATGCCATGGCCACACATACATGCCATGGGCACACAGACATGCCATGGGCATACAGTCATGCCATGGGCACACATACATGCCATGGGCACACATACATGCCATGGGCACACATACATGCCATGGGCACACATACATGCCATGGGCACACTTACATGCCTAGGCACACAGACATGCCATGGGCACACAGACATGCCATGGGCACACAGACATGCCATGGGCACACAGACATGCCATGGGCACACATACATGCCATGGGCATACATACATGCCATGGGCACACAGACATGCCATGGGCACACATACATGCCATGGGCATACATACATGCCATGGGCACACACACATGCCATGGGCCATGGCCATGGGTTATAATTACTAAATAAATTAGGTTTAATATAATTATTTTCTTGAAATAATCAAAAAGATTTGCGCGCTGCAAAAACTGGATTAGTGAACAATAAAGAATTGAAACACGCCGTTTATTAGCAGATTTATCGATATATTTTTATTGAGTCTTCGCTTAGACGTAATCATATATAACTTTGAGGAGCTTATGGCAAAATGGCTATCTCGAGTGTTTTTCGGTATAGACACGCCCCAAAGTCGCAAAAAATAACTTACCACTTATGAAGCATGAGGACTATTGAGGAGCCATTTCACCGTAGAAGGCACATAGGAGCAGAAATTTATTATGCTTCGTGATCTCGTCCTCATTGTATACTGTGTAGTTTGTACCTCGTACACACTCGTCAATCACATTATTTAAAGATGAAAGCCTTCATCATAGAAAAAATATTAAAAAATAAAAATATTTTATCTGTGGTCCGTCCACCGGCGCGCACTGTCCTGACATCTGTCAATCATTGTACTTTTTTGTGCCGCGCGTTGATCACGTTTTTCGTTAAAAACTTAAGAAAAATTTTAACGAAATGGAAAAATATCGAAGAATCCGAGACAAGGAAATGGAGGAGCTGAACGAACGTCTGCGAGATCTGGAAAATCGAGTGGAAAAGCGAAAACGGAGTCGTCTTGAAACTCAAGTAAGTTTCTTGATAAACCTAACAATTTGCCTTTATTTTAAATCCTTTTCCTATAATTTACCTTGGATGCCGCAATATGCACATCAGTCTCTCTAGGTTTCACGAGAGGTTAACCATGAGAATTAACTGTGCCATATACTTACGAAAGAACTACATCACACGAGCCGATGGTCTATACATTCAGTGTTAAAAACACGTCCCTCCTGGATGCTTAACAGTCTTGTAACAGTTCTTACTAGAAGTTAACCATGAGAACATTAACTGTGCCGTATACTTAATAAAGAACGACACCACATGAGTTTTCACGAGAGGTTAGCCGATGGTATATACGTTCAGTGTTAAAAACACGCCTCTGTTGGATCCTTAGCAGTCTCTTAAAAGTTTTCACGAGAGGTTAACCATGAGAACATTATCTGTGCCGTATACTTACAAAAGAACGACCACACGAGCTTTCACGAGAGGTTAGTCGATGGTCTATTCATTCAGTGTTAAAACACGTCTCTGCTATTAGACCCCTAGGTGTCTCTAAGAGTTTTCACGAGAGGTTAACCATGAGAACATTAAATGTGCTGTATACTTGCAAAAGAACGACACCACAAGAGCTTTCACGAGAGGTTAGCCGATGGTATAATACGTTCAGTGTTAAAAACACGTCCCTGCTGTGTCCCTAGAGCTATCACGAGAGGTTAGCCGTGGATTTAGATTTATGCAGTCTGGAACTGAACTTCAATTGTTCTTTGTAGATGAGTATGAAGCCCGCTTCCGTGGAATACACTACAGTCCAACACGTTCAAGGAGTTGTGTATCACTTGACCGAGTCCGACGCAGCCGGACTCAATGCTGCCAATTTTAATTGATTTATTTATCAGACAACTTCCAGTTGTTTTTCTAAAATTCCAAAATACTTACAATTCTAGATGTTGTATACAATCTAACTTAAATATACTATGTTAGTACTTAAATTCTACTACAATACAACTAGAAGGAGGCTGTGATTGTAATGGTATCTATACCAGAACCTAAAGTCTTACCTTCAAGTATTGACAATCTACTCAGAGAAGAGGGGGGCGGTACAGTTAGCTACCTTACCTATGGAACAGCACGGCAGTCTGGCCACATGGTGGTCAGGTCACCAATTATAGATAGCAATTAAGAAGCAAAACATTTAAAAGAAGTATGAAACACCTGTAATCTTAGTGGCAGAAACAGTAAATGAAAGTGGAATCAACTGCAGCAGATTACAATGGCTGTTGCCATTAAATCCACTGGCAAAGTCCTTAACAGTTTAATAGTCTCACAAGGGAGTGCATCAAATCAAAACGTTAAGTGACTCAGCTAGACTACTGTGACATTTATCATGATCATTGCATCACACGGAGATCATCAATGCTACCCAGCCTTAATAAGAAAATGAAAGAATGGATGGAACAAACAGATATTGATTATCTGATTACCTGGTCGGGCTTCAAGATAAATTCAATGACATCAAACGGTACTAGAACCGAACTGTAACTAGCTCAGATACACAATGGTAGATTGCAGTATTTTTCTGAAGTATGTAATATTATTACTAGTAATCCAACCATACATGAGTGAATCAAGGACTATAAACTACCTTTCACTGAGTTTCCTTTTGAAACTTCTGAATAAAAACTTCATTAACCCCTCAAGTGTCGAATGCACCCCATGTGTGCATAAGAAAAACACTTTTTTTGTTCGGTACATAAGCTTATATCACATATGTATAAATGTAAAAAAACATCATCCGATGGAAAACCAATCATATCATTAGTTGTGAACTTATGGAGTTCGCAGCTAACCTCCCCTCCTCCCCCGCGTGTCAAATGCACCCCAAGTGTGCAAAAGGACAAAACTTTACATAATAGGTATATAAGCTTAGATCACGTATATATAAACGTAAAAAAACATCATCCGATGGAAAACATATCATTATCAGTAGTTGTGAACCTATGGGGTTCGCAACTAACCCCCAATCCTCCCCACTCGCTGGGGTTTTGGGTCTAAAATCAGCCAAACTCAGACACTTGAGGGGTTAAAAAAGAAAGCAATCTTAATATATCCATACAAATTTCCTAATAAATTAGATAATGTTATGTATTTTATGTATGGGCCTAGTTGCCTGATAATAAAATGGTTATTATTATTTTATTATTATTAATAATCTCTTACAGTTAGGTGCCATAGAAACATGTTCTACTGTCAATAATAAATTTTTATAATTTTCCCCAAAATTAAATGGCACTTTGAGATTAAAAATACAATAAGTATACACACTGAACTAAACTGGTAGATTTAAGGACAGTATACTCTTTGCCTACAATAGGTAATTATAATAAATGCATATTATTTATTACCCATAGGAAAATAAATATCTTAGAGGTATCTCCAGTATATATTTGTATTTACAAATCACGAAGCCAGGTGGCTGTCACCTGAAGTTATTAGTGTCACTTTCTGTCACATATATCTTGACAATATTCTGTGTCTTGCCGATTCAAATATGTAAAATGTTAGAATGTGTCTACTACTCAAACTGCGTTAAAAAATCTAAGATTTATTATTAATACTGAAAAGTGTGTCCTAGAGCCCAGACAGTGCTGCCAGTATCTAGGTTTTTTGTTAGATTCAGTTCAGTTTGCCATTTCACTTCCTCAGAAAAAGATAGTTTATCTTTTATTCCATAAAAATGAGATGCAATTAATAGAGTTTGCATAATTATTAGGTAAGTATTCTTGTTACAGCATGCCCAACTGTAAAATATGGTGGCCTTAAAAACAATAATGAAAATAACAAGGTCAGAACTAGATTCAAATTAAAATTCAAAATCATTTAGGTATTTGCAAGTTCAACAAAACTAGAATCAAATTCAAAATCATCTATTAGCAAAGGTTATTGGTTGTTTCACATTTCAACAAATCACAATAAGATTAAACAACTTGACTTTGTCTGGGAAATATTCTCTGATGCTTTTCAAACTGGCTGGGGCCTGGTATGTAATGATATCAAAAGCCATGGGCACTGGACTGCTAATGATAGAAAGTTCCATATAAATTACCTTGAACAGTGTTCAAGCGTTTGTAGGGCTCAAAAAATTTGCAAGCAAACTCAGATACTGTGAGGAATTACTTAGAATAGATATCACAATGTCATAGCCTATATCATCATAAGATGGGTGGTACTTGTTTTACTTATCTAAATAGCTTAACTAGACTTTAATTGTAGCAATGGTGCGAGGAAAAACAAAATATATGGGTTTATGCATCTTATATTAGTCCAAAGAAAATACTATGGCAAATGTAGAACCTGGACAACCTAGAATAAAAATTGAATGGAAGTGATGTGATACAGCCCACAAGTCATTTGTTGTTAAACTGTGTCAGCCCCGCATTGACCCTGTTTGCAAGCAGCTCCACTACTAAGTGTCAGAATGACACATCATGGCTACCTGACCCAGGTACTTACATGCTTTGTAGATGCACGGTCTCACACCGATTGCCGCCATATTATTATCAGGAACGCTTTTCTGAGAAGAGGAAGTCTGATCCTTTTAATTAATAGCTTCCAAAACAAGAAAACAATATGAATCTACTCTAAATCAGCAGATTCCCTTCTGTAGGAATCAAGATATTGACCCCTCCTAGGCTCAGTCACCATGGTGATATTATTTTTGACCACTAAGTTTTATTGAGGGATTGTCATATGGCTCACTCAATGCCTTAATGAGTGCGCTGTATAATAATAGTAAACAATTTTTGTAGTTTTAGGCCCCCACATTGGCTCATATGATAGTGTCAAGATTTTGGAGGGGGAGGGGGGCAGTGAGAGGGGGGTTCTTATATTTAAATTAAGACCAAATAACCCTAAGTATGAAATAGTTTGGGACCCCAGTATCGTTGGGTTATCTAATTTATTTCCTAACTAAAACCTTAGTTTACAATAAGTAACAAAAAATTTGTAAGTAACCATTTAGCTCTTGTAACAGCACATAGAATTCAAACCTGGTCACTCATTAGTATTGATAACATTTGATAATGAGGATAACATTTACATAAAGATTCCAGAAATAATTGAAACTTCTTCACCTGGTAGATCTCAACTCAATTTTATATTATCATTTCTTAAAGAGAATGTATCCTAGCCCCTTTTTCCCTATCTAGATTTTACTAAGAGTAGGTATAAGAAAAGATTGTAAATCATTAATTAGAACTATGAGAAAACCTTTTCATGCCACCTCTACTGCAACCTTTAGTAGATGGATGAAACAAAATTTAAGTAGTAGTGGAATAGATATTTGCAAATTCACATAAACAGACATGCCTCTACTTCAACTTAAAAGACCTCTGAAGGAGGTATCAACATTGAAGTCATAAGAAAAGCTGCTGGTTGGAACACAAAATTCTCAACCATTAGTAATCCCTGTGCAAGCTAGAGCTTTTGCACAAGCTGTGTGCTCTATACACAGTGGTTGTTACATTTTAATGTCAATGTTAAATGTCTGATTATAAGTAGATAATTGATGTGTGCCATATTAGATTATTAATGAGACTAGTTGATTCAGGACTGAATAAGAATTCCAGGAACTAATAGCATTTAGAGAATTTTAAATTATGTTAATGTAACTGGAAGACTGGTTCATAGATAGAAATACATTTATAATGAATGAGTAAGTAAAAAACTTAGAATAACATGTTAAGTTACAATGTTCAACTATTATACGATATGCTGAACTTATTACCAACACAACTTTGTTCTTTGAACATCTACACAGTATACAATGAGGACGAGATCACGAAGCATAATTATATGGATCGGACTAACTTACCTAGTGACGTCCGATCCTTAATTATGTGAAGTGATCTCGTCCTCATTGTATCCCAGCCCTTCCCAGATAATCAACCTACTTATGTGTAATGGATTGCATTATCTAAACCCCTTCTAAAAGTTGTGTTGTGCTGTATGCACTATGCCGGGACTATACGATGTCCGTATCGGTCATCGGGAAGTCCCGTTCTTATGCTTTGAAAGAATGATTGACAGATGTCAGGACAGTGCGCGCCGGCGGACGGACCACAGATAAAATATTTTTATTTTTTAATATTTTTTCTATGATGAAGGCTTTCATCTTTAAATAATGTGATTGACGAGTGTGTACGAGGTACAAACTACACAGTATACAATGAGGACGAGATCACTTCACATAATTAAGGATCGGACGTCACTAGGTAAGTTAGTCCGATCTATATAATTATAATCACTGGGTTTTACCCAGCCTAGAATGTAGATGTAGAGGTTCTGCTTGGATGGCTTTGTCAATCAACATCCACAAGTATTTTTATAACTTAATAGTATACTCATCTCCCAATACGTCATTCTCGTAATATACGAGATTACACATTTCAGGGGGGCTAAAACGGCCACTTTGGCAGAATCATAATAGGATAATATTATGAATAATATTTGAAATCGTAAAACGGTCACAAACTGATAATTCATAGTATATTGTCAGTTTGTGACCGTTTTACGATTTCACTACATAATATAAAACAAAGTCGCTTCCCGCTGTCTGTCCCTATGTATGCTTAGATCTTTGATACTACGCAACAGATTTTGATGATGTTTTTTTAATAGTAGAGTGATTCAAGAGGAAGGTTTATTATTGTATTATGTATAATACATGCGCGGGCGAAGCCGCGGGCAAAAGCTATTTTAAAATAAAGGCTGATTTACAACGCAACAGCACTTACTTCATTTGGAGTCACCTACTGACCAGTAGGTGACTCCAAATGAAGTAAGTGCTGGCGCCGACAACTGACTTTCACTGCTTACATGCAGTTAGTAGTCGTCGACTTCCAAATCAATGTACATAAAGACAGTAACGGGTCAGCGCTGACTTGGTTCGAGTTTGGAGTCGGCTACTGACCCTCTGTAAATCAGCCTTAAGAAAAGACGAGACAGTCAGTACCACTGACGGACAGGCGGTTATTTGTGACCTGTGCCGCAGGAGCGCTAAACTCTTGCAGTACCTACTATTTGAAAGAAAAAAGTACACACAACTTCGGATCTTTGGAACATCCGAAAGCCCCTTCTGATTGTCAGAGGAGCTATCCTACGCTTCGCATATCAAACAAAAAAGTATCAGTTGTAGTCCCATCAGGGACTGTCCCTTCACAGATACCTCCGGTAATTGAATTAAACATAGCTAATGGGATGAAGGCTCGCGATCTACACAAAGAGCTTCTTTCAAATTATCTGCGCGGATATGTCGGATATGTCGGATCTTTGGGGAATTTTAATAAAGGAGTTTTCTACATCGGTGTCTGTTAAGAGGCTGTAAGTATATTTACACTAAAGATACGTATCTAGATGTTTCGTGCGAAATGAAGTAAGTATTTAAACTTCAATGTTACTAATTTTATCTTTATAAAGAATTTTTTCTTTACTAGCGAGGATTTATTAAGTGTTTTATTTGTCGCACGGTAGTAAAGTACTATTTTACTTGTCAGTAGGTTTAAATACATCGATAACTTTGTGTTTTTAAAATTCATAAAAAACCAAATGATGATTAAATCATATGGATTTTCTGTGTTATTTGACTATATTGTCTACTGCTGTACTTAAACCTAACCATGATTACTTGAAAATTTTTCGATAGATTAAAAATCCAAAATAGCACCGTCTATTTTCTGTTTTATACGGTTGTGCAGCAAAATTGGTTTTAAATCGAAGGTATTTAACTATGTTAAAAACTTGCTAAGCTAAAAATTTATTTAAAAATCGCATTTTGTTATAAATGAACTACATTTAAACGAAGTGCTTTTAAATTCCGGTGCGCGTGAGGGTCTTCTGTTTCACTTATACACTGAGCTAAACCACGCTTCGAATTATGTCCTCTTAAAGTAATGATTTAATATTTCCGGAAGGCCGTTATTAGGAATGTAATAAGAAATCTACTTTGCTGGAGTACACCCCTTCCTAGAATATCTCGAAAATTTTAATAAGCTTGTTAATATTAACGTTCTTACAGAGGAATTCTTCCCCATTCCCGGAAAATTGTCCTACGTAGAAAAAAAATTGGAACGATTATTACCAAATAACTTAAGGGCCTTACTCCCGTTTAATACCATAACACGGTCACTTTATCAAGCCTACTTCTCATTAACGGCTTGTTTAGAAGATTTGAAAACAATATATGTTTGATATAGATTCATTAACAACATTTTTGCAACAGGATTTTTTCGTATGGCTGATACTTTTGCCTTAAAAAAATATTTACCAAAACGCTATTTTTTGGCTCATATCCCTACTCCTCCTAAACGGCTTTGGTGTTTGGAAATATTTTTACACTAAAAAATTGGTGGTTAGAAGTGCTACAAATTTGCTAGAGCTTTTGTAAATCAATCAACATTTGCAAAGAAAATGTTCCCATTTTGAGATAGAGGTTCAGAGGAGCTCTGCGCGGGCGCGGGCGGCAGTCTTGCTTTGGCATTGAGACGGGAGGGTTGTGTCGCTCGCTACTCCGCACCGGCTATCGTTCGAAATGCTCATACGTATGTGTTGGGGCATAATATTTACGAACTTATTGTAGTAGTGTGCGTGTATAGACTAGCTCGCTGCAGAGGTCCCAATTCGATTGCGCGCGTGGGCGCTTTATTGTTGACTATTTTTTATGTGTATATAAATACTTTTTTTACATTGTAACAATTCTAGAGAGGTGCTCGTGGCTAAGTAATAACAGCCGCACGGGTCGCTCCGTCAGGTTAAGCTACTCTTGCCGGGGTTGGTCAGTGGATGGGTGACCATCTTTACATACCGAGATTCCTCCGTGCCTCGGAAAGCACGTTAAGCCGTTGGTCCCGGCTGTTATTCGTGGACCTTTGACAGTCGTTACGGGTCGTCAGAAGCCCGAAAGTCTGACAACCAGTCTTACCAAGTGGTATCGTATTACACAGTAACTGGGTTGTGGAGGTCAGATAGCAGTCCGAGGCACGGAGGAGTCTCATTATGTTAAGATGGTCACCCATCCACTGACCAACCCCGGCAAGCGTAGCTTAACCTGATGGATCGACCCGTGCGGCTGTTATTACTTAGCCACGAGCTCATCAACAATTTTAAAATATAAACAAAAAAAATATTTCAGTAGTAAATATGAAGCTAGCGCTTCCCGTACGGCTTCGCCCGCGTGGATGTCGGAAAATATTCCACGGAAACAAAAATCCTTTTTTTTTATACCTACTTGTTGAGTCATAGGGGTTTATGGGTTTCATAAAGGGGGACGAAATTTCCATTATTTTTGCGATAGGACACACCGTTTTCGAGATATAAGCAAAAAAAGAAAAAAAGATACAGTACTGTTTTTAATCGCTATTAAAAAGGTTTGGATTAAAATTAGTTATTATTTATCATATTAATAACAAATAGTAATAAACAACAACAAACAACTACAACAACATGCAACAACAAACAACAACAGCAGCAACACAACAACAACATAAATATATAAAATGAAATAAAGGAACATGGGTGTCATTTTCATGGTTTTTGAGTCCAAGATGGCGGATGCAAAAATTTTCAAATTTTTCGTCATTGGTGTCATTTTCATGGTTTTTGAGGTCGTTGAAAACGATAATGAGGTCAAAATCAAAATTCAAGATGGCGGCTGCGAAAAATTTAAAATTTTTAGTCATGGGTGTTGTTTCCGTGGTTTTCAAGGGCGCTGATAACTTCGTTCCAACCGAGTGTTCCGCGACACTCACGCATTTTTTAATTTTCTTTTGAATATATCTCGAAAATGGTGTGTTCTATCGCAAAAATAAATGAAAATTTGGCCCCCTTTATAAAACCCATAAACCCCTAGAACTCAACATGTAGGTATAAAAAAAAAAAGGTTTTTGTTCCCGTGGAATATTTTCCGACATCCACGCGGGCGAAGCCGCACGGGAATTTCATATTTACTACGGAAATTTTTTTTTTGTTTATATTTTAAAATTTTTACTATGTAAAAAATCAATCTGCCTAGCCTTTTTCCAACTACCTACCAGGTACCTACATACACACGGCTACACATCAACACACATGGCTACACATTTCCAGTTTACACTGACCTCTCATTGTAAGGAAATCCTATACAATGCGAGATCAGCTTATACTGGAAATGCATAGCTTGATCTGTAATCGTGTGTACCAAAAAAAGGGGAAAATTCCATATAAAACACGTTTAAGCTGCCCTTCCTGCGCGCCTCGGTCTCTAAAAAACATTCTCAGGGTAGGGCAAACAAATACCACGCGGAATCGCGTTTGTCAAACTCGATTTTAGTTGTGTCAAAATTATTTTTTTAGAGATTTTTTTTTTTTGCAGAATAGTTTTAAGATTCTCATATACTGGAAATGTATACAACGTGTAACGTTAAATGCGCAAAACCTCTGAAGGGGTCATTGTACTCATTATTATGAACAACTTTTAGTATGGGACCAAACCTGAAATCGCGAAAAAAAAATCAGCTGTTCAGTACATTTTGACGAATTATGCGAACAGAAATGTACTGAACAGCTGATTTTTTTTTCGCGATTTCAGTTTTGGTCCCATAGTAAAAGTTGTTCATAATGATGAGTACGATGACCCCTTAAGAGGTTTTGCGCATTTAACGTCACACGTTGTAGATAGCTTGATATCTAGCCGTGTGTACAATAGGCCGTATCAATTAGGTACCCCAGTTGTATTAAAATTTTAATACCCAATTGATGCAACCCACTCTACATCCTAATGGCTAGTGCTAATTCAAGTAGCTCTATTATATTTTTACTATACTTAACCACATACTTACTACTTACATGCTAAAAATAATGTCCCGTAAAAACTTAAAGTAGTTGCGTAACAAATATCAGCCTTGCATTCCCTTCTGGAATCGTAGGCAAAAATGCCGCCCTACGTGCGTATCTCTGCGACCCTGCATATTCTTTGACATTCGTTTTAGTGTAGCGCGCCACCGCGCTCGCTTTACGTATGAACGGGGGTGGTGGTTAAGCTCCGCCCAGATGCGCAAGGTCATCGAGGAATCTATACACCTTAACAATTTTATCATGTTTGCCTTTATCCGGGTTACTTGAGTGGCGCGTGGCAGGTACAGTCAGCCACAGCATTAGCTGACCCATCCTTGCATAAATGGTTGATATTTTTTAGAATACGAATCGATAGAATTCCAAAGATCCACGAATGACTGCCGGGACCAACAGCTTAACGTGCTTTCCGAGGCACGGAGCAATCTCGGTATGTAAAGATGGTCACCCATTCACGGACCAACCCCGGCAAGGGTAGCTTTACCCGATGGATCGACCCATGCGGCTGTTATTACTAAGCCACGAGCTCCTCTTATGTTTTATTTAAATACCTATAATAAATAGAATATAAAAGAATTATAAAATGCTATCGATTCGTATTCTAAAAAATCTCCACCATTTATGCAAGGGTGGGTCAGCTAATGCTGTGGCTGACTGTACCTATCTCCTAGTTTCTACTCTCATTGTTTTCCACTTCTGATAATGATTTTATATGTTTTAAATCAATTTTAAAGAAAGGACATGTGCTTGCCCGGATACAGATCGGCCCGTGAACTCATCTCACCAGAGACGAGCCGAAGAGCAGTGGGATGAACCACTCTACAGGTTGGTACGGATTAATCACATGAATGCGTCCACCAACACCGCTGAGCGTGCCCGCCTGCTGGCTGTAGGTCACTGGGAGTCGAGCCGTTGGCTTCTGGCGCTACCGACACCCAACATAGGCACTATGCTGGGTGACACTATAGAGGTATGAGGAACAGGGTGAGGGAAAAGTGAGGATCCTCCGACCAAATGGGTGGTGTGTCTGGTGGGCAACTGCCCGACGATTGACGTCGGAACATAAATGCTAGTCGCACGGTAATCACTGACTGCGCGATGCAGGATTTTTCGTGACGTCAGTGTGCGTAGTTCGCATGTGGCGATATAGATGCCGCTACAACACCACCTTCCAGCTCACTACTTGTCTTTGTCTGGGCGGTTTTACCATGGAGTTTCTTTGCCAGCTCTTCTCCTTATGAAACGATCAATTGGAACCTAGCGTAGGTTTATGTGAAATAAAATATTTTAATTTTGATTTTGGGCACTCCTTGCTGGGCCCCGCATTGCTGCCAATGTGGTGAAGCGGTCAACTGCCTCACACACCACGGCTATCCAGTACTAAATCGTGGGCAGGATAGGACGGCACGCCAGCATTAATGACATCACCCGTCGTGCACTTGTCACCACCGAGGTGCCAGCTGTTTCAGAACCCAGTAGCTTAGCACATTTCTCGACACCCTTGCCCCATCCCATCTTCCTAGCACGGAGGGCTGTGCTGGGTCGGCTGCTGCAGGTGCGGAAACCTCAAACGTCAAAAATATTTCCATCTTATTGGGAGTTCCAGCTGTTTGGGGTTGAAACACTAGAGCCATGGCATCCACTTAATTTTTCAAGACAGCGCTAAGCAGTTGGTCGACTCTTCAAGTGACCAGAGTGCTGGCATATTGTAGTGTGGGATAGGTTTTCGGCCAAAGAATTAGCATTGCCATATAGCGTGGCAATGCCTTTAAGACACTTTTCCTGTTGACAACGATAAGGATTTTTTTGTTCATGCCCTATGATTCTTTCCCCTCCTTGTTTTTAATACAACACACAACTATGTACATATTAATAATATTACTTTAAGACTGTTAGCGTTTTTAAAATAAGTAGGTAAATATTATCGTGTTTAAAAAGATTTTAAAACATAAAGTACCGGTAGAATAATGATTAAATCAAGTTCTTGACAGAAAGAGATAAATGAAGAAAATAAATATATGGAGCATTAAAACAAACGTAATAAGTTGTACAGACGTCCACGTGGACAATAACGAACTCGCAAACATCATTTCCTTGATAAAATATTTGTATGGTTTCAATCAATCTGCCTAGCCTTTTCCCAACTATGTTGGGGTCGGCTTCCAGTCTAACCGGTTGCAGCTGAATACCAGTATTTTACATGGAGCGACTGCCTGTCTGACCTCCACAACCCAGTAACTGGGTAAAATACGATACCCCTTGGTAAGACTGGTTGTCAGACTTTCGGGCTTCTGACGACCCGTAACGACTGTCAAAGATCCACGAATGACAGCCAGGACCAACGGCTTAACGTGCTTTCCGAGGCACGGAGAAGTCTCGGTATGTAAAGATGGTCACCCATCCACTGACCAACCCCGGCAAGCGTAGCTTAACCTCATGGATCAACCCGTGCGGCTGTTATTACTTAGCCACGAGCTCCTCTATATTTGTATCGTTTCAATATAAACCGAAAAAAATATTTACTTTTAACTTTGAGAACAAATTGTTTTGGACAGAAATTCATTATTTACGTAAGAGAGGTTGCCATGACAACGGCTCACAATCCCTACCGCTTCTCTATTCGCAAAACCTTTACAAAAGGACTCCTACAATACATTGTTATTCTCTGTTTTTGTTTTACAATTAGAGTGTTTTATTGTGTTTTTCATTCGTAATTTTATTAAAAAAACAATTGAATCGGATTCCTTTTGATAATATTTTTATTTTTGTCGTTAAGTTTCCATTGTGAAATTTTCCTGCTCAACTTTTGACTCTAGATTCGGTTCTTTTCTTGGAACAATTTTTTATTGGACTTATAAAGGAACCTTCATTTGAATGATAATCTTATTCAGGTGCTAACAACATTCATCAATTTAAAAAAAACCGGTCAAGAGCGAGTCAGACTACGCACCGAGGGTTCCGTTCCGATTTCTGAAAAGGTTTGCTATTTAGAGACATCGTTTTATTTTTACTGTAATCAATACATAAACATCTATCATGTAGAATAATTTCAGATTTTTCTCTAAGCAAACTTCGGAGATAAGGGGGGTAAACAGTATTTTTTTTACATTTTTCATCAAAAGTCGAGAAATATAAGGCCTGAAAAAAATAAAAAAATGTTTGAGAATGTGCAAACAGCGTTCTTTCATATGATACCCACATGCCCTAGTAGGCCCACTTTGAATTTTTAAGACACCGTTTCAGTCCCTGTTGCAAAAAAATGTGGGTATATATTTTTATTTCATTATTATTTGCAAAATAGTTGGGTAAATCTAAAACTGTTCCAAATTCCAAGTTGATAGCATTAGTAGTTTTGAAATATCCAGCTGTGACAGACAGACAGACTGAGTCGCACCATAAGCGTTCCATTTTACCATTTAGGTACGGAAGCCTAAAAGGAATAATCCAAATCTAAACTCACGGGCACAGAACCAACACTTAAAGCTGACTAAAACAACATCCTGTGAATATATAAAGGCGTTAACACGTCATCACAAAAGCATTCCGCGAATATTTTGCAAAGTTCTCGCGAATACATACTTGTTCAAGTTACCACTTTACCGCCCTTACGGGTGAGGTACATCTGAATCATACATATCTCGTGTCGTCGCATAACTCCGCTTTGAAAGGGTTGAGACGGCACAAACCCGTCATTTGGGATTTATACCTGTACTAGCTTTTGCCCGCAGCTACGCCCACGGGAACGTACTATCGAGATAAAAAGAATCCTATGTCTTAATCTAGGTTATGTTCTACCCAAGTGCCAAATTTCATCCAAATTCGTTAAGCCGTTTTAGAGAGAAAACTTAGGTGAAGTGATCTTAAAGTGAGCTATCATTCCACCATGCTAGGGATTGACATTATTGATAGCTCACTTCACGCTCACTTCACGCAAGTTTTCACGGTGATATTTTTATAGAATAGTTCGGTTGAGCCTTCCCGTAGGTTTTATTATGTTCATACCCAAAAGAACTACCGATTATCTAAGACGATGTTGGGTCCTAGATTTGTAACATCAGTAAGGCGTGTTGCGGCCAGCCATTTGCTCATTCCAAACCCTTGCTCACCCGGTCAGTGCAGATAGAGGTAGTTTTGAAACTGTGTATATTCATTCTCTTTCAATTCACTCGAAACGAAAAATGATAAAATAAATGTTTAAGATAATATAAGATAAGATTTTTTTATTTGCTTTTTTTTTGGTCACCATTTTTTTGTGGATGGAAAATCATCAAATGACTTCTGAATGAGCGGAAGGGCGTGTCAGATTTTACTGACTAAAACCCACCCGTGTTCCTGCAGTTGCCTATGCCACTGTATCTCTTTCGAACAACCCGCGACCCCGGCGGCTTGTACACTCAACATCTATTATTAAATTATTATTAGAACAGCTCTACCCTGCATCTAGACACTTGTATGGAATTTTATAAAAATAAGTTAGCATTTTAATACCACTTACGAACTCCTATAATAAAAACCGGTCAAGAATGAGTCGGTCGGACCGCGCACCGAGGGGGTTCCGTACTGATATATAATTTTTGTTGATGATTTCTGAAAAAGTGTGCTATTTAGAGACATCGTTTTATTTTTCCTGTAATCTTTAGGTGAACTTCTATCACATAGAATAATTTCAGATTTTTCTCTTTGCAAACTTCGGAGATAAGACGGGGGAAAGGTTTTTTTTTTATTTTTTATCAAAAGTCGATAATTATGCGGCCTAAAAAAAGAAAAAAATGTTTGAGAATGTGCAAACAGTGCTCTTTCATATGATACCCCACGTGCCCTAGTAGCCCAACTTCGAATTCTTAAGACTCCTTATCAGTCACTGTTGCAAAAACAAAAAAATCTTTCTTATTTGTAAAATAGTTGGGCAAACGTCATATAAAACTCTTCCTTTCAAATTGATAGCATTAGTAGTTCTAACTAGATTTCCAGCTGTGACAGACGGACAGACAGACTGGCAAACTGATGAGTCACACCATAAGGGTTCCTTTTTACCATTTTGGTACGGAACCCTAAAAGCGTGTTGTGTGTGTAAAGTTCAAAGATGGCGCCACTAGAGCTCCATAAAGTGAGAGGTGTTGGCCGTCCGCCAACGAACATAATGACTTCTCTTAGAGCCACAGGCCAGGAGCACTATACTCAGTGATATGCTTTTCAAGGGTAGCAACTAAATATAGTAATACTTCTACCTACTACCTGGAAAAATTATGTAATTCATACAAAATTTTTCTCTATTTTTATTTCTTAATGAATGATTGAAGTTTATGTAAAGATTACAGAAAAAATAAAACGGTGACTTTAAATAGCACACTTGTTTAGAAATCGGAACGAAACCCTCGCTGAAGGAGTACGACCCGCTCTTTTGACCGGTTTTTTCTTCTTCCTCACTCAAGCAACTCCTTCTATATATCTCATTGAAGTGATAAAATCCTTATTCTAGTTTACATAAAGTAACATATTTGTATATTTTCGTACATTACGTGGGCAACGTATGAGATTTTCATATCATATTATGCAGAATCCAAACGTCAGATATTTGAAGAGGGTAGATTGAACTGTAGGTATTAGTCCACTAAATAATACGAGATTGATAGTCTTGAAGAAAAAGTTTACTCAGTAAGGTTACAGTACAGATAGAAAGGCTGAAGAACATATACAGGCACTAGATAGGCAGATAGAATTTAAACGGAAAAGAAAGGTTCGAGTTACGAGCGCGCGGCGATAGGTTGTTACAAGGCAAGCGAGCGCGTGAGTGCCTTGCGCGACGGCGGACAATGGACTGGCGCGTCACCAGCGATAAAACCGAACATTGCCGAGTGGAGCGCGGCGGCACGGCGGAACCAGCCGATGAGTGATCTCGCGCCTCGGGTCGCTTCGTCGTGTGGCGGCGATGCCGCTACAGTAGCCCCCCGGCGAGACCGTGACTACGGTCGAAAGAAGTCAGGGAAGCGAACTCTTCTTCCGCTGCGCGTGCGAGTCACTGGTTCATCTGTAGATGGTAAGGACGATTCAGTTGGAGGTGCGCCGACTGGATCTGTGGTTGAGTTGTCCCTGTGACTGTCTTGAGTGACGTATGCTGGTTTCAGGCGATCTAGTGATATGTTGGTGCTCTTGCCCCGTACCTCAACTTCAAAGTATTTAGCCATCTTCTTTAGCACCTTGTAAGGACCAGCATACGGTGGCTCCAATGATCTGCGCACGTAATCTAGCCTCAAGAAGACGTGGGTACAGTTCTGCATGTCTTTTGGTATGTAGAAGGTGTTGTTTCTGTGCCACTTAGTTGGCTTCGGAGACAAGTTAGCCATGTGTTTTGCCAGACGTGTAGCGAAGCTGGTGATGTCTTCAACGGTGTGGTTGTCTGACGGTGACAGAAACTGGCCCGGCAAGCGCAGAGGCTCGCCGTAAACCAGCTCAGCTGAGGATGCTTGGACGTCATCTTTCCAGGAACTACGTATCCCGAGCAGAACGATTGGCAAGACTTCTGTCCATTGCGTGTTATTGTGACACATGATGCCTGCTTTGAGTTGTCGATGCAGCCTCTCAACCATCCCATTTGATGCAGGATGATAGGCTGTAGTGCGGAAGTGACGTGCGCCGAGCAGTGCTGCCAGGGCCTTAAACAGGCCGGACTCGAACTGCCGACCGCGATCAGTAGTGATCTGCGAGGGGCAACCGAACCTCGATATCCACCCGGATACCAAAGCGGCCGCACAGGTATCGGCAGTGATGTCTTTCAGTGGTATCGCCTCAGGCCATCGTGTGAACCGGTCAACGATGGTGAGACAATATCTGAAATCAGAAGACAGTATTAGAGGCCCTACGATGTCGAGATGGATGTGGTGGAATCTCGACGAGGTTGAAGGGAAATGGGAAAGAGGAGCGGATGTGTGTCGAGTAACTTTACAGCGCTGGCAGTGAAGACAGCATCTGCACCACTCTCTACAGTCCTTACGAATCCCTGGCCAGACAAATCTTTGCGCGACCAGTCGCACGGTAGCTGTACGTCCGGGGTGGCTCAGACAGTGAAGAGCATCAAACACTTGCTTACGCAGCTCTGGTGTGACGTAGGGTCTTGGTGGTTGAGTTGAAACGTCGCAGTAGAGATTGGTGTCTGAGCCAACCAGAGTTATCTTCTCTAGTTTCAGCGACGATCCTTTTTCTACTAGCGACTTAAGTTCGGGGTCTGACTCCTGAGATTGGGCTAAAACCTTGTAATCAATCGACGTCGTGACTTCTTCAATACGTGACAAGGTATCAGCTACGACATTTTCAGCACCGGGTATGTAGCGTATATCTGTAGTAAATTGTGCGATGTAATCAAAGTACCTGTATTGACGTGGCGAGCAATTCTCTCTTGAGTTTATATAGGCGTATGTCAGTGGGCGGTGATCGGTGAAGACGACAAATTCCCGCGCTTCCACCATATGCCGAAAATATTTGATTGCCTCGTAGACGGCAAGCAGCTCGCGATCGTAGGGACTGTACTTGCGTTGAGCTTGGTTCAGTTTCTTGGAGAAGAACGCAAGTGGCTCCCACTGTGTTCCGGCGCGTTGCTGAAGAACTGCTCCTATGGAAACGTCAGATGCGTCAGTAAGTAGAGAAAGCTCTGCCTGTTCCCTTGGATGTGCAAGAAGCGTAGCATTAGATAGCGTTCTTTTGCATTCTTCAAATGCTTCTAGCTGGAGCTGCGACATCTGTACTGGATCTGAGCCCTTGACCTTTTCTCCACCCAACATCGAGTTTAGCGGGGCTTGACTTTTTGCAGCATTGGGTACGAACCTTCTATAAAAGTTTAGCATGCCCAGGAATCTCCGTAACTCCTTCACCGTGCGTGGAACTGGAAAGTCCTGTATTGCCTGGACTTTCGTGCTGAGAGGTTGGGTACCAGCAGCAGATACCTGGTATCCAAGGAAAGTCACCTCGGGCTGGCCCCACACACATTTTGCTGCGTTGATGAGAACGCCGTATTCCTGCAGGCGTGACAGCAGCTGGCGCAGGTGCTGCCTATGCTGGTCTGGTGAAGAAGAATAAATTAAGATGTCGTCGAGAAATCCGAAGCAAAAGTCATCAAAGCCGGTAAGTACTTCATCTATAAAACGTTGGAAGGTTTGAGCTGCATTCCTAAGGCCAAAGGTCATGAAAGGAAATTCAAACAAACCAAATGGTGTTGTTATGGCTGTCTTTGGTATGTCCGCTTCATTTACTGGTAGCTGGTTATATGCCTTAATTAAATCAATTTTTGTGAAAATAGTGGAGCCAGAAAGCCGCTGTGAGAAGTCCTGGATGTGTCGTATAGGGTAGCGGTCAGGTATAGTACGTGAATTTAGCGCACGGTAGTCGCCGCACGGGCGCCACCCGTCATCCTTCTTCCTCACCAGGTGCAGAGCCGAAGACCACGGGCTCTCGGAACGCCTTGCAGTTCCATTGGCTACCATGTCATCAAACTCTTTCTTTGCTATCTTTAATCTCTCTGGATCCAGGCGCCTAGGTCTGCTAGCAACGGGCGGTCCAGAAGTGGTCTTAATAAAGTGCACCGTATTATGCTTAGGTTTGTTTTGATTCACAGTACCTGCAGGACGGGTTACCTCTGGAAACTCACGCAGTAGTTGGTGGAACTCAGTCTCTCCGGTGACAGTTTTGACAGATGCCACATCATCAGGAACCTTCTGTGGGGATGCTGCCACGAAGAGTGAGGTGGTGCCATCTATGAGCCTGTGGTTGCGGCAATCTATAAGCAGATTATAAAAACTTAGAAAATCTACACCTATAATTGGCTTTGACACGTCGGCTATGGTAAATTTCCATGTAAACGAACGGCGAAGACCTAGGTTGAGGTTAAGTTGCACTGGACCGTAGGTATTAATAATACTCCCATTGGCTGCCGTCAAACTGAACTTTGTTACGTTGCAGGGCGTCTTGATCGCTGACCGAGGGTAGACGCACAGATCCGAGCCTGTATCCACAAGAAATAACATTTTAGAATAACGGTCAGTAACAAAAAGACGGCCTGTTGCTAATGGGCAGTCGTAGGCCGCTAATTCGGGCTGCCTTTCGAGTTTTCCGACCTCCATGTACAAGGCTGTGTGCATTTCTTTGCACGGACGCCGAATGTGAAATGGTACCAACAATGCGGGTGATTTTCTGGCGGCTGGCATGGCCTGGAATGGGATCTATTTCGCCTGTTACCACTTTTAGATCGTGAATGAGAACGACCACGTACCTGCTTTCGGTTATCCACTCTACCTGACAGTGAACTCACTTGTTTGGTTAATTCCGCTATTTGACATGCCATCTCTTTCATAAGTGTAGATGTACCTGCCTCCGCTACGCTTGCTACTTGCATGGGCCGCGCCGGCGCAATTTCATTGACGGTGTCCGCTAAATCCGCTAATTTGTCCAACGGTAGATCAGGTTGTGACGCAATAACCGTTTGTAGGTTGGTCGGTAACCGATTCGACCACAATGTCCTTAGGAAATCTTCCGGTACTGAAGGTCCTGCTAGGTGGCGTAAATGTCGCAAAAACTGCGATGGTTTACGGTCACCCAGCTCCTCGTGCATTAATAGTTGCTTAACTTTACGTTCCCGCGAGGCTGACAACCGCTTGATAAGCTCTGTCTTTATCTTTTCATATCTATCCGTCGCTGGCGGGTTGGTGATGATATCTTTTACCTCGGTGGCGTACCGGTGCTCCAGCGCAGACACGACCTGATAAAATTTGGTAAGGTCCGCTGTAACGTTCGCCAACGCGAACTGGCACTCCATCTGTGCGAACCACATTTCAGGATCATCAGGCCAAAACGGTGGTGGACGAACGCCTACACGCGACGTTTCCGCAGTCAAATTACCATCAGTCGCTCCCATGTCGGTGTCACCAATATGTAGGTATTAGTCCACTAAATAATACGAGATTGATAGTCTTGAAGAAAAAGTTTACTCAGTAAGGTTACAGTACAGATAGAAAGGCTGAAGAACATATACAGGCACTAGATAGGCAGATAGAATTTAAACGGAAAAGAAAGGTTCGAGTTACGAGCGCGCGGCGATAGGTTGTTACAAGGCAAGCGAGCGCGTGAGTGCCTTGCGCGACGGCGGACAATGGACTGGCGCGTCACCAGCGATAAAACCGAACATTGCCGAGTGGAGCGCGGCGGCACGGCGGAACCAGCCGATGAGTGATCTCGCGCCTCGGGTCGCTTCGTCGTGTGGCGGCGATGCCGCTACAGAACCGTCTCCTGAGACGTTTATCCTAATACTTTATACACTCACACTTATTTCATTCATGTATAGAGGGATTGGACGTGTAGAGTTACTGTATATCAATTTAGAGAAGTGGTGGCAGGGAGCAAACAGAAGCTTACCTTCCAACTTAAAATGTTTACATGTGTATCCATAAAAGTTCCAACTTCGAGCACATTTATGTATAAACTAGCTTTTGCCCGCGACTTCGTCCGCGTTTCCGTCGTTTTTCGTAAAAAAGTACCATTATGTCCTTCCTCACGGTTCAGTGGTTTTGATGTAACAGACAGATTAACTTTCGGAAATATAATATGTCAATCCACAATACTGTTGAAAAATATCGCAATAAGGAACCGCAGAATATTATTATTAATAGCTGTGCCCGCGACTCCGTCAGCGTGTAACTCCTTGTATGTTATTAAGTTAATGTATTGGACTGCTAAGCTATCGGGAGTTACACGTGTTATTGTGAGTCAACCATAAAAGATAGATATATGCTGTTGTGGGATATTTTTTAGATAATTTTATGTAGAACATTTCCGTCATAAATGATTTCTATGTAGCTTTAACCATTAAGGCTGCACACGCGACGGAAGCTTAAAAAATGCAGCAACTTCTCCCGTTTTCCCTACATTTCCCTTCACTGCTCTGCTCCTATTGATTGTAGCGTGATGAAAAGTATACTATAACCTCCCCAGGAGTATGAAGAATAATTGCACCAAGTTTCGTTAAAATCCGTCGAGTAGTTTTTGTTCCTATAAGGAACATACAGACAGACAGACAGACAGACAGACAGACAGACAAAAATTTTACTGATTGCATTTTTGGCATCAGTATCGATCACTAATTACCCCCTGATAGTTATTTTGAAAATATATATCATGTACAGAATTGACCTCTCTACAGATTTATTATAAGTATAGATTAGGAAGATATGGTTCGCGCTCCTCGACGTGGACCGTATAAATTGTGTTAAACGCACACAATTGACCTTAGTCACCATCGAACTGGCGTTTGTGTAGCACGTTATGTAAAATTACCGTAAGCAGCAACAATGCCTTCCTGTGTTTTCAAAATGTGCACAAATAGTTCAAAAACAAAAAACAAGTTCCACGGGATAACTTTTCAATCTAAGAGTACAGCCAAAATTGTTAATTTGTTGAAAATTATAATAATATTCAATGTTTGCTTCCCCATGTTTGTGTCCGTCAATGTCATTCATAATCGTAGAGAGCTCGTGGCTAAGTAATAACAGCCGCACGGGTCGATCCATCAGGTTAAGCTACGCTTGCCGGGGTTGGTCAGTGGATGGGTGACCATCTTTACATACTGAGACTCCTCCGTGCTTCGGAAAGCACGTTAAGCCGTTGGTCCCAGCTGTCATTCGTGGAGCTTTGACAGTCGTTACGGGTCGTCAGAAGCCCGAAAGTCTGACAACCAGTCTTGCCAAGGGGTATCGTATTACCCAGTTACTGGGTTGTGGAGGTCAGATAGGCAGTCCATGTAAAATACTGGTATTTAGCTGCATCCGGTTAGACTGGAAGCCGACGCAAACATAGTTGGGAAAAGGCTAGGCAGATTGATTGTCTTTGGTCTTGGTGATGGTGTGGCAATGGGCAACATTGTCAAACTTGAACTTTGATTTATTGAATACGAGGCTTTTGGCTACTTTAAAATATGTAAAATACAAGTGTACAGCTGCATCCGGTTAGACTGTAAGCCGACCACAACATATTTGGGTAAAGGCTAGACTGGAAGCTGACCCCAACATAGTTGGGAAAAGGCTAGGCAGATTGATTGTCATTCATAATCGTAAACATTCGGTGGCTGACGCGATTTTGCTTGCACGACAGCGCCGGGTCCTATCTCTGGCCTTGTCTATCGATAACTGTAGGTTTGCGACTGTGATCACAGATGTGTGAGTTTCGGTGCATAATATAGTCGTGCGGCGATAAATAATGAAAGTATGGTGCGCCGACCTCAAATAAAATGGATAAGGGCAGGAGAATGATGACGATGATAGATTAAACACACATACTACGTTTGTCGCTTCAAATGAAAAATAAGTAAATACTAAAAGAGTCTGATACTATCAAATAAAATGTTATTAGGATTGACTTTTCATATCAAACAAGTAGATAGAAAAACCAATCTCCCATGTTATCGAAAGATCACTACTGTTGTACAAATGTACATAATACAAGTAAATATGATGCGCAATATATCTGAAAGAGTTATTCTAATTTGCTTTTCGCATATAATATAATAGCAAGGAATATGGGTAGGAAAATATTAGACATACTACTAGCCTACTAATATTATGCGAAAGTTTGTGAGGATATATGGATGTTTGTTACTCCTTCACGCAAAAATTACAAAACGGATTTTGATGAAATTTGGCACACATATAGTTTACTAGCACTTCCAGCGCGGCTTCGCCCGCGTGGATGTCGGATAATACGTACGTACGTACGTATTTTTTATTTTGAAATTGTGTAATTTATAAAATTCAAATGTAAATTATTTTAGTGTTATGCTGTAATTATGTAATTTAATTTAATTAATTAATTAGTAACTTTATGTGTAAATTCAGATACAATTTATTTTTTCATGAATAAATGACTAATGACTAATGACTAATATCCCACGGAAACGTACTACCAGGAATTCCTTCCGTATGCCTTGTCTACATTATAAAGGGAACCTCTGTGCAAAATTTCAGCTTTATAGGTCCAAGGGTTTGAGCTGGGCGTTGATGAGTCAGTCAATCAGTCAGTCAGTCAGTCAAGACTTTTCTTTTTATTTATATAGATAGATAACCTGGATTAACACAAAGGATACTTTTTATCCCAATATTTCCACGAGTTCGACATTTAAGCGGGGGAAACCGCGAGGCGCTGATAGTATTATATGAAATTGTGTAATTTATAAAATTCAAATGTAAATTATTTTAGTGTTATGCTGTAATTATGTAATTTAATTTAATTAATTAATTAGTAACTTTATGTGTAAATTCAGATACAATTTATTTTTTCATGAATAAATGACTAATGACTAATGACTAATATCCCACGGAAACGTACTACCAGGAATTCCTTCCGTATGCCTTGTCTACATTATAAAGGGAACCTCTGTGCAAAATTTCAGCTTTATAGGTCCAAGGGTTTGAGCTGGGCGTTGATGAGTCAGTCAATCAGTCAGTCAGTCAGTCAAGACTTTTCTTTTTATTTATATAGATAGATAACCTGGATTAACACAAAGGATACTTTTTATCCCAATATTTCCACGAGTTCGACATTTAAGCGGGGGAAACCGCGAGGCGCTGATCTATACTAATATTATAAAGAGGTAAAATTTGTATGTAAGTTTGTAAGTTTGTAAGTTTGTATGTTTGTAAGTTTGTATGTAGGGGGTAATCTCCGGAACTAATAATCCAATTCTAAAAAAAATTTCACTGGTAGAAAGCTACATTATTCCTGAGTGCTATAGGCTATAAATTATATTTATATCATGCATATTAGCCGAGCTATCACAATTTTTGTCTAACAAGTCGGAAAGAAATACGTCTTTAAACAGACTTTTTTGCATGCGCTGCCTAAATGGTTGTTTAAAATTGAGAACAATGTATGGCAATCTGGTCCGTCTTAAATAATTCTACAAAAAAGTCCGCGACACTATATTTCTATCTTTTATATTTTACCTTTTATACATCTTTTATTGTTTTAAAAAAGTATTTTTTAGACATACTTACGTTTAGATGATTATTTAAACAACAACACATTAATCCTTATCCAAATAAGTTATTTTATGATCACAAGGACATCATGGAGATAAAATTTGGCCTTTACAGTATGGCAATTGGTCGTACAGTTTCGGTAATAATATAAAATTACTAAAACGCAAAATAACTTTAATTCATACCGCTCGCTCTTGAGCAAACATGTTTAGTGCGGACGTTTTATCAATTTAACCATAGATGGCGTTGTGCAAATAAGTAATTTTTCTGAATTGCGAGATTTATTATTTCAATAATGTCGGTGGAATACAGCGGAAGAGTTTGTTTTTTTGTTAGTTTGTTTAAACGCGCTATCTCTGGAACTACCCCAGTCGGATTTGAAAAAAATCTTTTTGCATTTTGTAACCCAGTTCTTGAGGAGGGATATAGGCTATTTAACATCACGCTAGGGCCCTTAGGAGCCGAGCGCGAAGTAATAGCGCGGGCAGGCGATGCAGAAGGATATAGGCTATTTAACATCACGCTAGGGCCCTTAGAAGCCAAGCGCGACGTAATAGCGCGGGCAGGCGATGCGGAATGATATAGGATATTTAACATCACGCTAGGGCCCTTAGAAGCCGAGCGCGAAGTAATAGCGCGGGCTGGCGATGCGGAAGGATATAGGCTATTTAACATCACGCTAGGGCCCCTAGAAGCCGAGCGCGAAGTAATACCGCGGGCAGGCGATGCGGAAGGATATAGGCTATTTAACATCACGCTAGGGCCCTTAGAAACCGAGCGCGAAGTAATAGCGCGGGCAGGCGATGCGGAAGGATATAGGATATTTAACATCACGCTAGGGCCCTTAGAATCCGAGCGCGAAGTAATAGCGCGGGCTGGCGATGCGGAAGGCTATTTAACATCACGCTAGGTCCCCTAGAAGCCGAGCGCGAAGTAATACCGCGGGCAGGCGATGCGGAAGGATATAGGCTATTTAACATCACGCTGGGGCCCTTAGAAACCGAGCGCGAAGTAATAGCACGGGCAGGCGATGCGGAAGGATATAGGATATTTAACATCACGCTAGGGCCCTTAGAAGCCGAGCGCGAAGTAATAGCGCGGGCTGGCGATGCGGAAGGATATAGGCTATTTAACATCACGCTAGGGCCCTTAGAAACCGAGCGCGAAGTAATAGCGCGGGCAGACGATGCGGAAGGATATAGGATATTTAACATTACGCTAGGGCCGTTAGAAGCCGAGCGCGAAGTAATAGCGCGGGCTGGCGATGCGGAACGTTATAGGCTATTTAACATCACGCTAGGGCCCCTAGAAGCCGAGCGCGAAGTAATACCGCGGGCAGGCGATGCGGAAGGATATAGGCTATTTAACATCACGCTAGGTCCCTTAGGAGTCGGACAAAAATAAAAAATGTCCGAAAGGATGCTAAGCGCAAACGAAGTAATAGCGCGGGCAGTCGTTGCGATTCGATGCGTGGGGGTTAGTGGGTGTGGGGGGCAAGAAATTTTACGCGGACGAAGTCGCGGGCAAAAGCTAGTAGTATTATAAAATTGATAATAATAGGTATCAATAACATTTATAATACTACCAGCGCCTATAGCCAGAAAATTCTTCACTTTGTGACTTTATTATCTACATTATGATTACATTAAAATTATCGCGAGCCGTTTTCAGTAGCAAATAATTCGGCCGGCTCTTAGTAGGTATTCGGACGCGAGAAAATGACAATGCGTTCGATAGTAGGTAAGTAGAAAAGCATTTACACAAATAAAATAATTTTAATTCTAACCGATTGCTATTTTAAGTTAGTAGGTACTAAATTAGGTTGATCTTGCAATTTTTTTTGTTTTTTTTTTCCTGGGTTCCTTTATCGATACTGAACCTAGCCTTATTCTATGGCACGCAATTACTTTAACACCCTGTATAGTGAAGTGAATAGTATGAAGTGCACTTGTCAATTCAAAATTGAATTTAACGAAGGCTACTTGTAACTTAAATTTTCTGCCTAAGTATTCAAATGCTGCCCTTTAGAAATAGCGACGAAATAAAATAAATTGAATAATTTCTATTATGCACACTTACAACTCCGTAATTGGCCAACATTTATTAACCTTTACCGAAATTAAGAACATAAGATATTATGTAAAACGTTCTCTAGTTCAGACACTCTGTAGGGCGGTTGAGTGATACTTGTACCTGTAAAACGAGGGTTGAGAGCAGAATATATTTATATTGAATTTTGAAATATTTATAGTATCTAAGCTGCTGTGTTCTTAGTTCGTGTGGTAAAAATGGGAACAATATTAATAGAAAGGTAGTTAACTTGAAGACTTAATACGTTAAATGCTTCTTTTATTTAAACTTTAATGTAATTTAATACCTGATTTTCATGGCATATACACTCGAGAGCAATGAATTAGAGTCACATATAGGTACCTGAAAGGACCGGAAAGTAAGAATGCTTAGTGAAGCTTAGTGAAATAAATTGTGTTTAGGTATATGGCATCCTGGGGAAGTACATAGGCTACTTTTTTTCTCAAAAATAATGTTACAGGGGATGAAAGTTTGTATGGGAAACCCATTTTTTAAGTTAGGAATATGAAAATTAAAATGATGTTTTTGGTAGGAAAAAAAAAAAAAAATTCAATATTTTTTTTTAAATACGCGGTTCAGCGTTTTAAAAAATCGAAAAAAAAAAAATTAAAATAATATTTTAAAATGTTTGTGTACGTTTTTAAGAGATTTAAGGGATTGGAAATGTAGTCATAGTTCGTATCTTGAGGTAACATTTAGAACATTTAATTGTCTAATAAACACAATTAATTTCATTAAGCTAGCATTGGTCGCTGTGATTAACTCAAGACAATGTTTATGTTATGTTCTTTCTCCAGGATCAGCTTACATAATGACAGGTTACATGAGTTAAGTACTAAAATTGTTTATTTTATTTGACAAAAATATAATTTAATGTATTGTGTTGCGTAAATTATTTTGCATAGGTACTATTGTATAGAATCTAGTTCTTCTAACTGAACAGACAGCTGTGCTGCTGGGGAGTTTGTTCCGCTACTTCTTCTTCCCAGCTAAAGCACTAGGAAGTTGTGAAGGGCGGGCGTTTTGTGGGGACTGTCTTACTGTAATTTCGACGTTCAAAAAGTGCTGATTCTCAGCCTAATTTGAATAAAGGACTTTTGATTTGATTTTGATTTCATTTTACTCATTAAATTTATTTGCATTCCACAATGTTAACGTAGTTATAAAATATAAATAATTTTAGATCATTGTGGACCCCATTGGAGACCTTCAGGTGGGTATCTTTATGTTACCCTATTCATTGCTCTCGAGTGTAGAAAGAAGTAGGTAAAACAGCAGATTAAAGTAATACCAAAGAGTTTTTAAAACTTAGCAAGCAACCTAATTTGTGATATCACGAGGCTCTACTCTTACAATTTTTCCTATTAATGAAGTTATTCGAAATAATATCCACAGGTCAGATCCATAGCTATAAAATGCAGTTGGTGAAAGTACTTACTTTCATTCATTATTTTAGACAACATTGATAAATAATATAATATCACTGGAGAAATGAAATATTATGATGAAAATGTTAGGTTGTACCTTCCGAACATTATTATCTATATCTTCTATCCCTTAATTTGATCTTGGATTTAATATAGCTAAGCTGTTAAAATGGGAGGATATAACGTGGTTGGCTGAGACCCTATTTTAATCGAATCTCGCTGATTTATGCAAAGCGATGAGTTATGTCCCAGCTATTACCTGAGGCTGGAGGTCTAAGGTAACTCTCCCGATCGTCCGTCATGCCTTTGTTGTCAAACAAAGGGGTTTTCATAGTTCATTTTAATTAAGTATATGCCTTGAAAATAGTGGGTTTTTTTTTAGATATTTGCATCATCTTTTCAGATATTTTGAAGCCTTGCGAGTTGCGTTTTAGCCCTACGATGACGTTAAGCAGGCACACAGTATGGTTTGTTAACATACCAAAAACGAGTTACAAAGCCCACTTTAGCCTAGCCCTTTAAAAAAAATAAAAAATAGATGAAAAAAAAAATAGTAAAAAATAAAATAGAGTGATGAACGAACGAAATGAGGAACGTGAAAGTAATTTATTTATTTAATATTTATTTATTTATTTAATCTTTTCGCACAAAAAACAGCACAAATGCGGACTTAATGCCTTAGGCATTTCATGCGATGCGGAGGTAGATCAGGGGGACTGAAACGGCCACTTGTGCAGAATCATAATAGGATAATAGGTATTTATGAATCTTAGTTGATATCGTACAACTGTCAGAAACTGACAATTCATAATTTATCTGCGTACAATTCATAGCACGCAATTCATCTGTTTGACAGTTTTGTATGGAGATTCGTAAAATGGTCCAGAAATTATGAATTGCTTTATGGAAGTTTAATGTCAATTAGCACAATCATAATAAATTGCTGGGAATTCAGGAAATGAATCGCTTTTAGAGGAATTGCTGGCCGTTTTAGGCCCCCGAACGAATCAAGACACCAAAACAAAAACGAACTAAGTACCTACTCTTGCAATCGCTATTTGTAATTTTCTCATGATGTATGTCCCCATACTAGAAAAAAAATTAAATTAAAAATTTAAAAAACCCCCAACGCAAAAAAGAAACAGTTAAAAAGTCAAAAATAATACCTATCGTTGAGCCATCAAATTCGATTGAGTAATACCTATATATATTTTAATTACAGAAATTGATGGATGCCACGATAAGGTTTGCTCATTGAATTGGCGCTATAATGTCGCGGCGGGGTACCGCATATGTTACATAGTCAATCAAGTGAAGGGTCTGACTTAATTATGCGGTACCCCGCCGTGACATTATAGCGCCATTTCAATGAGCAAACCTTATCGTGCCATCCATCAATTTCTGTAATTAAAATACAGGGTGGCCGGAACATTGACGTCCAAAAATAAAATTTCGGTCCCTCGTATCGTGGGGTATTCGAAGCACCCCCATATATGTTCCGCGACTTTTCATAGTTTTCGAGTTATGAATTTTTTTCTGAATGTTTGAAAATTTTCGACCTGACCAACCTAAAAAAATTCTAAAAAAAAAAGTACAGGGTTTTATCGAGTTTCTTTTTTTGCAACTGAATTTTCATAAGTAGTACTTTTATGCATAAAATAATCAGCTTCGTAACTGTGATGAAAGTTATGAAAATGTTGATCTAAAGTGAAAAATTTACGTTCGGTAAATTATGACTCAAAGTTTCAACTTTAAATTAAAAATCTTAACAGGTGACTTCATAATTCCTAAGTAGGCTTCAAGAATGCGCCAGACTCTCAGCTTTCATAATCATAAAAAAAATGAAGTACTTAATAGGGCTACTTTGTTTAAAATCGGCCTTCAAAGACAGCAAGGTGGAAAAATTCTTAAAATTACCCATCTGAGTAATTATTTTTTTTGGCTATTTTCTCGTTCCTAAGGTTAATTAATGATAAGAATACTGAAAACTAACCAACAAATAGTTTCAGAGTTGGGTAAGAAAAGTTTTACGTAAAAAGTGGTTTTGAATAAAACACAGATGATAATGTGAAAAAAGTACTTAATTTATTTTTAACATTTACAAAAGGTTTTCAAAGTGGCCACCACCAGCAGCAATACACATTCTACACCTACGTAAGAAATTGTCTGGCAATCGTCTAAAAGCGTCTCTGTTCTCTCTCACAACACGTTCAGCTTCTGCAATCAACTGCCTCAGCTCTTGTTCACTTGAACAGTCTCGGGCGTATGCTATTTCCTTGTAATAGCCCCAAATAAAGAACATTTAAAAAAATCTTCGTGTTTAAATCTTAGCTTTCCTGCAGTCATTTTTGGTTGGCAAACTAAATAACCTTAGGAGCGAGAAAATGGAAAAAAAAAATTATTAATCAGATAGCTAATTTTAAGAATTTTCCACCTCGCAGTCTTTGAAGGCCGATTAAGGCCAAAGTTAGCCCCATTAAGTCCTACGTTTTTTAATGATTATGAAAGCTGAGAGTCTGACGCATTCTTGAAGCCTACTTGAGAACCATGAAGTCACCTGTTTAGATTTTTAATTTGAAGTTGAAAATTTAAGTCATAATTTACCGAACGTAAATTTTTCACTTTAGATCAACATTTTCATAACTTTCATCACAGTTACGAAGCTGATTATTTTATGCATAAAAGTACTACTTATGAAAATTCAGTTGCAAAAAAAGAAACTCGATAAAACCCTCTACTTTTTTTTTAGATTTTTTTTAGGTTGGTCAGGTCGAAAATTTTCAAACATTCAGAAAAAAATTCATAACTCGAAAACTATGAAAAGTCGTGGAACATACATGGGGGTGATTCGAATACCCCACGATACGAGGGACCGAAATTTTATTTTTGGACGTCAATGTTCCGGCCACCCTGTATATATAGGTATTACTCAATCGAATTTGATGGCTCAACGATAGGTATTATTTTTGCCTTTTTAACTGTTTCTTTTTTGCGTTGGGGGTTTTTTAAATTTTTAATTTAATTTTTATTTTAACATTTTTAAACTTTTTTAACAATTTAACAATATAGAAATGCATTTTTATTACTGCAGAATGTTAAGTTTCTCTGCAAATAACATTAACTTATAATGACCATCGTACTGCAAATAGAATCAAATACTGATCAAAACGGATCCAAACACGACATATCTGCTATATTATTTTACCAAGAGTATTCTAGTGTGCTGGATATCCTGGCTGCAGCATCAGCTCATCGTGTTGCCACCATTGCATTGTATGTAGAATAAAATACTGATCAAAACGAATCCAAACACGACATATTGCTATTACTTTTTCAAGAGTGTTCTAGCTGGACATCCTGGCTGCAGCATCAGCTCATCCTGTTGCCACCATTGCATTGTATATAGAATCAAATACTGATGTAAATGAATCCAAACACGACATTTCTGCTATTATTTTTTCAAGAGTATATCCAGCACACTAGTGCTGGATATCCTGGCTGCAGCATCAGACCGAGAATTCTATAATCATCAATATATAGATAGCATACATGGATGTTTCAAATTTTAGGTCACACTAAGGTTTGAAAGTAAAGTAAATACCCTTTACGCGTCTAAGATCCCTACCGCAGCTAACAAAAGAGCGGATAACTTTGAAACGGCTGAACCGATTTTGATAAAACATGTCTAAGAAGCATCGCTGGAAAACCTGCTTTCAAATAAAAAAAACCGCATCCAAATCAGTCCACCCGTTTAAGCGCTACGGTGCCACAGACAGACACACAGACACACACACACACACACACACATAGCGGTCAAACTTATAACACCCCTCTTTTTGCGTCGGGGGTTAAAAAGGACATTAAACATAGTTAATTTTGCCGTTACTTCATTATATACAAAAGCAAAGCGAACTTGTATTCAAACACTACCCTTACGAAGTAGGCACCCGCTGAATACATTAGCTACAAGCGGCTGAATATTGAGACGAGAGTTCAGAAAGGCTGAATATCTCAATACAAGCTTTATGACGCCAATAAATCTTCGCTGGAGGAGATAATAGGGCTGTTGGATTCAAGCTGGTTTTGTATAGCAGACTATTATATTGTATTGTAAACCTGACCCTTAGGAGAGTGCTATTAAGTATGTGACCTGTGTTTCAAAGACATCGATTTTGGTAGCAATCAAGATGTTGTCAAATTAGCTTCCACGTAAACTTTCAGGTTTGATGACATCCTGAAATGTCTTCAGGAACTATTTGAAAGTGCTTGTGGGACGTCGTAATTGAATACCGCTGCCATCCATTTCACGACATTGCATTGTAGCTTTCACATAAAATAGCCTATTTTTACACGACAACGACAATGTAATAAAACCATCCAGTGGGGGCCAGGATAACCACATAGACCGAGGAGCATGCCTGGTACTGGTAGTCATTACATTGACCCACAGCCCCACAGCCCCACACCCCCACACCGCACCGCCGCGAACTTGGCGTAAATTGCATACAGGGCCCCAAGTCTGCCATTTTTTACATTCCAACACGATCCCATTGTCACTGCATTGTCATTTTGCTAAAAGTTCGTAATCTGCTAAATTCATAATTTAATACAATGGAGTGTCAGTGGTTGACCATTGGAAAGTCATAATGACGCCATTATTTTAGTAGATTACCAAACTTGTCGAAATCAACAATTATGAAATCAATGATAGACCATTCTGACACTATTGTAATAGCAGACTTGAGGCCCAGGCTGTGTGAAACATGATTAGCGTCGTGTGAAGCGAGAGACATGTTGAATTGTGGAAACTTATTAGATTTCCTAAATACTACTTTTACGGACGGTAATATTCAAAACTACAGAAATTTCTAGCATTCAAAAATTCATACTTTCTTCGTCTCATCTTGTCATCGAACCCACAGCAACTCACTCATATGCCACGCTTACGATTACTCAACAAACGTAGTACTTACGTGTAATTTACTCATAAGTAAAAATTTAGTAAGTAGAACTTTATTTGGATATTTCGTAAAGTTGAACTTCCCTAGTAAGAGAGAAATTCCATTAAAATTCAATCTCAAACAGAAATAAATCCAAATTGGAGATTTTAGGGTTGACACTTAACTTGTTTCAACAAATTCGAGATTAACCTAATGCTCACCGGCGGTGTGAACGAGGCCGTCATCGATGTCTTGTACGGGGCCAACCTATGTGCCCTGCGCAAGAAGGACGGCGGCATTCGTCCCATCGCCGTTGGGTGCACATACAGGCGTACGGCAGCCAAAATATGCTGTAAGTTGTATAGCGAATCGCTTACAGCTAAGTTTCAGCCCCTGCAGCTTGGTTTTGGCTCGAAGGGGGGCTGTGAGGCTGCTGTACATGCCCTGTCTACCTTTTTAAACTTCAAAAAAGGTGAGGTCGTCCTCAAGGTTGACGTTAAAAACGCCTTTAATTCTGTAAACAGGGACACTTTGTTGGCTGAAGTCAAAAAGGAATTACCCGAAATTTATGGTTTTTTGTGGCAATGTTACAGGTACCCATCCAAATTATTATATAAGGACAATGTTTTGGAATCTGCAGTTGGATGCCAACAAGGTGACCCTCTCGGGCCAGTCATTTTCAGCTTAGCTATTCATCCAATTATTCAGAAACTAAATTCAAAATTTAACGTGTGGTATTTAGATGATGGAACGCTAGGAGGTGATGTAGACACCGTTTTGAAAGATTTACAACTCCTCAAACAAGAATTTAAATCTATTGGCCTGGACCTTAACCACTCAAAATGTGAAATTTACCTTTCTGACATTACCGACAGACAATTGACCCTAGACAAATTTAATGCAATAGCCCCGGAAATCAAAATTTTAGAAAAAAGTTCACTGAACCTCCTAGGTTCCCCAATTTTAGAAGACAGCTTTTCTCCTTTCATCGAAGAAAAAATCAAAAACTTCAACGAAATTTCGGACAGACTCTCCAAAATTAACTTACATTCGGCTTTCACCCTGATTAGATACTGTTGTTTTGGCCCAAATTTCATTTATTTTCTACGTTCTTCCCCTTTATGGAAGCAACCACATCTATTGGACAAAATTGACCAAATTATTCGCAGCACACTAACATCCATTTTAAATGTGGCCTTGGACGACCGAGCGTGGCTTCAAGCCACACTACCCATCCGTTTTGGTGGCCTCGGCGTCCGCAAAATTAACAGTATTAGCTTACCGGCGTTCCTGTCCTCTGTCCACAGCACTGAAAAGTTGACCGGGAAAATTTTAGCCCCCTGCCTGGTTGACTCTGAAGTGCCGTGCTTGACCGATGCGGTGAACGCCTGGAAAGCGGCTTGCCCGGATACAGATCGGCCCGTAAACCCATCTTCCCAGAGGCAGTGGGATGAGCCGCTCTGCAGGTTGGTACGGAATAATCTTATCAATACGTCTACCAATACTGCTGAGCGTGCCCGCTTACTGGCTGTGGGTGAGTGGGAGTCGGGCCTCTGGCTTCAGGCACTTCCGTCACCCAACATAGGCACTATGATGGGTGACACCACCTTCCGGCTCGCTATTTGTCTACGTCTGGGCGCTCCTTGTGGGGCTCCGCACCGCTGCCAGTGCGGTGAAGCTGTCGACTGCCTCGGACACCATGGCCTATCTTGCAGTAAGAGCGCAGGCCGGATAGCACGGCACGCTAGCATTAATGACATCATCCGTCGTGCTCTTGTCACCGCCGGGGTGCCAGCTGTTTTAGAACCCAACGGTTTGGCACGCGACGATGGAAAGAGACCTGACGGAATGACCATAATGCCTTGGAAGTTAGGTCGGCCTTTGGTATGGGACGCAACGTGTGTCGATACCCTTGCGCCATCCCACCTTCCTAGCACAGTGGGCTGTGCTGGTGCGGCTGCTGCAGGTGCGGAAAACCTCAAACGGCGAAAATATTCAAATATTTTTGGGAGTTATATTTTCGAGCCGTTTGGGGTTGAAACACTAGGGCCATGGGGTCCGAGTGCCCACTTAGTTTTCCAAGACATCGCTAAGCGATTGGTCGACTCTTCACGTGACCAGAGGGCTGGCCTATTTTTTGGCCAAAGAATCAGCATTGCCATACAACGTGGCAATGCTGCCAGCCTTTTGGGCACTTTTCCTATTGACAGCGATGCGGACGAATTTTTTGATGCCCTATGATCCTTTCCCCTCCTTTTTTATACAATGTACATATTATTATTTTAATCTGTGTTAGTTTATATATTATGTACATAAAGAATAAAATGTTTTACAAATTCGTATTTCATATTATTTTACAATAAAACTGTTTGGTTAGATTCAAAAGAGCATAGTTTTCATGGTTTCCATCGCATCAGAAACATTTTAGAATGTTTTTTGAATTACCTACCACATTACATTATTTGCGGTCTCAACATTATTATCGCTCGTAGCAATATTAATGCCGATAATAGTAGATTATGCACCGAGGGGCTAAAGTTGTGTCTTATGTCACGGGCGTCATATTGAATCTCGAGCGCAATGAAGGATTCGGGATTTAACTCCCGAGCGCAGCGAGGTAGTTAAGAGTTTAACTCACGAGCGAAGCGAGGGAGTTAATACAAGAATCCTGAATGCAGCGAGGGATTCAAGCTAGCCCAAGGCAAAGACACCTTTAGCCCAGAGGAGGATACTCTACTTTTTACATCTACTGTGAGAAAATAATAGCCATAGTACGAAAAACAAAGTATTTATTAAATAAACAAACAGTAAGAATAACATATTTAGAACTAGTTAGTTATATGCACTTACATATTAATTGAAGTTAATGGTAACATTTGAGACATTAGTCCAGTTGTGCAAAGATAAAGTTAAGTTTTTATTTGGTACGTTTATAGATGTTGATGTGGAATTTAAAAAAAAAATAATTAAAAAAAAAAAAAAAAAAATGAAAAATGGTTCTTCGTTATCTAATTATTCTTACAATATTATGTCTTCGAAAACATGGCAACGATATGAAGAAGCAGTCGTTATGATTTTGTAGGAAATCGAAAATATCATCCACGCGTAGTAAGGGTTTCGAGAATAGCTTTCCTCTTTCTGGCACTAAAAGGTGTTTGTTAGTACTATACTGCCAATTTAGCTGAGCATGTGAGATTCCAAATTCAAATCACATTATTGACCAGCGGGTCATAATGAAATCCAGTACAACATTATTGACCGGCTGTGCCCCCGGCCACTAATGACTCACTTTAGGTTAAGGTTGCTTGACATATAATTTGACATTTTCGAGCAGGTGGTGTGAAAAATATTTTTTTTTTACCTGACTAACATAAGTTTTTTTTTTTTGTTAAAAATGCTTTAGGTGTTATCGTTTTTTTTCCAAAATAGAGCACATGACACTTTAGATGAGTTTAGACCATAGTAATGTATAGTAATTATAGTCTTTAAGCCCCACATAAAAAATCAAAGAATCTTTAACTACCTGAAAATTACAACAACCAAGATTTGCATCGACAGAATTACGACAGTCAATAACAGTCATACAGCTTGGCTGAGCCAAGTGCCAGCCCTAGCGTTGCCTGTTCTAGAGTAACTTGGACAATTAGAGAGGGCCAACTCTGTTATTGCTAGATATTACCTATACTCGTAGCACCCGAAATTCCGAGTCACTTCAATCGATCCCTGCTCCGATCTCCGAAGTATGAATGTTTCATCTCCACGCGACGGAATGATTTAATGAAACAATTTCTTTTAAATATTTATGAAGATGTAATGTTGACATAATATTATTATCCTGGTCCGCGTTGTACTGGAAAGTGCCAGTGGTGCAGTATTGCTGTGGTAAGGGCGTGGATTCTTATCTTATGATTGGCTCATTTTGTGGATGGTATTTTTAGGGTTCCGTACCAAAATGGTAAAAAAGCAACCCTTATGGTGTGACTCAGTCTGTCTGTCTGTCTGTCACAGCTGGATATCTCAAGAACTACTAATGCTATCAACTTGAAATTTGGAACAGTTTTAGATGACGTTTACCCAACTAAGATAGAAGAAAATAAGAAAGAAGCAAATAAGAAAGAAGTAAAAATATTTATATTTTTTTTGTAACAGGGACTGAAAGGGGGTCTTAAAAATTCAAAGTGGAGCTACTAGGGCATGTGGGGTATCATATGAAAGAGCGCTGCTTGCACATTCTTGTTTTTTTTTTTTTTTAGGCCGCATAGTTTTCGACTTTTGATGAAAAATGTAAAAAAAAATACCGTTATCCGAATACCCTTATATCCGAAGTTTGCAAAGACAAAAATCTGAAATTATTCTATGTGATAGAAGTTTATGTAAAGATTACAGGAAAAATAAAACGATGTCTCTAAATAGCACACTTTTTCAGAAATCGGAATGGAACCCTCGGTGTGCGAGTCAGACTCGCTCTTGACCGGTTTTTTTTTTAACAGATATAAAGAAAGAAAGAAAGAAAAAGTATTTATTGTGACTTGCACAAGAAGATCTCCAACTAAACTAAAAACACAATGATAAAAGTTTTAAAAGAAAAAAAAACCAGCCAATTGCGTGTCTGACCAAGCACAATGAAGGGTTCCGTAATTGAAAAGAATTTATACCAAAAACAAACTTTACATTGTATCAAAAAAAAAACATTTTTTTATGTCATTAAATTTCAAATTCACAATTTTCGGACTTTTTCCTTTACTTGCTGGGACACTTCTTCTTCGCTTCTTGCAAAATTTCATTATTCTAGGTCAACGGGAAGTATTCTATATGTTTTGATTTACTTGCGACAGTTGTGAGTATCAAAATGTGTCGCAAAATGGCCGTATTTTTTTATTGCGTTAACTTAGAAGCTTGAGATTTTTATTATGTCAAGAGACTATAGATCTAAGTATTTAGTAACATTAATTTCAGCTTGATACCTTTACGCGTTCCTGAGAAAAAGGGTGTTGACTGACTGACAACTTTGAAAATATTTTTATGTGATAGAAATACAAATGAACAATTTTCGGACTTTTTCCTTAACTTGTGTTGTAAGCCTTGTACCTTGCTTCTTGCCAAATTTCATGATTCTAGGACGACGGGTAGTACCCTACTTATAGGTTTTGATTTACTTGCGAGTATAAAAATATGTCGCATAAATGACCGTATCAAAACCCGTTCCGTACCAAAATGGTAAAAAAGGAACCCTTATGGTGTCACTCAGTCTGTCTGTCTGTCTGTCTATTTGTCACAGCTGGATATCTCAAGAACTACTAATGCTATCAACTTGAAATTTAGAATAATTTTAGATGACGTTGACCCAACTATTTTGCAAATAAGAAAGAAATTAAAATATTTTTTTTTTTTTTTTTGCAACAGGGACTGAAAGTCTTAAAAATCAAAGTGGGGCTACTAGGGCATGTGGGGTATCATATAAAAGAGCGCTGTTTGCACATTCTCATATTTTTTTTTCTTTTTTTTAGGCCGCATAGTTTTAGACTTCTGATGAAAAATGTAAAAAAAATACCGTTCCCCCCTTATCTCCGAAGTTTGCAAAGAGAAAATTCTGAAATTATTCTATGTGATAGAAGTTTATGTAAAGATTACAGAACAAATAAAACGATGTCTCTAAATAGCACACTTTTTTAGAAATCGGAACGGAACCCTCGGTGCGCGAGTCCGACTCGCTCTTGACCGGTTTTTTTTTATTGCGTTGACTTAGAAGCTTGATTTTTTAGAACTCCAAGGGACCATAGATCTACGTATTTGATATTAATTTCATCTTAATACCTCCACGCGTTCCTGAGAAAAAGGGTCTTGACAGACAGACAGACAGTCGGACAGACAGACAGACAGATGGACAACGAAGTGATCCTATAAGGGTTCCGTTTTTTCCTTTTGAGGTACGGAACCCTAAAATAGATATATTTATTCTATTATTCCTGCTAACTCCTCTTACTGTTCTGGGAGTATACTAAGTGACGATTGCACTCACGACCTCGCGCCAGTCTGCGCTTTTATGCTTTAGGCTATTGAAGCTTATGCTTTAGGCTATTGAAGCTTATGCTTTAGGCTATTGAAGCTTTTAGCCTGTCGCTGGTAACCTACAAGCTGCAATAAATAGATCATGTTTGTTGTTGTTGTTAAGGTTAAGACCTAACTATTTCCTAGCTTAGCTGTTATTAATTGGAGATTAAGGAAACTGTATAATGAGCAGATTAAGCTTACTAACTAATGTTTTATGTAATAATATTTCGAATACAAAAATTAATCGGAGGATCTCTCAGTAACTACGGATCTTTTTAAGCACACATTATAAATAAAGAATTTGAATGAATTTGAATTTCTTAGAGAACTCATAGTGCCTTTTATCAATCGCTTGTTTCAAAAATGTAATATGTATTTGTAAATAATTGTATAGGGTTTTATTATCTTATTATCTAAATAGGATATAAATGTATTCTATAAGTACCTATACATGCTTCTCTGAGTATTTTTTGTGTATCCTAATTTCAGTTTAAGCAGCGATATTGAAATATCTATTTAAAACATTCGCGGTAAATAGGTAGGTAAATAAAAATGGCCACCAGCAATGTTCCGCTATTGTTAGGTATATTTATTGTACTACTCCTAATAGTTGACAATTGCCTGCTCTGGGTTATTCCATCGCTGGAATTGCCACAATTGCCCGTGTCCTACTTCGCCTCACACAATATACGCGGATTGTGATACAATTATGATACTACTGCACTGAACTGTAGCGCGGTATCTACTCCATAGATACATCCATAGTTACATAGTTAGCTCCATAGTTAGGTCCATGGCTACTTGCAGGAAGTCTTAGTAGGGTTAAAATGCAACAAATTAAGCCACCAAATGTTCTACCAAAATTCAGTATTTTTTTGTAATTTTTTCAGTATTTTTTTGTAACTTTTGTCTAAGAAAAATATAAATTACGAAAAATAAAATGTTTCATTAGTCATCTTTGCTAAAGTTATAGGCATTTTTCAACTTTTATTTTTTAACGAAGATCCGCTACGGCATCAGCTATGATAATAACTTAAAAACCAGGAAAGTGGCGCCGTAGATTATTTTTAAATTGTATTTTTCATAAAAAAAAAACTAAAAAGTTAACTAACCTAAAAACTATTGAATTTCAGTAGAACATTTGGTGGCTTAATTTGTTGCATTTTAACCCTATTATGACGTTCTGCAAGGCATACGTCGAATTACAATAACCCTGTATACCTACGTTATACGTTCCCTCAAAAGAATAACACTCTGTTTTGGCGACGATCTTTAGTTTTATAATCGCTTAAATCTGTCTCTGAAGTTGCGTGCCACTTGCTGCACAAAAATTCCTAATCCCCATATCAGTATACTGCTCCATGTTATGCTGTGTTTGTGGTTTGTTGATCATTTTAATTTAACAAAATGAATAAAATAAATATTTCACAGCTTTTTTCTTAAATAATGAACAGCAAGCATCTATTCAGACGATTCTGTACCCCAATCTATAACTCAGATAGTTTAAGTATGTAAACAAAGCGGATAACAGATCAACAAATCCGCTATGGTAGCCCGAGAAATTCAAATTTTCTTGCGTTATTTTTGCAGGTCAGTGTAAGATTGTATCTTGATCAAAATACGATTCGCGATAGTAAAAAATATGTATATTTACATAATTTTAACCATAAAAATTAACCAATACATCTTTCTAAGTGGGATTTTGACAAAAATATAATTTAATGTATTAGCTTACATAATGACAGGTTACATGAGTTAAGTACTAAAATTGTTTATTTTATTTGACAAAAATATAATTTAATGTATTGTGTTGCGTAAATTATTTTGCATAGGTACTATTGTATAGAATCTAGTTCTTCTAACTGAACAGACAGCTGTGCTGCTGGGGAGTTTGTTCCGCTACTTCTTCTTCCCAGCTAAAGCACTAGGAAGTGGTGAAGGGCGGGCGTTTTGTGGGGACTGTCTTACTGTAATTTCGACGTTCAAAAAGTGCTGATTCTCAGCCTAATTTGAATAAAGGACTTTTGATTTTGATTTTGATTTGCTCCGGATTCGTCTGATTTCCGAAATCAGACAAATCCGATAGTGTCTTAAATGTGAATGAATCAGATTCCAATACCGATCAATTCAGATTCAGACACATCATGAAATAATATTTTTATAGATAGATTTTATAGATATTTTTTGATAGAATACTTATGGTCGGACTTTTAATGAACTGCAGTAAACTGGCACGTCTAATGTCATTTTACTGTCATTTCGCTATCAAATGGGAACATTTTTTAACGAAATGACAGATAAGAAGTGTCATTTTATTGCAGATAATTATAAGTGCGAGCATAGTAAACATTTTATGATAAAATCATAGATAAAATGTTTTGCACAACTGGCCTGTCATTTTGACAGTGACATTAAATGATAAATTATTTATATCTGTAAGTAGGTTTCTTCAACACTTTTACACGTCAATCATATTATATTTTAAAACGATGAAGTCGGCGTTTCCTCAGGGCGTTTCCTAAATGAGTACTCTGACAAGTAAGGCCGAAACAAACTCAGAGGTCACAGTCTCTTTTAAAGTCCAGACATAATCTTGGTCAGATCATGTGAAGACCATGTAGATTGGTGACTGAAATGGTCATTTTAAGAAAGAACCACACAGATTGAGTGGACCTGTCCAGTCAGTGCACGCATTTCTTGACGTTTCTTTGTTTACATGAATTTTGCTAGACTAGATCACGGATAAGTCACCTGGACAACAGTTCTAAATATTCCCTAGATGTATAGGTACATAGAGAAAGACACAATGGACAAAAGACTGGAAGTTGCACAGCAAAATGCCAAAAGATAAACTCAAAAGAAATAGAAACACATGACTACATTCTTTGAACGTAAGCGGTTTGTGTAGAGACAGCGGAATCATTCTGATATTTTTATGACTTTCTTTTTCATTACCAGTAACTTACCGCATGTCAAAGCCGGGTCACATTAACTCTTTGTGTGCCGGAACGTGGATCCACACGAGACACGGCATTCGACTAGTTAAAAAACTTTTTTACAAAAACAAAAACCGACTTCCAAAAAAAACTTTTTTACAAAAACAAAAACCGACTTCCAAAAAAACACTACAAAGTGAAAAATAACTTTAATTTCAGAAGTCGGTGTCTTTGGATCTGTATTTTAGATTTTTGCCACCGACTTCCGAAATTAAAGTTATTTTTCACTTTGTAGTGTTTTTTTGGAAGTCGGTTTTTGTTTTTGTAAAAAAGTTTTTATTTTTCACTTTTTAGTGGTTCAGTTTGTAATTTATCTAAGTTACAATAACCCAATGTCAGCTGCTCATCACGTTTTACAAAATGTTGCTTTTCCCGATGCAGGGCCGTTAATTTTTTAGGAGTTCTCCTAGTAAGAACCAGGAGAAATGGAGCTCATGGTGAAGTCACCATTACCATTATTTTGACGAGCATAAACCATATTTACTACGCTGGCAACACTGGCAGCCGGTCGTCAAAAAAACGATCTCTAGGTTAATTAGTTTAGAAAATTAATAAAAAGTGTTTTATTTATGTTAAATTAGTGTTCTATAGTCGGATCTAGTTATTAAGTAGTATACCCAGCGATTATACAGTGTTTTTTGTCGCGAGAACTTCGCACAAAAAGGATACTAAACCGGCCTCGGCTGTCAACTCAACGGTGACGGATTTCAAAATATCATAAAACCCGGGGAGTATTTTGTTTTATTTTATTACAATAATAACACACCACTGAACATCACTGAACATCACAAAATACTGCTCAGCCTCTGAGCTACGTCCATCACACATTGGCACGGTTTATGTCTCTTTTTGCTTGACAACTAGTAGAAGCAAAATTGATGACGAAAACATTCGCTCAGACAATAAACACTACATAATTTACTCCACAAAAAATTAGGCTCATTATAGCTTATTGATTATCATTTATTCATGTACCTATGTAACCAATAATACGGTTGGAATGTTATAATAATCAGTACGTACCTACTTAAAGTTCAACGAAACCTAGTAGGTAATGCTTATGTAGTGAACTCTCTGACTACTTACTTAAAATCTATAATACAATATTAGAATACACTACAATAAGAATGCTGGTTTTTTCTTTATTTTTTTTTTTTTTTTTTTTTTTTGGATTGTTATCTTTAAGTACTTACAGTAAACTATTTTAATTTTAATTTTTTATGTCCTACCCACGTGAGGAAAAGTAAAATCATATGACAATAAAATCATTGTAACTTGGTACTTAATCTAATCTAGTTACATTTCAATTTGACTCACCAGCCTACCTCATTTCTCCATAAAGCTCTAACTTCTCCCATTTTTTAATTTTTTTTGTCCTTTCATTTCAAGCTTTCTGTTTTTTTTTTTGTTTATCTGTCTAACTAATTACTTCTCACTTTTCCTTTAATTCTACTTTCAGTTCTTGTTCCTGAAACCATGCCTGTGATGACCCGTAAGACTGCTGCTCAGGAGTTGGAGCTCAAATTAAGAACGGCCATCCAGGATCTTAACGCTTCAAACAGCAAATGTCAACAGCTGTTACAGGAGATAGATGAAAGTGAGAAGGAAGTAGAGAAGGTCGTCTTCAAAAACACATGCTTGAAAAAGGAGCTAATAGACCTACATCAACAATACCTGGATGTTGTTGATGAACGGGACAAACTGCGGGTGGTCACGGATGGTTTCAACAACTGCAGTAACATATATGAGGAGGCTTTGTGTAAGGTTAGGGACCTGGAAGAAGAATTAATTCTAGCAAATGTACAGATTACTAAATTACTAAAACAAAAAGAATGTACTCAGGCTAAGCAGAGTAATATTAGCTTGCATGATGAGTTATTAAACATTAATTGCAACCATCATTGCTAGTAAGTTTAGAAGCTCGTTGGTAAAATTAATTAGAGACACAAATTCTTAAAATTTATTAGAGTCAGATTTTTAAAATAAGAACTGTAATTTTGTTTTGATTTGTTAAAAAAAAATGTATTTGTTTTCTTTCCTTTCTCTTCATTTTAGAATTTTCTTTAGATTTAACCTTTTAAGTTTCACTCGTGTGCAAATAGTTCAATATCAATAATGAAGTATTTAAGATGTGGATAACGCCGTGAGCTACACATATGTAATCTCTTTTTTTTTCACTTCTTGTTTGTTAAGATATTTGTGTAACTGTTTGTTTTCCCGAATAAATAAATAAATAAATAAATAAATCATTCCTTAGTAACAATAGACCTTACTGAAGAGTCAATATTGACACATAATAATAGTAGTTTTAAAGTAAGTCAAAATAAAATAAAAAAATATGCAAAACTAAATAGAATGGTAAATAAGTGCATTAAATTTAGGAAACAACAAAAACACAGTTCCAATAATATTAAACTAAGGAAAGAGCGTATTTTTCTTATAAATAAATTAAAAAACTATCAAATTAAATTAGAAGACAGTAAGAACATTTATGAGATTGACACTCAACGATTACAGTCTGAAATTCAGGTACTGGAAGAGTCAATTCATTCACTGTATAATAAGTATGTGAGGTCTGAAAAACAAATTCAGGAGCACATACTTGCTACAAGGGAGTTAGTGGATATGTGCAACTCTAATGCAGACAAAGTGAACCCGCTGACTCTTAACAGCCCTCAATGTTCATTGCATAGAAAATCCAATCTTGGCACTTTTCAACCCGAGGTAACGGAGGACCCGTCCCAGTCAGGAAGTGCTCAGGTATCTATGTCTTGTCAAGATTCACCAGATATTGAACTAGGTCCATTGCAAGTAGTTCAGACAGATGCTAGTGCTGTTCCTTGTAGTAGTAAAGTATGTTATAATTCCATTATGTTTTCTGATAGTTTTGGAAAAGGGTTAGGAAAATTACTTAGCAACAACCTGAGTCATTCTTCTCTAAACTATTGTATGCCTCAGTCTTCCTACAAACAAGTAATGGCTTCAATAACTAAGAATGAATATGATCCTAATGCCATTATTACTATACTTATAGGTAGCAGTCTTAATGTTAAAAAAGATGATATTACTGATAGTGTCACCGAGCTATTGAAGTTAAATTGTAAGAAAATAATTTTGTGTGCTTTTCCATACTTTAAGTACTTGTCAAACAGACAAAACAACTACATTTACATGTTAAATAACTACATGCAATTCTTAGTTAGTCACCATAGTGACAAGTTTATATTTTTTGACACCAACATTTTTGTTGATAAGCTAAGCTCGACTAGGGATACGGTGTATCTGCCCAGTAGTTTTATACATCAAATAGCTAGGCTATTAGCTTTTAATATTAACCCAGACATAATTAGTATGTCGAAGTCATCTTTAATTAGCACCACAGTTAGTAATAGTACTAATGTTAAGGTGGTTATTAATTTAAACTAGTTTGTAAGACAACAGAAAGTACCACTAACAGTATAGTTACACTTATTAACAAAAAGGTATTTTCTAGCTCTAAAATAGTTAACTGTAGAAAAGGGGCTAAGCAGAAATCCTTGAAATTATTTCATCAAAATATTCAAGGTTTTTCATCCAAACAATTGGAAATTGAATTGTTTTTAGAAAAAACAATGTTTGACATTATTTGTTTAACCGAGCATTGGTTAAAGGATTACGAAATGTTAATTAATTATGAGAATTATAGTGTGGCCAGTTGTTTTAATCGAACATCAATGGCGCGTGGTGGTTCATTAATCCTAATTAAAAATTGTATTAAATCGAAAAATCGTAAAGACATAGTTGAACTATCATTTGAACATAGTATTGAACTTTCCTGTGTTGAGCTAGATAAGCATGTCATAGTGTGCGTTTACAGACCCCCAAATTATCAAAACTACTCTATATTCGAGTCAGTAATGGAAGAAGTTATGTCAAGACTTGCAGCTGGTAATAAGTCAGTAATTATCTGTGGCGACTTCAATATAAATATTTTAGAAAATAATTCAAATACCAGTAGATTATTAAATTTGTTTAAATCATTTAATTTATCAAATGTGTTTGTAGAACCTACCCGAATAACCACGACTACTGCTACATGTATTGATAATGTTTTCTGTTGTTGTGACTATTTAGATAAATCCATTGTTAATTATCTCCCTTCTGATCACAGTGGTCAAACCGTAACTTTTGAGTCCAACATACCTATGCAAAAAGTGCAGATACAATCCAGACCAATAACATCTGTTAAATTAAATAAATTTAATAACACTTTAATTTGTAAGTTAAATGATCAAGAACTGAAAATGAACAATGTTAATATTTTGTATAAAGAATTCTTTTCGGTAGTCCAAACAGAGTTCGATAATTCATTTAAGAAGATCTCAAAAACCATCAGCCCTAAGTTTCTATTTAGTGACTGGGCAACTAAAGGACTCAGGAAAAGTAGGGAAAGACTTTTCGAGCTGTATGGCCTTAAGCCTTATATTAACACGGAAACTTTTAATAAGTATGTTGCTACTTACTCTAGAATTTTTAAGAACACTTGTAAGGCAGCTAAAGCCTTATACATTAGCAACAAGGTTAAATCAGCAGATAATAAAATAAAGACAGTTTGGAAAATTATCAACAATGAAACGAACAGGAACAGAAAGCATAATATTGATTACACACTGGAGTCGTCATGTGGTCTCATTTCCGATAGTAAAGAAGTTGCTCAAGAATTTGTAAATTTCTTTACCAGTATCCCACTTAAAACTACTGAGGTCTTAAACTCCTCGCCCTCGCTCTCTTTTGATTTAGTAAGAGCGAACGTATCGGCCTGCCCGATTGAATTTAACTTTAAGCATATTAACCCCATAACAGTAATAAAAGCTTTTAAGCAAATTAAGATCAAACTGACCGAAGATCTTTGGGGAATGTCCATTAAAGTCTGTACCTCCATAATTGAGACTATAGCGCCTTACTTAGCCTTAATATTTAATTTTTGTGTAGATCAAGGAGTTTTCCCGGATTTAATGAAATACAGTAAGGTAATTCCACTTTTTAAATCCGGAGACAGTAAAGACAAAAATAATTATAGACCAGTATCCGTGTTGCCGGTTTTCAGCAAGGTGTTTGAAAAGGTAATGCTTAATCAAATGCTCAATCATTTTAACACGAATAAAATACTTCACGATCAACAGTTTGGTTTCACCAAAGGACGTTGTACGACCGACGCCGGTGTAACCTTATTAAAACACATTTTTAACGCGTGGGAAGAGGCCCAAGACGCCATAGGCATTTTTTGTGACCTCTCCAAGGCATTTGATTGCGTCGATCATGAAACCTTACTCTTGAAACTTGAGCATTACGGACTTGGAAAACTTGCCCTCAGTTTAGTAAAATCTTATTTAAATGATAGACAACAGCAAGTTCAAATAAATGGTGTCAATTCACTGTGTTTAAAAGTTAAAATGGGTGTTCCACAAGGCTCGATATTGGGTCCTTTCCTCTTTTTAGTGTATATTAATGATTTACTCCATTTATTAAAAAATCAACCACAAATGGTGCTATTTGCTGATGATACTTCATTAATTTTTAAGGTAGATAGACGTGCTACAAATTTTGACGACGTCAATAACGCCCTACTGCAGATCCAAAATTGGTTCACTGCTAATAATTTAGTATTAAATGGGAAAAAAACTAAGTGCATCAGATTTTCTTTACCAAATGTCAAAAGTAGTGATTGTGAGATAGTATTGAATCAAGAGAAACTAGAATTCGTCGATAAAACCGTTTTCCTGGGGATTACGCTCGACTCAAGGCTACAATGGGGTCCTCATTTAATATCACTTGCAGGACGGCTAAGTTCAGCAGCTTATGCTGTCAGAAAAATCCGTCAATTTACTGATGTAGATACCGCGAGGCTAGTCTATTTTAGTTACTTTCACAGTATCATGTCTTACGGTATTTTACTTTGGGGACGGGCTGCAGATATCGAGTCCATTTTTATTCTGCAAAAACGAGCCATCAGAGCCATATATAATCTTCGCAGGCGCGATTCTCTAAGGGAACTGTTTAAGGATATTAACATCATGACGGTACCTTGTCAATATATCTACGAAAACATCATGTACGTAAGAAAAAATTTACATCTTTTTAATAAAAGAGGTGAAAGGCATAATTATAATACTAGAAATAAGGACCTATTAGCTCAACCAGGTTTCAGGCTGGCTAAAGTAGACTCATCGTTCATGGGGTACTGTTTAAAATGTTACAATAAAATACCTCCACACATACTTCAACTAAATGAGACGAAATTTAAAACTTGTATAAAACGCACACTATGCAGGCAGGCATATTATAAGTTGGGGGATTACATAAATGATAAAAATGCTTGGCTCCATGCTGGTCCTGCTCCACAACCTCAACTAATTAATTAACATTTGAAGATACTGTTAAGCAACTGCTGAAGATTGTAAGAATAGCTTTGCATTGTGTAGACTCAATCACCTTTGTATTGTATAATTGCTTAGTACATGTGTGAGTACTATGTACCTACTCTAAAGCTACCATTTACTGGGTACGTCTTTATTTGACTTGGATGTGCCCTGGCGGCTGAGAGTGTGTCATGCTCACTCTAATGCCTCGCTGATGGTGGCGCGTGTGTTGGATCATTTAACGAATCCATACATCAGGTTTGTGAACGGGCGCTGTTGGTGGAGGCTGGTCATACCTTAGCTGCCACGGCTTATTTTAATTTTAATTTTGAATTGTTTTTTTTTAATTTTTTTATTACGGACGCTTTTAACGTTCATCGTTCTCACATGTATAATTTCAACATGAATGATGTAACCAATATTTTGTAACTATATTTTGATTTAAAAGAGTGTCCGTGGAGTTTCTTGCCCGTTCTTCTCCATAGATCTACGTTTTGGAATGGGCAACTAGCTTCAACTTTCTGACTTACCTACTGACCGACTCTTTGACAATTCAAAAGTGCCTGTAATTGGTTTAATTGAAATAAATGCTTTGAGTTTGAGTTTGAGTTTGAGTTTATTAAAGTAATCGAATCGCAACCTGTTATATACTTAGATATAATTGAGTATTTCCGATGGCCCTCTGTGGTCTTCATCATCAGTTCCAGCTCACCAAATGGTACTTTCCGAGAGCAAATGCACTAATTACTATAAAAAATACCGAAATCGATATAGGTGTGCCCATAAAATTTGAGGGTTTCCCTCGATTTCCATGGGATCCCATCATCAGATCCTGACTTGATGATCATGGGACCACTTGGGACGTATACCCTTTCGAACAAAAAAAGAAAAATCCAAATCGGTCAAGCCATTTTCGAGTAATCGGGGAACATACTTAAAAAAAAAAAAAAAAAAAAAAAAAAAAAAAAAGGTTCCGTCGAATTGAGAACCTCCTCCTTTTTGAAGTCGGTTAATAAGTATTTTATAGTAAAACGAAAATAATCATACCATATTTTCTCTTTTGTTTGTGGATTCGTTTTAATGATACAATATGTCAGTCAGTTACAAAAGACAAAACCGCATTTACACAAATTACCTACATTTTCATCCACCTCATGTTTGTTGTTGTATTAATTAATCTTTCAATGTGAAAATGTTTTGCATAAAATATTTGGCATTACCTTTAGTATTCATTATCGGAAAATCTTCATTATCGGAAAACTATAAATTACGTTTCTGTATAAAGAGTTGTTTTCAGAGCGACATGTTGAACAAATATTTTAATTTTAATCGCACACATACAACTGCAATCATGGACATTAATATAGTACATACATACACACATAAATTTACCCCTTCTTCCCATGGGGGTAAGCAGAAAATACCACATATTCGCCACCACCCGCTGCGATCCTTACATACTTGCTTTGATTCGTTTAATATTATGTGAATCATATTTGAAATCGTAAAACGGTCACAAACTGGCAATTCATAATTTATCTGCGTACAATTTCATAGCACGGAATTCATCTGTTTGACAGTTTTGTATGGAGATTTGTAAAATGGTCCACAAATTCTGAATTGCTTTATTGAAGTTTAGTGCCAAATAGCAAAATCATAATAAATTGCCGGGAATTCAGGAAATGAATCGCTTTTAGAGTAATTGCACTCCTGGCCTTTCTGAAGAAAATCATCAATAAGGTCACTATATGTCCACTTATTTATTTAACCATTTATTTTATGCACACAAACATATACCTACAGACAAAAATAGGAACAAAAAAAATATAAAGGCAATGTTTCTGGGGCGTTCCCTCGCGGCGCGGCGGCGTTTCCACTCATATCTGACTTGTAAATTTTTGGTTAGTGGCCTTACACTCATGCTCTCAACAAGAACCATTTCAGCATACATTTACAGTACCTACTTATTTTCAATTGAAAAAAAAATTGGTAAGTATGTAAGTAACATTCATGGTGACAACTGCTAGGTTGTGGCCTGTAAAATCTTCTATCTATATAAATAAAAAGAGACGTCCTGACTGACTGACTCATCAACGCCCAGCCCAAACCCTTGGACCTAGAAAGCTGAAATTTTGCACATAGGTTCCCTTTATAATGTAGACAAGGAATAAGGAAGGAATTCCCGGTAGCAGGTTCCCTTGGGATATTTTCCGATATCCACGCGGGCGAAGCCGCGGGCAAAAGCCAGTATACAGGGTTATTTTTAAAACACCAGTAACCTCTTAAGGGGTCACTGGTGTTTTAAAAATAACCCTGTATTATAAAAAATGTGGCAGATGTGCCTTTTTTTCTGATTCCGAATATGTAAAAGTAAAAGTAAAAAAGTTTATTGATTCCTGTAAGTACATGTTACAAAGAAAATTGGTATGACACGGGATCCCGCATAGTATACCCTGTGTCGCAGGATCCAGTCTCTTTCGACCGAAAATGAATTTCAGAAAATGTTAACAAAACAACGGTTTCAGTGTATATAACTCAATTTCGGAAAAAATGTTAGTTGTGCCCTTTTTAGGGTTCCGTACCAAAATGGTAAAAAAGGAGCCCGTATGCCATGAGTAGGTAAGACGGCAGAATTGACTTACCTACTCATGGCAACCTATTATATTATATCTTTTTTACCTAATGACTCTACTGAATAAAGCTTCTGTGAACTACATTCAAACATACTTCAGACAAAAAGGGGTACCTAACCAATAAAAAACTTTTTTACAAAAACAAAAACCGACTTCCAAAAAAAACACTACAAATTGAAAAATAACTTTAATTTCGGAAGTCGGTGTCTTTGGATCTGTATTTTAGTTTTTTGCCACCGACTTCCGAAATTAAAGTTATTTTTCAATTTGTAGTGTTTTTTTTGGAAGTCGGTTTTTGTTTTTGTAAAAAAGTTTTTATTTTTCACTTTTTAGTGGTTCAGTTTGTAATTTATCTAAGTTACAATAACCCAATGTCAGCTGCTCATCACGTTTTACAAAATGTTGCTTTTCCCTAGTAAGAACCAGGAGAAATGGAGCTCATGGTGAAGTCACCATAACCATTATTTTGACGAGCATAAACCATATTAAAGTAATCGAATCGCAACCTGTTATATACTTAGATATAATTGAGTATTTCCGATGGCCCTCTGTGGTCTTCATCATCAGTTCCAGCTCATCGAATGGTACTTTCCGAGAGCAAATGCACGAGTTACTATAAAAAATACCGAAATCGATATAGGTGTGCCCATAAAATTTGAGGGTTTCCCTCGATTTCCATGGGATCCCATCATCAGATCCTGACTTGATGATCATGGGACCACTTGGGACGTAGACCCTTTCGAACAAAAAAAGAAAAATCCAAATCGGTCTAGCCATTTTCGAGTAATCGGGGAACATACATAAAAAAAAAAAATAAAAAAAAAAATAAAAAAAAAAAGGTTCCGACGAATTGAGAACCTCCTCCTTTTGGAAGTCGGTTAAAAATATAGTACCGAAGAAACAACTATCTTCACCTGCTGACGGTACAATGTCTCCTACGTGTTCAACCCTTCGCGTGCTGCACCTTGCCATTCCATCTCTGTCTGACACATGTAACTTTACATTCGCCGCCTTACTCTAGCGTCGTGATAGTAATGTTTGAAGAAGGAACTCAATGGAGCAAACAAAAACGTCAGCGGGAACCGCACTAGAGGAGTTACGTGCTTGTGTGTGACTACACCATTATATCTTTCTTATATTATGGATTGTTTTGCGATTTGTATCGACTTTTGGCTCTCTACGCGGTTTACATGGAGCGACTGCCTATCTGACCTCCACAACCCAGTGACTGGGTAATACCATACCCTGACTAAGACTGGTTGTCAGACTTTCGGGCTTCTGACGAGCTGTAACGACTGTCAAAGATCCACGAATGACAGCCGGGACCAACGGCTTAACGTGCTTTCCGAGGCACGGAGGAGTCTCGGTATGTAAAGATGGTCACCCATCCACTGACCAACCCCGGCAAGCGTAGCTTAACCTGACGGATCGACCCGTGCGGCTATTATTACTTAGCCACGAGCTCCTCCTACATGCCATACTGAAATATAGACTAAAATATACAGTTATTTTATTACTAGAGTAGCTACTCTACAGGGTGGAATTTTGTAATGCCACCTGGAGGGAAAGTACTCTTAATAGAAAATTTTACTCAAAGGAAACATTCCTTTATTTTTGAATAGAAAGCAAACTGCATTCAAAGATTTTCGAAAATTCTCTTCTCCCACACCCGGGAATCGAACCGGCTAAAATCTGAAAAAAATATACCCTGTACTTTTATTGCATCGATCGTTAGGGTCAATTATAAGGATGAAATCTCTCTAACAAACATGATAAATTAAATGAAAGGAAAACCAGGAAATCTGAAGTTACAAATTCAATGAGTCAAGTTAAAGCTCTTTAACTAACATCCATCTTTTGTAATGCAGACTCCTTTGCGATATACTCGTAGCTGCGTGTATGAGGTAATTTATATATGGAATGTTAGATTAAAATTTGAAAATTAGATTGTCATAGTTGTAAATAATTAAATTAATTTATGATTTCCTGGGTTTCCTTTCATTTAATTTATCATGTTTGTTAGAGAGATTTCATCCTTATAATTGACCCTAACGATCGATGCAATAAAAGTACAGGGTATATTTTTTTCAGATTTTAGCCGGTTCGATTCCCGGGTGTGGGAGAAGAGAATTTTCGAAAATCTTTGAATGCAGTTTGCTTTCTATTCAAAAATAAAGGAATGTTTCCTTTGAGTAAAATTTTCTATCTGCAGTATTAAGAGTACTTTTCCTCCAGGTGGCATTACAAAATTCCACACTGTATATATTTAACCCCACAAAAGTTACACATCAGTACAAAAACAACTATTTCTGTTCGCCACATTGTGCGGATTCAACAAACTTTCTCTCATAATGGCTGTATGGATAAACAAAGCTCGATGTTATCAGTATTCAACAATAGTTTGGAAATAATTCATTAATAGTTTGTCTAATTGAAACTTGTTTACAATGGACTCAAGTGTAATGATCGTTTAGTCTTTATAGTAACAATGATTGGTTAGGTAAGCAGCTTCTGTTCGTGTATTCATTGGCAGCATATATTGACACACAAGACAACAATTAGTTTATGTATTTGTTTTTGTGTTAACTTATTTTTTCTTTATCTTTCTTTTTAACAAATAAAAACCGATGACTCAGTACTGTTTATAAATTATAAGTTAATTTTACCCTGAATAAAGACAGCACGCAACGCGCAACGCAAAATTTCTAACAAACCAAAGGGATACTCCGCAAAAAAAAAAGAATTTCCTAAATTATTTAAGTAAGTTTTGAACCGTTGCGCGTTGGGTCATTCAGAACTCACCACACAAAGGAAAAAACATCTAGATTGGCAATTTATTAGTCTAATGTCTCATTTGATAAATTTATCTGGAGCTAGTTACCAATATTGAAGACTTGCACTTCCCGCGCGGCTTCGCCCGCGTGGATGGTGGAAAATATCCCACGGAAACGAAAATCTTTGTGTGCATTATAAAGGGAATCTCTGTGCAAAATTTCAGATTTCTAGATCCCATGATTTGGGCTGGGCGTTGATGAATCAGTCAGTCAGGATTTTTCTTTTTATATATTGATAAAGATAGTAAGACACCAGAAAAAATTGGTCCTTCGAACCAGATCGTGAAAAAACAATAAAGAGGTATGTTTTGGATTGTTAAGGCGCTACCAAAATAAATTGGAGGATTTTTCGTAACCATTTATTTTACTATTGCAGCATGTATGGATTTAATTTTTGGATATATGTTTATTGACTATTTGATTAGTACTTTGACTGAAGGAAAACACGATTGTGTTAAATTTCCTCGATAGAATTTAATTCCGAAAAGACCTCTACTTTTTTATGTTTTTTTCTATAATTCTAAAATCCCGAGTAATTTCATTGCAAAATTGCATTTAAAATGTGCGTATTATGTGATTGAAAGTTCTGGCTGAACATAATTTTGATAGATAGCTTAATTTATTTTTAAACAATTTTTATTTCATTTGGCGCTTTTATTTTGGTTCCAGCGCGTTGTTGCGCTCTCTTTTTTTCGCATGTGGAAGTAATTGACTCTGTCACTTTCTTATTCCCGCCCAGTTCACTTTTTACGTATCACCTTAACTTCTACTAATCCTCTACAAACAAAAAAAAAAAAAAAGCGGTCAAGAGCGAGTCGGACTCGCGCACCGAGGGTTCCGTTCCGATTTCTGAAAAAGTGTGCTATTTAGAGACATCGTTTTATTTTTCCTGTAATCTTTACATAAACTTCTATCACATAGAATAATTTCAGATTGTTCTCTTTGCAAACTTCGGAGATAAGGGGGGGGGGAACGGTATTTTTTTTTACATTTTTCATCAGAAGTCGAAAACTATGCGGCCTAAAAAAAAGAAAAAAAATGTTTGAGAATGTGCAAACAGCGTTCTTTCATATTATACCCCACATGCCCTAGTAGCCTCACTTTGATTTTTTAAGACCCCCTTTCAGTCC